>OY747128.1:69400944-70868444 GCA_963556465.1 Berberis vulgaris
CTTATCAATATTGGGGACGATCCTTGCAATGATTCATGATCAATGTCATCTTATTTCCATTTGGATTCATTTTCCAAGAAGCCTTCTACTGTGAATGAGTTGATTATTAATTATCGTAATATGCATCATTAGGAACCTTTGTAAATCTGATCACCCTGCTTCCAAACTTGCTTCTTTGTGTTGACTCCCAGTGAATGCCTACCAACTATTATAAAATGCAAAATTCTAGATGTCGAGGAAATGAGCGAGGAAACCAGCGAGGGAAGTGAGGTGGAGGGGGGAAACCGTTCACTCCCTTCGGGATGCGCGCACAAAAAACAATGACCCGCATCCCGAGGGGGGTAAACGGTTCCCCCCCCCCCCTCCACCTCACTCCCCTCGCTGGTTTCCTCGCCCATTTCCTCGCCATGTAGAATAACTCTTATAAAATTAAGGGTTATTTAGCATTTGGGTCTATAGTTTATACTAGTTTTGAGTTTGGGAGAGTTTTGAGTTTTGATCCCAATGTTGTTCAGCTTTGAATTTGGATCCCAAGGTCAAGTTGACCTGATTGACCGTCTTTTTTGGCTACAAATTAATTATAAGTTTTACTTTTACGAAATTGAATTGAGTCTCTTAAGACTGTGTCCATCGTGTGCGAGGCACATGATCCTTCCTCTTCCTCCAGCGGTATCGCTCTGCCACTTACAACAACAACAGCAACAACAACAACCACCACTAAATTTTAACCACCACCCTCACTTGAAAACCACCAACTACCACCTCGAGCAACACCCATCCATTGCCACCACAAATGAAGCAAACACCACCACAAGTAACCCCCCTCTTTCACATCCTTGTATTCGATCCTCTTCCACCACCACCAGAAAAATCGAACGCAGACCCTTCCCATCCACCAAAATCGAATCAAGCCACCACCACCAACAATAAACCCAAACCACCCTCTTCGAACCTGATGAACCCCTGGATTCAATAATTCACACACAAGAAAACCCTAAAAAAAAATTTAAAATTTTATTTATCTTCAAATTGACAGATTTTGTTGGTTGCAAAGATTACAGTTCTATACGCACACGGTGGCAAAGAGGAGAGAATGCAGAGATCAAGGATATGGTAGCAGTGGCGGTGTCATGTACAAAGTAGAAGAGGGGAGGGTGAGGGTGTTGGTGCTCGCGTGACAGAGCAGAGGATGAAGGGAGGGCCAGGCTGTTGGCAGCGGTGTTACTTGCTAGTTAGAGGAGGAGTTGAGAAGGGGGTGCTTGTGTGACAAAGGGTTTGTGCAGAGGAGGGTCTAGAAGTAAGGATGAGTACGGGTTTTGATATAATGTGTACTACGGGATTGCCTCGTGGTACGCATTCTAAATCTAACTTAACAGGGGTTTGATTTTTGATTTATTTGTAATTGTCAATAACTTTAGGTTTAAATCAATCATTCTAGTGAGTAATGATACGGTGCCTGCACTACCAATGCATTTAGAATTTTCCCCATTCTAGTTGATGATTTTTCATAGTCAACTGTGTCATTGCGATCTTGGGATCCAAATTCAAAGCTGAAAAAACTTAACTCACAACTGATACAAACTAAATTGACCTAAATGTTAAATAACCCAAGATTAACCTATTAACGTACTTGGCACCTTTGTGGAAATTGAAAATTGAAATTTTGTTGGAAAACCTCACGCAAGACCCACTACTAGCACCACACGCTTTCTACAACAATAAAACTTTTGAGATGGAAAACCTCACGCAAGAACCACAACTAGCACCACACAAACCCTCACAACTTAAAGGCAGCGACTATTCCACATCACAATTTTCTCATTCTCACACCATTCTACTCTCTTACACCACCTACTTTCTTTTTTACACCACCATACTTTCTCACACCATCTATATAAATAAAAATCCAAATTTTTTCCCCTCTCCATTCAAATCAATAAACGGTTACTCCCTCCCCATTCAAAATTCCTCCCTCTCACAATTCAAATATCTCTTTATACTCAAATCTCTTTCAAATCTCCTCATTCTCCCTCGAAAATCTCTCAAAATCAAAACCCTCAAATTCTCCAAAATGCAACAGCTCAAAAGCCACCTCTCAATGTGCAAAACGCATATCTCTTGCGACAAACATAGTGTCTTCGTTTTGTAAACTTCAAAAAAAATACATTTGGAAAATATTTGTTTAGAAGCTTTAAGTTTGGTAAATCAATGGTTCACAAGGTGCTTCCATTACATGCACTAGACACCCATAATTCACATTGGATGCTTTTCAATTTTGTTGATAACGTAATGGATTAGTTTAGTTCCTAAAATAATGCGACAATGCGACATCATGCCAAAATAATGTCTGAAAATATTGCAACAAAGTGTAGGTTTGATGCGACAATGCGAATAAGGTCATAAAAGAAATATTGAGAAATTTTTTGATCAGAAAACTCAGTTTCAGAAAAAATGTGCAGTTTTTTTTATCTATTTGCATGGAAAAATGCGGGCTATTTGACAAAGCCCGCAAAGTTTCAGGCAGACTTATTCACTCCGCTGAGTTCTAGGCGAACAAAAGTTTTTTTCAAAAAAAATCATGTTCGCAGAGAGCAATGCGGGGATTTCATAATTCCCCGAGGGTTCCTTGCAAACAATTTTTTTGTTCAAAAAAAATTCCTGTTCGCAGTGTACAATGTGGGATAGTTGCAAAATCTCGTAGATTTCTGGGTGAACAAAAATTTTCAGCAATTTATTTTCGGACAGATTTGCGCTGACTTTAGTTAAATGATCATAACTTGCTCATTTCAAAACATTTTCAAGTGATTCAAGTTGTGTTTATTAGATAACTTAGAGTACTACCACTTTTATGTTTTGATCAACTTGAGAATCGGTATCAATTGAGCACATAAGTTGACCGAAAGTCATGAACATTATCCCGTTTTTATTGCGAGACAGATTTGCGCGAATTTAGTAAAATGACCATAACTTGCTTATTTAAAAACATTTTAAAGTGAATCAAGTTGTGCTTATTAGATAACTCAGAGTAATAAAATATTTGTATTTTGATCAACTTGAAAATCGGTCTCGACCGAGCACATAAGTTGACTGAAAGTCATAAACACTATCCCGTTTTTATTGTGAGACAGATTTGCGCGACTTTAATAAAATGACCATAACTTGCTCATTTAAAAACATTTTAAAGTGAATCAAGTTGTGCTTATTAGATAACTCAGATTAATACAATATTTGTATTTTGATCAACTTGAGAATCGGTCTCGATCGAGCACATAAGTTGGCCGAAATTCAAGAACACTATTCCGTTTTTATTGTGAGACAGATTTGCGCGACTTTAGTAAAATGACCGTAACTTGCTCATTTAAAAACATTTTCAAGTGATTCAAGTTGTGTTTATTAGATGAATCAGAGTATTACAATTTTTGTTTGGATGAGTTTGAGAATCGATCTTGATCGAGCATATAAGTTGGCCGAAAGTCTGAGACATTATCCCATTTTCATTGCAAAACAAATTTGCACGACTTTAGTAAAATGATCATAAATTGCTCATTTCAAAATATTTTCAAGTGATTCAAGTTGTGTTTATTAGATAACTCATAGTACTACAACTTTCTTATTTCGATGAGCTTGAAAATTGGTCTCAGTTAAGAGTTTAAATTGGTTGAAAGTTACCTTATTTTGCATTTTTTTGTTTGTTTTGAGTTTGGATTTATCTGTTAAGTTATGCATATTTATTGGTGGTGTGAGTAAGTAAAAAAAATAAAAATAAAAACAAAAAAAACTCAATGATGATATACGAAAGATGAAATAATGATATGGTGCTGTCCCCAACTTAAAAGAGCAATTTGTGATCGGTTTCTTTACCACTGCTAGTTAGAGACATGCCTTGTTCCACGCACACACTGTCAAAGCCACATACACATATAAAAGCGGAGGACCCCTCTTTAAGTGAGGTCTCACCATACACACAAAATAGTCTACACACAACTCAACACCACCACCACTTGCATATAATCCATGGAAATATACATATAATCTCTCACTGTTTTCCTAGCTTGTGCTTACCTTATGCACCGCATTTCATTGTCTATCTTACCTCAACACAAGTCCATCTTCTTTAGACACCCTTACCATGTTCACACGTACCAACCTCGCTTCCATGCACGTGTGTATTGCTCGGTACTGAAGACTCTCGCATCCTGGTCTCGCATTGCCGTTGAAAAACCACAATCACTACCACCATCATCATTACTTGAAGTTCAACAATCGATAATCAACAATCCGGACCTACGTTCGACGTGACTCACCGTGCATGGGTAGCAAGTGGGTGCACCTCTGTGCTCATTTCCTTGGTCAAGGCCATGGACACACATACAATACTTGAACCAGTCCTGGCAGGCTTGCTTGGTTACGTACTTGCAGATCTTGGCTCCGGTGTTTACCATTGGGGCATCAACAACTATGGAGATGCCTCAACGCCTCTATTTGGATCACAAATAGATGCATTCCAAAGCCATTACAAGTGGCTTTGGACTATAACAAGGCGTGAATTTGCCAACAATTTGCATGCTCTCGCGCGTGTGATAACATTTGTGGTTATTTCTCTGGACCTTTGGATCAATAACCCGGTTATGCATGCTTTCATCGGTGTTTGCTCAGGATGTAATATGTTTAGTCAGCAATTTCATGCATGGGCTCGGGGTATCAAAAGTCGTCTGCCTCCTCTAGTGGTGGCGCTGCAGGATGCTGGAGTACTAGTGTCACGTCCACAACATGCGGACCATCATCGATAACCCTACAATAACAATTATTGCATTGTCAGTGGAATATGGAACAAGTTTTTGGATCATCAAAAGGTTTTTGAGGCGTTGGAATTGGTTCTCTTCTTTAAACTTGGGGTTAGACCACTGTCTTGGAGCGAACCTAGTTCTGATTGGATCGAAGCAGATGATAGGCAATATGGTCATTGAAAGGGATTATATATATTTTCGATTATATTGATTAACTTGTGTAGATAAATTACATGGAAATTTTGTTTATTTTACTTGTAACATTTGTAATTGGTTTTCAGAAATTCGTTATATCTGTATTGAACCTTAAAATGTGCTGGACTTTGTCTTGGGCAGAACTGTGGAGAAACAGATTCCAACCGACATACTCTTGAGTGGAACTTATCCCACAAATACAGCAACGAATTTTTGGTTAATTTGAGTTTATCATTGTTAGCTTCTACAAGAAGTTATGAGAGAAAATTCTATTGAATTTCATATCTTGAAATGTACAGCTTACATGGTTTATATATACAACTCAAAGCAATGGCTAGCTGTCAAAACAGACTAACAAACTTACTAACAGACTGACTAAACACCTCATCTAACTCATAGCATAGCTAATTACTCTTAACATCCCCCCTCAAACTAAGCGTAGATGCATCAACTACACTTAGTTTGTCACGTAGCAATAAGAACCTGGAACTACCAAGAGCTTTGGTAAGGACATCAGCAACTTGATCAGCTGCTGGAATGTGGTGAACATGAATAAGTTTGCGAGCAACTTTCTCACGCACAAAGTAAACATCTAACTCAATGTGCTTAGTCCTAGAATGAAGGACAGGATTGGCACTAAGCAGAACAGTACTCTTGTTGTCACACCAGATAGTAGGAGTGTGCCAACCAATCTTCAGTTCAGAAAAAAGAGATTGTAACCATGTAAGTTCAGCCGTAACAGCAGCAAGACTTCTATACTATGCTTCAGTACTACTTCTTGAGACAATGCTCTGTTTCTTAGATGACCAAGAAATGAGATTAGCACCCAAATAGACACAATAGCCAGAGGTAGACCGTCTGTCAGTGGGATCAGTAGCCCAATCAGCATCACAGTAACCAGTCAACTGAAAATAAGGAGTCGGAACTAGATGAAGTCCAAAGTTGGGTGTAGCCTTGGGATAACGTAAGATTCTTTTCACCACTCGCCAATGCGATTCAAGAGGATTCTGCATGAATTGACAAACTCTATTCATAGAGTATGCAAGTTCAGGTCTGGTTATGGTAACATACTGTAAAGCACCAACCATGCTTCAATATAATTGAACATCTTGGACTGGATCACTACCCGTAGCAAATAATTTTTCACCACCACTCATAGGAGTAGGTAATCCATTTGCAAATTGCATTTTAGCATGACATAGGAGATCATTGATGTACTTAGACTGAGACAGAAACAAACCATTGGCAGTATGTTGAACCTGAATGCCAAGAAAGTAGTGAGCAAGACCGAGATCTTTTAAGGATAATTGGGCATTCCGTTGGTGAATTAACTGTGAAACATCATGTGAATTAGCACCAGTGACAAGAATGTCATCTACATATACCAGAAGGAATATAGGAGATGGAGAATGCCTAATGAAAAAAGAAGAATCTGACTTAGTAGGAGCAAAACCAAACATGAGAAGGGTATGTCTCAGTTTATCAAACCAAGCCCTAGGAGCCTGCTTCAGACCATACAAAGCCTTGTTGAGCTTGCAAACAACATTGGGACGAGAAGGATCAACGAAACCAGGAGGTTGCATCATGTAAACATCTTCTTGCAAATCTCCATTCAAGAATGCATTGTTAACGTCTAGTTGAAATACTGACCAACCATATGTAATAGCCACTGAGAGCATGACTCTGATTGTAGTGGGTTTAACAACTGGACTGAAGGTCTCTGCATAATAAAAGCCAACAACTTGTTGAAACCCTCTAGCCACCAAGCGAGCTTTGTATCTGTGCACTAATCCATCTGCATTCTCTTTGATCTTAAAGAGCCATCTACATCCAACAATGGATCTATCCTGAGGAGGATCTACCAGTGACCACATATTGTTTCTCATTAAAGCCATATACTCATCTTGCATAACAGAGAACTAATGAGGAGTATCTAAAGCTACAATCAAGCTTGCAGGTTCGGCTGAAGTCATGTACACCTTGGGCTTGTAGACACCAGCTTTCGACCTAGTGACCATTGGATGACCATAAGCAATACTAGGAGCAATATTAGGAGCAATATTGAGAGCAGGACTAGGAGCAGGATTGAAAGCAGTTGTAGAAGTAGGAACAATATTAGGAATAGTAGAAGAGGGAACCAATGGACTATGAGGAGTATTTAGAGTCAATACTAGATTAGAAGAGGGAACCAATGGACTATGAGAAGAAGTATTACTAGAAATGGATGACTGTCTGTCAGTAGGTGTAGAAGAAAAAGTAATAGCAGCAGAAGTAGGTGTATTAACAAGAGTAGTGGAGGTTGATGAACTAGTACACCATCTTCTATAAGGAAAATGATTTTCATTGAACAGAACATCTCGAGAGATGTAGATACGACCCAGTGGATGACAGACATTTATACCCTTTATGTTGTAGGCTATAACCAAGAAAAATACACTCAATTGAAGTTTATTTGAATTATAAGGTCTTGTGTTAGGAAAACATGAGCAACCAAAGACTTTTATAGTATGATAATCAGGGACCTTGTGGTAAAGTATTTCATATGGAGAGAAGGAACTCGATTGAGAAGAAATACTGATGTTCTAACTGCTTCACCCCAGAATTTCATGGGAAGTGAAGCATGTACAAGAAGAGTTAGAGCAGACTCAATAATGTGTCTATGTTTTCTTTCAGCAACTCCATTTTGCTGATGTGTAGTTGGGCAAGCAAGTCGATGGCATACTCCATACTGACTGAGAAACTTTGAAAAAGACCTATATTCCCCTAACAATCAGATTGAACACACTTAATAGGAAGACCAAATTCTAATTCAACCTGAGCTTTGAACTTAAGAAAGGTTGGATAGGCATCTGACTTGTTTTGTAAAAGAAAAACCCAAGTGAAATGACTGTATGCATCAATGAAGTGGATGTAATACTTGTAACCACATGAAGATATAGTTGATGCAGGACCCCATTGATCAGTGTGAATGAGTTCTAATGGCTTATTATACACAGTAGAAGAACTAGAAAATGGAAGTTTATGTATTTTTCCCAAGCAACAAGAAGAACACAAGTCCACATTGACAGTATTAGGAACAACAATATTACAACTGGTAAGAATTTTCTGTACAAGAGGATACGAGGGGTGACCTAATCTAGCATGCCAAAGAGACAAAAAATAATAGGACTTAGAGATAGTTGTATTGACACAAACATTATTACTGACTGGAATGCTTTGATTGCTGCTGACTGGAATACTTGCTGGAATGTTGTGACTAGAATACTTGTTGGAAGGATTACTGACTGGAATGTTGTGACTGAAGTTGTGGGATTTTGACTTTGAATCAGCAATGAAAGACTTGGACTTTGAATCAGTAAGAGTCATTGATGGGAGGACATATAGAACTCTTTTAAGCTTCCCTTCCAAGAGGATTTGATGTGTGACCTGATCCTTGACAAAACATAGATCAGGGTGAAACTCAAAGAAAACATTATTGTCCCTTGCAAACCTAGAAACACTTAATAGATTCTTAGTTAATTTAGGAACCTGGAGAACATTCTTAAGATGCAATACTCTTGAGGAGTTAGAAGATTGTAGAATAGACTGACCAATGTTTTCAATTTGGAATGCAGTGCCATCTCCAACCAAGAGTTGTTCATTGCCATGATAAGGGACTGAACTCATCAAATTCTGAGGATATGGAGTGCAGTGATCAGTAGCTCCTGAATCTGGATACCACCTACTATCAGAAGGTGTAGAAGCAACACATGATTGCATCTGAGACTGTGAATCAGCTCTCCAAGTAGGATGAGTAGGCTGACTTGTTGAAGCAGAGAAGAGGTCTGTGAAGTGGAGTTCCATGGATTTGAAACATTACTATCAAATCTATTATAGCATTTGAATGCAAGATGTCCAATTTTGCCACATATTTGACACTGAGGACGATTGAATTGATAACCAGATCCAGATGGCCTAAACCCTCTCCCAGATCCAGATCTTGCACCTCTGGGTGAGAAGGGATTGTATGAAGCTCTCGACTGAGGTCTCCAACCTTGTGAGCTTGACACAAATGATCTAGGTGAGGGTTTGTATGATGTATGAGCCACATTTACAGAACTAGAGACATCAAAATTTTTCATGTGTCTTTCAATTCTTGATTCTTGAGCTAGCAAAAGAGACTCAACCTTTGCAACACTGTAATCATCTGATCTAGAACTCACTGATACTACAAACGTATCATACAACTGTGGTAATCCATCAAAAATAGCTTTGATATGATCTTTTGGAGAAAGCTGATGTCCTACGGATGCTAATTGATCAATGATGGACTTAAGTTTCAGTAGATATTCATTGATAGAAAGGTCTAGTTTCTTGAAGTTCTGTAGCTGAGTTCTAAACTGGGAGATCTTGGCAACAGTTTGAGAGTTGAAGAAGGTTTAAAGAATATGCCAAATGTGTTCAGATGTTTCGCAGCCTACTAACCTTGTAAGCAGTGATTCAGTCATAGAAGAAAGAAGCTAGGAAAACAGAAGTTGATCTTGTTGTTCCCAGTTGAGAAATTCTGGATTGACATTATTGTTTGCTTGATCTTCAATGGAGAGAAATCGTGATGGAGGTGAAGCTTTCTCAATGAACTTCTAAAGCTTATGTCCTCTAATTGTTGCCAACACTTGTTGTTTCCACAACAAGTAGTTGTGTTCATTCAACTTCACAGACAACACATGTGTAAACATCACTGGTCTTGACTCTGTCATGGCAGAATTAGTAAGTGGCGTAGCATTGGAAGAAGTTGAATCTGCAATTAATACTACTGAGAGGAATTGAAATGAAGAAGAAGAAGAAAAGGGAAACGAAGATGCTCTGATACCATGTTAGCTTCTACAAGAAGTTATGAGAAAAATTTCTATTGAGTTTCATATCTTGAAATGTACAGCTTACATGGTTTATATAGACAACTCAAATCAATGGCTAGCTGTCAAAACAGACTAACAAACTTACTAACATACTGACTAAACACCTCATCTAACTCATAACATAGCTAATTACTCTTAACAATCATCTCATGAAGATAGCTAGTTCAAAAGTACAACTAACAATCAACTTGAATTTGAACCCACCCTCCCAAGTTGAGAAGATTGAGCCAATTCATCATTTTGACTAAATACGCTATCGACTCTACGTTTGGTTGAAGCTACTGCATTTTGCAGAGTTGAACAAAGCTCTGCCACAGAAAAGGAATAGGAACATCAAGTTTTTCTATCAAATAGAGTGATTGCAACTGGTAAGCATTTAAACAAATATATGCTTACCAGTTAATGACCATCATCTTGTACATCTGCCCCAAAATAATTTTACCGATTTGAGGGGTATGGTAACAGATTCTAAATGAATCATCACTATAGACGTTGGGATCAAATCCCTACAAGTGAACTCTCCAATTTCCTCCGATCATTAAGCAAATTAGGAAATACATGAGCAGCAATAGCTTAAACAGTTCCCTATAATGATGGAACTTTGTACTACAAGAAAATTCTATGAACTACAAAATGTTGCATATATGCACAAAAAACGGAAATTGATATTGAACTGTCTCGCAGAATGCGCTGTATCATTAGCACGCTGATTCACAAAGATTTTTTTTTTAATTGGGCTCCTCAACTAATGAGCCCAAGCTTATGCCCTATCAGATCCGGCTCAACACACGCAAATGAACAAACAACAAAGGCCCTGAGCGCCCATTGAATAAGGAGCGCGCCTATAAAGTAGTATCATTAAATCCAAGGCATCAACTCCACTATTATTTCGTTGCTGTTCATTAAAGTTGGTCAATCTGTTATTAGTCTGATCAATCGATCCGACACTAGGTTTAGACCGCCAGGCGAACTAAGTAAGTCAAGACACCCAAGTCAGACTTACACGTCCAAAATCATATTCTGACCAAAGTTTAGTCAACGTCGACTGATTACAACAGCTTCTGGTCGGCTCTAACACCTAGCCCACTAGAAGTGGACAACGATGGGTTAGAAAGTGAGAGCTTAGTCAGTGTTTGTAATACCTGACCGTGATGGCTTGCCAGGGACCATTGTCCAACTATAATAATGGTCACTAAATCTAACCAAAACTTAGTCGATTTCGACCTATGACGATCGCTTCTGGTACGCTCTAATGCCTAGTCCGTTAAATTAAATGGTTGTTAACGGTTTAGAGAGTGACAGCTTAGTTAGTGCTCTAATGCTTGATCGAGAAGGCTGCCAGAGATCATTTTCCAAACATGGGCAATAGAGACCGAACTCGACCAAAGCTTAGTCGGTGACAACCAACATGATGGTTTTTTGTCTACTCGAAACCTAGTTCGCCAATACCGGATTTTGACGGCTTAGAAAGTGGGAGTCTAGTCGGGGCTCTCGATGCCTGATTAAGATGGCTTGCCAAGGGTTACTACTCGTACGCAGACAGTGATCGCCGAACCCTGACCAAAGCTTAGTCAGTGGCCACTGATGACGACGATTTTGATATACTCGAAGCCTAGTTCGCTGCGTACGAATTACATCGGCCTAGAAAGTGGGAGCTTAGTCGAGCTCAGGTAGCTTGGTGAAGACAACTTGCCAGGGATCATTGACCAACTATAGACAATGATCGTCGAACCCCTGCCAAAGTTTAGTCGAAACGACTGACGATGATAACTTTTGGCTCGCTCCAATTACTAGTCCGCCATGAACGGATCAAGATGGGTTGGAAAGTGGGAGTCTAGTCAAGGTCCTCGACGTCTGATCAAGATGGCTTACTAGGGATCACCATGATCGTCAAAACCTGGCCCCGGTTTAGTCAGTTATAACTGGCGAAAAGACGAGTCAAAAGTACGATCAGGGGTTCTAGAAACTCGACCTAGACGACTCACAAGGACTACTGTCCAATCATCCACAACGGTGCACGTGCCGGGACCATAGTCTGACTAATTTGCTTAAAACAACAACAACTGCTGGTTCAATAGACAGTCAAGCCGCCAAACAGAGGGTGTATTACACCCCTGATCCTTAAAAAGGAGTTCGACCAGAATCACACAAACTATTGCAACACAAGAAGTCAGAGCTCTCAACAACATATCAATCATAAAGCTTTCTAGCATAGCAGAGCCTCTCGCTTGACAATTATGTTGAAATAAGACAAAGCAGGTAAAAGCTAGCAAAAAAAACAAAGGGAAACAAACATGTGCAAAGTACTATTCATTTGCAAACCAAAAAGAAAATATAAGATTCACTTCTCATCAGGAGAGTCAGATACAATAGAACCAGACTTAGCAGAGAAGAAGTCGGAGACACATCTGTAGGTACTGCCTCTCAATCCCCTTCATTAGGGTGACCTTCTTCTTCAAATGAATCGGAGGCCGCCCCAAACTCTGCATAAGCAATCTCTTTATAATAAGAGAGAACCTAGTCGGGATGTTCCCTCCATCAAATGCAACAGCTCCAACCTTCCATGCACAACTCTGCTGAACTCAAACGTACCTTGGGACTTGAGAAGCTTCGCCTCACACCCTCTTGATTCAGCGAGCTCCCGCTCCGGCCGCTCCAATTCGCCCGACAACATATCAGTCTCGGACTACTCGGCACCCAGCTTATCATTGACGATATTTCGCTCACTCTGTGCTATAAGGAACTGCTCTTCAGCGGTCCAGGCACTCTTGGCATTGAACTCAACATCAACCTCTACCTGCTGACATCGGACAATCCATTTAGACTCCTTCTTGATCCCCTCATCATGCAGAGCCTGTAGTTTAGCCTGCACTCTAGCCACAGTCTCATGAGCAAGTTGCAAGTCACAACGGACAAGGTTCAATTCATCTCGAACCGATCCCTCGCGGACACTGCCCCCGCCAAGTTGATAAACTTATAAATGATACATTTTACGCCCCTAATTCTATATTTGTTATATCATATTAATTAATAAAATACTATCATTACGTGTACTTTGTGTATAACGCAAGAATTCAAGTATTAATCATCAAATATGCACAAAATGACACAATAAGGCTAAGTTCAACAACTAAAAAGCCCATTGGAATTTCACACATGCATTGTCAAGGATCAAGGATTTTCAAGCCCAAAGGCCCATGGAATCAAGCCCAAAAAAATATCATCATCTACGAATCTCGAGGAAATCAAATTGAACATCCACATGGCAATTTCAACATAGCAAAAGGAATCTCTACACATTTCACCTCCTACTCCACTATCCATTCTCAATTACAACTCTTTATTTTATGCTAACATCTTTTCCTTATTTTACTCCACTATCCATTCTCCAATACAATTTTTTATTTTATGCCAATATCTTTTCCTTATTTTACTCCACCTCCAATTCTTTTTCACCTATAAATACCCCATGCTTGGAGTATACTGGGGATGAGTTAAAAAGAAAGAAAATTGTGAGTTAGAGATTTAGAGTCTTGAAGAGTTTTACTTGTAAGTTTTTCCATTTTCTTTATGTTTATTATCATGAGAAACCTAAGGTTTACCATGAGTGGGTAAACACCCTCTTAGGGTGTGAGTGAGCCCCATGGGAGGATGACCTCAATTAGTTATTCTCAAGGTATTTTCTTCCATGTAAATTAGACAAACTTTGTGATTAACACACTCTATGTACTTGAATGTCAATGTTTAATGAAATCGATTAAAGTTTAGTTTTTCATAATCATGGATATATTTCTTACTCTTGTTTTTATCTTTCTTAAAGTCATAGATTCGAGATGTCTTCACTAGTATGAGTCTAACAAGCCCACCCCTTTAATGCTTTAAGTATGATTGTAGTATAAGATTATACATGATTTGTTAGATATTAGGTATTTCATTTAAGTATGGAATCCTTATATGTTTTTAGATCATGCTTATAATCTTAGAAATGATTATCCAATTTGTTTGATTACATAAGCTTCATTGTATAATTTCCCGGCCATTTTTAGGTAAGGTGAGAACCTATCTAAGGATGAGTTATGATTGGAAAAATAAAATCTTGAGATAAGCCTAAGAGAACCATCAACCCATGGTGGTGATCTCTAAAGCCCTAAGTATCTCCATATTTGATTGTAATTTATTTACATAGTTTTTATTTAGCTTTTAGTTCAATCACTTCATCAACAACATATTTTCTAACTAGGTTAAGTTTTAAAATAGATTTAAAGATTAGTTTTCCGATTTATAACTCTCCTTGTGGGATTCGACCCGTATTTACCGTTATCTAACTCAATAGAAAACCGTACACTTGCGGTATGATTTGAGATATGATCACAAGTCAGACTCAAGCGCCTCCAAGCGAACCTTCTGAGGCTCTGACTTAATGGACCAGGACTCCGCTCCAGTATTTGAGAAAGCTTCAATTTGCTTTCTCAACGACACAATCTCGTAGAGAGCGTCAGAGCATGACTTCTGCAAGTTTGCAAAGACACGCTCCATGTATACACTCTCTCACGAGTGGCCTCAACTTCAATTCCAGGTGAGGCCACTTGATTCAGGTACGACACGCCAAACACATGCCCTTTATCCAAACGCTCTCCTAGTGTTTCTCTCATTGGGTTTGGAGCGCAGTTTGCTAATCAGTCATTCCACTTAGGGGTGGGCATCTTATCCCGCGATCCCGAACCCGTCCCGATTGTTTTGGGTCCTTTTGGGATTGATCAAACTCCTCTCGATCTCGTCCCGTCATGATCTAGAGTGGGATGTAGATTTTCAATCCCGTTTATCCCGAATTTATTTATTTAATATTTATTATTATTAATTTTAATCAAAATACTCTTCTAAATTAAAGTTTAGGATGTGTTGAAATTAAATCAATGTAAGATAAAATTCTATATGAAATCTAAATGAATTGAATCATTAATTCTAAATGAAATTTAATATTTATTTGCCTTACAAAAAAAAGGTTTAATATTTATTTATTTAATATCTATTATTATTTATGATGTAAGTTATATGTATATAAATTTGACAGTATTGGTGTGTGAGTAATGTGAGATAAAACTTTTTTTTGTTATTTTTTATTGGAGTACTATTTAGTACGTGCTCATCCCGTCCCGTCCCGATCCCGTTCGAGATGGGACGAGGTCAGGATGAGGTCTATCCCGTCCTGTCCCGTGCCCACCCCTAATTTCACTTGATGATATGCTTTCTCAAAGCATAAGAGATGTCAACCTCCTGATGCCAAGCCCGGTTGTTCATCCTTACTACGTTTGGAGTAAACAGACTGATCCGAGCATCCGGATGAAAATCATTCGAAATGGAAATCACCCCAGCATCGCCCTTGGCTGTCTTCACTGCATCAGATCCCTCATCAACAACTTTCCCTTTGCCCGCAACAATTGTCTCTTTTTTACGCACCAATTCAGAATCAGCTGACAGAGAAGAGAGAAGCGAGTTATTCCTTGCACCCGTTGTCAACTCAATATGAGGATCGGAATGAAATGGAGCACAGTATGGCCAATGATAGTGGAACCCTTTACCATGGCGTCAACCTTCAGACGACTCTTCAACAGGTTCATGATCCAGAGAAATCTGGAGCTCAAAGTCCTTTATTGAAAAGGGACGACCATCCAAAGCTTCCATGCCCGCTTACAATAGCTTTTATTTAGAAACTCCGCCTGCTTGGTGCTCAGTTTAGTTACATCCTCCACGCCAACCATTTGCAGATACTCCTTCTCCAGGTTTGGAAGGGAGATAAGGTCCACGACCTGAGCAGCACGCCCCTAAAAAACATCAGTCTCATCTGGCATTGCCCGACAACATCACGTCCTACGGACGAAGCCAAGCGCCTACAGACGAATCTAGGCAGAGCACAAAACCTCTTCAGATGCACAGGAGAAGGAAGCGCCTCATCTGTTTCTGCCCATCTCGAAGGGCTCGGAACTACTGCACTCGCGGAATGCATCCAAAGTTGTTTTGTCTTCTACAGAAAGAGACAAAGTTGGGAATCTCCCTGCAAAAACCACAACGGGTCAATCTAATATGCAGTTGGCACCAAGAAGACGAGAAAACGAGTTAAACTTACTTAGTAGTCTAAATTCACGCTCGACTAGACAACCAGCAAGCTCAAAGTATGTCGAGTCCGCAGAAGCCATGAAATAGAACTTCTACCATGATCTAAAATCATCAAGCATATTGCCAAAGCAGTACAACGAGGTCAGCACGCATACAATATGCTCATTTATCCGAGGAGAAGTAAGCAACTGCATTGCCCTCGAAGACACTCGGACACCAGCGTCCTTAGCCTTAATCAGAATGGCAATAACAATCCAATACCCGTTCAACACAAGTTGAGCGAGTGCAATACTGAGGTACGCCGAGAACTCCCAGATCTCCTTGATAACAGGAAAGCGGCCACCGGATTGAAGCATACCTCGGTAAAGACAGATAAACCTATCAGGAAGGGACAATGACGTTAGATTGGCGCCCACAGTGCAGATCATCAGGAATCTCGTATGTCTTACGGAAGAATTTCAAATCAGATTCAGAAAGCAACCTTTCCTAAAAAAAAATTATGGCCCTTAGCAAACAATTCATTAGGAAGTTGATTCCGACCCGCCATGAAATAATGTACAAGCTTTCGAATACGAAGGTTAAGCAAAGTCAAAAGCACAGAAGGCAATACGACAAATTAGAATCTTTGAGATCGAAAGAGTAAAAGGGCTATACTCCACAGGTAGGAGATCTACATAGAAAACTGAACTCCCGCCTTTCCTTCTTCCAAGCAGGCACACACTCAATTGATGAAATTCACTGCTCGAGGAAACAACTCAGACTCAACCATCATGATTGCACAGTTGCTTTATGAAATGACCTAGGGGATTGATAATACGACCTACCAACTCGGGGGGAGTAGCTGGGGATACATCAAACCGTCATTTGATTAGCACCGTATACGTGTCATGAAAATCTCGTCAACAGAACAAAGTAGGCCCGGTTACATGCTCAATCCAGCAAGACCCAAACAACACTAAGCCCATTATTGGCAAGATCCAGACAGTCGAGTCCGAGTTGCAATGAGCCATTAAGCCCACACGTCACGCGGTCAGGCCCAATACTCATAAGACCTCTAAGGCAAGTATCAAAGAGATATACCCAAGGCTGGCAGGTCAACAACATATTGGATCCGACTAAGAAACAAATACTAGAGTATAAGTCGGGCAATGAAACTTCTTTGCATGGACAACACTCAGAAAAGGAAACATATCTTTCATATCTAGGAACACGAGTCGTGTAAGAAAGAAAGCTATCCCACATGGACAGCTCCCAATTAGGAAAAGATCTTTAGCATGATCTCTTTCCCTAAACTACGCCACCAAAGGCCTAGCCGAACAAGGACTCTCACTCTATAAAAGGGTGATAAGATCGATGAACTTAAGGTATGCTACAGAAACCCAATTTATAGTTTGTTGCCTCTCTTAAGCCTTATCTAACTTAAGTATTAGAGTGCCATCGGCTCCCACACGATGGTCCTTGGCTCACGTTTGGTACCTGTGCAGGTATAGATAAACAGTGAAGAAGGAGAGTAGGAATTGACTGCATCAATTATTGGGAATGATTTCAGTTCTAAGTAGATAAAAGTCTTTACCTCTTAACTCGCTCATTAATAGCATCAAAACTTAAACTGTCATTTTTTTTGAAATACAAAGTCATCAATTTGTTATTCAACGTTGTAAACTTCATGACTTCAATAATCGTCGGATCTGTTTAGGTTGGGCTATATAAGTTGATGATTTTCGTCAATTTACACTTTTCATAAACACATCTAATGGAGCCCGAAAGATCAAAAACTTGTTTTATTTAAAATTATTATTCTTTTTTGTAGCATGATTTTCGCTATAAAACGATTAATATTTTTGAAAAAAGATAAAGGATTAAGCTATCTGTCATTGGTGATACATCAAGTTACCGAAATCTTTTCAACAAGTGACAGCTGAAGTTAAGGAGGCTAACAAGAACAAAAAAATCATGACTGATCAGTACAACGAGTTATAGCGGGTAGTAGTAGTAGTAGTAGTAGTAATAATAATAATAATAATAATAATAATAATAATAATAATAATAATAATAATAATAATAATAATAATAATAATAATAATAATAATAATAATAATAATAATAATAATAATAATAAAAGGGTTATTTCCCATTTGGCCCCATTTGTTTATATCTATTCCTCTTTGACCCCAATTCGTTCTTGTATTTCAGTTTAACACCTATGACCATCTGTTCAAAGGTGTTGACTAACAAATTTCATCTATTTTTTTAAACTGACAAACTTACCCTCATTTATATATATCCATTATCTCTCCACTAATTATTTGTTTGAAAGTCTAATCCATCTCCTCGTCACTTCATCAACAGTTTTATTTAAATCCAGAGAGTATGACCTCAATTCTCCTAAGTACACAAAAATAGTATGAATAATCTGAAAACCTATTAATTTTGTAATTTCTTGATTATAATGGAAACGTCAAAGTGAGCTTTGGCTTATAAATAGGAAGATGAGGAGATAAGGGTAGAAGGATATTCATTGGAATATTCATTTTTGTGCATTTTCTCTGCTCGCGGAGCAGAGAAGCATACCGAAAAAATGGAAAGAAAGAAGAGAAATTGGGCCATGTTTTGCGGGGAGAAAGGTTAAAAAAAACAAAAAAAACCACGGTGCTCACGTTCAGAGGGTGGTTTTGTGGGGAGAGAGATATATTAAAAAAAAGATTAAAAAAAAGAGTGGGTGAGATGGTGGGAGGAGAGAGATTAAAAAAAAGACAAGGAAGAAAGATTAAAAAATAAAGAAAGAGAGAGTGCGGAGAGAGATATTTAAAAAAACAAAAGGAGAGAGGGTGGGTTTGTTGGGAGAGAAAGATTAAAAAACAAAGAGAATATGAGAAAGAGACTAAAAAAAGAGATAATATGTGGGATTGTGAGAATAGAAAAGAAGACAAAAGTGTTTGATTTGGAAAACTACATGAGGGTAAGTTTGTCAATTTAAAAAAATTGGATGAAATTTTTTAGTCAACACCATTGAACAGACGATTATGGGTGTTAGATTGGAATACAAGAACAAATGGGTAATAATAATAATAATAATAATAATAATAATAATAATAATAATAATAATAATAATAATAATAATAATAATAATAATAATAATAATAATAATAATAATGTGATAATTCTTCTGCCTCCATTAGATGTGTTTTGGAAAGTGATTGTAGAAATAATTGGCCAGAAATCATCAACTTATATAGTCTAATCCAACCAGCAATTGGATGTCATAATTAGAATAATTAATAAAAGAGTAATTGTTGGTCATAAAAGTAGGTTTTTTGTTTGTTTATGAAAGGTAAAAATGTTTTATAACTTTATGGGTTAATAAAATAGTCTTTGTTGATCATAAAAATATAAAAGTAAGCACATATTATTTATTACATCGACTACAGTATCTAAATAGTCTATTTTATGAAAAAGTAGGTCTTAAAAGTTATTTTCCACAAAAAAATTATGTGCTAAAGAACACCTCCATTATAAAAAAAAAAAAAACACCACTACCTCTCTTATTTCTCACTCTTCTCCTTCATGAACAACATCACCACCTCGCCCCGCCACCACCAGCTGCACCTCTCTTCCTCTTCTCATTTGTTTCTTCTATTTTTTTCCTCAGTTCCTCTTACTTTCCCCCCTTCTCAGGAACATGCCTCACCTCGCTGCCGATCGTACCACCCATCCTCGCCTCTGCCCTTTTTTCAATTTTTTTCCTATTTTTTTTTCTCATTTGCACTCACACAAGCCTGTGCGTGTACCGGTTCCATCCTCGTGGAGGACTTTGAGAGGGCAAAATACTTTAACCCTCGCATAGGCATTTGTGAATAGAAAATCCATCCTCGCATAAAATTCCGCGGGAACAAGTTCTCTACTCGTAGTTGCTTGAGCGAGGGTCAAAATGTTTTACCCTTGCAAAGGCCTCCATGAGGATGGAACCCATCCTCGTGCAGGATTGTGTGAGGGCAAATGAGAAAAATAAAATAAAGAATAAGAATAAGAAAGAAGGGAAAAAGAAGAATTGAAGCAACCCATGATCATCACCCCATCAAACATTGAATTGAAGCAACCCATCATCCTCGACCCAACCTCATTGAACCATCAAACCTCATATCCCATACCATCTTCCTCAACAACATCACTCCCACCACCTAAATCATCTCACTTTTTTTAACCCAATCATCACATCCATCACCAAAGCATTCATCAAGCCCAGCTCAAACATTTACCCATTTACTGGGGCACGGAGAGGTTGGTATTTGGGGAAAAAAAGATATCGGGAGAAATGGGGTTTGCGGAACAGAGAGAAACAAATGAATGGAGAGAGGGTGGCGAGGTGGTGGTTATGGTGTTGGTCTATTGGAAGTGGGATTGGGGAAGACACGCAATTTGGGTCTTGAATTGAAGGTTGAATCAGAAGGAGAGGGGGAGCAAGAAAGGGTGGGAAAATCAAATAGGAGAGAAGAGGTGTGGCCTGTCGGCGGGCGATGCGAGGCAATGGTGGTGGTGTTCCTGACAGGGTGAGAGGAGGGAAAGAAGTTGTTGAATTTGGGTTATCCTTCAGTAGATGGTGGTGTCTAACAGAAAGGTGATAGTGTCCTTCATAAAGTAAGGGTGGTAGCGTCCTTCAACATAACCAGTGGTGTCAAAAAGTAGAGCCTTTATTTTTTGAAAATCTTTTCTACACCCAATGTATTAATCAGTAAACCCTAATTTCATTTTTCTTATAAAAACTAATTTCATGATGATGAGGGAACTCATTATTGGATGTGGGCATTTAAGTGTTTTTGCAAGAAACTCATTGGGTAACCAACACCCAACAGTAAGTGAAATAGGATCTTCATCTTCCCCACTTCTCTTCCCTGGGAAACAAAATTCTTCCATCTCTACATCACCATCTTCTCTCCCTTTGAATTAAAGTTCATTCATATTTTATACACACGGAGTAAACAAATAATACAATTGTTTGTTTTATGCTAGCTTCATGCCTATTCAAAAGAAACTTTTATACATAATTAATAAAACTCTTATAATCATAATATATAATAACAACATCTAATACAATGAAATGGTGATGAATATCAATCGATTATTATAATTTTGAAAATTGATTTATTAATTGGAAAAATAAACTAGGTCTTCCCATTTGATTTTAGATAAAAACCATAAACACCTTTTATAAAAAAAAAATCATTATGATTAAAGAATCATGAAATTTTACAAACCACCACATAAAAATTATTTAGACCAACCTAGGTACGTATTTTCTAACTGTAAATGAAAAAAAGTTGGTAATGAGGGCACCCACATATTCTCGGGTTCCCTCATCAATTGGATGGGTGTGGATAAATTTTTCAACGTTACCTCAATTTACTAGCATTATTCTTATCTTTTTCTTTTTTTTTTGAAAGGCAAGCCGGTGTTTGATAGGATCCGTAACCTATCCCCCGAGGTGCCGCCTATAGGCCAACATCACCCCGAAAGAAATTATACCGCCGGAGGGTCTCGAAGCAAGGACCTAGGGATAAATCCCACAAGGCCTTAACCACTCGACCATAACTCCTTTGGCTATTCTTATCTTTTTCATCCCAAAGAGAACTCTTTCAAGTGATTGTCAACCCGTTTTTGCAAACCAGTTTGTTTAAGCATTATTCATTCCAACCCCAAACTAGTTCAATTACTTGTTTAAAACCAATGTTCCCTTAGAAACTAACCAATTAGATTGAAGTGGTGTAGCTAAGACTGTCGAAACCCTGAATCACTTTCTTTTCCATCTTTCTAATACTAAGACTATTTGTTCTCCTTTCTATTGATCGATGATAACTATACTACTTGGAATCATTCTATGCTCAAGGCTTTAACTTTGTGAATTAAATCATCCTTCACCCAAGGATGATGGTCAAGAAAAATGTTAGAAATGTGATAATATGGTTTCATCCCGATTCGTGAACACTCTTTCTAAAGAGCTCAATGGTGGAGTAGTAATCTAAGTTGAAAACTGCAAAATAACTATGCCACGACCTCAAGGAACGATTTTCTAAAGTGGATGAGGTAGGAAAGATTTTCTAAAAAGGATGAGGTGAGTGAGGATTTATCAAATTCAGTGGGAAATCAATTTGCTTTCCCGAAATCAAAGAGATTGAGGATATTGTAAGGGCAAACTAAAGTTTCACAGTCTACTTCAAAATGCCTTTATATGGTTCAGTAAAGATTTTTGATACTTTGAAGGCATTCATCCTACATGCCCATATAACTACAAGATTGGAGAAACACCTATAGATTTGCAAATATTTCATTGTAGTTGTGTTTAAAAAACATTTTTGATGCAATGCTTGCCTTCATTTTGTTGTATTTTTTGTATGTACAGTATTATGAAAAGCTTTCCAAGTTTCTTTCCACTTGTTTCTTCTTTCTTATCCATGTTTCTACTTTTGATAGATCGAAAGATTTTTTTTTTAATGGTGGGAAAGGTTTTGAATATCAAAACTTTGGCAAGGTTCAAACCCTGAACTTGTGATACCATTGACCATAACTCTGTTAGCTGAGGTAGCACTCTTTAGCCCAATGAAGGAAATTTATAAGAATTAAAAATTGAATGGGTATTTTGTGGATCAAAATTTTTCATATAGATTTGGTCCCAAAAAAAATAAAAATAAAAATCCAACAAAATAATTTCATGAACAATGTTTTGGTGCAAGTCCCAAGCCAAAGTTTCTCATGGATAAAGAATTTATAACAATGAAGCTGCCTTGGTAAAAAGTAACAATTACTATCAAAACTTTCCTTAGGGAAAAATCTACTTATACCACTAAAAAGATTTCTCGGGTAAGTTTATCACAATATTTAATTACTAATTTATTTTAGGGATGAGATCTTGAGACTCCTGGTTTTTTTACTCAAATACAATCCCAAACAATTGGTCATTAGATTGTTGTTGATCCTACGGTTGATAATAACAAACCAAGCTAAAAAGATTAATTTCCTAAAAAAATAAAATATAAACTAAGAATCCATGATTTCCTTTTTTCTCTTGCTTTCTCTCTTCTTCTTCTTCCCTACTTATGCTAAAATAAAATACAATTCGAGCTCAGTTTTCTAAGGTTTCAATCTCTCATAAAAAATAAATCTCTCATAAAATTCAAGAGGAAAAAAAAGAAGAAAAACAAAGGGAATCTCTCATAAAAAAAGGTTCTAATGGTACAATCTCTCATAAAATTCAATCTCTCATACAAAACGAGCTTGGTTTTATAAGATTTCAATGAATTCGAAGAAAAACAATGGCTAAATACATGAATCCTTCAATGATTTAAAATTTAAGAAACAGAGAGAAGAAAAAAATAAGAAGAGAAGAACGTAGGGAAGAAGAAGAGGGAAAACAAGATAAAAAGGGAAATAATGGATCCTCAGTTTGTATTTTATTTTAGCATACTTAGGAAAGAAGAAGAGGGAAAGCAAGAAAAAAAGAGGAAATAATGGATTCTCGATTTGTATTTTAATTTAGCATACATAAGAAAGAAGAAGAAAGAAAGCAAGAGAAAAAAAGAAAATCATGGATTCTCAATTTGTATTTTATTTTTGTAAGAAGCTAATTTTCTTAGCTAGGTTTGTTATTATCAACCGTAGGATCAACAACAATCTAGTGGCCAATTATTTGGGTTTGTATTTGAGTAAAAAGCGTGAGTCTCAGGATCCCATCCCTTTATTTTATTTGGTTTTGTTCTATTCCTTGTGCCAGAGCCTAGAAACGCTACGAGCATGTATATTCTTAAGGTAGTAAAATTCTTGTACCTGGTTTGACAGACCAAAGTTGCCTTTTGCTTCTGGATACGTTGTTTAATTTATTGCCCCCCCCCCCCCCCCCCCCCCCCAGCATAATGTTCATGCCACAAGTTTTGGTAAATAAGTGTCTTATTTACACAAATTTGGTGTTGGACAAAGTCTCGCCACTAAATCCAATTATATAGAATTGAGATTAGTGAAGCTTTCACTACACCAAATTGACATATTCATAACAACCAAAAAAAAAAAATATCAATGTTGTGCTGTAATAGTTCACCAAACAGTTTCACAAATGAAATCATGCAATAATTGGATCACCATGAATAGTACGGTGTTGCAAGTAATACTATTCGTGGTGATCCAATTTATTGTATCACTTTATTTGAGAATCTGTTTTTCAAAATTTTGCCTAAATTTAGTTTTGACTTGAAAATGTTTGGTGGACAGTTACATCACAAAAGTGATGCTGTTTGGGGGGTTGTTACAAAACTGTCCTCTTGGTGTAGTGTTTGTTTATGGAATTTAGATTGGCAAAACTTTGATTGTGGAATAGTAGTCTTTTCAAAACAACACAAAAACATGATATCAGATAAGCTACTTTTGTTCATGATGACTTTATGTACTTGATTGTTTCCGACATAAAAACTATAACCGAAACATTTTTATGTGGATTATGTGCTCTTGTAATCTATCTAAGGTGATGATACATCAAACCGTCATCTGATCAGCACCGTACACGTGTCATGATAACCTCGTCAACAGAACGAAGTAGGCCCAATTGCACGCTCAATCCAGGGAGGCCCAAACATTAACAAGCCTATCATTGGCAGAATCCAGACAGTCGGGTCCGAGTTGTAATGAGCCAGTAAGCCCACACGTCACGTGGTTAGGCCCAATACTCATAGGACCTCTAAGGAAAGTATATAAGAGATCTACCTAAGACAGTAAGGCCAACAACACATTGGATCCGACTTGAAAACATATATTAGAGTACAAGTCGGGCAATGAAACTTCCTTGCATGGACAACACTCAGAAAGGGAAATCTCTCTCGCAGATCTAAGAGCACAAATTGTGTAGGAAAACTATCTCACATGGACAACTCCCAATCAAGAAAGGATCTCCACAGCACGATCACTTTTCCTAAACTATGCCACTAAAGGCCTAGCCGAACAAGGACTCATTCATTGTAAAAGGGAGATAAGGTCAATGAACTAGAAGTACGCAATATAGCTCATTTTACAATTTTAAGCCTCTCCTAAGCCTTATCTAACATAAGCATCAGAGTGCCATCGACCACCACACGATGGTCCTTGGCTCAAGTTTGCTAACTACGCAGGTCGAGGAAGGAGAGCAAAAATTGACGACATGAGTTTGGTGTAGTCTGTGGGGAACGACAAAGTTCCTCAGAAAAAACTGTAGTTCCACCTTTTTCCAGAAAATCGGCGAGATGGTGAGGACAAGGTCTCGCAACAATGGAGATGTTGTCGAGCCTTTACACGCTCAAACCAGCAGAGCATCGCCAGTTACACAGCCACCACGCAAGGAACCTCTTTAGACCCCCGTGCTGGTAGCGGCCACAGCAAACCCAAGGGTGGACCTACTCCCAACACAGATGCAGCAGATCGTAGAGACACTAGAGGCTCTCAAACAACGGAATCCTCCACCTGCAGAGGGAGACTGTGAGGAGCGAAGGGCTTATTCCCCATAAAGTTCCAGAGAGCATGTTCAAGAGAGCCATGTGGCCTCAGCAACTTCTCAAAGGACAAGAGGCGGAAGCACGACCAATAGAGACCCAACGCCCAGAGCCGACAAGCACGTCTCACACTACCCCCCTCCGCAACGGGGCCACAAACCCATATGTGTTGTTCAGTCTCACGATCCCTCTGTTCATGGACCATATCATGGATGAACCGCTGCTCAAGAAATGCACCCCACCGAAGTTTGGAATTTTACAATGAGACAGGAGACCCGACCAATCACTTGCGTTACTTTCAGCACGTTATGGCGCTCAAAGAAGGGTCTAATGCAATAATGTGTCGATCATTCCCTACAAGCCTAAAGACGTCAGCATTGACGTGGTTCCACAGTCTTCCTCCGAAATCCATTGACTCATTCCGGACGTTGGCATTAGCGTTTCTTACACGCTTCGTCGGCAACCAACGACTCAGGAGGGGCCCGCATTATTTGCTGACCCTAAAGCAAAAATAGAACGAGACGTTGAGGGAGTACATCACTCATTTTAATTATGAGTTGATCATCATTGACGGCTGTAGTGATGACACCGCCGTCACGAGTTTCACTTCGGGTCTGAGAAGAGGCAAACTCTATGACTTCCTTACCATGAACCACTTAGCCAATATGACAAACTTGCTCAGAGATGCACAAAGATACATCACTCTGGACGAAATGTTGATCGCTAAGAGAAAGGCGGAGTCAGAGAAGAAACCCTCTGTCCCGAAGGATAGGAAAAAGAGGAAGAAGAAAGAGGACGATGATAGTAATAAGAGGAAGTGCACAGACAATAAGATTAACTCGGGCAGCCCAGGCAGGACAAAACCTCGAATTACATTGGGTCAAAGTCTATCACCCCTCTCAACACCAGTTTGTCTGACATCCTTGATTCCATCAAGAATTGGGAAGAGCTGAAGTGGTCGCCTAAGCAGCAAGGAAATAGGACATGATATTGAAGATTGCAAAAACCTCAGAGGAGAAGTCGAGTACTGGATAACGAAAGGCAAACTCAAGGAGTTCCTAGGCTCGAACAGGAGGTAGGGCCGAGCAAAGGAAAGAGGGACGCTGTCAAGGAGATAAAAAAGAAGCTCCTGGCATGATCTATGTCCTCAACGGGTCAGTCCCAATGGAGAGCAGTCAAACACGACTCGCAAGAGGACAATGACCAAGATGCAGGCACCATCTCAGTATGACGACCGACAAGTGCAACAGGCATGGGTTCACAGCTCAATCCCATCACTGACGTTTACGGAGATGGATCTTCAGGGGGTACATTTTCCTCACAATGACGCCCTGGTCATCTCCGTCCTTATCGCTAGTAGGAGGTAAAGAGAGATTTGGTGGACATTGAAAGCTCACTAAATGTCACGTTCCTCAAGGCATTCCTCAACATGCAGTTACAAGAGAAGGACCTAACGCCTGCCAACAACCCTATGGCCAGATTCACCGGAGAGAAATGCTTCCCAATTGTGAAGATCAATCTAATGGTGGTGGCAGGAGAGCCACAACTATGGAAGTACCTTGTCCAAGAGTTCATGGTAGTTGACGCCCCGTCCACCTACAACATCATTCTAGCAGGAAGGCTCTAGCTACATCATATGGAAGCAGTGGTATCCACCCTGCACAATTGCATAAAGTATACAGTCAACCATGCTCAAGGGACTATCCGAGGAGATCAGCCAACAACAAGAGACTGCCATTATGCAGCCCTGAAATAGCTGAACTATTGCCAACAGCTCGGACCCACAGAACCAACATGTCAGGCATCAGGCTAAGACAAAAGAGGTGGATTAATCTATAAAGTCGGAGGAGCCCAAATACCAAAGAGTAGCTATTCGGAAATTTAGAAGTCAAAGCTAGTAAGGCAATCCAGACTAACAAAGAGCTAAGTAACATTACTTCAGCAAACGAGCACCTACTCCAAAAGTTGTTAATCAACAAGGAATTGCCTGCCAACACGAAGTCCACTATTCAGTAACTTTGTTAGCTTCTAAAAGAAAAACTTCGCTAGAGGGACCACGCAATCAGAGCCAGGGCCATTTGTGCCTCTTTCAGGGCCGGATTAGCTTAGTCTCCGCTTGGAGTTAAATTATTTGTAGCTTTGATTTTGTTTCTTATTTTATGTTTTTCATTTCAGTGCAGAAGAGTTGTTCATACAAACACATTCTTGAAATAAATTAGATTTTATTGATTACAATGAGAGTTATTACAAAGCTTGCTGACCAACTAGTACATCAGTTTATACACTACAAGCATCTATCCGTTGATCCGCTGAAACAAGGGTAGAGACTCTAATCTGCTATTCCGCCTCCAGATTAGAAGATAGTAAAAGTAACGCGTCCGGAGCAGAAGGCGAAAGAACACACTCAATTCATCGCTCTATCGAATCACCGTACAAAAACGATTCAATTCATTGCTCTGTTGAATCACCCCACAAAAACGATTCAAAAGTGAAACCTCGATTCAATCTGCCTCATGAGGAGGAACAGAAGAAAACAACATAAAGCTGGCGAAAACATCCCAGGACGATGGAGGTTTCACAATGTTGCCAAGCGAGGGCGGCCCTAAGACGTGTAATGCCTGCAGTGAGGCAGATGTGCCACCCTAGGAATGAGAGTCACGACCTCCAACACTCCCATCAACCATAAACTAGCTGTGAGGACCATCCCTCGACAATAGTACACGGATGAGAGAAAGCTCGAGCACCGAAAGATGGAAGACACACTTGACCCCCGAAAGGAAGTCCGTAATTATCCTTTGCAATGTAAAAAGATATTACAAGATCTCATGAGATCAATCCAGTGCTCACCCAGATCAGGCGACACCACATAACAACAAGTCTTATCAAGACTCATCGGTGCAAATATCAGAACATTCGAAGACTCCAGTGGAGGAGATCTTCTTTTGGCCTTTGGAAAACCCAAAACAAACTCTCTGGTAAGATGCATTTGATTAACATGCTTTACTATTTTCATTGCAGTGCTTGAACGTAGAATAGCCAACTCATATATAGGCAAAATGGTTTATGAAGAGGCGTCAACAAGCAGTTATCTCAACATTAAATGTCGTACAGTAAATTGGGAAAATGAAGGTAACAATAGCAACTGCACAAGTCCACATCTTTTTAATGAATGACCCTGCAAACAGCCCCATTAACTGGGGGAGTAATCGATACTGAACCGTCTCACAGAAAGCGCCATATCTCTGGCACGCTGATCGACAAAGTTTTTTTTAAAATGGGCCCAAGCTTATCCCCTGCCAGATCCAGCTTTGCATACTCAAAAGAACAAATAGCAAAGGCCCTGAGCTCCCACAGAATAAGGAGCGCGCCTACAGAGTATTATTATTAAACCCAAGGCATCAGCTCCGCTATTATTCCATTGCTATTCATTAAAGCTAGTCAATCTATTATTAGTCTGAACAATCGATCCGACACTGGAATCGAACTGCCATGCGAGTCAATTAAGTCAGGACCCCCAAGTCAGAATTACGCGCCCGAAATCTTACAGGTGAGTTAAGTAAGTCAGGACCCCCAAGTTAGACTTACACGCTTAGGATTTTATATGCGAGCCAAGTAAGTTAGGACCCCCAAGTCAGACTTACGCGCCTAGGATTTTATATGCGAGCCAAGTAAGTTAGGACACCCAAGTTAGACTTACACGCCCAAAATCTTAGTCGATTTCGACCTATGACAACAGCTTTCGGTACGCTCTAAAGCCCAGTCAGTTAAATTAAACGGGTGTCATCGGTTTAGAGAGTGGCAACTTAGTCAACGCTCTGATGTCTGATCGAGACGGCTTGTCAGGGATCATTGTCCTAACATGGACAATAGAGACCAAACCCGACCAAAGCATAGTCGGTGACGACACCCAAGTTAGACTTACACGCCCAAAATCTTAGTCGATTTTGACCTATGACAACAGCTTTCAGTACGCTCTAAAGCCCAGTCCGTTAAATTAAACGGGTGTCACCGGTTTAGAGAGTGGCAGCTTAGTCAACTCTCTGATGTCTAATCGAGACGGCTTGTCAGGGATCATTGTCCTAACATGGACAATAGAGACCAAACTCGGCCAAAGCATAGTCGGTGACGACTGAGGATGATAGCTTCTGGTCGAGTTTAGTCAGCAACTAACAGATTCCAACGGCCTAGGACCCCTGAAGCCTAGTATACAACTAACAGATTCCGACGGCCTAGAAAGTGGGAGTTTAGTCAGCGCTCTCGACACCTAATTAAGATGGCTTGCCAGGGGTCACTATTCGTACGCAGACAGTAATCACTGAACCCCAACCAAAGCTTAGTCAGTGGCCGCTGATGACGATTGTTTTGGTCTGCTCGAAGCCTAATTCGTTGCGCGCAAATTTTGATGGCCTAGAAGGTGGGAGCTTAGTCAGTGCTCATGTAACCTGGTGAAGACGACTTTTCGGGGATCATTGGCCAACTACAGACAATGATCGCCGAACCCCTGCCAAAAGTTTAGTCAGAACGACTAACGATGATAACTGTTGGCTCGCTCCAATTCCTAGTCCACCACGACGTATCAAGATAGGTTGGAAAGTGGAAGCTTAGTCAGTGCTTATGTAGCCTGGTGAAGACGGCTTGCCAGGGAGCACCATGGTTGCTAAAACCTGACCCCGATTTATTAAGTCATAACCGGCGATAACAACCCCCGATCCAATTAAGCCTATTATACGAATAACATATAAAGACGAGTCAAACGTCCTGTCAAAGTTCTAAAAGCTCGACCCAGACGACTTGCAAAAACTACTGTCAAATCATCTACAAGGGTGCAAACGCTAGGACCACAGTCTTACTAATACGCTTATAATAGCAGCAACAAGTGTTGGTCTGACAGATAGCCAAGCTGCCAGATAGAAGGTGTATTACACTCCCTGATCTCTAAAAAGGAATCTAATCAAAACAGCTCCAACTACTGCAGCATAACAGTGAATCAAACATGAGCTACCTAGCTCGGCAAAGTTCCTAGTGTGACAATTAATGTCAAAATAAGACAAAACAGGTACCAACGAACAGAAAAGAAAAGGAAGACAAAAAAGTGCAATACTATTCATTTGCAAACTCAAGTACATGATTTATCCCTCATTAGGAGGAGAGCCAGATACAATAGAACAAGACTTAGCAGGGGAAGAAGCAAGAGACACATTTGTTAGTGTTGTCTCTCGACCCCCTCATCATGCCGCCTTCTTCTTCAGACGAATCGGAGGTCGCTCCAAATTTTGTATATGCAATATCTGTATAATAAGAGAGATTCCAGTCAGGGTGCTCCTCCTCCATCAAATGCAACAGCTCCAGCCTTCCATGCACGACTCTGCTAAATTCAAATGTGCCCTGGGCCTTGAGAAGCTTTTTTTGACTTGGCGAGCTCCTGCTTTAGTTGCTCCAACTTGCCCAACAGGATTTCAATCTCGGACTGCTCAACATCCAGCTTGTCATTGGCGATGTTCAGCTCACTCTGCGCCAGTTGGAACTTCTCTCTAGCGGTCCGCGCACTCTCGGCATGAAATTCAGCATTAGCCAACAACTGATAACACCGGACAGTCCACTCGGACTCCTTAATCCTCTCAGCATACATAGCCTACAGTTTAGCCTGCACTTCATCCACAAAATCGCAGGCAAGCTGCAAGTCATGATGGACAAGGTTCGGTTCATAGGTTCGATCCCTCGCGGACTGCCCCCGCCAAATCGGACTCAAGCGCTTCCAAGCGAGCCTTCTGAGATTCTGACCCAATGAACCTGGACTCCGCTCCAATATCTGAGAAAACTTCAAGTTACTTCTTCAACGACTCAATCTTGTGAAGAGCATCGGAGTATGACTTCTGCAGGTTTGCGAAGACTTGCTCCATGGTATATACCTTCTCACGAGCGGCCTCGACTTCAACTTCAGTTGCGGCCACTTGGTTCAGATATAACATCCCCAGTACATGGTGTTTCTGCCTTTTATCTAAACGCTCTCCTAGTGTCCCTCCCACTGACTCCAGAGCATAGTTCACCAGCCAATCATTCCACCCGCTGATATGCTTCCTCGTAGCGTAAGAGATGTCAACCTCCTGATGCCAAGCTTGATTGCTCATCCTTATTATATCTGGAGCAAACAGACTGATTCGTGCATCCGGATGAAGATCATTCGGAGCCGAAATCACTCCAGCACCACCCTTATCCGTCTTCACCGCATCAGGGCCCTCATCAATAACTTTCCCTTTGCCCACAACAACCGGCTCTCTTTTACGTTATGGTCCGGCTTCAGGGAAAGAGGGAAGCGAGTTATTCTTCAGACCTATCATCGGTTGAATATGAAAACGGGAACGAGATGGAGCACAACAAGAGCAATTAGAAGAAACACTTTCACCATGACGCTGATGATCAGTCGATTCTTTAATAGGCTCATTATCCAAAGAGAGGCGGAGTTCAAAGTCCTTTCGTAGAGTACTCCGTCGGTTGAAAGTTTCTGTGGCGCAAGTTGCTGAATTGAATATCGAGTTTGTCACTGCCAAATTAGCAGCTTCTGCTACGCTTACTGCCATTAAAAATAAATTCACATCAACTCGGGCTGCGTTTTTATCGGTTACCGACAAATTAAAGGCTATAGAAGCAGCAGATTAGAAAATAGTAGTCGATGATCGCCACGACCTTTCAGATTTTATCGATTCGCGAGGCTTGGATTTAACTAAGTATCGTTATTACGTTGAGCAAGTATTCGAGGACGAAGAGGAATCCGTTCCAGATCCTCTGAGTGACCTTGTTGTTGAGGAACTTTTGCCTGCCTGAGCCTGTGCCATCGAGTGACATTGTTGCCAATACAAATGCCTCTTCCCCTCTTGTCTTCATGTAATCTGTTCTTACATAAACTATCACCCTCTTTAGGAAGGATGATCTCAAGTTTGGCTGACAACGAATAGTCATAACGAACTATATCCAGAGTCATCTGTGTCGCCTGCTTAGGCAAGAAGTAAGCTTCGCAGGTATCAAACACATCGCCACTCAAAACCCTGAAGCTAGACATCGTTATGAGTCAAAGCAGCAAGAGAAAAATCAACATCTGGGAATGAAGGGAACGTAAAAGAGAGAATATTGTACCAACTCCTTTTATAAGGTTGGACAACGAAAGGACCGCTCATGGAAAATTTTGCAAGATATGACAGCCGCGTAAAATCCCAAAAATCACGCCAAAACAGATGGGCGGATGAGACTCGGAGGGACAAAAGAAGCAACACCTGGTAAAACATTAAATGCGTCATGATGGTGAAATTGAAAATCCAACCGTCACACAATTAGTGACCACGCGAGCATGCCCACTAACTAGGGGGAGTAGCTAATGATACATCAAATAAGATTGATATTGTAACTGTACACATGGTAGGAATCATCTATCATAAGGATCAAGTATCCAAAAACCAAGCCAATTCATAAAGCCCAAACAGGGTCCGTCAAAATAAACCATAGTTAAAGGCCCAAATCCAGGCCCGATAAAGTTCTCCCTTAAAGAGGAGCAATGTTACGCTTCCGATGACGTATCTTCATAAAGATGAAGAATGTCTACTCTCGTTGCGCCTCACATGCTTAAGTCTCGCAGATAATTAATAACGAGCATTATATAAGGTAAATGGAACATTCGACAAAAATATGCAACTTTAACTGAGTTCTGTCCAGATTTATCTCTATCTCCAACTGAGTTAGTGGCTTAAGCATAAGAGTGCCTTCGGCAACCAAAAATGTGGTTTTTGGCAGTCTAACATTTGTTTTGTAGGTCATACTTACAGGATAACGGATTTTGGATGCATCACATTTCAATGGACCTCGTAGAAAGGCTCCTTCCCTCTCAGAATAAGATAGTCAGTATGGTAGTTGTGGACAAGGCTTACTAAATACAGCCACTTCATGACACTCTCACACCCATTTACTGCCGTCAAGGTAGTTGAACTCTTCCTACAAAACATATATAACTTCATGGTCTACCCTCTTCCATAGTTTTAGACAGGGATAAGTGGCAAGACCTATTCACAACATTAAGGTGCAACCTCTCCATAAGCACTGCCTATCACCCTCAAACTGATGACCAAACATAGAAAACCAATGCTTGCCTAGAAACTTATCTGAGATGCATGACAAATAATGTGGTTGAATTTTTCAGTTGAAGTTGGAAAACTTCGGGTTCACTTGGATCAATGATACCAACATTTACGTGTAAGTAATGTGAATAGACTTGAACAAAATGATCTGGCTGAGTGTTGTACATCGTTATTATCTTGAAATGTATTTACATTTTTCGATTCACTGAACTTGGTTGATAATTCTGTAGCACAATTAGCAAATCATCCTTTACATATCTCAGCATTGTTAAATAATCAAATGACTATTGCAAGTATTCACTTTAGCCTTAATGCCACTACAAATCTTGAGGATTTCTTTAAAGCTTTCATCTCCAGAGCTGGACTTTGGTTTTAGTAATATTTGAACAACCTAACTTGCTAAAGTGAACAACCCGAAGGACTAGAAAAACCAGAAATTTAAAGTGATTCGGCTATGCTCACATCATTTTTCATAGTTTTTATATAATTTCTTGACAATTTAAAACAATGGCACGACACTTGATATTACGAAGTTTTTTCTGAGTTAATCACTGTGTGTGACATCGTACTATAGGGGAGAAAGCCTCTACTAAACACTCAAGGGCCTTTTACATTTCAGGTGTGTTTGATTTTTGTGTTTTACACGGGAAATGAAAACTTTTCCATCCAAATCCAACTTTTCAATGTTTGATTTTAGTTTGGGTCAGTGAAATAAAACACCCACGTGCATGGTTTTCCCACTTAAAAATGGAGAAACTTTACTTAGAGAGTGTTTATTTTTTATTCTGAATAGACTCAGAAGTCTTAATAAGAAATGAGACACTTGAAAAAGAGTGTATGTTTTTAGTTTTGATCAGAAGTTAAAGTTATGATTAGAGTAAACACCATGGGGGTGTTGATCACTTAGCACTGAATGCTTAATGGAAATTCATTCCAATAATAACCTCACATTAAATTCGTAATTATTATTACTATCCCTCTCATCTAGCAATCATCCCCACTTTTCTCTACATCCTTTTTATCATGCGAGCAATTTTCTCACTGTAGCCACCATCGTCCCTGGCCTCTTTCATTTTCCTCCTCGTCCTCCTTTGCATATTCCTCTTCTTTTTTTTTTCTTTCTCCATTGAAGATTGTATGAGGAATGGAGATGTATATAAGGTGGTTTCTGATAGTAGTGAAAAGTGATCTTAATGATATTTGGAGGAGAAAACAAATAGAAAAGGGATTAATATTAGTGGTTTGTGATAGACAGTTAGAGTTGTGGTAGTGAAAAAAAATTCAAATCAGCACCTAAAAAAACGCCATTTTATTACACTTCGTTAAGAAGCTCCTTTCTTCTGACCACTTAAAAAAATAAAAATAAATAAATAAATAAAACCAGATCCCCCTAATCTTTTCTCTCGACTCCTCTGCCTGCACTGCATCTCTCTCACTCCAACTTGTCTCTGCAATCGAAGATCTCCTCCTCCAGTTTTGCTTCTTCTCTTCCTCCCTATTTCCATGTGTTCTCTTCCACTCTCCCCATCTTCGAATAACAGCGAGACGTTGTGATGACTAAGCGTTACGACCGCAGTCCGTTCGTCGAAGACGAAATCAATCGCTTCTCCGTCAGTCCATTTCAATCTTCTTTGAGTTTCTTCCGAAGTTTTCAGTGTTTGATTTGAGTAGAATTGTTTGATTTAGCCAAGTTACAGCAGAGTAGAGTTGTTGTTTGTATTTGGTGGTTTTGTTAAATCTTTGATGTGTTCTCTCACCCAATCCGACGAAGTCGAAACAATCTTCCAAATAGTCAGCGATGCGTGCAGAGGAGGGAAGGTACGCATCGCGAGGGGGATGGAGGGTCCTCCCTCCCTCGCTGGTTTCCTCGCCCATTCCCTCGACAGTTAGAATTTCCCCAAACAATTTGATGGGTCTTGAAAAGTATTCGTTTTAGAGCCATGGGAACCTTTTACAAACTCTGGAACTCTTCAACTAAACTTCAAACAAAAAAGGGGTTTTACCATAGTTCGTTTTCTTATGATACAATGTTTTATATCTTAGGTAGGAGTAGGAAATTTTGGGAGCTTTTGGTTGAATTGGAGAAATTTTGGGAGCTTTGGTTGAAATGTAGAAAAAGGATCCAACTTTGATTACCCCAAGGACACTAGAGGTGGTTTTAGGGGAGAGTAGCTAAGGTTTGCTTTGTTAGGAAGACTATGGAGAGTTTTCGGAAGTTTAAAAGGTTTATTATTGATTTCGATAGGGGTTGCTTTAATGCTTTGTGGAGGACAATGTGTCAAGAGAAGAGTATGAGTGGGGTTTTTATTTTTTTTTTTAAGGGGGGGGGGGGGGGGGAATGGGAATGGTGTGATCTGGTGGTTTGTAGATGGGGTGTTCTTGATATTTTGTTGATTGGTTGGTTTTTTGTATCAAATTTTTTTTTTAATCCATTTAAGTATTGGCGAACGTGGGTTTTCTCTCATATTTTGTTTGATAATTAGCTACGTTTCTTGAATTGTTGTAAGCTGTTGTATGAACCAATCGTTTTACTTTTTTTAGATATAAAGCACTGCCAACTGATAGTGTGATATAAATCTACTTGTGCTTCATAGTTCCAAATCTGTTTCTGAATGTAGTATTGTGAATATTAATTGGATTCACTGTGTGTAATTTTTGTTGTTAGATGGATCTGAAATTGGGGGAGCTGGAAATGGAGAAGCATGTGCAATACATTTTGTTGATTGAAAGGGTTTTTAGTTTCAACTTCATTTGAGTTTTGGGGTTGGTGAGTCTGATTTACAAATATCATGTTCTGTTATTTCGTCTTCAGAAAAAGGATGATGTTGAATCAGTGTTGATGTAGCATATAAGGATGAATGGTGCTTATTGGGGTTTAACAACTCTGGATCTTCTAGGGAAGCTTGGAATAATGAATCAAGATGAAGTTGTTTCATAGATCATGAAGTGCCAACATGAATTTGGTTAGTGAAGTTGCTATATATGTTGAGTCGTGACTCAATGAGGTTAACACTCTCCACCATTGTATCTAATAGATCTAGTAGATTAATTTTAGGGTTATATTCCACTCTTTAACGATAGGAACAATTATGGTTAAAGATTTCAATTAGCTAATCATTAACAAAAAAATAGGAAAACTATTTCCACTAGGTCTCTCTTCCCGCTTGAACGTCTTCCCTTCACATGAGACTCTTCTTCCCATTTACAAACTCTGCTAGACAATTGAGAAAAAAAAATCAAAATCACATGTTATTGTGCTAACCTGGGAGTCACCAAATACAGATAATAAATCATTGTTTTAAGAATACAAATAGTAAATCAAAATTCACAACATATAATGCTCGAAATAATTGTATACATGCCAAAGTTGGTCAATTCTAAAAGTTGAAACAAGACCATGGCTATGAAAATATTCACTAATACTTGGGGCCGCATAGATATCATTTTTTAAGGTTGGTATCTAATAAACTCACATTCAACGTAAATGACTTATTAAATCCTATAAAAAAATATACATTACAATGGTGGGTGGGGGATTGATTTGGATTTTCTTCTCAATTGTCTTGCAGAGTTTGTGAATGGGAAGAAGAGTCTTGTGTGAAGGAGAACGTTCAAGCGGGAAGAGAGACCTAGTTTTCCTATTGTTTTGGTTGATAATTAGCTAATTAGAAACGTGGAGAGAATCTTTAACCATAATTTTTCCTATCGAAAATACTAGGAAACCATGTTTTGTAACCATGGTGACGTGGCATGATCTTGAAATAATGATAAAATCTCCAAAGTGTTTATGTGTATCTCGAGGTTATAAAAAACTACTCTAACGATGCCACATTATTCTGATTATAAAACATGGTTATCTAGCCTCACTCTTTTCCCTATTGTTAAAGAGTGAAATACTGCCTTAAGATTAATCTATTAGACCTATTAGATTCAATGGTGGAGAGTGCTAACCTCACCAAGTCCCATGAGGTTAACCTCATTGAATCACTACTCATATATGTTTCATTAAAGTTTTGTCCATGTTAGTATGTCGGGCAAAGTATGTCAGTTTGAATTCTTAATTACCATTTTGTACCTCTACTCTACGTTTTTCATGGAAAGAAAAGGAGAAAAAAGACGCTAGCTTTGGACTCCTTCAGTGCCTTTCTACTTCGTACTTTCTACTTGAAATCAATCACTCGTTAATCACCTGCATCTTGACTCTAGCAATTTGTTACTTAATTGGCCTTGTGACTAAAAATTCCAACACGTAAATATAAGTTTAATTGTCCTAGGTCTGTCGAAGGTCTTTGAGAGTTAAAACCAACTAGACTTGCATTTTGTAACCATTAAAATGCTAATTAGCAAGAAGAAGATTTTCTTGGAGCTGTTGGTTAATTATATAGGTTAAGCACCATTTGATACATTTTACAATGAATTGCAAAATACAGTTATAAGCAACAAGAACTAAACATGTAATCGTTAGTACAATATTAACGATGGGGATGGTTAGTACAATGTTCATGTAATCATCAATTCTGGATGTTGAATACGTGAACATTTTTCTTGATTTTCATTTTTTCAATTGTTTATATTGTTGAGGTCTAGCCCATTAGGGTGGATCCAACTTTGGTAAGTAATCAAACACAATTTCAAGTTTGGTTGAATAAGGAAAAAATGTTTTCAATAAGAAACAAAAACAGAAATATATAGAAACAAAGTTCTATTTGAATATAGAAACAAAGTTCTATTTGGCAGCTGGTTAATTAAATAGAAACAAGGTTCTATTTGGGTGGCTGTAAACAAGTATAAATAGGTGCATAATATAGAGTTTTATGATATAGTGTTTTCAGAGAAGCTGTTGCGTGAATAAGCAACAGAGAGCATAGTATTCTCTTCGGTGTTTGGTGCGGTTGTGTGCGCGTGGATGGTGACTTTGTGTCTGATTCTTTGGGCACGATTTTGTGCGACAAAGTGTGACGCGTGGCTGCGATATCGACTTAGTTTTGTCGATTGATTTGGTAGAAGAAGTTGAAGGAGCTTTTGTGTTAATTTGCTGTGAGGTAACCCGTGTTATTTGCTCCTTGTATTACTCAAGCTTTGGGCAAAAAGCTTGAGAAGTTATTGTACTTCTTATTTGATTAGTGGATTCTCTCGAATTTACCCCGTGGTTTCTCCCTTCACATTGAAGGGTTTTTCACGTAAATCTTGGTGTCTCGTTTATTATTGCTTTAGATTATTTCTTTGATATTGTTTTATTGGTATTTGTCCCAACATATATATGGTAGTGCATTAGCAAATAGGTGTTGATTCATCACACAATGCAGAACAAAAAGAATGGGGGATTTTAGATAGACTTGATGATGCAGTTGATGTTTTCCATACATATTTTGGGGTTGAGGGTAAGAATAGTTATTGTTTATTTTCCATACATATATTTATCTCATTTTTAAATCCATTATGTGATATCTCACATTGCGAATTTGCCACCTACAATCACTAACCAAGATGAAGAATTTGGTAATAGAGTAGCACAATGGATCACTGATAGAAAAGCTGACGTTGAGCCAAACCTTGGTGGTTGAGGAACCTGACTGGCATCATAGAAGCTGATAAAAAGAAAGCAAGCTAAACTCTCAAATTTTTTCAGCAGTATATATGTCAAAAATCGCGGTGGTCAGGTGTACAGTGTTTCCCATAAGTGCATTATGCTCATAGGCGTTGCCTATCCTTATGAGTGGTTTGTGACCAACCTTTGGCGCCCCAACCACAAATTCACTATACGGTTGCTTCATATCAAATGAATGAATTTGCTTTCTACATGGCATTTTAATAAGTATGTAATAACTTTGGATAATCTTTTTAACTTCATATGTTTTATGATTTTTTTTTTTTTGTTTTTTAGTTTTGATGGGTAATATAAGCTATATGTATCTACTTTGTTTATGTGGCGAATAGTTAGGTCTAAAGAAAATTCATCGTTGGAAAAGATTTTGCAATCAAACATTGAAAATTATATAAGTTTTTTTTTTCCTTTGAACAATCAAACCGTGGAAAAAGATTTTGAATGAAAACTTTCCCACTGTTTTTTTTTCCATGAAAAAGTTTTCCAAAAATGAAACACACCTTTCATGAACATCACCAACAGTTTGTTGGTTCTCATCTCCCATTCTACATTATCAATCATCGTAACCTGATCTAACACAACTCTCTAATCTGCATTACTACTATTAAAAGAAGAATACGGAACAGGGTTACGAGGAGTCTCCTCACCATCGTCTCTTGGTGCTGATAAGTGTTCAAGAGATGTTACAACGTCATTTAATTAAGGGACTGAATGATGACCATAGCAGCTACTTAAAAAACTCGGTTATAAACTTCTATGAGGTACCTACTGCTATGTTGGAAGTGTCAAAATAGCCAAGTCTAATCACAATCTTAAAATTATGAGAATTCCAACCTTATAAACTCGATCTAAGGAAAGTTACTCTTGTTTATTCATTTCCAAACAATCATATAATCACAGTCGTACACGTGGTACGAGCAGCCCTAATGGAAGATTTCATGGATGAACCGGCCCAAGGCAAGTCCCAGTCAGGCCCGATCTACCCTATAAGTCAGGAGATCGTGCCCAGATTACACAAGCCCAATATGCAACGATCTAGGAGCTTGGCCCAGGAAAAAAAAACAAAATACAAACCCTTAGGCTAGAACAAGCCCAAGGCCTGTTTGGACCACTCATAAGTCCAACTAAGGACATTTGAGTCCAAAAGGGAAATAAAGGTCAAAGAAGATTAAGTCATGGACGGGTAAAAACCTACAAGACATAACTTGATAGGGGGAGACTATGAACATGATCCCCCCCCCCCCCCCCCCCCCCCCCCCAATTGCGAAATCAGAAGTAGAGCCAAGGACAAAATAAATGATATCATTATATAAGGTGAACAAGAAAATGATTGAGGTATGAAACCCTAATTTTATCAGCTGAATTCTACCATTTTTTTCAGAGCCTGACTTTACCATCGAAGTGCCTGTGGCCACCACACGGTGGTCTTTGGTTCATTGTTGCTCATTTTGCAGGTCAAAGTCAAGGAGGACGAATTTGCATGCATCAGGTTGACGCTGTTCATGGGAAAGACAATACAGTTTTATCAATCTCTAAACAAAAACACACAACTTACCAAGACCAAAAGCCTTAAAGCATGGTAACCAACATGAGATCTTATGCCAACTATGGGAATGCGGATCTAGCCAACGCTCCGACACAGTTTGTGAGACCCTGGAGTGGGCGGACCTGAAGGTGAGGGTTTGAGCCCAATAGGCCCAAGATGGGTTGGACGAGCTACAAAGGGGGATCATAGTCCCACATCGCATGGGTGCGGGATGGTGATGTGCTATATATGTACGAGTTGGCTCTACATGATACAACGCGTTTTGGGCCCAGAGCTGACAATATTGTGTCATGTGGACCGGGTCGTTACAGAATGGTATCAGAAAAACTCTGTCACGCCCCAATCCGCCATGGGAACCGCAGCATGCCGATGCGTGAACTAATCTGTTATATAGGTGGATCGTAACCGGCCACAACATCATAATATAACACATTCTTGAAACGAAAATTAAACGGAAATAAAAACTACGATAAAATTTGAACAAAATAAGAGTATACGAATCGCCCCGCCTGAGTCACAGCAACAAAAACAATATATACAAACATCTAGTATTTAACAAGATAATACACGTAAGCAAAACATATCCGTACAGGGTGGGCACGACCAAACAGCACAAAATAGCCTACCGCTGAAAACTGGGCCTAAGCGCCACGATCAGTAGGAACACCAACACTGCCTGCACTCCAATAGAAGCACACCCCTTGCAGGGCAGCAAAGCACAAAGCTAGGTGGTGCGAGCGAACTAAATACAAATAACATAATGGTATCAGAGCCTGACCTAGCCGAAAGTGTGCCAATGAGGACGTTGGGCTCCCGAGGGGGTTGCACTGTGAGACCCTGGAGTGGGCAGACCTGAGGGTGAGGGTTGGAGCCCAATAGGCCCAAAATGGGTTGAACAAGCTACAAAGGGGGATCATAGTCCCACATCGCCTGGGTGCGGGATGGTAATGTGTTATATATGTACGAGGTTGGCTCTACATGATACAACACGTTTTAAATCTGTGCAGGCCGGTTGGGCTCAGAGCGGACAATATTGTGTCATGTGGACCGGGTCGTTACACAGTCCCTCCATTCTATGAGCAAATATCATGAATGCGCATTTCCCCAAGAAGTTCACCCCAAGCGAATTTTAGGATGGAACGACATATCCACCATTACTACCATGTGATGGCATTAAAGGAAGGGTCTGAGGCAATCATGTGCTGGACTTTCCCCACCAGCCTGAAGAAGGAAGCCTTGACTTGGTTCCACAGCCTCCAGCCAAGATCAATTGATTCGTTCCAGATGTTGGCTAAGGTTTTCATCTCCCGATCTGTGGGAAGCCGACGGATAAAAAAAGGTCTCAACTATCTGCTCAGCCTCAGACAAAAGCCCAACGAGACTCTCACAGAGTACGTGACGCATTGCAACGAAGAGTTAACCCTGATCAATGGCTGCAGTAATGACACATCTATCACTTCCTTCGCCTCTGGCCTCAGAGGAGGTCAATTTTATAATTCCTGACCTTGGAACCCCCAAGGCACATGGCAGACTTCTTGAAAACTGTGCAGAAGTACATCACCTTAGAAGATATATGGTATATTCAGGGGAGTTCAAACAATGTTCTGTTTGTAGAAGCATTCAGTAGAATGCAACTGAAAGAAGAGGAGTTGACGCCAACTAACCACGCTATGATCTGCTTCAGTGGAGAAAGATGCTACGCGGTCGGAAAGATCAAACTGCTAGTAGTGGCAGGGGAGCCGGACTTGCAGAAGGTCATGGTTATGGAACTTATGATCGTCGACGTCCCCCACAACGGACAACATAATTATGGGTAGGCCATAGCTTCATCACATAGGAGCAGTGGTCTCCAAGCGCACCAATGCCTCAAGTACCACACCAATAATTAGGTGAGAACCATCAAGGGAGATCAGCCCACTGCTAGAGACTACCACTATGCAGCATTGAAGCTATCTAGCAAATAGCAATCACAGTCCGGGCTAGAGGGTTTAGCTATAGAAATCTCAAGCCTAGGATTAGAATATCAGTCTCCATACTCGGACAGTGAAACACCGCCTAGTCTAAGATAAAGATCAAATGCTGGACAACCAGGAAAAGAGTAGAGTTGTCTAGATATAGGCTCCAATCTCAATGAGGGACTAGTGGACCAGTTGATAAAACTTATGAAGGAGAGCCAGGATGTGTTCGCCTAAACAATGAAGGATATGATAAGAATTGACCCCTCCATAATCTCACACCGACTAGAGGTTAATCCAAACCTAAAGATAGTCAAACAAAAAAAAAGGTTGATGGCCCCTTAGTGCAATCAGGCCATTAATGAAGAGGTGGATAGACTACTGAATGTCAGCATGATCAAAGAGTCACACTATCCACATTGGTTGGCAAACACAGTTCTAGTGAAAAATATGAACGATAAGTGGAGAGTCTACATGGACTACACTGACATCAATAAGGTTTGTCCTAAAGACAACTTTCCACGCCCATGCATAGAGCACATCGTTGACGCCACTTCCAGACACAACCTCCTGAGCTTCATGGATACTTACTCCGGATACAATCAGATTAAGATGAACCTACCAGACCAGAAAAAACCAATTTCATAACAGGGAGAGGTACATACTGCTACCGGATGAAGCCATTCGGACTAAAGAATATAGGAGCAACATATCTAAGGTTGGTCAATCGCATGTTCAAATAACAGATTGGGAAGACAATTGAGGTCTATATCGACGATATGCTCGTAAAGAGCCTCCACGACTCTGACCACATCGCATACCTAAAACACGTCTTCTCTCGACTCTGCAAGTACCGAATCTATAGAAGTGCATCTTCGGAGTAGAGCCTGAAAAGTTTTCGAGTTACATAATCAACCAAAGAGAAATAAAAGTTGACCCAAAGCAGGTTCAGGCTCTTCTCGACATGAGGTCACCTACGATTATCAAAGGAGTTTAGAGCCTAATTTGAAGGGTGGCGGCCTTGAATATGTTCATCTCCAAATCTTCGAACAAGTGCCTTCCTCTTTTTCAAAATTTTGAAAGGGAACAAGGAATTCAGATGGAATGAAGGATGTGAGCAAGCCTTCCAAAGTCTGAAAGAGTACATGGAAAGTATAGAGCTACTCTCAAAGCCCATTCAGCGAGAAACACTTTATTTGTACTTCTCGGTCTCGCAACATGCAGTCATTTTGCCCTGATCTGGGAAGACAAGGAGAAACAGAAATCAGTCTACTACATCAGCAAAACATTTGCTAAGGTAGAGACTAACTACCCAGTTTAAAGAAATTGACCCTGGCACTAGCTACCCCTTCCAGAAAGTTGAGACCTTAATTCTAAGCTCGCTCAATAATAGTCCTTACTAAATATCACTCTGATTAGAATTGCACAAGCCAAAGCTGTAAGAAAGGATAGTCAGATGGTCAGTAGAGTTGTTTAATATCCACTATGCTTCGAGATCGTCCAACAAAGCACAAGCGTTAGCTCACTTCATTGTTGAGTTCACTATGGGAGGAGAACCAAAGCCAAAGAGCCAAGAAGAAGAGAACCATAAACCAACCCTACCAAGTTGGATCCTACGGTGCGACGAATCATCTAACAAGAAAGGAAGTGGGGTTGGGATCGTCATCTGCACTCCAGAAGGAATAACTCTAGAGAAGGTCGTCAGATTCGGCTTCAATGCCTCCAATAATGAAGCTGAGTACGGAGCCCTCATATCCGGACTAAAGCTAGGAAGAAGAATCAAAGATAAGATATCACAGTGTACAACGATTCTCAACTGGTAGTCAACCTGGTGAATGAAGAATTCAACGCTAATGACCCCTGGTTGTTGGTTTATTTTGAAAAAGCAGTCAGCGTCATGAAAAGATTCAATAAGGTCCCACTCTGACGTTGTCCCTGAATAGAAAATGGCCAACATGGCTTCGTAACCTCGACAGACTTATAGAGCTCCAAGAAAAGTTAACTATGGAAAAAAAGGAACTCTAAGAGGTGAGCGCCACAAGCAAAAAAACTAGTTGAATGAATGAGTCCTATAGTTGGGTACATCAAGGATGGAGTCCTCCCAGCAAAAAAATGGAAGCTCGTAAGCTGAAAACATGGAAATACGATATACACTCCTCAACTACAAGTTGTACAGGATATCAACAACTGCGCTACTACTCAGATGCCTAGCTCCCAGTGAAGTAGATTACGTCCTCAGAGAAATCAAAGAAGGAATCTACGGGAATTATCTCGGGCAAAGGACGTTGGCACATAAAGCCCTTACCTTAGGGTACTATTGGCACAAAATGTTGCAGGAGGCTAAGGATCTGGTCCGAAAATGTGATAAGTTTCAAAGGTATGTCCCGTACATGCACATGCTTACTCAAGCCTGATCCCAATGACCAGCCCATGGCCCTTTGCACAATGGGGAACGGAAATAATAGGCCACTCCCATTTTTCGATAAGAACATATTTCTCTTTGTAGTTGTGGACTACTTCACTAAATTGGTAGAGGTTGAGCAGATATCCAAAATATGAAAGAGTCAATTTGAGAACTTCTTCTGGAAGTCCATCATCTGAAGGTATGGTATTCCAAGAACATTGGTAAATGATAATGGGACCTAGTTCGAAGGGGAAAAGGTGAAGAAGTTGTGTGCTAATTTGAACATCAGTCACCACTATTCAGCGCCAAGACATCCTCAATCCAACGGACAAGCGAAAGTTACCAACCGAATATATTGGATGCAATCAAGAAAAAGCTTGAAGCAACTAAAGGACTTAGATATCGAAATTGCCAGAAATACTATGGGATTATCGAACCACAAAGAGGACTCCAACAGGGAAACACCATTTGCCCTCACTTTTGGGTCTGGGGTAATGATCCTAGTGGAACTCGGAATGCCAACGCTCAGAATGGAGGAGTTCGAGTTGGAGGATAATGGAGAAGCTCTGAGAGTCGGACTAGACCTTCTTGAAAAGAGAAGAGACATAGTTTCCATCAAAATAGCGGCCTACCAATAGAAAATGGCTCAGTATTATAACAAGAAAGTCAATCCCCAAGAGTTCAAAGTCGAAGATTGGGTACTCAGAAAAGTCCAATTAAACACAAAAAAATCAGGGTCCGAGCAAGCTGAATCCAAACTGGGAAGTGCCCTACAAGGTGACAATGATCACCAGAAACCTACTAATTAAAAACCCTGAGTAGAGAATGTCTTAAGAAACCTTATAATGTGGAGCACTTGAAGAAATATTATCAATAAAATAGAGGTATCTTCTTTAAAAGTCTCTTTCCAGCTCCACGTCAACGTGCAAAAATGACTTTAAAAGAAGAAAGGGGAATCCTAATCTAACTAAGGATCAAAATGGCTTAAAATGACGAAGTCTAGTCAGAAGCTTATAAAGCCTGGTCAAGATGACTCGTCGCATTTCCTACAGCCTAGTTTGACTAAAGATCAAGATGGCTTAAAACTACGAAGTCTAGTCAGAGCTCAGGAAGTGATGAAAATTTTACTAACCTAAACTAGGCTAATTTAACCTGATTGTTGTTAATGGTGTCACAACTCAATGGTTAGAGCTTGGCGGATGGTACCACTAAGTCACGAGTTCGAACCTAGTCGGCGACATCTTTATCAGTTTATGGTGTGTTAACCAGTTCTAGTCTTTAATGGGTTACGTGATCCTATAAAAACCCTGCTTGCCTTCCAAAAAAAAAGACACTGATTATTATACAGCAAGTGCACAGTTGTCTAACTGGTAGACAATGGAAAATACGACTCGATCCTACGAGGATTGAAGACACAATCGAAAACTATAATCTATTTAAACTAATTTGAAAGGGGGCAGTTGAAATTTCTAAACTAATAGAAAGCAGAAAAACAATTGAAAATTGAGTTTGAGAATAAAAGAGGGAGATGCTAAGGCTTTCGAATCATCCATCAAGTTCATAAAATTATACTAATATTAATTATTGTCTCCTGGCAATATAGTGGATCGATTTTAGCAAAGATGCAAACCCCTAGCATTAATTGTATGTTTAAGGCACAACTAATCACAGGTATAACTAATATAAATAAAACATGCTTAAACAAAAACATAGAATAATTGTAACTACCATGGATGCATGACATACACGGTGAAAGTAATATGTGTTTGTGTACAAATCAATCCAATGTCAAATCATACAATGCATAAGAAATAATAAAAAATGAAAGTAAATTCTACTAAGCCTGAGGAATCATCTACGTCTTAGCGGATGATTTAGAAAAACCATGGTAGAGGTGGTCACAATGGTGGCGTAGGCGAAATCCATCAGCTCCTCACGTGGTGCTTTGTGGTTTTACAAACAAAGATCCGACTGCAACTAGCAGAGAGAAAAAAAATCAGTTTATTTCCCTCCATTTCTTCTTCTTCCTTCCTTACTGTTTTTCTGCATGAGCTGTTTTGATGTGATGAGATGGAGGATGTTGTGGTGACGTTGTGAATGCGAAAGAATGAGGATGAGGGAGAGATGGGGCGAGGCTATGAAGCATGATGGAAGATGTGTGAGGGAGAAAAGAGTCATCTTCTTCTCTGCATATCCTTTTTTGTTTCTTCCTTGCTACTGTGTGTGATTGAGATGTTGTGGTTGAGAAAGATAAACAAAGGAGGGGTGCGAGAGAGAGAAAGGAGATATCGAGCCATTATGCTGGTGTTGTTTCTGTGTTCGTTGTGTGACGGGGACGGCGAGAGAAATGGGGTGTGATGGTGGTAACTAGTGTGGATGTGAGGTCGTCTGAAAAGGATGAGGAAGAAAATAAGAAGAGGAAGTGTAGGTGGATGAAGGCTTGAGTGATGGTGACGATGTGGAGTCAGGCGAGAAGAAGAGACGTTGTGTCTGTAAAGAAGAAAAATAGGGTGCAGAGAGAGATTGACGGTAGCGGCGAGATGGATTGTTTGGTTGGTGTCTGACGTGTGCAAGATGGAGGGCGTGAAAGCTCTGTTAGTGTTATTGTAGGAAGCAAAGAAGAAGCAGAGAGATATATGTGTGACTGAAATGAGGTGAAGGCTAGAAGATGGTGGTTGTCGATCCTTCTATCCAGCAAGAATCGCCGACGAGGGGGGCGATGAGATGGTTTTTTGGTGGCTGGAAAAAAGATAGGAAGAAAAAGAAAGAAGCGAGAAAAAATATAGGGAGAGAATAGAAAGCGGCTCTTCTCTGCCTCCAAAAGAGAAAAAAAGGTTTTGTTTGGGGCAGGAAGGAGAATAAATAGATTTTGGTCGGGCTTGGGCTTAGGTTTAGGTTTGATTCATATGGGTTAGGCAATGAGTTTGGTTTGGATGGGCTTTGGCATGCGAAATATTGCAGCGATTAGCAGTTTCACCTGTCACTTTGTACTGCCATTCGAACCTATCAAATACATGTTCTCTAAGGTGCCGCATTTATACGATGTCATCGTTTAAGCCCCCAATCCTGTAAAAACATAGAAATTAAATAATTAGAATAAAATTATATATTCGTAACACTAACTAATATCAATTATAAGGTAATTTAAGTATCAAGAAGTCTGATCAAGATGACTTATTGCCCTGCTTTGCAGCCTAATCCAAGTGAGGATCAAGATGGCTCAGATCGTCCAAGCTTAGTTCAATTAAGGATCAAGATTGCTCAGAGCATCCAAGCCTAGTCCAATTTAGGATTAAGATGACTTGAAGTGATTAAGTCTAGTCAGAGCTCAGGAAGCCCGATCAAGATGACTTCTAAGTAGCCTAGTCCAATTAAGAAATAACATGGAATGCAATATATATATCCAGTCAGAACTCAGGAAGCCTGATCAAGATGACTTCTAAGTAGCCTAGTCTGATTAAGGATTAATACGGCGTACAATATTTAAGTCTAATTACAGCTCAGGAAGCCTGATCAAGATGACTTCTAAGTAGGCTATCCATATAAGGATTAACATGACGTACAATATTTAAGTCTAGTCAATTCTGACCAAGATGACTTCCTTACAGCCTAGTCTGAATGAGAATCAAAATGACCCAGATTATTTAAGTTTAGTCATTACATACTAAAACCACTTTTTTTCAAGCTAGTCCAATTAAGGATCAAGATGGCCCAAATTATTTAAGTCTAGTCATTTCGGACTAAAACGACTTCTTTTCAGCCTAATCCAAATGAGGATCAAGGTGGCCCAAATTATTTAAATCTAGTCATTCCGGATTAAGACGACTTCTTTTCAGCCTAGTCCGAATGAGGATCAAGATGACCCAAATTATTTAAGTCTATTCATTACAGACTAAGACGACTTCTTTGTAGCCTAGTCCAGTTAAGGACCAAGATGGCTTAAGTCATTTAAGTCTAGTCAAAATTTAATAGTTTTGACAACTTACTTACGCAACCTAGTCCAAATATGGAGTTAGAAGATTCAATCACAATTGGAAATTTGTTATTTTTTATATGTCGAATTGACTTGGAAATTTGAAATTTGAAATTTGTTATTATTATAACGATTTCCTTAGCTACTTTAGCGGCTTTGCTAGTTACTCGAAATTCGTGTTTGATCCATTTCCTGATGTTAGCAATGTACAATGGTCAAATAGGATCATTTTTTCGCAATCATGCACAGATACAAAGCAAAAAGGGAAAAAGAAAATATAAACTTTATTGATCAGATAAACATTTGTACACAACAAACTCCATAACAAGAGCAGTATCAGAATTAGCTTGGGCAAGAGATGACGGTTTGGAAGCAGACGAAGCAGCCAGGGGAGAAACCGGAGCAGGTCTTGAATTGACAACAACAAACTCCAGGACATTCGAGGTAGCCTCCGACAAAAAATGCAAAAAATGAAGGGGCTCATTCACCTCCTTAAAGTACCCGTAAGCCAACATCCTATAGGCAGAAATGTCCCAATCTTCATGTACCCGCTCGATCGGGTCAAACATCTCACGCCTCCCCTCGACAACCCAGTTGAACTGGAAAGTCTTTGCACCCTCATGAAGTTCTTCTTTTTGGCTTTCCACTATGCCTTTGAGGTGGTCAATTTCTCTTTGGTCTGAGCCAGTCTTTCTAGCAGTTTGCCAGCCCACGAGCAGCCACATCACTTCTAGTCTGTTTAGACTCCAATTGTTCCCTCAAGCGGACCAGCTCTTGGTCAGAGTAGAACTGATGCACCACAACCCTTTTTCACGAAGATTCTTTTGATAGACGAACTCATCATGTTTCTCTTCCAGAGCCCTCTGAATATCAGCAGTAGCATTTTGAGCATACTTCAGCTCATCAGCCATAACAGTCTTCTCATCAACTGTCATGTCCAAGCTCTCCTGGGCCTCCTTCAGCTAGCTACCGGACCATACTGGGCAGCCAGTTGCCTTTTTAGAACATCTACCTTAAAGATAACATCTGAGAGGTTTAGTTGTTACTCAACAAACACCTTTCTAAGGCATAAACTTTGTTCCGAGCAGCCTCCACTTCACTTCCCAACATGCCAACATAGTTCATGTGAGTCATCCTCTAGTCAGAAAGACACTTACAAAACTATTAGCAAACAACATAATAGCAATTAGATCAAAAGTCAAAGCACAAGTTGCGGAATTACCAACATCATGTGCTTCTACCTCTGATCAAAGAAAACCCCAAAGTCTACTCAGATAGAGGGTCACAATTGGCCAGTCAGTGATTCCAATCCTTGATTTGCTAGTGAAAGCCCTCTCGGTAGTCCACCTCATGATGTCAAAAATTGTTTGCCATCAATAGCAAGATGGAGAACTCCCGGAGCAAAAAGAGTAGCCCGAACGTCCGAATAAAAGACCTTGGTATCAGGAACCAGGACCGCCCCTTCTTGTGCGATATTAGAAAAAGGGAGAACTCAGCAACACCCTTTCACTTGCCCGTGATGGTAAGTACAGGATTTGGAAGGGACGTCTCGCGAATCAGGATGAAAGGATGGGGATTCAGGCAACCAATCAGTCTGCAGATCAACTTCTCTTCGAATCGAGGACTCTGAACTCTGTTTCTAATCACCAACCCCATAATCCACTGACGTATCGTAGGCGAAGTCCTCTGTTCTTTTTTTTGAATGGCAGAGTGCCTCGAGGAAAGCTAAAGAAGCCTATTCGATGTAATCTCAGCCTCCTTATTGCTCATTTTGTTGGGTTAACAATCCCAACGAATTGCAAAAAAACTCAAGAGAAGACAACACAACACGATGAGCTAGAGAGGAAATGCAGCTGAAGACTTCAGCGCCATTGAAAACGGGTTGTCTAACTCGGTCTCAGTGAAATAGTCTCTCCCTTGCCAGTTCGACTAGGATCATCAACCCCGACAAACTGCACAAGAGCCCTTTCCTAGGAAGTCAATGGAACTGGAAAAGCAGCTGGAGTAGCGCCAGGTTTGACCAAGCGAACTGGAGAGACGGGCCTTCCAAAGCCTTCCTTTTCGAAGGGCTGAGCATCTTCAATAGCTCTACAGCATGGCCCTGAGCCCCTGAAAATGAGCCTCAGGAACAATTAGAGCATGCAACGAACCCCCGGCCGTGGCAGAAAATAGGCAACTCGATCTAATGCTCTATGGACTGAGGACATCCAGAATGACCCTTACCAGCAGTTTGAGGAACTAAGCCCCTGCATCCTCCTCTTCAATGCTGGAAGTTGGATGGGGCAAGTCCCTTGATCACAAGACAAATGGCAAGTCAATCATCAACAATAAAAACTATAATAAAGCAGAAATGAAGCAAAGGAATTAAGAGCTTACTAAGATTCTTGAAGGTGCGCAGGACATACTGGCCATCAAACGTTAAGTATCCTGAACTGACAGGAGCAAGAAAACAATATTTCTGCCAAATCTTGAAGTCATATGGGAGTTCGTCCAGACAGGCAGGCTTCCTCAAATAACAAATCTCATTGGGATTCATCCTGATGGAGGTTGCGAGTGCAGCACCTTCGTTGACAAACGAAACCCAGACTCCTTCGCCCTAATCAAAATTGCAATCAAGGTTCTCCACCTGTTCGGCGCCAATTTGGCTAGAGGAATGCCATGGTACAACATGAAACGCCAGATGGCCTCTGAAATAAGAAAACAAAGGCCCACCCTGAACATGGCCTTGTAAAAGCAGACATAACCCTTCATTGGATGAAAAGGGAAGTTGCTAGGCCCCATGAGGATGTGTTTCAGATCAGCAGGAACCTAGTACTGTTGACGGAGATCAACCAGGTCTGCATTCGTCATGAACGACTTCTTCGATCACGAGAAATAGTTCTTTTGCCAGACAAATTTGGTAGAAACGAGAGTTGTTCTAGATTAGAGTTGAAAGCTTGAAGACGGATTACAACAAACAGCTCTGAAAGTTTTGGTAATGTAATAGACCAAATTCACCAAAACTAGCCTTATATAGACTTGGCATGTGGACAAGGCTACAACCCAACAATTGCACTAGCATTAAATGTTGCACAAAGTCCTAAAAGGAGCCGAAAAATGCCATACATACCACAGTCCCCCACGTAAGCTGAGTTAGTGGCCCCTGCACGTGACCCTACTAACTAGGCAGAGTAAATGATGAGACATCGAACAATAATCTAATCGCAGCCTTACACGTAACACGAACAACCCTAATGGAAGATGGCATGGACAAACCAGGCCCAAGGAATGTCCTAGTCATGCCCAATCCAGCTTATAAGTCAGGAGATCAAGCCCAGATTACACAAGCCCAATGTGACAGCGATCTAAGAGCTTGGCTCAGGACAGAAAGACCGAAATACAAACCCTTGGGCTAGAACAAGCCCAATGCCCATTTGGACTACTCATAACTCCAACTAAGGACATTGAGTCCAAAGGGAAACAAAAGCCAAAAAAGATCAAGTCAAGAACGAGTAAAAACCCTACAAAGACATAACATGATAGGGGGAAACTCTAAACAAGATCTTTCCCCCATTGTGTAATCAAAGTAGATTCACAGACGAAAATGAATGCTCTTGTCATATAAAGTAAACAAGAAAGATGACTGAAATATAAAACCCTAATATTATCAGTCGAATTCTACCTTGTTTTTCAGAGTCTGCCTTTACCATCGGAGTGCCTTTGACCACCGCACAATAGTTCTTGGTCATTGTTGTTCATTTTGCAGGTCAAAATCAAGAATGACGAATTTGCGAACATCAGTATCAAATTATATCAAATAGTGACTTTATAAACATAGAAACAAAACACAATCTAATCAATTAGGAGGGTGGTGGCTCTTAACAAAAAGGAGGGCATCGGGTAGAGGAAATTGAGCTCAAGCCCCCGTCTCTACATTGCACTCTCAGCCTCACGCATTTTAAAGATAAGGGGTCAAAGTATAAAAAAATCAAAAGTGACCACTAAACATGATTCCCTAAACTTACTACCTATAGTGTACAAATGAGCCCAAGCTGCCCTTGGCACGCTATCAAATGATTTCTTAATAACCAAAATGAAATAATAAAATGTTCCCTTGTTTTGTCAAATAATTGAACGACAAACTGCAGACTACACTATACACCACATAATCAACACTAAGCAATCCTCAGACCAATTACCAAAACTCATAATCCTAGTGGTCAATTAATCTCTCTTCCGCAAGCCGCAGAAAACCCATATTTTACATAAATAAAATAAAAAAAAAAAGGCCAAGACACTCGTGCCAGAATAATTAGAGTGAATGAATCAATGCCAAACACCAGGTTCCATCCCTTCGGCATTTGTTGCTTCTTTTGCTGATGTCCTCAAAGCAGGAAACCTTGTTTGGTTTATGAATGATAGAACTTGCTGAAGATATGACAAAGTAGCAGGGTCAACGGATTGGGTGATATTGAGCAGATACTCTTTTAGGCGGTAGCTTGCGTAGGATGTAAAGGACAAGTGCCGAAGGTAGAATCTCAGCAAGCTGTTATTTCAGCAATCAAATTTCAATTACGACAATAAGAACTTACTAGATAATAAGGTTCTTAAAACGGATCTCAATAGACATTACCATGTAATATATGAGGTTCAGAACCGGATGATCCAAAACGTCAAGAGATGCTTCAGAATCAAAAGCAGATAATGCTACCTGTAGTTTATGAGTCGATCATGAATATGGTGCCATGGAATTTTTTATTTTTATTTTTTTAAATAAATGATATAAAGAACACAGGAATAAGTAGGTTTGCAATGGTGTAAGTGAATATAATTATTAGAAGGCCTCTTAGATTTGGTAGGCCTAAGCCCATTAAACTTAAATAATTTTTTATCTTTTGTGCTATGTACTATGAACTATAAGAAGCAATCAGTTTATAATTTTACTAATCAGCCATTCTTCATTGATTTTTGTGGTGATCTCTGGATTACTCCTAAATGTCTCATCGGTTCAAGGGTTAGGGTAGTGAATTACTCTGTTTTTGACAGCTAAATTTGAAATCAGGTTTTATAGGACTAACATTTTACAAGTGGCTGATTTCTTTTGGAATGATCCATATGGAAAGGGATGAAGCTCACTCTAGATGGCTTAAATGAGTGTTATTAGAAAAGAAAATTTGCCAAAGTGAGAAGGAAGGGACAGACAGAGAGAAGGTCAAACATTAACTTGATGTCTCTACCCTCGTGTTTTCACAAAATTGTGGAAATTGTTTTCTTTTAGGGTGAGAACAAAGAATATTTTCACAAAATATAGGGTCATTGAGTAGAACTTGTCCCCACTTTCTCTCTCATCTTTTTTCTTTTCGTAGAATTTTTCTCTTAAAAGAAGCACCGTCTTAGTATAAAGTTCACAAGACTGGCTACCACCCAAAATGAGCTTGGAGCTCGTGCAATAGGAATTTGTATCACCATATGCTTCACCACGGACATCTAACCTAACTCATTTAAGTACCAGTTCTGAAGTTTTCATACATAAAGTAGTTCGATATGATTAACAAGTCTTATTATGCATGTAGTCCATGCTGTAATGTTGAAGATAGGACTCACCACAGAGCATCTTATAAGAAAACAGGTGAAACATATTGCTGTAACAGATCCAACCTGCAGCAGAGGTACAGATTTCAGAAATCGTATTACAAAAGGATTCCTTCATTTGAAGAAACATAGGAATAATATCAGTACCAAAGAAAGAGGAATGAGTAGAGAAATAAATAAATGAGTTCCACGTATGTAAAAACTGACTTGTAAAAGAGGACTAGCAAAAAAATTCTCCATGCGTATCATGCGCGTCACAGTTGTACATTTTAAGAGCTGGCTCCCACACATTTCACAATGTTGAGCTTTTTTTAATTAATTAAGATGAATTTAAAAAAAAAAACATTATGATTTATCATTAAGATATTCTTTTAAAGCAAATTAAGTGGTACTTACTATATAATAATAATAATAATAATAATAATAATAATAATAATAATAATAATAATTGATTTGTAATTGTTTGTATGGAGATGGTGTAATAGATACCAATGGGCCCAGGTGAAAGCAGGCCTGGCCCATGAAATTTGATTTGATTAATATAATTTTTAAGTTACAAAGAAAATTAATAGTCAAAATAATAGAACAAATTATGGGAGAAAAGGGAAATGGATTGGAGTTATGACTCATGAAGGGCCCTGGCGTAAAATCAAGTCGAATGTAATGATTTTTGGAATGAGCACTTTTGTAAGTTTGGTATAATTGGAGGGACAATATTGGAAATCCAAAAATCTGTTACGAGGACACATTCACTGTTCATTCAAGGCTCTGCATTTCAAGTAGTAGAGATATATCAGCTTCCCTATTTTGTAATATGTTTCGATGAAGGATAGCAAAAACACCATATCACTCTCTCTCTCTACACGGTCACCAGCTGATACAGTCTAACATCATAATCTACTTGCACTTGATGAGTATCAAATTCGTTAAGAATTATAATATGATGGTGCATATTGTGTGCACGTTGTATGTAGTAGATGAGTATGCCACATCCTCGTAGTTGTGTGTTTAGCACGTGTGCTATGTGATTTCGAGAACCACAAGCCCTCCTCTAATTAATTAACACTTTTGAGTGAAAGCCCATGGTTCAAAACTCCACATTGTCTCACAAATGGGGAGCATCAAGAATTATTATAGTGTTGGGCATGTGTATGCCACACCCTATGAAAGGCGAGGAGCCTATCATGGGAACCTAGCTCGTCTAGCATCCTGGGCAAAAGGCAACAAACATATGTTTAATAAATAAATATATATATAAGGGATGGGCAGCAGACAAAAACTTAAATTTATAAAAACTTAGTTCATGGTCCGGATTTCACCTAGATCTCAACCAGAACATATTCACGGACAAGATTATAACCTCTAACAAAGGCTCTCTACATATATTGGTCTTCCCGACTCAAGCCTCTCTTCGTTTCTTGTCTTCATCTTCACGTTCACTCGCCAGATTGCTCATCCATGCAACATCAAGTGCTCTCCATCCCCATTCTCTAGACATCTCTCTTGCAAATTTTTAAATCCTCTTGATTGTCTCTCATCGTATTCAATCGTGTTATCTTATGCAAAATTCGATTCAGATATCCTACCTAGACCATTGATCCGTAAATACCCCAAACTGTCCGCTTCATCATCATCATCAAAGCCCATTCCCAATATTTTCAGGGTTGGCTACATGAACTTTAGTTCTCCAAGCAATGCGGTCTTCCCACATATCTTTGTCTAATCCAAGCTCAATGATGTCTTCATTCACCGCCTTCATCCAAGTTTTCAACGGTCGTCCCCTCCGCCTACACCCTCCATTAACTTGTCAATCTAGACAACTTCTAATTGGCGTCGTGCTTGGTCTCCTCCGCACGTGACAAAACCAAGTTAAACGTTTTTCTCTAATTTTGTCCTCTATGGGCAATACACCTGAGTATCTCTTAATTCTTTCATTCTTAATTTTATCCTTACGGGTTTTATCACATATTCACCTTAACATATGCATTTCTGCTACTGCCATCCTATGCGTATGTTGTCCCGTAGTAGCCCAACATTCTGAACCGTATAGCATGGTTGGTCGAACAATTGTCCAATAGCATTCTATCGCATAATACTCTTGACGTCATTCTCCATTTCAGCCAACCAGCTTTAATCTTATGGTCTACATCTTCTCCAATAGCCTCATTCTTTTGAATTATAGATCCTAGATATCAAAAATCCTCACACTCTGGGACCTCCACACCTTCGATCTCAATTGCATTACTCCTCCCTCGTGATTCACAACCAAAGTTGCAAACTAAATACTCCGTCTTCGAAAGACTAATTCTAAAACCCTTACTCTCTAAAGCCTCCCGCCACCTATCTAATTTCTGACCTAAACCTTCACTGGTCTCATCAATTAAGACAATATCATCTGCAAATAAGCCTAAGCAGGAAGATGGCCTCTGTAGTAGACCTACCCAGTATAAATTCAAATTGATTCTCCGAAACCGTGGTTAAACTCCTAAGTCTTCATTTTATAATTCTCTCCCAAAGTTTCATCGTATGACTCATAAGCTTTATCCCTCTATAGTTCGAGCAATTTTGAATATCCCCTTTGTTCTTATAAATTGATACCACAATGTTATGCCTCCACGAATCTGGCATTTGTCTAGTTTCCAAAATCCTATTAAAGAGCTTAGAAATCCCAACTTCTCCCGGACATTTCCACGCTTCAATTGATATATCATCTAGTCCAACTGCCTTCCCTGTCTTCATTCTTTTTAAAGTTTCTCCCACTTATGTGGCACTAACTCTGCGATGGAACACGCAATGTCTCCCTTCCTGTGAAGCATACCCCTCCAAGTTTAACTCTCTTACATGTAGGAGTGGGCACGGGACGGGATGGGACGAGATATACCGATCCCTATCCCATCCCGTTCATACGGGATCGGGACGGGACGGGATGGAAAAAACTCCATCCCGACCTCGTCCCATCCCAAACGGGTTCGAGACGGAAAGGGATCAGCGTGTTGTCTGTGACTGCCGCGAAGATTATCATCATATAAGAGCGTGAAAAATAACTTTCTTATAATTAGATATAGATGTGGCATGCAAATATAAGGGTAACCACTAAATCCCCTAACAATGAAGTCGAGTGGGCTTGACTTTTAGAAAATGACATGATAAATGGGATCCACTAAGAGTATTGTGTCGCTGTGATGGCCTCCCAACTGATTTTACAATTTCATTACTGTGGAAAACAAAATTCATGGTTCCTTGACAAAATGACATTTCATCTTTTGTTAGAGAAGAAATAAACCTATTGGTGATGCTCTAACATATTCATAATGGTTTACCATCAATACATATATTGTAATTAAAAAAATTTATTTTTACAGTCCAGGGCATCTCAAATTCTTGGCTCCGCCCCTGAATGTTCCCTTCTGAATATGTATTACTAGTTAATTGCCATTTTTCATCTTCACTTGGGTATTATCAATATTTGGAAGTTAAATAATTGGAGCCACTTTTATTGGGAATCCAAGCAACAGTCTGCTATCTTTCTCTTGCTTAATGAATATTTATTTCTTGAAGTAACATTTCTGTTACTACTGCAAACACCATGAGTTTCTGTCAGTCATCTATAAGTTTATATGAATATAAATAAATAAATAAAAATATTAATAATAAATATTAAAAAAATAGCTCGGGACGGGATTGAAAATCTTCATCCCATCCCATTCTAGAACGGGACGGGACGGGATCGGGATGAAATTATTCAATCCCATTAAGACCCGAAAAAATCGGGACGGGACGGGACGGGATCGGGATGGTATCGGGATCGCGGGATGGGATGCAAACCCCTACTTACATGTGTTCCATTGAGTACGTTCCAAAAGTAATCCTTCCATCTATCTAAAATAACTTTATCCTACATTAAAACTCTTCCATCCTCGTGCTTAACACACTTAACATGACTCAAGTCCCTAGTTTTTCGTTCTCTAGCTTTAGCTATCTTGAAAATATCCTTCTCCCCTTCCTTTGTACCTAGCCTATTATACAGATCATCATATGTTCACTTGAGAAGAAAAAAAAATTGCATAGAAAAAAGCAACAGAACATGTCATCATCGAAGAGCTTCTCGACTTCTCCAGCGACTCCATTAGACACTCCATCGACTCCCTCCAAGTATGGGTTTCAATTGAGCTGAATCAAATGAAAAGTTGGGCTGAGATGAAATCCAGAGAGATAAGCACCAGATTGATTTGGAGCTTTGAACTTCAAAGGGAAAAGAGTAATTTAGAGTTTCTGTAGAAACCTCCAAGCCTCGTCATGGGCTTGACCTTAGCTTTTCTGGAGGCCTTGATGAAATTTAGGGATCAATAATGACCACCCACCTTCATGTGTGAAAATTCACCAATTTAAAGTCTAAAATGAAAAACTTATATGACATTTCTTCAATACATCAATACCTTTAAAATGAGTACAAATTTTGGGTGCCCCAAAACAAATATTGTTGATGTTCTATGGAGTAACAAGCATTCAATTTTTTTACTCTAATCTTGCGAGGTTCAAACAAATATATAGAATGTTGGTTAATTAATTGAAGTTTTGACACAAGTTATGATATGGGTGTAGTCTAATTATTGTTAGTTTTGTTAATTCTTAAAATTCAATGTTATGTTTTCTAACGTGCCAACGGCAAGTAATACACTGGTCTATATATAGGCAAAAGCTCTAGCCTAAGCAAGGCCTCTGCTCTAACTACATTTATTTATCTATGTTGTCCGAAGCGAGAGACAGGGTGACACGCCGACATTCGCTGCAAGAGTTCCAACAAAGTGAGGCGGAACCATAATATGTTTGTAATTTTTATATAGTTTGCATACTAATAATTAAATCATAATTCAAACAAGACAAATATGACTATTAAATAACCAATCCATAACACAATAACAAAACAAAATGACAATTGAGCAACCAATCCATAACAAAAGACAACATTTAGTCTTCCTACAAGGCTACAACAACAAGTCTTAAAAGAGAAGGCAATAATATATAATAACTATATTTAGATGGGGTTAATTTTTTAAACATTAATTAATTATTAATTAAACTAATACATAATAAAACAAGTGTTAATAAATAATAAAAAAATGTGATTATAAGCGCCCCAAAAATCAATGGTTGCAGCGCTCCATTGCAACCATGTGAAACGAAAAGCAATATTGGGACAATATTTTTTTATGCAATACTACCCACTGAAAAAAAAATAAAAAAAAAAGCCGATTCGCCCATTGCAACAGCGTTGCAACGCCGCCTCAAACAACATAGTTATTTATCTATTAACATTTAGGTGGCGCCTAGGCTAGCCGAGGCAGTGAGGTCAAGTATAGCTTGCATTATGTGCCAGGGCGTTGCCCGAGACTACATAGGCCACAACATCGCCATTGTGTTTGGCATGATGTGTCTTCTGATTAAAAACCCCATGGCTCCAGTTTGATATAACATAGTTAAGACTGAGCACTGATTGTTTCACAATAACATAATTGTGCAAATTTGGTTTTCCCAAGTGAAAAAAATATATAAAAAAAATAGTAAACCATCTCAACTGCTATTTTTTGGTCAGATTAATATTTGATAGTATTTGGCAATTATCACTATGTACCATTATACCATCCACATAATAATGATTAATGGGTAGGAGTGATTGATGGCATTGAAATACTAAATTCAATTACTGTGAAAAAAATAAAAATTTTAAGTTTGACAAGTGTCAAAGAATACTTTAGGGGGGAATTATTTCCGTATGGTATATTTCAAATTTCAGGAGACAATCACTGATACAAATATTGCGGAGATTAAGCTGTTATACAAGTAAATATAGTAGGCATTTCTCTAGTTCGTTGTATGGAGAAATTGTAATGTAAGTTGTTTAATGTAGGCAAAGTTGGTATAATAGAAAGCTACGGTAGTAAATATAATGAAGTTTAAAAAGCAAGGTAGTATCCACCAACTCTAGCAAGGTAGTATCCACCAACTCTAGGGTATGTGGTGTAAAAGGCTCTAAAAGGAAAAGGAACAAGGTTGGATGTGAGTGAAGCTTCACAAACAGCCCCTTTAACCAGAAAATTAATGATCCTTACATAGCCTAATTACTCCATAATGAATCCCTCCTAATAGAACATAAACTGATCTAAAGTTAGATGCCCTGCGGTGCCAGCAAGCTCTGCCCAATGCCCTGAGAGATTTTGATTGAAGAAGCAGTTTCACAGAAGTTTTTCGTTTATTCTCAAATACCTCTAAAGTCCTTTCCAGAGTCCAATCCAATTGTTGATACACCCCTTACTGACCATTCATTATTCAGCCATTGATCGGAGCTTACTGCATTTGTTAGAGCATCATCAATTCATCTAGAAAGAACCCGACAATCTCTTCGTAGTATCACAGTTAACAAAGAGCTGGTTCACTGTTTCGCCAGGGCTATCACACATGTTATACAGGAACCACTTACTAGCGTACCACTATTAATAAGATTATCTTTGGTCAGTGTTCTTTCAGGTGTCTTGAGCTAAAGAAACGGACGCGTGGAGTGACCCCTTTGATCCAATCTTTTTGTTAGGCCTGCCCAATATTCTCCTCGTCTCCGTAGAGATGATGAAATCCATGCATTTATTGCTGCCATGCCCTTTTCATCATAAGCTAGGATTGAATATCATTAAGAAGATTTTCATGCTGATTCAACTCCAATTCCTCTAAACTCTCTTTTCGCCAGTTCCGACCTCTCACCATCATAATTTTCAATGAAATTGCTGATGAACCCCAGTTTGTTCTTTGTGACTATAAATGTGAGTATATTGGTTCTTTAGGGGTCTTTTGTCCCCACTCAACATTTCTTCCCAGTTCTGACCCCATTGGCTACTTAGTACGAGATATTTTGGCACAACAGTGGCTATACATTCATGATAGGTCTGTCCTCACTCCACATTTCTTCCCAATTCTGACCCCATTGCCCACTTAGTATGAGATATTTTGGCACAATAGTGGCTATACATTCATGATACTTCCCTGTAACGCACAACATAGGTGCTTTTGACTTCCTTACCAAACCATTTAGAATCAGTTTGTCCATATTTAGCAGCCGCAATTTGTCACCAAAGAGCATGTTGTTATCACTTACAACCAAATCTCCACATGGACCACCACCACTTACCCAATAATGACATTTATCTCCTTAATCCTTCTCACACCAAACCCCATGAAAGACTTGTGTGGACCTTCCCATAGAATGGCTACGAAGAGATCACAAATATCATTTGGTGAACCATGTCCTTTTGTGTAGCTTTTTACCAGTTAAGACCATCTACTTTGTGAACAATAGAATAAATGAATAAAAATATATATTGTCATCATGAGGGCCACCAATCTTTAGAATCTGTATGCCGTTGCCAAAGGTGAATGGGATAGAAAAAACTGTGAGCATCCTTGCTAGTACCCTTGGTATAGGACTTGAGTCTTTTTCAGTATTGTATAACAACTGATAATTGTTCCTCTTTATATCTAGTAGAATGCCAAGTGCATGCAAGAATAGATAATTGTCCAAAGGTTGAAAACTCCATGTGTATAGAACGAGAACATGGGTAGAGTAGACAGTTTATCCTGTTTGTGGCCAACTGGGTAAGTTTAGAGCCACAAGGAAGTGGTCAGTCTTCTTGGGGTTTCCTATGGCCCAAAAGTTTTTTGGCTATGCTGCTGAATGCTTCTTTTGTACTATTATAATACTATTGACCCTATCCCAATAAAATAAACAAAATTTATGGCCTCTAAGTTTGGGTTAAGGAAACTTAGTCCTTGTCTTGATTCATTGTATACTCTTGATGACTACAGTAATTTTGGAGCTTGTTTCTTCTAGGCAAATACCAGAAGACTTCTCTAGAGAAACCCTTTACGGAGAAGTTGTCCACTATGTGGGTTGTTTCGATGAAGAAAAAACAAGAAGCATGATGAATAATACAGAACAGCCGATCTGACGACTGATATGATATCAGAAAAGTACAAACCTCATGAAGCTTCTTTCTGCGACCTTTAGATTCAATGGGAAAGCGTCTCAGCATGAAAAAGAGCCTGCAAAAGAAACTTTAAGTTGACACTTGATAATAAAAGCCAAATGAATAAACAGAATGAATTTGATGCTTGGGAATAAAAATGTTACAGGCTAACTACAAAAAAGCAAGAGAACCAAAAAAAAACTATTTTACCTTCCTCCATACAGCAAGAAACCAAGTGCCGCACTGCAGGATACCACTGCAAAGTAATGAAAGAATCAAATAGGCAACTTCAGCAAATGACCTGATGGTGTCGTACGTATATATAAAGTAATAAATCTCACGATAACAGAATGGAGAGTGATAGGATCTGTATTTCGTAAATATGAGTTATAAAGTGAAACCTGCAATGAATATCTTTCCAACGGCCTCCACCAATTTTCTGTCATCTATCCAGAGGTATACCCAAATACAAACCTGATACAGTCTCATATGTCAGTCTTCATATCAGAGAATGGTTAGAACACGATTACTTATGAGTTGAATAAGATACAACAGAGAAGTAACTTATTCTCCAAAATTCATTAACAAGGAAAGCGACGAGTTGCAATCTGCTTCTTCAACTTTGCTTAATATCAATCTAGCCCTATGAGATTTATACACACAGATAGAAAGCCATGACTAACAAGTGTCTCTTAATCTGCAAGGAAGTGGCATAGGGCAGTTCTTCTTCCATAGTCTATTTTTTAACATACTATAGTCCCAATTTAGAAATGGAGGAAACATGAAACCAAACACAGTGACAACCCCCGACCCCCAAAAATGTGTATAAAATTGTGACTTTCATATGGGAAACATGCATTGGGATTTGTGTCAGATTATTAGAAAATTCCCATAATATGTCAGAATAAAAAATTAGGATATTTTAGTTTCTTTAGAAGTCATTAGATATTTTATAAATGATGTAATTGTCCCCAACTTAACCACCCAAAGAGACTTGGGCCCCATCTTGGGCTTTGGGTTTGGAGTTTTGTCTCAAAAGGAGTCAATACATTTGAGGAAAAGGCAACAAGTTATAAACCACTTGTCTAGTCCTCCCACACATGAATTGGGACTAAACAATCCACCAACACATAAGCCCATCAAATCCTTGAATGGCTGCATAAGCATGGACATTCACATCCCTGCCTCCCTCCCGTGGAGCGTATGATTGCTGCCGCTAAATAATACTTATCAAAGAAAAACTCTACGCTGCCTTGTTTGAGTGCTTCTTTGGGGATTTTTACACTTCTGCTGAACTGGAATTTTTTGTATTCTCTTCGTGATTTTAGGGTTTGTTACCAAACTAGGTTGTGTAAGATATGTGATTGCTATTGCTAAAACAATGCTTATCACTCAGTACCATAGTTATCAAAATGTTTATCATGTTATCGTATCTTATATTGGAAACCTTAATTTAAAATACACATATTGGGTATCGAAAGATACGGCGCAACATGTAGATATAAAAATATATATTGTAAATTTAAGCATATTAAAAGACACAAATAAGATGTATTCAAGCAAGAAGGTCTCGAAAACACTTTCATTGATATATGGCTTATGTAACACATATTAGCAAGCTATTGATTATCATATTCACGTCACTTGTACTCGAAAACACTTCCATTGATATATAGCTTATGTAACACATATTAGCAATGGTACATCACTACATCATCCTATATCAGAATATAGTAAGATTTGTATATATATATATATATACATGAGGATTAGATATGATACATATCCTATATCGTATTTGTATTTATTGTAAGTTATTGATACCTATGCTCAGTGCAACTAACACCAAAAAACACTGCCTGAGAGATCATGTATGATTAAGCATGAAAAACCATTAAAAGACATAATATATATACCCTGAAGCACCAAAACAAGATCCAAAAAAAAAACAGCAAGAGAAGTATGCCAGACATCTCAGAATTCTAAATGGGTTTAGGTACCAACAAATATGCTGGAAAAAGACAGTATTAAATTATTACAGCACCTGTATCAAATATATTGCAGCATTGACCGAGATATACACAATCCTGAGTTTATCAGTCGGAAGACTCCGAGCCTGTCCATAATTAGAGATTAAAAGCTGTGCAGTGTGCATGTAATAAAAAACTGATAGCAATTGTCCGACTTGCCTGACGATATATCTCTGCCCAAAATAAGACAAGCAATGTATACGTAGAGAAAAACAGAAGTCCTGGTAGGTCCAACAAGACTAAAGTAAGCACCTGGTTCAAGCAAGAAATAATGTTAGAGCACGGGTTTCAGCATGTGCAGACGACCCACTCCAATAATTTATAAAGTAGTTGTCAGAAAGTGTAGAGCATCATGTATCGGACGCCAACATTTAAGATATATGAGAATATACATATTAGTACATATATGTAGAATATATAACTTTTGTCTTAAGCATATAAGACAGAAATAAAAGTTATTAAGCAGGTGGGAAAAAAAAAACAATACTTCATTACCATTGAAAAGAAAAGAAAAAAACACTTAGTTATGTGCCACACAAACACAGAGATTTTTAATACTATATTTATATATATCAAATGCATTTCATCTCCAAATTTTAAACATCAAAAATTTAAAAATCCATTCTCTTTCCAAATTTTTTGAATTATAATTAATATATCCTTGTGAAACTTTGTAAGTGGAGAACATGGGAACATTCTATTAAATGACTTTTCTTTATGATTACCATTTATTAAAAAAATTTATGCTCGACTTGTTAACGGATTTACCCCATTTATCTATTTAATAACATGGACTTGGGAATCAAAAAGACATAGAATAGTACACGAGACGAGAAGTTAAACTTTACCTGTACAAAGAACAAAGCAAAAGAGTAATGAGAAATGTGGTTCAAGAGTATAGCAGTAGGTACTACCTGCTGCCCTCAAACACTCGAAATAGAATCATGTGAATCTGTTGCAAATCGTGCTATACAACCTGTACACTACTGCGATACATGTTTTGATCTAATACATGGTTGAGTCTGTAAGGGTGGAGAGGGGGGAGAAAGGATGCATTCAACATTATGCTGGCCTAACTATTCCAGTTACTACAGAACCTAATCTCCCCAGAATGATATGTTTTTTGAAAAGGTCAAATTAATTGGGTCATAAATACAGCACTATAATCTCACTACAATGATTGGTTTGACATGCGTGATACATCCCAATTAACCATAGTTTCTCAAAAGTTACCCCCAAGAGTTCATTTCCAGTTGACGCCCAATGTCTTACAAAGATAAGACATTCCATACAAGGATATGCCCCTTCCATCGCAGCTCCTTCAATTTCGTTCTTTCCATAGAGACCAACAAATGGCATGGGAATGAGCTTAAAAAAACAAGTCTCCCTTCAAAGACCACCGTGGCTCTGAGCATCATAACCCAAAGGATGCCGAACTTGGCAAAACACCCTCGAAGCCACAAAAGCAAATGAGCACAAGTATGTACATTTTCATTCAAATCAACATTGGAAACTTCTTGAATTGCTTTTCATTTCTTTCTATCATTGCTAGTGGTAGTGTTGTTTCTTCTCCGACCTCGTTGCCAACTCGTTCTACCTCTTCCACTGTGTTCAACTTGAGTGGGTAAGGGACTATAACATGTGCAAGATATGTTACTTGCCATACCCATTCACAAAATGATGTATCTGCCTTTGTTTGGCAACAATTCCAACACAATGCCAAATAAAACACAAACTTTAAGGTGATTATTTTATACCAAGCAAAAGTGCCATGGAAATTGGTTGGGGGTTGATATGAACCCTCTTCTATCAATTCGACCAGAAAATTTAATGGAGAAACCTTTCTCGTCTTCCCACTTCCTTTCCATTCATCTTCCTCTTCATTTAGAATCGCCTTGTTTAGCACCAACCAATTATAACAAACAAGCTCCTCTGAAGATGTAGGTTCCGCAACCACTCCCCAATAAGATCATCGCCTACCCAAAATCAAATTGGTTATAGCTTGAGAACACGAGGCAGACTCTTGGAAGGTTTTCGCTTCAGACAAACCATGCCCCACCAAACATTTTGTCAAGACCAAATGCAATCTTCTACCAACTTTGAGGTCAATCCTTCGACTGAATTTATTAGATATTGAGGTGTTACCCACATATTCAACCCATTAAGGGATTCTCATGCACTTGGGAAACCACCCACCTTGGTCAAGCCCATACTTAACCACAATTACTCTTCGCCACAAGGCTAATTTTGTTCTCAAACCGCCACAACCACTTGTCAAGTACAGCTTTTGTAAGATCTAATCCAAGACCTCCTTATTCTTTTGTAGTGCAAACCAAGTCCCACTTGAGAGCATGAAACCCATGTGGCTCTTCCAAGCGTTGCCATCAGAGGTTTGTCGCGGTAGTTATCCATTATTTTAGAGACAGCCTCCGGCAAATTGAATAAAGACATATGGTAAACTGACATATTAGCACGAGTGTTACTAATCAAAGTAAGTTTCTCTCTTCATGATGACGCTTACTCTTCCAAATAACTTCTTTCAAAAGGTTCAATCACCACATTCCATCTCCTTACCCTTTCAATTAAAGCCCAAAGGGAGCCCTAAAAAGGTGGTAGGACAAGACCCACCTCACAGCCTCTTCAATGCCCACAAATTGACTCTTTTGGAAGTCATTTTGAGCCCCGATGCACACTCAAAACTCTTTGAGAGGTTTGAGATTATCCATTTGATGGAGATCACATGAGAAATGTATGTCCGAATAGGGAGTGTAATAGATGAATAAACGATACATAGAAACACCGATGTTGCAAATATGTTGTTCAAGGTGTGTGGAGGCATATGTGTCAAACTCATACCATGAAATGTTTATGTTTTTTTCTGCTTTACGTTAAAATTACTGATCAAAAGACATGACGTATAAATCTCTCTAGATCAAGAACAGTTAGGTTTAAATTAGTTGACGACAAATTTCTTATATTTCTCCAAGGAAAAGTTACTGATCAACAGCTCATCACTTAAAGACATGTGAGTGCAACAATTGTTGCTCCATAACCATAAGTGGTGTCAAAGAGGGGAAATGAACTTACCCTTGGCTTAAGAAGAAAAACTTGCTTGTGAAATCCAAATACAGCCGCACGCACTGCAAAACACACGATTTCTAATTACAAAAGGATACAGGAATCTAACAACCAGTTAGTAACTAACTATCCAGATGCTCAAAATCACCTCCGTTTACAATGAAATTCATAAGATGAAAAACCTTCTGTGTAGTCCATCCGTACTCCGGTACTCTTAGTTCTATCCGTATTAATTGAATCTGTAAAAGATAACAGTTTACTCAAGAAAGTTGTAAATAAACCCTAATGTGCAAATATTAGCAGAATTCGCACTTGAAAATGGTAGGAGAAGTAAGTAACTAGAAGATTTGACTTTGAAACACCATTTGAAGTACAAATTCATCTCCTTGGCAGTTTTGAACTCAAAACAACACCAATTCAAGCTCACTAGCTAAAATTAAAGTTCAGTAATGAAGATAAATTAAAGATGGAAGAAAGTCAAAGAAGACTAACTAGTGCGACGGAGGAAACTAGGGCATAAGCGGCACAAAGGAAGTAGAAAATTCCGTCCTGCCATTGAGTTGACTCATTGATCTCGTTCCACCAATTGGGAGATTGAAGATCAACCCAAGACACATTGAATGGGAGTCTCCTCGTCATCCGATGATGCTGTTCTCCGAGCTTCTTCGAAGAGAAGCTGCGAAGAACAAACCAAAGAAGAAGATGTGAAGCTCAGACAATAAACCCCTGCAGAACAAGAGGGAAAAAAAAATCTAAAAAATGAAAAACGTTCGAAAAAAAAAAAACAAAGAATAAAGAGTCAGTGTTACAAATTTGCTTTACTAGACGGTTTGGTTTGGTTTGGCTTGGCCTGGCCGGCTCTACCTAAGCGTCAAAGCGAGCTCTGGAGGGTTGGTGGTTGAAAGTGTGTTTTTGTAGTTCACTTGTGCAGTCCTAGAGAGTCCCCCAAGATGAGGGGATGGAGATGAGAAGTTTGACTGTTGTACCCCTTGGTTTATGTAGATACTAAACCAGAAGTCATGTTACTAGTTTGTTCCACGAGTGTTTCTAATGGACAGCTTAAAAGGATATCATGTCATGTTGAAATAATTTTGTAAGAACACTTCCTGATGATAATAGATGGTGGAGTAAACTCAAAGGAAAAAGAAGATTGGTTTTTTTATGCAGTTAGTCGTTGATGATACATCAAAATACGAAAATTCTAAATGTCGAGGAAATGGGCGAGGAAAACAGCGAGGGAGGGAGAGAGGGGACCGTCCATCCCCCTCGGGATGCACGCATGAAAAATGATGGCACGCATCCAGAGGGGATGGACGGTCCCCTCCCTCCCTCGTTGTTTTCCTCGCCCACTCCCTCGACAGGTAGAAGCACTCATCAAAATATACCGACATCACAGCTATACATGTGGCAGCAAACATCCATCATAAGGATCTGGCGTCCCATCTAGACTTGCACGAATCAAAGCTCAAATCCAGGCCCGATGTGAATTCTCTCATAAAGAAGAATAACGTTACACAAAAAGAGTCGTGAAGGGAGTTACGCCTCCACGGACGCGTTTCTATAAATGAGGAGACTGTTACGAGAAATATCTCTTTCCGTTGCACCTCATATGCTTAAGTCACGCAGAAAATTAACCACGACTATTATAAAAGGTAAAGGGAACATTCCACAAAGGTATGCAACTTTAACTGAGTTTTGTCCAGATTTATTTCCTCCTTCAAACAGGTCGCTGATTTAAGCATCGGAGTGCCTTCGGGCACCAAAAAAGTGGTTTTTGGCAGTCTAACATCTGTTTTGCATATCAAACTCTCAGGAGGACGAGATTTGGATGCATCAATTTGGAGCCGTCCATGGGGAACGACGAGTTTCCTTTCTAAAAATAAGATCCACAGTGACGAAGTTCGCTAAAATCTGATAAATGATCAATGAGTTGTCAGAACAAACCTCAACCCAACGACGATCACAATAACCCTCCTACTGGCAACAATGTATCACAAGCAGCTCGCAAACAAGACGCAACTCAGACCATCGGGCCAATTGCACCCGACAATCGAGATCCACATCATGCAATAGCTCAGACAACCCAGAAGTCCAGCGACGCTGCCACAGATCCTTGAGTAGACCTGTTTATGGTCCAGAAGAACCACATGACGAAGATACTAAAAAAACTCACCCAGGAGCGCATTCAGTCAGCTAATCTTATCCAAGCGTTGCCCTAGCAAAATTCCACCAACCGAACTCGAGAAAGCGACAAAGTTCCAGCAGAACCTCAAGAGCAATGAACTTCCCCAGGGTAAGACTCTACAGAGCAACAAAATGCATGCTGAAATCTCGTTCAGAATTTGAGTCACTTTAGAGTCACTGATCCCAACGTATTGTATGAACTAGCCAAGCTGCCATTTTTGACACCTTCATGATAAATCCCATGCCAAAGAAGTTCACTCCACCAAAATTTAAAATATATGATAGCACCACCGACCCAATAGATAACTTGAGGCACTTCCACCACATGATGGCGATGAAGTAGACTACGGAGTCAATATTGTGCAGAACATTTCCGACTAGTCTTACCTCCACAGCAATGAACTGGCTCAACAGCCTACCACTGAGGTCAATGGATTCCTTCCAGGCGTTAGCCACCGCCTTTATCACGAGATTCATCGGAAGTCAGCGGATGAGGAAATGACCGCACTACCTCCTCCATATCAAGCAAAAGCCAAAAGAGACGAAACGGGAATACGTCACTCGTTTCACCAACAAACTGACGATGATTGATGGATGCAGCGATGACACGGTCGCCGCTAGTTTCACCGCCGGGCTGAAAAGAGACCCCTTTTTTTATGCTCTCAACCTGGAACCTCCAAAAAGCATGACGATCCTATTGAAAACCGCATAAAAACACATTTCTCTTAAGAAGATGAAAGCCGCCAGGAGGAAAAATGACCAAGAAAGGGAAAATCATTCATGGAAACGGGAAATAATGGAGGAAAGAAAACGAGATGACGGACCTCAGGAGGATAGTATTCAATCAAAGAGGCATCGGAATAGCCGAAGAACCGAATCTAACCAGCAAGAGTCTAAGAAGCTGCAGTTAGCACAGCCCTGACACGAACGAGTAACAAGTGTGATGAAGAAGACATACAAACCATATGCGGTCTTGAAAACGAGTCGGGCCAATATACTGAAGCATATAGCGAAGTGGGATGACATCAACTGGCAACTCATGATGAAAGGAGACCCAGAATGAAGAGGCAAAAGCAAATATTGTTCCTTCCATAAAGACCATGGGCACGATACTGAAGACTGCTACAATCTAAAAGATGAAATTGATCACTGGGTTCAGAGAGGATGACTTGACGAATTCATCGGAATGCCAGAAAAGCAGATCAAGGGAAAGGAAAAAACAGATACCACTACGGGATCAAAAGAACAACTTAGTGAACTAATATATGTCTTATACTGCATGACAAACAGCCAGAAATACCTCCCACACGAACTAATTTATATCGAAGCGAGGGTACTAACGAAACCAGACAAACCATTTTACCAATGCATAGAACATGAAGAAGTTTTCACCGATCAACTAATACGACTCAAGGACCCTACCGACAGATGCAAGCCCAACCCGAATTACCAACGACAAAATTGATAATAATGGACTCGACCAAACCTTGGCAGTTGGTGCCTACCCGTTGATAACGTGAGCATGATTAGACAATTTGGCACTAATATCAGCACGATTGGACAAATCAATATTGCTCAGCCATCAGATTAGAAAGCACCCCGAGTCTGTTAGCTACGATAACATATACGATGAACGAGCGTAGCATATAGCAAATACGACAAATGAAGACATAGGCTATACGAGACAAAGCAACAAAAACATAAATCTTTAGCACGAGGATCGACATCAACCAAGCAAATATCAGGAAGACAAAGCAAATCATTCTTCAATCTAGCATAATTGCTCCAGAAAAAAAACCTTTAGGGTTGGTCAAAATATCCAAAAGGGAATATCAATAAAATTACAAATTTAGAATTCACATCTTATGCATGGACAACAAGATAAATGCATCAAAACTCAACCACTCAGAGCAATCAGCATACCAAGCCAAAAGAAATCGGGACACAAGTCGGATATATATAATAAACTTATGGTCTGGTACTTCACCTATCAGTGTGTTAAGAAGGCTTGCCTTGAATGCAGCTACATACCATATCTGGACAGAAAGGAAGTGCAGACTTTTCCAATCCAAGGTTTGAGCAGCTACTGAAGTGGTGACCAAGATCATAGAAGATGTCAGGCTTCGAGTTTCAGTCTTGGACCTTCAAGTAGAAGATAATGTTGATAATAGGAGGCTCTTTGACAAATGGAGAATTCAAGTGCAATTCAAATTTTGCACAACCACTTTGCATGCATGGCAGTGACTTGAACAAGGTTGGTTTAAGGTTAATTCGGATGGCTCACTGACAGGAACTAGAGGAGGTTATGGAGCGCTAATCAAGGACCATGATGGAGTGGTGGTGGCAGCTGGGGCAGGGAGTCAAAGAGCACAAACAGTCCTTCTTCATGAGCTTCAGGGGATTGAACTGGGTATCAAGTTAGCACAGAGATATGGCCTTCAGAGAGTAGAATTTAGCATGGACTCCAATACTGTTGTTAAGTATCTCACTACTGATAGAGCTCCTCCATGGGAAGTAATTCACACTACTAAAAGGATTAAGAAGGGTACTCAAGAAGTTTGAGGGATGCAGAATCATGCACACGGTGCGGGAAACAAACCAGGCAGCGGATAAACTGGCAAAGCTACTTTCTAACAATGAGTTTATTGAGATAATTCCAAGTTCTTTTGCGGAAGATATTAAGAAAATTGTATTTGATGATGCTAGGGGTAGGAAATATGTACGAATGTAACCAATCTATTCCTTTCTTTTTTCAGTGGTCTGGGGAGCCCGTATAACCCCCCATGCTTGCCTTTCAAAAAAAAAACTTGTGGTCTGGTCAATCATGAAGTAAGAGTTGGATGAACGAGTCAACTTAATTCAGAAAACTTTGAGTCGATCGATGTGTCGAACCAACGAAGTAAAAGTTGGACAAACGAGTCAACTCAAGTAAAAAGAAACTTTAGGTTGACTAATACGTCAAACAAACGAAGTAAGAGTTGGGAAAATGAGTCAACTTAATTCTGAAAACTTCGAGTCGACTGATGTGTCGAAGCAACGAAGTAATAGTTGGACGAACGAGTCAACTTAATTCAGAAAACTTCAAGTCGACCGATGCATCGAACCAACGAAGTAAAAGTTGGACGAACGAATCAACTTAATTCAGAAAACTTCGAGTCAACCAATGCGTCGAGCCAACGAAGTAAGAGTTGGACGAACGAGTCAACTTAATTCAGAAAACTTCGAGTCTACCGATGTGTCGAACCAACAAAGTAAGAGTTGGACAAACGAATCAACTAAATTCAAAAAATTTCGAGTCGACTGATGCATCGAACCAACGAAGTAAGAGTTGGACGAACAAGTCAACTTAATTTAGAAAACTTTGAGTCGACCGGTGTGTCGAACCAACGAAGTAAAAGTTGGACAAACGAGTCAACTTAAGTAAAAAAAACATCTTTGGGCTGACTAGTACGTCAAACCAACGAAGTAAGAGTTGGATGAACAAGTCAACTTAATTCAGAAAACTTCGAGTCGGCCGATGCGTCGAACCAACGAAGTACAAATTGGACAAACGAGTCAACTTAAGTAAAAAACAACTTCAAGTTGGCTAGTACGTCAAACCAATGAAAATAGAGTGGAACGAATGAGTCAACTAAATTCAAAAAGCTTCAAATCGACTAGTATGTCAAACCAACGAAGCAAAAATTGAAGGAACGAATCGACTTAATTCAAAGAGCTACGATCAACCGATACATTGAACTGATAAAATAAAAAATGAGGTGGAAAATTAACTTGCTCGTGCAAGCTCCAACACATCAAGAAGGAAGGATAAAGTCAACCCATCTTAAGACAACTAATGTGTCAAAGCATGAAAATAGCCATAAAGGAATTCGTAGTGAAGTCTGATACACAATTCACACGACTACAGCTAGACTAAAAAGGAACAAGCAACACAATGAATCGATAAGATAAACTACGAAAACGTGCAATACTAAAAAAAAACTATTTTCATTAACAACATTATTCTATTACATCCGGAGACGAAGATGAAGAACTATGAGAAGAAATAGAGGCAACCACAGCGTTGTTGGCAACATCATCTACGGAAGAGGGCGAAGTTCTCTCTTCAGAAACAGAATGAAGGAATGGCTCCTCAACCATTGGAGTGCTAGAAGGGTCCGGGGCAACTTCTTCACCGTCATCATCTTCGAAAGCTTGATCAACCAAGTGGCGTTAACTGGACAAATCCACATCGAGCCCCTCGATATGATCAAGAAGTTCAACCCGCGTATCAACAACTCGCTCCCAATCTCCAGCCTCCACAATGTGAAGCTTGTCCTTGGCAATAGCGAGTTCATTTTTTGGCCCTTCAGCGGTGGTAAGCATAACGAAAGTATCCACCTTGACCTCGTCGAGCGCAACTGTCAATTGTTCCACCCACCTCTCGGCAATATCACGATTAATGAATTGTTCAATCTCAGCACGTGAAGCCTCATCATAAGCTGCCTTCTCGGCGGATTACTCATTTTCCACATCATGTAAACGGGCACATGCCTTATCCAATTTGGCCTTTTAGGACTCAAGCTCAACGACAGACTTATCCCGCATACTTTTCGCCTCAATCAACGAAGTCCGAGCAGCCCTAACAATTTTCTACGACTCTGCGCATTGTGCGGTCAACATGTCGAATTGGAAAAAGACGTGAGAAAATACTAGCAACAGTGCTGCCAATTTTCTATCTAAAGAAACCACCTGCTCACGACCGCCTCGATAAACCGAGCCCATCACCCCTGCATAGGTGAGATGATTCATCCCATCCATTATCTGCTCAAGACCATAATCAAGGTGGTCACTTGGATCCAATATGGGCATCGAAAGTCTTTCCACTGACCGCCCTGTGCCATTCATTAACCTGCACGCACCATCTTGCACGTCAAGTTGAGTAAACCGTCAAAACTTACCGTTTGACTTGATACGAATATCTTTTGAGCTAGGCTCAGTCCAACCAACTCGTGGATGAAAAACAAGGGGATCCCGAACCACTGAAGAGCCACCCCTAATAGTCAAAAGGGCAGGAGGAACGACAGCAACAACGAAAAAACCACTCTTACCCCCTGGCGTGGAGTGACCATAGCAGGAACATGACTAGTAGTGGCAGCAGGAGCATGAGAGTCCAAACGAGCAGTAGAAGAAACCAAGAATTCGGTCGCATCACTGATGTTAATAGAAGGAGAAAGAGGAGAATGAACTTTGAAACTCTAACCACCATCGACAACCTCTTTAGACTGCTCCACCGCCAACTGAAGCATATTATCATCAATAGCTCGGGGATCATCGTTAGACCATTCAGCAATGTTCGAAACACCATAGGCAGAGAAAAGCCTCTTTTCATTATCGTCCAACGAACGAGTAGTCTCTTTCTCACTCCTCTCAAGTACCAGCCTCATCTCCTCAACCTCCTCGAGAGATGCGCGATCCTCTTTCAAGACATCCTCGCAGGAAGGACTCGGACTAGAGGTTGCTTTCGTAACATTCTTTCCAAAACTCGGACGGGATGCAGTCCGAGCAAGAGCCACGAGTATATAGCATTTTCTTCCTCAGAACCTGACCGGGATCTATCGACAATCACCTCGATGGACTAACGAGCCTCACAAGCTTCCTCTTCTTAGAAGCCGGGACTATGACATTGATAGGAGCATCGAAATTTGTAATGTGTCTGTCCGAACTCACTTTCCAATCTATGTTAGCACCACTAACGAAGGCACGAGTAGCGCGAGCAGCAATATCCTCAGCACGGGATTCAGTAAGTAAGGCCCACTACGCTTCGTTCATGGTGTACAAACCACTAGGATTCAAGATGTCCTCAGAAATAAATGCCTCCACAGAGAACTGGGGAAGCTTTAAGAATTAGTCACTGATCCTCTGCAGTCAACTGAAGATCTTTCCGTTTGTTGGGAACTCATAACAATCGAAAAATCAGACGACCTTGCAATTGAAAGTAGCCAAAGTTAACAGAAGCATAAAACTAGGACCTTGACCAATCGCGGATGTCATCGTTAAACTTCGCGAAGCAGAGAGGAAAACGGAGGAAGCATATATCCTTGGTCACCATCAGACCAACCATCGAATGCAAAACCCTCACAGTCAAAGGAATGTCGGACAGAATAGCCCTCGCATAAGAAGAAACCACAACTCTCCAACCATTAGGACCCATTTGAGCAGGAGGAATGCCCAAGAAATACAGATACTCCCAAAACAGCTCTAGAACTGGGAATCAAAGGCCAGAGGAAAACATGCACGGATACAACACAATGTACCCAAACCTTGGACGACAATGATTGTCGCTCTGTCTAGGCAAAATAATCTCAAGGTCGGGTGGCAAATTATAGTCAGAACGAAGGATGTCCAACATGACTTGAGAAGCTTTCTTGGGAAAAAAATAAGCCTCACAAGTAGCTAGCGGCTTACCACTTAATTTATCGCCAACAGACATCGTTACAGAACGGAGAAGCAAAGAGAACGAAGAAGACGAAAGTAGAAAAGAATCATAATTTCAAAGATAGCGTAAAGAGGGAAAACAAACCATTTCTAAAGCCAAGCAACGAAGGGACTGTTCATGGGATAGCGTGCGAGATATGATAGCTACGTGAAATCTAAAAATGAACGGGAAAGCAGGAAATCGAGACACCAACCCACAAAAAAAATTGCTAACAACATTAAATACAAGGCAATGATGGAATTGAAAAACCAACCATCACAAAATTAGTGGCCACGTCAGCATACCCACTAACTAAGGAGGAGTTGCTGATGACACATCAAAATAGACCGTCATCACAACCATACACATGGCAGAAAACATCCATCACGAGGATCTGGCATCCCATCTACGAGGCCGAAACGAATCTTGCTTATTGAGTCTCGAGTTACTGAGATCGTCGCTCATGCTAGTCCTGATGGTGTTAGTGATGCTAGCATTGATGGGAAAGTGAGCTCCAATAAGGATGTTACAGATCTCGATGCTTCGGCTGGCATTGGTGTCGCTGGCCCGATGATTACGCCCAAACAGTACACGCGGTCAATTGCAGTAAAGAATGGGGTGTCGATCCCACGAGGAAAAACGATCTACAAAACAAGGTTAAGGAAGACAAACTATGCGAAACTAAAGTTAAGAAATTCTAACAAATTTAAAATACGAAATTGAATTTAATTTAATGAAAATTAAGTTTGGAAAAATCACAAGGTTCCAAGAATCCCTCCTAGACTTCACGCGCCAACTAGTATTGATTCGCTATGATGACTCAACTACGTGTTTCACATCCCAAACGACGTAATCGGAAAAATAGTCTTTAATGCATTAATATATCCTAATGTAAATGGATTTTAGATTTCACTTTTTCTAGAAAACACAAAGGTTGGTCATATGTGATATTCTAAATTTACGATATATCCGGAGACAATAACGTAATAAAAGACGATCACATATAACTAACCTACCGGAATCAATTTATCCTTAAAAATTCCACACGTAAGAAAAACGTGACTAAACTTATATGGAGAACAAAAAGACAATCACCGGAATAAAAATCTACGAAGAAATTTATGAAATCTCTGTCACTAAAATAACATAAATTTCTATATTAAATAAAAACAAGAATCATTAAACACCATTATTCATCGTGAAAGCTTAAAGCAAATCAAATACGAATTTAGTGCGTTACATCTAGGAGTTCGTCTCTTCACCTTGCGTGGAGTTTAGTGACGCATAGTGGAGGTGATAACAGCAACAATGGTGTGGAGTTTCATCGGCATGGCAGCGCGTGGCAAATTAGTGATGCGCACCCTGCTGCTACTTTGTTTCTACTCTGCTGTTGCGCACACTGCTGCTGCTGAGTTCTGGACAGCCCTGCTGCGACGTCGTTGCCGCTGCGTGTCCACTCCTGACTGTCCTGCTACATACTCTGCTGCTCTGGACAGCGTGTTGGCTGCTGTATTGCGTCGTCTATTCCCCTGCGTTTTTTGTTCCAGTCGTCCTCTTTGTTGCAAAGAAAACAAAGAATCCCTATATATTCTATTGGTTGTTGTCCTCTTTTTGGTTAAAAAGCCCCAAAGTCAATGGGAAATCAAATCTTCATTCCCCTTCCTCATTGGCTGCTCCTTCCTCCACCAATTTCAATTGGAAACAAACTCCAAATTCGCAGCTCCTCAATTAGAAGACACAACCAATTTCTAAAACCAAATGCCCTCCTATTTCTATTCTCCTCTTATTGTATTTATGATAAAGAGCAAACCCCTATTGGGCCCAAAACCAATTGTCAACCAAGGCTGCTGCCGTTTTTGTGTTAATAAGAACCTAGACTCCCTTGGAAGCCCAATTAGAAGCCAATTTAAATTGTAAACAAAAGGCTATCCTCTGTTTTTGCTGCTGCTGAATGTCCACTTCGTTAATTTGTCTATGAATCACAATTATTCGCCACGCTAACACACTTTTGTCATTTAAACTCCAAATCCTACAAAAATACAAATATTGAATAATTAAACTAAAATGCACTATTTGAAACACTAACAAACATAAGTTAGGAGGTATATTATGTAATAATTATGTGAATATCACCCGACCACCAGAAAGAGGAAGCTTCCGAGGCCAGCCAGTTTGTCAAAGCGATTGGCGATAAGCCCTAGTCGTGTTCCCAAGAAGAAACAACTTTCTAGTTCCACTCGTGGTACTACTCGGACTATTCCTCATCCGAGTTCTTCCGATAAGGAGGGTGTGAAGGAGGATGGTATTTCTCTCGAGGAGATGAATCTGGCGATGAAGAGAAGCAATAAATAAATAAATCGTTCGTTGGACAATAATGAGAAAAGGCTTCTTTCGGCTTATGGTGTGCCCGACTTCATTGGGTGGTTTGATGATGACCCTCGAGTCTTTTGACAACTATATGTTTCAGCTTGTCGTGGAGCAGTCTAAGGATCCAAATACGACAAAGACCCTGGCCGACTTCCAATTCAATCCTCGATGTAAACATGAGGTTACCAATCGTGATCAGAGTTTCGAGATTTTTCCTCTTCCTTCTTCTCCTTCTCGTGTTGGTGATGCGAAAAAGTTCCCCATTTCTTCTCATGTCCATCTGACTCCTTTTGTTTTTGCTACCGCTACTTGTTCTACGCCTGCCATGACTGTTATGCAGCGAAAAGGCAAGAATGTATTTTCTATTGTTATTGTTATTCCGGCTGTTAGATGTGGGTCTACTGTGCTTTCCAAACCCTTAGTTCTTCATCCATGGATCGGTTGGAAGGAGCCCAACCCGGAAGACATCCATATTAAGTCGGATGGGAAGTTTTGTTGGTTTACTGAGATTGACGTGCAAGATAGTGCGCGCAATTTAATCAGAGAATAGCATAGGCAGATGGTGGAGAGTGTTCTGATGCATGTACAGGAACCTATCAGTCATCTTGACTATGGCCTTAAGGATATAATGGATGGGATGAATCACCTTACTTATCCTGGGGTGATGGGGTAGGACTATTAAGCAGTTCGTAGTCAGGTGGTTGCTCTTGAGAGGAAGATGACAATGCAATTATTGGTGTTTTCTCATGTTCTTCGTCAGTTGGACGTGTTGAAGGCGCAGTGCGCGGAACAGGAGAAGGAAGCTTGGGCTGCTTAGGCTTCTCAGAATGAGGCAGAAACTGTCCGAGATAAGTCTGCAGCTGAGCTTGAGTCTTCGATAGCTGAGTTTAACGGAGTTCGTACTGAGGGAGTTGTCCACGCATGGTGGAGAGGGAGTTGTTCGTCGAGAAGGTTGGCCATGATGAAGCTACGCGTTCTGTTATTGAGCAAACCGTCAACCGCAAGGTTGTTGAGGAGCGGGTGGAGTAGTTAACAACTGCACTTGATGAAGTTAAGTCGGATATTTTTGCAATGTTGACCATCATTGAAGGATAGCTTATTTCGACCAGGAATGAGCTTGTTGCGACCGAAAACAAGTTGAAGATTGCAAAAGTGGAGGATTGGAGAAGCATTGTTGATGGTCGGATCGCGCTTCTCCACTATATTGAGGGGGGTGGCGTTGATTTGTCCAAGTACAGTGATTTGGTCAATCAAGTTTTCGAGGATGAAGACGGAGAGGAATGTATTCCGAACCCCCCAAGTGATACGGTAGACAAAAAACCATCATCCCCTCCTCCTTTCGATCTTGTTTCATCATCTATTTTTGCTGCCGAAAGGAGAACCTCGTCTCCTCCTCCTTCTGATGATGTTGTCCCTGCTTTTGCTGTTAATGCTTCGATTGTTTCTTCTCCGACTTTTCTATCTTCTTCTCCGGATGTAATAGAGTAGTTTTATGAATGAACAATTTTTCCCTTTTGACATCCTTGCGTTGTCTTTTGGTGCTTTTATTATTTTCCGACTTGCATGTTTTTCTTTTGTAGTTGTGATTTGTCTTGGATTAATCATGTTAACTCGCGATGCGTGTTAACCTCGTGACTTGTACTTTCCATACCCTGATTATTAGGGCATGTCCATATTTTTGTTCTTGCGCTCGTTTGTTGACCATCGAAGCTTTTATTTCTTCAGTATTGTGGATTAGACCGTGAAGCTGTATTGGATTTGATTTATTCGTTTGTTTTTTACGTTTTTACTCCGTTGTTGGATGCGTTGCCCACTTCAGATTCTAAGTAGGTCTTGCCTAGTGTGTCAAGGCTTTTGTGGACGTATTTCATGGTCTGACGCGTTGATCAGGTCTGAAGGCTTTGTGAATACGTCTTAACTTATGCATCTTGGCTTTTACTGGTCCAACACATTAGTCAGCTAGGAGGTTTTTACTAGACTTTCACTTCGTGGTCTGACATATTAGTTAAACATCAGGTTTTTACTTGTAAGTTGGCTTATTTGTCCCAACTCTTACTTCGTTGGTCTGACGTATTAGTCGACCCGAAGTTTTACGAATAAGTTGACCGGTTCGTTCCAACTTTTACTTCGTTGGTCTGGCGTATTAGTTGACCCGAAGTTTTTACGAGTAAGTTGAGTTGTTCGTCCCAACTTTTACTTTGTTGGTCTGACATATTAGTCGACCCGAAGTTTTTTACGAGTAAGTTGACTTGTTCGTCCCAACTTTTACTTCGTTGGTCTGACATATTAGTCGACCTGAAGTTTTTTTTACGGGTAAGTTGACTTGTTCGTCCCAAATTTTACTTCGTTGGTCTGACATATTAGTTCGACCTGAAGCTTTTTACAAGTAAGTTGACTTGTTCGTCCCAACTTTTACTTCGTAGTTGATCAGACCAGAAGTTTGTGTCTGACTTATGCATCCTGACCTTTTGCTCGTAGCTTGATATCTCGATTGCTTCGCATTGTCTGGCTTTAATGCCTTAATTTTACTGCTCGGGTAATTTTATGGATCGGGCGTAAGATGGAGGGTTTAAGCTCTGAATTTTATTGATAATCTCATTTCGGGTGCTCAACAATCTATAGTAGTAGTCGTCATTTTCTTCCCATAAAGTTATGTTGTGTTGTAGAGTCCATTTGTGAATGTGCATTGCATCTTTCTGACTGCTGCTCGATTGATGTCATTTCTTATGATGATAGGAGGGTTGGCTCCCGCATGCCCATGTTGTTCGAAGGGTATTTGTTTCTGATTGTCGGGTTTGGTTTCGTATTGCCCCAGAGTATGCTTTGGTGTTGCTTTGTCTTGAGTAGACTTAACTCGTTCGTTGCAACTTCTTCCTTCATGATTCTCCTGTAGTTTTGATAGTCGTTCATTACGTATATTGTTGTCGTGAGGTAGCTAATAAATTTGGAATGCTTCTTGATCAAATCCCTGGATGTATGTTCTTGACAGTTCTATTGTCGGAAATGGAGGAGGCGGTGTTGGCCTTGTCATGGATAATGTGGATCAAGCTTGCATTTGTCATAAGGCCTTCAAATTTGGTCAGTTGGTAGATCTATGCTTGAAGTGCGAACATCTTTGTGTTTCCCGATGTGAGTTGTCGCAATGGTTTTTCTAGTTTTTTTATGGTGTTGGCGCGCCTGTTTCGGTATAGATCAGCTCTAGTGGGCGGAGTAATTGGTCATCTCTTTGGTTGGCTTGATTGTTTACTTCCTCCAGCTATGCCCTATAGGGCGTTTATCAGTTCTCTGGGTTGCTCTTTCGATCCCGCAATGGTGTCCACCTTTTTTCCCTTTGGGATGTTTATCTGGTAGTCCGATGAATTCGTCGCCTAGTGCTCAATTTCGTTTTTCAGATTGTAGCAATCTTCGGTGTCGTGTCCATGATCATCTTGGAAAGAACAATACTTGCTCTTATCTCGCCCTTCTGGGTCTCCTCTCATTTTGAGCAGCCAGTTGACGTCTTCCCATTTCTCCATAGACTTTAGTATGTTTGTGTATGGTTTATATGTCTTTTTCACCACACTTGTTACTCGTTCATGCCTAAGCCTTGCTTATTGCAATTTTCAGGCTCTTGCTGGTTGAATTCGGATCTTCCATTGGTCCGATGTCTCTTTGGCTGAATGTTCTCCTCCCAGCGTTTGTCATTTCTCATTTCTCGCCTCCTTGAGTGGCCTTCCCTCTCAGATTCATTATTTTTCCTAGCGACTACCATTTCCTCAAGAGCGATGTGTTTCTGGGTGGTTTTCAATAAAGTCGTCATGTTCTTTGGAGGGTCTAGGTTCAGAGAATAAAAAAATGGTACTCTTTTAATCTAGAGGTAAAAGTCGGTAAATGTGGCAATGGCCATGTCGTTGTTGCATCTGTCGATCATTGTCAACTCGTTAGTAAAATGAGTGACGTATTCTCTTATTGTTTCCTCGACCTTTTGTTTGATGTGAAGCAAGTAGTGTGGTCCATTCCTCATCGTTGACTGTCGATGAATCTTGTGATAAAGGCAGTAGCTAACGCCTAAAAAGAGTATATCTGCATTGGTGGTAGGCTGTTGAACCAACTCATCACTATGGAGGTGAGACTGGTCGGAAATGTTCGGCATAGGATAGATTCTATGCTTTCTTTCAACGCCAACATGTGGTGGAAGTGTCGTATGTGGTATGTCGGATCGATAGTGCCACCGTACACTTCAAACTTTGGTGGAGTGAACTTTTGTGGCATAGCAGTCGCCATGAGCGCGTCAGAGAATGGTGGTCTGGCAAATTTGTACAATACGTTAGGATCTGTGACCCTGATTCTGAATGAGATTTTAGCAGAAGTCTCATCATTATGTGGGGGTCATCTTCTGCAGGAACTTCAGTAATTCCTCGGACTAGGTTGACAGAGTTTTGTTGGGGCGGTGCTTAGACGGGGTTGGCGGATTGAATGCGCTCTTAGGAGAGTTTGTCCACCATTTTGATCATACGGTCCATCTGGGCCATGAGTAGATCCACACGAGGGTCCATGGTGGCGCCACCAGATGTTTGGAATGTTTGGGCTATCACATGTTATGGTTCCCTGTTGTCGAGCGCGATTGGCACGATGGTTGTCGCTAGATTAGAATCGTGTAGTGTTGGCATTGCAATTTCATTAGTTGGAGGATTGCTTTGATTGTTGCAAGGTTAAGGGTCTGTAGAGTGTTCCATCTGTTCTAAAAGTTTCTTAATCGCTGATCAGAACTAAGGAAGTTTCCTACTACAGACTCTCTTCTTGAATGGAAACTGTCGTTCCCCACGGACGACACCAAACTGATGCATCCAAAATCCGGTCTCTTGTAAGTATGACCTGCAAATCAAATGTTAGATTGTCAAAAAACACTTTTTTGGTGGCCGAAGGCACTCTGATGCTTAAGTCAATAATTCAGTTGGAGATGGAAATAAATCTGGACAGAACTTAGTTAAAGTTGTATACCTTTGTCGAATGTTCCTTTTGCCTTATATAATGGTCATTGTTAATTCCCTTTATGAAGATACATTTTCGGAGGCATAACTCCCTCCACAACTCTTTTTCTCTGTAATGTTTCTCCTCTTTAAGGGAAAACTTGATTGGGCATGTATTTGGGCCTTTGTCTATGATTTATTTTGATTGGCCCTATTTGGGCTTTCATGACTGGATTCGCCCTTTTTGGGCTGTATGAATTGGCCTGGTTTTGAAATACTTGGTCCTTATGATGGACGATCTTTGCCACGTGTACAACTGTGATGACAGTCTTATTTGATATATCATCACTTAGGATTAGGACCAATTTATTTCACTTGTTATCCAAAAATTTTAGTATCCCTTTCAGATCAAAAGGTCGTAGAAACATTAACTCTTAATCTTCAAACCTCTGTATATGATATGCTACCTGGTTCAGAACCATTAGTATTATTATATAGCATAACTTATAAAATAATGAAAACTTAAATTAGTACTCAAACAAAATTAGAAAGTGAAAGAGGATACACAGTTCTTTTTCAAACAAATAAAGAAAAAAAAAATTAATGTAGTGGTTCCCAAAATCATAAGTTGGTATTTAGTCACCCTCCCAACTACATGGCAAATACAAACTGAACCAAGACCTCCACCACCAAATGATTTATCACAAATAATAATTTTTGAATATGGAATTGTTGAATTACAGTTTTCATCTACAGGAAAAATAAAAATATCAACAACAGATTTTCAATCTCCAAGATTTTCAACATCATCTTATAAAACAACCTCTCAACCTCCAAGAACTTCGTTCGTGACACATATAGATTTAACAAAAATCAGACAAAACCTTCAATTTCCCCAAATACCTCAACCAATCTATACTAATAATCAACAAGCAAAATTACTAAAAGAAACATATAAACCAAAAATCCTCTACACAATCAGAAATAAGGGACCCTTCCCAAATAAATGTAATAGACAAAAACTTCTACTTAGATAAAACTTATACAAAAAAAAAAGTTCATGAAAATTTATAATATTAACATAAGAAAATAATTGTATTGAAAGTATAATTAAGAGGAACAAAATAATTTAAGAAAAATATTTTATGAGTTGTGACAAAACATAAGGAATATAAATAATAACATCTCTGATTAAAAATGCTACTCAAGTGGTGACAAACCGAACAGGAACCCAATGCGCCAAGTAGTAAATGAAAACACTTCAAATAATCCAGAAACAATGAGAACACCAAGTCCCAACCCCTATTTTAAACCATCCACAATAGAAACATGAACAATCTTTTCATAGACAAATTTAATAGATCAAATTAATAAAAACATTTTAGCACAATTAGATATTAATGGTGTAGGAATTTCAAAACATATGTACCTTCAAAACAAATAAATGTCATCTCACATCCAATAATATCCATAAGACTTTGTTTCATCGAAACAGCCCAATATAATATCAAAATTAAAGAATTACAGGTCAAACTCTACTACTTCAAATATTGTTCATTCACTAACCACAAAAAAATCAAAACTTTCATACCCCAATATTCAGTTTTAAGAAAATTGATAACAAGCGGCATCTTATTATTCAACTGGATTCATTTACGAATGAAATATAGATGGTCAAAGTGAACAAAATATAATAGATAGAACTTTAGAAACAACAATGTTTCTATATAAATGAACAAAATAAGGATAGTCAAATTGCAAAATTAACTATAGCCGGTTTCAGTGGTCAATTAAAAAATGATGGGATAAGTATCTATCTCCCGATGAACAAACAAACATATTATATGTTGTCAAAATAGATAGTTATGGTCAACCCAGCAAAGTTGAAACATGATTTGAGATCTTTGATGTTGTTTCAACATTATTTTTTGCTACACTCAAACACTTTGTAGAAGACCCAACTCACTTTTAAGAAAAATCCAGAGAAATCCTTATAAACTTAAGATGTCCAAAACTCCAAGATTTTCGACGGTACAAAGATATGTATATTTCAAAAGTTATGACTAAACCGAAAACGAGTAACCCATTCTAGAAAAAAAAATCTCATATCTGGACTTTCTGCAACCTTTGGTGAACGAATTAGAAACAACATTAATGAAACAGTTTCATAGCATAGAATAACTTTTATAAAAATTTAATAGCAAAAACAATTGTAATCGCTTTAAATCTCTATGATGATCTCAAACTTAGAGCTTAATAAAAACATCAAAATTTAATAGGAAAAGAGTTATGATATTTATGTCAACAATATGGTTATGAACTAATAAAAACTCCATCATGAAAATTAAAATCAAATCATAAAAAGTATAGTAAAAAATATAGACAAACCTATCCCAAAAAATTCACTACCAAAAAACCAGATCCTATTATAATAAAAATAAAAGGCATTATACCCAAAAAAAATGCAAGTATAATAAACCACAAGCTTCTTATTAGAAACCAATTTGTTTCAAATGTTGAAAAGCAGGTTATTATAAAAATATTGCAAATTTAAAAAGAAAAATACAGAATTATAAACATCAGATGAACTAAAAAATATGCTCAATAAATTACCTCTTGATTAAAAAAATTTGAGTCTAGCTCAAATACATCTCTTCAAGTATAAAAAAAATGCAAGTATAATAAGCCACAACTCTTCCATAGCCAGTAACCACACAAGATCTCCATTAAAAAATCAATACCCTTAAAAAAGAAATTCAGCTAATAAAAATGAGAATTTACTAATACAAAAACATTTATTGTTCTTAAAAATAAATAATTTATCAAGACAACAATACACCATAAACATCATCAAAATTAAAAGAAGTATCTCAAGAAGAAGACAAAAATTCTCCAAAATTTTTAAATATATTTTCACAAATAAAGTTCAATAAATGATATATCAATATTATATTATTAATAAAAAAGGAAAATCTATAATAATTACAACTGCAATAATAAATGTAGGTGTGTGCAGATTTAAATTGTGTTTCCGAATGATTAATTCATTTTAAATATTTTGAAAAAACAAAAGAACAATTATATGTTGCAAATAGACAACGATTACAATTAACTATAAATTATCAAATGATCATACTTGTTGATGATAAACCAAAACGGTCCCAACTCTGTGTCGTGCCTGTGTCATGATGATATCGAGGAAAGATAAGCCCTAGCGTCAGCCCAACACTGATCCGGTCTTAAGCCCGCCCAATGCAGTTCACCAAACACACCTGAATTCTTACAGCCTGCTAGGCCCATGTGTCTCACAGCTATCCTCAATACCCGTAAGCGCTGCTAAAGACAAGTATCTCGAGGATCAGCTTCGAACGGGCAATTACAGCAGCTATTTGCTTCCAACTAGGAAACAAATTCCAGAGTATATCTCACACAAGGAGACTTCTACCTATATACCACTTTCAGAATGGGAACTATCTGCCGCGAATCTAGGAGCACACGGCTAACAGAGAAACTTCCCTCCACAACACGACTCCTAATTAGAGAAAGATCTCCACGAAGATCTTCTTCCCTAAACTACGCCATCGATGGCCTGATCGAACCAGGACTCCTGCACTATAAATAAGACATGAGATTGGTAAGCTAAGATACGCTACAAATTCTTTGTTTACAGCATTACACCTTCCTTAGATCTTTGTCTGACTTTAGCATCGGAAGGTCATCTACCACCACAACGGTGGTTCGTGGCTCACGTGCGTTCCTTGTGCAGTTCAGCAGGTTTGCAGGTCAAGATCAAAGCAGGGAGCGGAAAATGACTACATCACTTGTTATAAAAAATTATTGCACAACCAAGAATTTTTACTGGTCAAAAACATAGGTTAAGAAATGATATTAGAACACTTTTTTAACCAACAATTTGTCTTTTTCAAGAAAGCGAAGAAAAATAATTACAAAATTTTTCAATGAAGACGTTCTCTTCCCTTTATCTTAAACCCAAAAGTTGCAGATCTCAATATGTTAAAAAAGAAAACATTATCCGTCAATTTAATAAATAAAAAATCCAAATAAATAAATTACTTAAAAGAAGAACTTAATTACAAAATAACAGAAAATCAATTAAAGGATCCTAATTACAATCACAAATTAGTCCATTTAAAATATAATTAGAAATTGAAGTTTGTTAAGATCTTTCTAACACCTTGTGGTATAGGAAACAACAGCTAGTAAGTCTTACTTACGAAAATGACTTTACAAATAAAAAGATTCAAACAAAAGCTAGACCGACACAAATAAATGGAGATCTTATAGAATATTGCAAACAAAAAATTAATATCTTAATTAATGAAAAACAAATTAGAAAAAACAAATACCCATGAAGCTGTACAACCTTTTATTTTAGATTAGCTACTGAGATAGAACGTGGAGCTTCTGAGATTAGTTATAAATTACGAACCCTTAAATGATGTCCTCAGATGGATCAGACATCCAATTCCAACAAAAAGAGATTTAATCAATAGACTAAACCAAACGACAATATTTTCAAGGTTTGATCTAAAATAAGGATTTTGGCAAATTCAAATAACTCTAAAATACAAATATATATAAAACTGATTTCAATGTCTCTTTTGGACATTATTAATAGAATGACATGTCATTTGGTCTCAAAAAATGCCCCAACTGAATTTCAAAATTTGATAAATGATATATTTAATCTATGTACAAACTTTTCAATAGTCTATATTAATGACTTATTAATATTTTCTAAAACAATTGCAGAACATTAGAAACATTTAAGAATATTCCTTCAAGTTATAAATAACAATGGATTAGTATTATCACCATAAAAACTATAATCGTTTCAAACAAATATGAGATTCTTATGACATAAATTTCACCATGCAACTATAGTTCAGACAAATTGTTCAACATAATTTGCAGACAAAGTCTATGATGAAATAAAAGACAAAAATCAATTACAAAGATTTTCAGGAAGCCTTAATTATGTATCTAGATTTAAAAAAAATCTTAGAATATTGTTAAAACCACTTTATTCAAGACTTTGCAAGAAGCCCTTCCATAGTCCAATGTCCATACAAATATTGTTCACTAAGTCAAATCAACAATCAAAAGTCTACCTTCCTAGGTATTCCAAACCCCTCTGCTTTCAAAATATTATTGAAACAGATGCATTCAATATGGGATACGGTGGTATTCTTAAATAAAAGGGTTAATTGCTATTTACCCCTACAATAAATAGGTAATTGAGATGTGCACCCATCATTAATCACTACTGTACTTACCCCCAAGACTAGCGGTCAACGTACATTGACCATGCATTTTCAAATTAAATGACCAAAATGCCTTTGATAAATCACAGGCTGAGAATTAATGTTTCGTATCTCAAACATCTCATCTCGAGAAAAAATTCTAAGGCCCAACTGAAATCGTAATCATATCTCGAGAAAAATCCAACAGTTGATTAAAAGGGTTAATTGCTATTTCCCATACAATAAATAGGTAATTGGGATGTGCACCCATCATTAATCACTATTGCACTTACCCCCAAGACTAGCAGTCAACGTGCAGTGACTATGAGGTTTCAAAACAGATGACCAAAATACCCTTAACAAATCAAATATTGAGATTGAATGTTTCGTATCTCGAACTTCTCATCTTGAAGAAAATCTAAGGGCCCAAACAAAATTGTAATCGTATCTCGAGAAAGGTCCAACAGTTGACATATGTACCCTTCTCATCATTCATTCATCTTCTTTTTCTGTTTCACAACCCCGCCGCCACCCTCTTCCTCCCTCCTCATTCCTCATCCTCCTCCTCTATCCTCCCCCTTATTCATCTGTTTCACAGCCCCGCCACCACCCTCATCCCCCTTCCTCCTTTGTTTCGTAGCTCCGCCGCCACCCTCCTACTTCCTCCTTCCTCATCCCCCTTCTTCATCTGTTTTGCAGCCCCACCGCCACCCACTCCTCCATCTTCCCCCATCTATAAACATTTTCATTGAGTTGGTTGCTCTATGTTAAAGGGAACATAGAGCAAAGGGAACAATCAACAAAGGTATGCAACTTTAACTGAGTTTTGTCCAGATTAACTTCCTTCTTCAAACAGAGTTGCTGACTTAAGCATCAGAGTGCCTCCAACCACCAAAAAGATGGTCTTTGGCAGTTTAACATCTGTTTTGCAGGTCAAACTTACAGGAGAACGAGATTGGGACGCATTAGTTTGGTGCCATATGTGGGGAACGACAAGTTTCATTTCTAAAAAGAATATCCACAACAATAAAATTCACTAAGATTTGACCAATAATCGACAGACTATAAAAATATATGGAACACTCTATAGACCCTTAACCCAACGACAATCACAGTAACCCTTCTACTGGCGACACTATATTGCCAGCGATTTGCGATCGAGATCCAGTAGTGACCACATGGCCAATTGCACCCGACAGTCAAAATCGACAGCATGCAGTAGCTCAGACATCCGACAACGCTGCTACTGACCCTCAGGTAGATCTGCTTATGATCCAGATGAACCACATGATGAAGATGCTGGAAAAATTCACTCAATAGTGCATTCAGTTAGCCAACCCTATCCAAGCGCCACCCATGCAAAACTCTACCAATCGCACCCGAGAAAGCGACGAGGTTCTTGTAGAACCTTAATTGGGAAATCTCGAAAGCAATTAACTTCCCCAATGTAAGACTCCACAGAGCAACGGAACACTTGCTGAAATCTCGTTCAGAATTGGAGTTACGAATCGCAATGTATTGTACGAACTAGCCAAGTCGCCATTTTCTGATGCCCTCATGATAACTCCCATGCCAAAGAAGTTCACCCACCAAAGTTTGAAGCATATGATGGCACCACCGATCCAACAGACCATTTGCGGCATTTTCATCACATGATGGCGTTAAAGGAGACTATGAAGTCAATCTTATGCAAAACATTTTCAACTAGTCTTACCTCTACAGCGAAGAACTGTTTCAACAGCTTACCACCGAGGTCAATAGACTTCATCTAGGCACTAGCTACCGCATTTATCACAAGATTCATCGGAATTCAGCGAACGAAGAAAGAACCACACTACCTCCTTCACATCAAATAAAAGCCTGAGGAGATGATAAGGGAATACGTCACTCGTTTCACTAACGATCTAACAATGATCGATGGATGCATCGATGACACGATCACTGCTACTTTCATCGTCGGGCTAAAAAGAAGACCCATTTTTTACGCTCTCAACTTGGAACCCCAAAAAGCATGGCGATCTTGTTGAAAACCGCCCAAAAACACATTTTTCTAGAGGTGATGAAAACTGCCAAGAAGAAAAATGACCAAGAAAGAGAAAACCACTCAAAGAAGTGGGAAAGGAATGAGGAAAGAATAAGAGACGACGGACCCGGGAGGATAACATTCAGTCGAAGCGTCATCGAAATAATGGAAGGCCCGAATCCAACCAGCTAGAGTCCGGGAAGCTGTAGTCAACAAGGCCCAGACATGAGCGGGTAACAAGTGTAACGAAGAAGACATACAAACCGTACACAGCCTTGAAAATGAGCTGGGCCAATATACTGAAGCACATGGCAAAGTAGGAAGATGTCAACTGGCTACTCAAAATGAAAGGAGACCTAGAAGGAAAAGACAAAAACAAATATTGTTCCATTCACAAGGATCACAGACACGATACCGAAGACTGCTACATTCTGAAAGATGAAATTGAGCATTGAGTTCAGAGAAGACGAATCGACGTATTCATCGGAATGGCAGACGAGTAGCTCAAAGGAAAATAAAAAGAATATACCACTACGAGATCAAAAGAACAACCCAGGGAACTAATATATGCCCTACACTACACGGCCGGAGGGAACAAAATGATCAACCCAACTGAAGAAGCAACCAAAAAACCTCCCACTCGAGATGATCTATATTGAAGTAGGAGTACTATCGCCAAACGAAACCAGAAAACCATTTTACCAATTCATAGTAAAAGAACATGGAGGAAATTGCACTGATCAACTAATACATTCAAGGATCCTACTGATGGATGCAAACACAACCCGAATTACCAACGACGAAAGTGACGACAACAAACTCGATTAAACCTTGGCAGTTGGTGTTGATGCAAACATGATTGGACAATTCAGTGATGATGTTAGCATGATTGGACAATTTGGCGCTGATGTTAGCATGATTGGACAGTTTGGCGCTGATGTGAGCATGATCGGACAATTCAGCATTGCTCAGTTACCAAGTCAGATTAGTTGTAATAACTGTATCTAACGAACGACGAAACATAACCAATAGCAAATCCGGCAACTTGAAGACATAAGCGATGCGAGACAAAGCAACAAAGACATAAATCTCTAACAACACGATGATCAACACCAACCAAACAAAGGTTAGGAGGACGAGACAAACCACTCTGCAATCTAGCATAAATTTTCAAGAAGAACAATGGCTAGGGTTGGTCAGAATATCGAGAAAGGAATATCACTAAAATTACAAGTTCAGAATCCCCATCTTACGCATGGACAAAAGGTATCAAAACTTGACAATACAGAGCAATCGACATATTGAGCCAAGAGAAATCAAGACACGAGTCAAATATATATAATAAACTTTTGGTCTGATCAACCACTAAGTAAAAGTTGGACGAACGAGTTAACTCAATTCAAAGAGCTTCGGGTAGACTAGTATGCCAAACCAATGAAGTGAAAGTTGGACAAACAAGTCAACTTAGTTAAAAAGCAACTTCGGATTGACTAGTACGTCAAACCAACGAAGTAAGAGTTGGATGAACGAGTCAACTTAATTCAAAGAGCTTTGGGTCGACTAGTACGTCGAACCAACGAAGTGAAAGTTGGACAAACAAGTCAACTTACTTAAAAAGTATCTTCGGGTTGACTAGTACGTCAAAACAACGAAGTGAAAGTTTGACGAACAAGTCAATTTGCTCAAATAAAGAATTTTGAGTTGATTAGTACGATTGAACCAAAGAAGTAAAATTTAGAAAAAGCGAATCAACTTACTTAAATAAAGAACTTCGGGTCGACTAGTACGTTGAACCAACAAATTAAAAGTTGGACAAACAAGCCAACTTACTCAAATAAAGAACTTTGGGTCGATTAGTATGTTGCAACGAAATAAAAGTTGGACAAACGAGCCAACTTACTCAAATAAAGAACTTCGGGTCGACTAATACGTTGAACCAATGAAGTAAAAGTTGGATGAGTGAGTCAACTTAATCAAATAAAGAACTTTGGGTCAACTAGTACGTTGAACCAACAAAGTAAAAGTTTGACGAACGAGTTAACTTACTGAAATAAAGAACTTCGGGTCAGCTAGTACGACGAGCCAACGAAGTAAAAGTTGGTCAAACAAGCCAACTTATTCAAATAAAAGCTTTGTGTCGACTAGCACGTCAAACAAACGAACTAAAAGTTGGACGAACAAACCAACTTTCTCATAAAATCTTCGGGACAACCAATATGAAGTAAAAGTCGAGACGGAAAAGTCAACTTGCTCAAATAAACTCCAACACATCAGGAAGAAAGGATAAAGCCAATCCACTGCGAGGCAACCAATGCGTCAAAGCATAAAAGTAGCCATAAAGGAATTCGGGTCAAGAAATTCAGACATGATAAAAAATGTAGCCGTAAAGGCCCCTTGGTCGGTTGAAAGAATCAAACTGGAGATTCGCAGTACAACTTACTTCGACTGACCTAAAAAAGGTACAAGCAACACACGAGTCGACAAGACAAATTACGAAAACATGCAAATAAGAATACCAAGAAGGGAATCTATTTTCATTAATAAAACTATTATGTTACATCCGGGGAAGCAGATAAAGGAGTAGGAAATGAAATAGAGGCAACCACAACATCATTAGCGACATCATCTGGGCGAAGCTCTCTCTTCGGAAAGAAAAGGAATCAATGGTTCTTCAACCACTAGATCTCTTGAAGGGTTCAGGGCACCTTCTTCACCATCATCATTTTCGAAAGCTTGGCGGTACTTAGAAAAATCCACACTGAGCCCCTCGATATAATCAAGAAGCTCAATTCACCCATCAACGACTCGTTTCCAATTTTTAGCCCTCACAATGTGAAGCTTGTCCTTGGTAGTAGCAAGTTTGTTTTTGGCCGTTGGTCCTCAAGGGCTTGAACTCAATTGCAGACTTATCCCGTTCACTTTCCGCTTCAATCAACGAGGCCCGAGCAGCCCCGACAGTCTTCTCCAACTCTACGCATCGTGCTTTCGACACGTCGAATTGGGAAAGGACGTGAGAAAATATCAACAACAGCGCTGCCAACTTTCTCTCCAAAGAAACCACATGATCACGACCAGCTTGATAAACCAAGCCCATCATCCCAGCATAAATGAGATGATTCATCCTTTCCATTATCTGCTTAAGACCATAATTAAGATGAACGCTCGGATCCAATACAGGCATCGAATGTCTTTCCACCGACTTGTGCCATTCATTTATCAGCTTGCGCGCACCCTCTTGCATGTCAAGCTGAGTAAACTAGCAAAACTTTTTGTCGGATTTGATACAAATATCTTCCGTGCTAGGTTCAGTCTAGCTAAATCGTGGATGAAGATCCAGAAACACAGAGGAACCACCCCCAACAGTCGGAAGGCGGGCGGAACGACGGTAACAACAGAAAAACCACTATTTCCTTCTCAGCGCGGAGTAGAACAAATAGTAGTGGCAGCAGGAGTAGGGGGTCCAAATGAGTGGGAGAAGAAACTAAGAATCTGGTCGCATTACTGACATTAATGGAAGTAGACCGAGAAGGAAGAACTTCGAAACTCTGACCACTACCGACAACCTCTTTAGATTGCTCCATCACCAACTGGGGCATTTTGTCATCGATAGCCCGAGGATCATCGTTAAACCATTCAACAACGTTTGAAACACCATAGGTGGAAATAAGTCTTTTTTCATTATCGTCCAACGGACAAGTAGTCTATTTTCGTAACATTGTTGCCAAAAGGACTCGGATGAAATGCAGTCCGAGCAGCACATTGACGAACTAGTGGGCCTCAGACGCTTCCTCTTCCTAGAAGTCAGACCAATCAATGCTAGTACCATTAACGCCAGTAAAGTAGCACGAGCTACAATTTCCTCAGCACGAGATTAAGTAAGCAAGGCCCGCTCCACTTTATTCATAGTGTAAAAGCCGCAGCGTTCCATGATGTACTCGAAGAGAAATGCCTCTACAGGGAACTAGGGAAGCTTCAAGAATTGGTCACTGAACCTCCGCCCCTCCGCAGTCAACTGTAGATCCTTCCGTCTGTCACGAACTCGGAACGACCGCAAATCAGACGACATCACAATTGGAAGTAGCTAGAGTTAACAGAAGCATAAACCAGGACCTCGAACAATCTCGGATGTCATCATTAAGCTTTGCGAAATAGGCAGGGGAATGAAGGAAGCAGATATCCTTGGTAACCATCAGACCAACCACCGAATGCAAAGCTTTAACAGTCAAAGGAATACCGTATAAAATAGACCACGCATAAGAAGAAACCATGACCTTCCAACCATTAGGACCCATTTGGGCATGAGGAATGCCGAAAAAATCCAGATACTCCCAAAACAACTCTGGAACTGGGAATCAGAGGTCAGAAGAAAACATGCACAGATATAATGCAATGTACCTGGACCTTGGACGACAAGGACTATCGTTGTGTCTAGGCAAAATAATCTCAAGGTCGGGTGGCAAATTATAATCAGAATGAAGGTTGTCTAACATCGCTTGAGAAATTTCTTTTGGAAGAAAAATAAGCTTCGCAAGTAGCTAGCGCCTTACCGCTTAGTTTATCGCCAGCAAACATTGTTAGAAAATGGATAAACAAGGAGAACAAAGAAGACGGATGAAGAAAAGAACATTAATTTCAAAGATAGCGTAAAGAGGGAAAACAAACCCATCACGCCCCTTTTATAGAGCCAAGCAACGAAGGGACTATTCATGGAATGGCGTGTGGGATATGATGGCTACGCAAAATTCAAAAAATGAGCGCAAAAACGAACAGGTGAGCAAGAAATCGAGACACCAACCCACCAAAAGTTGCTGACAACATTAAATACAAGGCAATAATGGAATTGAAAGACCAACTGTCACGAAGTTAGTGGCCATGTCAGCATACCCACTAACTAAGGGGGGGAGTAGCTGATGATACATCAAAATAGATCATCATCACAGCCGTACAAATTGCAGAAAACATTCAACACGAGGATCAAGTACCCCACCTATCGGGCCAGCTCATAAAACCAAAGAAGGCAAAACCAATCATAAAATCCTAAACAAGGCCCATAAAAAGAAGTCGTAATTAAGTCCTAAATCCGAACCCGCATGAATTCTCTAAAAAAAAATAGAAACGTTACATAAGAAAAGAGTCGTGGATGGAGTTACACCTCCACGAACACATATTCATAAAGGAGGAGACTGTTACGATGAATGTTTTCTTCCGTTACACCTCACATGCTTCAATCACGCAGAAAATTTACTGCAACCATTATATAAGGTAAAAGGAACAATTGACGAAGGCATGCAACTTTAACTTAGTTTTGTTTAGATTTAATTTTTCTTCAAACATAGTTGTTGACTTAAGCTTCGGAGTGCCTTTGGCCACAAAAAAAATTGATCTTTGGTAGTCTAACATCTGTTTTGCAGATCAAACTTACTGGAAGACGAGATAGACGCATCAGATCTAATGCAGTATTTTCATGATTTTTATGAGAATGACTCTTGTGAATAATAATAATTATTATTATATTATTACAATAAATGCTCAGGATACCCTTGGGACAATTATATTTTCATAGTTTATAAACTCATTGGGTTTTACTAAACTGAAATTGACACTTTTTTCTCTCTATCAACCAATCACAAACACATAGTTGTTGTCTTTTTCATTCACATATATATATTGTCTCTTTCAACCTCATATATATGATGGTATGTGTATACGCATCTATCATCCATCGTACCAGTAAAGCCAAGGAGAATATGAAGATCACCAAACCAAATTAGAGAGGTGATAAGCTAACTAGGTCTATGCCTCTACTTGGTAATATAAGAATTAAAAAAAAATGAAGAGAAAACCCCCATGTGAGCTAACTCAATGAATGTATCTTTTACATCAAAAAATTATAAATTGTCATTTTTCAATAAATAAGAGAGTCGTAGCTTGAATTTCTAGAATGAATAATTACAACCAACATTTTGTTTTTACTTAAGTTAACTTGAAATTAGGTGCTTTTGGTGATAACTTAGTCCGACGATCGCTTTGAAAAACCTCATTATTACAACTGCTCAGGTACCCTTTTTTTTACAATAAATACCCACGTAATATCATGAAATGGACATAGTATAAAGAAGTTTGCACATGTAAAAACTATTTGCAAATTAGTTTAGGCGTTTGGCCAAAAAGTCAAAGGAGGTCAAAACTATTTTGTAAAAAAAATGTAGGTACAAAACCCGGCCTGACTCGGTGCAAGGTGGCGGCGGCACATGCGCTTGTGTGATTATAAGCTCAATTTCATATCTCTTTACCAAAGAGCCTCCTTCGGGTCAAAACCTTTCACCAAAACTTCTTCTTACAGGTCCTTCAAATGAGACTTCCATAATAGATATGGACTATCCAAGTTTCACTCCCTCAAAGGGTGGTAGTGGTCATGGGTTTAACCTACATACACACATGTACCTAACTTAATTAAAATATATAACATGTGATCGTTAATATTTTCTAAATATATTTTTATTCAATTTAGCAATTAGCTTCAGCAAAAATGTATACTCCTAGCGTTGAGTGTTCTCTTACAACACTCTCAATCAATAAAGAGTAAATCTAATTATCACATTCAGGATATAATTTGTGAAAACAATTTGGTAGAAATTTGTAGTCAAATACAAAGTGAGAGATGAATGCTAGACGTTTCCTATCTTTTGAAAATGTTGGTTCGAATAAAATCGTAAGTAGGAACTTTGAAAGAGAAAATATAAGAATGATTGCATAAGGCAATCACTGATTCTATCAATACTAACATTGATGACCAAATCTTGATTTTTCACCACGCTGGCCATTGAAAACTGGGTGATTACTTACTAGTTTGCACTTAAGGAAATTGTTTGAATTTATTTGATAAAAGCATTTCCTCAAACACCTTGTGGCGACACCACCATGAGAACTTGTTGGTGTCAGGACAAAACAACAAAAAATACACTGGTACTTGGTACTTTCTTTGTTTTTCTCCCCTTGGCCTAACTCAATATAGTCAACCATTGCGCAGAGAGAATTTGAATTCTAAGAGGAGCACTACTACGATGTCTGGTAGGGCCAGGCACCGTTGATATTGCATCGGGATAGGTGTAACACCCATCTCCAGGCAAGATCAACGGTGCCTGGCACCTACCAGGCATAACACCAGGCACAGGGCCAGGCATCCTAGAATTTTTGTTCTAAGAGAGTTTTTCGGTGAGAGTTTTTTAGTGGGTTTTTTTTACAGTATTTTAGTGGTTAACAAAGTTTTCCGATTGTCCGAGTTTTACTTATCAGCAAGCTTGAGTGGAACTTTATCTTTGATCGAATCACTTCAGCTTGTTCACCCAAATCCTTCTTACCTCCTCAACTCTTTTCATCCTTTGTCTCGCTTACCCTTTATCTTTTTAGCCTTTTTTTATCAGAAACACAAACCTTTTTCTATATATTCCTCAACTCTTCACTTCGCTCTATCATTCCATATATTCCTTTCTTTCAGTTTTACCCGGATAATTCTTTTTTGAACCATGTCGCTATCACGTCTATTCCTCTTTCCGTGGTGATTCTCCCACCTCGTTTCTATAAGTGCTTTTTTGTTTCTCCGTGTTTGTGATGCAGGTTTCGAGCGCGATGCAGTGTCCATCTTCTCCATTTATTCCAATCAAAATATACCTTCCTTCCACCATGATATGTCACAGTTGTGACTTGGAATTGAAAAACAGAGGAACAAAAATGGAAGGTAAGTTCTATTGATTATGAAAAAAGAGAATTACAGCTCAAATGCTCAGACTGATCTACAGTTCTGGCCCTCTTCTTACAAGCTCTTCCTTTCCTTCTTTGCTTCTCTTATGTTCTATTTATCTACAGTGTTTACAACTAAATTTCCAATTAAACCAATCGGATGCTTACACGTATTCGGCCCATGTGAGTTTATAACAACTTGAGGGCATTATTACTATTTTTCCCCTAATTCAAATTCAAACTAAATTGAATCTTTGCGCCTTTGCATTTGATTTTTTCAACTCTTTGTAAATGTGACAATGCCATTCCCTTCGAAAATATCCTTATCCTCAAGGATTGAAGTGAGGAAAGGTTGCTTAGATGTGCATCCAATCCTCCCACGTGGCGTGTGTTGGGGCTGAGTTCGACCAGTTGATGAGGACTTGTGTGCTGGCTCGGTTGTGACGCGAAATGAGACGTCGAGCTAGAATTGCTACTGGTTCAGCTCGAAATGCTCCTGAATGGTCGACCAGGGGCAGTAATGGAGTAGCGACAGTGTTCGTTCCGACCTTTCTCTTCAACTGTGACACATGAAAGACAGGGTGGACTATGAAGCTGGGAGGAAGACTTAGTTTGTAGGCCACAACACCGATGCGCTCAAATATTTGGAAGGGTCCATAAAATAGAGTTGATAACTTGAGATTGTGGTGAAGATTTACTGAAGTTTGTCGATATGGTTGTAGGCGCAGGTATACCCACTCTTCGACAGTGAATTCTCGCTCTGATCTGTGTTTGTCTGCGTAGTGTTTCATCCTCTCTTGTGCACGGGTAAGTTTCTCCTTGATTATGCTCAACATGTTCTCTCTGTCCTTAAGAAATTGTTGTACATCAGTGATTGTATTGGAAGCCGTAGGAGGTAGAGCCAATAGAGGAGGTCGATATCCATACAAAGCTTCAAATGGAGAAGTCTGCAGACTTGTGTGGAAGGAGGTGTTGTACCAAAATTCTGCCAAATAAAGCCATTTGGACCATTGGAGAGGAGCATCACTGGTCATGCAACAGAGATAATTTTCAAGACAGGCGTTGGTCCTTTCCGTCTGCCCGTCTGTTTGGGGATGGTAAGAAGAACTGAGGTTTAATGTTGTCCCAAGTGTTGTGAATAGCTCTTGCCAGAAGGCACTCAAGAATATCTTGTCTCTATCGGATATAATTGATGAAGGAAGGCCATGAAGGCGGTATATATGTTGTAGAAATATATCAGCAATCATGGTTGAAGTGAAGGGGTGCGAGAGTGCTATAAAGTAAGCAAATTTGGTCAGTCGGTCAATGACAACCAATGTGAAGTTTTGTGTTTTGATGGAGGGAGCCCTTCGATGAAATCCATCGAAATGTGCTGCCAAGCGTGCTCTGGTATGGGAAGTGGCTGAAGAAGACCCCCGTATGCCGACTGATCATTCTTATTACGTTGGAAGTTATCGCATTCTGAGACATATTTGAGGACATTTGATTGCATTCTGGGCCAATAGAAGTACTGGTGGAGTCTCTTGTAGGTTGTGTTAATGCCCGAATGTCCTCCCAAGGCTGAATTGTGGAGCTCACGTAGAATTTGTTGACGTAGAGATCCTGTGAAGCCAACACATATCTGATGGTGATGCTTGAGGATACCATTAGATAATGAGAAAGGAGGCATGGAGTCTGGTTTGATTAACAACTGTTGGATAATTGGTAGCATGACTTGGTCTTGAGTATAGGAAAAAGAGACCTCAGTGAGCCAAGTTGGGGTAATGACTGTTAGAGCCAAGAAGTGTCCACTGTCCTCAGTACACCTAGATAAAGCATCTGCAACTGTATTGTCCGCCCCTTTTTTGTAAAATATCTTGTAGTTGAATCCAAGAAGTTTGGCTAACCAATGTTGTTGGGTCATAGTAGTGACCTTCTGAGTTAAGAAGAATTTGATGCTTTGGTGGTCGGTGTATATGATGAACTTAGAGCCAAACAGTTAAGAGCGCCAGCTATGAACTGCCATAACAATATCCAGTAGTTCCTTCTCATAAGTTGACAATGAGAGATTCTTGGGACTGAGGGCTTTATTGAAAAATGCTATAGGGCGGCCACCTTGAGAGAGAACAGCTCCCACACCTTTGGAGCAGGCGTCAGTCTCAATAATGAAAGGTTCCTGAAAATTTGGAAGTGCTAGTAGGGGAGCCTCACACATGGCTTGCTTGAGTTGTAGGAAGGCAGTAGTTGCCAGTGGGGACCAGAGAAAAACATTCTTCTTAAGAAGATCAGTCAAGGGCTTTGCAATGAGACCACATTGCTTAATAAACTTTCTGTAGTATCTTGTGAGACCAAGGAAACCCCTAAGCTAGGGGTGGGCAAACGGGTCGAGGATCCACGGGTTCAAACCGAACCGGACCGTTTTGCTCTAAACGGTCCGAATTTTAATTTTGTGTTTGTAGATACGGTTCAGATCGGTTCGGGTCCGTTATAAAACGGTCCGGTCCCAGTTCCTATTATTTAAAAAGAAACGATCCGGGTTGGACCCGTTTCAAATCACATTTAAACTGTAAAAACCTAAATATGGAATGGAAGTAAAGAAGAAAAGAGAAAGTGAGAAACAAACAGAGCACCCGCAGCCGCAGCCCGCCTCCTCCGCACCTGCTACATCCTTCTCCCACATCCTCCGCATCTGCATCCTTCTCAAACAGAGCACCCGTATCCTTTGTAGCCGTGCAGAAAAAGACCATGATCGTGCTGAGGTTTTTGTATATCCCTGGGTGGGTATTGTTGTTAATCTTCCTACTGAAAGGAAGGGTGGAAGATTTGTGGGAGAGAGTGGCTCAAAGCTCAGAGATCAGTTGACTAGGCAAGGGTTTAATCCGGTTAGGGTTCATCCATTGTGGAATTACAGGGGACACTCTGAAAATGCGATAGTGGAGTTTAAGAAATACTGGCCTGGATTCCACAATGCGATGTCATTTGAGAAACACTTTGAAGCTAAACATTAGGGGAAGATAGATTGGAGAAGCAGGAGCCAACTAGGGCCTAACCTCTATGGCTGGGTGGCACGGGAAGATGACTACAAGGCGGGAGGCATTATCTCTGAACATCTGAGTAAGAATGGCGATTTGAAAACCATTGCAGAGATTGTTGATGAAGAAGAGCGCAAAACATCCAAGCTGGCATCGAATCTCTCAAATGTCATCGAAGTGAAGAACAAACATATCAAAGAAATTGAGTGCAAATACAATGAGACCAATATGTCTCTCAGAAGCTTGATGGATCAGAATGATAAACTGCACCAGTCATATAATGAAGGTATGTCTGATGTAGATTAGTTTATAATATGCATTGTCAATTATGCTTGTTTTCATAATGATTCCATATAATTTCATACAGGTATGAAAGTCCCCAAGTACCTTGTATGATTTCTCCTTGTTAGATACCTGAATTTGTTACAGGTACTTGGTTAAAATTTCAGAAACACTTGATTTGGAAAGATTTAGAAAGGAAATTTAAGAAGGAAATCAGTGTAAAACATAATCAACTTAGATTTGGAACCGTTTGGAACAGTAGGAACCGGACCGTTCCAAACGGTTGTTCGAGTTAGGTTCGGTTCCAATGTTCAAAATGAGGGGATCCGGACCGGACCGGATCCATTAATTTTAAACAGTTTGAGTTAGGTTCCTCCAAAATTGGAACCGATCCGGACCGTGCCCACCCCTACCCTAAGCTGCTTAATACTTGTTGGAGTTGGCCAGTTGGTCATTGCTTGAATTTTTTGAGGATCAGCTTCAACCCCTTGAGCACTGATAATGTGGCCTAGATATTTTAATTTCTCTTGAGCAAAGGAGCACTTGGATAACTTTATAAACAACCGATGTTGCCTGAGTGTTTTGAAGACAGTCTCTAGGTGATCTAAATGACTAGAGAGATCGGGACTGTAAATGAGGATGTCATCAAAGAATACTAGGACATACTTCCTTAGAAGTGGCTGAAAATTTTGATTCATAAGAGCCTGGAAGGATGCAAGAGCATTAGTCAGTCCAAATGGCATCACCTTGAACTCAAAGTGGCCATGGTGCGTTTAAAAAGCTGTTTTGTGGACATTAGGTAGGTGTACTAGAAGTTGGTGATATCCTGACCTTAAATCCAGCTTGGAGAAGATGGTAGCACCATGGAGTTCATCTAGAAGCTCATCTATGATAGGCATTGGAAACTTGTCCATGATGGTAATCTCATTCAACTTCCTGTAGTCCACACAAAATCTCCAAGAGCCATATTTTTTTCGGACTAACAAGATAGGAGCCGCAAATGGACTTTGAGAGTGTTGTATTAAACCAGACTCTAGCATATCTTGTATTAATTTTTCTACTACAACTTTTTGCATATATGGGACTTTGTATGGGTTTTGAGAGGGTGGATGATGGCCTGGTTTTAATGGAATGTGGTGATTGAGGGCTCGGCTAGGGGGAAGTTCAGTGGGTTCCTGGAACAGATCACTGAACTTGGAGATGAGATGTTGGACTGAGGGATCAGGTTGTGTAGGTAGAGCATCATTAGTAGTAATGGCAAAGAGATGGCAAAAGAAGGAACTAGCATGGTTTTTCCACAGTTTAGAAAGTCCCTTGGACTCTAACATGCAAAGCTCATCACTCTCAGACCCCCCTTGCAATGTAATGACTTGGCCATCCACAGTTAGAGTCAGCTGGAGCTTTTGCAAATTTCGTGTGATATCTCCAAATTGCTTTAACCAATCCCTTCCAAGAGCCATATCATAACCTCCTAGCGGCAACACTCGAACTCGTCCCTCGAATGAAACCCCTTGCATAGTCCATAGAAGTCTTTAGCATACAGTCGTGCTCAACAATTGCTCCCCAATAGTAACTTTGACTAGCATCTGTGGTGTCAAACAGGTAGGCCATTTAGTAGCTTTAATCACACTAGGGTCGATGAACGAATGGGTGCTCCCAGTGTCTATTAAGATGGACACTGGTTTTTTCTTAATCAGACCCATTTAATAACAATGTATTTGAAGAGGAACAACCGTGGAGAGCACGAAATGAAATCTCCATATCTGTAGGCACTTCCTGTATCAGATTCATTGTGGTCATCTTAGTAGATTCATCCAGGTTCTCAATAAGTTCTTCATCAGCAACCAACATATATAAATGTTGGGTTTTACACAAATGGCTCAGTTTATACTGCTCCTCACAATTGTAGCAGAGTCCTTTCTTTCTTCTCAATCGCATTTGGGTTGGGGTAAGGCATCTGATAGGTGGAACATGAGGGGAAAGTCGAGTGGAATTGGAGTGTAAATTGTGGTGTGGAGTCTTATGTGAGTGAAAAGAACTGGAATGATGTGTTTGAGGTGTGTGGTTGAAGTTGATGTGTTGAGAAGGTTGAGTAAGGGAGGGGCCTATGGATTGGGTTGGTGTATTTGTAGTGGAGTAGGTATGTTGTCTAGGCCAGGACGAGTGGTTGTGTGTTGGTTTAGCAATATTGTAGGATTGAGAAGACTGAGAGGACGCCTCCTGCATTCTCGCCAGAGATAATGATTGAGTCAATGTAGTTGGTTTAAACAGTTGAACCATGGTTTTAATGTTGGACTTTAGTCCACTCAAGAAGCTAAGGATGAAATATTGTTCATCAAGATGGCGATTGTGAGCCAACATTAGTGAGCGTAGCTCCTCAAAGCTATCAAAATACTCATTAACAGTTCCTTGCTGATGTAGCTTGTTAAATGAATCAACAAAATTATCAAGCACTGTCTCTTCAAACCGTTCACAGAGATCATGGCTAAACTGGTGTCATTGAAGCATTTCTCTCCCCACATGGTAGTCAAGGAACCACAGGTCTGCTTTACCCGATAGATGAATTGAAGCCATGCTGACTAGGGTGGGCAAACGGGTCGAGGATCCGCGGATTCAAACCGAACCGGACCGTTTTTCTCTAAATGGTCCAGATTTTAATTTTGTGTTTTTAGATACGGTCCGGATCCGTTATTAAACGGTCCGGACCCGGCTCCGTTATAAAACGGTCCGGACCCGGCTCCTATTTTTAAAAAAAAAACGGTCCGGGTTGGACCCGTTTCAAATCACAATTACAATTTACATTACATTACAATTTAGTTTACTAAACCTAACCTAAATAGGAAGTTAGGGTTTTGGACGAAAGTCGAGTCTCCAACGCCATACACAATTTCAAGCTCGAATCACAGAGATCACTCGAATCCTCTTCACCTCCTCTCCAATTCTTCTTCGCCTTCTCCAAAGCCCTAATTCCTCTTTTCGATTTCCAGCGATGAACTTCCTTCGCCGAGCGGATCGTTAGGTTTGTTGCTACATTCGCTGCTTGTTGTGTTGACCCAAGTCATTACGATGATTTAGATTCTGATGCCTCCTTCTTTGATAACTTCATGCGCTTCCTTCTCGTCGCTTCGGCTTCTGACAGCAAGACTTGCAGGTTTCGAGAAGGAAGAAGAGGAGATGCAGCAAGAATTGACAGTGAAGATAGCTAGGGTTTTGGACGAAAGCCGAGTCTCCAACGCCATACACAATCGCAAGCTCAAGGATCTCTCCACACTCGAATCCTCTTCACCTCCTCTCCAATTCTTCTCCGCCTTCTCCAAAGCCCTAATTCCTCTCTTCGATTTCTAGCGACGAACTTCCTTCGCCCAGCGGATCATTAGCTTTGTTGCTACATTCGCTGCTTGTTGTTGTGTTGACCCAAGTCGTGACAATGATTCAGATTCTGATGCCTCAACTTAGATTTGGAACCGTTTGGAATCGTAGGAACCAGACCGTTCCAAACGGTCCGAGTTAGGTTCGGTTCCAATGTTCAAAATGAGGGGATCCGGACCGGACAGAATCCGTTAATTTTAAACGGTTCGGGTTAGGTTCCTCCAAATTTGGAACCGATCCGGACCGTGCCCACCCCTAATGCTGACCTTGTTACTCTAAGAGATTTGGAAAAATTCGAAGTATCTCTCGCATTTTTTCACCCATGATCTGGGATTAGTACCATCGAGATAGGGGAAATCCAACTTTGGTAGACGAGGGAACATACCTGGGGTCTCCCAGTGAATTTGGGAGTTAGATCGATGATCGGTCTGATTAGAAACTGGAGTAGTGGAGGTACTCGGCTCTGTCACTCTGGCTGGAGCGGGTGGATTTTGAATCAACTGGAAGAGTTGATCAAACCTGGAATCCATGCGTTTCTCTTGTCCTTCATGAGCTAGAGCCGATTTTTTTAATTCACTTTTAAGAACTCAATCTGGCTTGCAGTCTCGCCCTTGTTCTTCATGGTCTCTCGCATAAACTACTCTATTTCCTTCGCCCTGGTCTCCATAGGTTGCAATGGTAATACTCAGTCCTCAATCCCAATCGATCGATCGCTTTGATACCAAATGTCACAGTTGTGACTTGGAATTGAAAAACATAGGAACAAAAATGGAAGGTAAGTTCTATTGATTACGAAAAAAGATAATTACAACTCGAATGCTCAAACTGATCTACAGTTCTGGCCCTCTTCTTACAAGCTCTTCCTTTCATGCTCTGCTTCTCTTATGTTCTATTTATCTACAGTGTTTACAACTGAATTTCGAATGAAACCAATCGGATGCTTACACGTATTCGGCCCATGTGAGTTTATAACAACCTGAGGGCATTATTACTATTTTGCCCCTAATTCAAATTAAAACTAAATTGAATCTTGGTGCTTTCTCTTTTCAGCTTGGCGCCTTTGCATTTGATTTTTTCAACTCTTTGTAAATGTGACATGATACCCCAATCCTCCCATTCACATTCAAAGAATGCATCTAGTAAACAAGCAATGCTTATGCAACGTTCTTCTAACCTATCCCACACTCCAATTCAATAAATTCAATAAAATCCTTCCTTGTCCCCCCCCACTCGGATCTCGACAATCCAAATTCATTTATGCTTCTATGCATTCCTCATGGATGTTTCAGGCAACTCTGTAGCATTGATCCCTTTGCTTCTTTTATCCTGAATTAATACTATCTCCTAAATGGCCCGATCTATTCAACCTCCTAAACATCGGTTCTCTTTCATCTCAAGACTCAATCGATAATAAATATTTTAGGGTCATCAGCAAACACGAAAGTCATAATTACTGGCTGGATCAATGGCCAACAACTGTTCTAGATGCACTTTCCTTCAATGTGTTTAGTGGCCGAAATCTTGATCTCTCCACTGTTGAGGCAAATAAGTTGACAAAGATGTTGAATCTCTTGGCCGGTTCTTCTTTTCCGGGGAACCTCTTGCAATACACTAGTAGAACGGGTCTCACTCACCTTAGAAATTTTTTTGACACCATTAAATGTTAGAATTCCCGCTTAACGGCTCACAATTCACCTGAAACAACAAGAAAAAAGACAAGAATGGGGTTAAGGCAAAGTTGGATCATATCATTGTCTCGACTGAGTGGTTTGACCTATTCCCTTCTACTTCTGCTCGTACTATCCACACCTCCTCTTCGGATCATCGGGCCATTTCTTTTCAATTAGTTTCTAACTTTAGTGCCAACCTGAAACCGTTTAGATTCTTCTATATGTGGACCAGAGACCTATTTTGTCATCGGGTAATTCAAACGAACTGGGCCCCTAGGCAACACTCCTCTCCGACACATAATATCCACCTCAAAATCAATAAGCTTAGTTACAACCTTTCTAGGTGGAATAAGAGAGATTTTAATAATATTCAGCAGAGTATCTCTAACACTCTCTCGTCCTTGGACAAACTCTAGAATGAACCCCCTTCGCAGGACAATGCCATAACCGTCTCCTTGTTAGAAGAATGTTTTACTGAACTTCAACTTCGAGAGGAGATGTTCTAGCATAACAAATCCAGTTCCTCCTGGCTCAGAGACAGTGACAAGAACACCAAATTCTTTCACCTTACTCTTTGCTTCGGAGAAAACGTAACCTGATTCTGCGTCTTAAAGGTTGCAATAATGTGTAGCACTTAGCACCGAATACAGTGGGAGATACAATTAATGAATATTTCTCAAATATCTTCCAAACCTCTAATCCAACTCTTGATCTAGAAATTCATGTTTTATTCAACCTGATAATCTCGGAGAAGGATAATGCAGCTCTGCTGCTGATATCCAAAAAATTATTTTTGAAATGGGTAGTTACAAAGCTCCTAGCCCGAATGGTTTTCACGCCTTCTTCTTTCAATATTACTGCGATATCGTGAAAAAGGATGTCATTGAGGCAGTTACTCATTTCTTCACCTCCAAACAATTGGATCCTAAGCTGAATGAAACTTTCATTGCTCTGATACCTAAAGTGGGCAATCCTATTACGCCGGACAAACTCCGCCCTATTGGACTCTGCAATGTTATTTATAAAGTGATCTCCACAATCCTCGCCAATCGCTTTAAACATTTGCTTAATTGATAACATGATTGTTCCTAACCACGGAGCCTTTTTCAAAGTTCGCTCGATAGCGAATAATGTTAGTCTTGCTCATGAAACTTTCTATTAGATGAAACTAGGGGTGGGCATCCCATCCCGTGATCCCGATTCCGTCCCGTCCCAATTTTTCCGGGTCTTAATGGGATTGAATAATTCCATCCTGATCCCGTCCCATCCCGATCTAGAATGGGATGGGATGAAGATTTTCAATCCCGCCAATCCCGAACTAATTTTTCAATATTTATTATTAATATTTTTATGTATTAGTTGGAGTGGGTCAATTTCCGTTATTCTCGAGTTTTATCCTATCACTATTGCATTTTGTTCTCTTTATTTTTGAAAACTGTCGCTACCTGTTATTGCATATTTTCTTAACCTTATATAGACAAAGTGATTGCCTTCTGACTTTTCAATGGGTTTATAAGCTTGATACAAGCAAAACACAGTCCTGAGTCCTGATTCAAAATGGTGTAGAGATTTGGTCATTGAAAAAGAAAGAGTTGCCTCAGTTTTTTTATGCTGAAATGACATGGATGGGTTGAAGTTCCTTTTGAAACAGGGAGGTTATGTTATGTGTTGTGGTGTAAACAATCTCAGTACTTAATCAATTTGGACTTTAGGGTAGAACTGTTGTTGCATTGCCTCAATCATCTTATTTATATAGCCAACTTCCCAAGTAAATGGTTGGATTGCCGGACCCTTGTCGATGATAATCTTCGCAGCAGTCACAGGCAGCACGCTGATCCCGTCCCGAACCCGTTTGGGATGGGACGAGATCGGGATGGGGTTTTTTCCATCTCGTCCCGTCCCGATCCCGTATGAACGGGATGGGATAGGGATGGGTCTATCTCGTACCATCCCGTCCCGTGCCCACCCCTAGATGAAACATTTACGTAAGAAAAAACAAGGTTGGATGGTGATCAAAATTGATATGTCTAAAGCCTATGATAGAATCAAATGGTCTTTTCTAGCTCAAATTTCTAAACAACTTGGCTTTGCAGAAGGATGGATTGAAATGATCAATCAATGTGTTTCCACTACCTCTCTCCAAGTCATTCTCAATTGTTCCCCCTTTTCTCCTATTAAGCCTTCCGGGGGCATCCGCCAAGGTGATCCCCTATTTCCGTATATTTTCCTGTTGGTAGCTGAAGCGCTTTTACGTCTTCTTAATAAGGCTGAAATAGAAGGCAAACTTCAAGGTATCAAAATCTGGAGACATTCTCCTTCGATCAGTCATCTGCTATCTGCGGATGATCTCATGCTGTTCTGCAGAGCCTCTTTAGCTGAAGCACATTCGGTTAACGATATTCTACAACAGTATTGTCTAGCGTCAGGTCAGGGAGTCAATTATGACAAATTTTGTCTATTATAGTTCCAATGTGCACCCGAAACATGCTAAGATGATCAATAGGATACTGGACACTAGGAGCTATAATCTTAAAGATAAGTATCTTGGCTCTCCCCTTTTATTTTCCAAGAAGAAAGCTACAGACTTCCAATTCCTTATTGACAAAGTCAATGTTAAACTCTTTTATTGGAAAGCTAAAATCCTTTCCCAAGCGGGTCGAACTGTAATGATTAAATCGATCATCAACTCAATTCCCATCTACACAATGCAAACTTTTTTGTTGCCTTGTATCTCAACTACCTTGGATCACCTGGCTAGGGATTTTTGGTGGAATGGGGCAACAGATAGTAAGGCCAAACATCTTTGTACCTAGGATCGGGTTTGTCTACCCCGTACTCTCAGGGGTCTCAATATTCCTTCTTATAAGATTATAAATCTTGCCTTATTGGCAAAAAACATTTGGAATAACCTCTCATATCCTCAACACCACCAAACTAGGCAATTCAAGGCATTCTACTTTCGAGATAAGAGTTTTTTCAAGTTAGAAAAATCCCCCTCATTGGCATCCTTCGCTTGGAAGGGAAGCCTAAAGGCCTTACTCAATATGAAGGACTATCTTTTATGGAAACTCGTGTCTAGAAATAAAATCAATCTCTGGCTGGACTGTTGGGTCAAACCAGATATTGTTCTTGCTGATTGTGTTCCTGATTATACCGACCCCAATCTTCCCTGTTCTTTCCAGGACCTCTGGACCTCTACCTTTGGAAGTCCACTACACTGGAACTAAGATCTTATCAACTCTTTTCTTTCGGGTCTAGTGGCTAGGGATATTCAAGTCATTTTAATCAGGCCTACTAGCAATCCGGACAAACTCCTTTGGACTTTTGACAAAAGAGGGCTCTTTTCGATCAAAAGTGCAATGCAGGCTTTCACAATAGGGTATTTGGAAAGCTCTACTTCCATTATCTTCCCTCCCACATTTGGCCCTAAATTGTTGAGATCCATCTGGAGAATCAAAGCCCCTCCCAGTGCTCAGTTTCTCCTCTGAAAGATTAGCCAGCATATACTTCCCACGAGGGTTAATTTAGTTAGGATACACATCCCCATTGAGGACACCTGCACCTTTTGTCATGCCCAGCAGGAAGATGTGCTCCATTTTTTCTTCTTTTGCCCCATAATATCCTGATTCTAGCTTCTCTTCTCTCCCTATTAACTGGGCTACTCCTAATATCCACCTTCACTCTGTGTTGAACGTTTTTGACTTCATATGGGATTCTGCCAAAGTTGTTGCAATGAATTATGATGAGATGTTTTCCAAGTTTACAACCATTCTAGCGACGATTTGGAATTTGCGTAATCAGGCTATTTTTCAAAATACCAAAGTCTCCCCTATGAACTTTGTTTCCCAATGTAAAAATCTTTGGGAGTCTTGGCTCAAGCAATGGTTCCAAACAGGATTGGATTCTTCCAAACCCCATTTTCAATCGATCCCCCAAATTCTGGACACAAACATCCCAAACAGACAACTTGAGTCCCACTCTTCTATAGCTCAGAACCTTGCTTCTATAGCCCCTGCTCTGAGTCCTAGGTTTACACCTTCACAGCTGGTCCATGACATGAGTCACTCATCTCGCACCCACAGGCTCAATATCAAGGCAAACCAAGCTAGTCCACTTTAACCCAGTCTTGATGGAGATACAGTTATTGTGACTTTTGATGCTTCCTTTTTTTAGTCTACCAAACAAGGCGACGTGGTAGTTTTAGTAACGGACTTGGCAGGGAATGTGTTGGCTTCTGTGTCCTGTTAGATAGGTGACAAAGTTTCAGACAACACGATGGCAGAAGCGGCCTTGCTTCTCATTCAGACTCAGAGATGGACAAACAAACTTCTTTTTGGAGACTCGGCGACCCTGGTTGACCTCCTCCAGGATGGAGACTCTCAACAACTTTCTACCATGAATTGGGTCTGGCGTCCTATTATTTGTAATATTAAACGACTACTTTTCAGGCTTCCTTTTTGGCACTGTAGATATATATCCAGAGACTTTAATAGTAAGGCTCATCACTTGGCATCAGATGTCGGTAAAATCCGTTGTAATAGCTAGTAGATTCTAATATATTGCCTAAGGTTTTTAACAAAAAAAACAAAAAATGTAATTGAATAGTTTGAAGTAGAGAAAAATAAAATGACACAAATGGCAAAATGATTTTCCCATTTTTATCACCCTTGTGGAAACATATGGAGGTTATGGACAAATTAGTTCGACTTTATATAAAATGATGATGTCACTGAAATTTCAATTTAATCAACAATATAAATTGGAATACCTCAAGTCGCTCTTTTGAAATCAGTTACTCTTACACAATTGTGCCAGTTGTTATTTGATATAGAAGTTGAATTCTAATTACTCTAATATTTTGATTCTATTTTATGAGTGAGTTATTCTCTTTAGCTTTCTTTATACAAGTACAAGTGTACCAGGCCATACACTTTCCATAGTTTGTACCCAGTGACATGGCTTCAATATGCCATCCTAGTTCTTGGGTAGTGTCTTCGGCACTCTCCAAATAGATCACTAAATTACCAAATATGAAAACAAATCATGGTTACTCAGATACATCTCTATATTTAATAAAAGTATTGGTTGACATCATATAATACAAAAAATCGAAAAAGTTATAGAAAGTGATGAAATAATTGCATATATGTATATGGAACCCGTGTTGTATTAAAACCATGAGTGTTATAATGATAATGCTTAAATGTTGACTAAAATTCAAATTGGGTTACCAAAAGAAAAACACCCTATTATTATTGGTTACATAAAATGGAAAAAAAAAAGTGTTGGACAGTGTTTTGCAGTCAAAGTAAGTCCCAACCAATTGAGAATTTTTTTTAATTCATCAACAAATAAAGGGACTTTTAGCTACACATGTGTTTTGTTTGGTTGGAGACCAATACGTAGGAGTTTGATGGTGATTTCTCCAAATGGGCTCGGTCTATTTGGGCTTGAAGTTTAGACCCATTGTTATGCCTTTCGATCGGTTGAAAACCCATAGTTAAGCCCTTGGGCTGGGCACTGTTTGGGCTTTGGAGGTCACATCACGCAATTAAACAATAGCCCAGAAAAATTTTAATTTTAACAAAATGGTTGTAAACAATAAACAAAATAATACCCGTTGGAAATGAGACAAAAATGAAAGAGATTAAGTTTTGTATTAAGTTTTCCATCTCAAGGTAATGTGGATCGAGGGGGGCTCCTGCGCACAAAGTGCAGGAGGGGGTCATGCGCACAAATCTATACCGTCGGATCTATTGGACGACTCAGATTCATGGACTCGATCCCTCATTTTTCATCTCGTCTCTCTCAATTTCTCTCTCTCTCTCTATCTCACATTTCACTCTGAGGCAATGCAGCAGCAGAGCTTCCTCAATTTCAAACACCAATCTCTCCCTTCCGAAACCTACATCTCTCATTCAAAACCTACATCCATGAAAAAAAAAATTCTAATTCGAAACCAAAAAGCAAAGTTTAATCACAGGTTCACAAAACAATCTGCAACATTCACTAAAACTGTCCCTGAAAACCTGTCTTTGCAATATCATCTCAAGAACCAATGATAAAACTCACTGAAAATTTACATCAAACAAAATGAGTATGTACACCTCTTACTTATTCAAACATTTCCTTGAAACCTCCGTCTGGGGTTTGGTCATCCACCCAAACGAAGCAACACCCACCAAAGTAAATTCAAAACAAACAACAAGAAGTATAAATAAAGAAACAAAACCTTCGGTCCTGCGTCAACAACCCCAAAGAATAAGATTTTATGGAGAGATCTTGAATGGACTTTACTCCTCAATTGATCACTCACTTTCTCATTAAACACCGACCAAACCCCAACACCTCTCACTCACTGTTTGCAAAACCGCCATTGTTGTTGTTAGAGGAGAGATGGGTAATTGAGTTGGCTTTCTGTCCAGCTGTTCCTTCCTCCAAAATCCAAACAAAGAGAATTACAGATTACAGACAGAGAAGAAGAAACCCCCAAAATTGAAAAGAAGTATCTTTTAGCGATTTTGGGTTGAGTGAGAACAAACCCTTTCAAGGGCTTTGCAGAAAGGACACGAGAATAGCATGCAGTGGCAATAAGAATCAGATGTGCAAGCCAGGCAAGGCAGAGAGAGAAGTTCAATTTTTACTCTGTTTTTGCTTTGGGTCTCTCTCTATTCCTTTTTTTTCACCAAGATGATTGATAAAAACTGTGAAATAAAAAAATTTAAGTCCACAGATCTGAACCGTCCATCGGATCCAACGCCTGTCATTTATGCGCATGAGCCCCTCCTGTCCTTTGTGCGCATGAGCCCCCGGTACAGATAATGCAGCTTCTCACATTTATAAATAGTGTACACTATAGTTAAGTGGGCCCATTGCTTGAAATTAACATGAAAAGAAAGCTTTAATGGCTTAAAAAAAATCAACAATTGACATTTCAAAACCCCACTCACCACTATTTCAAAACCACACTCATCCTTTCAAAACCACACTCAACATTTTATAAAGTTTCAATTTTTATGTTTTTGAAATATATATATTTTTTGATTTATTTGGGGGTGCTGATTTGAGTGTTTGAGTTCGAATTCGTGGTTTTTTTTTTTGTGAAATTGGAGAATGGGATACTAGTAATGTCATAAAGTCTACAACCCATCACCCTATCTCATTGGATTTCACTACCACCACCACCACTATGATCCATGAAGAAAATTTCAAGACTTTTTATTTTTGCAGAACTTACTGAACTCACTCATTCATTCATTCATTGATTTTATCTGAAAAGTAGGCAGATAGTCCTACTGGGAGGGGAAGAGTGCATTAGTGATGAGATTGTTCTCCCACACTACAAGAAAAATGTTGATTCATAGCGTTTCAAAAACGCTATGGTAGGATACCATAGCGTTTTAGTAAATGCTATGACAACCGGCGCTATAATAGACCCAGGGGCTATTATAGCGGTTTTAAAACACTATGGTAAGTTTGGATTTTATAGCGTTTTAAAAACGCTATGGTAGCCTCTACTATAGCGGTTTAAAAACGCTATGGTAAGTATACATAGCAAATTTTTTTTTTTAAAACTATCAAATGACTTTTTATTACATCTCATAAGTTTTATGTCTAGAAAATAAAAATTTTAATGTGCCAAAGTTAAACATTTCCATGAATGGAGGCAAAGTAATGTAATTAATTAATAAATTGTATTACACAGTGTTCTAAAAATCGGTCTAGGCGGCGCCTAGGTGCTAGAAGGTGGAAAACCGCCCAGATTAATGCCTGGGCGGGCAGTCTGGGCGGGTCTGGGCGGGGTCTAGGCGGGCTAGGCGGCCTAGGCGGGGTCTAGGCGGTCTGGGAGATTTTTATTTTTTTTTTATTTTTTTATTTTTTTATTTTTTTATTTTTTTATTTTTTTTTATTTTTTTATTTTTTTATTTTTTTATTTTTTAATAAGGTTGATTGTGTTCTTATTTTATTTTTCTTTCCTATTTTTTAGAAATAAACTATTTAATTGTTTTTTTAGAAAATCTCGGGAATGGGCTTTGATGATGATGATGATGATATGTCTAAATGTAGCGAAATATGATTACTTAATGGAATTCTCAAAGGATCTGCCGGTACCAATTTTACTAATGTAGATTTTATCAAACATAACTGAGGTTATTCATGCAATTTGAAGAAAAATAAAAGATTACACAAATTCAAATTTATATAAAGTACCCATCATGACCAACTTCAGTCATTTGAGTTTTAATAAATTTTGTTCACGATTGTTAATTTTTCATGTTTTTAAATTTTGCATATGTATATTGACATTAAATTGGATGTAATTGATAAGGTATTATGCTTAACTTTTGTAAATTATTAAAGTTATAATACAAAACCTAAGACCGCCTAGGCACCCGCCTAGGCGCCCGCCTAGGCCCCTGGGCGCTAGGCACCTGCTCGCCACCCGCCCAGCGCCTAGCGATTTTTAGAACACTGGTATTACATCGAGTCAGGACTCTGTGTTTCAAAAATACAGTTTCATTTCCTGGAAGGCACAATTTCATTTCTGCCAATGGACAACCGCTCAAACAATGTCCCAGTATGAGATCTATGAGACAGCTGATCACTGCTTAACTGACCACAGTTTCATTTCTGGACAGCTACAGTTAAATCAACCCCACTGCTTCCTCGGTTTGTAGTATAGAGAGCCCTCAAGAACCCCATCATGCGCAACTAATCTTCCAGCCGCTGTAGTGGCCCCTCCAGCTAAGAAACTGGAGTATTGGAACAATCCTTTCTTCTTCTGCCCCACATACAGTAACCTTGAAGTGCTGAGAACAAATATCCACTTAGAACCCTCAACAGTATTTATAAATATCCCACTGTGTCGGTAAACTAGCTTCCCGTTTTCTACAATTACTTCATATGCATCCCTCTCTATCTGCATAGATGTATGATATTACAAAAGTGTTAGTTTATACATCGAAAGTGTTAACAATGTAACAAGCATATAGAGAATTCTAACTTACAGGTCCAAGATATTTGATGCATTGACGTTGCAGATCAATTCTTGGGCACCTTTCAATGTTTACTTCTTTGCCATCTCCAACATCCAACCAGTAGAAGAAAGGTTGGGTGCTTTCGCTATCAAACCAAATATCATAATAAAAGTGTAGATTGTGACCATAACGGTGGCGTGGGTCAATCTGCATAAATAGACCATTGAGAGGTAAGAACAAAACATTGCATCATAGCATGCTATAATAAATATGAAAGTATATGAGCTTACAGCTTCAAGCCAGTATTGCAAGGCCAATTTCTGAGCTTTCTCATCCTTGGACAAACCCTTTCCAACCTTAGCAGCCCTTTTCCTTGCTCTTGAGCAGCATCGCGAAACAGCGGTTTCATGTTTTTCTATGTTGAAGAAAGATACCGAACTCTGCTTAAGAGCTGCAAAGTCTAATGCTTTCCACCTACAACATTTCAAACATACAAATCTATAAGACTATTGAAACTTAGTGACAAGTACTAGCACTCAAGTGAAACAAAGAGTTTAATGAGAGTACTAACCAGAGCTCCTCAACTACTACTGCACAATCGGCAAGGTTTCTTCGAGTTCGGTAACTCTTATAGACTTTCTGAAGCTTGACTGCAGCTGCATCAAGCTCACTCACAGGCCTCGGAGAAAATAAAAATGCTGGCTCAGGAAGGGATATGGTGGGCTTGGGCATGTGATCTTTCCTTCTCAATGTATTTGAATTTATGTTCTCATGGTGTAGAACTAGATTCTTGAATGAAACAGTTGTATTGAGATGTGGTTTGTTAGGTTTCCCTTTCTTGAAGCTTGCTGATTCCTCTATGACGACCTCATTGGTTCCGTCCGATTTCATGGTAGTCTCTGTATTGTCCTTCTTGAAGCTAATTGTTCTCAAGGTTCGTCTTTCAGTTCTGTCAAAGCTGAATGATCTGATTGTCACTGTTTCCATGATATCCGTCACAATTTTGGTTCTAATTCCAAGCTGATAAAAGCAAAGAAAGCGATAGGCCCATGTGCCTACGAACAATGACAATTTCCTCTGGTTGATGCTAAATATGTATTATAAGTTTAACAAATTTGATGTAAGTACTTATAAATATCAAGTTTTCAAATTCAAGAACAAACTAGGATGAATAATTAACTCCGTTTAAAATAGTTTCAATGCTTAGACATGGAACACACACGAAGAAACATACTAATCCAAGTAATGAACCCATTTATGTAGTATAGGACTAAATTCTAATCAAATTCTATATGTTTTCCATGGATTCTAACATGGTTTCCTGCATTTGTGACTCTTATTTTCTCTATTTCTCTTCTAAATGTATGCATGATCATCATTAATATTTCTATGCAAATAAACAGAACACCATGGCAAACAGGTAAAGATCCTATACAATCACATAAACTGCTAAGACACCAAAAGCTCCATTAAAGAATGAGAAGTCATGTTATGTTACCTGCATTTTATAGCATTTGTCACTCTGACACTCACAAAAGTTGTATCTATGAAGTCCCACTCTAAGAGTTGTTTTAATCCGCAAGTCCACAATCACAAAAGATAATGAGAGAAGTACCATATAAGCATGCTTACCTCCATGGCCATCATAAACACCAAAGAATGATGTAGAATTGTCCAAATCCGTGAGTGCAGCATGCTATAGAATGCACAAAAGAAAAAAATCAAGGTACAACCTAAGTAAATAAAGCAAGTAGAATATGAGTATAGCATTTTCATTTTATCAGAGAAAATGTTCAACAAATGAAACTCCTTGCAGTGAGTAGAATCAAATATTCTACAATGGTCTTCATGGGACAGTAAATTGTATTCCTAATCTTATCTTCAAGGCCTAATTGTGATATTGAACAAGTCGAGTGCTTTATCTTCAGATGAAATGCATAGTATTTCAAGTTTGAGTATCTCTTTACTTGTTTTTGTACCCTCTGTCACTTTGGAGATTTCCTGCAGAAGACTTATTTGTTAATTAATTTTTTATTATTCTTTTAAAACCCATCTTTTAGTCAGTCAATGCGATGAAGTTCGCCCTATTCTTAAGGCAGAAAGTTTTAAGCCCTTCCATCAGATCATTTCACCCATTTGATCGCTGAAAGTAGTAAATAAACCCTATAGACACTACGAAAATGTAAACCTATTCGAGACAAGTAACTATTATAGGTAAAAAAAAAACACCATTTAACCTACTGGAACACATGAAGTTGGAACCACTGAAGAAATATGAAATACAAGAATCTGCTTAAGATTGATCTTGAACATGCATGTTTAGCTCAGATCTAGTCTCGCAATAAACGTAAAGAACCGTTTATAACACTATATAAACAAATCACTTATGGTCACGACTAGGATGTGAAATGCAAAATCCTATTACAGTTCGCGACATAGCTCAAATACGATGAAGGACATGGTGATCTCCAAACCCCCTAATTTCTAGACGATGGAGTCTCTCTGTGCTACATAATGGGTATTCTTTTAACATATAGAACACAAAAATAACCTACAATAGTAGTAGCAAAGGAAGGTAGAATGAAAATTGAAATAATCTTTAGTAGTTACCTGATAGGTTGGGTGAAAGATGAGATTGCATAAGTATCCTGCAACTAGAATATGGTCGATGTCAGCGACAAACCAGTGGAAAGTAAATTAAACACAATGTCAAAATAAAAATAGGAATTTATGGAACTATGTAAATTGAAGAGCTAGAATACACAAAATACCTCACATCTTTACAAGTCATCTTTGGTAACTACCCGCCGCTATATCTGCCAGCTACTGTGAGGCGCAACATGTTCATGAGCTGGAGAGTATTGCTGTAAAATTTTGACAGATCAGAGTCACTTTTACACTGAACATAGTGTAGACTTATCAACTTATGATTGATATTCAGTAGCACAATAAACATACATTGACAGTCCATTTTATATAAATTATGAGGTATACAAAAGACAGATTAATATTCAGTAGACCATCCATATGCACTATGCGCTAACAAATTATGAGGTATGTTAATTAGTCAATTTCATTAGAGGATTATAGAATCTCAACAAAATCTAAACTCTTAACTACTGATGTGCCAACATGTCAACTCATAGCTAAAAGCTAGCCAAACCATGAAAAGAAAATGAAAACCAACTTCTGGTGCTATTGTTCGCAGCTTGGTCATGCAACTATCACTGAGCTCAGCGAACTTCTTCAACAAATTCTCAAAAGTGTGTAAATACATTGCATTAGTCATGTAATTTCTTTCTTCTTCTTCTTTCCTTTTTTTGGGTGGTGAGAGGGGGGGAGGACTTACATGAATGAGAGGATTGCAACAAAAGTCAGGACCAAAAGAAATTCAACATGTCAAGTGCAAATACAACAAAAAAAATTGTACAAGTCATAGCCAAACCCAATAAGTACTCTGGTAAGCAAACAGACCTTTTGGCACTTTGCTCTTGTCTCATGGTCAAGTTTAGACCTAGGACCTTTTGAAGCCATGCTTTCCTTCGATATACTTACTTCATCATCATGGGTCTGCATTAATGGCCAAACATAAAGGAAATATGCACGACTGAAAAACAACCATGAATAACAATAGGAGATTAGCAACTAGAAGAACAACAACTCTCTTAGTTGATTACCAAATCTTCCAAGGGGATCCATTTAAATATAGTGTGTGGAACCCCAAAGGACAATATGAACATGGAAATGGCATTATGAGTACAATCTTGTAAAATATAAACATTTGAACCAAAATTAAGTAAACCTCTCCCACTCCAAACAAACCAAAACAACCCCAAAAACCAAAACACAAAAAAGAACATGAACAAACACAAAAAAAACAGATTAATCAGACCAATAAACACTTCTACACTGTGTTTCCTATTACCCACCAACAGAAGAAATTCTCAACTAGTACAAACTGACCCAAAAACCAATTTCACTTGATTCAACACCAAACAAGCTCGATCACACTAACCACAAAATGCAAGCAAAACATGCAAAGCAGAAAGTGAAAGAAACCCAACACGAAAACACAAACAAAAACAACAAAAAACATGACTTTTGGTCCAGCTTAGATCTACTCCACAAAAACCAAAACTAAAACAAAACCCAAACACCAAATGGTTCAACAGAGATAAACAAAGCTCCTGACCTGACGAGAGAGCAAGGAATCCACCGATTCCTCACCAGATTCTGCTTCTGAAAGCTCTCCGCATCACCAAAGAGGAGCCCCCAAAGTCACGATTCTAGGGTTTTGGGAAAGTGGGTTTGAGAGTGTCGAGAGAGAAAGAGAGAGGGTTGGAGAAGGAATCGAGAGAGGAGTCGAGAAGAAGAGCTCGATTAGTGAGAGGGAATTGTTGCGGGAGGGACGTTTGGGGGGAAATGGTGGTGTGCTTTAGGTTTGAAGCTGCAGTGGGGAAAGGCCCTGTAGAGAGGCGAAAGGGGGGAGAAAGGCAAAGAGAGCGAGCCATGGAGGGAAGGAGAGCCAGACATGGAGGGAACTAAAATTTAGAGGAGCGAATTCATGTTTTTAATTTCCCCCTCTCTTTCATAGCGTTTTGATATTCTATTGCTATTAAAATTTAGACTTTTTAGCTTTCATAGCACTTGTGTTAAAAACGCTATGATAAAGTGCTATTAATAGACAATTGTGTTGTAGTGCCACTTTGGAGCTACAAACAAACAACTGTTCAAGGTGAGCATTCAATGGAGCCCTTTTTCTAGTTTTCTCTCTATTCAATAAGTTTGATTGAATGACAAGGGGTCCAGTCCTCGACTCTATCCATTTAAAGGAGGAAAGAGTACACCCTCATGGCCACTGTGGCCTCAATGGTAATACCTAAAACAGAAGAAACTGTTCACCACATGCATGAGCTGAGCTATACCACCACTATGTAGTGAGTGAATAGCTATAAGCTAGCAGACTTGCTTTCTAGATGCCCTGCCTTTGTGTGGTCAATTCTCTCCATTTTTTTTTAACTGACAGTCAATGAATAAGATGAGCAACTTCACCACATTGCCTTGTTCAGGCAAAACTTTTGCTTGTTGGAGGGGTCTTTTAGTGTCATGGGTTCATCAGTCTTTTGCCCAGATTCCTAATTTGGTCTTTTGCTGCTGAAATCTTTGAATAAAATTTGTAGTGTTATTGTACCTTGCCATGTTTTGTTTCCTTCTTGTTAGATCAACAATTAGTATGGGTGCTTTATGGTTCGGCCAATTGCAAGTGTTGAAGATTCAGAATTTTATCTTGAAATCATAGGTGGAACAGACATTGCATATGAGAGTGTTTAAAGTTCAGTGAACACGACTCTTATACTAGAAGAAGCTTGTTTTATTTTGAAGTGCTTGTTAAGCTGCACATTATATTTTCAGTTTCTTGGTTGAAGGCCTTTAGTTGATTGTTGTTTGTCTGTTGTTGTGTAATCCTCAGATCTATTATTTATGTAACACAGATTACCAAGAGCTTCGTAAATGAACTTGATGAAGTTACCAAGAGCACGAATGAATTGGAGAAAGTTGGTGATGAAAAAGCTAACAAGCATTCAAATGAACTCATAGAAGACAGTTGAAGTGAATTGGATGAGGAGGGCAACAAGCAGCATTTAAGTGATGTTGAAGAGGAACCGACAATACCAAAATGAACTTGAAGAAGCTACCAGGCCACTTGAAGCTGCAGTTGTTTTAATTTCCATGGGGTCGATATAAAGGTAAAGAAGTTGACAAGAGGTAGGTCATTCGGATGAAAATCATAGGAAAACTGCTGGATTGAGATTAGTAGAAGTTCTTTTTCCTTTTTATAATACAAAAAGAGATTAGTAGAAAGTTGTACCCTTGAGAAGTTTTAATTGGTTATCTGGATTGACCAATATAGACTAACATGATGTTTAGTTTGCTTGATATTTCAATGCTACAAAGAAGTTCAGTTCAATATCATTTGATGCTATTGTGCAAGTCCATGCTTTCTATTTCAGTGTTATCACTGTTGCTTGGTTTTTAAAACAAAAACATGTCAATTATTATTACTGCTGCTGTTGTCCAAAGAAGCATCATTTAAGTCTAGGAATTGTAAGACTGAAGTTTTTGGCACTTTGAATTGTATGAAACCAAACCGCCAAAGTTCTTTCTTCCAGCAGAATGTATTAATTCTTAAAGAAATCAGTTGGACGGAAACTTATGTTCATTTTGTTTTGTGAGGTTTGGTTTTGAATGAAAAGGTGTTTGATGAAATTATGTGTGAATGAAAGGGTCTTTACCCGAATGCGCTTGTTTTCTCAGTTTTTCTTTGATCATTTATGTGATTTAGTTAGGAATGAAACCAATGCATGTAACCCCGAAGCCCTAGATACAAATGGATTTGAAGGGAAGGGAAGAAGCCTGTTAAAAGCATTCTGCATGCTTACTTCGCACATATTGCTTGCAAGAGGATTTTTTTTGAACTTTCAGAATGGTCCAAATTAAATTCTTACATTCAATCACCTGACTAGAAAAAATTCAGAATCACTTCAAACTAGCATTACAAAAACTCGAGAATATTAGTCTGCATCAAGGAGAAGAGGTAACCCCAGCTCCATAGTGCAAACAATCTGCAATCTTGATTAACTAATCTCAACACACTGAGCAAGAGTTTTTCCTTCTTAAAGGCACAGATTTTTCAAATCTCTACACCAAGCAAAAGATTGAGGAACATTACTTCCTAATAAGAACAGTGTCTGATTTCTTGAAAAGAAACATTGAATCAAGCCTCTACCAAGATTTGACAGAAACCTACACTCTGCCTGAAGCTTAAGACGGACAAAAGGCACACAACAGATCCAAACAATAATATGACAAACAAAAAGCCGAAGTGATATTTCTTTGGATGCAAGTGCCACCAAACCCAGTCTATCTCAAATTAAAAGCACAACAAACTGAAATTGCATCTCACATTGAACAATCCACCACATCAGTCTCGTTAGGAGTTGGAACAAAGCTGGAAAACCTTGCAGGAAGAGTAATCAATAAAGGTTTTCGAGCAATCATGCATCCTTAACACAAACTCAGCAACAATTCAGCATCCAAAATTTCAGTCTGATGGCATACAATTTCAGCATCCAAAATTTCAGTCTGATGGCATACAATTTCAGCATCCAATTCCAAAATTTCAGCATCCAACTCAGCAACAAAATTTCAGCATCCAACAAAAGTCAGGTTGAGACAGAGCAGCATCCACAGAATAGCAACTCCACAGGGTCCGGAGCCATTGCTTCTCAGGTTCCAGTTATCTCCGTGCTTCAAAACAGATTCCAAAAGAAGTAGAGTTACAATTACAAAATGAAATGTTACAATTACAAAATGAATCTCAGCAAGAAGACTTCCAAAGGGTCTTAGAAGGGATATGAGAAGAGGGTGCAGGTCTGATTTTGTGTTCTTTATTGCATTGTAAGTTGTTGGTAATCATCCAACTCTGGCTAGTTTTCTTGAATACTTCCCAAGTTCATAAGATTTTATCTATAGTTCATTCCAATAAAATACTGTACAGGAATTACACTAGAATGAATGAACATGTGCTACAATTGCACTAATCTTTGACAGCATATCTAAAATATGACACGCTTGCATCGGTGCATTTCTACATATCTAGTAATGACAAACAAGAAATATGAATCCAGATATATATTCAAGCATTAGAATGAAAATTTTCATGGTATAAAGACTACAACATGAAGTTCCCAAAAGTGCTGACAATGCAAACTCAGTTCTATCAACTGAGTTTTTTTTAATACAAAATAAATAAACTAAAAATTTTTATAAGCCTTGAATCAACAGAAAATTTATAGCTATTCAGTGACTGTCAGTTAAAAAAATGGAGAGAATTGACCACACAAAGGCAGGGCATCTAGAAAGCAAGTCTGCTAGCTTATAGCTATTCACTCACTACATAGTGGTGGTAAAGCTCAGCTCATGCATGTGGTGAACAGTTTCTTCTGTTTTAGGTATTACCAGTAAGGCCACAGTGGCCATGAGGGTGTACTCTTTCCTCCTTTAAATGGATAGAGTCAAGGACTGGACCCCTTGTCATTCAATCAAACTTATTGAATAGAGAGAGAACTAGAAAGAGGGCTCCATTGAATGCTCACCTTGAACAATTGTTTGTTTGTAGCTCCAAAGTGGGAGAGCAATCTCATCACTAATGCACTCTTCCCCTCCCAGTAGGACTATTTGCCTGCTTTTCAGATAAAATCAATGAATGAATGAGTGAGTTCAGTAAGTTCTGCAAAAATAAAAAGTCTTGAAATTTTCTTCATGGATCATAGTGGTGGTGGTGGTAGTGAAATCCAATGAGATAGGGTGATGGGTTGTAGACTTTATGACATTACTAGTATCCCATTCTCCAATTTCACAAAAAAAAAAAAAAAAACCACGAATTCAAACTCAAACACTCAAATCAGCACCCCCAAATAAATCAAAAAAATATATATATATATTTCAAAAACATAAAAATTGAAACTTTATAAGGAAACAGATCAAATGGGTGGGTGAGAAACACAGACCCCAGCTTCTCCTTCTCCAGTCTTGATCGTCCTCAGAGTTTCTCCTTGTTGAAAGTTTGAGCCAAACAACCACTCTCCAAATCGAGCCTCTCAAGCTCCAGTCGACTTACAAAGCAATCGAACACCAGTGAGATTCACAAATCACAGACTCACAAACTCCTCACAGACTCAAAAAATCCTCACAAACTCCTCACAACTGACTTAAACACCCGATCTCGAACCCTAGATTTCAGCCAAAAACTTGAGAGTATTTCCTCGTCGAAATTTTGAGCCAAAAATGCCTCAAAAACCAGATCTGAAATGGGTCTTAGGAGAGGAAATATTTCACTCTTTGGAGCCAAACCAGATCTGAAATGGGGAAATATTTCACTCTTTGGAACCAAAACAGGCGCACGTGCCCAGGCACCCTCCCAGGCGCACGTGCCCAAGAGGGTCCAGGCAGCCTCCCAGGCGCTCGACCCAGGCCAGCTAGAATTGTTGCTCAAAACCACTCACCAGAATGTAAATTAATTTTTCCTACATCACTATTATTGTATTAGTATACATGAATCTATATCATGAAAATATACGGAACATATATTTAAGAGGAGAAATTCTAAATGTCGAGGAAACCAGCGAGGGAAGGGGTGAAGCCGTTCATCCCCCTCGAGATACGTGCAAGTATGTGTCTCAAGATACTTTCACGCATCTTGAGGGGGGTGAATTCTCTCGCTGGTTTCCTCGCCCATTCCCTCGCTGTTTACCCATTTAAGAGTTGAGTTTGGGGGTTTAGAATAGAGCACTTCTACCTGTCGAGGAAGTGGACGAGGAAAACAGCGAGGGAGGGAGGGAGAGAGGGGGGCGTCCATCCCCCTCGAGATGCGCGCATGAAAAAATTGTAAATAGTATCTCGAGGGGGATGGAAGCCCCCCTCTCTCCCTCCCTCCCTCGCTGTTTTCCTCGCCCACTTCCTCGACATTTAGAATTTTCGTTTAGAATAATGTGGGGACGAGGTGTGAACCTACAATAGAATTGAATAATAAGTTTAGGGATGAGGTCTTCTTTTTGTATCAACCCCGAGGCGGTTGTGTGAAATTTAAAAGAAGTGAAGATGGGTTGAAAGAAGAGGAAGAAGAAAGTCTGCAGCCTCCTGAGATCAACTTGAGAAGTAGTGACTGTGCTTCTGATAACATGTTGGAGGAGGAGAGAATGTGAAGGATTACAGTTGTGGAGTCCTGTGTGGGTTGGAAGCCATTGTTAGTTGAGGCATTGAAGAGTGAGAGTGCTTTTAGTGGTGGGCTTTTCACCATTTTTGGTATGAGATTGAAAGCTTGCATAGTTTGGGCCTGTTGGAAATATGGCTTTTTAAACAAAAGAAAATGGGTGTTTAACAGGTTTCGATCTCTGGATCTCTCTCTCTAATATTAGTCCCATATCTACTATATAACTCTTTGTGTTAGAGTTTATAAGGAGATTGTTAGGACTTGGGCTTGGACCCCTTGGGTACCACACTTTTGTGAAGAGGGGAGAGATAGACTCTCGCCGCCGTCGTCCGTCCGGGTCGTTAAGAGAACAACCCATTCTTTTTGCTACAAATTTATTTTCATTAAATAAATTTTGAATCTCTAAAGACAGAATTTCCTATTGCCATGTTTTCCACGGTTTTCTTAAATGCGATTACGTTTAAGAATCTCTAAAGAGGGAATGAATCTACAAATTTATCTCCACGTTTTCCACTCTACGTATCCAGACGGGTTCTTGCCCTTGTATCTGGACGTTTTCTTAAATCCCACATTGTCCACATGTTTTTAATTGCGCTCTCCACGCAATGAATCTAGACGGGATTTCTATCCATGTATCTAGACGCTTTCTTAAAACCCACATTTTTCACATGTTTTAATTGCATTCTCTAAGCAATGTATCTAGTTGTGATTTTGTATTTGAACGAATCTGTATTCTCACTATAAATACCATATAGATTTAGAGCTCAAAAGATAAGAAGAAAAACAAAGAAAAAGGACTTTGCAAACACGAGCATTTCGTTTTGAAATTAGAGAGAACAAATCTTTTCCCTTTTGCAATCAGTTAATTCATTTTGTATTTCAATAAAAAGAAGTGTGTTTTTAGCTTTGTTAAATTATTTACAATGTATTGATGATTCCGAGCAAAAACAAGAGTTTAAGGGTGATAGTATTCCGTTCATCAACTGTGCAATTGTTTGAACGAGACAGAGAAGATTCTGGGCTGTTTTATCCTGGGGACGGCGGGGCTAATACACTGCTTGCACAATCTTGGGCAGAGCCGCGAAACGTCTTAAAGAGAGCGACCTAGTCCGCGACTCAACCCAAGAACAATTGGTACCTTCGTTCCTAACTTTTTATTTGAATCTTTTACAGCAGTTGAATCTATTACAGCAGTGACAACAATTTTAAGACGTTTTATTTCTGCCATAATTTTTTGTGTAAGAATGCACACACTTGATCACACATAAAACTTGAGTTAATTGTTAATGAAGTAAATTATATATAGATTATTGATGAACTATTCCTCTTATGATCCGCCATTACTAAAAAACGGATTTCCCTCTGCGGAAGAACACTTTGTGTTTTGATATTATACATGCTTTTAAATTATAGTCATACATCTATTTGTCTATTCAATGGCATCAGAGCATAAGAGGTGGTCTCTTGAACAGAACAAAAGATTTAACCCCTTTGCTTCATTTTAGTTGTAGATTGAGTTTCAGCTATAGTTTGGAGCAAATATTTAAAAGAGTAGAATGACTACAACTCCGAATGGAAAGCATGTTAGTTTTATTCATATTGTGAAAAAGCTCAATTATCTGAAAATGATTTGGTTACAACCATGCTCATGTTTTCTGAATAGTTTAATGTGAAAAGTAGTTCTGCCAACTATAAGAGGCTATCAAGTAGCTCAACGAGAATTTCTCGTCAAATTTTGTGATTTCATATGATTAATTTCTAGTTGAATGGTTGGGTTAAAGAACTAGCCAATGTCAATAACAAAACAAGTTTGTTATCGAGAAAGAATTTATACATGTTATGTTTTCATTATCCTTTTCATTTCTGCCATGACTAAGATTGAAAGAATGATCCCTTAAATGATATTTAGTATTTTCCATAATATAATTTACGGAAAAATAGAAAGAAGATGGAACAAGTAATGAAATTGATTAGGTTGAAATGATACCCTGTGTTTCTAGGGAGATTTTGGTTTCATTACCTATAAATATGTGATTATTCAATACTGTTGGGTTTGTAAGGATAACCTTTTGAGCTAGGTTGTTGTTTTTATGTATCCTTGTTTCCTTGGGTAGTATTTTTTTGTTGTGAAATTGGGTTGGAAGCAATTTTCTCAATTTATTTATCATTTGGTTATGGTAGAATCTTTGCAAGGACACAACCCATGGTAACATTTGGAAAGGTTGGATATATTATAAGATCCACATGATTTAGAGCTTTGTGTACTTTTAATATTTGGCATGCTAAACTTTGTTATGTTCATAGTTTTGGATTTTGAAAGACGATTGATATTGTAACTATGCTCATAGTTCACACATCTTGAACCCTTTTTAGGAAAATACTTGATGGATCATGTATCTGTTTTTAATTTTGCATATCCACCGCGTTTGACTGATTGTATAACATCTAAAAGTCTGGAAGCGCTTATGTTCATAACATTTTGAATCTTTTTAAGGCTGCTTTAAAAGCATAGTCAACTAAATCCCTGTCAGGAAGTGAAATCAAATTAGTTATCATTATGACTAGCGTGATTAGGGATTGACATATTTGTACACATGTTGACAATGTAAAATGTAGTCTAGACTCTAAAACCATGGAGGACTAACTAGATGAGATTGTGTATGAATAGAACACCATGCTTTAAAGTTAAATTTCATAGAATTTTAATTTAAGGTGATGCTCTATTAGGCTTTCTGAGTCGGAATATCATGAAATCTGAATCAATAAATTCCATTTGAACATTTCGTGAGAAGTGAACAATATCATTTATGCATGTTACTCCCATATATTCTTTAGATAATGAGTATGCAGTTCTATGATAATTATGTTATGCACTTTGGACGATTCTGTCTATTTTGGTGAGAACAATAATTGATCTATTGTGAAAATTGGGTATGCTTCTATTTCTCAATACTATTGATGGAAAGAAAACTTTGTGATTAATGTTATTGTTGATGTTTGATACGGAGGCTATAAAGAATCATTTGTATACAGATCGACCTGTGAATTTTGTTCTTGATGTCACTGCATAAATGATTTTGCTCAGACCATAAGTTGGCCGGACTTCCACATGAAGACATGAATTCTTATGGAAAGGATATGTTCTCATGATGATGATATTGATGGTAATCTAGAACAATTTAAGCTATTGCTTGGTTTTGAGCAGAACCTTTACATCAAAGTTTGAAAAGATTCAGAAGCTGAATTTAAGGTACGAATTCTAATGATATTTTTTTGTTGATCCTTGAACTCAAAAGAAAATGAGAATAGCGAGGTGAATAGAATGGGTATTTTATTCGATATTCTCATTGTGTGGGTCCTTAACAGTTGAATGCACGGTCTGCTTCAGATAGCAAAAGAACCGTCACTTAATATGCATTCAAAAAGTGGTTAAACCCGTTTATGATAATAGTTAGAGGGACCAAAGTTCAAAAGTTCCTTAATGGAAAGCACACGCATATTTTTAACATTATATATGCTAAAAATAATTTTGTGGATCCTGATTTTTGTGAGAAGAATTTTTGTGTTTCTCAAGGAATTATTCATGGAAAGATAAATTTCATTTATTTTCGAGGTATAGTGGGGGTTATTTCGAGGAATAGTGGGGGTACATCCTCAAATAACGTGCCTATGATAAGGATGAATGCATCTGATAAAGTCATAGAATCTGAACCTAGGAGAAGTAAACGGAAACGACCTTCTAAACACCTTAGCCCCGATTACTATGTCTTTTCAGTCGAGGAGGTTTCCCTTAGCTTTCAAGGAGCCTTATAGATGCAATTGCAAGGGTCATGAGGTACCTGAAGAGGACTAAGAACCTCGGATTACAGAAGTTTTCCGCTATCCTTGAAGGATATAGCGATGCTGATTGGAACACCCTTTCAGATGACTCCAAAGCCACCAGTGGCTATATTTTCAATATAGCTGGTGGAGTTGTTTCTTGGAAATCAAAGAAACAAACCATTCTGGCACAGTCCACGATGGAGTCAGAGATGATAACACTAGCCACGGCTAGTGAAGAAGCAGGTTGGCTGAGAAACCTGCTAGCAGAGATCCCTTTATGGGAAAGACCGATTCCAGCTGTCTTGATCCATTGCGATAGTACCACGGCTATTGCAAAAATACGGAACCGTTATTATAACGGCAAGAAACGACAAATACGTCGTCAGCACAGTATAGTTAGAGAGTTTCTATCTACTGGTGTTGTGAGAGTGGATAATGAACGAACTGATGCGAACATTGGCTGATCCTTTGACGAAAGGATTAGCTAGAGATAAGGTTTTGAAAACCTCGAAAGGAATGAGACTAAAGCCCTTAGATTGATGAGTTATTCATGACGGTAACCCAACCTATAGACTGGAGATCCCAAGAAATAGGTTCAATGGGTAATAAGAAGTCGTGAATGATATGATGTGAATCATGCTGACATAATAGCAATCTCATTCCTAGATTAAAGCATGAATTCCTGAAGCGATTGTAGGATGAGTTAATAAACTCTTAATGAGGTCTATACTCTATGTGGAGTGAAGTACCTAGTTACAGGAGTACTCTTGATAGACTCACCTAAGTGATTTTGGAAGTTTGGCCGCTTCCTATGGAATTTGTGGGCAAAATTCCTAGAGCTTTCACTATACTGGGATATACGTGCATGGCCGTAACGCACGAGCTTTTTAGACTTCACCCTGGTAAGGTTGTGCGTGTAATGTCTATTAGAGATAGAGTTCAAAACTCCGAGTTACTCTAGTATAATCTAAAGCATGAACACTACGCAAGAGTTCAAGTCGAAAGACACTTTTGTTTATGCACAATCTTATATTTATCAGATTGCTCGATGAAAATTGTTTTTAAAAATCCAAGTGGGGGATTGTTGGAAATTGTTTTTAAAAATCCAAGTGGGGGATTGTTGGAAATATGGCTTTTTAAACAAAAGAAAATGGGTGTTTAACAGGTTTCGATCTCTGGATCTCTCTCTCTCTAATATTAGTCCCATATCTACTATATAACTCTTTGTGTTAGAGTTTATAAGGAGATTGTTAGGACTTGGGCTTGGACCCCTTGGGGTACCACACTTTTGTGAAGAGGGGAGAGATAGACTCTCGCCACCGCCGTCCGTCCGGGTCGTTAAGAGAGCAACCCATTCTTTTTGCTACAAATTTATTTTCATTAAATAAATTTTGAATCTCTAAAGACAAAATTTCCTGTTGCCATGTTTTCCACGGTTTTCTTAAATGCGATTACGTTTAAGAATCTCTAAAGAGGGAATGAATCTACAAATTTATCTCCACGTTTTCCACTCTACGTATCCAGACGGGTTCTTGCCCTTGTATCTGGACGTTTTCTTAAATCCCACATTTTCCACATGTTTTTAATTGCGCTCTCCACGCAATGAATCTAGACGGGATTTCTATCCATGTATCTAGACGCTTTCTTAAAACCCACATTTTCCACATGTTTTAATTGCATTCTCTAAGCAATGTATCTAGTTGTGATTTCGTATTTGAACGAATCTGTATTCTCACTATAAATACCATATAGATTTAGAGCTCAAAAGATAAGAAGAAAAACAAAGAAAAAGGACTTTGCAAACAATAGCATTTCGTTTTGAAATTAGAGAGAACAAATCTTTTCCCTTTTGCAATCAGTTAATTCATTTTGTATTTCGATAAAAGAAGTGTGTTTTTAGCTTTGTTAAATTATTTACAATGTATTGATGATTCCGAGCAAAAACAAGAGTTTAAGGGTGATAGTATTTCGTTCATCAACTGTGCAATTGTTTGAACGAGACAGAGAAGATTCTGGGCTATTTTATCCTGGGGACGGCGGGGCTAATACACTGCTTGCACAATCTTGGGCAGAGCCGCAAAACGTCTTAAAGAGAGCGACCTAGTCCGCGACTCAACCCAAAAACAATTGGTACCTTCATTCCTAATTTTTTATTTGAATCTTTTACAGCAGTTGAATCTATTAGAGCAGTGACAACAGGGCCATATTTGATTTTTTCTTATCACCACGCCTGAGATGATGTTTTCGCTGTCACTTTAACGCCCAAACTCCATATTCGTGATTGATTGATTGTTGGGTTCCTGGCTAGCTGTTCTAAACTCTCCGCTCTTTAATCTTAAGGGGCCATAGGGAAGAGGAAGAGATATGTGATAGAGAAGAAGTCAACTGTGTGTTTTGTGACGGGTAGTTTTGGAATTTTGCGCGCAAAAGCAGGGGCAATTCCGTAATTTGAAATACACAAGACACACTTACACCATTGACACACTACCGACGCCGATTCTCGTTGGAGATTAGATGAGCAAGGTGTTCCATCTAATATAAATCATTCAGAATTCACATACCAGGGAAAATGTTTGAGTATTTTCATTTTCATAGCAATAAAAAAGTTGTGCAATACCAGACCACTAAAGAAGGTGGTAATTTCAAATCAATAGAATGAGAACATGATGTACCAAAATCTAGCAGTTCAATAGAAACATGATGTGGTTGGGTAATGAATCGGTGATGAAAAATTAGAGAATAGATAAAACTAATTTGGGCGAGAAATTACTCAAGCCATCAATGACTCGCAATTTCCTTAACGACCACAATAACTTTGTTAACATATATATACGATAGAAGGTATGATGGTGAGGGTATAAATGTAAAATAAAATTAAGCATTAAACCCATATTAACATCACAAAGTGGGATGCATCCACTTTCTCTTTTCTTTCTAACTTAATAGAAAGTCCAATCATTATTGGTTTATTTAATCTCAAATCTTCTTATTTGTTATATATATTTATATGCTTTTTATTATTTTATATCAATGTATTATATATTTACTTTTATATTATGCATTTTCTTTAAGTTTCATAATATGTTCATTATTATTTCCTTTTTGTACTACGTTTTTTTTAAATGTTGTTTTTATCATTAAAAAATAACAAGTAGTTTGATTTACAGAGTTAACCTTTTTGTTTTCCTCAATTGTGGTATACGCATGTGTGCGTTCTATTATTTTTTTTGAAAGACAAGCGTGTCGCCGGTGGGTATAGAATTCAAGACGTGAAAATTAAACCACCACAACCTTAATCATCCAACCAGCTTACCATTGGCTGTTCTATTATTAGTAAACCTATTAATTGGTTATTGAAAATTCATAGAACTTGGGTTGTGTTTGGTTGGAAAGAAACACACTTACATGAAAAAGATGATTTCGTGGTAGTTTTCTTGAAAGTTGCTTCCATGGAAATGTGAATTTCGATGTTTGGTTGTTACTTGGTTAGTTTGTAGAGACTTGAGATTCCATTGTTTGGATACACACTATTTCCACGGAAATGACTATGTAAGTAGTAAAAGGAGCCCTTGCAAGACTACAATTTATAATTGTTTTGAAGGCTACTAGCTCGAATTAAAGTTCTTATGCTACTTTTATGCATTAATTCGGATCTCATTGTACATGTGCTATTGTAAATCAAATATCTATATTCTGTTTGTTTTGTTTTTGCTTTATTTATTTATTAATTTTTTTTTTTATAAAATTGATATGCTTCCTTATTTTGCACCATGTACAATGTATATATAGATATTGGTTGGTCTTATTTTCTCGCTTAGTATATACCAATCTTTTACAAACCATTCTCTACAGATCTACAAATCTAACCTTGTTTAATAGAGTGAGGTTAGGAAATCAGGTTTTGCAACCATGTTTTATAACCAGGATGATGTGACATCGTTAAAAGAAGTTTTTACAACCTCGAGATACACATAAACACTTTGAAGATTTCATAATTCTTTCAAGATCACGCCATATCACCATAATTACAAAATCTGATTGCAAAAACATGATTTCCTAACATTTTTGTGTTTAACAAAACCATTTCAACATTTGGCTCTAGCTAGTTTATGCTTCATCATATTGGGCGAAGGAACAAACTCACAATCTTATATTATTATTATTTGTGAACATGAATGTATTAAACCTCTTACATGGAAATTAAGGTTGCCAATCAGTTTTAATGAGTTCTCGCTTACAATGAATCCAAGCATCCAATTAAACAAAACCTCTCCACAACCTCTGTTGTGGTGCGATTGTTGCGAATTTGGCTTTTTAAAAATAAAAACAAATGTGTGTTTACCTGGTTTTGAACCCTGGACCTCTCTCTCCCATTTTGATCCTTGAATAACTCTCTATTTTATAGTCCCATATCTATTATATATCTCTTTGTAGTAGAGTATATAAGGAGATAGTTAGGACTTGGGTTTGGACCCCTTGGGGGTACCACTCTTTTATGAAGAGGGGAGAGATAGACTCTCGCGCCCGCCGTCGTCCGTCCGATCGGTCGGGTCGGGTCATTTAGAGAGCAAAACATTTTTTTGCTGAAAATTTATTTAAACGAAAAAATAAACTCTTGAACTTCTGAAGAGAACTGAATCAAGATACGATATATCTGGACAGTCTCTCTAAATCAACGTGTGGCTTAAGTCGCGGCGAGATTTTCTCTCCACGATTTGATTTTATTCTCCACGCGATTGATGCCAATGAATCGAGTCTATATTTCGTTTTCGTTTGTACGTTTTTCAATCTATAAATACCATCTAGTTTTCGAGTTTTTAAAAAAATAGAGAAAAACAAATAAGAAACAGAGTCTTCTTTCGAAATCAGAAATAGAGTGTTCTTTCAGAATATATTGCAAACAGTCTTCGTGTTTACAACAATCAGTTTTCGTCTATTACATTTCTTCTTCTTGCTGATTTCTTTCAGTGGTATTTGTGATTCCGAGCAAATAAAGAGATTAAGGGTGATTTGTATACCGTTCATTTATTGTGCAATTTGTGAACGAGACAGAGAAGATTCTGGGCTGTTTTATCCTGGGGACGGCGGGGCTACGAAACTGCTTGCACAATTTTGGGCAGAGCCGTGAAACGTCTTAAAGAGAGCGACCTAGTCCGCGACTCAACCCAAGCAAAATTGGTACCATCGTTCCTTCTTTTTAATTCGAATTTACAGCATATTTTTCCAACAGCGATGAACTCGTTAAGAAAGTATATACCATCTGAAACATGTATGAAAGTGACCCACCATTCAATTGATAGGAATTTGAAGATGAAAACAAAAACATCATGCAATCCAGATCTGAAGAGGAAAAAAAAAGATTATAAATACAATGGCCGTAGCCGAAATCCGTGAAAAGTGGGGGCAAAATTAATCAATCTCACATCTCTGAAAGAGTATGAAACCTAACTCATTATCTCTATTATTGAAGCTCCATCCCAGAGCTTGATGTTTGAGCAATTTCTCTTTCCACCTCTTCAAACAATCCAATTTCATCTCCACTCCAACTTGCAAGCTACATTTCAAAATCCCCATTTGAAAATTCATATTTGACTATTTTTTTGTTTTTGTTTTTGTTTTTACGAATAGGTAATCGAAATCGATATTGGGTTTGGTTTTAGTTAGGGATAACTCTATTGCACCTGTATTATAGTAGAAATAGAAAAAAAAAATAAGGGGAGTTTGTTTGAAATGAGGTTAGGATTTTGTATATAAGTTTTCCTTTTTGTATTCTCTCATGTTTTTACTTTGGATTAGTCCTCTAACTTTTGAAGATAGAAGATTCAAGTTGATTTTTGTTGGACTCTGAAGATATACAAAGAAATGACGTAAAAGAGATGAGAAAGATGTATGGTGCAGGCTGATAGAGAAGACGTGTGCTTGCTGAAGGTTGAAGACAAAATCGCCTCCCATTTGGTCGAAAAACTTGGTTTGAGTTGAGAGTAGGGCTGGATGGATTTAGAAGTGTTGGAAATTTTGTATTTTCAATTTTATTGAATCAGTAAACTCATTGCATAAGGTCTTTATGTAAGTCTTTGATCAACGGTTGTGTTGGTTTAATTGTGTCTTCTGAGATACCTCGCAGTACACTTTGTGAACATAAATTTTTTTGTTCTGCGCGACTTTAGTAAAATGACAGTAACTTGCTCATTTCAAAACATTTTCAAGTGATTCAAGTTTTGTTTATTAGATAACTGAGAGTACTACAACTTTTGTGTTTTGATCAATTTGATAATCGGTTTCGATCGAGCACATAAGTTGGCCGAAAAGTAAAGAACACTATTCCGTTTTCATTTTTCGGACAGATTTGCACGACTTTAATAAAATGATCATAACTTGTTCGTTTCAAAACATTTTCAAGTGATTCAAATTGTGTTTATTAGATAACTCATAGTACTACAATTTTCTTGTTTTGATGAGCTTAAGAATTGATCTCAATTGAGAGTTTAAATTAGTCAAAAGTTACAATGTTTTACATTTTTTTCATTTTGAGTTTGAGTTTCTCTGTATGTTAAGTTATGCATTGGGTTTAAAGGTTTCGACTTTAAAGGAATTTGAGAGTTTTCGAGGGAGATAAGGAGATTTGCAAGTGATTTGAGTGTGGGAAGAGATTTTGAAGAAATTTGAAAAATGAGATTTCGAATGGGAAAGAGATGAATAATTGTCAATTTGAATGGAGAGAGAAAAAATGAATGTTTTTTGTTTACATAGGTGGTGTGAAAAAGTAAAAAAAAAAAAAAAAACTCAATGATGGTGTGAGAAACAGGATATAATGATAAAAGATTGTAGGGATGGCAACGGGGCGGATTGGGGCGGATTTGAACAAATCCATCCCCGCCTCGTCAGGATTAACAGATCCCCAAATCCGCCCCGCCAATCCGTTTATACATTTACTTAAAAACCACCTCCGCCCCGCGCGGATTGGCACGGATTGGCGGATATCTATTAAAAAAAATTTCTCTGATACAAAAATTTACTTCATTCATACAAAATTCAATCCTAAAAATTACTTCATTCATACAAAAATATAGTAAGAATCACACAGAAATTACAACAGATCTCTGATACAAAAAAAAATTCAGATTTAAACATACAAAAAATTACAAAAAAAATTCAGAATTTCAGATCTCAGATTATAATAAAAATTACAAAAAAAAATAAATTCGATCAAACAAATCTCTGATCTGATCTCGGATCAAGATCTGAGATCTGAACTCGGATCAAGATCTTTGATCTGATCTCAGAGATCTGAGATCTGAGATCTGACTTGAGATCTGATCTCAGATCGAAAATCTGGGAAGGCGGGGAAGGGAGGAGACAAGAAGGCGGGGAAGGGAGGGGAGAGGAGGCGGCCGGGTTGGGTCGTTCTTTCGAAGTAGAGCAGAGAGATGGAGAGGAGACACCCTTCGAGACTTCGAGTGTTCGTGAGGAGACGACCCATGGTCCGTGAGAAGGAGAAGGAGACACCGCCCTTCGCTGAAGGGGATGACCGACTTCGCTGAAGGAGACGACCGCTTTCGCTCTGTCGCTGAGTTCGCTGAAGGGGACGACCGACTTGAAGGCTTCGCTGAAGAAGACGACCAAGGAGACAGTGACTTCGCTCTGTCGCTGAGAGTGAGAATTTCTGAGAAAGGGGAAGCTGATTGTGAGATACTAACTCAGTGAGGGTGATAATCTCTCATCTCTGTGACTGTGAAGGAGGGAGGCGGTGTGAGAGTGATACATCTGTGAGAGGGGAGGGGAAGAGAGCGATGTGTGTGAGTGAAATTGTGATTGTGAAAGGGTTAATCCCTTTATATAGTTGAAGGGCAATTTTGTAAATTTATCGATTAAACGAATATTCGTGGGGCGGATATGGCTAAATCCGTATCCGCCCCGAATATTCAACGAATATTGTTTGGATACCCGAAAACTCATTCAGCTATATCCAAATCTGCCCCATACAAATTAAATAGGGCAAATATTCGTAAAAATCCGCCCCACTACCAACCCTACAGGATAGTCTTTACCTTATTTCAAATAATCTTAAATTTAGATAAATTCTTTCAAATACTTAATTGAATGCCTTTCATTTTTAAATCTTTCACTGTCCTTGATTCAATACACCCCCTAAAACCCTCTCCCAAAACCCTTAAGATACCAAATCAATCCTTACAGTCCTCTAATGGCATCTCTCCCTCGTCTCCGTCTCCGTATCCACTCTCTAATCACCTGTCATCAATCCTAAACCCAGATTCGAAAACCCCTCTAACCTCGAAACAAAAGTCCCGAACTGCCATAGGCCTCCTCAAGACCGAAAAGAACCCGGAAAGAATCCTCGAAATCTTCCGCGCTGCTTCCCTCCACCCAGACTCCCATCTCGACCGCATATCCATCTCTCTCTCCATTTCCAACCTCCGTGACTCCCAACACTTTGAAGCCATCCGCACTTTCCTCGAAGAGCTCAAGACCACCCGCCCCGACCTTCGCAATGAGCGCTTCATGTCTCATGCTATCATTCTTTATGGTCAAGCAGGGATGATTGATCAAGCCATTCGCACTTTCAAACAAATGGGGGAAATGGTTATTGGGTAAGACTAATTCAGATCTGAATGTAAATCGAATTTTTCGTGATTTTCCCAAGGATTGTAACATTAGGCCTAATTTGGAGACTTATAATACTGTTTTTAGGCGTTTTGCGAGTCGGGTTCGTCTATTTCGGTTTATTCGATTTTAGCTGAGATGGAGAGGAAGGTGTTGTAAGCCAAACGCTACTTCTTTTGGGTTGGCGCTTGGCGGGTTTTATAAGGAAGAGAAGTTTGAGGAGGTGGGGAAGGTGTTGGAAATGATGGAGAAGCAGGGTTTGAGTGCTAATGCTGCTACTTGTAATATCAGGATTCAGAGTTTGTGTAAACTGAAGAAATCGGCTGAGGCCAAGGCCTTGTTTGAAGGGATGTTGGCTAGGAATATAAAGCCAAATTCGGTTACCTATTACCATCTAATTTACGTGGTTTGCAAGGAGGGAGATTTGCAGGAGGCTATTCGACGATATGCCGAAGAAGGGTTGTGTCCCAGGATCGGATTGCTATTTCACTCTTGTTTATTACCTTTGCTAAGGAGGAGATTTTGACAACGCACTGAGGGTGTGTGAAGATTGTCTCGAGAAAGATTGGATTCCAAACTTTTCTTCCATGAAATCCCTCCGCAATGGGCTTGCAGGCAGTTCCAAGGTTGAAGAGGCTCATAAACTTGTTAAGAAGATGAAAGAGAAGTTCAAAAAAAAATACTGATTTGGGGGATGAAATTGAAGGGGCTTTACCCCAGTAGGAGGACAGACTGCTTAAGCCTATATTTCTTTTGGTAAGATCATCAGACACAAGATCTGTTTTGTTCAATGAAGTATTTTCAGTAATGTTGGGGTTTTCTCTAATGTTCACTTTTTTGTTGTAGAACAATCTTTACATGCCTAGAAAATAATCAAATTGTTATGATTTTGTGCTGCTATGGTTGGCAGATTTTGGTTAAAAATCACGGTCAAATGCATAAATTTGGTCCACCCTTCTATATATGAGTTGAGCTGATCGCATTTATTCTGTAATGTCTTGAAAAGTGACTCGTCGAAAATTAGAGGGTAGAAACCACTGTACATTGCAACTGCATGATATTTAGATAGAAAACATGACACGGATGATTAATAAAAGGGATAGAAGGAATGTCATAATGATTTTGGAAGTTTCGAGCCTCTTTATCTATTTAGTTCACTGACGAGTGTTCGCTGCTTTGCAACAAATGAACTGATGAAGAGTTGGCGAAAGGAACCTTAAATAGCCATCGTTTGGCGGATCCGGGGGGGGGGGGGGGGGGGGTGCGCAGGAGGAGCTCCTGCGCATAGATCTGGGCCGTCGGATTTGATGGACAGTTCATATCTGTGGATTTGAAAGAAAAAAAATTTCACAGTTAATCAATCGCCACCTCCACCCCCACCACCAGTTTACTCACCTCCACCCCCACCTCCACCCCCACCACTAGTTTACTCACCTCCACCCCCACCACCAGTTTATTTGCCTCCACCTCCACCACCACCAGTTTACTCACCTTCCCCACCACCATCACCTCCCCCACCATCATGATAAGATGATGATGATCTCATCAAAATCACTTGCCCCTCCTTCTCTTCTGGCTTATGGTATGGTGTGTGTGTATGGTGATGGTGGCTCATGCTCTGTTTTTTTTTATTTTTAAAAGGAGTAGTTATTACCTTTGGTTGGGTTTACATTGTTTTTGAAGAGAGCTGTTTGTAGTTCTTTTTTTGGAAACCATATGGCTCGATGTAAATTTTAGTTCCGCATGAAATAAAGAAATAGACCCTTTAGATCTATCTAATCTACTTATCTTCAAAGGGGGCGGGGTGTATGAACATTGCTGGCATGCTCTTGTTTGCTTCATGTGTTAAACACTTGCACATCATGATGTTTCTTGCTATGAACTTCGATGATATGCATAGATGGTGGAGGTGGCGATTGATAAACTGGTGGTGGTGGAGGTGGGGGAGAGAAAGTCTGTTAAAAACTGTGAATTTTTTTTTTTCAAATTCACAGATCTAGACTGTAATATCTGCGTTTTTTTTAAAAAAAAAAAATTGGGCGGAGTGTACTCAGTTAATGTGGTGGGGGCACATAGCCACCCATCCTTTAAACACGACCCCCCCTTTTGTTCTTTATTCTCCCTCTTTTCTTTTTTTTCTTTCCAGGGAGCGACGCGACGAACTTCGTCCCTTCTTCTCCAGCGATTCGGTTGTGGTTGCCATTTTTGTCCCCCAATCTCACCTCCCCCTCCTCATTTCTTCTTCTCTTCGTTTCTCTGTTGGTTTTTCGCAAAAAAAAAAAAAAAATTCAGTTTTCATTTGGGTTTGGTGTTGGATTTGTTTGATCGGTTTCCATAGCTCCGATCAGACGTGGAGGGGCCTTGGTGGCGTCATTGGGAGCCCTTAGAACCGACATGCAAGGTTGATTTTGGGGTTGGCCGAATTTTTCAAAAAATCAGGGTGCATGTTCGTTTGGACTATTCTTCGGCATGAATCCGGCCTTTGGGTGCGTGGGTGAGCCTCACATTCATGACTCCGAGTGTCCTTAAACCCATTTCCGGCCTGTTGTGCAGTTTGGAGGCGATCAGACCGGAGTAGGGAGGGTTTCGGCGGGGTATTTGCCGAATTTTTATTGCTCATAAGTTTTTCTTTCAGTCACGCGCCGCTTGTAATTTATTTTTTCAGTTTTCGGCTAGTTTGCTCAGTTTCGAGTCCGCCTTGCAGTTTTAGAAATTTTCGTGGTCCCGCATTCGTGGTTTTGCGAGTTAGGAGTTCCGACCGGTTGATAGGGGCATAATTAGGCTATTTTTAGTACCATATTTCTATATATATTTTTAACTATTACTTGTTAATTATGGTACTAATTGCTATTTTCATGTTTGTGTAGGTTTTCAATTACAATATTTTAAAATAGAAGCAAATTGGCAATTTAGGAATACTAATTGCACAAGGAATTCACACAAGCAAGAAAACCACACCAACAAGGAAACCACAGAAAGAAGAAAACAAGAATAAAAAGGGGACGATACCTGGCTTTGAGAGATCACCCATCCAGCAATAGCATTCATCCATCGCCAAAACCTAACCCACCATCGCAGACTTCTCTTCATCATCATCCCCGCTTACAAACCCTAGCCGCCATCACCCAGAATCCATCCACAGCATCTACAACATCCTCTTCCATCCATCCATAGCCTCCCACAGCCGCCGCCGTCGTCCTCCTTCACAACAACCATCAAGCTCTTCTACCTGAACCCATCATCAACCATCTTCACCGCCCTCATCCACAGCCGCAGACCACCACCGTAGGACCCTGTTCATCTCCTCCTCCTTACAATCACAATCCCTTCTTCCATCCTCTCGCCTCATCCCTCTCTCGCCTGATTATCTAATCATCTCTCAGCCGATCGCTTCCACCAGTCAGATAAACCCCTCGCCACAGCCTCTCTCGCTGTCCCTGATTGTCGCCACCTCGCCAGCCACCGTCTCAGTCCCTCGTCATCCCTTTATCCGTCTCACTCTGTTTCACAAACAGAGATCGAAAGGAAACAAAAGTTAGCAGATCGTGAAGAGGAAGGAGCGATTCGCGAAGGAAAGTGAAGGAGCAGATCGTGAAGAGAAAGAGGATTCTCTTCTGCTATTCGCACCCCAGCTTCTACTCAGTACCACCACGGATCAGTGTTTTGTTTTCATCTCTAAACATTTCTTCCTCTTAATTTTAGTTTGATTATTGATTATGGATTACTATTTGAACATAATTAATATGTCTAGCTAAACTCCTCTTAGTTAGGAGTGGATTCGAAGCCCCGAACATGTGCTTTATAAATTAATTGAATTTAATTTTCCTTGCTATTAGTGATTGTGTTTTGCTTAACTGCTTTATAGAAAATTTTTCTTTGTATGTTTGTTAAGGTGGTCAACTTAGTAAGCATGCTAGGATCTGGGGCTAGAGTATAGGAGAGTTTCACCTAATTGTTATGATCCTGTATTTACAAGTAGTAAATACCAAGGAACGTTGGTAAGGTTAAGTAAAAACCTAGGCAAGAACAAGATGTTGATCATACTTGTAATTGTCTAGTCAGTGTTCATATTTTTCACAAAACTTAATGATCTTAGATTATTATTTAACTTGCGATTCCTGTTTAGATAGCATGATAAGAATAGTTTGAAAGCGACGCTTAGTTTAATTCAACAAACTTGAGAAAATAATAAGATTAATGCAGTGCGGTCACGGTTAGTCTTGAGCATTGTCTCTCACGAGTTAGCAAGTAATTATTGAAGATTGATTTATAAGCATATGTTTGGTGTGTGGAGATAAACCCTTAGCTAATTTCTCATCTTTGCCATCCCTTTAGTTTTATTATCTTTATAGTAATTTTCGTAGTTATTTTCATACTTTAATTTAGAAAATCCAATCCCCTTTTATTTAATTAATTAGGTTGTTAGTTGTCTTTTAGTTATTATTAGTGTTAATTGACAAACCCTCTAATCCCCGGTCTAGAACGATCCCTACTTATTCTATACTACAATCACAAAGTAGGGTATTAAGTTGTGTGCTACAAAAATAGTGCATCAATTTTTGGCGTCGTTGCCGGGGATTAGAAAAGTTGTTGATTACTTAATTAGTTTTTATTTATTTATTTTTATTTGTATTTTTATTGATTTTTTTCTTCTTTATTTCTTTATCTCATGTACTAGTTCATGCACAATAGGAGATCCAGCTAAAACTTAGTAGAATACGATTCAGAGTCTGAGAAAACATTTAGAAGACGAAGAAGAGAAACAAAAGAACTACAAACATCTAGCTTTGAATCTGAATCTGAAGAGTTCGACATGGGAGATAATAGATCTATTAAAGAACTTTCGGCATCCACCTTGGACAATGCCGCACCCTTGTGCATTCAATATCCATTAGCCGCGCAGGGCAAGACTGAGTCATTCGAGCTGAAATTTAGCCTACTTCATCATATTTCGAAGTATCATGGTCTTTCTATGGAGGATCCAAATAAACATTTAGAGGAATTTGAAGTTGTATGCTCCAGTATGACGCCAATAAATGTGGATGTAAACATCCTAAAGTTGAGAGCATTCCCCTTTTCTCTGGCTGATAGGGCTAAGGATTGGCTCTATGAACTACCTTTCGGAACAATATATTCTTGGGAGAGCATGAAGAAGGTGTTTCTAGAGAAATTCTTTCCAACTTCCAAAATTATCTTGTTGAGGAAGAAAATCAGTGGCATACAGCAAGGTCCAGGAGAATCATATCCGACTTACTATGAGCGCTTCAAAACTCTCATAGCATCATGCCCGCAGCATCAGATGAAAGATGAGCTCCTGATTCAATACTTTTATGAGGGATTGCTTCCTCTTGAGCGACAGATGTTAGATGCAGCGGCAGGAGGAGCTTTGGTTGATAAAACTCCAGCAGCAGCAAAAAATTTGATTGCAACCCGAGCCTTAAATGCCCAGCAGTATGAAGGAATTGGAGAGCCTTCACGCCAAGTCAATGAGGTAAGTACTAATTCTAGTTTGGAAGCTCAAATGGCTAATCTTACCTCACTTGTGACTCAGGCCCTAGGGAATCCGAATATGCTAGGAGTTGCACAAGTTTGTGGCGTGTGTACAAAGCCAGGACATCCATCTGATCAATGTCCTCAACTGATTGAGAGTGGCGGTTGGGAGAATGTCAATGCAATAGGTTTTCAGGGGCAAAATCACTATAGGAATAATCCTTATTCGAACACCTACAATGAAGGTTGGAGAAATCACCAAGTTTTGGATGGAGAAATTCATAACAACCTCAAGAACAGACTTCGAATCGGCCACCCCCTGGTTTCGCCCAAAGGCCACCTGAACCACCTCAGCACAATTCAGGTATGCCGCTTAATTATGATGAGATTATGAAATCATTGACTATTTCTCAGCAGAACCAATCAAAGGATATAACAGATTTGAAACTACAAATGGGACAGATAGCTGAGTTTATGGGACAAATTCACGAGTAAGGAAAACTTTCTAGTTCTACCATTCCAAATTCGAAAGGTGGGTTTGAAACCGCAAAAGCAATTACATTGAGGAGTGGTAGGCAACTTGAGAATGATCCAATAGTCCCTGAACAGAGTCGAAATAAGAAAGCTGAGTTACAGAAGGGTGATCCAGCCATCATTGAAAAACCAGAGCTCCAAGGTAAGAAGGTGAGCATTCCAAATTCAGTTTCTGCTAATCTTGTTCCACCTTTTGTGCCTTTTTCAGGTAGGTTTGTCAAATCTAGAAAAGATGAACAAGATAAGGAAATTTTGAAAACTTTCCGAAAAGTCCAAGTCAATATTTCGCTTCTTGATGCTATTAAGCAAGTGCCTAAATATGCAAAAAAATTTAAGGAACTTTGCACAACAAAGAGACGACTTCAAGACGGAGAGGTAGTTAAGTTAAGTGAGAATGTCTCTGCAGTTCTTCAAAGGAAATTGTCACCGAAGTGTAAGTATCCAGATAGTTTCATTGTCCCTTGTGTTATCGGTAATACTAAAATTGACAATGCAATGTTAGACTTAGGTGTTTCAGTTAATGTTATGCCATATTCTGTTTATCGTTCTATGAATCTTGGGGAACTAAAAAATGATGGTGTGATTATTCAATTGGCTGACCGCTCTAATGCATATCCGCCAGGTTTGTTGGAAGATGTGTTGGTACAGGTTAATCATTTGATCTTCCCAGCAGATTTCTATGTGTTTGAAATGGAAGATTCGGCATTGTCAACACCTTTGCCTCTTATTTTAGGGTGCCCCTTCATGAAAACTGCAAGAACAAATATTGATGTGCATGCAGGAAAATTGACAATGGAAATTGATGGCGATGTTATTGGTTTCAACATCTTTGAAGCCATAAGGTACCCTGTTGATAATCATTCTTGTTTTTCTATTGACGTGGTGGATATTTTGTCACAGGAATTTCTTGACGTCATGAACGATGATGAACTTGAAATCACCATTGCTACTGGCGCCGGATATGAGAGAAATGGAGTCCTTTGTGACAATATGAAGATCTTGGCCGATAACATGAGGGATGAGATCATTGAGACTGTGGCAACCTTTGAGTCAATGCCACGAATTGTTAGTGAGTTACCTCCTCCAATTATTATTCCCTCATCTACTAAAAAACTTTTACCTTCTGTGATTCAGGCACCTACACTTGAGCTTAAACCGTTACCGAATCATTTGAAGTACGCGTAATTGGGAGATGATGAGACGTTGCCTGTCATCATATCATCATCACTCACAAATTTAGAGGAGGAAAAGCTTATTCGAGTTTTGAAGGAATACAAGACTGCAATTGGGTGGACATTGGCAGACATAAAGGGTATTAGCCCTACCACTTGTATGCACCGTATACTTCTTGAGGAAGGTGCAAAACCCACTAGAGAAGTTCAGCGCCGCCTAAACCCCCCTATGATGGAAGTTGTGAAGAAAGAAATCATTAAACTCCTTGATTGTGGCGTGATGTACCCTATTTCAGATAGCAAATGGGTTTCACTAGTGCAAGTAGTTTCGAAGAAGTCTGGCATAACTATGGTGAAGAACGAGGAAAATGAGTTGGTTCCCACGCGAATACAAACAGGGTGGCTGGTTTGTATTGACTATAGAAAGTTGAATGCAACTACCAGGAAAGATCATTTTCCTCTTCCCTTTATTGATCAATTGCTTGAAAGGTTGGCCGGTCGTGTTTTTTATTGTTTTCTTGATGGTTGTTCAGGATATAATCAGATTGTCATCACTCCAAAAGATCAAGAAAAGGCAACCTTTACATGTCCATTCGACACTTTCGCATATAGAAGAATGTCATTCGATTTGTGTAATGCCCCGGCTACCTTCCTGACATGTATGGTAAGTATATTTTCAGACTTTATTGAAAAAATCATTGAGGTTTTTATGGATGATTTTAGTGTTTTCGGTGATTCTTTTGACCATTGTCTAGATAATCTTGCATTGATTATGAAGCGATGCATTGAGGTTAACCTTGTATTAAATTGGGGAAAATGTCACTTTATGGTTAACCAAGGTATTGTTTTAGGTCATGTGATTTCAGCTAGGGGTATTGAGGTTGATAAAACTAAAATAGATCTTGTACGTTACTTACCCTCTCTTACTTCGGTGAGAGAGGTTCGTTCTTTTCTTGGACATGCAAGATTCTATCGGCGATTTATCAAAGATTTTTCTAAGGTTTTTGGACCACTATGTCGACTCCTACAAAAAGATGTGCCATTTGAGTTCAATAATGACTGTCAGACAACGTTTGACAAGCTTAAGGAGTTGTTGACATCAGCACTTATCATTGCACCACCGGATTGTAGTCTTCCATTTGAACTTATGTGTGACGCATCAGATTATGCCTTAGGAGCAGTTTTAGGCCAACGGAGGGATAAACGTCTTCACGTCATCTACTATGCATCCCGAACCTTGAATGACGCTCAATTGAATTATTCCACAACTGAAAAAGAACTTTTAGCTGTTATATTTGCTTTAGAGAAATTTCGATCTTATTTAATTGGAACTAAAGTTATAATTTTCTCTGATCATGCAGCTTTAAAATACTTGCTTACGAAAAAAGAAGCGAAACCGAGACTTATATGGTGGATACTTCTTCTTCAAGAGTTTGATGTGGAGATCAGGGATAAAAAAAGGGAGTGAAAATGTGGTAGCTGACCACATGAGCCGTTTGGTGCGCAATGAGGAACCCCAGCCAATTCTTGAGACTTTTCCTGACGAGCAACTATTTTTGGTCGAGGTAAGTGAACCATGGTATGCCGATATTGTAAATTACCTTGTATCCAAACAGATTTCAAACACCTTAACTCGAGTTCAGAAGGATAAGCTCAAGAAAGTGGCGAAACAGTTTGTATGGGATGATCCCTATCTGTGGAAGCATTGTACCGATCAACTGATTAGAAGGTGCGTACCCGATTCTGAATTTAATTCAATATTGACATATTGTCATTCCTATGCTTGTGGGGGACACTTTGGAACTCAAAGAACAGCTCGTAAGGTTCTAGAATGTGGATTTTATCAGCTCACTTTATTTAAGGATGCAAGATTATTTTGCATGACTTGTGACTGGTGTCAAAGAACAGGTAATTTAGGCCCTAGAGATCAAATGCCACAACATCCTATATATAATGTGGAAATCTTCGATGTATGGGGTATTGATTTCATGGGTCCATTTCCTTCTTCTAATGGTTTCATATATATATTGCTTGCTGTGGATTATGTTTTAAAGTGGGTGGAAGCAAAGCCACCCGTACTGACGATTCCAAAGTTGTTGCAACATTTATTCGTTCTAACATTTTTGTAAGATTTGGAATGCCGTGAGTGATTATAAATTATGGAGGTTCCCATTTTTGCAACCGTACAATTGAAGCTATGCTTAAGAAATACAATATCACACATAAGGTTTCAACACCTTATAATCCCCAAACAAGTGGACAAGCCGAAGTTTCAAATCGGGAAATCAAAGGAATACTTGAAAAAATAGTAAAGCCCACTCGCAAAGATTGGAGCATGCGACTTGATGATGCTTTATGGGCATATCGAACAACATATAAGACACCTATAGGGATGTCTCCCTTTCGGATTGTATATGGGAAACCGTGTCATTTACCAGTTGAGCTAGAACATAAGGCGCATTGGGCTATTAAGGCTTTCAATATGAACATTGATGATGCTGGCCTTCATAGGAAATTGTAGCTGAACGAGCTTGAAGAGATTCGGAATGACGCATATGAGAGTGCCAGGATTTATAAGGAGAAAACTAAAGTTTTTCATGATCGCATGATCCGTGGAAAGACTTTTGTGGTGGGCCAGAAAGTCTTACTTTTTCAGTCACGCCTTAAACTTTTCCCCGGTAAGTTACGTTTTAGATGGGTTGGTCCTTTTATTGTTACTAATGTTTTTCCCCATGGTGCTATATAGGTGAAAAGTGTCACAACTGGAAATGAGTTCAAGGTGAATGGGCATCGACTTAAGCCCTATTATGAGTCATTTGTGGAACATGACGTGGATGACGTATCACTCCATGTTCCCACTTATTCTGAGGATTAATTGGAGATATCGTCAGGCTGCACGACGTTAAGACAAACGCTGTTTGGGAGGCAACCCAATCAGATTTGCTTTCTTTAGCATTTTATTTTATTTTCGTTATTTTTGCTTTTGTTTGTTAGTAGTTTGTTTTTCCACGTTTAAATCTTTCATTGCATGTGCTATAATCTATTAACATTGAAGACAATGTTAGGTTAAAGTGTGGGGGGAACAAAACATTGTTTTATTTTGAAAAAAAAAAGTGTCAATCCCATAAAAAAATATATATATATATATATTGGTTTTTATTTTCTTTGTTGGTATTAGTGTCATAAAAAAATAATAATAATAAAAAAATAAAAAATAAAAAAAATTAAATTATAGTTGTTTTGAGTCTTAGGATACTTTCCAACACAATGATGAGATTTGGTTTTTAATTGCATGACTTTAAAATGATTTATAAACATGATTCAAGATCTAATATTATTCTTTGGTTAATGCTTATTTATGGTTATCATATGCAAATTCACATGTAATCAACTTAGTAATTGGTACTCATAGCATGCTTAGTTGAATTTAACTCATTATAATCAATATGTGAGTTTTGAGCCTATTGTTCCTTTGATTTTGAAAGTTTTTAGTTAGGTCATCTTTTATTTCTTTTGTCAATAATAATTCGTTGCATGATCTCAATTTTGTTTGCTTTGGTTGATACTTGGATTGCTTTCAAAATAAAGAATTAAACACTAGAACTTGTATTAATTTCGTTCAAAACATCATATTGAATTGCATGACATGCTTGACATGATAAAAGCACCTAGTTTTCACCATTGCCAAATAAGCCCGATCCATAATATTTTTCCTTTAGGTTAACCCCATTGAGCCTGTTATTAAGCATTTTATTTCATTACCCTCATTCTCTATCCCTAACCTAATAAAACGAGTGGACCATAATTTGATTTGCAGATATTTTATTGTGGTTCAAGGTATGTTGAAAAACAAGTATGGGGGAAGACCCTTGTGGTAGACAGTTCAAAAAGAAAGAGTTGCCAAAAAAAAAAAAAAGTTACAAAAGGATACAAGTTCTTATCTATATCCATTCAGTATTATAGTACCATACAGATAGTATACAAAATAATTGTTGAAGCTCTTCATTATCAATGAGTCACCTCGTCATTTTTCCACTTATGTCTTGAACCATATGATTCTTTGCTAATGTCTCTAATCTTATTGCATGCTTTCACAATTTCTTCAAGCCCTTTGAAAATTTCATATCCGTTCTTTCTCTTCCCTTGACCCCTGGCCCCATTACAACCTGAATTAAGACCTTTTGATTGAGTGTGTCTTGCAATGTCACGATGTGGAGATTCGAATGAGGTATAAGCATATGGTGTCACTAGTTCTTACATTCAAGTAGTAGCATTCCTTCTATGAGATCATATATCTGAAAAAAAAAAAATCAGAAAATGTCATTCTTTCTTGTTATATCATATGTGAGCTATTTGTTTCCCTTTTACATTAATCCTCTCACATATAACTAGAATAGGAATAGTGATTTCACCAAACAATCAGTGAAAAAGAAAGGAGTGCATCCAGTGAGATTTTTGGGTTAATTCTTCTTGGCACGCGCTTGAGTTTCACAGTCACTTGGATTGATTTAATTGTAAATTTTTATATCATTGCTATGAACGTGTATTAATTTTCGAATGATGTGGATTTAATCTTGTGTTTACAAAGAATCTTAACATGTCATGATCCGTTGAAAATCTCTGAGACAAATGTTGGAAAGTATAGATTGAGTCATTCGAGTCTTTTATATTTGTTTATTGGATTTGCTCGATGACTAGCAAAAGATAAGTGTGGGGAAATTTGATAGGGGCATAATTAGGCTATTTTTAGTACTATATTTCTATATATATTTTTAGCTATTACTTGTTAATTATGGTACTATGCTAATTTCATGTTTGTGTAGGTTTTCAATTACAATATTTTAAAATAGAAGCAAATTGGCAATTTAGGAATACTAATTGCACAAGGAATTCACACAAACAAGGAAACCACACCAACAAAGAAACCACAGAAAGAAGAAAACAAGAATAAAAAGGGGATGATACCTGGCTTTGAGAGATCACCCATCCAGCAATAGCATTCATCCATCGCCAAAACCTAACCCACCATCGCAGACTTCTCTTCATCATCATCCACGCTTACAAACCCTAGCCGCCATCACCCAGAATCCTTCCACAACATCTACAACATCCTCTTCCATCCATCCATAGCCTCCCACAGCCGCCGCCGTCATCCTCCTTCACAACAACCATCAAGCTATTCTCCCTGAACCCATCATCAACCATCTTCACCGTCCTCATCCACAGCCACAGACCACCACCGTAGGACCCTGTTCATCTCCTCCTCCTTCCGACCACAGTCGCTTCTTCCATCCTCTCGCCTGATTATCTAATCATCTCTCAGCCGATCGCCTCCACCTGTCAGATAAAACCCTCGCCACAGTCTCTTTCGCTGTCCCTGATTGTCGCCACCTCGCCAGCCACTGTCTCAGTCCCTCATCATCCCTTTATCCCTCTCACTTTGTTTCACAAACAGAGATCGAAAGGAAACAGAAGTTAGCAGATCGTGAAGAGGAAGGAGAAATTCGCGAGAGGAAAGTGAAGGAGCAGATCGTGAAGAGAAAGAGGATTCTCTTCTGCTATTCGCATCCAGCTTCTACTCAGTACCACCATGGATCAATGTTTTGTTTTCATCTCTAAACATCTCTTCCTCTTAATTTTAGTTTGATTATTGATTATGGATTACTGTTTGAACATAATTAATATGTCTAGCTAAACTTCTCTTAGTTAGGGGCGGAATCGAAGCCCCGAACATGTGCTTTATAAATTAATTGAATTTAATTTTCCTTGCTATTAGTGATTGTGTTTTGCTTAACTGCTTTATAGAAAACTTTTCTTTGTATTTTTGTTAAGGTGGCCAACTTAGTAAGCATGCTAGGATCTGGGGCTAGAGTATAGGAGAGTTTCACCTAATTGTTATAATCATGTATTCACAAGTAGTAAATACCAAGGAACGTTGGTAAGGATAAGTAAAAACCTAGGCAAGAACAAGATTCTGATCATACTTGTAATTGCCTAGTCAGTGTTCATATTTTCCCCAAAACTTAATGATCTTAGATTGTTATTTAACTTGCGATTCCTGTTTAGATAGCATGATAAGAATAGTTTGAAAGCGATGCTTAGTTTAATTCAACGAACTTGGGAAAATAATAAGATTAATACAGTGCGGTCATGGTTAGTCTTGAGCATTGTCTCTCACGAGTTAGCAAGTGATTATTGAAGATTGATTTATAAGCATATGTTTGGTGTGTGGAGATAAACCCTTAGCTAATTTCTCATCTTTGCCATCCTTTTAGTTTTATTATCTTTATAGTAATTTTCGTAGTTATTTTCATACTTTAATTTAGAAAATTCAATCCCCTTTTATTTAATTAATTAGGTTGTTAGTTGTCTTTTAGTTATTATTAGTGTTAATTAACAAGCCCTCTAATCCCCGGTCTAGAACGATCCCTACTTATTCTATACTACAATCACAAAGCAGGGTATTAAGTTGTGTGCTACAAAAATAGGGCATCACCTGTAGGAATTGGGTTTTGAAAATCCATTCCGCTCAGGTGAGTGAAATTATAATATTTATTTTGAGAAATAATTATTTGAAATCCTAAATTTAATTTTTACATTATACCGTCGATTGTGTATAATTGAATCCAAATCCGAAATTTGGGGTTTTCAGATATTTCGATGACTGTGTTGGTTATTTGTGAATGAATTATGTATTAGGTTTTCTGAAAGCATGATATACTTGAATGAAATCGAATAGTGAATGAATTTTGGGTGTGATTAGGCTTTGGTGTAATGACATTGGACTTGTATGCTTCATTTTCTAGTTTGCATAGTATGTCATGTTTTACCGTGGATTGTCGAGTCTTGAGCATGTATGATAATTGACTCGAATAAATTTATCGTTGTGAATTGGGTCATGTTGGGACGCTAGCATAGTCGTGGTTTTATAAAAATTGCCGAATTGTTTATGATTGCATGTCTGTTACCATTGATTATGTACAGACTCATCATTTGTGCATGTGGATATTAGTATAAGTGTCTTTACCCCGCTGTAATGCCTGTTGTGCCGATGCTTAGGAGCTTGCTCGGATCGTGAGTTGGATGGTGCTTGAGATGACTCGCACCAGACATTGAGGACGTTATTGCATGTGGCAAGCTTGCTGAGGTGCGGTGAGCTCCCGCACGCATTTGCCACTATAGAGTGCAGTAGGACGGGTCCCGGAGGACGTGCTTTGGAGATTACTCGCTTTCCCTCACAGCGCGCTTGAGTTTGATTGTGTTAGGTTGGCCGTGTTAGGCCAGTCGTTCGGGATGTTTGAGTTTGTATCCTGGCAGATGACACCCCATTAGGATACAAACAAGCCCGAAGTTGTACTGGTGCACGTTGTGGGATGTGTCTGGGTGAGACACATTCGTAGGGTATGCAGATACCTACGATATGAGACACTTATACAAAATTTTACAGGATTTTTGGCTTCGACTTGATTGCTATACCTAGGAGACTATGAAGAATTATGAGATTGTCCTTATTTTCTACGCTTGATATTTACCATGTTTGAATCACGTGTAATGATCGGCATATATCGTAAACTTGTAGTATTGTTGAATCTGAAATGCTTGTGTTGTTGCTTGAACTTAGAAATATTATCTTTAGAGACACGGTGTGATTTAGTCTTTAGAACTTGTTACTTATCATTTATTGTTTGACATGAATTTTCCTGGTATAGTATAACGTTATTTGTATTTAGTTCGCTCGCACCAGCTAGCTTTGTGCTTTGCTGACCCCGCAAGGGGTGTGCTTCTATTGGAGTGTAGGCAGTGTTGGCGTTCCTGCTGATCGTGGCGCTTAGACCCTGTTTTTCGTTGTAGGCGCGTTTTGTGTTGTGTGGTCGTGTCCACCCTGTACGGGTATATTTTGCTTCCTCTATGTTATCAGATGTATTTTATTGTTATACTAGATGCTTGTATATTGGTTTTGTCGCTATGACTCTGGCGGGGCGAATCAAATATACTTATTTTGTTCAAATTTTTATCGTAGTTTTTCACTACAAGAAAAATGTTGATTCATAGCGTTTCAAAAACGCTATGGTAGGCAGCCGACGCTATAATAGACCCAGGGGCTATTATAGCGGTTTTAAAACGCTATGGTAAGTTTGGCTTTTATAGCGGTTTAAAAACGCTATGGTAGAGGATACTATAGCGGTTTAAAAACGCTATGGAAATCTACCATAGCGGTTTAAAAACGCTATGGTAAGTATACATAGCAAAATTATTATTATTATTATTATTATTTTTTTTTTTTATTTTTATTTTTTAACTATCAAATGACTTTTTATTATATCTCATAAGTTTTATGTCTAGAAAATAAAAATTTTAATGTGCCAAAGTTAAACATTTCCATGAATTAATGTAATTAATTAATAAACTGCATTACATCAAGTCAGGACTCTGTGTTTAAAAAATACAGTTTCATTTCTACCAATGGACAACCGCTCAAACAATGTCCCAGTATGAGATCTATGAGACAGCTGATCACAACTTAACTGACCACAGTTTCATTTCTGGACAGCTGCAGTTAAATCAACCCCACTGCTTCCTCGGTTTGTAACCATCCGCACGGTAATTCCAGCTGATCTACAGACTGCAACGGATTCCTTGACGCCCGGACGAAGAGGATCCTTGATACCCACATGGAGCTGTTTTAAGAGATGAACATGATGTAGTCATAACAGCATGTGCAGGATCATCGCCTGGACACTATAATTATGCACGAACTGCATGGTATCGAAACTGCCCTTAATCTGATGGAAAAACACTGTATTAATAAGGCTATTTTTAGCACTGACTCAGCATATGCCCTGTCCATTCTCACAAAGAATGAAGCTACTCCATAGGAGGCTATTGTTTTTGCAATATATTTGACATTGCAAAGTAATATGACATGTACATAAACATAGATACCAAGGGAGAGAAAAAAAGAGGGAGTAACTAATCTACATTAATGCCGTACCAGAACATAAAAGAAGAGAACACCAATGCAGCATTGATCATCCAATGTTTTAGTCTCTCAGAGTGACCCTGGAATTGAGCAAAAACAATAATCAAAAGACATCTATCAGCTTTTCTACCACATCTTGTTCTTGTGTATACTCGATAAAAATAAGAACGTAATTGCACGGACGTGTATGCCCAACTTTACGTTACTAATAATGTTAAGTACCTAACAAATGCCCATGACATTAATCAATCTAATGCAAAGGAATAAAGCTTAAATCTCATATTAGCACCTGAGCACCAATCAAAAGATTCTCTGGCTTTATGTCTATGTGTATGACATGTTTTCCATGGCAATATATCAGTGCTCTAGCCAGAGATGAAATATACTATTCTATCCATTTCATATATAACAAACAATGTCATCAACAGCTAGATAACAACACAAAAACAAAGTAGAAACCGATGCACTGAAAACTCACAGTGACAACGCGTTTTTTGCTGAAGAATTTGCATTTCTACAGTTCCTTGTAAAGCTCCCCCTTCGCTATGTACTCTAATATCAAATAAACCTGAGTCTGGATTAACAAATGCAAACAAAGAACTCTAAATCACCATCTTTCACTGACTTTCTGCAATAGATGAAATGTAATGGCTTATTCACAAAAAGTATTGGGGAATGGAATCCAAAACTGATCATAGAAGTTACCACAGAGTTGGAGAATGTTGGGATGCCTGAGATGGCTTTGTATCTCCACCTCCATGCAAAACTGATGCTCAACTTGAGATTTTTTGAGCTGAGACTTGAGCAACACTTTGAGTGCCACTATATGGCTGCTCTGTTTAAAAGACCAAGCATTTAAGAGTTTAGTCCATGGCAAAGTACAAACTTGCAATTATAGCATAATCATTAGAGGCGCAACTTTGTCTCTGGAAGAAGATTCAAATTTGAATTTTGAAAAGAAATATTCAGTCTACAAAAACTCTGAGGTAGACTCAATTATCTACAAAGTACATACAAATGCTAATACTTCACAAATTTCAGCCATAACAATGAGATTTAATTTCACCATAAACAAGCCTAAAATCTAATTAAGCTTTAGTCGATGATATAGAAACCTATAACAACCGGTAATACTTCACCCACACCTTAACCATCGAAGAGACCATTTATTTCATTTAAAACAGCTCCAATTCAATTAAGGTACATGGAAGTCTCATTCATTCATTTGGATCAATAGATGTAGCACAAAATTTAAACCCTATAAATCAAATGTTAGGTTGAATGCAATTTACCTTTTTTCTCTGGCCAAGTAGACATGCCCAAACTTGCCTCTTCCAAGTGGCTTTCCGATGTCGAAATCATTGAGAGTCGCCTTCTTTCCTTTTCTTCTTCCGTTGCTACTGGAACCTCTCCTAAGGTCTATGAAAATGAAATTTAACAACAGATAAACCATAATTTAGATAACAAGACAAGTCTAATCGAAAAAACTATAAATTTACACCATAGAGATACATTTCCCCAAATTTTTTGATAAAACCCTAGCTCCCTTTTCAAGATGTCTTCCAAAACCCTTAAATAAGTTACGAGAAAACCTAGATAGAAATAACCTTCTCCCCCTTCTTCATTGTTTTCACAGCTTTGGACAATGCAGGACAGAAATGACCTGAATGCAAACACCCCAAAATGGAGACATACCATTGAGAAATTTTGTACTAAAAAGATGGATAAAGATGAAATTGAGATTACCCAGTCGCCCTAGGAGAATGACCAAGTCAGCCCCCAATCCCTGAAAATAAACAAAAAATCATCTACTGAAAAATGTACATAAGAAGTAAGCCAAGAGCATTACCTACATATCTTTTGCCGACATCTTTGTATAACCTATTGCAAGAGCATGTTGCTTTCCTTCAGCCATTATGGCCTGGAAGATTTAAGGGAACAGACAGTAAGAAAATTATTGATTCTAGAAACTAAACAAAGCATTTAAGGCATAACTTAGATTTAGTGATGGCAAATAAATAAAGAGAACTACAACCCACCCACCACTAAGAACAACACAATATTTCTTATCATACATGGGTCATAAAGTGGATAAACAAACGCATGCAAATCTAATCAGATTGTGGCAGCACAAGACGCTCGACAAATTCAATGTAGGAACGGGGAACAGATTCGGTGATACCATCATCAAAAGAGAAAGTTGTTGAATCAGCAACTGTTGAACTTTGCTGCAGAAGGCCATCAGGACTCACTTTTCACAGCAGAAACAAAGTCATAAATTGTTAGCTTATTGATAGTAGAAGAGCAAATTGAACTACCACTTCTAAACAAAGAAGACAATAATTATGACGATCAGAATTGAATCTGTCCTGTGCAAAAGATGATGTTTGTGTTTCAAATGGGTTTTATGAAGAGTAAACTGGAAACCATAAACTAGCAAGTTCTCCAAGGATAGCTTATTCCCAATGAAAGCCTACTTTCCTTTTGCTTATAGATAATCATGATAGTTGCAAAACATTAACACATATACAAGTCATCTGACAAGACAATGATAAGAGTTTCTTTACTGGATAAATTTTCACTTTGCATTAAAAATTGAGAAAAATAAAATTCCCTATCTTTTGATTGCCAGTATTTAACATTTGAATTTATGGTTCTGTAGCAATACATTAATCAGATGAGCTACATCCAGTACATGATATTAATATAAGAATAAGAATGTATTCACTGAGTTTTGTATTACAGTATTGGGACCTTCCTCAACTAAGCAGAAAGACAAGTCTTAAATTCCATACTTAAGTGTATTTGAGCAAACAGTCGTGACACATTCAAAACGTGAAGAGATGGTGCAACCAATAACCACTACAGTACTTAGTCAACTGGCTTTTAATAAATACCCATACCAAGAAAGCATGTTCAATTACCAGACCATATCAACAACATAAAGGATATTATGATGTATATATCTTGGCAATAAGTATGCTTCCTATATTACCACAAAAACAAACTAAATGATTGAATGTTTCCGGCAAACTAATAAACACAAAATAAGAGTGTAAATGGAATTCAATAATTGGATAAGAGTTGTGTGAACCTTTTAGAACTCCTCCTTCTGAATTCAATTTGAATCCATTTTCTTCAATGAATTGATTGAGGCTTTTGATGTAGGTTGGAGTTCCCACCACCTGCATTTCAGTGACAGTCCTTGTTCCAGGAATAGGGTTCAGTAATAGGTTTCTGGGCACGCGCTGCCATTATCAGTTTTTTTTTTTCCAGAAACAGGGTGTGGCCTCTGTTTTGAGCAGCTTCTGGGCATGACCAAAGCTGGCTTCACGATAGGCTGAATACTCTGGCTGTGGCTCTGTCATGCTGCATAATCAAATAAATGGTTGTCAACTTCATTTGTTGTACAAAATTGAGGCAAATTGTTTAAAATTAAAACTTAGGGAACATGAACATTATTGGTAGCTAATCCTTCTAGATTTCCTCCATCGCCAATGGTTATGTATACAGGGGCAGATGGGTCACGGACAGGTTTGCATTCGCCATTTACTATGTTATATGCAACATTTGACACCCGGTACTGTAAAATGAAAATTTCTTAGTATTAAACAAATTAAATAGCAAAAATGTCTTTCTTGGTTATGATTACGATTCACTATAAAAAATTCACTGTAAAAGATTCTCTTATAGCAATTTACTCGTGAAATAGAAATAAATTGCATAGGAGATGGCTTGCACTTACTGATCGTTCGTAGGCATGCGCGTGTCCAGCAAATACAACATCAACTTTGTATTTTACAAACCATGGTTCATACATTACTCTCATGGATTCTCCTTCCATATAATGATAATTGTAGCTGTTATACCACGGAGAATGCAAAAGAACAATCAACCATGGTGTTTCTGTCCTGTTAACTTTGGGGAACTCCAGATCAAGCCATCTGTATTGTGGAGTATATTTGCCTACAAGTGAAAGACGGAACACAAGTTAGGCATAGATAGGAATTCACAAATACTTGCTAGTGGGTGATTCAGCAGTAGTGAACTTTTCATTGAGAAAATAACATGAACTGTATTACATTCTTACCATAGGCAAAATATGAAAAGAAAAACAGAACAAACATGAATCACTTTGTAATTCCACACAAAATTACCTCATTTATAGCTTGTGACTATTACTAAGATTGTAGGTCATCGAACCTGACAACAATGATACCGTCAGATGCTATTCTTAATCTCTCATCTACACAGAGTTCTGTAGATGTTCGGAAAGCTTTATCACCATCACTATAGATACATCAACTGGAAAAAGAGGTCAAAACATAATTGGAATCTTTCTTGGCGCAAGCATATTAAAGAAAATGGAAAAATGAACAGATTTCTAACCTGCACATTCTCCTTCCCTAAGGAAATAAACCCGTTAGACAAAACTCTCTTGTTTCTTAAGTGTGAAACTCCAAGCATCTCCCCATTCTTTATTACCTGCATTGAGTTGGTACATCCCATTGGTTCAAACCAAAGTTACCAAACTGTTACACTATTGCATCTTAATATGCAATTTTTAAACTCCACAATTAAAACTGTAGACTTGCATAGTTTTCTTCTATCTTACTTTACAAATATGTTACACAATATATAAGAGTTCCAAGATGTGTTCAAATAGTTGGTGTTAAGACATGAGGCAGAAGAGATACAAGGCGGGGCCAAGGTTGAATTGAAGAAATGAAGGTTTGGGGTAAATTGGGTGATTCAGTTGCCGAGGAATAGGTTTAGATAGATTGATTTAGATATCGCATGGAGAATGAATGGATCGATCAAAGTCCAAGTGTATCATGTGTGAGAATGGCGACTCAACACCATTATTACAAATGATACATTCCAACTTCACGTCCATACCCCTCTTACTAAGGACATCCCAAATGGCGGTACGATTCCAGTAGAGCTCCTAATTGAAGAAGGATATTTTTTGAGGCACACACATTCTCCAAACTAGTGAATCTAATGGAATTGGAACCGCATCAACCAGGTTTCTATAAATCCACCTCTGATCCATAACCGATTTTGTAGAAGATGAGTGAGATGCATGATCCTTCTTCAGTTGAATGAGTGAACTGCCTTCCAAAAAAAAAAAACAGTACCAAGAACATAATAAAGTCTAATATATGATGAAAGTGTGTGCGTATTCAAGCAGGCTAGGCCATCAAAATTTAGAGAGTGTCAATCAAGTTAAAGACTTATTCCTTTCATTTTCTTCTCGATAAACGTTAACAGCTGAAATTTGGAAACAAAGAAGGCTAACATCAAAAAGACAAAAACCAACATATTGAATTTTATTCTCTTTTGTTTGATTTTCTATTTTATTGTATTTTGTTTTGCTTTTCCATCATAGACCCCGGGAAGGCTGGGTTGGATCCAAGGTAGGATTGCCAATTTGACAAAAACTACGAGATACAACATGAAGCCGAAAAATATAAACGGGTTTGGTTTGCAGCTTCACGGGCATGTTCACTTAAAAGAGTCAGGCTCGTGTTAAAAGCTTCGACACTGTTCTACCCGGCCGGATGGCACTCCAAGTGTAAACATAAGAAAGTATTTGTTTTAAACTAAGATCCTTTTTTTTTTTTGAATCAAATCAAATTATCTCATTTTAAAGGACTAACAGTCAAACACTTGACAAAAAATAAATTAATAAGAAAACGGTAGAATTATTTATAGACTTGTGTAGTCAAGATATTTAATAAAACTTCTTAGCTTTTTTATACTTTGTACACAATGCGGGGTTATCCAAGTATGAAAATGACTATAACCAAATGCATTTGCACAAGTTTATGGGACCTAAGTAAAGGCTGGAAAAATTGTTAACCTCTATATCAAACATGCCCCAGTCACCAAATAGCATCCTCTCATGCAATCCCAACTAGCATTCTTCCTTCCAATATTTGAATGATCCTTTTTATATAAAACAGTAAAAAATATTATTATAAGACTGGAAAAATTCAATTAAATACTTACCAGCTCTCCGCAATATGCATGACCAGATGTATGCAGCCCCTCGTTGTTTCCCTTTACAATTGTTGAACCAAGCTCTGCTAACTGATTCATCATTTTCATAACTCGAGTCTCATTTCCAGGAATCACCTGAAAGATAAAAGACAAAAAACTTGCTCCCTCAATGAATTGCTACTGTAAAATGTAACACCAACAATTATAAGCTAATTGGGGCCAATTAAAAGAATATACTAAGAGAATACAAAATGGCATGCCAACAAAGTTAAACTGATCATCTAAACTAGATTCCAGGATGACACTTTCTCTACCATTAAAAGCTTGTTCAGGAAAAATTGCTTAGATCTTCTTTATCTTATGAACGAGGTGTTTCTATTCAGTGCAACATATTGGAAAGGAATATAGTTGCGACTGACCTTATGAACGACATGTTGCCATACATTTCTGAGTTTGTCTTCAGATAATGGAAATGATTATCAAGTATACATGATCAAATCATCCATAAAATTCAATAAAATTTGAGCAAAACAAAACAACATCCCAATAACCCAAATAGGGGAACAAACCAAATTATTGAGTCAAATTTCCAAACTAACACTAACCCATTACTTAAAATCAAAAAAATAAAACGAACCCAGATCTTAGATTAAGCAATCAACAAGCTAAGTAGAAGAAGAAACCTGAAGACAGTCTAGAGATATTAGAGTTCACTGTTGGAAGAGCTTCCTTTGAATCAAAGCATGGAAAACAACCCATTTCTTCAATTGATCCAAATCTTAACAAAAATCCCAAACCCCCAACTCTTCTTCTTCAACTCATCCACTGAAATCCCTTTTGGGTTTTTCACTCAACTGTGTTTAGATCCACTTGAAGCCAAGCAGAGGCACAAGAGAAGAATAGAACAATAGAAGAATCAAAGTTTCAAATGAAGAAGAAGAAACAAAGTTGGAGAAAGTAAATGAAGAAGAAATATAAAAGAGAAAGCTTTGTTGGTTTTTGATTCGTTGAGAGACGATTAGCAGAACAGATCTCGGCGAAAAGAACAATCCTTTCTACTGATTGCTGCTGCTGCTCGGACCTCTCATAAACCAAGACTGAGTTGTGTTCTGCATAATTTGAAGAAAAATAAGAAACACTGATTCACTGAGAGATGAGGAGATGAGCAAAGTGTGTGAAAAGAAGTGTGAGAGATCTGAAGAGCAGTGTCAGCTTACCTTGATGTCTCCATTTATGGAGTCTCGATCGAAAGAGAGAGAGCTGTTGAAGGTGTTTTTCTATTTTTGAAGAGTGCAGGAGGAGAATTGCAGGAGAGGGATGTGTTTTTTAGGTTTGTAGGTTGGAGGGAGTGGAGAATCGGGCACGATGTCAATAATTGGCGAGCGTTTTCAGCTTTTTAAAATCCCGCCTATTTTAATAGCGTGTTCTGATTTCAATAGGAACCCAAAATTGGCTTTTATAGCAAATGTGTGAAAAACGCTATTATGAAATGCTATAAAAGCCGACTTTTGTTGTAGTGTTTATTTCCGTTTCATTCTCGTATCAAGAATGTGTTATATTATGATGTTGTGGCCGGTTACGATCCGCCTGTGTTACGGGTTAGTTCACGCATCGGCACGCTGCGATTCTCGTGGCGGGTGAGGGCGTGACAGAGCTTGGTATCAGAGCCATTGTTTACCGGTTCACATAGAACATCATCGTATACCACTTTCTTGAGTGAATTGGGTAGAGGAGTTAGGACTTTTGTTGTGTTGTTTGATGTATGGTATGTGTGTTTTTTTTTTCGTAGAGGTGTTTGCTGATGGCGCGTGTTAAGAGATCCCAGGGTGAGGGATCAAACACTACTAGGGAGGATGTCTCTCAGGCTTTTATGGAAATGATGACCCAATTGGCACAGAATATGAGGCAGGGCAGTCAGTCAGAGGATCCGTTTACTCGGTGCAACAGGGATTCCGTCAGCTTGGGTGGTGAAAGATTTGATGGCACTGGAGATTCTCTAGCTGCGGATCGGTGGATCCGTAAGGTAGAGCTCATATTTGAGAAGATGGTGCTGACACCTATACAGCGTACTGAGTTAGCAGCACACCAGTTTGACGGAGAGGCTATGTACTAGTGGGATTCAGTGAGGCAGAGCCGTGATGTGTCAGAGATGCAGTGGGATACATTTTGCCAGGTGTTTGAACAACTGTTCCTGATTCTGCCAGAGCTGAGATAGTGGACAGGTTTCTACATTTACAGCAGGGTTCTAGATCTGTTTCAGAATACTTGGCCGAGTTTACACAGTTGAGCCGCTACGCCACTTGTTTTATAGATACTTCAGAGAAGAAGAACATAAAGTTTTTGAGTGGTCTGAACCCGTTCCTAAGGAAACAGTTGATGGTGATGATCAATCGTCCTTTTGAGAGATTAGTGGACGTCACTTTGAGTCACGAGCGAGTGGACGCCGAGTGTAGATAGGAGACTTTGGTTCGACGAGCTAGAGGTTCAGAACGTAGTCAGAGGTTTGGCCAAGGAAGCCAGACAATTGAGCAGGCACAACAGCCAGAGCGTGCCGCTGTCCAGCAAAGAGACCCTGGTAGAGGGGGACCAGTTAGGACTGGCAGAGACCGCAGAGGTGACAGACGTTCCCGAGGAGATCATCGACAGCAGCAACAACCGAGACAACCTAGGTGGGGTTGTCAGACAGGAACTAGGTGCAGTTGTTTCACTTGTAGTCAGGTGGGACATGTAGCCCGTGATTGTCCAAGAGGTCAGACAAATCGATGGGAGCATGTAGTTTGTTATACTTGTGGACAATTGGGGCACTTTTCCAGACTTTGTCTTCAGAATAGGGATGGACCAGCACAACAGAGGGCGCCTCAGGGACAGTTAGCACCTGCACCTGGTATTGGTCAAAGAGTCCCTCTCCCAGCACCGCTTGTTCGCCTAGCAGCTATTCCCGGTCAGGAAAATGTTGAGGGTATGTTATTATTATTATTATTTTGTAGTTGTGTGTGCCAGATGTAGTAAGATGTGTGTTATGTGCATTATGCGTAGGAAAAATTGCATGTTAGTGTGTTGTTATGTGATTCAGGATACATGTGTTGTGTGCCAGGTTTTGTGCATTCGTCGTCTTCCCTGTTGAGGGTTCTTTTCGATACAGGAGCATCTAGGTTTTTTATTTCTAGACAGTTGGTTGTTAGAGACAACCTTGAGGTAGTGCCTTTGCCGGAGCCCTTGTGCGTTGTGTCTCCCTTGGGCAGTTCGGTTTGTTTGTGGGAATATTGTCCCCATTTCGAGTTTTCCTTGTTGGGGTACAACTTTGTGTTTGACTTTATTGTTTTGGGTTTTGAGGGCTATCATTTGATTCTAGGGATGGATTGGTTGTCCAGTCATCCGGTGATCATTGATTGCTTGCATAGGTCAGTGATGTTAGCGCCACCTGATGTTTCGCCTCGTGTGTTGGCTTGTGAGCCCGATTCGGTTTCTTTGATGTCGGGTTTTCTTAGCTCTCTTGAGATTTCTTGTCCCGACACCAGTTCTGTAGAGGTTGTGTGTGAGTTCCCTGATGTCTTTCATGAGATTCCTGGTATCCCTCCACGTCGTGAGGTAGAGTTTCGGATTGACTTGGTTCCTGGTACTGCACCTATATCTAAATTAGCGTACAGGCTTGCTCCTAAGCAATTGGAAGAGATGAAAGTACAGCTTGATGAGTTGCTTCGTAAGGGGTTTATTTGGCCGAGCAATTCACCTTGGGGAGCTCCAGCAATATTTGTATCCAAGAAGGATGGATCATTGAGGATGTGCATAGATTATCGAGATCTGAATAAAGTGACCATCAAGAATAAGTATCCATTGCCTCGAATCGATGATCTATTGCATCAGTTGAGGGGAGCCATAGTGTTTTCACAGTTAGATTTGCAGTCTGGGTATCATCAGATGAGTGTTGAGGAACATTCCGTTCCGATTACCATTTTTTGGACTCGTTATGGCTTGTATGAGTTTCCAGTTATGCCATTTGGATTGACAAATGCACCAGCTTTCTTCATGGATTTGATGAATAGATTGTTCAGTCCATACTTGGACAAGTTTGTGGTAATCTTCATTAATGATATCTTAGTGTACTCAAGGAGTTTAGAGGAGCACAGAGAGCACCTTCGCATTGTTTTGCAGACACTTAGAGAAAATTAGTTGTATGCGAAGTTCAGTAAGTGTCATTTCTGGGAGCCTGAAGTTCGATTTCTTGGGCATGTCATTTCTAGTGGAGGTATTGCAGTGGATCCCGAGAAAGTCGAAGCAGTGAAATCTTGGAGACGACCGAGTAGTGTGACGGAGATTCGTAGTTTTCTGGGTTTGGCTGGTTATTACCGACGGTTTATCGAGAAATTTTCCCTGATTGCAGCACCACTCACTCAGTTAACTAGGAAGAATGTTCCTTTTGTATGGTCAGAAAAGTGTGAAGAAGCGTTTGAAACTTTGAAGTTTTGGTTGACTTCAGCACCAGTGTTGACTATTCCGACACCTGGTAGCCGACTGGTGGTATTTACTGATGCTTGCGGTACAGAATTGGGTGGAGTGTTGATGCAAGGCAAGAAGGTCGTAGCCTATGCGTCTCGACAGTTGAAACCCCACGAGCGGAGATATCCGACACATGATTTAGAGTTGGCAGCTGTAGTCTTTGCTTTGAAGATCTGGAGACATTATCTGTATGGTGAGAGGTTCGAGTTGTTCACAGATCACAAGAGTTTGAAATACCTATTCACTCAGAGGGAATTGAATATGAGGCAACAACGATGGGTTGATTTCCTTATCAGCTATGACTTCGAGATACAGTATCAGCCTGGTAGGGCCAATGTGGTTGCAGATGCCTTGAGTAGGCGACATGCAGTGATGGCAACCATGATGATTCAGGAGTACCGAACACTTGAGACATTAGTTTCATTTGCAGTTCAGCTTACTTTTCGTACAGAGGGCAGCATGATAGCGGGTTTAGCAGTTTATCCATCGTTGATCAGTAGAGTGGTGGAGAGACGGACTTCTGATCCAGTGATTACGAGGCAGATAGCAGATTTGGTAGTGGACACATTGGATGAGTGCCCTACTGATTGGTCGGTGGGTTCAAATGGAGGGTTGCGGTTTCGTAGGCGGCTTTGTGTTCCGTCTGATGAGGAGTTGCGAAGAGATATCTTACAGGAAGCTCATAGATCTCATTTCACCATTCACCCCGGTGGAACAAAGATGTATCGAGATTTGAGACGTTATTTCTGGTGGCGTGGAATGAAGAAAGACATTGGAGAGTTTGTGGCACAGTGTGCGACTTGTCAGCAGGTGAAAGTCGAGCATCAGAGACCGTCTGGGTTATTGCATCCATTGGATATCCCGACGTGGAAGTGGGAGTATATCACTATGGATTTCATCGATAGATTTCCATGGTCGAGGAAAGGTAATGAGTCGATATGGGTCATTGTTGATCGGTTGACGAAGTGTGCACATTTCATTCCTGTTAGTATGAATCGGACGGCAGACAGTCTAGCAGTGTTGTTCATTCGGGAGATAGTTCGCCTTCATTGGTCACCTGTTTTGATTGTATCTGACAGAGATCCGCTTTTCACAGCCCACTTCTGGCAGAGCTTTCAGCAAGCTATGGGTACTAGATTGGACATGGGTACAACTTATCATCCACAGACAGATGGCCAATCTGAGCGAGTGAATCAGGTAGTGGAAGACATGCTTAGAGCATGCATTTTAGACTTTGGGGGCAGTTGGGAAGATCACCTACCGTTATGCGAGTTTGCGTACAACAATAGCTACCATGTAAGTATTGGCATGGCACCGTTTGAGGCACTCTACGGACGACCGTGTAGGTCCCCTGTTTGTTGGGCAGAGATTGGAGAGTCAGTTGTGATGGGGCCGGATGTGATCAGAGAAACTACTAAGAAGATTGAGCTGATTAGAGCGTGTTTGTTGACAGCCCAAAGTAGACAGAAGAGTTACGCTGATAGGAGGCGTAAGGAGTTAGCGTTTGATGTTGGTGACAGGGTTTTTCTGAAAGTTTCCCCGATGCGCGGAGTTGTTAGGTTCCGAAGTCGAGGGAAGCTTGCACCGAGGTATGTAGAGCCATATGAGATTACTGAGAGGATTGGACCAGTGGCCTACAGATTGGCTTTGCCGCAGAGTACGTCAGGTCTCCACGACGTGTTTCACGTATCTATGTCGCGGAAGTGTTTGGCAGACCCGTCACAGATTATAGAGCCTGTTGAGGTGGAGATTTCGGATGAGTTGACGTATCCAGTGAGGCCAGTAGCCATTGTTGATGATGATGTGAAACAACTTCGTCGGAGGACAGTGAAGTTAGTGAAGGTTCAGTGGAGCCATCGAGCGGGTGACGTGACTTGGGAGCTGGAGGACCAGATGAGAAAGAAATACCCCGAGCTTTTCGCCTAGGTTTTCTTGTCATGGCTTTTGTCCGATCTCGAGGACGAGATCTCTTTTAAGGTGTGTATGATGTAATGTCTGCGTTTTTTTTTTTTTAAAAAAAAAAAAATTGGGCGGGGTGTACTCAGTTAATGTGGTGGGGGCACATAGCCACCCACCCTTTAAAGACGACCCCCCCTTTTCTTCTTTCTTTTCCCTCTTTTCTTTTTTTTCTTTCCAGGGAGCGACGCTATGAACTTCGTCCCTTCTTCTCCAGCGATTCGGTTGTGGTTGACATTTTCGTCCCCCAATCTCACCTCCCCCTCCTCATTTCTTCCTCTCTTCGTTTCTCTGTTGGTTTTTCGCAAAAAAAAATCAGTTTTCATTTGGGTTTGGTGTTGGATTTGTTTGATCGGTTTCCATAGCTCCGATCAAACGTGGAGGGGCCTTGGTGGCGTCATTGGGAGCCCTTAGAACCGACATGCAAGGTTGATTTTGGGGTTGGCCGAAATTTTCAAAAAATCAGGGTGCATGTTCGTTTGGAGGATTCTTCGGCATGAATCCGGGCTTTGGGTACGTGTGTGAGCCTCACATTCGTGACTCCGAGTGTCCTTAGACCCATTTCCGGCCTGTTGTGCAGTTTGGAGGTGATCAGACCGGAGTAGGGAGGGTTTCGGCGCGTTTTCGCCAAACTTTGGGTTTCGGCGGGGTGTTTGCCTAATTTTTATTGCCTGTAAGTTTTTCTTTCAGTCATGCGCCGCTTGTAATTTATTTATTTTTTCAGTTTTCGGCTAGTTTGCTCATTTTCGAGTCCGCCTTGCAGTTTTAGAAATTTCCGTGGTCCCGCATTCGTGATTTTGCGAGTTAGGAGCTCCGACCGGTAGGAATTGGGTTTTGAAAACTCATTCCGCTCAGGTGAGTGGAATTATAATATTTATTTTGAGAAATAATTATTTGAAATCCTGAATTTAATTTTTACATTATACCGTCGATTGTGTATAATTGAATCCAAATCCGAAATTCAGGGTTTTCAGATATTTCGATGATTGTGTTGGTTATTTGTAAATGAATTATGTATTAGGTTTCCTGAAAGCATGATATACTTGAATGAAATCGAATAGTGAATGAATTTTGGGTGTGATAAGGCTTTGGTGTAATAACATTGGACTTGTATGTTTCGTTTTCGAGTTTGCATAGTATGTCATGTTTTACCGTGGATTGCCGAGTCTTGAGCATGTATGATAATTGACTCAAATAAATTTATCGTGGTGAATTGGGTCATGTTGGGACCCTGGCATAGTCGTGGTTTTATAAAAATTGCTGAATTGTTTATGATTGCACGTCTGTTACCATTGATTATGTACAGACTGGTCATTTGTGCATATGGATATTAATATAAGTGTCTTTACCCCGCTGTAAGGCCTGTTGTGCCGATGGTTAGGAGCTTGCTCGCATCGTGAGTTGAATGGTGCTTGAGATGACTCGCACCAGACATTGAAGACGCTATTGCATGTGGCAAGCTTGCTGAGGTGCGGTGAGCTCCCGCACGCACTTGCCACTATAGAGTGAAGTAGGACGGGTCCCGGAGGACGTGCTTTGGAGATTACTCGCTTTCCCTCACACCGCGCTTGAGTTTGATTGTGTTAGGTTGGCCGTGTTAGGCCAGTCGTTCGGGATGTTTGAGTTTGTATCCTGGCAGATGGCACCCCATTAGGATACAAACAAGCCCGAAGTGGTACTGGTGCACGTTGTGGGATGTGTCTGGGTGAGACACATTCGTAGGGTATGCGGATACCTACGATATGAGACACTTATACAGAATTTTACAGGATTTTTGGCTTCGACTTGATTGCTATACCTAGGAGACTATGAAAAATTATGAGATTGTCCTTATTTTCTTCGCTTGATATTTACCATGTTTGAATCACGTGTAATGATCGGCATATATCGTAAACTTGTAGTATTGTTGAATCTGAAATGCTTGTGTTGTTGCTTGAACTTAGAAATATTATCTTTAGAGACACGGTGTGATTTAGTCTTTAGAACTTGTTACTTATCATTTATTGTCTGGCATGAATTTTCCTGGTATAGTATTCCGTTATTTGTATTTAGTTCGCTCGCACCAGCTAGCTTTGTGCTTTGCTGACCCCGCAAGGGGTGTGCTTCTATTGGAGTGTAGGCAGTGTTGGCGTTCTTGTTGATCGTGGCGCTTAGGCCCTATTTTTCGTTGTAGGCGTGTTTTGTGCTGTGTGGTCGTGTCCACCCTGTACGGGTATGTTTTGCTTCCTCTGTGTTATCAGATGTATTCTATTGTCATACTAGATGCTTGTATATTGGTTTAGTCGCTATGACTCTGGCGGGGCGAATCAAATATACTTATTTTGTTCAAATTTTTATCGTAGTTTTTATTTCCGTTTCATTCTCGTATCAAGAATGTGTTATATTATGATGTTGTGATCGGTTACGATCCGCCTGTGTTACGGGTTAGTTCATGCATCAGCACGCTGCGATTCCCGTGGCAGGTCAGGGCGTGACATAGACCGTCCATCAGATCCGACAGCCCAGATCTATGCGCAAGAGCCCCCCCGGGTCCATCGTTTGGCATGTTAAGTGTATTGGAAGGGATGAATGAGTAGAAAAATGCTTTAGACTAGAGGAGAGAAGATGGTAGTAGTAGATGGAAAGAAATGGGGACGAAAGAGATTATTATATACCTTGAGATGTGCAACTAAGACAGGGTTACGATCCTGAGTAGAGTTATGGAAGGAAGATGAGATGGAAACTGTAGGGGTTCGATATCTGCTATGCTTGGTTGCATCTTCTTGGACATTGTGGACAGCCAATTATGAGAACTAAAGTGAAAGGTATGCCTAGGCAACCCTAGATGGATGAGATCCAACAATGTATGACATATAGTGGAATTCTACTTCACCCAGTTAAGACTCGAGTCTAGGTTTCACCTAGTCCTAGGCACGATCAGGGATTCTTGAGCCCAAATGCGGAACCCGAGTTGTTTTTACTCCCCATTAAACTTTTGCTTTTCTAAACATCTTTTGTTTTCATCTTCTATTTTTCTGAAACACTTGAAGGCATGAAGCCCTTTTCATTTTGTTTTACTTACAGACCCTTAAATATAGGTTGTGAAAGGGATCAAGTTGTTGTGAAAAGGAGATTCGATATTTTATTCCAATATAACCAAAGAGGTACACAAAGCTACAATATATGGATACAAGTATGGCATTGGATAAAAAGATAGAACACTAATTTTCAAATTTTTTGATACGATGTGGTGAAGTCATATAGTATATATGCATTTTAATACTTTTGCTGTGATCACATGTGGTAAGAGTTTGTGGCTGTTTGTTTTTGTGAAGATGACATCCGCACCATGAAGATGATCCCACCAAAATTCATTTCATTATGAGATTATTAGCCATATCAAATGTTCGGTTGAAATTTGTATACAAATGGACAGTTGAAACAGGGTACATCAACAATGGGACTAGAAATGTGGAAACAAGTTTATATTATATGAGGATCATATTGATTTTATTATGTGGAGCCTGATAAAAAAAAGATATAAGTACATTGTTTAGGATCTGTATGAGCACGTCAATTTCTCAAAGGAGATTCTATCTTAAGCGAGATCTAGTGTGTTCGTCCTAAGGGGCAAAAGAGGTTTGGGATTTCAAAACGAGTTAAAACTTTCAATCAAAAGTCAGAGATAGCAAACCTAGTGTCCTTGTCTTATAATTGTTCTTTGTGGTGTGTCGTGATGAACTTAAACACAAGTTTCACTCATATTTCCTTCAAGGTGGGAACTAGAATTGTGACAAGTGGTTATCGAATAACCTTGGAAAAATTCCCGGATTTGTTTAGGATCTCATGTTAATCAGGTCCTATCTCCAGTTTCCTCCTCGAGGGGGCAATCATATGGTGTTTGTGAAAGGTTCAACGGAAGCTTACAAACCAAAACATCGAAACTTATATTTGTCAAAGTTTTACAAATTCAATTAATTCTCAAAATTTAACACAATAGTCTATTACATTGGCTAACGAGGCAATGACCTAAGCTTGCTAGGCAAATAACTAATTCCCTAAACAAAAATAGAAACCTAAACTCTAAGATGACTTGAATATCTAATTCTAATTGGACTCATACTCCTAGTTGGCCTTAACATGGACTAACCCAATTAAATAATAAATAAAGTTAATAAAATAAAAATATCCATATTACATCATTTTCCCCTACTTCGGAAAGCTCGACACCACTTGAAATAGGAGCGAGTTAAGTGCTTACACACGTCCTCAAGCTTTGAGGACATTTCCGAAAAATGCACGAAAAATACTCAACCTCGAACTTTTCCTTGCTAATTACTTGTATTACAAATTATCAAACTAAAATTTGGCCACCAAAGGAATCCTCAGCTCAAAGGAAATTAACTTCATGATTTGAATATTTTTGCATACAACCTTCGCCTCAAATTGAGCTTCGAACATGTCTAAGATCGGATCACAAAATTTGTATTGCGGAGGTACGTGCAAAGGCATGTGGTGTTAAAATAGAATCACAATATTCGCCAGCCTGTGGTGGTACAATGCCTTCATGGTAGCTTTGAATATCGTGGTCCACATATTCATAAAGTTGTTGTGGTGCATAGAAATAGTGGTGGTGCAAATAACTTGGTCTTTCCAAATCCTATTCACGAACAAGGCGTTCTTCATCCAAATGCAGGTTGTGATCAGTCGATTTAGGATGTCCATTTGGCGACGACACAATGTGACGAGCAGTTGATTCTTGGGCTATTTGACACAACGTGGCTTGATGGTTAGGACCAGGGAAAATCTTCGTCACTCTGTATGAATTTCGGGTACAACTGTTAGCGACCCCAATGAAAAGTGCCTTCATGGCTGCTAGCGACACCGTCTGTCTATGATACCGCGAAGGAGTTTGGCTGGACATGTTGCTGGTGTTGATTTTCCAGCGTTGGCTGTTGTACAAGACCGCGACGCAGGTCATAGGCACTCCAAGGCTGGCGATTGGCCGAGCGGTTGTGGTAGAGGGCTGATGATGTTGGTTTGAATCAGGCGAGTCTCTTGGTGTTGCAGGAGTTGTTGGCGGTAGTGGGATGATGCTTGACTAAGTTCAAGTAAGTTTTTGTAGATATTCAGAAACTAAGGAATAGTTGGAAGGAAGTGTGATTGATTTCAGCAAACTGGGGCTATTTATAGCCTTTACAAAAATAGAAGGGAAATAACTAACCACGCGTTACAAACCTGTAACGTGGTGAAACAAAACAAACTCTATCCTCCCTGAAGAATAGATCCTCCTGGAGACTAGGACTTATTAGCAGACTATTGAATAAAAACAAAGACTACTTCAAACAGAAATATAACAAATTATATCTAACATTCCCTCCCTTAAGCTAATGCATCTGCATTTAGCTAACTTTAGTAACTTCAATCACTCCAAGCATGCCACGAAGCTTCTCAAACTGCTCCAGCTTTATTGGTTTTGTCATAATATTTGCAATTTGATCCTGAGAGTTGCAGTAGCTCAGCTCAACGACTCCAAGTCTCTTAGAAAATGGAATCTTACATCAATATGCTTGCTTTTGCCATGAAACACCGGATTCTTAGACAATTGTATAGTGGAACTGTTATCACACATAATCACAGTGCCTGTCTTCTCTTCAACTCCAAGTTTCTCCAACACCCTTCTGAACCAAACACACTGACAAGCACACAATGCTGCTGCTATATACTCTGCTTCCGTAGTAGAAAGAGCAACCACTGATTGTTTCTTTGAGGACCAAGAAACAGCTCCAGACCCCAACATAAACACAAACCCGGAGGTACTTCTCCAATCGTCTAAGTCGCCGGCATAATCACTGCCTGTAAAGGCCATGAGTCTCAAGCTGCTTTCTCCTTTCTTATAAAAGATCCCAAGATCAGTTGTACCTTTTAAGTACCTTAAAATTCTTTTTGCCGCAAGCCAGTGTGACATAGTGGGACTGAACATGAACTTGCTTATCAAATTAACACCATACATCAAGTCAGGCCTAATTACAGTCAAATACATGAGGCTTCCAACCACCTGCTTGAATAGGGTTTCATCAATTCTAACTCCACCCTCGTCCTTGGACAGCTTTGTACCTGGCACTATTGGATTCTTCACTGCATTACTATCCCCCATACCAAACCTTGCTAACACTTCTCGTGCATACCTTCTCTGACAGATGAAAATTCCATTTGAACACTGTTTAACTTCTACTCCGAGAAAATGTTTCATCCTCCCCAAGTCAGACATATCAAATTCCAACATCATTGAATTTTTAAACTCATCACACATGGTTCTATCAATCCCAGTGAAGATCAAGTCATCAACGTAAAGACTTACTATTAATATTTTACCTCCTTTCGACTTTGTGAACAGTGTGTGCTCACTGGGACACCTCTCAAAACCTTCGCGCACAAAATAAGCTTCAATTCTGTTGTACCATATAATGCCTTCCTCAGCCTATAGACTTTCTCTTCTTCTCCTTTCTTTATGAATCCCTCAGGTTGCTGCACAAACACTTCCTCCTTGAGCTCCCCATGAAGAAAAACACTCTTCACATCGAGTTGAAAGACCTCCCAACTGAATTGAGTAGCCATTGCAAGTATCACACGGATGGTGTCAAGTCTTGCCACTGGAGCGAACACTTCAGTAATCTACTCCATGGCGTTGTGCATATCCTTTTGCCACCAGCCTTGTTTTGAACTTTTCCACATCCCCATCTTCGTTAAGCTTAGTTTTGAACACCCACTTAACTCCAATAGGTTTGACTCCTTTAGGCAGCACAGTAAGTTCCCAAGTTTGGTTCCTCTCTATGGCTTTAATTTCTGCTGACATTGCTTCCCTCCATCGCTTGCTTTTCATTGCTTCTCCAAATGAAACTGGGTCATTCTCAGTCACCATCATCATTGCATTCAAGTTTTCTTCTTCAAATAATCCTTCCCCTGTTTCATAATCCGCCATCCAACCTGGTGCTCTTCTTTCTCGTACACCCCTCCCTTCAGCCAATTCTCTATGTGTATTAGAGTTTGGCTCATTTGGAGGTGACTCTGTCGGACTGCTACTCGAACTGCTGGAACTGTTACTCAAATTGTTTGAACCTGTGCCACCATTTTCTTCTTCATTCTGGTTATCCTCTCCATCACTTTTATCTTCATTTTCCCATTCTAATATATCTCGCTTGATTTCTTCCTCTGTTCTGCCCCAGTCCCAACTTTCTTCTTCTTCAAATACAACATCCTTGCTGACGATGATCTTCTTTGAGACTGGATCATATAATGTCCACGCCTTGGACTCATCACTGACTCCTAGGAAGACACATTTTCTGCTCTTATCATCCAACTTACTCCTCCTTTGATCCGGTACATGAACATGTGCTACACATCCGAAAATTCGAAAATACTCCACCACTGGTTTCTCACCGCTCCGTGCCTCTTCTGGAGTCTTGTTTTCAACTGCTACAGTTGGACATCGACTCTGAATATGAACACACCATCTCACGGCCTCGGACCAGAAAGCTTTAGGAACTTGCTTTTCATTTAACATGGATCGAACAACATTCATAATCGTCCTGTTCTTCCTCTCGGCAACTCCGTTCTGCTGAGGAGTATAAGCTGCCATCAATTGTCTACTGATGCCCTGTGATTGACAAAACTTTCCAAACTCGTTCGAGGTGAACTCACCACCCCTATCTGTCCTCAAACAAGTTATGCATGCACCTATCTCCTTTTCAACACAAGCCTTATAATTTTTGAATGTAACAAAAGCTTCTGACTTCTCATGTAAGAAATAAACCCAAGTTTTACGAGTAAGATCATCGATAAAACTTAAGATGTACCTCTTGTCACTGTTCGAAGCTGGCTTGATAGGACCACATATATCTGAATGCACTAGTTGAAGTTGTTTTGACGCCCTCCACAAACTCCTCCTCGGTACAGGCTCTCTATGTTGCTTGCCGGTTAAGCATGTAGTGCATATCTTCTTTGGAGACTTCAGAGAGGGTAAACCAACCACCATCTTCTTGTAAGAAAGCGTTCTCAGTCCCATGTGATTCAAGTGTCCAAAACGACAATGCCACATGTGAGCTTCGTTCTCCGATACAGCTTCAGCTTGCAAACACATAGAATTTTTCGGTGCCATAGAAGCTAATAGATAAAACATTCTATTCCCACTCATATCAGTTTGCATAATCAACCCCCTCCTAGGATGAAATACTTTGCAAGTTCCATCCCTAATAAAAATGGCTAACCCCTTCTCTTGAAGTTGTCCTATGCTTAATAGATTGTTCTAAAGCTCAGGAATATAATAAACATCAGATATTACCTGGGTTATGCCATTCAATTGCACCCTTATACTTCCTTTTGCTACCACTGCCATTCTCGTATCATTCCCAAGCTTCACTGTTCGACTGAAATCTTCTTCCAAATCCGAGAACCATTCTTTGTTCCCCATCATATGATTACTGCAACCCGAGTAAAAAAACCATACCTTTTCTCTCTTTGTTTGATGAAGCTCTACATAGGACATCAGCAAAAGCTCCTCTTCTTCCTCCAACGCATCATAATTTGCTTTCTTTTCCCAGTCGGGACACTCGTATTGAAAGTGTCCCAACTTATGGCATTTGAAACACTCAATGATTGCTTTGTTTAGAGGTTGTCTCCCTCTACCTCTGCCACGTTCTCCTCTAAACACACCTCGACCCCTTCCTCCTGAGCCACTTTCAACACATGTTCCTCCTCTTGGTATCCCTGCATCCTTTGTTCATGGACAAGCATACTCCCATGTAATTCATCAATGCTCAAAGTACTTAAATCATTTGACTCCTCTATTGAACAAACAACATAATTGAACTTGGCCGTCAATGATCTAAGTATCTTACCAACCACTGTACTCTGCTCCATTGTCTCACCATTTGACTTCATCTTGTTCACCACAGTCAAGGTTCATCCCAAAAAGTTGTCTACCTTCTCTCCTTCTTTCATGGCAAACAACTCAAACTCCCTTCTCAATGCTTGAAGTTGTGCCCTTTTCACCTTCGTGGACCCTTGATACTTTTGTTTCATTGAGTCCCAAATTGCCTTCGACGTCCTCTTGTCGAGAATTGTTTCCAGGATTTCTCTATCAATTGCCTAGAACATGAAGTTCTTGACCTTCAGATCTTTGAGCATGGCCTCCTCCACGGTCTTCCTCTGCGCCTCACTCGCTGGTGCTGTCCCAATTGCCGGTGCAGGGATCCCTTCGCCACCAGGCTCCACATCTCCTTGCTCCTCAGAAAGTTCTCCATCGTCATTGACCAATAATCATAATGGCCATCGAACCTCGGAATGGACGGTTGCAAAAACTTCTCTGAGGTTGACATTCTGATCTCTCTGTGTTTAACTCACACTTCTCACAAACTCTCGTGTTTATCCTAAATTTCACACACCACACTCAACCAGACCCCTTACTGAGCTCTGATACCAAATGTAGATATTCAGAAACTAAGGAATAGCTGGAAGGAAGTGTGATTGATTTCAGCAAACTGGGGCTATTTATAGCCTTTACAAAAACAGAAGGGAAATAGCTAACCACGCTTTACAAGCCTGTAACGTGGTGAAACAAAACAAACTCTATCCTCCCTGAAGAATGGATCCTCCTGGAGACTAGGACTTATTAGCAGACTATTGAATGAAAACAAAGACTACTTCAAACAGAAATATAACAAATTACATCTAACAGTTTTCCTTATTCTTATCAAATTCGTCTTCCATATCTTCTATCATTCTTCCTCTTTGGATTTGGCTAGGGTTAGGGTTCCCAAATTGCAAATTGCAATTCAAAGAATGGGGAAATTAGGGTTATCATAGACAACCACCCCATTCTTTCGAACTTCTTCGTCAGATTTTCTTTAGCGTGGAAATCTGTAAAAACTTCATGATGTGTTTCGGCCTTATAATGCAACAACTCGCAGATAACTGTATACCCTTCATACACATTAAACACAAGTGATTTATCCTAATCAATTATGACTTTTATAAACCAAACATTGAAACTGGTATTTGTCAAAGTTTCAGAAATTTTAATTAATTATCAAATTTCAACACAACTGTCTATTACATTAGGGGCTTGTCTCGAGGGGGATGGAGGGTTGCACCCCCCTCCCTCGCCCGTTTCCTCGCTCGTTTCCTCGCCAATTAGAATTCCCCATTACATTAGAGAATGACTTTAATTTATAATTGACCTAAGCTTGCTAAGCAAGCAATTAGTTTTCTAAACAAAATAAAAACCCTAACACCAACTTGACTTGAATCCGTAATTCTAATTGGATTCGTACTACTAATTGGGCCTTAACACGAACTGACCGAAATAAATAATAAATAAAAATGCCCATATTACATCAGTTTGCAACTTGGGCTCACAACGGATTATTTGATTGGGAGATTCTTAATAGCTTACAACTTATCAAACTACTAGCGCTTGTTAAACTCCATCCAGACGAGGGCCCTTGGGTTTTCAACCTACTTAGTTAGATTGTTAATCAAGCCCTAATTCGTCTAACAATGAGATACGATTATGCAATATTAATCGCAATTAATTGGAATTAGCTGGTCAAGGTTTTCTAAGTACATATATATATTCTACCCCTCTGAGCAAGATGTGTATTATACAAAATGATGAAGTTTATTATATGTTACTAGTAAATTATCATTTTTTTAAAGATATGAAAAACCAAATTTCTATTGATGAAGTGTAAATCGATTGAGGAGCAATAGAGATAAAATATCAAATGGCAACATACAATATATATATACATACTCATAACTCATTGCGAACAGAAAGCATTTTGTAAGTTATAACATAATTAACATAACAGTCCAAGTGAAAAGATGCAATTAGGGTTGATTGGGGATGCCATTTTAGGGTCATATAGTATTGATTGATTTAACAACGAACTGATTTATTGTTGACTCTGCTGCATCCTGTCTTGTTTTGCCCCATTGTGAAGCCCGATTGATTAATTATGTCGGTCCATTTACGTAAATGATTAATGCCGATTTTATAACACAACCCCCAATTCCCGTCATCAATAATCCCAATCTATGGCTATTTTCTATTTTTTTCATTTCTTTGGTTGAAGAATACTTCCCACGCCAATCTCGTTTATATTTATTAACTTATTTATTTTTATTTTTTATAAACCAAACACAAAGCAATATAGTGATAAAATCGTAAGTGGCTGAGGAGACCACTAGGCAAAAGAGAAAGAATAGATAAGGTTTACAGATGAATAAGCTATCCCACTAAAATATATAGACATGTCCATGTCTGTATTAGTGATTCTACCCTAAATGCAACCCCAATGCGAGACAAAGGACTTAATATATAATTACAAATGAGGTTAGCATCCACTTGATTCGGATCCCTTTCACGATTTTAACATTTCTTTACTTCCAGATAACCCAAACACCAGCTAAGAGGATTCCAAAGCCAAACTCCTTAAGAGAGCACCCACTCATATTCCAATTAGAGGGGTTGCAGCCTCTGCACAGATCGACTGCAAAAAAAATAAAAACTTACTTTGAAGAGGCACAAGAGAAGAAAAAGGTGATGAATAGATTCATCACGTGCTTCACAAAAGCTGAAGCTGTTAGGAATTAAAGTCGTCTTTTGATCAGATATGTAACGCCCCTAAACTTCCTAAGGATTAAATTAAATATTTATTTTTTTGAATTTTCGGATTAAAACAGTAATTCTAACTATTGGAATTTAATTGAATTTTTAGAAATTATTTTTGAAAATTTTTGGAGGTGGGTGCTCTAAGATTTTAGGAGGGGGTGGATAGCCACCCACCTTATAAGAGAAAAACCCTTCCCTTTCTTCATTCTCTTTCACTTCAATGTGCCTCTTCGTCTTCTATGGCGAGCTCGGTTGTGACCGAGCGTCGAGCAACCCCTACTGGCCCAACCTTCCTCCCCTCTCTTCCATTCTCCTTCCTCCATCTTCCATCCTCTACTCGTTTGATTTTAGCGCCGGGAACAGATCGCAAGAGAAACATAGAGATAACAAAAGAATGGAAGGAGGCGATGGCTTTGGCCATTGTTGATGGTGATGATTTACAGTGACGGACGGTGATGGATGGTGACGGTTGTGTGTAGGTCAGTAGAAGCTTGAAACCGATGGCGTTGGCGGAGAAGATCACGGTGAATTTTCTCGTTTCCCATTCTAGATGTCTGTTTATGTTTATGAATCTCTAATTATTGAATTCGTGGAGGTGTTTGCTTGGTTCTTGAATTATTTATGAACGGTGTTTATGGTGTTTGATTTTTGTGATTTAGTGTTGATTCTAGGTATAATTAGAAGCTATGTATAATTAGAAGTTTCATTGTGCTAGAATTGTAGTTAGAAAGAGAAGTCTAGTGTTTAGAAGGGGAAAAATACACAGTTTTTGTTGGTCATGTTGTATGATTTACGATGTGTATGTTAGTTGCATATTTGAGTTGCTAAATATTTGGGAACCAATTTTGCAATCTATCTAGTAGCAGACAGATCCTTGTAGAGTCATTACATGACTGATTCAATGCCCATATTGATGACTCAGTGTGAGTTTTCTTCACTCAGGTGAATCCTTTTCACTCTCCCCTAGTTGGTCTTGCTAGATTTCAGAGTTTAATGCCTTTTAAGAACTGAATTTATGGATTTTAGGGGTTGATTACTCTGGGTTTGTATTGAAGTTATTGGTTATGGATTTATTGACCTTGTCTTTTATAATTCAAATACTATGTTTTTATATTTTGGATTTATTGACCTTTTCTTCTATTGTACAACATCTGATGTTGATGAAATCTGGACTTGTCAGTCCCTCCTTTAGTTGAAAGGCATATTAGAAGATAATTAAGTTACCTTTTAATAGTGATAGTTTTGTGATAATTGAAATTGTAGACTACTCATTGTAGAATGAATGGATGTTAAGATATGATTAACTTGACAAGTTAGATTGAGATCACAGATTAGGGATTGGTTGCTTACTTGTCTTGGTTTGCCTCCCCTCTCCTTTAATCAAAGGGATTGGTTCCATGCATGTTTGTAGGACTGGATTGTGATACAGGTTTGATATCTTCTATTGATAACCATCCAGTATGTTAGGATTGTAATTGGTTTTGAGATTGGACTTTCAAATGAGAATCCAAGAAGCCATTTGGACATGAGACCTCGGTTAGACTCAACAGGCTGTTGCCGAGGAGATCAATGGAAGTTATTGTTTACTTTATATGTGTGAATTTCCATCTCTAGCTGAGCTTGGGGCTTGGGGCTCAATGTGAGCTGAAACTGAAATCTGTCCGGTAATTGGACTGATCTTTGTGTAGTTATCTTTTTCCAGGAATTTTGATTGGGTTTTTTAGCAGGTATAGTATCATGCGATATATCAAAAGTTTCCTGGTTGAGTCTAGTTTCTAAAGGATTTGACAGTATGACAATCTAAGTTTTTTATAAGAAGATATACTCATTTTAGTGACAATACGTAAATCAGCCGAAGGCAGACAGATGACATGTTTTGTTTGTAAAATCTGTACTTCTATAGACATAATCATGGGATATGTCTTATATGGTTGGAAACCTTTTTGTATCTACTTTCTATTGCCCCAAACGGTATGCAATTTGGAGTTCTAATGTGAGAGTTATGTACATTTGAGTGATGATTGATCAAGCTATCCGGTTAGGACAGCTTGTTCATTTCGGTATTGTTGGCAGAGTTATTTATTTGACTGTTTTGGGATTGAAACATGATTGTTTAGGGTTTGTCTTGGGTTGCATTTGATGTAAAAGAAAAATGTTGTTTGGAGTCGAATGAAGTTACAATTTTTTGCCCGAATAAGGTTGGTTGCTGGGATGCCTACAGGGTCAAATTGATTTTATTTCGACATTGAAATTGGGTTGTTATGGGGTTATTGTGGTAGCTGAAATTAGGGTGTATTGGTTTTGTTGTGCGGACTGAAGCGTGATTTTCTTGGGACTGTGTTACGGGCTGCAACTAGGATGTTTTCAGTTGAGTTTGGGGAAGGCTACGATTGACCTTAGATGGTTGGTTTTAGTTGATTTTGGGGGTTGTTTGTAGCTATGTTTAAAGCTTATTTTCAGCTAATTTCAGTGGGGGTTTCAGTTGGTTTAGATGGTTGATTCAGCTGCGTTTAGGGGTTATTTTCAGCTAATTTAAGCGGGCGTTTCAGCTGAGTTTTGGATGTTCGAATCAGTTGATTTAGGAGGATGTTCTAGTTGATATACATTGTTGTATGAATCAGTCCAAGCTGTTTGTTTCAGTTGAATTTAGAATTTTCTTTTTATTGAGTTTCATGCTTCGATTTCTACAGTTTGATGGATCTAAAATGAAAATCCCTTTGCGATTCTCTTGCATTTTAGTTGTTTACTTTGCCTTAAAGGATGGGTTGGTATAAATGCAACTCTTGTGATGAACATTTTGAACTCCTTTGCTATATGCGGTAATGTATGATAATGAGAATTGGAGTATGGTTTTTATATATATATGTTGGGTTTTTTTTTTATGGTTAACAATGTTATTAAGTAATGATGTTTTATTTCATAGCTTGAATTAGACTCAATAAGGAGCTATGATTGAAAGTGTGATGTTACCATACTCGTAGGAACTTGAATCCTCTTATTGAATGGGTTTGATCCCCGCTTTGCTATATAAAATTTGTTTACAAAAATTCTATGTTTCCCCAAAAGTATGGGCGGAGATTGTGGTGAATCTATTTATAAATGACAAAGAGGAACTAAATTACCTGAAAATGATAAATGATTTTATGTTATTCCCTCTGAAATGATATTGATAAGCAGTGATTTCTTAAACTTTAATCACCTGAAAATGTATCACTTAGAACTACCACATCTCTTGTTTTTATGTTATTCCCTCTCCTATAGAGGAACTAAATTACCTTCGGGTTTGATCTTGTGGAAAAGGGTGTGATTTTGAAATGCCTAAAATATGCTTGATATTTGTCCGTAAAAAATGTGACGTGATTTTATGCGCATTGATAGCCCAAGAGTGATTTTGTTACTCATATAGTTAGGAGTATCCGCTGATGCATGCCTGTATGTGATGTGTCCCCACTTGGGCATGGATGACGGAGAAGTCATCCTTTATATGAAAGAGGCATACGGGCATGTATGTTCGGCACGGAGGTGGTGTGAATGTAGTATCATCTAAGTGATCAATCCAATAAATACGAATAATATCATTAAGTCAAATAATGTATGGTCACTATTGTTTTAATTGATAAAATACCAACTATTTGAGAAGTCATATTATATTGTTTCTAACCCTTTTTATGTAGGATGACAAGTCTACTAACATTACTGCATGTCAGACTTGCCATGGTTAACCTTTACTGATTAGGATGGCATGATTGCCTCGTTGATGAACTATTTATTTGAACTGTGATTTTTTTGCATAACATCTGCATCATTAAGGGGGTGGTATTCAATTACGAATTTTAATGGATTGTGATGAATTTTAAAATACATTAAAATCAATGGGTATTCAGTTAAGGATTTAAAATAATATATGTAAATCTAGGGGTATTCAAATACCGATTTCAAAGGATTGTTTTAAAATCCATCAAAATCACGGGGTATTCAATTCATGTTTTTCAAAAGTCCACCAAAATCAAGGGGTATTAAAGAAGTAGTGGATTTTAATGAATTTGTTAAAGTTGTGGATTTTGAAGGATTTGTGATTGAAAAGTATATATAACAAGAGTTATTCCAAATCCAACATTCTCCCCTCATATTTCAACGGATTTGTATTGGCTATTGTTAAATAACACCACCATTTCCGCTGAAGGATGCCACCATCCCATTTTTTGTGATCTGCTGAAGGACACCACCACCTTCCCTTCTCTTATCTCTTCATAGGATTAGCGTCACCTCGCCCCACAACTTTCGGCCACACCACCATGCCCTACCACCGCTGGCTGCACCACCACCCGCACTTCCTCTTCTCTTTTGTTTTTGTTTTTGTTTTTTTTTATTATTATTCTTCTTCTTCACATTCTCTTCCTCTTATTTTCTCTTCTTCTTGTCCTCTCTTCATTTTTTTTTCTTCTATTTTTCTCTTTGTTTTATTTTCTTCTCATCTCTTCTTCTTTTCCCATTTTTTTTCTTCTTCGCTCTTCCGGAGGTTCCCGCGAGTGGAGGTTCCCCACTTGCTAGAACCTTCGCAAGGGCAAAAGAAGAAGAAGAAAAAAAATAGGAGAAAAAGAAAATAGAGAAAAAAAAAGTGGAGTAGGAAGAGAAGAGGAAGAAGAAAAAAAAGAAAAGAATAGAGAAGAAGAAGATGTGAATGGGAGGAAGTTGAGAATAAGAAGATGAAAATGGGTAGAGGTGGGATGAGAGGTGGTGGTGGTGATTGATGGAGAAGAAGAAGAAGAAGAAGAAGAAGAAGAAGAAGAAGAGGGGGAAGAGGAGGAGAGGTGTTGGTAGCGTGGTGGTGGTGGTGATTGAAGAAGAAGAAGAAGGGAGGAGAGGTGGCGGGGATAACAATTTGAAGTAAAATAGTTATTTGTATTACTTTTGGACCATTTTCAATGTATTTGATTTTTTCTTTTTAATTTGAAGTAAAATTCTCGTAACATACAAACAATTGTTGAATTGATGTTTTGAGAGATGTTTTATGATTTGTATTGGCATAGATAACAATGTAGGTGATGTTCTTTCGTTGTTTCCTATGACTAATAACACATTTATAAAAATCCATTGAGTTTATAACAATCCATAACAAACCTTTATAAAATCTACAAAATCCAATCATTTAAAATCCATCAAAATCCATCGGATTTTGTAAAATCATTTGAAACCTTTTAAAATCCACGAGATTTAAAATTCTTCATAGTCCATTCAAATCCCGAATTGAATACCCCCACCTATGAACTACCTCGTTGTTTATTGTTTGTAGTTGATTTTATGTTATTACTTGTGGACTTATTGATTTTGGGAATGAAGATTACTCACACCAGCTTTATTGCTGACCCAAGTGAGCTTTTGCTTTATGGGTACATTCCTTTGGGAATGTAGCCGATTAGCCTTTCAGATTTAGAGATTTTTTAGCAGTAACACTGGAGTTCCGTTAGTGGGGCTAGCAACGTCAGAGTTTTCTAGTTAGATTTTCTTTTGTTTGTTTCATTTTTTTTTGAAGTAAAGTCATAGTTTGCTGCTAAATGTTCCGTTATTGAATTTTTCACGTCCTGAGTTTTGGAAAAATGGATAATCCTACGTGAATATTAGGATTTCGTTTTCTCGAAAATTGGGGCGTGGCAGATTGTCTACAGCTAATATCTTTAAATGCCAAAAGCTGAGATGGAAAAGTTAAGTTTTGGGGATATCTCTTTCAACCAGAAATGTTTTTATCAAAGGGGGATGAAGGGGACATCAGGAGGACAGTTTTAGAGTGACAAAACTGTACATTGAAATACCATGCTTATCATCCCATCTCAACGATCTTCCTGGTCAATGGGACTTAAAAATTGCATACCATCAAGTAGAAGCAGCAATTCAGATACCTATGTATCTCTGAGGGATAGATGACCAAGCCAAGTTTCATTCCAAATCGTTGTTTGGATTCTCATGCATGGGTGCAGTAGATAATCTTCCTAGTGTTCTGGGAATGGTTTATGGTTAATCATGCGTGTTGGTTAAAATAGGATAACTATATGACCTCTGTTTTTACACTCCCTTCTTGATGGAGATTTGGAAACTTCTCGTGTGTGATTGTGGGGGTTGCTTGTCTTTATCTTTAGCGGTAGGCCTTAGTCAGTGGTGCACTAATTGAAAGAATGGCATTTTCTCTTTTCTCTAGTGTGTTGGGAGAAAAAAGTTTTGTTATGTGGAAAGAGAGGATTTTAAGAATCTTTGAAGGAAAGAGGAGTAGAAGCCAAAATCAACTTACATGCTATCAATATTCTAGTTTGGTCTTGGGGGATCGCATGGTGCATTCATAAAGGGTTTCAGTTTCATGATTGCATGGCACAATGTCCTTTTAAGTTAGTCAGGTTTGTATCTTGTACCTTTCTCTTGCGACTCACATTCTCTTGTTGTTCATTAATTGGTATTTGCTTGTGTGTTTAATATACATATAAAAGTTGAGGCCCCATGCCATTTCTCTAGTGTCAATATTCACTACACCAAAAGGCCGGTTTAGCTACGCCGAGCTGGCCACGGTTCTAAACCGTTGGTTTATTTGCCACGGTTCTAAACAGTTGGTTTATTTGCTACGGTAAAAAATCGTAGCTATAAGTACCAACGGCTTAAAACCGTGGGTAAAATAAACCTGGCCACGGCTTAAAACCGTTGGTATATTTGGAACGGCTAAAAACCGTGGCTAGTAGTAGCAACGGCTTCAAACCGTGGGTACTATTAGCAACGGTTCAAAACCGTTGCAAAAACAAATTAGCAACGGTTTTAAACCGTGGCTATGTATAGCAACGGCTAAAAACCGTGGCTAAAACAATTACACCAAAACGGTTGCCACGGTTTTAAACCGTGGCTAAACTTTCCAACGGTTTATAACCGTGGCTAAACTCGCCAACGGTTTAAAATCGTAGCTATCTGATTTACACTTTTGCAATTGGTGAAAATATTTTCGCGCTTTGGCGAAAAAAATTGGGGAGAAATAGGTTCTCACTCTCTCCACAGCTCCTCTTCACAAGCACGGATTCTCGAACCAGAGAAGAAGAAGAACTCAAGAAGGAGAGGACGATTTCTTTCTTCTTCTTCTTCTTTAGATCTTGAGATAACCGAACTGAAGAACATGAAATTGGAACTCCATTGTCAGTTTCTTCTTTCCAGTCGATTTATTTCTCTCTCTGTCCAAATCACAAGTAGAAGAAGCATCTAAGCATCTCACCCCCTTCAGCTAGTAATAATCGCGTTGGAACCCCAGGTTGGCCCATTCTTCCAAATCTCAGTTTCTCTTTCACTCATGCTCATTATCAACCATTGGGTATCTTTCTAATCAACCAAATGATCACAGCAAGAAATGGGTTTGTTTTTCTGTCGAAACTAATTCGTGGGTTTAGTTTTATTTTTGTTAATAGTTTCTCAACCGGTCTGTTTGGTTGAGTTGGCTCTGTATTCCTTAATTGGGTTGTTTTTTGTTTTATCAAAGTGTTGTTCTTTTTCTTTTCATCATTAATTGTGGTTTGTTTTTCTTCTTGTTTACATGCCACTGTTGAATTCTTGTTGTTTGTGTTTGTACTATGGCTGTTTGGCTTCATATGAATGAATCATCACTTTTTCTTAGGGGTTTTCATTTACATCTTCACCATATAAGTCAAATTGCATTGTACAATTCGATCTCCGGTGCTTGCTCTCAATCCACTCTCCTATTCTTGTTGTCTTAGTTTTGGGCTTATACCCAATCTGTACTGAGATGACAGCTCAATGTTTCAGATAATTGAAGGTCGACCAAATCTTGAAGACAATATATAATGGTTTCTATATCTAGATTGGGTGTTTACTGATGCACTGAGATCATAGTAATTCTCTCAGGAACGGTGCTGACACTTTGTCTTTTATAGACTCATTGAGAGCATATTCTATTACAGGTATTGGATTTTCACAAAATTATTTTGTTCAAATGCTGGTCTTGTTTGTTCAATTCAGAAGGTCATTCTGATCTTATAGAAGCTTGGGCCAACCATGCCTTTTTACTGTCACCTGTTAGTTTGAATTTGTGATTTACTTGAAGGATACTACAATACTCGAGTGGCGAGCAATCTTTCGAAAATGTGGGGGATTTTCACTATATTTCAAACAGTCTATTACTATACGTTTGTTATGTTATTAGTATTACTGTGGAAATCTGATTTAATTTACCTTAACACTCACGTTTTTATGTGTTCCAGAGCTTGATCACCTTGTTTAAGACCAGCAATGATTGGTTAGCACTCTGATTTTGGACTGGAAGGGTTCAATTGAGATAGTAGAATGGAGAGGAAAAGGGTGGATGAATTTGAACCTGGATCAGTTCCACCTGTGAGACAAGTGGACAGATTCGGGTTCGTAAAGCAAAGAAGTAAACTCCCCCGATGGTCAACCCAGGATTAGGTCTGCGATTGATCAAGAGAGGTGGGTTTTTAATTGTTGGAGCTGATAATTATTTCTCATTTGTTCATAGTTTCATTTGTCTACAATAGGAAACGATTTTATGAAATTATCATGTGGTGGTTCTTATTTTGTTCCTGTCTATATGCTTTGTTGAATTATTGAAGTGTTGAACAATTGGTATTAGCTTGAAAAAAATGTCAAACATAATTTTATCGAGTGTGATCATGTTGGTAAGATGCATCATAATTGAAAGAACCTTGTCTTTCTCTTCCTCCATTGAGATGACACCAAAATGTTTCTTCACTTTCCACAAAAATAGATCAGTTCCTTCGCATCCCTGAACCAACCATTGTCTTGGGCTCTGAAATCTTTGATCTTGTGTTTTTGTACTTGGACGGGAACATTGTTACCATTGCTTGTTTCAACAAAGCCCAATCGTCCTTCAAAATATCACTTGAACAAGTACGGCTGCTTGTAGATGCCATAGAGGAGCGAAAAGGGGATACATTGTCAGCACTTGCTTGTGCATAATCAATATCATGATCTAACGTGTACTTAAATTTACCAAATATCGTTAATGTTTTAATTGTATTTTCTCATTCTCATTAATCTGTATGATAACTTATAATTAGAAGATGTCTCAAGATGGTTATTTTTGAATGTTTTTTGTTGGTTTCAGGCAAGGAAGAAAATTGTCGAAGGCATGAAGGGTCATATAGGAAAGATAGCTCAAGATCAATATGGGAGCATGGTAATGATGGCCTTCAGATTTTTCCTGTTCAGATTTGCATGGTTGTCATTTCTTCTTTAGGAAGCACACATTGACATTTGTTTTTTTTAGCCTCCTAATGAGAGTTTCCTGTACTTCATCTGTGGCATCTTTAATTGAATTAGAGCTTAGTATTTTTTTGATTTTAAACCTAAGGTTGCTTTCGATTGTTGGGTCTAAACATCATAAAATTTTCAGTGAAACACTTGTATGGAATTCGTACCCCTTGCAGCCATATGGTTGTCAGTCTCCCTTTCCTTTTTTGACATCTGTCACTTTTGGTGTCTGTAGAGTTCTTGTTCGAAGCCTAGAATGTTATGGTAATCCAGTGGGAGGTTACAGTGTAGTTGAATGTAACCGTGAAGGATAATAATTGAATTCTGAATAAAAGAGTTTGGTCCTTGCTTTCTGATTTTTATGTTGAAATTAAATGAGTTTATTCAAAATATCAAAGTTTTGTCGTTGCAGGTTTCTGTCAGAGTGGGTGTGCTGCAATTGTGGATTCTGGGACATCCTTGCTTGCTGGTCCAACTGTATGTCTTCATACCTTTTAGAAATTTGTTTAAGGATCTTCAGTTGTAGTTCGCATTTTGTTTAAGGATAATTTGGAATTGGTTGACATTGTTTCTGGAATTTGTTATTCTTGTTGATGTTTGGTTAAATGCAGGTTGGGTATACACCCGATTACCTATTTCTACTACAAACAATCCTCAGATCAGATCCCCAGGTATTTTGCAATGTCTGATGCATGTAAATTTTGCTGTTAAGCCATCTTAAATAAACATGATCAACATTCTAGGATACAGTGTGTTTAAATTATTCATGGTGTGTTGGGACAATCATCAAATCTTAGTTCATTTTCAAATTTCATGGACTTGTGCTTCTATGTTTATCAAGTAAATGCTAAAAGCAGCCAGTTATCAGGAGCTCTGTTTAGGTTGGATGTGTTGAAGCCAGATTTACCAGAGCATGGTTTTCTTCAAACAAAGGTTGATATAGTTTTTCAATGAATTTATTATGGTGTATGTTCTTTCATTCAACCTAAGTCAACATTAAACACATGATTTTCCTTCTATGCAGGTCCTGGAGATCAATCTAGTGACATTTCCAAATGTAGCTGATGCCATATTGGCCAATGGAATGTTCAGTCACTATGACCGTCCTAGAATAGCACAGCTCTGTGAAAAGGCTGGTCTTTATATCCGTGCTCTTCAGGTATTTGATTTACATTTGTATGCGGGTAAAACCTTTTGTTATGGTGTAAGATGTTTATTCTTTGTTTGTGTGCCTCCCTGCAGCATTACACTGAGTTATCGGATATTAAACGTGTCATTGTGAATACTCATGCAATTGAGCCCCAGGTTTGTAAAGTTTAATACTCATACTTTGGCTTGAGAGTAGTGCATGTAATGTTATTCTAAAATATGGGTGTTGTCCAGTCACTTGTAGAGTTCTTTGGAACCCTTTCCAGGGAGTGGGCATTGGAATGTATGAAGGACCTTTTGCTGGTTAATTTGAGAGGAAATCTTCAGATCATCGTGCAGGTACTTGTCGCTTACCTGCTTTCTTTATATACTAGGTTTAGTTTTATCTTTTTAACTCTAATGAAAAATGTTTTTTTGCAGGCTGCCAAAGAGTACTCTGAGCAGTTGGGTGTTGAGTCATGTATAAAACTCTTTGAGCAATTCAAATCCTATGAAGGTTTATATTTTTTCTTGGGGTCGTATTTGAGCTCCAGGTATTTTTTTAGTAACTACTGCCCTCCCCTTTTCCAGTACACTCACTTCTTTTTCCTGATTCTCACCGGTCATTTTCCTGGTACAGTGAGGATCCCGACATTCATTTTAAGTATATTGAAGCTGCTGCGAAAACTGGACAAATCAAAGAGGTCGAGCGTGTCACAAGAGAGTCAAGTTTTTATGACGCGGAAACAATGATTTCTACTTTGCTCACTCGCTGGCATGATTGTGAGTATTTTCTGGATGCTGCTTCCCATTTTCAGTGTGCTACAATTCCTGTGAATCAGTGCTTGCATATTCCTTGAATCCACTAGGGTGATTGCCTTAGTGGGAGTACAATTTGGTTTGATATGCTTACAACTTACCTGTTCAATTTATGGAGCATACTAGTGTAGTCTTACCCACGAGAGGTTTGTAATTTTTGTATGCATTTCTGTTGTTGAAGAAAGTTTGAATTGAAGCCATGAAAATCATAGTTATGTCAAGAATGGCTGTAAAGTGAGAATGTTCTTTGCATTCCTGAATTTGGGTTCTCAACCTTGATAAAAAAAAACAAATAATGAGCACTACCCTTCTCGTTGGCATTGTTGCCCCAACAAGAAAACTACGTCCTTCAATTTTATCTATTTTCTTCTCTGTTTTCTGTTCTGGTTTTACTCAAATGGAGTTTTTTTGCTGGGGAAATCGAGGAGATAATGGCTGGGAAGTCAATTTGGATAATGGTAGCTTGTAAGTGTATTTTTCCTTCACATTTTGTGTTTACTCAATCTTGCATGTTGAGCAAGGCCAAGGATCCTCTCTTCCTGTTCAAAAGTAGCAATTACTGTGATTAATTTATTATGTATTTCTTTGTAGTTTAACTCTGGAATTTTGGTAAAGAAGAGAAAATCAGTTTGTGTTCTTACTTTTTGATTTGGAATTTCAAGTTTATAGCTTTGATTGAACATTTATTCCTTAATTCAATTTTATAGACAGTAGTTGTTATTCAAGCTGGTCATGGGCTTTTACAAGATTGTAAGTTCACCATTTTTGTTGTGTTGATTGGGTTGGTTGCTTAGTTTTATATGGTAAACAACTTTTATCAGTTTGGTGACCAATGCAATCTAATTGAGAGGTTATAATATCCATGCATGGTTTTACTTGGAATTTTGGGTGCCCTTGTCTTATGGTTATTCCATGGAAGTATTTTATTTAAAAAAAAATTATTTTGGCTTTCAGGTGCTGATAAAGAAGTTATTCCTTTTCAGGGAATACTGGGGTTGCTGTGATGTTATATGATCCGAGGCGATCAAACATTTCTAGGATTGAAAGAGACTCCGGTGTTAAGTTTGAGCATGTATCTGCTCCTCAGCCAGCTGATGTTGCAAAGGCTGTTGGCTTTGATGCAGCTGAAGCAATCAATAAAGTCTCTGATAGGTATTTTATATTACTAGTAGTAGATGATTGCATATTCCTGGTTATACTTGCATCTTGGTGGTTAGGGAGCACAAACACATTTGCTTTAGTATTCTGTTTGCCAATTCATTGATGACATTCATTCCTTTTGATGACCGAACAAATAAACAATTCATTCCTTTTGATATTTTTGCTTCTTGTTCCTTTTTCTTGTTTATGAGGTTGAAGTTCTTGACCATCATTGGTTTATTTTCAGAAAACTTCATATACTCATAACTGATTGATCATACATGTGCATGGGTGAAATTACAACTTGAAATGTTCTCTAATTGATTTAAAGCAATTTGTGGGTCTACTTTAAGATTTTACTCTAGGATGTTATATCAGTCGGAGGGTTTTTGTGGTATTTCATTCTAGTCGTTAAATCACAAAAGTTACACGATCTGGCCACGTCTATATGTTATCTTTCAAGTTGGACCAAAACGAGTTTTCATATTATTAACCAATTTCTTCATATTTCTTTCTGTTCACATTTGAAAAAATTGAGCAATATCAGTTATGTGCTAAAAAAAAAATTGTAGGGATTAGGGACAAGGAGCATAACACGATTATTCGCCATGATGTGAAGTTGCTTTAGGATCTATTTTCTAGCAAGCACAATCGTAATTTACAAAATCTTGTTCATTATTATGTGAACTAAAGTGTCCTATTTACGATACCGAGCTTGAGATAGACACATTATTCCTCGATAAGTCTATAAATATCCCCGCGACCAGAAAAAATTGCGTTAACTCGCAATGAACCGAGATAAGGTGGAACTAGAGTTTGTATTCATTTGTGTTTTTGGTTCTTTGATTGTTTTTGTTGTTTTCCCCTATATAGTTACTTGGAGTTTCCTGCAGCTGAATGACCAATATCACGTCCTCCAGAAAAAAATGTTTTTGTTTATAACCGGTTAAAGAGCTGAAATCTTAGGGTGGACATTGGCTTTTTTTTTTTTTGGTTGTAATTTCATTGTATGTGCTAACATTTACTGGATTGAACGGTGAATATATTTTGTAACATGCAGATATTCACTTTGTACTTTTAAATGCTTCAGTATGGGGACATCGTCGGGTATATATCTCTATTTTATTTTATTTTTCTCCTTTATGATCAATAAGTTTGTACCTAGAAGAGAAAAAAGTAAAGGAAATGAGAAAAATGAATCCCTGCTATTTCAGGAAATAAACAGCATAAGGGCATTTTGCTCCTCCCATTGCTTGGAAAAAAATGTTTTGGTGCCATATTGCTTGGAAAAAATTGTTTTGGTGCCATCAATTCATCAGCACCCATTGTCTTTCAAATTCCCTCCTTCTTGTCCTGGTTTCTTTTTGTTGAAGTGTGACAAAGGAAGTTTGATACCTTTGAGTTATGGCTGCTAGTAAAGTATTGCAATTTTGAGATACAGTGTGATTCTTGATGATGGGTGCTTTAGGTGGTATTTCTATGTTTTTAGCAAATCTGTCTTAAAGAGTTTTAGGACTTGAGTAACAATGTTAATTATGCTTGTAGGGAATTATTTATGGACCATAGTCCTATTAGGTAGATCTTGTAGGTTTTACTGAAAAGGCTGTAAACAACTATTAGAACTTGTATTTGACTTATCTTAATGCAGTTCACGTTAATTATAGTGTAATACTGTTAACCTATTACAACATATTTATGTGATGTATGTCTGCCTTCCAACAGCTCCTTGCACAACAACAGTTCAGACAGTCTTCTACACAAGGGCTTGGACAAGTATAATTTCCTATACTCCTAATTCCTTCTTTCTTTATAAGCAACTTAAAATCTACAAGAATCACAGGATTTACCCATGTTCCTATCCTGGAAACTAAGATAATAGAGGAACCATGTGCCACATTCTTGAAAGTAATGCTTTGAACTTTATTTGCAATTATTAAGTTCTCTTATTTATTGTGGCAGGGTCAGCAACCACAGCTACATGAGTTGCAATCCCAGGCTCAGAAACAGTGGGTACTCTGCAGTGAAACAGAGCGCACTCTGGTTTGCGACCAGCAGCAAGCTCTCATCAGTGCGTCCCTCGCAGAGCAGCAGTTCGTCCCTCGCAGCAGCAGCAGTGATTCCCTCGCAGCAGCAGCAGCAGGCGTACCTCGCATCATCAGCAGATCGTCCCTTGCAGCAGCAGCATTGCGTCTCTCGCAGCAGCAGCAGCATCAACCGCAGTTCGTCCCTGGCCCTGCCCATAGAATCAGACCAAGAGGGAAAACCTGAATCAACACAGGTTAGTCAGCATTGCGTCTTGTTATTTAGCAACATTGTCTGTGTAGATTCATTATGAGACAACTGGACCAGAGATCTGGAAAGGCACAGGTGGGAAGATTGATGCCTTTGTTTCTGGGATTGGGACTGGGGGTACGGTGACCGGTGCAGGGAAATATCTTAGAGAGCAGAATCCTGATATCAAGGTTAGCTTGAACTTTATGTGGTAGCTGCACAATATTCTATTTCTTCTGCCCAGGCCTGTACTATAGTGGTTTTTCTTTATTCTTTTCAATTATTGTTTTTATCTTATTAGTTGGATTTTTTGTTTTTAGATTTTCGGAGTGGAACCATGTGAAAGTGCAGTACTGTCTGGAGGAAAGCCTGGTGGGTGATCTTCCCTATCTTGTGCTTCTTGATTTATTTGCTCATGATCAGTGTTTTCACATCTTCATATATTTATTTGGTTGGATGATAAATGCTATTCTGCCATTGTTTTAGACATGAATGATTTTGTTTTTGGGTCTTTAGCATTGATAAGTGCTGTCCCTTTTGCTGGGTGTTTTATTTATTTATATTCCTTACGAAATGGGTAACTGATAGGATTTCCTAACAAAAAAAAAAATTGGGGCATGTTTATTTTGGTCCTGAAGCATTCTGCGTTTTGTTCCACCTCCCAAGTCAAAATGTCCAACGACAAGTTGGGTTTTGGTGGTTTAAACTAACTTGTCTGTGGTTGGATTAAAAAAAAATCTCAAACTTGGTTCCTGTTTGTAGGGCTCACCAAAATAATACAACTTGCCGTTGGTTTCATATGTTGTCATTGGATCTTTGCCAGGTCATTGAGTAAAATTAGACGATATTTTTTTACAGTGGCTTAAAAAAGAATCAAAGTGACATGGATTCTTTTATTTATTTTCCTGGGGTGTAGTTCAAGGACATTTATTGACCTCTGGGATTCCATCCTTTTTCGTTCTGATTTTCGGGTTACTCTAGTTCTTTTCTGTTCACATATTGCTGTCTGCTGACATGAAACTTGTGTATCATTTCTATGTCATAGGTCCACATAAGATCCAGGGAATTGGTGCAGGATTTATTCCTGGTGTTTTGGAAGTCAACAACATTGATGAAGTTGTTCAAGTAAGTAACAAAGCACTTGGTCCAGAAACAGTACCCTGAGTGATTTTTTTCTTAAGCAAGAAATGCTTATTATAGTCCAAGGCATCGGATCTAGAAGAATATTTCAGCAATTTTGATTCCCTGATAAATGGGCCGCTTATCTGCCACCACATTGCCCATTGATCTCAAGACTTGGTCAAATGATCACGTTCTTTATAGTGGCCCTCCAGATCTTGGTAGAAGCCGATTTGAGGCAGTAAATATTTGCTGAATAACTTCACAAAAAACTTTTCAGTGTATAAACAGTATGACTAATGACTACTTATTGAGTAGCAAAATATACCAGTTATACTGTACCCAAAAGTGTGTACATGTTGTGCCTACAAGTTCAACTTCCAATCCTCTATGCAGATTTGGCCTTCATCCGCCCCTTTTTTTAATTCTTCTGTATTTTGTACTTTCCCAGGTATCAAGTGAAGAAGCAATTGAAACTGCAAAGCTACTTGCCTTGAAAGAAGGATTGCTGGTAAGTAGTCAAACTTGTTTAATTTTATATGAATGAGTTAATTTCATCTTTGCTCTCAATAATTCCCAATTCATCACAATTTTTGTCTTTAATTTCATATTTTTCATTTCAAATTACTTCTCTCCTGTCAAATTACTTCCCTCGCAGCAGCAGCAGCAGTGCGTACCTCGCATCATCAGCAGATCGTCCCTTGCAGTAAGTCCCAAAATCTGCTATTGTTTACTTTTTTTTTGCAGTATTTTTACGTCTTAGTTTTTAGTCTTTGAACACCACATTCTCTCTTCATATTGGAGTCATTGAGAAGAAAGCAGAATTTTGATTCAGTCGCGTAAAAGTGTTTCTCAAGTTCTCATGCATAGCTTGTGAACTAGGACTTGAAGCATCCAAGGTGAGCTCACCATACTTGTCAATTTGTTTATTTGAATTTTCCTGTTTTCAGGGCTTTCCTACTCACTGTCAGTAGTAAAATATTATAGTGCTCTCAATCCATGTTTTCTTTTGTATCGGGTAATTTGCTTTTAAAACAATGATGCCAGTATCCATTTGTATTGTAGGCTTATATGAGCTTGATCTTTACCTTCTCCCTATCTGTTTTTGTTATATAGCTTGCAACAACTTGAAGCTCATACTCACGAAAGACTGCTGTAACCATCTGAATGCCTCACTAAGCACACAAATTATCCAGCTTATGTATTATCCTATGAGCTCTCAATAAGTCAATAGTTCTGCTTTAGCATACTAAATTAATTGAAGAAGAAAATTGTCTTTTCTAAAAACATTAAAAATTTTGTACCAACAAACCTGACAACTTGTAGATCACTGAGGATAAGTTTGGCAATGTCAGATGAAATTTTCCAGTAGTTTCCCATTAAAGTTCAATATTTGGCAGTTAAGTTCATAGAAATGCATCTTCTTTTAGTAATTTGGGTTGAATCTGCTTGAACTAATTTGAAATTTGTGTAACACTAGTGATTAATTTGCTTGTGGTTGAGCTCATGCAGGTACTATGAATAGAAGGCATCAAAGTTGAGTAGTATAACATTTACAGCTTGGTGAAGGTAGAAGCCATCAGAGTGTCCCCTGTTTTTCGGAGCAGGGAGAGGCTGCGGACTGGAAGGACTGGGCACTGGTTGCTGCGGACTGTGCTGCGGCCTGGACTGGTGGTAAGGCCGTGGCGAGATGGTGGATACGTGTTAGGCTGATGGACGCTGTTGCGTCGCAGAGCGTCCTGTTGCTGTGCTGTGTTCTGAGCTGCTGCGATGCAGTGGCCTTCATGCGAACACGCTGTTGCGACACTCTGCTACGTTTCAGCGTGCTGCGCTAAATCTGGGTATTGAATTTTTGCATTTTGTTTATTCAGGATAGAATGCTTTGTCTTTGCCACTGTTCTAAATGATAGCTTGAATCAACCGCAGCATCAACTGCATCAACTGTTTATTCAGCAGCATCAACCGCAGTTCGTCCCTGGCCCTGCCCATAGAATCAGACCAAGAGGGAAAACCTGAATCAACACAGGTTAGTCAGCATTGCGTCTCTCATATCATATCATATTAAGATGTTTCTATGTATCTTTTCCCAAAAACACTTTCAAATACTCAATCTGCTAGCAAGTGTAGATTTCAGAAGTAATATCAGGATAACATTCATAATTTGTTTGGAAGGACTACTAAATATGACTCCCATTCCGTTACAGGTGAGCATGTGTTTAGGCTTGTTTGTAAGGTAATTAGGCGTTTTATTGAGCAGTATCAAGTAAACTTTGAATTTCAAATGATGGGGAAAAACAAATAAAAACTAAATATGTTGGTTTGGTTTATTGTGAAGAGTCATAGATGGTTATAAATTTATGAAGGTTGAACAATGAGTGAGTTGCTGATACAAATCAATATCGACAGTTCTTTTGCAGCTTCTATCTTGGGGTACACTGGCTTTCGTCCCAGTTGCAAGTCGAACTCTTCCAGCGCTAATGACATGTATGCTAATTAGCAACCTTGGTGCTTCCATCACAGAAGTTGCAAAAGATGCTCTTATTGCTGAGTATGGCCAAAAATGGAAAATGACCCGTCTCCAATCTTATGCATTCATGGGTCTTGCTGCTGGTAGCATTTTGGGCAACTTCTTTGGCGGTAATTTCTTACTCAAGACACAACCCAAGACCATGTTTCTTCTGTTCGCTCTTCTACTATCATTTCAGATGACTATTTCCTTGACTATCATTGTATTTGAGATATTATTTGATAGATTTTGACTCAATGTAATACATTTTCTTATTAATTACATTACTTTGCCTCCATTAATTACATTACTTTGCCTCCATTATTTGATAGATTTTGACTCAATGACTCAAAGTCATTTGATAGCAAAAAAAAATAAAAAAATTAAAATTAAAATTAAAATTAAAATTAAAATTAAAAAAAAAATATTATTAAAAAAATAAAAATAAAAAAATTTGCCACGGTTTTAAATCGTGGCTAACTATTGCAACGGCTAAAAACCGTGGCTACCTTGCCACGGCTTAAAACCGTTGCTAAAGCTATTGCAACGGCTTAAAACCGTGGCTAAACTTGCAACGGTTTTAAGCCGTGGCTACTCCTGCCCATGGCTTAAAACCGTGGCCATGAATTGACACGGCTAAAAACCGTTGCTATCACGTTTGCCACGGTTTATTTCTCACTGTTTAGCCACGGCTTAAAACCGTGGCCAGGGTTAGCCACGGCTTAAAACCGTTGCCACTTAATTAGACACGGTTTAAAACCGTTGCTAGTATCCATACTTTATCACGGCTTAAAACTGTGGCTATGTTTGCCACGGCTAAAAACCGTTGCTATTCTTCTTGCAACGGTTTAAAACCGTGGCTAAATGCTGAAAATCACCACCCCTATTCAAGCATAAAACCGTTGCTACAATGTTTAGCAACGGTTTATAGCCGTTACAAAGAATTTCGCGACGCCTCTGTAGCCCACGGCTCTTAGCCGTGGCAATGGGTTACGCCCACGGTATAGAACCGTTGCTAATGGGGGTTTTTGGTGTAGTGATTGCAACTGTTCCTCTCATCTCGAAACCCAATATAGCTCAGAAAATGTTTCCTTCATTGGCATCTCAAGTTAACTCATGATTTTTATTGAATTGCCAAAAATTGTGTGGCACAACATCCATGCTGAATTGCACACGATTCACATTGCAATTGTATGAGTTGGTGATCAGATCTGGAAGTAAAAGAAGAAAAAGAGCAAGAAGAAAAACTTTGATCTTAGACCCTACCTAATCTAAATTAAAATCTTTTGCATGGCTGTAAGTTTTAACCTTTCTTTGACCTTTAACCTCTTCTTGAGCCTTCAAAAATAAATCTTGCTAGTTATGTTTTATTATTTATAATTTTATATATTTACGAAATATGTTGCTTTATCAATTACATTTTATTCTTATATTTATATATATATGTGTGTGTTTGAAAACTATACTCTAATATTCAAAATCTACATTCAGTTTGACATTCGCTGACGTGACATGTTTACATTGGGTGAAGGGTCTTTTCATTATTTAATTTTTTGAAAAGTCAAAAGGTGTGAATCAATGAGAGCACGTCATGTCACCTATGTCAAAATGAATGTAGATTTTGAATGTTAGAGTATGACTCATACACACATATATACATGTAATACTTTTAATAAATCTTATGATTTATGATACAATTTACACTTCACCTTCATTGTGGATGTGTGTATATACATACACGCACTTCCTTAACTTAAGGGGGTTAGTGTCCTAAAGAGGGCCGGGGCGACTTCAATTAGGAGACTCTGAACGAGTGAGTCCCCGAGCCACGGTGCTACAATGGCACCTGGGATGCCGAGGAACTCTAAAATGTCCTTTGGGATATAGAGTCTACCATCAGTTATCTGTCCAACTGGATCGGTCATCGGACCATACCACCATTTTTTTAGGCTAAAAGAAAGCGCTTGCCTTACCTATGATTCTCATTCGAACCCTCATTCTCATTTGTGTCTTCGTATTATGGATCTTGGTTATGCAACGACTAAAAGCCCCTACTGAAGATTCCCCACTTTATTTTTTGTTCTTTCCTCTCGTCAGGAATATAGTAAGGCCTTTCCCTTTATAGTAGCTAGTGGCTAGGTAGTTATTTGTATTTTGTCATTCCTATTAGGAAGCAATGCAGTAGGAATTGCAGCGTCAAGGGCAAGCGATATATCCGCAGTTTGCTCTTTCCTTCCTAGCTGCTAAGGAGAATAAGGTCGCACCTAACTAATAGATAGAAAAACCTGAGGTAAGTAGCTAACTGACTAGTGCTTTCAGGCCAATAGCATGTTATAGAGCTAGGATAGCTTTTATGGTTATTACTTCCCATTGACTTTTTTTTTTAGTTTGAGTAGCTATTATTCCTATTCCTATCCGAGTAGTAGGCAACTCTAAGAGTCTTGTCGTGGTGCACCTAATTGTATCCACCAAGAGTCCGCATTTGTCTATTGCCAATAATTCCTCTATCGCCGAGTGCATTACCGAGAGAAAGACCCGCATCCTATTCAACGACATAAAAAGACTGTCGCATAATATGTCGTTGCATGGTTTTCGAGCCGATATATATATATATATGATCCAATGACGGATTTTTGAGAAAGAAAGTTACACACACTTATTATTTGGCATTGGAAAAACACGTATGCTTGATAGTATGCTTTTAAAGTGTTTATGCATTAGCTAGGCAAAATGAAATGTCCAAAGTCATGCAATATGTTTTAAATACGGACAAAGTACCATGGTGTTGTATGTTGTCACACTATACATTAAGAAAAATGAAATAGACGGGTATCATAGGTATAAAGGCCAACATGCCTCGAAGACAATAAGTAGAGGCTAGGGCTGAACAAAAAATCAACTAAACTGACTGAATCGATCAAAACCAAACCAATAGGTTCGATTTAGGCTTGGTTCAATTTAAAAAAAAATTCAAAACCAATATGGTCGGTTCGATTTTCGGTTTTCAAGTGATTTAAACGACAAAACTGAACTGACGGAATATATATATATATATATATAATAATTAATAAATAATATGTATTTTATGTAAATATAATATATTTAATTTAGTGGTCAGTTTGGTTTTATATGAGTTTTAGTCGGTCAGTTCGATTTATGGTTTACATAAACTAAGATCGGTTTGGTTTTCATCATGTTCAGTTTAAAATTTTTGAAACCGATAAAGTCAGCTTGGTTCTCGGTTGCGGCGAGCCAGACTTCTGATGAAGGGTGGATTTGGGGAAGGAAGAAATATTGTTGGAAGGAGTTTTTGTTTTCTTCATTTTTGTCTAATTTGAATTAAGCAGAAAATGGCTGGAGTTGAAATTTATTTTTTATTTTTTTCTAAGCAGCTATAATTTGAATTTAGTAGAAGGCTGGCGTACACGACCAACCTAGAAGATCCAGTTGCCTATTTAGATCAGCCATTCATGCTGCTTGTTAGAGGGAATTTTGTTTCAAAAGGATCTAATCTGAATGTGATCGATGGACGTCTTTTTCGTAAACATGTTGAGACTGCTGGCATCTTGGTAGAATAAGGGATCCCAGTTTCTTTATCCAAACACATTTAGTTTATAGTTATTCAAATTGCACGAGTTCACTGGTCAGACTTGTTATTGATGTGCTTTCCTGTTTTTGCACTCAGAGAATGTATTGTAAAAGCTCCATCCTGATTTATATTGATAGGATATCTAAGTTTGCTGCAGGTGATATATTGTTTCAATGCTAAAACCCAAGTCCCCCATGTTCCTCGATGAGTTCCTAACATTGTGCGAAGTTGATTGGCAAGACCATGAGAGCTGAGATGGATTGCATTGTAACACAAGCTGGATCTCTTGAAACAACACTTCTTACAACATCTCAGTTTTCATGATCTAAACTGGCAGCAATCTTTTGGGATTCTGCAATTATTTAGTAAGAAGAATGGTAGCTCATTAATTCCGATTTGATGTTAATAGTGTATCAAAAGCTATAGCTGCATATACGTAATAGCTTGAATGCTGCAAAAGCCAATTCTAATTGAATTCTGATCCATCCATTATCAGGTATCAACTTTTTAGCATTTCTGTTTGTTACTCTGATCCATCCGCTACTAGATAATCAACTCTTCAATATTTCTATGCTCTCAACTGTTGGTGCAAACAGATTCACCATGGTAGAGTCATACTCCTTTCACAGACGAAACATGACATTAGAATGTACTTGGAAATTGGAATTGCAGGACGGCTTTGAACAAAAAAAAAAAACTAAAAATAAAGCAGAGTTGTAATCCTTGCATAGAAGAACTTGGCTAGGTCTCTTGCACCACCTTCCTGTCATTTTTGGGATTATTATGCCCATATATTCTTTTCAGCTCAAGGGCCTGAAATATTCACTATAATTCCATTTGATCTAATTAATTTTTTTGTGAGTTGAATTCAGCAGTATCAGCACAAGTAGAGGTGATCATTCGATATTTGGTACAAGTATTTGACTCTTTTTGTTGCTAAAAGTGGTATTTGACTTGATTTGGTAAGAAAAACTCTACAGTTAACATACAACTGCTGCTGACACATGAATTTCATATCATTATTATTCCTTCAGTATCTGAACTCTTTTTTTTTTTCCCTGATGATATATATCAAATGTAATTCAATGCGAGAAATATGTATCAATGAAATTGATCCATGTACCACATTCTAAATTCTAATCCAAAACTTTACATATGATGAGGATGGTGGCACTGTAAGTGTAATTTAGCACTTGATGCAGTGAATTATCAATATAAATTGATTGTATGACAGAAAGTAAGCTTATTTTACGAATCTTCTTCACCATAATCTTAAAGACTATGCAATGAAGCATGTGAATTTTTTTTTTATCACATGTAAAAAATAGTTTTGAATGCTGTATGCTTTGAAATCTAATAAATAACAGACGGCTACAGAAATATAGGGAAACAACATCATCAAAGACGATGTCCAAGTATCTTTGCCCTCATATAGACTGTTTCAGGAGTCTTCTTGACCTCGGAATGGTGTAAGATCTATTTTGAACTGTTGCTTCCCCTTACTAACCCTCTGAAGCATACGAAGAGAAACAAAGAAACAACTTACTGTCAATGTAAAAATTAAGATTTATAGTATATAGCTTGAGAGGAATGTGACATTTTAAGGTTGGAAAACCCTGGGAATGAAGACATAACAAAGAACCATCATTAATTTTCACGATTCAAATCAGGTTTAGTAAATGGTTAATTTTCCAGATTCGAATGAGCTTAGGTAAATGGTTTCTGATGATTTGAAAATAATTGGTACATAGTGATTGTCAAGCTTATGACAAGAAAATCTCCTTGTTTAGAAATCAATGCTTTCAAGTTTGAACTGTACTATTAGAGCTGGCTCAACGAAACAAAATCAACTAAAAAGGGAAAAAACAAAACCTTTTATTGTTTACTTTGATCATTTCTTGTAATTATTATTAACACTAATTTGTTTATATGCAAAGAGAAGCTGATCTTGTATAACCACAACACAATCTCATGGGACTCGAATTCAAGGTTCAGCAATGTTGCACGTGTGGGTTGCGTGCAAGAGCAACAAATGTAATCATGCAATGTCACAGATGTTTGTTAAACTTACAGCAATTGCGATGAGCTCTTCCAGTAGCTCCTCCAAGTGGCGTAGAGGCTAACATTAAAAACAGATGCCAATAAATACTTCTCACAAAATTGCCAACGATTAAATCACCCATTTCAAATATCAACCATCAAGCAAACTGCCCTTCAAATAAGTTAACGAATACATAAAAGATATGGAATGAAACTTACCCATTGCGTGGGACCATCAACAGGTGCACGAAGAGGATCATCATGCACCTATCACCCAGGAAGAAGTTTAAAGAGTTCGTAAGACAAAATCAGCGAACATAAATGCAATCTGCAATTATCTAAGATATCATTTGAAGTAAAAGAAGTTCAGAGCATGAAGGAAGTGGCTGGTTCAAGGAATGTGAACACCATATCCTTCTCTTTCTTTGTGTGGATGGGGATTTGGGCATGTGAACAAAAGGTGCAATGAAAAAGGTCCTAGTTATCCGAGATTCTTAAGTCCTTACATGGAGTTCCAAGGAAACATGTAGCTGGATACTCATGACAGTTATTTCTCGCTAAAATGGCTAATACTAAGGCATTTTCGATTGAATACTCCATCACTGACAGCATTCCCCATGTTGTTTACCTTTAACAACACAGCTGAGAAAACTACAAATAATGTTTAAGCTACGATTCTGCAAGGAGTGGTAGATGCAGGACACATGGCTCAGGGTTATATCCAAGATTATGCAGTTTTTTTATTATTAGATTGATTATCTGCTATTAAAAAAAGTCGCTCTCTCTCTCTCATATATATATATATATATATATGCTCTTTTGGAACTTGGATTTTAAAGGTCCAAATCAATGGCATTGCTAGAAATCAATAATTCCGTTTTAAAAAAAAAAAAAAAAACTTTATTTTAAAGAGGGAATATTTTCATTCACGGTTGATGACATAGTACCGGATTTTTTAATGGTGAGCATGACAAAATATTGTAGTGTGGTTCAATGTCAAGTGCTCAATAATATAGTTCAAATTTGACAATTGCAGTTCTACTATTTGGACGTGACTATTAAGTCAAAGAGTTCAAGTCAGCGAACAACATCACACCTCCCTTCATCTTAGTTGGCTTGTTGCCTTGCAATACGCCATGCATATTGTGGGTCAAACTAAGAATAGAGAAAGCAGAAAGGGTACCTTCTCATAGGGATCAGTTTATTCAGAAGAGATGGTTTCTTCTTGTAGCGAGCAATGCTTCCATTGTCTAGGAGATGATTATTTGGATGAAGAAAAATCATTTAAGTTCTGGTGCTTATTTATTTACTTCTTTTTCTTTTGAGGGAAATATTTTATAGATGAAATAACCAATTGTTACACAGGCAGACCTTAAAATCATTAATAAAGGATGCGTTTCGTTCAACGGAAAAATTTCTCAAGAAACGTTTCCAAAAATGAGAAGGGAGAGGAAGAGAGAATGAAGAACGAGCATCCATTGTGTGATGAAAATATTTAGGGAGGAGGGGTTCTAATAATTTTTTTGCCGACTTACATGCTCATTTTCCACTTCAAGGTGGAAAACTTTTTCTCACTCTGTCTCCAATTTCTTCTCAAGATAAACATATTCCAGTAAGCATACAGTGATTAAAAGGGGACCAAACTGTAACATACATTGATTAAAAAAGGTCCATTTGAAAGATGTATGACAAGACACTCGATACCAAAGAGTTCATGATCTTCATAACCAACTAACCAATATCCAAAATTTTGTTGCAAATCCTTATGCTATTTCGCTCTTTCCAAACTGTCCAACATAGTGCAAACAGGAGTACTCACTTAACACCTTCCCCTTAGTAGTAAGAGGCTGCGGGGTCTCCCAATACCTTAATAACTTCTTCATAGCCGGCATTACCCAACATGTACCAAATTCCGAATAAATGCATCCAAACCTTAACCCATAGTCAATGAGAAGATGAGGTGTATACTCCAGTTCCGCAAGATATAATGAACAAGCAATGTTTATATTCATATCTCGTACTTACTCTGGTTCAGAGGGAAGACTTGGCATCCATATAAAAAGTACACCTTAGAAGGATCCCCTTTCTACACCAATTTTGTTGGAAAGTTGTGATAGGCACCAGAAAGCACATGCTTCATAGCCAAGTAGAAAATAATACCAGACTTAAAAACCTTTCTCCTTGTCATTTTCCATACCCATATGACATCATCTTCCCCTAACATGATACCATCCAGGATGCCGTACATGTCCACAATCTCACTCAATTCCCCCAACGAGAAGGATTCCTTTCGAAAATGCAAGTCTCTTAGAACCATAATCCAGCAAGCCCCGGGATGCCCAAGGATCCAATTTGATCCCGAGTGATCATACTTCGATTTTATAATTTTTTCCCCAGGGAATCCTCTTCAGCACCGTATCTCCAAAACCATACACACAACAACATTGTATTCATTAATTTGACAGGTCGAATATCAAGTCCATCCACCTCCTTGGGCAAACACACCAAGTCTCAATGCATGACATGAAACACCTTGTCTTCCTCAGAGTCACCCCAGGAACTTCCTAATCGACCTCTCAATTTTTGGTGCATATGTACACATCAAATTTATTATAGCCCAAACATCAAGTTATTAGAGATAGAAACAATGGCCAAGAAAATTAATGGAGCCAAGTCAGCCACATCTAGAGTACCTTCCCACTCCCACTCTAGTGAGGTTCCATTAAAGACGACAGAGGAAGAACTCAAGCCCACGGACTGCAGGCCCTCCCAACCCTGATCATTCCATATTGCGCTAGACGATAGGGCTAGAGAAGCTCTTTTTTACCTATTTCAACCATTTCCAAACTCCAAAGCACCTGTCCTACCCTTTCTTGACCCCCTTTAACCCCCATCTTCATTGCACACCTTCCCCCCAACTTCCCTTCATCATTCGTGCACCACCCAAGGAGCACCAGGTCCATGAGCCCCTTCACCCCGCACACTTGCAAATGGGAAGTTTATCCAACCATGAGAGCAGTCCGCCCTCTTAACCGCAAAAAGTGCAATCCAGAGGGTCTCTTACATTGTAGTCAGGCTGTAGACATTGATTCTAGGCTTCTAACCCTTCAGATTCTCCAAAAGATGCAAACGGGGGCCTCATATTAAAGATGTGGAATGGTCCTTCATGATCTTTGATGAGTATTTGGGAGATAAAATGACACCCCCTAAGCCTGAATACAATAAAGAATGAAAGGAAAAAAAAAATAGCATTTTTCCTCATCTTAAGGCTATGGGCAGGGAGCGAGGGGTTGCAGGTGTGGAGCTACCTATATTCCCTGGCATAGATGTGATTTTCGCCAAGGATGGAGACATGAAGAGTGACTTCCCATCTATGACTTGATTTGTTTTAAGTGAGGATCATCATCATCAAAGCCCATTCCCGATATTTTCAGGGTTGGCTACATGGATTTTGGTTCTCCAAGCAATGCAGTCTTCTCACATATCCTCGCCTAATCCAAGCTCAATGATGTCTTCATTCACCGCCTTCATCCAAGTTTTCAACGGTCGCCCCCTCCATCTACATCCTCCATTAATTTGCCAATCTAGACATATTATAATTGGCACTGTGCTTGGTCTCCTCCGCACGTGACCAAACCAAGTTAAACGCCTTTCTCTAATTTTGTCCTCTATGGGGGCTACACCTAAGTATCTCCTTATTATTTCATTCCTAATTTTATCCTTATAGGTTTTACCACACATCCACCTTAACATACACATTTCTGCTACTGCCATCCTATGCGTATGTTGTCCCGTAGTAGCCCAACATTCTGAACCGTACAGCATGGCCGGTCGAACAATTGTTTATAGCATTTCCCTTTTAGCCTTGCAGACATCCTTCTATCGCATAATAGTCATTCTCCATTTTAGCCAACCAGCTTTAATCCTACGATCTACATCTTCTCTAATAGCCCCATTATTTTGAATTATAGATTCTAGATATCGAAAAGTCTCACGCTCTGGGACTATACATACAAGAGTGGACATACCATCTAGTGTTAGGGTTTCAATTAATTATTCAACTTTTAGTAATGATTTCTTTTGCTAATTAGTGAAGAGAGAATTATTTCTAAGAGAATGATAAACATCAATTTATTATATTCGATTTAAGGTCTCTTATAAAATTGACTTTTGGATGGAAACCTTTGACTTTCCATGTGGGAAAAGGGATTACCAATGGGAGAGTTATGTTTTACAAAGTTTAAATGCACTTGGATGAGACAAATGAGTGGATCAAGAAGAGGATGTTGTTAATTTTCAATGAGATCAAGCATCTAATGCTACGTAACAATGATACGGATACGAGGTATTAGACACATTGACTAAAAAACACAAAACCGGGACAGATGCATGTACGTTGAAACATTATTTACTTTTCAATAATGAGTTATATTGTTGTATCCATTCACTTCTACATCAATATTGCTACATATGTATTGTTAACTTGCCACAAAGAACTAAAACTTTTGAAAGATACAAAAACAACGATGATGTATACATGGAGTGTCTAACAAGTGTCCGGGTGTTGATGTATCTAATATATGTCCGACATGGTTTTTCGTTTTTAAAAAAAAATAAAGTGTTGTTGTTACTTCTTATATTTACACGGTCCTACTAGTTTATGATATTACCAAGGAATGAATCATTTGTTTTTTTTTCTTAGATGGAGATTCGTGAGGTGTGCAATTGTGCATGTACACACACGACACGTCATTCACAACATTTCTACCTCAAACTTATTTATTTATTTAATGGTATTCTACCTCAAAGTATTGTATATGTGTTTCTAACCAAGTGAAGCATTTGGTGTTGAGAAGATTAATGTTGGGGTAAATTTGATGTTGGACCCTTGTACTAATAAGGTAAATGGCTTTAGTCTCACTTATACATTTAATTTGATTTTGGTCTCTCACCGTTAATTGACCATCTAGTCAACCGTTATCTTGTGCATGTGTTTCTCACGTGATGCACAAAAAACCCCGAACCACTTCATTTGAGGGAGGGAATAGAGAGGGTAATCCAATATAGACAACCATTCTAGGGTAATCCAAGTCCTTTTTTTTTTGCATCACATGTGAAGCACATGCACAAGATAACAGTATGTCAACTAACAACAAGGGACGAAACTATTAAATTTACAAATGAGACTAACGGTATTTTACCCTATTAGTATAAGGGACCAACATCAAATTTACCCTTAATGTAAGATTTTGTGTCCATACGGACCATACCTCCATGAAAATTCCATCCACGCCAACAGCAACTGATGTTCTTGCTATGCAAGGTATCAATTCACGAAGACCTCCACTAGCAACGCCCCCACCTTCCAGCTGATTGAGAAAACAGTGTCTTCAACATTCCTCCAGAAAAAGAGCAATTACATTTATCTAGCAAATTAGAGATGCCTTTTGCTATAACTGAGATAATAATAAATCAAGAAAACTAGTCCTACAAAGTAGAAACACTAGCACCAAAAAGAAGCACCCCATCCAAACATCCAGATTTAATGGATCCTAGCAGCACAATACTTTCACTCACCAATCACCATTCTTGCCAATAATCTGACAAATGAAATACAAACGATTTTGGCATATTTGGATGCAGGCATAGCTTTTGTTAGTTGAAAGAACAGCAGGAGCAAAAACACTCCAACACAGATAAATAAAGGAAAGAAAACACCCAGCATGTTCCGTCAGAAAAATGGATTAGAAGAATTCAGAGACTTCACCATCTATTAAGTATAGCATTTAAAAGAGGAAGGATATGGTGAAGTACCTCTCCTAAGCAATGTTCTTAGTATCGTACAAAGCACCTAATTCGTATTCCCTTCTTGAATCATTTTCTAACCATATCATCCGATACATGATATGATACACCCGAAACCCATAACAGGGGGAAAAATTACGACCTTAATAGCAACTTTTTGGTGTCAAACCAAAATTTTGATGCTTCTAAAGCATTTCAAGGTAATTTAAACTCTTCTTTTAAAATTCATTTTACATTTCTTCTAGGTTTTTTATTTTTTATAATAGAACAATTTGTATGGATTCCAAAGAAATCATATCATTTTATTTAGAAAGCTTCAGATTCGAATCCTATTGTTCCTAAAGCTCCAGTTTTTACACACTTGGAAGTTTGAGTGATCATCATGTTTTGAAACTTCATTGTCTTTTGGAGATGGTGCCAGAATCCGAAAGACAAAGCTCATCTTAAAATTCTGTCGTCAAGGTTCCATTAGATTACTCCAGCTATTTGGTAATATTGACATTGCACTAGTGTAACTATTGTTTATATTTATTAAACACAAAGTAAGTTTGGGGTACTACATTTCATTTATAATGGACTCTAAGACTAACACGACAATCATTTTTAAGTTTTCAAAGTAAAGAAAGATTCTATGCAGTTAAAACGGATAACGAACTCATAACGGTCCAAGAGCGTTATAGGTTATATCGGGATATAACGTTCTATAATGGAATAGTTTTTTAAATATATTTTTAATATCCCCACAAAGTATTAATGTGCATTAAAACTCTTCATTTGGCAAAGCGAACAAGAAGATGTGCGAAGGAAGAGTTATGAGAGGCCAAAAGAGGAGGTTTATATGGTAAGGATACATGGTGGTGGAACGCTGATGTGCAACAAACCATTGCGGAAAAGAAAAGATGCTTTAATGAGTGGCAAAAAGATAGGTGCCTAGAGTCTTATGAGTTTTATAAGCAAGCTAAGAAGTTGAGTAGTAAAGCAGTAGGGAAAGCTAAGAAGAGATCATATGATGATCTTTATAATAGGCTAGGTACAAAGGAAGGGAAGAATGATATTTTCAAGATAGCTAAAGCTAGATAACGAAAAACTAGGGACTTGAGTCATGTTAAGCAAGAGGATGGAAGAGTTTTAATGCAGGATAAAGCTATTTTAGATAGATGAAATGATTACTTTTGGAACCTACTCAATGGAACACATGTAGGGGAGTTAAACTTGGAGGGGTATGCTTCACAGGAAGGGAGAGATCGCGTGTTCCATCGTAGAGTTAGTGCCACAGAAGTGAGAGAAGCTTTAAAAAGAATGAAGACAGGAAAGGCCGTTGGACCGGATGATATACCAATTGAAGCATGAAAATGTCTGGGAGAAGTTGGGATTCAATGGCTAACTAAGCTCTTTAATAGGATTTTGGAAACTAGAAAAATGACAGATTCATGGAGGTATAGCATTGTGGTACCAATTTATAAGAACAAAGGGGATATCCAGAATTGCTTGAACTATAGAGGGATAAAGCTTATGAGTCATACGATAAAACTTTGGGAGATGGTTATAGAACAAAGACTTAGGAGTTTAACCACGATTTCGGATAATCAATTTGAATTTATGCCGGGTAGGTCTACTACGGAGGCCATCTTCCTTAGGCAAACTATAGAAAAATATCGAGAGACACGTAAAAGTTTGCATATGGTTTTTATTGATCTGGAGAAAGCATATGATAGGGTCCCCAGGGAGTTAATTTGGTGGGTGCTTGAAAGGAAGAAAGTGTCTCAATGTTATGTTGATATCATTAAGGATATGTATTAAGGGGCTGTAACAAGTGTTCGCACAGTAGGTGGGATGTCCAGTGAATTTCCAGTGTCAGTAGGACTACATCAAGGGTCGGCGTTAAGTCCATATCTCTTTGCTTTGGTCATGGATGAGTTGACGAGACATCTACAAGAAGATGCACCTTGGTGCATGTTGTTTGCCGATGATATTGTCTTAATTGATGAGACTAGTGCAGGTTTAGGTCAGAAATTAGATAGGTGGCGGAATGCTTTAGAGAGTAAAGGTTTTAGAATTAGCCGTTCGAAGACGGAGTATCTAGTGTGCAACTTTGGTTGTGAACCACGAGGGAGAAGTAATGCAATTGAGATCGAAGGTGTAGAGGTCCCAGAATGTGAGGCTTTTCGATATCTAGGATCTATAATTCAAAAGAATGGGGCTATTGGAGAAGATGTAGACCATAGGATTAAAGCTGGTTGGTTGAAATGGAAAATGACGTCAGGAGTATTATGCGATAGAAGGATGCCTGCAAGGCTAAAAGGGAAATGTTATAAGACAATTGTTCGACCAGCCATACTATACGGTTCAGAATGTTGGGCTACTACGGGACAACATACACATAGGATGACAGTAGCAGAAATGCGTATGTTAAGGTGGATGTGTGGTAAAACTCGTAAGGATAAAATTAGAAATGAAAGAATTAGGAGATACTTAGGTGTAACGCCCATAGAGGACAAAATTAGAGAAAGACATTTAACTTGGTTTGGTCATGTGTAGATGGAGGGGACGACCGCTGAAAACTTGGATGAAGGCGGTGAATGAAGATATCATTGAGCTTGGATTAAGCGAGGATATGTGGCAAGACTGCATTGCTTGGAGAACCAAAATCCATGTAGCCGACCCCGAAAATATCGGGAATGGGCTTTGATGATGATGATCCCCACAAAGTATTAATGTACTATAGAGTCAAAAAAGTAAATCATGTTCATAACATTAAATTCAAACATAAAAAAAATTGATAAAAAACATTTTCCCTTCGTATGAGAGTGAGATTGCAACAGAGAGTGCGATCGACTCTTCGTCCTCTTCCCTTCTTCTCTCGTTCTCTGTCAAACGGCGAGGTTTGGTTCACTGTCGATTGGCGATGGCGAACACTGGTCCTTTCCTATGAATCTAAAATTCCGGTTCAATCAATAATGAAATGAGTGATTTTTTATTTTTATTTTTTTTTATGTATTCTAGCAAAACGGTGTTATTGAAGAAAAAAATGTTATCTCAATAACAACCATATAATGCCGTTATATCGGAGCTGAGATACCATAACGTGATAGTCATAACGTAATGGCTCACCCCCGTTAAGCATTATATCGGAGTTATATCGGCGTTATAACGCCGTTTTAACTGCACAGGAAAGATTAAATTCCCTTTTGTGAGGTGATCATCAACAAAACATTGTCAAATATATCTCTTGTACGTAAATGAAGTTTCTTAAGCAAGCGAGATTAAGCTGGTTCAAACCTTTTTCCCTGCAGGTTGTTGTAATGAATGTGTAATATCTGCTACCTGAAATGAAGTAACATCTGTCATATAAGACAACATCTTGACATTATAGTTATTAAGAACACTGACTCAGAGTCTAAAAGGAGTTCGCAATGCGTTTTAAGAATGTTATTCAGGACACTAGAAATGCATCAAGTTATTTTGATGGCGTTTAGTTGTCATGAGTCGAGCGGTCACATCTTGCAATCTGTGCCGTCCTCACATAACAATTTGATTGACATCCATTTGAGACTGGTACCTCTTACCACTACGGGTGGAGATGCCTAAGAACCTCTAAAATGTCCTAAAATACTAATGCAAATGGGAAAAATGAATTCTTTATGCAATGGGAGAGAATGAATCCTAATTTCTACTATGACCTATCTCTAAATGCAATGCAAGACAAGGCCCTAGTTATGGCTCTAATACCAAAGTTGGTGTAGGATCGTGGTGAAACTAGCCTAACTTGATGAAATCAGAGATCAATTAAAGAATTACACATGACAAACAATTACACAAAGGCTTTTCATTCACAAAGTAAACATGCCGCACATAAACAATAGATAATATATAATTCAAGACTAAGGTGCAGTCCTACACTACTTTCCCTATATATGAACAGAAACTAAATGATATTGTGTTGTTCAACCAAATCAAGACCATCAACATTCAACATTTAAAGGCATGAATAGGTTAGGACAGATTGCAGAATTGGGAATATGGATTGATACAGGTTGTGTAGTTGTGAAATGTGGGTATGTGTTGTAGGCAGAGAAGAGTAGAACCAAGGAAGGACTGAAAGAAATGAGAGAGAAGAAAATAAATTACATTGGAAATACTCCAAGTTTCACACAAATATTTGGAGAACTCAATTCATTTGCATTAATTTTCATACTCCCCAAATAGAACATCTATATAACAAATCAAAATGGTGTTTGAGGTTGGAGATAAAATGACGGTTGAGATTTACCCAAACATAAAGATCTAACGGATAGACTTCGCATAGGACTAAAACACCCATGGCCAAAGTTGAAAATTCTCCTCCTATCAAACAGTTTGAGTGCCTTAATGGTGTTTTAGGTCGGAGATAGAAGACGATTGAGATTTACCCAAACATAAAGATCTAACGGATAACAAAGAGGGAGGTTGGAGAAAGAAATTTTTTAACTTTTATGCCCCAACCAACACTAACCACCACACATCTTAAGGCCCAAACTGAATTTGAGTGCCGCGGAATACCCTAGTAAGAATACATTATACTCTTGTACTTTAGTTCTTTATCTATAGGATAATCTCAACCATTGAAATAATCAATGGTTCTTATTCAATACAACCATAACTACCTAACTAAACATAACTACCAGGCACATGTATTTCACATGCCATAACTACCTATAGCTAAACTAAAATAATGCCAGCTCGCTTTCCAAAAAAAAATAATAATAATAATGAAGGGACAACTATAAGAAGTGTCCAACAGCAGCCCACATGCATTTTCCAGTTTAAGCCTTCATAAGGTCATGGCATGGGGGGGTTTTCTTCCTCCTCCTCTGATACACTTTTAGTCCAGATTTGTTTACGTCCTCAGCTGGCTTTGTATATATGAGATCATAGTAGACCCCACCGATGAATCCGAGGATATACCTTCATTGTTAGAACAAAACTTGGATATAGTCATTTTTTCTTGCTTTAAATCGTATGTGGTTATGCTTCTTTTCCAGAGAAACACGAAAAATACCCCTCAACAAGTAGTACTAGACCCAATGGTGGATTCATAGCTGACACAATAGTAACAATTTGGAACAAAGACCAATTTATATGGAAATAGGAACTAATCAATTCCTCATCTAATAGAAAAATAACAAGGCTCAGACTACCGGTGGGTTTTTTTTGTCGTTTTTCTTTTCTGTTGGTGTGTATATATATCATCCTAACTGATGGAAACAACGGAAGTAAATAAACAAACAAAGCCTGATTGAAAAATCTTTTCTCCTTAAAAAGCAAAAAGTAAAAACCCCTTCTCTTGGGATTTGAAAAACCCGTTCTTGAGTTTTGATAAATAGTCGTTGCTCAATCTCTACATCATTGTATCTGACCTTTTTAGTTCCCAATTCTAAGAAAAACATCAAACATGCCAAACTACCAGTAGAATTCCACCATGACCAAAACATGCACATTTCCACGTTACAGTTTGATTGCCATACAAACCTACCAAAAACGGATCTTCATACCCATAGTTGAAATATTTTCCTTCTAGGTATTGCTTCAACATGAATAAATCAACGATGCATGACTTTACTTCGTGCCAATTATCTTCCAAATCTTTGTTGCCCTCTTTGGCAAGAATATGCAATGAACCAATGGAGCCACCAAGATCATCCACAATTTCATTAAATATTGGTAAAGCACATAAATCAATTAATTCAATTTCTTCATCAAAATAGTGTCATAAACCAACCAATTCTCCCAAAAGCTCGAGTTGTCCACGAGGGGAAGGTTCAAGACTAGGATCGTGACATTTCCCCACGCTTCCAAAGTCGACATCCTCATCGGCCTACTCTATCGACACTGGCCCGACGTAGCAGTATTCAACAACTCAGCACTATGCCCATACATAATGCTAAATTATTTTAATTCAGCCTATAAGTCACACCTGCCGAGAATCGAACCTTGAATGCGGGGTTTGGCTCTGATCAATTGTCGCAAACTTGATAATCAGTTCACAACAATTAGAAACACAAGGGAATGGAAATTTGAATTAACAAGGAAAGTTACAGATCTTCTTCCGGTGAACTCAACACAGAAGCCTATTTGATTACAAATCTCTCACTGAGTTGTTATGTTCTACCTTCTTCACTTTATATGAACAGTGAACTAACAAACTTTAAAAAATGCCCAATGGCTTTCTTACACGTGTTTGGCCCATGTGCCAATACCTAACAACCCGATATAAAATTACCATTCTATCCTTATTTAATTTGAATTTGGTGCCCTTTCTTTGCCCAATTCTGCTCTGCTATTCTGCTACTGATTCTCTTCTTTTCTGATTAGGGACGTGATAAATAGCTGGGAAAAAAATTAGGGTTGTCGTTAACAACTACCTGTTTCTTCTTGCGATCCTTTTTCATACAAGGCATTGATACGGATAACTAAGTTCGGATGAGCGCCTTCAAAATTAGTAGCTCGGAATGGGGCATGTCTTGCTTACAAAAACCATGAGGCAGTAAGGAGATCAGGACAGACCACTGAAACGAATACAAGCAGACCTTACATAAACCAGAGACAAAAAAAGGACCAACAAGATTTTCATCCTAAAAGATCCCAAACCACCTTCCAAGGGAAAAAGGTCACAAAAGATGATCACAACTACTCCAGGCCAGAATCATACCAAGCCAAGATAGAAGTGTCACCCATGTGGAGTCTGCGAAGGTCCTCCAAATTGGATGGTCCACGACCTCCTCCTTCAGCAGTTAATCCAAACATTCTCATAGCCACATCCATCTTGTCACAATCAGATGAAGAAGAAGATTCATTCACTTGAAGGTAGGAATCAGGCCCCAATTCTGAATTTGGTAAAGGTTTCAATGACACAGTGGCATTATAGTTTGTGGTTGTGTGAAATAAATGTAGTGCATGAGATACTTTATGTTAATGAGAAAACTGACGTCAAGAAGACTATCTTAGGCACTAAAACATTGCACCCCAAAGAACAAATATAGCAGAAAGGAGCAGAAATAACAAAATTAATCTACTTGGATTAACTTGAAACCTCAAAAGAACAAGAAATATGCTCTACTTACAATAGGGCAATTTGCATCCCTCATCCATTCAAAGTTGCGAGGATCAACAATCAAATCATCTACAAACAAGATATAAATATGAAGTCATAGAATTCTAGCATACTTCTTAAATAAGAACATAATTCCCTTTAAACCAAATATTTTTACCATCAATTCTCTTAGTACACATACCTAACTATCACTTTTTTAACAGCTACCAAGAACAGAGAGAATTTCCAAATGCACTTCTTTTATTTGGTTATTAGGATAACATGATGTATATACTAGTGAATGACTAATTTCAAGCCCAATATAATGAAGAGAAACACCAGTCTTGACACTCTTCCATCACATAATTATTCAACTGTGAGTGTATTACAAAAATGAATTGGCTACTGGACATTCATTTCTCAGGTACATAATGAGGTATTCTGGGTTATTATTACTTTTGTTATGTTCCTGAATCTTGATCTCATGTTTTATTTAGTTGATCTAAAATGTAAATTGAAATAAACACAACAAACCAATTAATTAAAATATCATGAACAAGTTTATATAAATCAGTTTTTTTTAATCATTATTTCCTGTGTTTTGTCCAATTGTGTGAGAATGACTTTCAACAGTCAATTCTAACAAATATAAATAAAATCTACTTGGATAGAATGGATTTCTTAGAATTCATGTCTGGAAGAGCGAGATAACAAAAAAATTTGGGCCACCGTTTCATGGATATGTAACTGAGATATTCAATGGGATTCACCCTTCAAAATGTGATGTTAATGTAGTTTTCTGGTCAAGAGAACCACCAATATCAAAATGACTTACTATAGCCAAACATGGTGCCTCGCTCACAAACCATCACGTTCGGGTTCCCAGCCAATCGAACTTTTTCAGCAGAGTTTACCATAACCTGCCAAACAATTATGGGGAGCAAAATGAATCAAATTTGACTAATTGGCACATAAAAGAATTGTTGTGGTGCTTTTACCTTTCAAGGGGAAAAATAATTGTAAAGTTTATAGTATAACACCAACAAGATATGGGGTCACGCACTACCAAGAGACAAGATATGATACAAACTAGGTTATTTGTGCGGCGATTAATCGGCGATTTAGTGTAAATCGGGAGTAGATCAATCCAAACTAGGTATTTAGTGGTTGGGTTTAGCGGTCACCAAAAATCGGTGATAAATCGAGATTGTTTTGTTGGGTGGTGGTTGTTGTCATGTTGAGTGGTGGTGGTTGTTGTTCTATAATGTGTGATGTTTTGGACGTGATTACATAATTTGCTCTTTAATATGACTTTTGTTGCTCTATAATACTTGTCTTATTAATCTTTATTGTCAAGATATGTATTTATTATAATTTACATTAATGAGGGTATAAAAATGTATACTTTGAAAAAGTAAACCAATTAATCCGCTTAATCTTAAATCGCTCCCGGACCGTGAAGGGTCCGTTATCCGCATTTACTACATAGGATATAATGACACAAAATTTTAGAAAATCAACAACATAAGCATGAATATTAGCAACCTAACATAACTACACTTTCATGTGCTGACCACCAAGATAATATTTTCTTCTTCCATTTGTTACTGAACCCAAACAACTCATCTTCCCCAACCTTCTTTTCAAACTTATCCCTCATTACAAGGACATACCGTCATGTGGAGACTCATTAGGCCAACGATAAAAGTATCAGACACATGGTCAATAGAACTTTGCACTTTCATTCCAGCTTCATGGTCCAAGTAGAACTAGGAAGCTATGCAGTTAAAACGGATAACGGACCCATAATGGTTCAGGAGTGTTATAAGTTATAACGGGATATAACGTTATATAACAGAATATTTTGTTAAATATATTTTTAACCCACAAAGTATTGATGTATTATAGTAACGAAAAAGTAAATTATGTTCATAACATTAAATTCTAAAACATCGAAACATTAATAAAAAACATCTTTCGTATGAGAGTGTGTGATTGACTCTTCATCTTCTTCCCTTCTTCTCTCGTTCTCTGTCAACTGGCGAGGTTTGGTTCTCTGTTGATTAGCGAAGGCGAGATCTGATCATTCTTCTTCGATCGAGAATGAAATGGGTGATTTTTTTAATATATGTCAGAACAAAAAGTTAAAACAACGTTATTGAAAAAAAACGTTATCTCAATAACGGCATTATATCGTAATCGTGATACAAAAACTTGATAATCTCATAACGTAACGGCTCACCTCCGTTGAGCATTATATCGGTGTTATAATGTTGTTTTAACTGCAAAGCTAGGAAGTTCACTACAAGATTATTTTTTCTTGCCATATCCATAGAAACAAGAAATTTTTATCATGCAACCTCTGAGAGTAATTGCTGCTAAGTAAGATATACAGTAAATACTTACAGAAGAAGCACAAAACTGGCCTTTCTTAATATTGATAATTTTCCCTGTCTTGGCAGCTGCAACTAAAAGATCCGTCTGTCATGGTAAAAAGTTTGCATACATGAATATATATGGAGTAAGAACATGTATGAGTTTATAGAAAGTGTAGTCTTATTAAAATCAGACATCACTTAAGGGATTGATAAGAGAAAAGTTGAGTAAAATGTCAGAATCAACCAACACTAACCTGACGGCAAAGGAAAGCAGGAATCTGAATGATATCTGCAACTTTGCCAACAGCTTCACACTAAATAAACATGACGTGTCAGATACAGGTTTAAAGACTTTGTGTTCTTCCATTAAATGAGTTAGTTGTGACATTCTAGATATGAAGTTTGATCAAGTACAACATTCTCCTACACATGGGGGAAGCTGTGGTTTTTCAATGATAACAAAAATGACTACCTGATGACTCTCGTGCACGTCAGTTACAATGGGAATGTCATATGCTAATTTAACCTTTTCAAGGATCTGCACAAAAAAAGTAGTGATCAAAGTCTAATTGAAGCTCATTCATATACTTTATAGTAGTAATTTAGAAGGTGAAAAAAAAATATTTACGGGAATTTAACTGTCTTGTTAGATCCATACATAAAAGAGGTCTCTAGTAATGTTTTAAAAATCAAAATTAACAGAAAATTAACTTTAAGGGTGATTTGTTTGGTACACCTATGTATCATGCTAAGATTCAGTAGTACCTTAAGGCCCTCCTCCAAACCAGGGCCGCGGAATGATTTCGAGGACGTCCGGTTAGCTTTATCAAAGCTGGATTTGAAAACCAGTGGCACCCCAAGCCTGAAAGTTGAAATACATTTAACAAAACTCAACATTAGCTCCACAAGAAAACCCCCCAAAAAGTTGCCAATCACTGAAAATGCATTTAAAAGATAAATTGCATTACTTTGAAGTGACAGTCTTGATATGTTTAACCATTCGGAAAATATGTCCCTCAGACTCGATCACATTTGGTCCAGCCAAGAGGAAGAATGGTTCTGCTGCCTGCATTGATCTCAAAGATTTCAACTAAATGAATTGGAAGACCTTGAATTCGCTAAAATAATAATCGGATCGAGAAATCGAAGAAGTAATTAAGGTGATCAAGAGAAGGAAGTAGCGAGTGAAATGAAGAGAAGAGAAGGGAACCGAACCTTGAGTTGGTTAAACAGAGCAACTGACTCCATTACTTTCTTTGTTTTGTGGAAGAATCAACAACAACTGCAGTATTTAATCTGACAGAGAGGAAGATAGATTTACAGTTAGAAGATAGATTTACAGTTACTTAAGCTCCTGTAGAGGCTAGATCAATCTCCTTCAACTGTGGACGCAACCTGCTACTACTAGTAAATTGCGTGGCAACCTAAAGAGAGAAGGGGAGCTCATTCCCCCAAAACGAACCAAATCTTCTTTTGCTTGACTAAAAAACTAAACTCTGATCCTAGGGGGAAGACAAAAGATTTAACAAACAACAACCATATCCGAAGAGGAGCTTTTCACCTATCAACGTATTTGCAACAAAGATTTGAGGGATTTGGATTTCCCTTTCTCATCTTCTCTCTTCTCTCTTCTCTCTTCTCTCTTCTCTCTTCTTTCATCTTCCTCTTTGAATCTCTAAAACAATAATTTTCTTTCCTTTATTTCCCCATTCTCTCCAAATATGATTCTCTTACAGTGTCAAGAAAAAACCAAGCTTCGGACCCATGACACTTTTGAGATTCACAAAACGAACATGATTTGGCTGAAAATATCGCTCCTAAGGTCACCCTAGTCTTGCCAACTATAACTAGTATACCACAATGGGGTGAAGACTGAGTGAGACAACTGCAAAGTAAACAAATACATCTTCTCTATCTTCTTGGTCTGTTACAAAATTTTAGAAAATGCTCTCATGAAAACCCAAGCCAATCAAAGGTTCTTATAAATATTTCGATCTTATCAATATTACAAACTAGAGTAAACCAGAATAACCTCAAAGTTGCAAACACAACAAGAGCAACTAAACAACACATTCGGGTTTTCACATGTCAAAGCAATTGAATGCATAACAAAAAAAAAAGTTACATCTATGTGGGCACGCACAGCCATATCCATAACAATTGACATGCTCAAATGCAAAAGCATAAACAGAAACCCAAGAACAGAAGTTAAAATGCTTGAGAAACCTGATGATAGAATTTTCAAATGAGAGAACCATCACCTCATTTTTTGCTCAACTTCTCACAGTGAGACAACATTAAGGACAAAACAAAACATGATAGAACCATTAAATAGTACCAAAAATGTAAAAACAAAATAGAATGAATGATAAAATACCAAGGTCAATGCTATTAATCAGTAATTCCAACCTAAGTAATGAGGAAAAAACTTGGAAATTGATTGCTACCTCGGACAATTACTGAATTAGTCAATTTTTTGGGTTCTACTAATCGATTGGGTCCTATAAAAGCAAAAATGAATTGAATCAAAATTATTTCAACCAAGCAGTAGTAGAAACCAAAATAGCCAAAGAAGGGGGTTAGCCAAATTTTTTTTCTTAAATTGAAAATAAAAACATAATCAAATTACCCAAATCATTACTTTGCTAAATCAATCGATTGGGTTTTACTAAACTACTGAATCAGTTAATGTGAAAATCAAATCAACCAAAAAACTGTCTGGAAATCGAGAATGAAAACACCCAAATTTATGCAAATCGAAAATTGAAATACCCAAATCAATTGCAATCACTCGATTGGTTTCGAATAATCTACTGAATCGATTGGTTCAAGTTCGTTTGAATCGATTGATTCATGGACTGAGATGGGTGTGTTGTCCTAGATGAAGAAGAGAGATACCTGCTGGAAGAAGTGGAGAGTGATAGAGGAGGAAGTCACAGACGTGGGAGGAGGTGATTCGGTTGGAGAGATTTGACACAATGGAGATTTTGATATGGTGGAATTTCAGATGGACAGATGGACAGGGAGGGGATGGGGTCACATAGGAAAGATTTTGCTGCCTTTGGTGCTCAGTCTTGACTAAAGAACACCATTGTGATACCTAAAATATAAAAGTTTAACCTTTACAAGTCTAAAACAAAGAATGGACTTGTTTAGAGACAGAAGGAGGTCCTCTTAAAGCTTTATTGCTTTACTGCCAGCTAGGAGCCAAGGATAGAGATATGTCTCAGTCACCTCTACTATCAGAGATAGTTCTATAATATGTAACCGATGCAACAAGTTTGTTTCATAATAAAGGAAAAGATATGAGCTTTTGAGATTTGATACTGGTATTGTGTCGTTCCCATTCATATGCATATGAAATGGATCTTCTCAAAATTTCTTAGCTTAATTTTGAAATGGAAACCTAAACTTCCCCTCGTGGATGTTCAACATTGCAGGAACGTGGGATTCTAAGTGAAGTTACAATGAACCCCATTTCACAGACACCTGAGAATGAGTGTGGGTTTTGAAGTCTCTCAAAATGAAGGAAAATCAAGAGAACCCCATATTTTACAACACCTCAGAATTACACGAAATCAAATCGTGACTTAAAAACAAAAACTGATAAGCATGCATCTCAGATTAAATTCAAAACAATAGAATGACAAGAAGTATAAGCACGCAAAAGCAAAATCAATTAAAAGCAAGTTTTTAAAGAAAATATAAACTCGCACAGATGCTAATCACACATACCTCTCGGATTGAATACTCAATCAATTGGGCGGCTTTGGTCGATTGAATGAACTGAATCTGAGTGAAGATCGACTGATGCCTTAACCCGGGGTGACAGACGGACGGACAAATTGAGAGAGGAATCGGATCCTACTCCACTTCAGGTCACTATTTTCCTCTTCAAATCAAGAGCAAATGGTGCTTGTTTTTGCTTCTCACTAACAGTCATTACATGGAGTTTGGACACTTTTTATTTTATTTTTTTTCCTATTGGAGTACACTTAGCATCGAGGAACCCTTCTAGGTATCGAGGGAGGGAACGAGCTCCCTCGCACGTGGTCCTGCGTCGATTCAAAAAAAAAAAAAAAAAAAAAGAAAAAAAAGAGGGAATCGAAATTTTTGGGGAGAAAAGGAGGGAACCTCTCCCTCTCCCTCTCCCCATTTCCATCGATCTCCACAGAGACAGAGACAGAGACAGAGACAGAGACAGAGAAGAAATTGATCCCTCGCTCCCCAACGAAGACCGAGGAAGCCTTCCCTCTCCCGCTCGACACTCCCTTTCCCCCAACGAAGACCGACGGTCTCTCCCTCTCCCCGTACGAAGGTCGACAGTCCCTGAGAAGACGAAGACGAACCCTCTCCCAAAAGGTAAAGCTTCTACCTTTGTTTTAGTTTATTTTCCCTCACAATCTCTCCCTCTTTGTGTGTGATTTTCTGTTGGGGATGACTACATCTACGGTTTCTACTAGATCTAGGGTTTATTTGGTTTGATTTGGGAATTTTGATTTGTTTTGCCATACTCGTGAAGTTTGTTCATCTAGTTCTCCTTCATCATCCCAAGTATTTCCCCTGTTTTTTTTTTTTTGTCAATACCCTTACAAATATCTTTGAGTGAATTTCAAACTTTTCAGAAACGATTTTTTTGTCAATACCCATACTGAATGTTTACGCTGACCTGCATTAGATCAAGTTGAAACGATTTCAGAAAAATATCTTTGAGTGAATTTCAGCCTTTTCAGTGAAGTGAAACTTGTATGAATTTACCTTCACTGAGTTTGTGTCGTTCCGTGATTCATTAGTTTTTAAGCTCTTACTTAAGATATCCTTCTAGTCTCATATGTAATTCGTTGGATAAGGATAAATGTTGTGATGATTTGCAGTTTATCTTAGCCTCTAAGAAGAGAGGACCCTTAATGAAAATTCAAAGACAAACTTTCTCAACTATTTTCCTTAGATATGCTACATACACATGCATCTTCCGATCTTTGATGTGAAATACCTGACCCTTTACAAGCGATATCATTTTCAGCCATGCTTATGTATTTATGTGAAAATTTCAGGTGATTGCTGAAAGATATGCAAGTTCTGATCTCCCAGAGATGGAAAAGAAGAAGTAAGTGGACATCTTGTTTATATTTCTTTGACAATTTCTTCGCCTATCTAAGGAAAAGATGATATAATTTTCAAACAATATTCTGATCCATGCAAATGGATGACCTTTAAGTTGTTAGTTTGGCCTGAAAGTGTTTGATGCTCCTACATGCTTACATTTTTTTTTCCCTAATAGCATCATATGCTCTCACACGTTGTAGAACAGAAGTTGCTGAAAACTTAGTAGTTTGATTTATTTTGAGTGAGATCAGTTGCTGATTTTGCTTATCTGGTAGAAAATGATGAGAGGGATGGTTGACCTGTATGTAGAAGTTTTGAATGTTCCCACTTGTACCTTGTAATGTATGAAACATGAGGCTGAGGGGCATGTTAATACTTCTTATTTGCTTTTAAGGCACTGTTGGTATCTTGCCTGATACAAAACATCTGAATGGTACCAAGCTATGGTTATGATTATCTGCTATTTGATTTTTGCCAAAAAATATAGATTTCTAGTTTTCTACTTGAAGTGGCCTTCTTTAAGTATTATCACCTCTAAGCAAAATCATTTTCATTCCAGATACTTGGTACCGAGGGACATGTCTATTGGACAATTCATTCTCATTATAAGCAGCAGGCTTCGTTTGTCTCCAGGAAAAGCGCTATTTGTATTTGTGAACAATACTTTACCGCAAACAGGTTAGAATTTTCATTGCAAATGTTATTTCTGTAAAACCTTTTCAATCACAAGTTATCATTCGATAGGTGAGTATTTCACTTGTTATTTTCTTAAAACTTTTTGCAGCCACTCTCCTAGATTCTCTCTATGGGGCAGTCCGCGCGTTGCAGGGGCAGTCCGTGGTCGAGACATCATGGTCTGGAACAGTTTCGCCTTCATGCTGTCTGGGTGCGGGTGCTGTCTACAGGAAGTGCTCTCGGATTTCTGTAAAACAGGGGATGCTTGCTTGGTGTTGCGGATTGGGCAGATCTGCTGCGAGCCAAGGTGCAGTCAGACGCATACATGCTGTATATAGACTGCCTAGTGATTATACTTTCCGAAATGTTTTTTATGAAGCAACAATGTGAATTACCACTGCAAAGCCATTGCAAGTATTTGCTAATAGCACACAATTTTGTCAATAGAATCAGAATCTCTGCTGTTAAAAACACAAATTTACTACAAATGATGTTTGTGTTTAAATAACAGGGGATGTCTCTAAATACATATTCACCAAAGAAGGTGATGTGTCCAAATTCTTATCAGGTTGTTAATCATTCTATTATACTGCCTAATAACGATACTAATTGGTGATGGTAGTCAGAATTGTTTTTATCATAAGACGTCTTGGTTTAGTTTTTGTAAAATATGGTTATTTTGTTTTTCAGCTTGTTTAGGTTGTACATTCATCTAATCTGATTGCATCTTTTTGTATACTAGTTATATGATGGCTATGGAAGTAACACAAGTGCTTCTCAATGCCCAATCAGTGGATGGTAATGTCCGTAAGCACGCTGAAGAAAATGAGGATTTGGATCTTCGAAAATGACCTCCGGTGCCACATCTCCTCCCACAGTCTCAATATGAAGGAAGAACTGGATTTGCATCTTCATGTACTCGTTGAGTCAGCAATCTTTTGCAGCAACTTCTCACCTAGTTTGTTATTTTTATGCAGTTTTGAAAATGGCAGTTTTTTTGTTACACTGCCAATGTAATTTGTTGGTGCAGTTTGTTTGAGCACAACAATTTTTTTGTTACACCGCCAATCTAATTTGTTGCTGTAGTTTTTTTGAACACAACAGTTGTATTGAACACAGCATTTTTATTGAAGTTATTGAACACAACAGTTTTTATTGAACGGTGCAGTTTTTTGGTGCAGTTTTTGAACACAGCAGTTTTATTGAACACAACACTTTTTTTTGTTACGGGTTAGTCGAGAACAGCTAGATTGGCAATGTATTTTTTGTTGCCAAGACTTTATGTCATGAAATTGTTGAAACTGATTGTGCAAAAACAAAACTTAAAAACATTGTGCAAATACAAGACTTAAAAACTGCAAGTATATGGAATTCCACTGAGGATTAAAATTAGTGCTGCAAAACACATTCATAAAACACTGCAAAACTGATTGATATCATCACTGAGGATACAAACTGAGGACATGAACTGGATGAATAACATTATATGGACTGAGGATACAAACTGCAAAACTGATTGATAACATTATATGGAATTCCACTGAGGATTAAAATTGCAAAACTGCAAAACTCACTGACGATAAAAACTGCAAAACTCACTGAAAAACTGCAAAACTACAAAACTCACTGACGATAAAAACTGCAAAACTGACGATCAAAACTCACTGATAACATTATAGACTGAGCTTAAAAACTGCAAAACTCAATGATGATGAAAATGGAATTCCAGGAGGGATAAACAACCCTCATTGATAACATTATATTTGCTTTCCTGCAAGGATAGATAGTACAACTAAGATAGTACAAGAACTGTACATACATATTACATTACATCATAACTGTACATACATATTTGTCTCGCCACTTCTGAGTGAACCCACAACGCATACGCTTCTTCAACTTCATTGACTGTCCTAAACCCCTTATAACAAGCACCACTATACCCTGATACCGCCGATAGACATGCTTGCCAGCTCAGGTATACTCCAGGTTGACGACCTCGATAGACAACGTACGCTGTGAATGCCATTACTGCAGTACAAGACAAGCACAAATTTGAGAAGCAATAGAAACGACATACAAAACATGCAGTACAAGACATGATATCAACAATATAACATTTCTGCACAAATACCATTTCTGCAGCAGAGTAAGATCCATAAATTATTTTCCTTTAAAGAACAATAACATTTCTGTAAAACACCTAAAACAAATACTCCTCAAAGCATAAATTTTACAACATGTCTACTTTTCTAAATGCAATAAAATGCTACTTGGCAGAAATAGAATTTTCAAATAGAAATCACTGAATTGGTTCTGAAACACCTATTTATGTTGGAAAGGTTCAGATTTCTACCAGAGGAGAAACTCAAATCAAGATCAATTCCTTTCCATTTATCTCTCTTTCAGGATTAACATGAATCTCTCTTTCAAACAAGACTTTCAATATATGTCTGCAAATCAAACAGTATATTTTTCACATTTACAAATGGGAAACAAAAATCAAACAATTTGTCCTTAAAAATCAAATAGGGTCACAAAAATCTGAATGTTTCCTTTCACATAGGTACTGAATGTTTCCTTTCACAAAAATCAAATAATTTGTGCTTAAAAACCAAAGATACAAAACAAATGTTTCCTTTCACATAGGGTCAGTACCTGTTTTAGATACAAACCAAAGATACAAAACCAAAGTAGGGATAAACAGAAGTTTGAAACTCGACATTCCCAATACTTGTGTAGTGTTCATTCAAGTGCACTCTCCGAGCAAAGGCACAGTTTGCCTCTCCCATGACATTCAAAAAATAATTATGATATGTAATTTGAACAATATAGTGCACAAATGGAAGTCTTCTAGCTTGCCGTTCTCCATAATTTTCGTTCCAATGCTATGATACCTTGTGGGAGAACATCATAGAATGAAAAAAAAAAAAAAAAAAATACATAAGAGCTTACAACAAATGAAAACATCTAAAAGGCATGACCCCCTCTGGGAGGTAAGAAATGCATGAACACTCTACAGATGATTTTTTCTCTACCAAGTAGAGTAAGGAAATCTAAGCTGATTGAACACGTTTATAAACAAACAAACTTCTGGACTAGCACTACAACAACACCTGTTTTTCATAATGTTACACAAGTATTTTTATAAAAAAAAGAAAGCCTAAAAGTAAAACTCAAAATTAAAATCTTAAAATCATTCAATTTGTAAGGGTATTGACAAAAAAAAAAAAAACAGGGGAAATACTTGGGATGATGAAGGAGAACTAGATGAACAAACTTCACGAGTATGGCAAAACAAATCAAAATTCCCAAATCAAAGCAAATAAACCCTAGATCTAGTAGAAACCCTAGATGTAGTCATCCCCAACAGAAAATCACACACAAAGAGGGAGAGATTGTGAGGGAAAATAAACTAAAACAAAGGTAGAAGCTTTACCTTTTGGGAGAGGGTTCGTCTTCGTCTTCTCAGGGACTATCGACCTTCGTACGGGGAGAGGGAGGGACCGTCGGTCTTCGTTGGGGGAAAGGGAGTGTCGAGCGGGAGAGGGAAGGTTTCCTCGGTCTTCGTTGGGGAGCGAGGGATCAATTTCTTCTCTGTCTCTGTGGAGATCGATGGAAATGGGGAGAGGGAGAGGGAGAGGTTCCCTCCTTTTCTCCCCAAAAATTTCGATTCCCTCTTTTTTTTCATTTTTTTTTTTAATCGACGCAGGAGCACGTGCGAGGGACGACGCAGGAGCACGTGCGAGGGAGCATCCTCGCTCCCTCCCTCGTTCCCTCCCTCGATACCTAGAAGGGTTCAGCATCGAGTCTTTAACGAAAATTCATTTCAATAATAATTAAACACGAAAATTCATTTCAATAATAACTTTATAATAAATTTATAATAATTGTTATTACCCCTCTACTCTACCAACCATCCACTCTTTTCTCCACCTCCTCTTTATCATGCAAGCAATATTGCCACCATAGCCACCACCCTCCCTAGCCTCCCGTCCTCATCCTCCTCCTCTTGCTCATATTCATATTTCTCTTTCTCTTCCTCTCTATTGAAAATTGTATGAGGAATATAGAAAGATATATGGTGGTTTCCGATAGTAGTGAAAAATGTTCTCAATGATATTTAGAAGAGAGAAAACAAGTGGATAAGAGGGTTAATGTTGGTGGTTTGTGGTGGACGATGAGAGTTGTGGTTATGGGTAAAATTTTAAAATAATTTCAGGTCAGCACTAAAAAAATACCATTTAATTTTACATCTTTTAATCAGCAGCTCATTCAGAAGCAAAACTAAGAGGGTGTTTGTTTTTGCTTCTGAATGGAGTCGGGAGTCTTAATAAGAAGTGGACCACCCTATTTGGAGTGTTTGTTTTTAGTTCTGATCATAAGTTCTGCTTCTGATTGGAGTAAGCAACAAGGAGGTGTTGATCACTTAGCACTGAGTGCTTAGTGAAAAATTATTCCAATAATAACTTTAACATAATTTTGTAATGACAATTGCTACCCCCATCTTCTTAAAAGTAAGTAGGGCTAAATTTTGGGGGCACACCTTCATTCTCTTCACCAAACATTGTGGTTCTCCTTTCTCTCCTTCATCTTTATTTTCTTTTTATGTATTTTCAAGTTTTTCTTCATCTCTCCAACTCTCCATCTCATGTATATTTTCAAGTTTTTAGCATATAGTTTTTGTGCCTTATGTGTATCATAAGATATCAAATCAAATAATCCATGTTTGGATTAATGATTTCATCAAATAACTAATTAAAACGCTACAAACGTATTGCTCAGATTCAACAATAACGCCACAGTCGTATTTGATATGATTTTAAGCACAATATTTATTCATAAATTTTTTTAGCTCAGTGGAACAAAATTGTCAAACAATTCTCATTCAGCACCTAAAAACAAACACCTTTAATTTTACAGCTTCTAATCAGCGGCTCATTCAGAAGTAAAACAAACAGTTCATTCAGAAGCTCGTTCATAACTTCTAACTCCAGTTAGAAGTTAACTTCTAAGCACTTAAAAAAAACAAACGCCCTCTAACAGTTCATTCAGAAGCTCGTTCAAAACTTCTAATTCCAGTTAGAAGTTAGCTTCTAACCACTTAACAAAAAAACAAACACTCTCTAAAGTCTAGGGAGCCATGTTTGGTGACCACTTTTGGGCTACTTTTATTTTTTACACTTTTTACCTATTCTCTTTAAAACAACTACAAACACCATCTATAGAAGGGGTAGAAGTGTCAAAAAATCCCAAAAGTGACCATCAAACATGACTATCTAGAATTGTTGTTCCTTATGACATTTTTGTGTTAAGTTCAGGAAATAGCATTTTTGCAGTATTATATGGCAGTAACAAGTTAAAAGACAGTGAACCCACTCCTGAAGCTTGTACACCACATTGCATTTGTGGCATGTTTCATACAACTGTCATACCAATGGAAATTGAAAAAAAATATTTAAGCTTCAAGTGTGTGTAAATATAAAAGTTAAAAGACATGTTCTATGAGCTTCAACTTCAAGCATGACTGTTTTGTTGTTGATAACAAGTGAATTTTGATGTACTATATAAGGAATGGCAAAAATGTTGTGATGGTTAGTATTTACTTGAGGGTGTCTCTAGAATTTCAAATGTCAAACTACTTAAAAGAGAAGAAATGTGAGAGCCAATGATAGCTATTTAGAAAAATGAAAGCTTCCACCATGATTATGTCAACAATTGCTCATAAAGGACCATCTAGACATGAATGATGATCCTTTCACCTAAACTAAGAAATTGGTTAATCATTTGCAGTGTAGACAAAGTCTTGGATCAATTATTCCATCAAAACAGGAGAAGTAAAAGGAGTGTGAAGTGAGATGTTTGACGATATGTTGATAAAAAGAATACTGCTTGCGGGTGAGCAACAACCTTTTCATCTCAATCCAGCAATTAACATACCATCATTGACTGTAATACTACAAATGAGATATCATAGTCCCACATCGCCTAGGTGCGGAAGGGTGATGTGCTATATATGTATGAGTTTAAATCTACAAAGTACTACGCGTTTTAAAGTCGTGCGAGCCTTGGGCCCAAAGCGGACAATATAGTATTATGTGGATGTCATTACAAAATGGTATCAAAGCCTGACCTAGCCAAAAGTGTGCCAACGAGGACGTTGGGCTCTCACGAGAGGGGTAGACTGTGATACTACAAAGGAGAGATCATACTCCCACATCGCCTGGGTGCGGAAGGGTGATATGTTATATATGTATAAGTTTGGATCTACAAGTACTACACGTTTAAAGTTGTGCGGGCCTTGGGCCCAAAGTGGACAATATAATACTTTGTGTATCAGGTCGTTATGCAATTTATCACATATGGTTGGTGTGCATATTCATTCATCGTTCACAATATTTAACCTTTAGCAATAATTTTATATACCTCCATGATGAGTTGATATCTCATAAACAAAGGTTTTTTAGTTGTTTAAGTAATTCAATTTTTTGAACGGTATAATGATATTTTTGTTTACTTGAAAAAAAAAACCCTCACTCGTACGAAACTAAAAAGATATATGTCCAATAATTGATTTCTCACAAAGCAAATGTTGAATGCTACATTTCTTTTGTCCCAAAGAAGCTTTGTAGTCACAACTTTTGATAATACTTACCTTACATACTAGTTTAACAAACAAGCCTTTGAATAATTTCAAGGGACCAACAACACTCCAAGAACAATGAATGACGTAGAATCATATCACAGAGCTAAGGACCAAACCAATTTCACAAGAAGAAGAATGAATGATGTAGAATCATAGCATAGAGCCGAGGACCAAACCATTCCCGCAATGCGTATGATTGTGCTTACACTGAGACTAATTTATCTGGGATTTTCAAGATACAACCCCTTGTTTTCCATTCTCATGTGATTTTATAATACTACTTAGAAAAAGGTTAAAAGTCTGCATGGAGATAGACGCTAAAGAAAAGAAAAAGAAGAAAGGAAATGTAGTTTACAATCACAATTTTGCAATTTCACCTACTCCCTCTTAATTGATTGCATTTTTTGTCAATTGCAGTTTGAGTTGGATTCAAATTCAAGCATGATTTGTTGGATGGTAGTTTCTAGATGAATGCTTCAAATGAGATTGAATCCTGGGTGGGTATCCAAGTGTTCATCTTAGATTTGATTTTTTGTATTTGTGGTTTGTATCGAAGGGCTCATATTTAGATTCAGACTCAAGCACGCTATATATTGATTTTCACATCAGGGATGCGTATTGATCATTTTTCATTGTTTGAGGTTTTCAAAGAGTTTGTTTTGATATTGGTATTACATCTCTAATAATGGTAGGTATAATGTAGCAGACAAGTGGACATCTCTTCATTAAATTGGAATCAACTCGGACTAATTCAACATGGTTTGCCAAAGGGGGTTATCAATATCCGATTAGAGTTCGGTAGTTAATGTAAAATGGATTTATTATATGCTCGGTTGGCATTTATTTGGATTTGTGTTTCGCAGGGAAGCACTCATGTCATGGCAATGGGAAATGTTAATGGTCCTAAAGATATTTTAGGAACGGATGGTTTATGAAACTCTAACTTGGTGTTCTAGTACAATATTAATTAGTATGTGTTGTATTGCGTATGTTAAGATGAGTGTGTAGTAAAACTAGTAAGGATAAAATTAGGAATGAAAGAATTAGGAGATACTTAGGTGTAGCGCCCATAGAAGACAAAATTAGATAAAGACGTTTAACGTGGTTTGCCACGTGCGGAGGAGACCAAGCTCAACGCCAATTAGAAAATGTCTAGATTGACAAGTTAATGGAGGGGACAACCATTGAAAACTTGGATGAAGGCGGATAAGCTGACATCCTTGAGCCTGGATTAGGCGAGGATATATAAGAAGATTGCATTGCTTGAAGAACCAAAATTCATGTAGCCGACCCCGAAAGTATAAGGATTGGGCTTTGATGATGATGATGTTGTTTTGTATTGCAGTCAACTAGTAAATATCTTGATCCTTAATTCTCATTTCATAATTATCTCATGGATTTAAAAAAAAAAGTTATGGTGCAATTTTGTCTCTCACGCGGTCTCTAGACTTGGCAAAAGTGCATACCAATAACGTAGATTGGTGGATTTCTTTTTACGTAATTTTGACATGGTAGGTCCATAGATCAGAGATTGATTAGTTCTTATATTTTAGGGTCCGAAGTTTTTTTGGAATTTGTAGCTATTGTTTTCGTGAGTTTGTCTTTTTTTAATGGAAACTTTAACATTCTTAATTCTTGAACGGGAAAGTAGATAATTGTTGTTTAGGTGTATGAGGAAATATGTTTTGTTGTTTGAAATTTGGGATATTTCTTAGAAGTTTTAGGCTAAAACATTAATTTTTGTGTTTCGTTTCAGTGGATAACACATATTTCTTTGATCACTAGGTATTTTTATCTTTGATGCCAATTGCATTCATTATTTACCTATTTTTATGTTACTGATTTTGATTCATAATCGGTTTGGAGTTTGATTGATTTTGTGTTGATCAGTTTGCTCATTTGTTTTGCATGTTTATTAGGGGATACTAGGGAGAAACATTGTGCCCCTTCTCATAGGTGAGCTGGTACTAGATTAAAGAACCCAACAAGCTCAAGGGTTCAATGAGCAATATCTTTTTCACTTATTGCTTTATTCATTGATGCATTTTGCCTTTGGATTCAACGTCTAGCATGCTTTGTATTGATTTTAGTGCACCAAAATTTTCTTTTTGAGGTATTCATGGAGTTTCCGAGGGAATCATTTGGGGCATGGGATGTATTAATAGTCTTGAAAAATATGAATAAGTTTCTTGCCTCACTCTAACTTCTGTTTAGTTATTCATTGTATAGTTTATATCTCTTTATTTATTCACTATATCAATTTATATCTATTATGACTAATTGCATGTTGTTCCCCTAGTATTCCTGAGCATCATTGAAAGGGTTTTTAAGAAGGGAATGGTGATGAGACTCTACTAAATTACAAGAAAGGGAATGGTGATGAGAACATCATTGAGGTGAGGCGAGCTATGAGAGTTTCACTTCTTCTTGATCATCAAGGTAAGCTTTTCGTGGAATCTACATTAAATTACAAGAAAGGGAGTTTAGTCATCAAAGCTCCTATTGATTGGACTTTCTTAGCCTTACTTGATTGCATTGGATTTTCTTTATCTTTTTTTTTTTTTTTTTTGAAAGGCAAGCAGGGTTTTTATAGGATCCCAGAACCCACTAAAGATGCCGCAAGCTGGGTTTGAACCCATGACCTAGTGGTACCATCCGCCAAGCTCTAACCGTTGATTGCATTGGATTTTCTTTATTTTTGCTATAAGTTGTTCATTTATTTCTTTGTTGGATGGTTTCTTCTTTGTCACTTGTGACCTTTAGATCTTATCTTATGTTTCTATTTAGATTACCTATCTTATCATTGCTCAATTATAGGGTTTATGGTTAAATATTCATAAGTTTCTTTGTGTATTTTTGATATATATGCTCATTTATTGGCCCAAATTGATTGCATTAGCCATTGTGATTGTAGTTAAGATTTCTGGATGTTCTTTTTGTTCGATAGCTCTCCACCTTTCTTTGGATGTACTACTGTTCATTGATGTTTGAGTAGGTTTTATGAATAACATTTTTGAAAATAACAAATATAACATATAGTAGCATAAGGTTAAAATAAATTAATAAAATAACTGTGTTATGTATCTAATAATCCGATCTCAAATTTCCCTTTGTTTATGTTTCCAAGTTTCGTTTTCCATTTTTTCCATTTGAATTTCACATTGGCATGATGTATGACATAATGTCATCAAAGTTCAATTCCTGATTTTTGAGAGACAATAATGTTTTGAAGGTTTTTCTAGCTTTCAGTTTGAATTTCACCGGTATTCCCCCATGTATTTGCTTTTTCGTATTTGAATTTGTTTTCCTTGCAAGTTTGAAGTTTCGGAACAAGAAGTTATGTTTTTGTAGACTTGTAAGGAAAATTTTGAAAACGAATATATTGAAAGGGTTGGATTGGTTTGAGCGACAATCATAGAAAGGGAGTATTTTGTGATTTGAGTTGGAGTACTTTGCGTGTTGTGAGTTTTTGTGTCATTTGATCCATTGCGATCGATGTGTATTTTTGTCAGGCATGAAAGAAAATCTTAGTGAAGCTATCATTTTCAACGAAGAAAATCAGTTTGTCGTTTATATTTTCTTTTCTTCAATTGTTGATCAAACTTCTTTTCGTTCATAACGTGTTGAAAATGATTGTCTCCGTGCTTAGGAAATTACAGGAAGACTTGTAGTTTCATCAATGAAGACCAAATGTCTTTGTCTTTTTTTTTAATTTTTTATAAATTTTTTTTATTGAATATCCATTCTCAATCATGTAAATGAATATTTATTTCCTCTTTTCAACTGATACCATTGGTGGTTGGTGTCAATTTACCTTAAGCAAACATTTCTTCTGTTAATCTTTTTTTCATCCAGATTTTTTTTGTCTATTTTTGTTGTATCAAGGTTTATGGAAATTGTTTAGATATTTTAATTTAAATTCCAAGATGATAGATGCAAAGCTGGAGATCAGATGTGGACATTGTGTGAATTAATTCTCAATCAAGTTGGATGATTGGGGCATTGGTTTAGTAATGTCATATATTTTTCCATGGAAATCCATTTATATTAATTTTCACATCATGGATAATGTAGTTATAGCTCTAGTAATGTCAAGTATAATGCATCAGACATGCAGACTTCTCCGGATTAATTTAGAATCTCATCAAACGAATTCAACATAGTTTTCTTAAGGGGATTATTAATATTTAATTGGAGTTCAGTCAGTTAATGTAGAGCGTATACATTATATGTTTGGTTGACATTTATTTGAATTTATGTTTCGCATGAAAGCATTCGAGTCATGACAATGGGAGATGTCAATGGTCCTGAACAAAAATAAATTGGTTTTTTTACTCCCCCTTTTATCTTCTTCATTGAACTTGGTTTAGAATCACAATTTTTCAATTTCACCTACTCCCTCTTAAATGATTGCATTTTTTATTAATTACAGTTCGCTTTAGATTTTAATTCAAGCATGGTTTGTTTGATGGTAGTTTCTAGATGAATGCTTCGAATGAGATTGAATTCTGGGTGGGTATCCAAGGGCTTATCTTAGATTTGTGTATTTGCATTTGCGGTATGTATCAAAGAGCTACTCTTTAGATTTAGACTCAAGCATGCTATGTATTGTTTTTCACACCAGGGATGTGTATTGGATCATTTTTCTTTATCTTTTCAAAGAGTTTGTTTTCATATTTATATTACATCTTTACTAATGGTAGGTATAACATCACAGACAAGAGGACCTTTCTGCATTAAATTGGAAAGAACTCGAATTAATTCAATATGGTTTGCCAAAGGGGGTATCAATATTCGATTGGAGTTCAGTCAATTAATGTAGAAGGGATTTATTATATATTTGGCTGGCATTTATTTGGATTTATATTTCGCAGGGAAACACTCAGTTCATGGCAATGGGAGATTTTAATGGCTCTGAAGAAAATTTCATAAGTTTCTTGCCTCACAATTTACTTTTGTTTTGTTATTGTCACGCCATTTCCTTAATATTCACAATAAACATCATGGAAATGTTTTTTAGGAACGAAAAGTTGATGAGACTCCAACTTGGTGTTCCAGCACAATATTAATTAGTATGTTGTTGTATTGCAGTCAACTAGTAAGTATCTTGATCCTTAATTATCATTTCATAATTGTATTATGGATTTTTTTTAATTTATTGTGTAATTTTGTCCATCACGCGGTCTCTAGACTAGGCATAACTACATATCAATAATGTAGGTTGGTAGACTTTTTTTTGCTTAGTTTTGATATGGTAGGTATATAGATCAAAGTTTGATTAGTTTTTCTATCTCAGGGTCCGTCGTTTTCTTGGAATATGTAGTCTATCCTTTTCGTGAGTTTACATATCTCTTTTTTTATGGAAACTTTAACATTCTTAAATCTTAAACGAGAAAGTAGATAATTGTTGTTTGGGTGTATGATGAAATCTGTTTTGCCATTTAAAATTTGGGATATTGCTTTGTAGTTTTGGGGTAACACATTAGTTTTTTGTTTCAGTGAATAATACATATTTCTTCGATCAGTATGTATCTCAAACATTTATGATGTCAATTGCATTCTATTGTTCACTTATTTTTCTTGGAAGACATATTTCCATGTGTGGTCGTAGAATTGGACTCGATAAAATTTTCCAGGTGTTGTTTTTTTTTCGTTTTCCCGACAGTTCTAGTATGAAATATTGTCCATACAAATATCTATTTACAATTACTTATCTCAGATTGGTATGATTTGAAATTTTTCAATTTCAATTTATGAGCCTTTTTTCTTAGTTTTGGCTTTGCAAATTGGAAGTATGCATGATAGTGTGACCCATTCTTAATATTGATGCAGATTTAACTAACCTAAATAAATAGGTTAATTTAACCTAGTCTTAATAACTGCAAGTGCACAGTGTCTAATTGGTAGACAAGGGCAAGTACAGGTCGAGCCCACAAGGACTGTGGTTCCAATTAAATTTCAGAGTTGACTTAAACTAATTTAAATGGGGGTTACAGCAATCAAAATATCTAAACTAAAAATCAAATTAAAAAGCAAAATAAAAAGTTTTTAAGAATATGAGAAGGGAAACCAAGGCATTGAATCCACCAATTCAGTTTTTCAAGTTATTTTAATCTAACTTATTATTTTCTAAAACGATAAGCTTTAAGGATGAGAATCCCTTGCTTGCATCGATGATCGTTTAGAACAATTTAGTTTTAAAATCCAATGTTACAATTAACTTCAGCATAAATTATAAACTCCTAGCATTAAGTGTCTTATTACGGCACACTCAATCACAAGTCTAACTTATTAAGTTTCAACTCCTAGCATTGAGTGTCTTATTACGACACATTCAATCACAAGTCTAACTTAACCAATTAAAACTAATGCTTTAAATATTAGTAAAGAAAACTCTAACTACTGACTAGTCTAGATCAAATCCGATATAATCGGTGAAAGTAATTTACTAATACTCAGAAATTAAATGTATTTTGCAGTTAAGCACATAATAAAATAAAAAGTCAAACTAGAACAAACTCTTGAAACCCAATTGGTTTCACCTTAGCCTTGGCAAAGGGTTTAGCTCTCCATGGTAGCAGTGGTCACAACATCAATGGAGGTGGAAGTCATTTCTGCACGGACACGAATCCCGAGAAAAGGCTGATGATGGACTGTGGTAGCTCAGAGCAAACACCGAGGTGCAAATAACCAAAATGTTTGAAAAAAACAGTTTTTCCCTCCAGTCGCGCGGCTGTCTTCATCTCCAGCGAGCCGCGCTCTGTGCTTCGTTCCGGTTCTTTTTCTCTAGTGAAACTTCCTTGCAAGAGAGAGAGAGGGCCGGGAGATGGATGAACAGAGAGAGAAGAGGAATAGGGAGAGGATGGAGGAGGGAGACAGGGCGGTGCTCTGTCGCGAGGTGGAACAGGGCGATGCTCTGTCGCGAGGTGGAACAGGGCGGCGGTGGTGGTTGTGTTGCTGAAGAAGAAGAACAGGCAGAGAGAGATATGAGAGAGAGGACGAGAACGGGCGAGAGATGGCGAAGCTCGGTGGCGAGGTGAAGATTTGACGTGAAACAGGGTTGTCATGCCCCTGTTTCGTGGTGGTGGTGGTGCTCTGGTGGCGGGGCTCGGTGCTTGGTTGCTGGACAGGGAAGGTGGCGAGGTGACGAGAGATGGATGAAAAGGTTTGCTGTTGTGTGGCGTGATGGAACAGGGGGAGGAGGTGGTGTTTGATGGTGGTGGCGGTTGTGGTTGTTGGACGGTGGCGAGGTGAGGTGGTGATGGTGGGATTATCGCACTGCCGGCTCTCCTATCGAGCGAGGATTGCTAGCAGGGTGGATTGGTGTGGTGGCTGGGAGAGCCCCCAGAGAGGGGAAGAAAATAGAGAAGATCCCAGAGAAAGTAGGGTTATTGGGTTTTATAGAAAATTAGGGTAATTGTGTTGGGTTAACTGCACCTCCGTCTCCGCTCGTCTATACCAAATTGCTTATTATCACCTCGAACTCCGCATTAATCGGTTAACGTTCTGAATCCTGAAAAATACAAAATTTAAATAATTAATATAAAATAGATTGTCAAAGTGAATAACAAATATAAATTAGGTGGTATTCTGTGTAATAATTAGGTGAATATCAAATATTTATGTCTTTGCAGACTTGTTTGGAAATTCTTAAAAGTAAATAGATTGGTGGGGTTCGACTGCTGTGAGTGGCAATCATAGAAAGGGAGTATTTTGTGATTTGAGTTGGAGTACTTTGCGTGATGTGATTTTTTTTATTTGATCCGTTGCGATGTTGGATTCATTCATGTACGATGTGTCTTTTTGTCAGACCGCATAGAAAATCTTGGTGAAGCATGTCACTTTCAGCAAAGAAAATCAGTTTGTCGTTTATATTTTCTCTTCTTCAATTTTAGGTCGAACCTCTTTTCGTATTTAGCGTGTTGAAAGTGATCGTCTAATTGATTTGAAAATTTCGGGGAGACGTGTAGTTTCATCAATGAGGACTAAGTGTCATTTTATTTATGTATTAAATATCCATTCTTAATCATGGTAAAGTAATCTCTATTTCTCTTTTTCAACTGATACCATTGGTGGTTGGTGTCACTTTACTTTAAGCTAACATTTCCTCTGCTCATCTTCTTTTCATCCATTTTTTTGTCTATTTTTGTTGAATCAAGATTTATGCAGATTGTTTCGATATTGTAATTTCAATTTCAAGATGACAGATGCAAAGTTGGATGATGTGGACATTCTGTGAGTTAATTCTCAATCAAGTTGGACGATTGGGGCATGCGTCTAGTAATGTCAAAAAAAATTCATGGAAATCCAATTTTATTGATTTCCGCATCATGGATAATGTAGTTGCAACTCTAGTAATCAGGTATAATGCACAGACATGTGGACTTCTCTGCAATAATTTGGAATCAGCTCGGACGAATTTAACATGGTTTAAAGGGTGTTATCGATATTTGATTGGAGTTCGATCAGTTAATGTAGAACGAACACATTATATATTTGGATTTATGTTTCACAGAGAAGTACTCGGGTCATGGCATTGGGAGATCTTATTGGTCCTGAACAAAAATAAATTGGTTTTTGGACTCCCACTTTTATCGTTTTTATTGAACTTCATTTACAATCATAATTTTTCAATTTCACCTACTCCCTTTTAATTGATTGCATTTTTTGTCAATTGCAGTTCGCATTGGATTTGGATTCAAGCATTTTTTTTTTGGTAGTTTCTAGATAAATGCTTCGAATGAGATTGAATCATGGGTGGGTATCCAAGGATTCATCTTAGATTTGTGTATTTGCATTTGTGGTATGTATAAGGTCCCATCTTTAGATTTAGACTCAAGCATGCTATGTATTGATTTTCACACCAGGGATGTGTATTGGATCATTTTCTTTGTCTTTTCACAAAGTTTGTTTTCATATTGATATTATATCTCTGCTAATGGTAGGTATAACATAGCAGACAAGTGGACCTCTCTGCATTAAATTGGAATCAACTCGGACTAAGTCAACATGGTTTGCCAAAAGGGTTATCAATATTCGATTAGAGTTCATTTAGTTAATGTAGAACATATTTATTATATCTTTGGCTGACACTTATTTGGATTTATGTTTCACAGGATAACATTAAGTTCATGGCAATGGGAAATATTAATAGTCCTGAAGAAAATTTCATAAGTTTCTTGCCTCCCAATTTACTTTTGTTTTGTTATTGTCATGCCATTTCCTTAATATTCACAATAAACATTATGGAAAGGCCTTTTAGGTACAGAAAGTTGTTAGAGACTTCAACTTGGTGCTCCAGTACAAGATTAATTAGTATGTTGTTGTATTGTTGTCAACTAGTCAGTATCTTGATCCTTAATTCTCATTTCATAATTATATCATGAATTTAATTTTTAATTTATGGTACAATTTTCCATCAGGCGATCTCTAGACTTGGAAAAAGTGTATATCAATAATGTAGATTGGTAGACTTCTCTTTGCTTTATTTGATAAGGTAGGTCCATAAATCAGAGTTTGATTAGTTTTTTCTATCTTAGGGTCCACTGTTTTCTTGGAATTTGTAGTCTATCCTTTTCGTGAATTTCCCTCATTTTTTTTTTGGAAATTTGAACATTCTTAATTCTTGAACAGGAAAGTAGATAATTGTCATTGAGGTGTATGACGAAAATTTTTTTGTCATTTGAAATTTGGGATATTTCTTTGTAGTTTTAGGGTAAAACATTAGTTTTTTTTTGTTTCAGTGGATAATACCTATTTCTTCGATCAATAGGTATCTCAAACCCAATTGCATTCTATTGTTTACCTATTTTTTTGTGTTACTGATTTAGATTCATATTCGGTTTGGAGTCTGACTGATTTCGTGCTTATTAGTTTGCTCATTCGATTTGCATATTTATTAGGGAATACTAGGAAAAAACATTGTGCCCCATCTCATAGGTGAGTTGGTACTGGATTCAAGAGCCTAACAAGCTCAAGGGTTGAAGGAACAATATCTTTTTAACTGTTTGCTTTCTACGTCGATGCACTTTGCCCTTGGATTCAAATTCTAGAATTATTTGTATTAATTTTAGTGCATCAAAATTTTCTTGTTTAGGTTTTCAGGGAATTTATGAGGGAATCATTTGGGCCATGAGAGGTATTAATGGTCGTGAACAAAAATGAATAAGTTTTTTTGCCTCACTCTAACATCTGTTTAGTTATTCATTGTAAAGTTCAGATCTCTTTAATTTTCATTGTATCAGTTTATATCTTTTATGACTGATTGCATGCTATTACCCTATTTCAGATAAGAATCATTAAAAGGGCTTTCCAGAAGGGAAAGGTGATGAGACTCCACCTTGGCATTTTTAAAGAGTAAGTTTTTTTATCTGTTTCCTCCTCTTCCATGCCTTTTAATTTGTTCGTTGCATGTTTTTCTATTTGATTGTAGTAGTTAGTAGTTTGTACTTGATTGAGGTGAGATGAAGCGAGATATGAGAGTTTCACTTCTTCTTGATCATCAAGGTAAGTTTTTCTTGGACTTTCTTAGCCTTACTTGATTGCATTGGACTTTCTTTCATTTTGCTATAGGTTAGTCATTTCTTTCTCAGCTCGATGGTTTAATTTCTAGATAAATGCTTCCAAAGAGATTAAATCCTGGGCAGGTATCCAAGGACTCATCTTGGATTGGCATCTATGTGGTGGGGGACCTCTGAATCTTATCTTCATCCGTGTCTTATCTTTTTGTTTAGATTAGCTATCTTATCATTCCTCAATTATGGGGTTGGTGGTTAAATATTCATCAGTTTTCTTTGGGTATTTTATATATTTATGCTCCTTTATTGGCCCCAATTGATTGCATTAGCCATTGTGATAGTAGGGAAGATACCTGGATGTTATTTCAATTTTGATAGCTTTCCACCTTCACGCTTAGTTGATGGATTGCTACGAATTTGTAGTTGTACTATTGTTCATGGATGTTCGAGTAGGTTTTATGAATAATTTTTTTGCAAACACCAAATATAACATATAGTAGCATAAAATGAATAAAATGTCTGTGTTATATATCTGAATCCAGTCTCATATATTTTCTTTGTTTATGTTCCAAGTTTAGTTTTCCTTTTTCTCATTTGAATTTCACGTAAGCATGATGTATGACATAATGTCAGCAAAATTCGATTCTTGTTAATAATATTTTGATGGTTTTTCTAGCTTTCAGTTTGAATTTCTCTGTTATATCCCCATATTTCTCTTTGATCGGCAAAAAAAATGGTTTTTTTAATGCTAATGAGGAACTTGATGTGTGTTATTACATGAGTGGGTAGAATGTAGAATTATTCCCCCATGTAGTTGCTTTTGCTTATTTGAATTTGTTTACCTCAAGAGTTTGAAGTTTTGGAAAGGGAAGTTTATGAGATTTTAATTTGGTGTTTTAACCCTACAAGACAAGGAGGTATCCATGTTTTCTTAAAATCCCCATTCTAGTGAAGTAATTTTTCTTGATAAGGGTGGGAAAACAAATTTTCTTGGAAGACATTTTCCCAAGTGTGGTTGTAGAATTGGACTCAATTAAATTTTCAGGGTGTTGTCATTTTATTCTTTTTCTCGAACATTTTTGTATGAAATATTGTCCATATAAACAACTCTTTACAATTATTTATGTCAAATTGGTTTGATTTGAAAAATCTCAATTTCGATGTATGAGCCTATTTTATTGGTTTTTGTTTTGCAAATTGGAAGTATACATGATGGTGTGACCCATTTTTCCTTTTTATGTTTTTGCAGATTTGTTTAGAAATTCTTGAAAGTGAATAGATTGGTGGGTTTTGATTGGTTTGAGTGAAAATCATGGAAAGAGAGTATTTTTGTAATTTGAGTTGGAGTATTTTACGTGTTGTGAGTTATTTGATCCATTGCGATGTTGGATTCATTCATGTATGGTGTGTATTTTTGTCAGGCAACATTGAAAATCTTGGTGAAGTATATCATTTTCAACAAACAAAATCAGTTTGTCGTTTATATTATCTCTTGTTCAATTTTAGATCAAACTTCTTTTCGTACATAGCATGTTGAAAGTGATTGTCTCTGTGCTTAGGAAATTTCAGGGAGACGTATAGTTTCATCAATGAAAACTATGTGTCTTTGTCTTTTTTTTTTTTATTAAATATCCATTCTCAATCATGGTAAAGCAATATCTATTTCTCCTATTAAATTGATACCATTGGTGGTTGGTGTCACTTTACCTTAAGCAAACATTTCCTCTGCTAATATTTTTTTCATCCATTTTTTCTGTCTATTTCTGTTGTATCAAGGTTTATGGAGATTGTTTTGATATTGTAATTTCAACTCCAAGATGATAGATGCAACGCTGGAGATCATATGTTGACCTTATGTGAGAGTGATTGGAGCATGGGTCAAGTAATGTCAGATTTTTCCGTGGAAATCCATTTGTATTGATTTTGCATCATGGATAATGTAGTTACAGCTCTAGTAAAGTCGGGTATGATGCCCTTCAAAAAAATAAAAATAAAAAGTCGAGTATGATGCATCAGACATGTGGACTTCTCTGCATTAATTTGGAATTAGCTCGGATAAAGTCAACATGGTGTTCCAAAGGGGTTATTGATATTCGATTGGAGTTCAGTCCGTTAATGTAGAATGAACACGTTAAATATTTGGTTGGCATTTATTTAGATTTATGTTTCGCAAGGAAGCACTTGGGTCATGGCAATGGGAGATGTTAATGGTTCTGAACAAAAATAAATTGGTTTTTTGCCTCCCACTTTTATCTTCTTTATTGAACTTTTTACAATAACAATTTTCCAATTTCACCTACTCCTTTTTAATTGATTGCTTTTTTTGTCAACTGCAGTTCGAGTTGGATTCAAATTCAAGCATGATCTGTTGGATGGTAGTTTCTAGATGAATGCTTCAAATGAGATTGAATCTTGTGTGGGTATCCAAGGGTTCATCTTAGATTTGCTTCTTTGTATTTGCGATATATATCGAAGGGCTCATCTTTAGATTCAGACTCAAGCATGCTATGTATTGATTTTCACATCAGGGATGTGTATTGATCATTTTTCTTTGTTTGAGGTTTTCAAAGAGTTTGTTTTGATATTGATATTACATCTCTACTAATGGTAGGTATAATGTAGTAGACAAGTAGACATCTCTTCATTAAATTGGAATCAACTCGGACAATTAAACATGGTTTGCTAAATGAGGTTATCAATATCGGATTGGAGTCCAGTCAATTAATGTAGAACGGAGTTTATTTGGACTTTTGTTTCGCAGGGAAGTAATCATGTCATGGCATTGGGATATGTTAATGGTCATGAAGAAAAATTCATTAGTTTCTTGCCTCCCAATTTACTTCCGTTTTTTGTTATTGTCATGCCATTTCCTTAATATTCACAGTAAACATTATGGAAAGTTCTTTTAGGAACAAAATGTTTATGAAACTCCAACTTGGTGTTCCAATACAATATTAATTAGTATGTTGTTGTATTGCAATCAACTAGTAAATATCTTGATGGGTGCCATTAATTCTGCTTATTCCATCTAACTCCCATTTAAGTGTTGATAAATAGGTCAATGCCTTTGACTACCAGAAACCATTAGTTATTTTTAAATGCCTGAAATATCCTCACGTGTCAAGCACGTGATAGGTACCAAACAAGATTTTCTAGAATAATTTGGATGCCAAAATGGTAAAATTTTGATTTGGGTTTAACCTGTATTTTATTAGTTTGATTTTAATGAGGAATTGATTTTGGTCTTTCGCTAATCTGAATTTGGAGTTTAGTTTGATGTTGTTGAAGTTCAGAAGATACAATTTGATCAAACCCACTAACAGAGATAAATTTGAATCACACGTATGGTTTTTTTCGTATCAAACTATTGTCCTATTCAAGAAATCATGTCAAAGTATTGTGATATTCGAGTAATCATACAGTTCTTTGAATAAGAACTAGTGATGATGACAACATAAAGAATCTTGCATGCCATTAGTTGGTTGTTACCTTTTTTTTTTGGTGAAGCATAGCTCATATGGTATTAATATTAAGAGCAAAACAAGTGTCCAACAGAGGTGGCTAACTCGTGAGCTTCTGAGCTCAACTCAAGAGGAGTAAAGTTACAATACCAATTTTTATTAACTTTAAGTAAATTCCTAATACGACTATTGAGCGGGCTCTACATCCAGCACACATTGGTCTGATCATCCTGGTATCTTGTGTTGAGTATCGTGGCAAGAGAGCCAGAATCTCCTAGCAAAAAACTTGTTCACCATTGTCGAGATTGGACAAGTAGAGAGCAGCCTTTGCCGCCAAACACTCTGCCATAGTGTTGTCTAGAACTTTCCCTGAGATTAGTGAGGCCACTTTAGCTAGGACTCTGCCACGGTCATCCACAGCTAAAATTCCTACTGCTCCTCGCTGAGAAGTGGCAAAAATAAGCATCAACCACAATCATTCCTACAAGAGGCATAGGAGGATGGGAGTGTGAGTTTAGTCTATGGTTTCTAGTTGCTTGGAGTTGCAAATGAATTTGAGTAAGTCTGGGGGATTGGCTTGGGGATTCAGGTGGGGAGTGATCGACTTGGGATCTCCTAGAAATGGATATGCTATTACTGTCTGGTCTGGGCTATTGTTATTCATGGCCGTGATTGCTATTTCCATGATATGGTGGAGTGAAACTGGGTTTGTCCTATTAAGATGTTGGCGAGGCACTTCAAACCATTGTTTGGCCCAGGAGGAACAAGTGTTGTTGAGGGAAGTAAAAAAATGTGCAATAGTGACCTTGGTATTACGAAAGATGGAATTATTACGAATGTACCAGATAGTTTTGATCACTACTGTAAATTGGGATAACATCTCCTCAGTGACCAAAGAATGGGTTTTTGTCGTTTTCCGCATAAACAAGAAAACAATAGTGATAGTGGCATTGGGGAGGATGGCATTTGACCAGTTGATAAGCTACCATAATCGGGAGATGGCTGGGCACAGGAAGAAGAGATGCCTGCTAGATTTGTGTGACAGAAAATTCCAGCAATTGTCCATTGACACATGAATCCTTTGAAGGTTTAACATTGCTGGAAGCATGTCCTGTGCTAGTCTCCAAAGGAGTATAACGTCGCAATCGGGAGCTTTAATTCGCCAAAGTTCCTGATAAAGTTTTGGAGTTCGGTGCGGAGCTCTTGGGGAAGAAGTCGAAGATTGTGCCGCCTCTGCTAGAAAAAGCTTTGGTGGCACTCTTGACAGTTTTTGTCGAGATAAGAGTATCTAGTTTAGCCGATGGTCTTATAATGATGTCCAAAATATCTTTTGCAACCGGCTGAGGAAAAAGGGAGAGGGTGAGATCTGAGTTCCAAAGTGTGCCCTGGTCTGTTGTGTTATTCCATAGCTATGGGATTGTAGCAGGGTAGGTAACCTGACTTTCATGGCAAGGAATGGCAACAACAGGTTGGCAGTCAGCCAGACATAATCCAGGTTTAACCCAACAATTCTTCTATAAGTGAATGGTGGTGATAGAGCTGATTTGCCAGAACATATGGCGTTTCATCAGATAAAGAATAGATAGATTGCCTCTTCAAGCAAAAGAAGCTGAGGACGGTGGGCGAGACAGTTGAAAGAGACTCTTGTTGTGCCAGTAGATGCACTTGAGTTGAAGGGATCTAGGATTTTATGGCATTGACAAAGCTTGCCAGATGTTTTTGGCAATTAAGGCGAGATTCTGGATTTTTGATGTTGGGATATTCAAACCTCCTAGATGGCGGGGGAGAGTGATGTGGTTCCAAGGAAAAAGGTGTTTAGCCTTACTCGCTTCCGTCCTGTTTTACCGAAAATTCCTAGCAATATTGTCAAGTTTGGTAGTGACAGAGCAAGGGAGAAGGAAAGTTTGCATGGTATAAACTGGGATGGAGTTGATGACAGCCTTGATCATGACTGTGCGACCGGCTAGGGACGAAACCGTAGATTTTTAGGATGATAATTTGGCATCGATTTTATCGATAAAGAATTGAAAATTAGAGGATTTTTTCTTTGATAAAAGTAAGGGAGAACCAAGATATTTGTCTTTCAGATTATATAGTTTGGATCCTAGAATTTGGTTGATAATCTTTGCATGTCTAGGGTGAACATTTGAGCTGAAAAAATCGTAGACTTGTCGTAATTCACTGTTTGTCCTGAAACAACACAGTAAGAGGAGAGAATGTCATTGACTGTATGTGCTTCAGAAATGGATGCTCTGCAAAAAAGAATCAGGTCGTCCGCATAAAGGAGGTGCCTGAGAAATGGTGATCTTTGTCAGATGCAGATGCGGATGCCCTTGATCAGTTGATTTGACTCTGCTTGAGCAATTCGTCAGGATAAGGCTTCTGCCACAAGGATGAAAAAAAGTAGGGAGAAAGCAAATCTTCCCGTTGAAGACCCCGAGAGGGGTGGAAACTCGAGAGAGGGCTGCCATTCAGTAAGACCCTAATGGAAGAGGTGGAAACACACTAAGAAATCATTTGGATCCAACCATCCGAGAAACCCAATTGCGCCATGATCTTGAGAAGGAATGACCATTCAACTCTATCATATGCTTTTGCCATATCAATCTTTATTGCCATCCATCCATCCATCCATTTTTTTTTTTTGCAATGTTTCATTTGGAAAAAAGTTTCATGGGCTAAGGCTACATTGTCGGTGATTGATCGTCCTTTCAGAAAAACACCTTGGTTTGGGGAGATGATATTATCAAGGAGATGTTTCAATCTGTTGGCGAGGATCTTTGAAAAGGTTTTGTAAATTACATTGCAAAGCCCTATGGGTCTGAATTTATTCGGAGTGGTAGGATTTGAACATTTAGGGATGAGAGCAATGGAAGTCTCATTAAGTTTAGGATCCAATCGATGAGTTGTAATTAACCCAGTGACCACCTCGATCACATCAGATTTAATAGTATCCCAGTAATATTGAAAAAAAAGGCTTGAAAACCATCCGGACCATGGAAAAGATCGTGTTTTTGATTTCTTCTTCAGAGGGGATGGTCAAGAGATTCTTGTTGTCCTGGTTTGTTATGGTGGGAGTGAACAAGGACGCTATGTCTAGGCATGGATTTGGACTCGAAGATTTGAAAATCGTTGCAAAGTAATCATTGAGGGTTGCAGCAATCGAGGAGAAGTCAGAATGCCAATTGTTGTTTTTATCTCAGAGTCATTGGATAAGGTTACGTTTCATGCGGAGCATGGCTGACATATTAATGAACTCGTATTTCTGTTTCCTTCCTTTAGCCAGGATTCGCCCGATTTGTTGTGGCAGAAAAGCTCTTCTCGAAGATAAAGTTCTGAAAGCAAATCCTCCAAAATGGTGATGGTGGTTGCATTCTCTGTGGAGATGTTTGCATTTTGGGCTTTATCAAGGGCTGATAAAGTTTCCTCGATGTTTTTGAGGATGCTCCGGAATTCACTTTTGTTCCATCTTGTCAAAGAATTGTTGAGTTTCTTCGTTTTTAGGTGGAAATTGTGACTTGGAGTTTGGTGTTGTCATGGGGACCTAGAAGAGTTAATAAGTTTTTGATAGCAAGGATCTCTGGTCCACATGTGAAAAAATTGGAAAGGCTTAGGTCCTGATTGAAAGTCTGTAACTAGTTGCAGAGTGAGAGCACAGTGATCAAAGGAGGATGTATGAATTCATTGAATTGTACGGGCCACAGATAAAGGAAAAAGGTTCAACCAGTCCGTGGATGTGAGGATCTGATCTAGCTTTGCTTTTATGCCATTGCGATCTTTCCGTTTGTTATTCCAAGTAAACTTGGATCCATTTAGCGGGAAATCAAGCAGATGGTGTGTGTCCATGAAAGTTCTTAGATGGTGTGTCTCCCTCCTAATTTGTCTGAATGGAGAATAACATTGAGATCGCCCATTATGAGAGTAGGACCCAAGTGAGTACTATATAGGTGTGACAAATTATTCTAGAAAGGGGCACACAAGGACTGGTTCGGTTCCCCGTAAACAAAAATAATATCCCGTGGAGTGACTGAATAGTAATTATCAAAAGTACAAGAAAAGAAACATTTGTAGGAATAATTAACTATCAGATTAATACCTTCTTTCCAAAATAAAACAAGTCCGCCTGAAAGATCATTTGCCGATACTGTTGCTCTGTGTTTGAAACCCAATCTCCGACGCAGACGATCTGTTTTGGCTGCCGTTGCTTTTGTTTCCAAAAGAAAAATTATCTCTGGTTTGAATTTTAGGAAGAAGGTCTTAAGATTCTAGAATGTGTTGGGGGACCTATACCCCTAGCGTTCTAGCAGAGGATCATGACCACGGTGGAAACCCTTTCCCGGCAGTCACCAGTACCTGTTTATTCTGATTCAGATGATTGGAGGAGTGGTCTGAGGAGACTGTAGGAACATCCTTTTGAGCAGTGTATGCACATCTTTTTGGAAATAAAGTAAATCAACTTGTAGCTGGGGTTCCTTTGGAGAGTGGATGGGAAAAGTAGAACCATTTTCAGACTGACAATCAGAGTGAGCATCTCCTATGAAAAACCCCTGCGTCTTCCTGTTGCCTCCTGTCTTGGTTATCTTTTCAGGCTCCATTTCTAGCTTCCTCTTACCTCATTTTCCAACTGTGTTGGCAATGGCAGGCAACTTGGCTTTTGATTTGTCTTGTTAGATTTTGGATGTGCTTGTTGTGGAGGAGACAAAGTGAGTTTTGCTCCTGCTCTCATAGCCCAATTGGCTTTGGCTCGTTCCTTGACTGCCTTCATTTCAATTTCATTTTGCTGAGCTCTGGTGTACACTTGGTACTCAATTGGTTCCTGAACTTGTATTGTACCTGCCTGCGAGATGTGTTCACGGCCTTGCATAAACCCATGAGAAGTTGGAAAAGGGATGGAGTGTAGAGTTCACGTTGAGGCATGAACTTGCTCTAAAGAGTTTGACTGAAAGTTAAGAGTAGGGGCTTCTCTTGTGAAATTTTCCAAAAGAGCAAGAAGTGTAGCTGATGAAGTATCCAACTGGCCCAGAGAAAAATCTCCTGGAAGTTGCTCATTTGTAACCGTTGCATTGATGAATTGCACTTTGGATGGCATAGTGTGTGGTCGTGCCTTCCTTGTACACTTGAGTGTGAACAAGCTCCTGTTGCTTGAAAGAACTAAGAGATTCTTGTGTACCAGGTTTGTTGAGTGATGGTGATGGTTGAGTTTCAGCAAGCAGAGACGGCTGGCCGATTGCATCTGTGTTGGACGGGAAATTCTAAGTGTCGAGAAAACCAACAAGGAAACGCGCGAGGGAGGGAGGACCCTCCATCCCCCTCACGATGCGTGCCTTCCCTCCCTTGCACGCATCGCGAGGGGGATGGAGGGTCCCTCCCTCCCTCGCGCGTTTCCTCGCTGGTTTCCTCGACAGGTAGAATCACTCGTGTTGGACTGATAATTGGGTTCAAAACCTGGGGTTACAACTGTAACCAAGTTGAAATTTGAAGAAGAGATGACGTCAAGTTTGACTGATTGGAGCATAAATTGATGAGCTATGATTCTAGAGAGCGAGGCCCAGAGGGCGAGGCCATCCAGCTCTAGGATGATGGATGTTGGTGGGCGGGCCTTGCGCATGCCTCACCCTCTGGGCCTCGCTCCCTAGCAAGGTTCATTGATGAGTGGAGATGGGGATGGGGATGGGGTGAGGATAGTAGTATGCGTGGTGGTGTTGGGCACGTGGTGAGGAGATAAGTGGAGATGGTGAAACTTAGTGGTTGGGGGAAGGATTTAATTGGGGCCGTGGTAAAAGTTGTTGTGTGATCATTGATGGATAAGAAGTAAAAACTTGAGAGGTAGTTATGGGTGGTTGGGGATTGTTTAAGTTGGGAATTGAATGGAAGTTGTTGTTGAGTGGGTGAGTGAACTCGTGATCCAAAGGAGAGAGAGTAGGAGTTGGGCTAACTCGGTTCAGAGTCAACTCGGCCTATTGGAGCTCGGGTTGATCCAACTCATTCAACTATTTTTGTGTGCTACCAGTCGCTAAGAACCTATTCTGCAACGCTTCTTCTCTATGGTTTGCATGCAACACATTCGATCGGAAAGTATATCTGAATGGTGGTGTTTGATCTGTTCTAGGAGTATTAATGTCGGGACGCTGTTTACGATGATAGCTGATGGGGGAAGAGAGATTGAAAGGGAGGGCCCTGTTGATCATTCTTGATGCATTGGGAATGTTTTGGAAGGCATTCACCAACAACATATACTTGGAACACTCTTATCCGGCTATATGGCCAACCATACTGCAACATAAACAAAAGTTGGGCATGTCCTTGAAACAAAACTTGCTTGAATAAAGTCTGCCCAAGTGGTTCCCAAAATTTGTTTGCAAGTTGCTAGGCAAGGGGTTGCTTGTATAAAACCAAACTTTAAACCTGATGTATGGGAGAGATAGGTCTTGTAAGCATGGGCGGACCTATTAAGGGACCGGAGGGGGTATGCATGTGTCTTCAATTGCATGCAAACTTTAAACCTGGTGTATGGGAGAGATAGGCCATGTATGCATGTGTCTTCAATTGCAAATGCTTGCTCTCAGACATCATCTTAGGGAACAAGTATTTGTCAGCAAATAACACTTACTTTCTATTACTGTGTAGTAAATTGTTTAGGGATGTTCTGTGGAAAAACATGCACCAAACGTTTTACATGGTTTTGACGTTATTTCCTGTGGATTTCCCTTTCCATTAGTGTTTCCAATCACATATATATTAGGGCTAAGGCTATCAACTTAACCAAAAAAAAGAAACTCGCACACAGCCTCACACACAGCCGCACAGGGAAGTTCCCCTTCTCTCACGTAGTCACGCACAGACGGCACAACCTGTTCCTCTTCTCTCACAGTCACGCGCAAGGTCCTCTCTCACGTACAACCTGTTGTTCCTCTTCTCTCACGCACAGGCACAGCCGCACAGCTGTGTTCCTTTTGTCTCACCACGCGCAAGGTCTGCTCGATTGTTCCTCTTTAGATCTGATGCTCGACTTTGCTGCTGCGTAGGCAAAAGAAGGACCACACGGAAAAGTTCTATTTCTGTCCAGGGCTCTTGTTTGGGGAGAAATTTTTTTGTCTTGTTGGTTAATTTGGTGTTTAGATCTGAAGCAATTATTCCCCCCTTCCTTCGAATTCCTTTAGAACAATGAAACAAAATTGTTTAATCGCGTTAACATGCAAACCATATTCTATTTCCGACAATTGTATCTAGTCACTCAATTGTTTAATCGCGTTGAATGTGAGTATAAATGAGAGACCAATTGAAAGACAGGTATGTTTGTGTTGATTCTAACTTGCGCTAATTTAACATGTTAGTCCAATCTGAATGAAGAACAAGAAAGTGCAAGCCCCTTCATCAGCTTCTTTGCCTAAAGATAGATAAAGAAAATAACTTAGTTGCTTGTTTAACAAATAGTGGCTAATGGGATTTAAACATGTTAGTCCAATTTGAATGAAGAACATGAAAGTGCAGCCCCCTTCATCAGATTCTTTGCATAAAGATAGATAAAGAAAATAACTTAGTTGTTTGTTTAACAAATAGTGGCTAATGGGATTTTGAAAAAATATGTGGTTCGTGTCCATATGAAGATTTGCAAAGCAAAAGTGGCTTAAAGCCTTAAAGTATATATGCTTTATGTTAATTAAATTATTGTGAAGATTGTATAAAGAAAATTTAATTGGATATGCTTGTCTTTCGTCACAATTAAACTATTAAAGCATGGTACAGTGCCAAACAACATTGGTTGTTCTTCCAAAAGTATCTTTATCTAAATTCTGTAATTTCTAAATGTATATTATGTTTTTGGAGGGATTAATGTACAACCCAGTTTTCTTCGTTACTTTATATACGGATTGCAAATCACGTGACTAAAGAAGAGCTAGGGAAGATAAGGACTACTTGGATTTTGCTTTACACTCTTGCAGCTCAGGTACATTAACTTTTGTTCATGAAAATTAATCTTAAATCTTGTGAATTGGATGATTTCATAAATATTGTTAGTTTGTATGTTTTTCCATGATAACAATGCTTGAAAGTAAATATTATATTTTTATTGACTTAATTAATATTTTATTTACTTAATTAATATTTTATTTATTTTTTCAAGCTATGGACAAGTTTTTGAAAAGAAAGTCTGTGTCAGAGTTACCATCCCCTAGCTTACAAAATAATGAGGGTGGTCAGTTAGATCCAATCTTAAAGCCAATTATGATATGTCAAATCTCCCAACAGATCCCGGATCAAGACCTCGAATCTCAGACTATCATCCTAATGATCATGACATAATTAAAAGAGCATATTTACAAAGGGGTCTATTTCAGCTTAAGAATCACAAATTTCCACAAAAGAAAATGGGAGGTGGGATGAGACGTTTTAATGTAGTTTGATTCGACCAACATAAGGATTGGTTGGAGTATAGCATAGAGAAATATGCTGCATTTTGTTTACATTGCTATCTCTTCAAACCGAATCCCGGGGATCAAAGTGGTGGCAACACTTTTGTAGTGGAAGGGTTCGATAATTGGAAGAAATCGGAAACTACAAGGTCATTTGGGAAAGACTCATTATGAAGCTTATACAATGAGTCAAAATTTGATAAAGCAAAAGCAACATATCCAAACCCTTGTCGTTAAGCAATCAGACCAAGCTAAACTTGAGTATCAGACCCGCTTAAATGCTTCAATTGACTGTATTCGATTTCTTTTGCATCAAGGATTGACTTTACGTAGTCATGATGAATCTGAAGACTCAAATAATGGAGGAAACTTTCTTGAACTTTTGGAGTATACAACTAATCACAATGATGACATAAAGAAAGTTGTTTTAAAATATGCTCCTGAAAATCACAAGTTGATTTCACCTAAAGTTCAAAAAGACATTATAAAAGCGGTTGCAATTAAGACTTTCGACGTTATTCTTGAAGATCTTGGTGACGCATTATTTGCAGTTTTGGTTGATGAATCTCGTGATTTTTCAATCAAAGAGCAAATGAAAGTTGTTTTTCGTTTTGTGGACAAAAAGGGGTGTGTTATTGAACGATTCTTAGGTATAACTCATGTTTCTAATATAACCGCAATTTCATTGAAGATGACACTAGAAAAAATTCGTTCCAAGTATAATTTGAGCATAACAAGGTTGCGTGGACAAGGTTACAATGGGACCAGTAATATGCAAGGTGAGTTCAACGGACTTAAAGCACTGATTATGAAAGAAAACCAATATGCATTTCTGCATTTTATGTCCATTGTTTTGCGCATCAACTTCAACTGACACTTGTACATGTCACAAAAAATCATTATCGGATCGCATTATTCTTTAAATTATTGTCTACAGCAGTGAATATTGTTGGGGTTTCATGCAAACGCAAAGATATTCTTCGAGATAAACAAACTATTGACCTTATTGAAAAACTCAATAGTGGTGAACTTCCAATTGGTAAAGGGTTGAACCAAGAGACAACTCTCACACGAGCCGGTGATACTCGTTGGGGTTCTCATTATACTACAATAATAAGGTTGATTCTTATGTTTTCTTCGGTGATAGATGTACTTGAGATTGTCGTTGGAGATGGCACCAGCTCAAAACAAATGGGTGAAGCTTGTGCTTTACTAGAATCAATGCAATGTTTTGATTTTATCCTGATTTTACATATGATGAAGGATGTATTAGGAATTACCAATAAATTATCAAAATCATTGCAAAAAAAAGATCAAGACATTGTGAATGCCATCAATCTCGTTGAAATATCTAAGCAAAAGTTCCAAATGATGAGAGAAAATGAATGGGATTCACTCATTGCTGATGTATCTTCATTTTGTGGGAAACATAATATCACCGTTCCTCGAATGGATGATGACTTTGTACCTCAGGGGCGATCACGGCGTAGACAAGAAGTAGTTACAAATCTCCATCATTATCGAGCTGAATTATTTTATACGTGCATAGATATGTAGCTTCAAGAGCTCAATAATCGTTTAGACAAGGTGAATACATAGTTACTTTTGTGTATGACATGCTTAAGTCCAAACAATTCATTTTCAACATTTGACCACCAGAAGTTGATCCGCCTTGCTCAATTTTATCCAATGGATTTCTCAGATTTTGATTTGATGGTGCTTCAAGATCAATTGAAAACTTATATCATGGATGTGCGATCAAATAGTGAATTTTCAAATATAATTGGTATCGGTGGTGTTGCTAAGAAGATGGTTGAAACAAAAAAGGATGTCGTATATCCTATAGTTTATTTGCCGATCACGTTATCATTGATTCTACCTGTTGCCACTGCTACAGTTGAAAGGGCATTTTCAACTATGCATATTGTGAAGAGTCGCCTAAGGAATCGAATGAGAGATGATTGGATGAATGATTGTTTGGTGACATATATTGAAAGGGATATTTTGGATACCATTGAAAATGAAGCCATCATGCAACAATTCCAGAACATGAGATCGCGAGTAAAGATTTGTAAAAATGTGGTTAAATGATATGGTTAGAAAGAAATAGTAGATGTTTTGAAGGGTCCTTATAAGGACATTCCTTTATAGATAATATTTTTTGTATGTATGAGTTACATAGTTGCAATTTATAGATAATACTTTTTGTAAATTGGCGAGGTGAATTCCTCTCACATCTTCCATCTTTTGTGAGTAATACAATATCTTATTTTATGGATTAACAAAAGAAAGTAAATAGTAGTATTTAAATTTGTCACTTAAAGTTTTTTTTGGAAAAAGGGTTATTTTAGTAATTATTATTATCGACAAATATTACTTTGTCATTTCGCCCCCCTGGAGTGAAATCCTGGGTCCGCCCCTGCTTGTAAGGATTGCATATCAACTTCCATAAAGATGCCAAAGTTGTCTGCCTATAACTTAACATCTTGCTTAGATATCTTCTAAATAGGAAACTCGTGAAAACATACTCAGATGGATATCATTGCGAAGTATATGTTGTGATAGTCAACTTGCCAGTTCTCCATCGAGATTAATTTTCCATGAGAAAACCACGGTCCCGAGTTAAGCACACGAAACTTGTCTTCTGCATCTGTGAACTGGATGAAACAGAATGAGCTATTAAGCACGTGATGACGTGCAAGTTTTTCTAAGTGAAAGTCATGCATGATATCCCACTGAATGGCTACTTTGTGAGCAAAAGTATGATTTCTTGGACCTTGCCTATAGAAAAACTTTGCAACTACACATTAGTCGCGACTATCCATATCTTCCTCGTAGTGAGGAGCAAAACCAGGGACTGGGAAGGTGAGGTGTTTAGTGAGTTGCTTATCTAGTTGATCAATCAACTGTTCATGAGGATTCTGATGAAGGAGGTGTGATGTGTGTTGCATGATTGGAGAAGAAGGAAGTGGTTTTTGAGCTCGGTCTCTGTTATGGGTTTGGGGTATGAGTGTGTTGGTTGCAGAGGGTGAATGGTTTGAAAGCGTGTTTTTTGTGTGTTGTATAGAAGCTTGAAGATTTAAGCAAGTGGTTGGTGTGTTATGGTTATGGGAAGTTATCTGGTGGTGTTGTATAGATGGAGAGCAGTGAGGGATGTATGTTATGGACGGTTTTGAGAGGGCGGAAATTTAAGTGACGCGTCGTAGCAATGGAGTGCTGAAAGGCGGATGGTGTGGGAGCTTGACTATGAGGTGGTGAGTGAAGAGGTAAATTCAAATCAAGAGTTGGTGTTATAGTAGATTGGGGAGTATGTGTGTGATGAGATTCATCCATAGGCAGTGCACGATAGCAGTAATGGGCTTGGAACTAAAAAGTGGTAGTCGCTGGGTTTGGTAATGAGTCTGTGAATTGAAGATACGTTGAGTTCCGCGAAGATCTTCGAAGTAAATATGATGATCTTTGTTCCGCTGTGATATTGGGTATGGGTGTGGGAGGGGAATGATTACTCATTGAACTATCTACAATGATTTGATTGAATTTTGGCGGCTAAATAAAAAATTAGGAAAGAGATTGAGTGTAGCGTGTTTTGAATAGGAGTGGGTTGAGACTCAACCAAAACAGAGATTGCCGCAATTTGAAGACCTGCAAGCAAAAACATAGAGAAAACAACAGTAAGAGCTTTAGGAATTTCAGTGGACACAACGTTATTTTAGATCGAAGAAGAAAAGAGGGGAGTATGGTGAAAATATTTGAGGTAGGGTGGAGATAGAGAGGAGGTGAGTGTTGTTGATGGTAATGGATGAGGAAAGAGTAAAGATATAGGAAAATAAGATAGAGAATGAGTACGAGTTTGACGAGAGCAAAAACTCTTACAATACCCTTCGTGGTCGTTACCTAAGTAGTGCACATATTTGTTTTCTTTACTGTTAGTGATCATATTATTTGTCACCGTTTCTTATATCTGAATAATCAGGAGGCAATGTAAAAAGCGTAACTAGCCTGGCAATGGAGGCAGTGTCAAAAAAAAAAAGAAAAAAAAAAGAGAAGCTTGAGCTATAATGTTCTGTGCCCGTAACTTGCATTCTTAGGCATGAACTAAATTTTCAAGCTTCACATTACAAACCATATTGAGTTATTGACTGTATGTGCAACATAAGTTATTTCTGCCTGTATTGTGTTCCTCTTAGTAAAAAGATGTGACTAATTTACATACCACCCTTGGTCGGTGTAGCTATTCCCTTACAATGCAATTCTAGCTGCACTCTATCGATGCATGGGAAAGCCATGACCGAGTGCAAGGGATGAGGTAAGAGAAGCTCATCGACTTCTTGAACAATTAAAAAAGAAAACTCAGTGTTCATCTCAAGATGTCGTTTATTGTCTCCCAAAGGCTTTGCCAATGGCTCATACTAGTGAAGAATCTGTTTATAGCAAAAGCTAGAAATCCTGATGTTCAGGTCAGTAGGACTGAATTTTGTCATTGGTTCTCCTTCAGGAAAGTTTAGGTTCACACTGTTTCTTGTAACTGTTAATTATCTCTATATTCACCAATCATTTATTGTTTATTGGATATACATCCCTTAATTCGTTCAACTCATTTAAAATTTTAAATGAGCAAATGAAAATATTTTCTGTCATTTTAGTTGTTACCAATCAACTGAATCCACCACATTGTCTCCTTAAACCGTGGCATTACATAAATTTTTATTTTGTTTGATCAATCGTTGCCTGTGACATTTTAAGGGTGTGTTTGGTTGCATGGAATCCTATGCCATGAGAATTCATGAAGGGACTCCTATATTTCAGGCTAATTTGAGTATAACTCTACATTTGAGTATAACTCTATATTTCCGGTGAGGCCAAGGAGAGATCAATCTGAAGTTGGTCGGACTCCTAGTCCGCCAAGCAGAGTTAGAAACACAATGTCCTTTGATCGGAATGAATGCAATGTGAAGAGTCCAAATTCTCTGGTGAGGCGAAAGGCTTTAAGTGTGGAAACACCGAGGAGAGGAAATGAGTCGGTCGAGCAGCGGCGAAGCTCTCCAGTTCATTCTCTAGGGTTAATCCAAGAAAAACTGGCTCAAATCACACACCAAGTAGCTCACCAAGAAACAATTTGAGATCAATATCTCCTAGACGAGTTTCTTATCCTCCGGAAGACGAATCATCCTCAATTTCGGGGAGCTTCATTAGCACATCTTCTCAAGAGGTGAGTGAGAGAATTAGATCAGTAAAGCTTTTCACTGTTTTGTGTTAATTTTTTATTTATTTATTTTTCTATGTTTTCTTAGTTTTTGCAAGTTAAATGTACTTGCAGAGATGGAGAATAGAGGACTACAATAGGAGAGGTAGGAATCTTTTATCAATATGTGATAAGCTACTTGATAGCAAAGCAGAAATCACAGCAATAGACTCATAGCCGAGTCCAATTTCTGTCATGGACTCGTCCTTCTTCATCGATGAGTCTTCTCCGTCTCCTATCAAGAAACGGTGCATTGATTTCAAAGGTACATTTACATTTGTATTACAACATTTCTTCTTCTGTGTAGCACTTGCATTAGTTAAAATTACTAGTCGAAAATACAATGCGCTGATGTACGAACTTGCATCTAATAATCGAAGTGAAGTTGCTAGGTCTAAGTGCTACTTGTTTACTACTTTGGTAGCTTCACTGGTGTTGGCTTCATATGGTTTAGAGATGCATCTCGCAGCTTTACTGGAATAGACTTCATAAAATTCGGCGATGTCTCTGGCAGCTTTACCAGGGCTGTGATTTCTTTGGTGTAGATGGCTTCTTTAGTGTAGAAGCAGGAGCAACAACAGGTACATCCGCAGTAGGCATAGTGATGCAGGAGGATCCGAGTTAAATGACGCTGAGTTGTCAGATAGCACGTTGTTGGCGCTGAGATACCATGAGTTGGCAGATCAACGCAAAGATAGTAGGAAATTGTGATTTTTTTTCTTAATTGGGGCAGTTTTGTGTGCGTTTTGGTATTTTGGCCATAACTTTGGCTACGGATATCAGAATCGCGCATATGACCCCAATTCGGAAAGCTCTTTTCGGCGCGCACGTCGTAGCCAACGAGCTATGCTCGTTGCACATCTTTTCGAGGCCAAAATCCACAGTTTCCCTTTCTTAATCCACAATTTTAGTAATTTTTTTCCTTTTATGGTAATATTCCATTCATCGTTTAGGAAGTGATTATGAACCCGATTTGGGCCAGATTTTTGGCATATTATTTCTTTTATTACGTATTTTGTTTTAGCATGATTATTGAGATTTTGTTGTTTTTGGTAAAATTCTAATAATAACGAATTTTAGTAATAAAGCTTAGCTTGTGGGCTGATTTTAGAGATACTTTTGATTTGAATAATTTTAATTGAACATTAGAGTTGTTTCTCTGTGTTTTTGGGCGAATCTCTTGTGTTATTTTTCCTGTGAATTATCTGTTGAACTAGTCTGCAGAATAATCGTTATTCTGCCTGGCGTCTTATAAGAGACTTATTGGTGGTATTAGTAGATAGAGGTTTGGTTCGTCTCTTCGGAGTGGACTAAATCATAACACTTGATTGATCTTGACTTCTTCATAATCTTCTGCAGCTCAGACCAGGAATTATGAGAAAAAAATAGTTTGATCGCTGGATGAGACTTATTCTTCTCATTTAAATTCCTAGCTGTAGCCTGGATACCAAGCTTGTCAGGGGCTTTTCTTTGGACAATCTTTGAAAAAAGATGGAGAAAACTAGAAGAGAAGAAGGTTTTGGCTTTGGTCTTCCTTTGTAATGAAGAGTTTGAAGAAGTTGTGGAACATTTTTTAGTTTTCTTAGTGTTAGTATACTAATGATGTACTTGATACATGTATTTTTTTTAAAAATACCGATCCAATATGAAAAACAATGTTGTAATTGATTGCAACTATTTCACTTTGTAATGGTTGCAAGATTATTTTAATTTAGGTATTAAATATTGGTATTTTAATATTTGGGTTTTATAATTTTATTGGATGCTATTCATTTGTTGATACATTTTTATTTATTTAATTAAAAACAAATAAAATTTTAAATATTGAGTTTTGTAAAAAAAAAAAAAAATTGTAACACTTCGAGGTGTTGCTAATATTTGAACATTGTAACATGCTACAGTGCCATTAGCATAATTGGACAACTATTACAAAATTTGAAGGTTGCAACACATCGAGATGTTACTAATATTTGTAACGTCATGATTTGCAAGATTTTTGTGGTGTTACAAATTTTTTTTGTAACAAAACTAGTGTGTTACAAATTGTCATTTATGGTGTAGTGTTACTAGCTTGCTGTGTAGATAGAAAATAGAGCTTAAGGAAAACATGAGACACATGCAAATGTATACACAAAATAATGTGCAGATGAATACACAAAATAATGTGCAGATGAATAAAATGTTTGTGGGCATGGCTTCACATTCATGCCAACCCCCCTCCCCAAATGAAAAGAGACATGTTCAGCTCTTGGTGTTCTGGAGACGAGATTGATATGCCATTGTTCAACCACTTGGTGGGTGCGAGACTAGATAGAGATCTATCTGTGTTGTTATTTCGGACATTGTGGAATGAATGAATCAAAGGGAAGAAACAAGATGGAGTTGATGTTGGTAAAAACAACTAATGGTTTCTGGTAGTCAAATGCATTGATTTAACAGTCAACACTTAAAATAGGGGTCATACGGAATAAGCATAATTAATGGCACCCATCTAGGGTTAGACCTGAATTAATGGGGGCTAAATGGTAAATAACCCTTAATTCTCATTTCATAATTATCTCATGGATTTTTTGTTTATAATTTATGGTGCAATTTTGTCCATCACGCGATCTCTAGAGTGGGAAAAGTGCATATCAATAATGTAGTTTAGTTGACTTTTTTTTTTTTGTGTAATTTTGATACAGTAGGCCATAGATCAAATTAGATTAGTTTTTCTAAGGGTGACGTTTTCTTGGAATTTGTTGTCTATTATTTTCGTGAGTTTTCTCATTTTTTATTTATATATTTTTTATTAAAACTTTAGCATTCTTAATTCTTGAAAGGGAAAGTAGATAATTGTCATTTAGGTGTATGAGGAAATATGTTTTGTCATTTGAAATTTGAGATATTTCTTTGTAGTTTTAGGGTAAAACGTTAACTTTTTTGTTTTTTGTTTCAGTGGATAATACCTATTTCTTCGATTACTAGGTATGTCAAACATCTTTGATGCCAATTGCATTCATTATTTATCTATTTTTTAGTTACTAATTTGGATTCATAATCGATTTGGAGTTGGATTGATTTTGTGCTGATCAGTTTGCTCATTTGTTTTGCTCGTTTATTATAGATACTTGGGAGAGACATTATGCCCCTTTTCATAGGTGAGCTGGTACTGGATTAAAGAATCCAACAAGCTCAAGGGTTCAACGAGTATTATCTTTTTCATTGATTGCTTTCTATGTCGATGCACTTTGCCTTTGGATTCAACTTCTAGCATGCTTTGTATTGATTTATTGTATCAAAATTTTATTTTTTAGGTTTTCAGGGAGTTTTCGAGGGAATCATTTGGGCCATGGTAGGCATTAATGGTCTTGAACAAAATAGAAAATGTTTCTTGCCTTACTCTAACTTCTATTTAGTTATTCATTGTATAATTTATATCTCTTTAATTATTCATTGTATCAGTTTATCACTTATGACTGATTACATGTTGCTCCCCTAGTATTCCTAATAAGCATCATTAAAAGGGCTTTTAAGAAGATAATGGTGTTTTTTATCCGGGTGCTTCTCTTCTCTGCCTTTTAATTTGTTCATTGCATTTTTCTCTATATGATTGCTTTGATTGTAGTAGGTAGTAGTTTGTTCTTGACTGGGGTGAGGTGAGGCGAGCTATGAGAGTTTCACTTCTTCTTGATCATCAAGGTAAGCTTTTCTTGGAATCAAAGTTCCTATTGATTGTTGGACTATTGATTAAAGGGAATTTAGTCATTAAAGGGAGTTTATCATCAAGGTAAGCTTTTCTTGGAATCAAAGGAAGTTTAGTCATTAAAGTTCCTATTGATTGGACTTTTTTAGGCTTACTTGATTGCATCGGACTTTCTTTCACTTTGCTTCACTTTTTTTAGGTTGTTCATTTCTTTATCTGTTGGATGGTTTAGTTTCTAGATAAATGCTTCAAAAGAGATTGGATCCTGGGCAGGTATCCAAGGGCTCATCTTGGAACTTCTTTGCGGTATGTGACTTTTGAATCTTATCTTCATATGTATTTTGTCTTTCTGTTTAGCTATCTTATCATTGCTCAATTATGGGGTTGGTGGTTATTTTCTTGGGGTATTTGAATACTTATGCTCATTTCTTGGCCCAAATTGATTGCATTAGCCATTGTGATTGTAGCTAAGATTCCTAGATGTTCTTTCAATTTCGATAGTTCTCCACCTTCACTTAGTTGATGGATTGCTATGAATTTGTAGCTGTACTATTGTTAATGGACGTTCGAGTAGGTTTCATGAATAGCATTTTTGCAAACACCAAATATAACATATAGTAGCGAAAGGTTAAAATAAACTAATAAAACAACTGTGTTATATATCTAATAATCCAGTCTCATATTTTACTTTGTTTATGTTCAAAGTTTCGTTTTCTCTTTTTTCTATTTGAATTTCACATAAGCATGATGTATGATATAATGTCATCAAAATTCGATTTTTTTTTCGAAAGACAATAATGTTTTGATAGTTTTTCTAGCTTTTAGTATGTATTTCACTGTTATTTCCCCATGTATTTGCTTTTTCTTATTTGAATTTGTTTTCCTCAAGAGTTGAAGTTTCATAAAGGGTAGTTATGAGATTCCAATTTGGTGTTCTAACCCTAGACGATATAGAGGTATCCATATTTTCGTAAAATCCCCATTCTAGTGAAGTAATTTCTATTAATAAAGGTGGGAAGACAAATTTTCTTGGAAGACATTTTCCCAAACTCACAGAATTGGACTCGATAAAATTTTCATGGTGTTGCCCTTTTTTTTCCTGACAATTTTGATATGAATATTGTCCATACAAACATCTCTTTACAATTATTTATCTCATATTGGTATGATTTGAAAGATTTCAATTTCGATGTATGAGCCTATTTTCTTAGTTTAGGCTTTGCAAATTAGAAGTATACATGACGGTGTGACCCAATCCTCCTATTTATGTTTTGCAGACTTGTTTAAAAATTCATGAAAGTGAAGATTAGAGGGGTAAAATTGGTTTGAGCAGCAATCATAGAAAATAAATATTTTGTGATTTGAGTTGGAGTACTTTGCTTGTTGTGAGTTTTTGTGTCATTTGATCCATTGCGATGTTGGATTCATTCGTGTACGGTGTGTCTTTTTGTCAGGCGGCAAAGAAAATCTTGGCGAAGCATTTCATTTTCAACAAAGAAAATCAATTTGTTGTTTTTATGTTCTCTTCTTAAATTGTAGATCGAACTTCTTTTTGTACATAACATGTTGAAAGTGAATCTCTGTGCTTAGGAAATTTCGGGGAGACAAGTAGTTTATTTAATGAAGACCAAGCATCTTTGTCTTTTTTTTTATATTAAATATCCATTCTCAATCATGATAAAGCAATCTCTATTTCTCCTTTTCAACTGATACCTATGGTGGTTGGTGTCAATTGACCTTAAGCAAACATTTCCTCTGCTCATCTTGTTTTTATCCAGATTTTTTGTTTATCTATGTTTGTTGTATCAAGGTTTATGGAGATTGTTTCGATATTGTAATTTCAACTCTAAGATGATAGATGAAAAGCTGGTGATCAGATGTGGACATTCAGTGAGTTAATTCTCAATCAAATTTGACGAGACATGGGTCTGGTAATGTCAGAATTTTTGTAAACAACCATTTGTATTGATTTTTGCATCATGGATAATGTGGTTAGAGTTCTAGTAATGTCAGGTATAATGCCTCAGACATGGACTTCTCTTCATTATATTGGAAACAACTCGGACGCATTCAACATGGTTTTCTAAAGGGGGTTATTGATATTTGACTGGAAGTCAGTTAATGTAGAACAAACACATTATATGTTTAGTTGGCATTTATTTGGATTTATGTTTTTGCAGGGAAGCACTCGGGTCATGACAATAAAAGATGTTAATGATCAAGAATAAAAATAAATTGGTTTCTTGACTCCCACTTTTATCTTCTTTATTGAACTTAGTTCACAATCACAATCCTTTCAATTTCACCTTCTCCCTTTTAATTGATTGCATTTTTAGTCAATTGTAGTTCGTGTTGGCTTCAAATTCAAGCATGCTCTGTTGAATGGTAGCTTCTAGATGAATGCTTCGAATGAGATAGATAAGAAATTCTAGGGAGCGAGGGTAAGGGTGTAACCACCCATCCCCCTTGAGATAAGCGAAACTGTCTCAAGATGTGTGGCGTCGCTTATCTCGAGGGGGATGGGTGGTTCCTCGCCCCTTACCCTCACTCCTTCCCTTGCTCCCTAGAAGGGCTCGAGATAGATTTGTTTTTCTTTCATTTGCGGTATGTATCGAATGACTCATCTTTAGATTCAAACTCAAGCATGTTATGTATTGATTTTCACACCAGTGAATTGCATCGTTTTTCTGTCTTTTCAAAGAGTTTGTTTTCATATTGAATTATTGATATTGCATCTCTGCTACTGGTAGGTATAATGTAGCAGACAAGTGGACCTCACCGCATTAAATTGTAATCAACTCGAACTAATTCAACATGGTTTGCTAGAGGGGGTTATCAGTATCCAATTGGAGTTCAGTCAGTTAATGTATACGGATTTATTATGTTTGGTTGACATTTATTTGGATTTATGTTTCGCAGGGAAGCACTTAGTTCATAGCAATGGGAGATGTTAATGGTCTTGAAGAAAATTTCATAATGAACATTTTTGCTTCCCAATTTACTTTCGTTTTGTTATTGTCATGCCATTTAGTAAATAATCACAATAAACATTATGGAAATGTCTTCTACGAACAAAATGTTGATGACACTCCAACTTGGTGTTCTAGTACTATATTAATTAGTATGTTGTTGTATTGCAGTCAACTAGTAAGTATGATCCTTAATTCTCATTTCATAATTATATAGTGGATTTAAAAAAAAAAAAATTTATAGTGCAATTTTGTCCATCACGCATTCTCTAGACTAGGCCAAAGTGCATATCAATAATGAATACTTTAACATTCTTAATTCTTGAACATCAAAGTAGATAATTGTCATTTGGTGTATGAGGAAATCTGTTTTGTCATTTGAAATTTGGGATATTTCTTTGTAGTTTCAGGGTAACACATTAATTTTTTATTTCAGTGGATAATACCTATTTCCTTGATTAGTAGGTATCTCAAATATCTTTGATGTCAATTGCATTCTATTTTTTACTTTTTTTTTGTGTTACTGATTTGGATTCACAATCCGTTTGGAGTCTGATTGAATGCTTCAAATGAAATTGGATCCTGGGTGGGTATCCAAGGGATAATCTTGGATTGGCTTTTTTGCAATATATGAACTTTGAATCTTATTTTATCTTTGAGCCCTTCTAGGGAGTGAGAAAAGGGAGCGAGGGGTGGGCGCATCTTGAGGCGGTTTTGCTTATCTCGAGCAAGATGGGTGGTTACACTCATCCCTCGCTCCCTTTTCCTCGCTCCTTCCCTTGCTCCCTAGAATTTCTGTTTATCTTTATCTGTATCTTTTCTTTCTTGTTTAGATTAGCTATCTTATCATTGCTCAATTGTGGGGTTGGTGGCAATATTCATATGCTTTCTTTGGGTATTTTTGACATGTATGTCCATTTCTTGGGCCTAATGCATATTGTGATAGTTTTGTAGTGCCGTTCAACCCCTAGTGTATATATATAGGTGGTTGTTCAATGGATCTCCTCATTAAGATTATAGTATCATAGGCACCCTTGTTTAATTCTTCTGTACGGAAATTCAGAAAGTCTTTCATGTTGATACCAAGGAATGAAATCTTGCAAAATTTCGTCGATAATTTCGTTTTTTTAATTTCAAAAAGAAAAATGGTGAAATGTAATTTTACATTTTTTGAGGGTTTTTTTCGTCAATTTAAGTGTTTTTTTCATAAATTTATATTTTTACATAAAAATAAAAAAAACAACTATCAAAAGTTATATTTTGCGAGGGTTTTTTTCTGAAAATTTTCTGAGTTTTTTTCGTAAATTTCGAGGTTTTTGTGATTATCAATTTTCTCATTCTTTATTGATTTTTGAAACCACTCTCTAATTTTCTAATTATATATCGATTTCATATTTATTTCATTTTTTGGTATTTAGGCTTTGTTTAATGTGTTTAATAGTTTATTACTTGCATCTTATTTTTTTTCACATATATCCTCGAAAATGTTATATTATGTCATATATTCTCGAAATTTTTACGTTTTTCTTTGTACACTGAATCATTTTTTAAAATATTTCTTAAAATCAAGATACCGAAATAAAAACGAAATCACAATCCTTGGTTGATACTAACCTTATGAAAATATAATGACTCACCCAAATTCTTTTTTGGCTTTCTCTGTCTTTTTTTGCACTTACCATTTTTCTTGCTTTCAATCTAAGATAAAAATTTTAATTACTGTTTTATCAGAAAACGCTCAAGTCCCTACTTCATGTACAGAAGTTGATATAATTTATACAGTTTCTGTGATTCTTGTTTTGCTATTCACTGAGAAACTTGAAACTAATATTACCCTAGTTCCCAATGGTTCAGTTACTCTACAAATATGGTCCAACAATTTTGGCATTTGATTTGATGGTTGCTTTCTAATGTGATTTGTGTGTACCTTTCTGGCCTTCATGACATCCTCCCTCACCTCAGGTATCTTGTACTTTGAATCAGGAATTCTGGACGGCGAGGAAATGGGCCATGGATGGGTACACCCATCCCCTCGAGATGCATGCCATTGCTCATCTCGAGGGGGATAGATGGTTACACCCATCCCTTGTTCCTCTCCCTCGCCCATTTCCTCACTGTGTAAAAGGGCTGGCTTTGAATAAATAAAATTTCCTTGTTTGCATCGTCAAAACATAATAAAAAATAAATGGTATTTAGAACAGATTCAAGGTCATAGTTAGAATTAACTTCTTAGGGTGCTAATAGCATGACAACTCAACGATTAGAGTTTGGCGGATGGTACCACTAGGTCATGGATTCAAACCCAGCTTGCGGCATCTTTAGTGGGTTCTGGGATCCTATAAAAATTATGCTCGCCTACTTCTTAGGGTCTGTTTGGCTGTACGGATAATAGATATGGAAACTGAAATCATTTCTATGAATTCGATTTTGAGCCCCCCCACCCCCCCCCCCCCCCCCCCCCTCAAACTTGGATTTTCATGAGTAGTGGAAAAACAGTCTTATGAATAATCAATTTCCTGTCAGTAAATAAACAATCAAACAATGATAATTTGCATAACAAGGGAACATATTCCATTTTCCAAGGAAAATGACTAACCAAACAGACCGTTAGTTTTATTCATTTGTTATTTACGCACATTTCCGATTCTGCACTTTTCTTTTGTTGCATTGGATGTGTGTTGGCCATTCTGATTAAATATAAAGGCATATTTTTCTATTATACTTTATGATGATATATACAAACGGTCACACCCCTGAGACGTACGTGTGTCATGATGATCTCGAGGAACTATGGGTCCCAGCATCAGCCCAACACTGATCCGGCCCAAGCAGTTCTAAGCCTGCCAAATTCTGTCCGCCAGACATACCCGAACTCTCACAGCAAGCTAGGCCCACATGTCTCACATCTATCCTCAATACCCGTAAGTCCTACTAAGGCAAGTATCTTGAGGATCAGCTTCGGATGGACAACTACAACATCTCTTTTTTCCAACTAGGAAGCAAATACCATAGTACATCCCACACATACAATCTTCCTTCTAGAGATTACTCTCGCATTGGGAACTATCTCCCGCGCATCTAGGAGCACAAGGCTAACATGTAACTTCCTCCTACAACATGACTCTTAATTAGAGAAGGATCTCCACAGAGATTTCTTCCTAAACTACGCCCTCGATGGCCTGGTAAAACCAAGACTCCTTGCACTATAAATAAGACATGAGGTTGGTAAGCTAAGGTACGCTACAAATTCTCTGTTACAACATTAAACATTCCTTAGATCCCTGTCTAACTTAAGCATCGGAGTGCCATTGGCCACCACAATGGTGGTCCGTGGCTCACGTGCGTTACTTGTGTAGGTCAGCTGAATTAGGTCAAAATAGAGAGCAGAAATCGGCTGCATCAGTTTGGCATCGTCTGTGGGGATGACATAGTTCTTAATTTTTCATTAATGTCATCTCCTTTTGAAACCAAGAGAGATGGTGACTACTAGGTCATGCAACAATGGAGAACAGGGAAAAACATCAAATGCTCTGGTTGGCACAACACCGCCGTTTTTAGCGGCTTCGATCATACACGGGCTGCAGACTCATGCCCCCACGCTGACAACATCAACAACGGACCCCAAATCGATAGGCTGACATCTCAAATACAACAGATAGCCAAGGCAATGGAGGCTCTCACGCGACAAAATCCATCACCTGCCAATAAAGACCAGAAACATCACGGGCCTCGGTCTCCGGAGGTTGGCAGGGAGCAAGCACATGAAAGCCAAGCCCCCGCTAGTTCTCATTGGACTAGGGGAGGCTGTATAGCTAACGATGAGCCCGCCACCAGGGCAGAGGTAATCGACCCTCAGAATCCCCTCCACAGAGGGGTGCACGACCCAAATGTACTGTACCACCTTTCTGTCCAAGTATTTGTGGACCGGATCATGAATGAGGCCTTTCTGAGGAAATTCACTCCCTCGAAGCTCGACTCTTACGACGAAACCACCGATCTTTTCAATCATTTGCACCATTACTTGCACATAATAGGCCTCAAAGAAGGATTTGAGTCTCTCATGTGCAAAACTTTTCCCACTAGTTTGAAAAGGTCAGCACTGACATGGTTCCACAGCCTTTTTGCCGAGGTCGATCAACTCCTTCGAAACACTGGCAAAGAAGTTTCTGACACATTTTGTGGGAGCCAGCGTTTCCGAAAATGCTCACATTACATACTCTCTCTAAAACAGAGGTCCCACGAGACTCTCAGAGAGTATGTCATGCACTTCAACAACGAGCTGACTCTCATCGACAAATGCAGCGACGACACGACCGTGACAGCCTTCACTGCGGGCCTCAAGGAAGGAAAACTCTACGAAGACCTCACCTTAGAGTCCCCTCTGGACATGACATAGCTCCTCAAGAGTGCTCAGAAGCATATTACCTTGGAAGAGGTGAGAACCGTGAAGAGGGAAATGGAAGGCGAGAAGAAGCCTTCCGCTCCCAAGGACAAGGAGGGAAAGAAAAGAAAAAACTAGGAACGGAGCAAGAGGAAGCGCAATGACAACATGTCAGACCCTAGCCAGTCCAGGTCGGAGAAATCATCCAACTACGTTGGATCCAGAGTTGTGATACCCATAAATGCTAACCTGTCAGACGTGCTAAACTCCATGAAAAACTGGGAGGATCTGAAATGGCCCCCAAAGTAGCACGAAGACCCCTCCAAGCGTCACTAAGACAAGTACTACACGTACCACAAGGAGGGTGGCCACAATACCAATGACTGCAAGAGTTTGAGGTATGAGGTTGAGTACTGGATTTGCAAAAGCAAACTAAAAGAATTTTTGAACTTTGACAAGCAACCAGAACAAACCAGGGACAGAGGGGAGTCAATTAAAGAAATAGCAAAGGAAACTCCAGGGATAATATATGTCCATCATGGAGTCGGACCGAACGAAGACCAGTCGTACAAGTCCCGCAAACGGACTCTACTAGAGATGCAGATGCAACCTGCGGACAAAGACAAACACATCGACTACTCATGGGTACAGAGCCCCATTCCCACTATGACCTTTATAGACAAATACCTCGAAGGAGTCTGAGCGCCGCAATAGTCATCTCGGTCTCCATCGCAAGGTGGGAGGTAAATAGAACTCTGGTAGACACAGGAAGCTCACTCAACATCCTGTTCTACAACGCGTTCCGCAGTATGAACCTCAAGGAGGAAAACTTGGCGTCCTCTGACTACCCACTGATTAGATTCAACAGAGAGAAGTGCTTCCTAATCGAGAAGATAAGGTTGACAACAATGGAAGGAGAGTCGCTGCTAAGAAAGGTCATGTTTCTAGACTTCATGGTCGTAGACACACCATCAACCTACAACATTATCTTGGGAAGACCATGGCTCCACTAGATGGAGGCAATAGTCTCTACCCTTCACCAGTGTGTTAAGTATACTGCTAACCAGTGTTCTAAAAATCGGCCTAGGCGCTAGAAGGTAGAAAAATGCCCAGATTAATGGCTGGGCGGGTTCTGGGCAGTCTAGGCGGGTTTTGGGCAGTCTGGGCGGTCTAGGCGGGGTCTGGGTGAGTTTTTTCTTTTAAATTTATTTTTAATAAGGCTGATTGTGTTTTTATTTTATTTTTCTTTCCTATTTTTTTTAGAAATAAATAATTTATTTATTTTTTATTCAGTATATGTCTAAATGTAGCAAATGATGATTTCTTAATGGAATTCTCAAAAGATCTGCCGGTACCAATTTTAGTAATGTAGATTTTATCAAACATGACTGAGGTTATTCATGCAATTTGAAGAAAAATAAAAGAGTAGGTTTGGATATTTGTCCACAAATTCAACTTTGTATAAAGTACCCATCATGACCAACTTCAATCATTTGAGTTTAATAAATTTTGTTCATGATTGTCAATTTTTCATGTTTTTAAATTTTGCATATGTATATTGGCATTAAATTGGATGTAATTGATAAGGTATTATGCTTAACTTTTGTAATTTATTAAAGTTATAATACAAAACCTAAGACCGCCTAGGAGTTGCCTAGGCCCCTGGGCGCTAGGCACCTGCTCGCCCCCCGCCCACTGCCTAACACCTTTTAGAACACTCCTGCTAACTACTCAGAAAAGACAATACGTGGAGACCAACCTACGACACGAGGCTGCCACTACACCGCACTGAAACAAATAGAATGCTCCCAGATCCAGCTACATACTGTGGGGCAGCCTGAACCAGTGCCGGGGCAAACGACAGCGGAGGCATTGCCTTCAAACAATGCAGGAGCAATAAGCTTCTCCGCCTAGAGAAACGGAGAGGCCAAGGCAAACGGGAATACATCCTCCTGATGTTCCGTCGGTACAGAGATTGACCCCTCTACATGGTTTACTCTTCAGTAATCTCTTAAGCGTCTTGACAGTCCGCTGAACGACCCACAAGAGCAAATCGAATTCACTTCAAGGCCAGAATCAATTTCTCTCCGTCAACAGTCAGTCTACTTAATTTAGTCGTTTGTTTCCTTTTCCATAGTCAATATAGAGTTTTAGTTCTTAAAAACTTATGTGATTTGCAATCATTTAAGAAATAAAGAAAGAATTACAAAAAATAAACTTTATTGATTATTGGAAAGATGTAACAACAAGCGCCTTTAGGCGGATACAAAAGACTACATACTACAAGCATCTGAATACAGTGCGACATGAAGTAAAAGACCCGCTTAGACAACCTGACCACGTAAAGGTGTTTGAATGAGGCCATGCAAGCTATTTGCAAGTGACAACAAAGTCATTCAATAGACTTTGTTCGACCCCTTTCGAAAAACAAGGACAAAGTGTTGGAGGGGATTGAAAGGACTGAGTGATCGATTGCTCCGTCAAATCACCCCAGGAAAGCGCTTCTACAACAACGTTGTAGACCTCATAATAGAGGGCTAACTTCCCCAAAAGATATCCTACCTCATTGCAAACTTCCTCAAACAGTTTTTGGCTTCCCAGAGGGAATAGAAGGAGGATGATGATGGCCACAAGCTGCAAAGTAGTCAAGGTCTCACAATGCTGTCAAGCGAGGACACTTTTCACATGCGCGGTACCCGGGGTGACTGAGAGCTACCACCACCAAAAACACCGCGCATCCGCTAACACTTCGATCAACCATAAGTTAGTAGTGGGGACTGCATACACGTGGACACAAGCGGCACGAAGTAAGACAAAAGTGTCTCCCTTGATAGCAAACCCGTACTACTTCTCCGTAAGGTGAAAAAAAATTACCAGATCAACTACGTGCCCACCCAGAACAGGTGACCATAACAACAACTATTGTTGTGTCTGATCAGTGCAAATGTCAGAACATTCGAGGACTCCATTGCTAGAGATCTCCCTTCGGCCTTTGGAAAACCCAAAACATTTTCTTCAAACAAGAACATTCAGGAGATAAACTTTGTGAAAGATAGTGCCTACAACGATTGGAAAACACCATTATATAGGCATAATGGTTCACCAAACGGGCCTCCTGCATTAACTGCTAAGCATAGAATACCTAGTGGGAAATGAAAAAATGGCGGTTTCCAAGGAAAGTGCGCAGACCACGTTTGCTCAATTAATGGCGCTGCACGCAACCCCATCAATTCAGTGAGAGTAACCGGTACTCTACCATCCCGCAGCTTATGTCGTACACGTGTCACCACGCGATCTATGCCGTACATGAAGCGCGACTGTACAAGAAACCCTAACTCTTCATTTGCGGGTCCAAAGGCTCGATCCACTCGACCCACCATTCAAATAGTATTCTACTACATGCTAGGCACGAGCGCAAATCCAAAACAGCCTTGACGCACAGACCGTACCCACTGATCGCCATGTGTTTTAAGGCAATGTCGTCCACACAGTGCGCGATACTAGCTGACATGGGTTCGCATGCCCTCAAACTAGCAAAATCCCTCTCCAATCGGGTAAGCTTAGTCAGCCAAAGCCGATGACAACAATTTTCGGTATCTCCCAACACCTAGTTCACTTAGCGCGGAACTCGATGGTCAAGGAAGTGGGATTCTAATTAGCGATATCATGCCTGGTGATGACGACTTGTCAAGGATCATTGCCCCTTTTGCGGTCAATGATCACCGAACCCAATCAGGTAAGCCTAGTTGGTGACGACTAGCAACGAAAGCTTCTGATCAAACCCAGACCTAAAGCCCCATTGCGTGGGTGTAGATGGTTTGGAAGGTGAGAGCCTAGTTAGTCCCGAACTGATTCTGACGGCTCGCCACGGGACCACCACTTTTTAGTGTGGCCGCCAAATTACAAACCCTGGACTTGTAGCCTTCACTGCATGGGTGTAGATGGTTTGGAAGGTGGGAGCTTAGTTAGTCCCGAATTGATTCCGACGGCTCGCCATAGGACCACCGCTTTTCAGCGTGGCCGCTAAATTACTAACCCTGGACTTGTAGCCCCCACTGTGCGGGCGTAGATAGCTTAAAAGATGGAAGCCTAGTCAGTCTCGAACTGATTCCGATGGCTTGCCATGGGACCACTGTTTCTTAGCGTGGCCGCCAAATTACTAACCCAGGACTTGTAGCCTCCATTGCGCGTGTGTAGACAGTCTAGAAGGTGGGAGCCTAGTTAGCCGCGAACTGATTCCAACGGTTTGCCATGGGACCACTACTTTTCAGAATGGCCGTCGAAAACTCCCAAATTTGTAGCTTGAAGTGCATAGGTGTAGATGATTTGGAAGGTGGAAGCCTAGTCAACCCCGAACTGATCTCGACGGCTTGCCACGAGACCACTGCTTTTTAGCCTGGTAGCTAAACCCTTTTTACTCGAATTTGTAGCATCCACTGCACGGAGCTGGTATAAATGGTTTGAAAGGTGGGAGACTAGTTAGTTCTTAATTGATGTCGAAGACTTGCCAGGAGGCTACTTTTCTTCAGCATAGTCGCCAAACCTCCACTCCTCGAACTTGTAGCCCACATTGCTCGAGCATAGATGGTTCGGAAGGTGGGAGCCCCAAGCAGCTCGCCACGCGACCACCGCTCTCCTTCGAAACAACGACCACAAACATGAATTTAGTTGAGTCAGCGTCTTCACGCTCAAATAGACTGACATTCTAATATTAGCAAAGGCCACTCACACCGATACAAAGGTTGTATGATCAGTGCCCAGATAAAAACTACTTATGATGTCAACTTGAGTTTGCGGCGCCTGACTCGGCACGAACGCTCTGACACATACGCTTAACCATCGCAACTCGCCCACAGCTGCAGCTGTAGCCGACCGATTAGAAAAGTAAGGTAAGCCTCAAGTAGCTTACCTTGGGGACAAGACACAACTTGGGTTCAACCCCCAGCTAAACTGTCCTTAACATGCCTATAATAGGACATGACTACACAACGATGGCACTCTTTATCGCAGACATACCAGTCGACATCCCATTGATTTAACCAGCCTATGCCAAAACAAGACAACAAGGCGAAACAAAAAACATGCAATAGAGACAACAAACACAAAATTGATAAAACTGTTTTCATTAACGGTTGGAAGGAAAAGGTACAAGTATACAAAGTTTACTCCTTATCTTTTCATTAACGGTCCAACTCATGTTTGAGTCTATCTCTCTCGGACTCCGCCTTTGACAGATCACGCTCAAGGACCTTCAGATGAGCCCCTTGAGTCTCAGTGGCCACAGTAGACTGATCCAGCCTCTTCTCCTCAACCTGCTTCTGTAGTCGATCAATTTCATAAAACGCATCAGAATACAACACCTGCATGTGAGAGAAGACACGCTCCAAGGTGTATACCCTCTTACGAGCGGCCTCGACTTTCGTCCCAGCAACAACCATGTGGCTCAAGTGAGACATACCCAGCATAAGGTACTTCAAGCCCTTGTCCATACACCCTTCTAGCGTATTATCTTCGGGTTTTGGATTGCAATCCATCAACCAGCTGTGACGCCTGCTTATATGCTTCCTTGAAGCATACTCTACGTCCACCTCTTGGTGCCAGACCTGTGAACTTATCTTTACCAAGTTCGGTGCAAACAAGCTTATCCACGCATCCGGATGAAGCTTTCACGGATAAGGAATTATGCCAGCACCACCCTTCGCGGTTGCCGCTATCCTCAGGCTCTCCTCCGTGGCCTTTCCTTTGTCACTAATAGTCGACCCTTTGGTACAGGACGACTCGACGGGATCCGAAGGGAGAGGAGGGAGTGAATTATCCAAAGGACCCTCCAAGACTTCTAGCTGTGGCCTGGAACGAGACGGTGAACAATGCGGACTATGGACAGTAGGTAATTTCTCTCCAAGCCGGACACATCAGTCTCCGCCACGCCAGGATTAACAGACTTGCTCTCTTCCCTCACTGGAGTGAGTCGTGCTGAAGGCAGCCCAGTTCTAACACGGGACCTCTTCTTCACAAAAGAGGCAAACGTTTCAGACGACTCCTCCACGTCAGACAGAACGAGAGCTTTGGCCCTAGCAACCTTCCTCTTCCTTGAAGTGGCCCCATCTTCCAACTTAATTCGCGATACTCGGTACAGAGTGGGAGCAACGTGTCAGTTGTCCCACAGCCCACTATGGATGAAGTTGGAAACTTTTATGACATCGATCACGTTCCTCTTTGGCAAGCCGCAGAACGTCTCCATGGTGTTTTGCTCCTCTAAGGTTAGAAGAGTAGTGGGAAACTGCCTTATGAAGAAGCACAAGCAATGATTAGCTAACCCGCGATCAAGCATATTAAAGTCATGAGAAAGGGTTGAACTTACGAAGTGGCCTGAACTCTCGCTAAAGCGGACGACCGTTGCATCGAAAATACTTCGAATCCGCAGGGGCCAAAAAGTAATACTTCTGCCAGAACTTGAAATCATCGAGTAGATTCACAAAGCAAGCTGGCGATGTCATCTTACAAACAACGTTACCCTTTAGTCGGGGAGAAGTCAACAATTGAATTACTCGCAAAGTCACGTTGACACTGGCCTCCTTAGCGCTGATCAGAATCAGGAGGATGATCTTATATCCATTAGGCCCCAACTGGGCCGGAAGGATCACCAGGAGATCCAAGAACTCTCAAATCACGTCCATAACTGGAAAACACACTCTAGTTTGAAGCATCCCATGATGCAAACAGATGAAATCGGCCAAAGGTGACATTGGCATTTGGTCACCCGTCAGGATATACAACAGCAGGTCCTCAGGCACCCAAAATTTTGTATGAATCTTGGCAAGGCCAGGCACAGACAACAACCTGTCTTCGAAAAACTCCAGACCCTTTGCCAAGGTTGCATCGTCAAGAAGGTTTTGTTGAGCCATAAGATGAACAATCTTTTCTAATCAGAGTAGTATCTTCAACATTGCGAATGACCTAAATAGATATTGGGTTCCCACGTATTTTCCTCTGGACTGACGCATGTTCAATTAATGCAGCGTGCGACTCAAACAACGATTTAGACTCAATTATCACGAGCGGTGTATCCCTTCAAGAAATGACCCAGTGAATTGATGTGACGACCCACTAACTCGAGGGGAGTAGCTGATGATACATAAAAATGGTCACACCCCTGAGCCGTACGCGTGTCATGATGATCTCGAGGAATTACGGGCCCCAACATAAGCCCAACACTGATCCGCCCCAAGCGGTTCTAAGCTCGCCCAATTCAGTCCGCTAGACGGACCAGAACTCTCACAGCATGCTAAGCCCACATGTCTCACAACTATCCTCAATACCCGTAAGTCCTACTAAGGTTAGTATCTCGAGGATCAGCTTCGGACGAGCAACTACAACAACTCTTTTCTTCCAACTAGGAAGCAAATACCAGAGTACATCCCACACATAAAATCTCCCTTCTACGGATTGCTCTCGCATTGTGAACTATCTTCTGCGTATATAGGAGCACAAGGCTAATATGAAACTTCTCTCCTACAGCACGACTCCTAATTAGAGAAGGATTTCTAGGAAGATCTTCTTCCTAAACTACGCCCTCGATGGCCTGATAGAACTAGGACTCCTTGTACTATAAATAAGACATGAGGTTGGTAAGTTAAGGTACGCTACAAATTTCCAATTATAACATTATACATTCCTCTGATTCATGTCTGACTTTAGCATCGGAGTGTCATCGACCACTACAAAAAATCAACGAAATTAAATCAAAGCAGGGAGCGAAAATCGACTGCATCACTTTATGTTTCAGGTTGAGTTTGTTGAATCAATTACACTGTGAATCAAGTTTGTCAATCCAATTAATAATCGTCAATGCAGCGTGGGGAAAATCATGTGACTATTTGAAGGTGTTTGGATAAAAGTAAATACATTTGTATACTACTACTAGTCTTACTTTTTCTTCTTAACCAACCGCATTCTTTTTCTGTGCTCAGTGGAAGCTAATGGGTAGTAGAAGAAAAGGACGACGAACAAAAAGGCTTCACGGGGTGTTAAAATTGCTTTGAAGAATACAGATAAAAAATCATTGATTGAGATAATCTCTCCAGTCCAGAAGTTTGAAATCTTCTTTCGGTAAGCCAAGCACTGCAGTCTACTTGCTGTAAGCATCTAATTTTATTTTATTTATTATTATTATTATTATTATTATTTTTTTAAAGGTGATGCGCTTGGAGAAAACCTACAATAGAGTATCTAGGGAGTTAATTTGGTGGGTGCATGAAAAAAACAAAGTGTCTCAATGTTATGTCGATATCATTAATGATATGTATGAAGGAGATTAACAAGTGTTCACTAGTAGACGACTAGTGAATTCACAGTATTAGTAGTACTATATCAAGGATCGTATCTTAAGTCCATACCTCTTTGCTTTTATCATGGATGAGTTGACGAGACATCTTCAAGAAGATTTACCTTGGTGCATGTTGTTTGCATATGATATTGTCTTAATTGATGAGAATAGTGAATGTTTAGGTCGGATTAGATAGGTGGTGAGAGGCATTAGAGAGTAAAAGTTTTAGAATTGGTCATTCGAAGACAAAATATCTAGTGTGCAACTTTGGTTGTGAAAGGGATGGGTAATTCAGTTAAGATTGAAAGCGTGAAGATTCCAGAGTGTGAGGCTTTTCGATCTAAGATTTATAAGTCAAAAAATGGAGTTGTTGAACAAAATGTAGATCATAAGATTAAAGTTGGTTGGACAAAATGAAGAATGACGTCAGAAGTGTTATGCGATAGAAGGATGCATGCATGGTTAAAGGAGAAATGCTATAAGATAATTGTTTGACCAGCCATGCTTTACGGTTCAGAATGTTGGGTTATTAGGGACAACATACGCATAGGATGGCAGTAGCTGAAATGCGTATGCTAAGATGGATATGTGATAAAACCCGTAAGAATAAAATAAGAAAATAAAGAATTAAGAGATACTTTGGAATAACGCCTAAAAACAACAAAATTAGATAAAGGCGTTTAACGTGGTTTGGTCATGTGTGGAGGAGACCAAACACGACACCAATTAGAAAATGTCTAGATTGGCAAGTTAGTGGATGGTGTAGATGGAGGGGTCGACCGTTGAAAACTTAGATGAAGATGGTGAAGGAAAACATTATTGAGCTTGAATTAGGCAAGGATATGTGGAAAGACCGCAATGCTTGGAAAACCAAAATATGTGTACTCGATCCTGAGAGTATCATAAATGAGCTTTGATGATAATGATGATGATGATGCCTTGATTTTTTTTTTCGGTTTAGAAAATTCAGTCCCGCATTCAACCGCACCTAGCGGATGAATATTTTAAGGTTATTATGAACTGGTTCGTGAAATTCAATAACAACAAATTTAGAAAAAATCCATACTATAGTCTTTCCACCATGGGTCAAGCTGCAGGACTGGCATCTCATTTACATTGCTCAGAGGTGCGCATTGCTCCCTATCATTAATTCATTTTTCAAGTTTTGGCTGAATTAGTGAAAGAGATTTCGTAGTTATCAATCAGAACTTTTTCTTTGCCAATATCACTGTTATCTATAAAGAATCTGAAGTAATAAACAACAGATGTGTAAATGTTGTTACTGGGAACTTTTATCCAAAAATTGTTTGTATTATTAACTGCATATTAGGGTTGTCTTGAAGGTTATAATTATTGGATTTTCATGAAATTGGTACTGTTGGAAAATTTATTAGTGGTCGTGTATGCGTGCATATTTGTGAATGTGTGTCGTGCGTTTTCTTGTCAGTTTGATAACAACTTAATCTTCAATCCACTAGTAGAGTTTGTATACGATTAGTAATCTAAAAACATTTTAGCAATGTAGTCTTAAATTATGGAGCTTTGGAGGAATCTAATCATTTCTATGTAGGAACTCAAACATGTAGATCCTCTGTGCTGGGTGGAACGCATTTTTTTAGCTTTGGGTGGGGTGAAATTATTTTTGCTAGTTAATTGCACAATGGTGGGCATAGTAAACTTATTGTTATTTATATATTTTTAACGATTTGGGAAAAAAAGGAAAATATTGAGACTAAAAATCCATTCCACCCGTTCTATAGACCCCGACCTTGATATATGCTAGATGATGCGTAAAAAAAATCGTCCTCCTGTGAGTTTGACCTGCAAAACAGATGTTAAACTGCCAATGACCACCTTTTAGGTTGCCAAAGGCATTTATATGCTTAAGTCATCAACCCTGTTTGAATAAGGAAGTAAATCTGGACAAAACTCAGTTAAAGTTGCATACCTGTGTCGAATGTTCCCTTTACCTTTTATAATGGTCGCGGTTAATTCTCTGCTTGACTTTAGCATGTGAGGCGCAACGGAAGGAGATGTTTCTCGTAACAGTCTCCTCCTAGATGGAGATGTGTCCGTGGAGGCGTAACTCTCTCCACGACTCTTTTTTGGTGCAACGTTCATTGTCTTTATGAGATAACTCGTGTCGAGCCTGGATTTGGGCTTTGACTTGTTCGGGCCTGGATTTGGCTTTGATTATATCTTCATATAGAAGGCTTTGTCTGGGCCTTTATGATTGGCTTTAACCTTCTTGGGTTTTACGAGTTGGCTCAATAGATGGAACGCCAGATCCTTGCGATGAATGTTCTCTACCATGTGTATAGCCGCAATGGTCGGTCTATTTTGATGTATCATCAGCTACTCCCCCCTTAGTTAGTGGGTATGCTGATGTGGCGTGGCGATTTGTTTCTTCAATTCCACCATTGCCTTGTATTTAATGTTGTCAGTAACTTTTTGAGGGTTGGTGTCTCGATTCTTTGCTTGTCCGTTCGTTTTTGCGCACATTTTTGGGATTTCACGTAGCCATCATATCTCCCGCATTGTCCCATGAGCAGTCCTTTTGTTGCTTGGCTCTATAAAAGGGAACGTGACAAGTTTGTTTTCTTTCTTTATGCTATCTTTGAAATTAGAGTACGTTTCTTTCTTCGCCTTCTTCGTTCTCTTTGCCTTTTTGTTCCTTAATGATGTCTGTTGGCGATAAGTCGCTAGCTATTTGTGAGACTCATTTTTCTCCCAAGAAAGATTCTCAGGCGACACTGGACAACCTTCATTTTGACTATAATCTATCGCTCGACCTCGAGGTTATCTTGCTTAGACAGAATGATAGTCTTTGTCATACAAGGTCTGAATACATCGCGCTGTATCAGTGCATGATTTCTTCTAGCCTTCGGTTCCCAGTTCCAGAGCTGTTTTGGGAGTATTTGGACCTCTTGGGCATTCCTCCTGCTCAAATGGGTCCTAATGGTTGGAGAGTAATGGTTTATTCTTACGCGTTGGCTATTATGTCCGACATTTCTTTGACTGTGAGGGTTCTACATTCGATGGTTGGTCTGATGGTGACCAAGGATATATGTTTCCTTCGTACTCATTTGTGCTTCTAGAAGCTTAACGATGACATCCGTGATTGGTCAAGGTCTTGGTTTTATGCTTCTGTTAACTCTTGCTACTTCCAACTGTGAGGTCGTCTGATTTTTTGATCATTCCGAGTTCCCAACAAACGAATGAATATACAGTTAGCTGTGGAGGAGAAGAGGGTCAGTGACCGATTCTTGAAGCTTCCCCGGTTTCCTGTGGAGGCATTTCTTTCTGAGAACATCCTAGATCGTAGTGGTTTGTACACTATGAACGAAATGGAGCAGGTCTTGCTTACTGAAACCCGTGCAAAAGATATTGTTGCTCGCGCTACTTGTGCTGGCGTTAGTGGTGCTAGCATTGATTAGGAAGTGAGTTTGGACAGGCACGTCACGGATCTCGATGCTCCTGTTAATGTTGTATTTTTGGCTTCCAGACAAAAGAAGCTTGCAAGGCCCATTAGTCCATCGAGACGATTGTCTGTAGATCCTGGTCAGGTTCCAAGGAAGGAAAGACTTTTTACTCGTGGTTCAGCTCGGATTGCTTCCCGCCCGAGTCTTGGTTAGGATGTTATGGAAGCTACCTCTCGTCCAAGTCCTTCATGCGAAGATGTCGTAAAATAGGATCATCTTATTTCTTGAGGAGGCTGAGGAGATGAGGCTGGTGTAGGAGAGGAGCGAGAAAAAGATTACTCGTTCGTTAGACGATAATGAAAAGAGGTTTTTTTTTGTTTTTTTTCTTCTGGCTATGGTGTTTCGGCCGTTGCTGAATGGTCTAATGATGATCCCCGAGCTATTGATGATAAAACGCTTCAGTTGGCGTTGGAGCAATTTAAAGAGGTTGTTGGTGGTGGTCAGAGTTTCGAGGTTCACTTTCCTCCTTTTCATTCTATTGACGTTAGTGATGCGACCAGATTCTTAGTTTCTTCTCTTGCCCGTCTGAACTCTCCTGCTCCCACTGCCACTACTAGTCTCAATCCTACTATGGTTCCTCCTCGCAGGGAGGGTAAAAACGGTTTTTCCGTTACCATTGTTGTTCCTTCTGCCCTTTTGGCTGTTGGGGGTGGTTCCTCAGTGCTTCCGGATGCTCGTGTTCTTCATCCACGAGTTAGTTGGACTGAGCCTAGCGCAAAAGATATATGTATCAAATCAGACAACAAGTTTTACTGGTTCACTCAGCTTGACGTGCAAGATGGCATGCGCAGATTGATAAATTAATGGCATAGGTGATCAGTGGAAAGACCTTCAATGCTTATATTGGGTCCGTGTGATCACCTTGATTATAGTCTTTAGCAGATAATGGACGAGGGACGGGTTGTTGCGAAAAAAAAAATGAACTCGCTACTGCCAAGGACAAGCTCTCCATTGTCGAAGCCGAAGATTAGAAGCGAGTTGTTGATAGGCGAGTTGAGGTTCTAGACTATATCGATGGGCTCTGTGTGGATTTATCCAAGTACCTCCACTTGGTTGATTAAGCTTTCGAAGATGATAACGGTGAAGAAACTACCCCAGTGGTTGAAGAGCCATTGCTTCCTCTCCTTCTGAAGAAAGACCTTTGCCCTCTCCCGTAGATGATGTAGTTTATGATCTTGTGGTTGCCTCCATTTTTTCTCCCACTCCTTCGTCTTCTTCTCCGGATGTAACAGAATAGTATTGTTAATGAAAAAGGTTTTTTTTTGGTATTGCATGTTTCCATAGTTTATCTTGTCAACTCGTTGTATGTTGTTTGCTTATTTTTAGTCCAGTTGTAGTTGTATCGGGCTTTACTTCGAATTCCTTTATGGCTACTTTCACGCTTTGGCTCATTAATTGTCTAGGGATGGGTTGACTTTATCCTTCTTGATGTGTTGGAGCTTGCGCGAAAAAATTGACTTTTGGTCTCGTCCTTTGCCTTGTTGGTTCGGTCGATCCGTAGTTCCTTGAATCATGTCAATTCGTTCCTTCAATTTGACTTCGTTGGTTTGATGTATCGATCGACTCAAAGATTTTTGGATTATGTTGACCCGTTTGTCCAACTTTTACTTTTTGGGTTCGACGTCTAAGTCGACTCGAAGTTTTCTGTGTTAAGTTGACTCGTTCGTCCAACTTTCACTTCGTTGGTTCGACATATTAGTCAACTCGAAGTTTTTTGTGTTAAGTTGACTCGTTCGTCCAACTTTTACTTCATTGGTTAAACATCTCGGTCGATTCAAATATTTTTTTGTTAAGTTGACTCATTCGTCGTCTAACTTTTACTTCGTTGGCTCGACGCATCAGTCGACTCAAAGTTTAGTGTGTTAATTTGACTTCTTCGTCCAACTTTTACTTTGTTGGCTCAATGTCTCAATCAACTCGAAGTTTTCTGTGTTAAGTTGACTCGTTTGTCCAACTTTTACTTCGTTGGCTCGACGTCTCAGTTGACTCGAAGTTTTCCATGTTAAGTTGACTCGTTCATCCAATTTACATAGTTGGCTCGACGTATTAATTGACTCAAAGTTTATTGTGTTAAGTTGACTTGTTCATCCAACTTTTACTTCATTGGCTCGACGTCTTAGTCGACTCGAAGTTTTCCGTATTAAGTAGACTTGTTCGTCAAACTTTTACTTCGTTGGCTCGATGTCTAAGTCGACTCAAAGTTTTATGTGTTAAGTTGACTCGTTTGTCCAACTTTTACTTCGTTGGGTCAACATATTAGTCGACTCGAAGTTTACCGTGTTAAATTGACTTGTTCGTCCAACTTTTACTTCATTGACTCGACGTCTCAGTCGACTCGAAGTTTTCTGTGTTAAGTTGACTCGTTCATCCAACTTTTACTTCATGGTTGATCAGAACAAAAGTTTTTATTATATATATTTGACTTTTGTCCTGATTTCTTATAGCTAGCTATGTCGATTTCTTTGTGTGGCTAATTTTCCGTGCGTTTATCTTGTCGTCCATGCATAAAATGGGGATTTCAAATTTCGAATTTGTAATTTTATTGATATTCCCTTTCGAATGCTCTGACCAACCCTAACTGTTGAAGCATTTATGCTGGATTGAAGAGTGATTTGCTTTGTCTCCCTTTACTTGGATGATGTCGATCATTGTATTAAAAATTGATGTTTTTGTTGTTTTGTCTTCCTTTGCTTGGCTGATGTCGATCCTCGTATTAAAGATTGATGTTTTTGTTGGTTTTTTCATGTACACCTTTATTCCCCATATTTGCTATGGGTTATGCTTTATTCGTTCGTCGTATATGTTGTCGTAGCTAACATAATCGAGGTGTTTTTGATCTGGTAGCTAAGCATTGTTGATTGGTCCGATCATGCTCACATCAGTGCCAAACTGTCCAATCATGCTCACGTCAGCACCAAGTTGTCCAATCATGCTCACATCAACACTAAATTGTCCAATCATGCTTATGTTAGTTTCGTGTTTGGCATCAACTGCTGAGATTCTGTCGAGTCCGTTGCTGTCAATTTTGTCGTTGGTAATTTCGGTCGAGCTTGCATCCGTCGGTAGGGTCTTTGAATCGTGTGAGTTGATTGGTGCAAACTTCTCCATGTTCTATGCATTGGTAAAATGGTTTGTCCGGTTTTGTTAGTATTTCTGTTTTGATATAAATCAGCTCGAGTGGGAGGTATTTCTAACTACTTCTGTTCAATTGATTATTTTGTTTTCTTTCGCTATGCAGTTAGGGCGTATATTAGTTCTCTGAGCTGTTCTTTTGATTCCGTAGTGGTATCTGTTTTTTCCTTCCATTTGAGCTGTTTGTCTGGCATTTTGATGAACTCGTTGAGTTGTCCTTTCTGAACCCAATGCTCGATTTCATGTAGTAGCCTTCAGTATCGTGCCCATGGTCCTTATGGAAGGAACACTATTTGTTTTTGTCTCTTCCTTTTGGGCCTCCTCTCATCCTGAGTGGCCAGTTGATGTCATCCCATTTTGCTATGTGCTTCAGTATATTGGCTCAACTTGTTGTCATGGTTGTATATGGTTTATATGTTTTCTTCATCACGCTTGTTACTCGCTCGTGTCGGGGTCATGCTGACTGCACCTTTTCGGACTCTAGCTGGTTTGAATTGGATCTTCTGATGCCTCATCGAATGAATGTTATCCTCCTGTGATCCGTCATCCCATCTTCTCTCTTCCTTCCTTTCCCGTTTCCTCGCATGATTATCTTTTTCTTGGTCATTTTCCTTTTGCCTGCTTTCATCTCCTAAAGAGAAATGTGTTTTTGGGTTGTTTTTAATAAGACCTCCATGCCTGTTGGAGATTCTGGGTTAAGAGCATAAAAAAAGGACATCTCTTCGGTTCGGCGATGAAAGTTGCGGCGGCTTTGTCGTCTCTGCACCCATTGATCATCGTCAATTCGTTGGTGAAACGAGCGACGTATTCCCGTATTGTCTCTTCGGGTTTTTGCTTGATATGGAGGAGGTAGTGTGGTCCTTTCCTAATCCGCAGGCTTCCGATGAATCTGGTGATAAAGCGGTGTCTAACGCCTGGAAAGAGTCTATTGACCTCGGTGGTAGGCTGTTGAACCAATTAATTACTGTGGAGATAAGGCTAATTGGAAATGTTCTGCACAAGATCGACTTTGTGGTCTCCTTCAATGCCATCATGTGGTGGATGTGTCTTAGGTGATCTGTTGGGTCGGTGGGACCATCATATACTTCGAACTTTTGCGGCGTGAACTTTTTTGGCATGGGAGTTATCATGAGAACATCGGAGAATGGCGGCTTGGCTAATTCGTACAATACGTTGGGATCAGTGACCCCAATTCTGAATGAGATTTCAGCAAGCATTCCGTCACACTGTGGAGTCTTTCCTTGAAGGAGTTCATTGTTCTTGAGGACTTTGGAACTTTGTGGTGGGTTCTGTTGGAACTTTGTCACTCCCTTGAGTTTGGTTGGTGCAGTGCCTAGACATGATCAGCTGGCTGGATGCGCTCTTGGGTGAGTTTTTCTAGCATATTTGTCATGTAGTTCATCTGGACCATAAGCAGGTCTACCTAAGGATTCGTGGCAGCATCACCAGATGCCTGAGTTGTCTGAGCTATCGTATGTTGTGGATCTTGATTGTCGGGTGCCATTGGCCTGATGATTTGAGCTACGTCTTGTTCGCAAGTTGTTTGTGATACGTCGTCGCCAATAGGAGTGTTATTGTTATCGTCGTCGGGTTGAGGATCTGTAGGGTGCGTCATTTGTTCTGACAGCTTGTTGATCGTTTATCAGATTTTGGTGAACTTCGTCAATGTGGATTAAAAAGGAAACTTGTCGTTCCCCACGGACAACGCCAAACTGATGCGTCCAAAAATCTTCCTCCTGTGAGTTTGACCTGCAAAACAGATGTTAGACTGCCAAATACCACCTTTTTTGTGGCCGAAGGCACTTCGATGCTTAAGTGAGCAACTATGTTTGAATAAGGAAGTAAATCTAGACTAAACTCAGTTAAAGTTGTATACTTGTGTCGAATGTTCCCTTTACCTTTTATAATGGTCGTGGTTAATTTTTTACGTGACTTAAGCATGTGAGGCGCAACAGAAGGAGATGTTTCTCGTAACAGTCTCTTCCTTGATGGAAATGCGTCCGTGGAGGCGTAACTCCCTCCACGACTTTTTTTTGGTGTAACGTTCATCTTCTTTATGAGAGAACTCGTGTCGGGCCTGGATTTGGGCTTTGACTTGTTCAGGCCTGGATTTGGCCTTTGATTATATCTTCATATATGGGCTTTGTCTGGGCCTCTATGGTTGGCTTTAACCTTCTTGGGATTTACGAGCTGACCCAGTAGATAGGATGTCACATCCTCGGGATGGATGTTCTCTGCCATGTGTATTGCCGCGATGGTCGGTCTATTTTGATGTATCACCACTTGATATGCCCTCCATATAAGTTTAAGCTTTTAGATAAGTTGGCAATTTAACATGGTATCAGAGCTTTGGTTCGAAAGGGTCAGAGGTTTGATTCTCACCCAGCACAATTGCAGAGGTAATTTTCGCCCATTGAGCTGAGAGGGAGTATTGAGACCAGAAGTCCACTCCACCCATTTCGTAGACTCCGACCTTGATATATGTTAGGTATTCCCTCTCTATAAACTTAAGCTTTTAGAGAAGTTGGCAATTTAACAGAAAAGAATGGATCCATGATTGCCAATGATATCATAGACTCAAGCATCAAGTTAGGCAGTTTTATTTGCAAAGTGGATTTTGAAAAAGCGTTTGATTATATAAATTGAAACTTCCTTGAATCTGTATTGCTTTATGGATTATTGTTATCCTTATGAAGAAAGCCTCGTTTTCGATTAACATCAATGGTTCTCCAAAAGGTTTTTTTCATGCATCTCATGGAATCTCAGGGCGATCCCCCAACTTCCCTATTATTTGCCATTGGAGGTGAGGCGCATACTTGCATGATCCTTAAAGTTGATCAATCTGATCATTTTGCAAAGGTTTAATCCAATTGTAGGAGGTACATCCAATCCAATGTTAATCTTACCATATGTCGGTAACACCATCGTGTTCCTTAGCTCTTCCTTATATGGTTCCAGTATGGTCAAATATGGTCAAAGTCGAGATTGATGACGTAATCATAATGTCATCATCTTCCTCATAGAACCTGCATTTAATTATCTGGACAGGGTCAAATTAAAACGACCACAAGTCTTTAATTTCTTACCCGTTTTTAATCAGGTGGGTTTGACAAGAGAGTATGAGATGAACTAGCTACTCCCTTTCTTCAAATCTGCTATGACCTTTGCTTGGTTTTGCTGACCCTGAACCAAAAAAGCATTGAAAGTAGCTAATTGTTGAAGAATCTCATTATAATTAGGGAATTTACCTGAACCTTGCTGAGGTGGTTCTTGTGGCCTTTGGAATTAATGAGGGGGTGACCTAGTAAAAGCTTGTTGTTAAAACTGTTTTGAATTCTTCCATCCAAAGTTGGGATGATATTTCCAACCTTCATTATAAGTGTTCGAAAAAAGGTCATTCGTAGAGCAATTTTGTGAAAATCGACAACATTGACACTCTCCCAACCGTCATTCTCAATCAGTCGAGGACATTGATCAAATGCATGTCCTGATATGGTGCACACGCAACAAACTTGTGCAACTCCTAGCACGTTTGACTTTCCCAGAGCCTAAGACACAAGTGAAGTAAGGTGAGCAATTTGAGCTTCTAACTTAGAAGTTGTTCTTACATCATGGACTTGGCGTGAAGGCTATCCAATTCCTTTATATTAGGCGTTCAAGCTCGGTTTCATAAAGGTCGTAGTTGCTGATGGGTTTTATCAAATAAACCTCCTTCTGCTGCTGAATCTAACATCTGTCATTCAAAAGAAATCAGTCATTCATAAAAGTATTGAATCAGGAGCTCCTTCTTCATCTGGCGTTGCAACATGCCGCTATGAGAGTTTTGAAATGCTCATAGTATACTGGATATGATTCTCTTTGACCCTGCTGAATACTAATGATTTTCTTCCTCAACAAGATGATTCTTGAATTTGGGAAAAATTTATCTAGAAACACATTTTTCATGCTATCCCAAGAGTATACCATTCCGAAAGGTAGTTCATAAAGCCAATCCTTAGCTTTGTCAGCCATGGAAAAGGGAAAGACTTATAGTTTCAAGATGTTCTCATCCACTGTGATTGGTGTCATACTAGAGCATACAACCTCAAATTCCTTTAGATGCTTATTCGGGTCCTCAATAGAAAGGTCGTGATACTTTGGAATATGGTGAAGCGGGCTGGATTTTAGCTCAAATGACTTTGTCTTACCCTGAGCTATTGTCGGATACTGAATGCTCAGGGGTACGACATTGTCCAAGGTGGATGCCGAAAGTTCCTTAATAAACCTATTATCTGCTATTCCAAGCTCTTCTATTTTAGAATCAGAGCTAAACGTTTGTGATTCTTTTGTTTCTTACCTTAATCTCTTAAAGGTTCTCTCAGGCTCTAGATAATACTCTAATAAGTTCTCACTAGATCTCCTATTGTGCATGAACTAGTACATGAGATTAAGACAAAAATAAAAATAAAAATTAATAAAAACAAAAAATAAAAAAATAAAATCAATGAAGCAATTAGCAATATTAAGAAGTTACCTGAAGGCACGCTAGTCCATACCATTATGTTGTTTTCTGAAGTGTCCCGACTCTGTTAGACCCTATCCATCATTTCTTATTTATTCTATGAGTAGTTGCTCTCGTATTTGGCTTTGTTGTGATACAAGTCAAGAAAACTTGCAACATCTATACTTCTACTGTTCCTACAGAAGGTTCATATGGCAGTCTTCTAAATTTTTTTTTTCCAGAAAAGTTACTAATCCTCGGCAACGACGCAAAAATAGATGCACTATTTTACTAGCACAAAACATAATGTCATGCTTTATAGTCATAGTAAATAATGAGTAGTGATCGTTCTAGACTTGGGATTAAAGGACTTGCTAACTAAAACTAAGGGTAATTAAAAGACAACTAATAAACTAAAAAAGAAAATGTTGGGCAATTGGACTTTTCGAATCTTAAGCTAAGAAAATTACTAAGAGATTACTGTAAGACTAATAAAAAATTGGGAAGTAGATAAGGGTTTCATCTCCACAACAAACATAAGCTCATGAACTAACTCCTTTACTAACTCGTGAATGACAATTCTCAAGATTAATTGTAACCACATTATTTTCCAAAATTCGTTGAATTAATCTCAGCGTTGCTTTCAAACTATTCTTTTCATGCTATCTAATCAGGAACCGCAAGTTAGATAAACAATCCAAGATCATTAAGTTCTATGAAAAATATGAACACTGATTAGGCAATCACAAGTATGGACAACATTTTTTTCTTATCCTAGGTTTTTACTTAACTTTACCAACGTTCCTTGGTATTTGCTACTTGTGAATATATGATTATAACTATTAGGTGAAACTCTCCTATACTCTAGCACCATATCCCAACATGCTTACTGAGTTTGCCACCTTAACAAACATACGATGATAAGTTCTCTATAAAACAATTAAGCAAAATACATTCACTTATTAGCAAAGAAAGATTGAATCTAATTAATCCATAAACACATGTTCGGGGCTTCGAATTCACCCCTAGCTAAAATAGGTTTAGCTAAACATATTAATTGTGGTTGAAAAGCAATCCATAATTAAAAAAATCAAACTAAAAATAAGAAAAGAGTTAAGAGATGAAAGATAAGTGTTGTTGTCGCCTGCACGTAGTGGTGAGAATACTATTGGGTGTGGATAGCGCGAAGGATGATGATACAAATCCTCCTATTTCGATCTGCGAGCTTCTGTGTGTGTTGTTGTTGTGAGAAGAATGTGGGAGAGATATGAAACAGGGGTCTGGACGATCGATGCGTGGTTGGCTTTTAGAAGGCTACGGTCGACGACGAGAGGGGTCTGGAAGGCTATAGTAAGTCTATTATAGCGTTTTAGAAATGCTATTATAAGTTGACTATTTATAGCGTTTCTGAAACGCTATAGTAAGTCTATTATAGCATTTTAAAAACGCTATTGTAAGTTTACAATTTATAGCAAATTTTTTTTTTTTGCTATCAAATGACTTTTTATAACATCTTATAAGTTTTATTTCTAGAAAATAAAAACCAAAATGTGCCAAACACTTAAACATTTCCATGAACGGAGATAAATTAAGTAATGTAATTAATAAGATAATATATTACATTAAGTCACAAAATCTATCAAATAATAAAGATCAGCTCCCTGTATTACATCGAGTCACAAACATCGACCCAAAAGCCTGTACAAACTCTGAGGACAGCAAAATGAGCCCTAGCTTTTCTTATGAATGAACACCCATTTTATATGTTGTTCCTACACTCTAGTCTTCTTCATCCACATCAGTAACAAACTTGCCAGTTCCAGGATTCAATGCTGCAAAAAAAGAAGAAGATGACATTGAATGTAAGAAACAGTTCATTAAGCCAAATCAATCATTAAAATTCACAGAACCTACTATCAAAATTCAACACATCACACCAGCAACATTAATAAAGTTCCCTAAAGAAACTACTGAGAAATTCAATCTGATAACCTGGAAAAAGTAGTTGCAAATTCCAAAATAATGCAATAATCTTTGTTATTGAGATTCTTCTGGTACAAGAAATTAATTCATGCAATCTCCAGTGAAAGTGATGTAACTCAGAATTTAGAAAAGGTTGAAAAGCTATGGCATGTCAAAATTGTTTGAGAAATTTAGAAAAGGTTGAAAAGCTATTCTAAAGTGTGGTTGGGATGCACAGGAGAGTTGTTAGAATACAACAAAATCATTTAACAAAGCAAAGGTATACTCAAGTAAATGAAACATAAGTTATTCCACAGCTGACATTCTCTATGCTACAGATAAGCATTGATGATTGAACAAATCAGTAACAACAACACATATAAATGCTATATAACTAATGAATGCATAACATTCTGAAATATGAAAATCAGTACAAACATGATAACCTATCCAAGACGATGCCGATTGAAAATACAAAAAGAGGGGAGGGGGAGTATAATACATTAATACCTCCTAAGCGTTCTGCCACGGCACCAGTAAGCATTCCCCCTACCATATCCACCACAAGGACATCCGAATATGCGCTAACATTAGCAAAAGATAAGAGCAGAGATAAAGCATCAACTCGCAAGAACCTGAAACGTAGACAGACAAGCCTTCAGCAAAACTAAAGTGGGAATTGCAAACATTAAACCCAGCACAAGTGCATGGTTGTTGATTATGGTGAAGCTGCATTTTCTCAATTACTTTCCATTTTCAAATCACTGATTATCCTTCCGACACAAAAGAACGTGAAACTATAGAATCGAAAGAGAATAAGCAAGTATTACCCTATTTTGGCTGGATACTTCTTGAAATATGCTTCACATATACTGCAAAGAAAACAACCTCAAGTCAGTGAGCTATTGATTCATAAAGGCAGTATAGCCAAAAATGTCACGCTGAAAACTGAGAAATAGCCAACGGGGGCTGACTTTGCAGAAAGACTACTCACCTGAGAGTTCTCCATTGCATCCGGCAAGATGGAGTTCATTAATATAGTCTGTAAGTTTGGTGAGCTCTGATTCAGCGAAGATATCCTCGTAGAGCTTTAAACCTTTCACAACGTTAACCTGCCAATTGCAGTATACCGGTTAACAATTGCAGTATTCCAGTCAATGCTCCCAATTAGTACAGCGCACTCATTCAAAACAAAGACACAAACTGATCATTTTGCTTATAAACTAGCAACCCTAACTTCACCAAGGATAAGGCCTAAAACAAAAATAAGTTTAGACCTTAAAAGACCTTTATCGTGAACTAGACCAACCAAACTTTCAAAACCCAAATTACAACCATAAACTTGTAAGCAATAAAAACACCATACCCGACTGACTCTAGCCCAATCCCTTGCTGAATTCCAGCACACCATCACGCTAACAGCAGAAAAAAAAAAAACCAAGCAACAAAGTGCACAAGGACAGAGCACTCTGTCAAAACAGAGCGTGCTGTCCAGTGTATTGCAGCACCGAAAAAAACTGGACAGAGCAACTCCAATTCTCGGCAGACCAGCCCTGCAAGCAAACTTCGCTGCTCCAAGTCCACGACACTTCAAGTTAATGTCAAAACCCTGCATATTAACATCAAACGACACACAAGCTTGATCAATTTCTTACTGCAACACCTACACACAAAAATAGAGCAAATCAATGAAACCCAATACAAGAAAACAACTCATTTTCATCCAAACATATAACATAACACAAGCTTACCATCTGTGTACATTCTATCTAATATACATATCTAAGTCCATGGTAACAGTGCATGTTGTTTGGTACAAATTGATAAAATGTGTGTCATTTGCAGATTATGCATGGTACATGGCCAGATGCCCCAAACAAGAACATAATATCTTGCCACAACCAACATTTCCATGTAATTCAAATGTCACAATTTAGACGAATTTCATGATGACATACCTGCATCAGCAGAGTCTACATTCTTCTTCTTTGTCAAATTTATTTCTCAATTTCAAACTTGATATTGCCTGATTTCCTTTTCAATCTAATAAGCCAAGATTCAAGAAATAAGAATAATAAAATAAAATAAATTCCCTCCCTGAAGGCATCATTGTCACTTTGAATAAGCGTAAGATTTCAACTAAAATAGAGTTCTTTGAAGCACTATCAACCTTTTTGACAGTGTTGGCTCAAAAATTCATTAGGCATAAGCCTCAATGTTTTTGGAAACATGCAGTAAAAGGTTCACATACAAAGCATAGTGAGTACGTTGTTTATGGCAAGGCCGGTTTAAACACACTGATTTTTCATATCAATTTAAGCAAAGGTCTCTCAGAAACATTTATCTCCAAGTTGATTGAAAATCAAGCTTCAAAGCTAGTTTGAGTTCCTGGCTTCTTGCCGTGCTGTTGCAAGTTTGGCATAGTATATCGATGATCCAAGCTTACAACTGTTCAATATTTTGTATTTGTGTGCGTCTATCTGTTTGTGTACGCGCATTCTTGAAAATCAGAGATGAGAACAATACCTGGCTAGGATAAGAGTTTCAGCTCTAGTACGAGAATTGACAAAGGATGAAGCTGTTTTGAGCATTTGCAGCTTCCATAGAAACGAATCTCGGTGTAAAATATCAGCCAGCAACTGCAAGAATATTAAGGATTGTTTTGGATTATTATACACGTATTACGCAAATCACAGAAACAGTTCTCAGAAATAATTTTGTAGACTGGGGCAAACTAAGATAGCCTTACAATGTATCAAACTGAATTAATAGGGAATAATAAATTGGTTATTCAATTTGATTGGTTTTCACCTGACATAATTATCGGACCTCCCTGAGTTTCAAACAGTTGTTCGGCCTTCATCATGCCAACAATCTTTTCGATAAAACCCTTCATGGCAGCCTTGAGCATAATTCAAAATCCTAATTAGATAAACTTAGTGATTGAAATCCTAACATTTAGCATTTTGCTGCACAAGATTCATTGAATGTCATAACTGTAAAACGACTAAAAATGAAGTGAGAAACTGACCACAACCTCTCTCATATGCTGTTCATATGAATTAATTATCAGCCAACACCAATGTAGCATGCAACAAGGGAGCAAGGTCTCCACAATAAAGATTCTATACAAATGAAGAGATGAGTATGGACAAAATGAAAGACAAACCAGGGTTAATAGCTCCAGTTGCCCCAAGATGACTACCATTCAATGCATTACCTACGTACAAACCCTGCAATAACCCATTTACTGCCACATTAGATAAGAATAGAAGGCAGATATCCAATGTCAACAAACTAATTGCTACATTCCAGGCACCTGTTGTCTAGCTCGCTCAAGCTCTTGCTCAATTTGAGTGAGCTTCAAACGACTTGACTCCAATTGTTGAACATAGGCCTGTCAAGTAATAATGATCAGGTCATTTTGCAATTGAAACAATCAAAAACCTTTCCTAAGTATATATGTAATTTCCTTGCTTCATGTCTAGTCTACCTTTTTCCTTATATGACTTTTGCGAGGGGCTTCACGATTTTGAGCAAGTCGTCTTAATACCTGTAAAATATTTTCTGCATTAGCTGCAACTGATATTGATGGTGGTAATCAACTTAATGATTTATCTAGTCATGACTGATTCTGACCAAGTAAGATGGATAAAATTTGGCGGGGAAAGAATGCAATTACTATATCATATTTTCATGTATACAGGAACTTAAAATTTGCTGCGTGGGGGAAGATTCCATTAACTTCAACTCGTTCCAACCAGCAACTGAATTGTAATGCAATGTAAAGAAGCGCATTTGCAAACAAATGCATATGCATACACCCCACACAACATAAAAATAAAAACGAAGAAGTTACCATCGGACCAAAGAGAAAAAATTATAATTCAAACAATTTCTTCCAATTGACGAAATATTATACTGATCTTCAATAAAACTCACAAGCAACTATACAATAGACCCTTAGTCCCCAAAATAAATCCTAGAAGAAAACCCGAAATACACCCCTATTCCCCTATTATAAATTTCTGGGTCTTCAAAACCGCTTCTCAGCACCTTGATTCATGTCCAATTTTGTCTCTCTTGTGCTCATCTCAGAATCTTCAGCCTACAATCCTATATACACATTGTTAACCGTCTCGACAGTTTTCCGTTAGTTTATCAGCGACAGGGACAACTACTTATTTAGTAAATACATTCATTCCTAGGATTGCCATTAATGCATCTTCACATCCATATCTGCAATGAACAACATTTCTTTATTCCATTCACACAGTACTTAATAAATAACTTCCATCAATTATCCTTATTCTATGAGTAGCATCCTCTCCAGCTGCTCCATTTCAGAATTATTACTGATTCGTATGAGTGATAATTAAACCCGAAATAGCACGCTTGCATTAAAGGAGAACGTAGAGGGGTATTTTAGGCGATTTCTTGGTTGCCAACGAAGATTCCATTAACTTCAACTCATTCCAGCCAGCAACTGAATTGTAATGCAATGTAAAGAGGCGCATTTGCAAACAAATGCATATGCATTTCGTATTTTTAACACAATCTAACTACATTTTTAGCTTATCACATAGAGCCTATTATGTTTAAGATTATTGAAACTCCTGAAATAATTCACAACATCTGCAAGAACAATCATGTCCAAGGACAGCGTCTGAGGTCAAGGGAATATTTTACAATTTTCTAACAGTGAAATACAAAATTGTGGCTAGCACTACAACTCTTAAAAGTCAAGAAAGAAATAAACACAACTGATGACAATTTACGCAGAAGCAAAATAAATAGACACACAGATAATAAAAAATAGAAGTCTCTAAAATAACTAGGTGTTCTTTCACACCTAGAACAATAGCTTTCAAAACACAAGCTTGTAGACATCAATAAAAAGTCCAATAAGCAGCTGACACTACTTCTTACCTTGTTTACAATAATATAGTCTTAGTTAAGAAATAAATTTTGACCAAATAGGAAACTGATAAAGAGAATTTTTTTTTCTAAAATGGTTAAATGGTTATCCTGAATAACAACTGAAATCGAAATTAAATAAAAGGTATGCGCCGTTCCACGAGTATCCCGTGTAATGTGCACGTAAAAACATAGGTAAATGTATAACTAATAGTAGCATGAGGGAGTCATCTTTGTGCTTTCCTGGTTGAGAGGCATTGTTAATCCCCAAAACGATATGCCTACTTACACGTTGTGAAGGGAAAATTTAGCAAGTAAACACATTTTGATCTAGCATACGTAACTGAAATATAAAAACTGGAATATATGAGCTAAATTTCAACTGAAATAATGTCAAGAGCATCATAAGTTAAGTGTACCAACGAACATTACCTTCTCAATGGACTTTTTTCCTTCTTGATCATACTGTTTTGAAGATCCTAAGATTCCTTGAGAAGAATCTTTTGACTGAAGAAGGGAAATTAGAAAATCAGATTTAAAAGAATTGGAATCAGAAGAGCTTCTACTAGAGATATATGTTCTAACATTAACATTTAGTAAACACAAATAGATGAAGTTCAACCTTGTTGTCAAGATTCGAGTCCATCTCCACAAGCGAGGAAGCGCCAGTATTTGGATTGGCATTGATCTTGAAGGAATCTGACCACATGCTAGCCTGGTGAGCTGGTTCATGTCACTCCATGTTTATGAGGAAATAAGCATGGATTGGACTGTATATTATTGCTTTTATAATAACTTACCCTCCCATCATTTGCATCTTTTTTATGTTTTTTTTGCCAATAACTAGGCACGACAACTCACTGTTTTTGTCTCCCTGGTGGCATGCCTTCGACGTGCCACTTGGGTCCATGCAATGTTAATCAATGTTGTTTCGCTCCACTGGCTTCACCACACCTTATTCAAGTTGGAGTGTGACTAGGGCAACTAAGACACTCTTAAGATTTTTTATTATTTTTTTTTGTATGGGGAAATAAAACTTATAGAAGCAACTTTAAATCACAACAAATTTTGTTTCACATTTCAATTTTCAACATGATAAGAATTTGAAATAATTAGAAATATAAAAATTCTACCATTGAAAAAAAGGCTCCGCAGCAACGACGCCTTGCCTTGCCAAGTTGGTAGGCGCCTAGGCGGAATTTGAGCCTTGCAGCTAACAACGTATTTAGCCCATGTCTTTATTTTCAATTGCTCTGCAGATTGTTTATAAAATATGATCTAATTCGAAAGAAGATATTACCTTATAACCATAGTTGCGATAACGACTTTCCTTTTTGGCATGTGCTAACACAATCCAGTACACATTCAGCAAGTTGTTTCTCCACGTCTTCCACAGGAAGGCAGGCATCAACATTCTGCATGTGGAACAAGAAAATCTTAACGAATGTTTTAGAAAGGAAACCAAAGATGAAAGACTGGTTTAACTGGCATGCTTAGCAACCCGAAATCAGAGCAAAAATAGAATGAAGAAAGAAGAACAAACCAGTGTATCAGACAGATTGCCTTGTTAAATCCGTCCCTCTAACAATCTCAAGTTAAACAACCTCTGAAAAACAAGAAGAGATACAAAAAGCGTTTTATATGAAAAGCCCCAAAAGATTCGACCCCGAACCAGTCTTGCAAAACAAAATCACAAAAACCTATTAAACCACAGATCCAATGAAAAATTTCTCATGACTGACCGTTTTGATCTCAATCGCATTGAAACTGGTTGCAACCCTTGTTCGAGCCGGCAGCAAATATGCATACACAGGGAAACAAGCACTAAAATAAGCAACAAAAAGAAGAAATAGAGATTGAGGAGAGAAAGAAACCCAGAGCTTCTCTTGAGATCCACATATGATCAGATCAGAACCAACCGACATAAATCCTTCTTAACCACCTTCTTATTGCTCTATTCCTCTTATCACCCACAACAACAACAAGAACCTCTTCTATTCTCTTCTCTTCACTTCCATTCTCTCTACAAATTGTACCAACAAACTGAAACATATACAAGTAACAAATCAACAACAACAAGGAAGTTATAAATCTATGGCTACAATTAACAAAAAGCCATCTAGCCTAATCTTTCTCTCTATGGATCTCGCTTTTTCTCCTTGGATCGATCTCTCTTCCTCGCTCTCTCCCTGAATCTGGCTCTCTCCCTTGCTCGCCCTATCTCGGATCGATCTCCCTCCCTCGTCCTTTCTACCCTCTCCCTGTATTCCTTAATGAAAGAAATTGGAATTGGGTGCATGTTTTGTTATAGAGTCGAGAGCTTTTCTAAACTTTCAAGTGAAATTCAAGCGGCGCCATACTTTTTATTTCCCGCTTTCACTTCTGCAGTGTTTTTTATTGTAATGCTATTAAAGGGCACTTGTGTTGTAGTGTATGGGTATGAACAGAGAGAGAGAGATGGAAGGCGACAATGGTTCGTTGATGAGATGGCGATGAAGAGAGATGCAAGTGAGATGGAGAGGATTTGCTTGGCGACGAATGGGAGGGATGAAATGGGGACGATGGATGTGAGGAAGAAGATGATGTTTGTCTGTGAGATGGAGATGGGTTTATGAGTGAAGGCGACGGTTGTGAAGGGTGCATGCAGAGCAATGAACACTATGTGCATGGTGTGAAAGATGGCAATGGGGTCGACTGGTGGTGTGATTGATGTCGCGAGGAGAAATGGATGATGACAATGGAGACTGTCGACTATGGCTGGATTGCTAGCGGCTATGAGATTGCAAGCGGGAGTGTCCTCCAAAGCTTATTCTCCCTCTCCTTTTATAAATTCTCTGTAGGTCTCCTAGTTGATGTATATATCCTTGTTTTGCCGATTCTTTTTAAATCAAATTGCAATTTGCAGCTCTTAGCTTCTTATTTGGAGCTTTGTTATAAGCAACCTTCAAAATTATAAAAGCATAATTTAATACAAATTAGTTAAGCAAGTATAGAGAAACACAATAATAAAATTACATAAATATGTTGGTATCAATGTCAAGTGTATTTTTGGAATTCAGATTTTGACAAATTTCTTATCAATTATCCTCGATCTGGTCCATGTCAAGCATACATGCTAACCTCAGTCGGATGCCTGAACTGGTGTGTTAAAGGCAGGCCAACGTGTGTTACATGCATGCAGTTGACACACCAAACAAATGCTAATATATGTATCAAAATTGGATGACTCATAACTTTGACAAGTGGTGATAAGTGCAATAGTCTTGTGTATGCATCTGGTTCCATCTCTTATATTTTGTTTCGATACTACATTATTACACTATTCAAAATTTCAGATTTATGGCATTAATAATGCATTTCTTTTTGGGTTTTAGGTTTGTCAGTTGAATAATCTTGAAACCCCGTTAAGTGTTAATCAGCTATTATGATGTTTTGTGAGTTTACTTTATAAATTGTACCTTGTCTAATATTTGATTTCTTTTCTCCAAATATTGCAGGTCAACTAGTCTAAAATACACGGTAATTCCATGTGCATCGCATATCACTGGAAAAGGATTTTCGAGAGCAATTCGCAACTGGAAAGACCTCATAGACATGGGCGGATCCACTGCTTGGATAAGGGGGTCAATTGACCCCCTTAGGTTTTGTAAAAAATTCATTAAAGTAGTTAAAATTTCACTATTATCCCCCTTGAAATTTCATATTTCTCCCTCTTATAAAAAAAATCATAGATCCCAAATCACAAGAGAAACCGAGCCTCTTGTGTCTGCGTCTGCGCTTGTGTCTTGCGATATCTTCTTCAGTTCTTCTTCATCTCCGTCTGAAACAGGTGAGTTTGTTTGATGTTCTTATTTCTCCATCTCCGACTTGTTGCCCTGGTCTTGCAATAAAAATTTCGATGAATTTTTGAAACCTAAATTCCTGAATTTAATATAGTTTTTCATGTCAACCGATTCAGAGATTCTCCATCTAATATTACAACTAACAATAAAAGAAGAAACAATGACAAACCTACATGTCCGATGAATGTTGTGTCAATAAAAAAAACAATTGGATCAGCTGCTAAAGCCATTGCAACAGACAATACAATATGAAATATCTCCAAGCCAATCTCGTCCTTCTTGAAAACAATCTCACAATAAGCCTTAATGATCTTTCTATAAAAGCAAAAAAAAAATGCTCTACATAAAATGTTACTAAGCAATCAATCTAACACTCAAAGACAAACACACCACATGTACACATTCCACACTACACACATAGTTACATAGATAACCTGTTTGCAATGTACAGAAAAATTGAAAATTTTATGCTGTATATCTCCATCAGTTAAACAAACCCAGAAAAGAAGACAAACTTTGATGTCTTTACTAATTTCTTGGAAACTTCTTATACAAATGACATCTTTTATGTTGTATACCGAGAAAATTTCTTGAAAATGTTGCATATTTTTTTGCCCCCCTTTGTCTGCAATCCTTGATCCACCCCTGCTCATAGAGATATCAATTGGTCCATTGGAGGCATTATACTCATATTTAAGGAAATAGACATAAATTGTAAGAAGGTAGAAAAATTGGTCATATGTGTGTAGATCTGGCTCATTCAAATGGGTCTCCAGATGTGTTCGACTTAGATGAATACAATGCTCTCTCATTGACATTGTACAGCACCTTCCGAAACTAAAGATTCTGAGTTTGGAAAGCTGTCAGTATTCTGCCTAAGCGCTTAAGGTCTTGACGCTGAAGCATAGAGATACATGCATCTCCATAAGCTCAAGGAAGCTATACGTGTTGACCGGCCGGCATACCAACTTGGTTCAGGTGTCTGAAGAAACTTCACAGGTTATCTATGTAGGTAACTATAGAGTAGGCAAACTAAACATCCATCATAAGCGAAACTCAAGTTAAGCCTTTAACAACGCTCGTTTCTATTTAATTTGGTTTTTTATTTTCATTTGAGAGGCACTGGATTGAAATTTCAGTTTTTCATACAAAACTAGTTTCATTGGTAAAATATTAACTTGAAATTTAGTCATCATCTTTTTCATGTTTGTGTGTGTTTCAGTAAAATTATTTTTATTTTTGTCAGACGAGCAAGATTGATTGTGGGAGTGCAAACATATGTGAGCCCAAAAGATAAGGTGATGATTAATGCGTCATGTGAAACATATTGTTGAGGTGACTGACCGCACTAAATGAATAAACATTCCAAATTGGTGGATGAGAAACAAACCCACAAAGATGCAAATTACAGGAGTATCTTCATTAAAGCAAAGCAAAATACACGAGGAGCGATTGTGTAAGGCTAGATCATCTTTACAATACTATTTGTTAATTTAGATGGTCCGAGTTGATCTCACCCGTCTTTGTCACCTTTACCAACTTCAGTTCAACTTGGCATTATGGTCTTCAACTATCATACTTACACTACAAGAGAAGTCCTCATTTATAGCATATGTTTATAGCGTTTTTGTCCAAAATACTATAACTACACCACAAGTCCTCTTTGATGACATTTCATAATAGCATTTCTTTCTAAAAACGCTATTACAACTTTGGTGGGATTTTAAAACACCCAAATGTTTGATAGCGCGTGATTCTCCCTCACTTCTTGAAACCTAAATCTCCTCTGCTACTTGCCTCTCTCCCTTCTCCTCTGCTACTCGCGTTCTCCTCTGCTACTCGCCACCTCTCCCTCTGTTGCCCGCCTCTCTCTCGCTCTGTCTGCGATTGTTGTCAGCTCCCCTATCTAATCCGTCTCTCTGCTCGCCCCACTCTCGCTCTCTCTGCTAGATTTGATTCCTAGGGCTGAGGTTTCCTTCTATTTTTTATGGTTTCGATTCCTTGGGGTATTTACATTGATTTTGGGGCTTCTTTCACTTTTTTGTGTAATGATTTTCTTTTCTTTTCTCTAGGTTTGAATGCATGAAACATGATTTGGCTAGACTCGCTGCAAGCCCAAGTATTAAGTTTACAGTGCCTCAGGTGAGGTTAGGAGGATGTCGTTTGACTGATTAGTTTTATGGGGTATTGTTAAGATATGACTTATTTCTTTTGTTTTCTTATTATGCATTTGATTTGGGCAGGTAAAATGTTGTATGCATCAGTTATTGTCTGGACTTGAACACTGCCACAATTGTAGTGTATTGCATCGTGATATCAAGGGGTCGAATCTCCTTCTTGACAATGGAGGAATACTTAAAATTGCTGATTTTTGATTAGCAACATTCTTTGATCCTAACCACAAGCATGCCATGACTAGTCGGGTGGTTACTCTCTGGTATTGAGCCCTAGACCTTCTTTTAGAGGCTACTGACTATGATGTTGGTGTTGACCTATGCAGTGCAGGATGCATTCTTGCTGAGTTATTGGCTGGAAAGCCTATCATGCCTGGACGTACAGAGGTAACTCCTAGCTATTTTTAAATTGTTCACTGATAAAAAAAAAGAATCTATGTTTCATTTTTGTTACTCTTATATTTGATACTGTATATTTTGGCTCTAATTATCTTTAAATGTCTAAATCAAGATATTATTAGTTAATAGGTCCCCAAGAATCATAAACGCTACTAATGTTTGAGTATGAGTAAAAGCTTTATCATATTCCTCGACTTCTTTCGTGACTGGTTAGTGGATGAATTAATTCCATTATTCTCAGATTAAGAAAAGGGAACGTACAGCTCAAAGTTCTTTTGGATTGTCATAGAAGAATATGTTGTGGTTTTAGTATGTTCTATAAAAGACTGTAATAAATGATACAACTTGGACACTTAGTTCTCATGTTTCGATGGGATTATGGTTCCTCTGTGATGCTTAGGTGAATATCCTATATCGAGTAATGCTAATCTTTTAGCAAGCGTAAGTGGTAATTGTTATAGATGGTGATCCAACCTTAATTGGAATATGATCAATAGCTATTTATGTGTTGTCTTAATTCAGTGATTCACAGTACATATATTGTTTGCAATTCCAATTTTTCTCAACTTTGCCAGTCCCCAATTTCAAAATTTGTGGTATAGTGAAAGAGTTCCTGTTTAAATATTCGTCATGATTGACTCCACTAGCAGTTAACTCTATGATGCAATGAACTACAGACCTCTGCTACCTATTAAATTTTTGGTGATTGTTTCCCATTCATTCAGGTGGAGCAGCTGCATAAAATTTTCAAGCTATGCGGTTCCCTTACCGAGGAATACTGGAAAAAGTCAAAACTGCCACATGCAACCATATTTAAGCCCCAACAACCATACAAGCGGTGCCTAGAAGAGACATTTAAAGATTTTCCACCATCCTCTCTACCACTAATCGAAACTCTCCTTGCAAATGACCCTGCTGAACGTAGAACTGCCATAGCTGCATTGCGGAGTGAAGTAAGATTTTATTTCTTATCCATTTATCAACCCTCTTTGATAAATATTGTGTGTAAAATATGAACAATGTGTCTACTTCCACTTAAGGTTCCCATGTGTAAAATATGAACAATATGTACTAAATGTCAGACACATATTGTGCATATAATATATCATATTGGAGTATGCTTGGATGCGCCGTGTTCGGGTTACATACGTCTATTTTTTTTCTTTGGGTACAATTTCTATAACATTCATTCAATGTCGTTTTCCCCCCTTATTCATTCTTAAAACAACACCTCTTTTAGCCACTAGGTAGGAAAACAAGCTTTTGTTATGAGACATAAAAATACATACGTCTATTTTTTTCTTTGGGTACAATTTCTATAATTCATTCAACGCCTCTTGCCACCATTCTTAAAACATCTCTTTTAGCCACTAGGTAGGAAAACAAGCTTCTGTTATGAGACATAAAAATGCGACTATATAAGTATGTAGCGATTAGAGCAAACACGTAAAAGTTTCTGGTCTTGGTGACTACATAAAATAAGTTTACGTGTGTATGTTTGGGTGGACAATCATATTGTAAACTAGATGGGTGTAGGCTTTTGTGAGGTTTGAACTTTGTGAGGTCTTGCCTCACTATAGTTGTTTTCTCTTATGAATAAAGATTTTCAAATTTGCAGTAGGATTATCTTAGTGAAGTTTTGAACTCCTCCTTATGTTTTTGCCTTTATAATATGTAGGACTAAGACTAACTTAAGTTGCTCTTATTCTCAATTCATGCATCCAGACCAACTTAGCGTTGGTTACCTGCATAAACCAAAGAGTAGTAGTGTTTTGATGGAATTGAACTATTTAAAAACTATATTTGACAAAAAATCAGATCTCATCAATGAATGTCTCTAAGGATTCAACTTTTGCCTCATGTCCTAATTTATATCTATCGAGAATGCCAAGGCTTCCTTTACCGTTCTATTTTGTGGGGAAAGGGTATCGGCTTTTGAAGGCCATTTAGCAGATATATCAAGTTAAATACATTATTCAAAACAATTTCTATTGAATGTATTCGGTTATCGCAAAGAATTTGGCTACTGCTTGGTGTTTCTGATAGCTTGGCACATATTGAGGCCAAATGGTATAAAAAGATCCACTTCCAAAGCAGTATTATATAACTTTCAAATATCCTATGTAATACCAGAACCACTTATAATTATGTTATGCAGTTCTTCACAACCAAACCTTATGCATGCGAGCCATCGAGCCTCCCGCAGTATCCTCCAAGCAAGGAGATGGATGCCAAACTACGAGATGAAGAAGCCAGAAGGTCAGTTGAATGCAACATCAATTTTCCTTCGTTCCTTTTGTATGTCATTTTTACTGAAAGCATAAGATAGACACAATTAAGCCAGGGAAGACCTAAGAACTTATATTTAGCGGTGGCTGAACTGCATATTTGGAGCATCGAAAAACTCAAATGTTATCCCGGGGTTACTATTCTCTTGGTTGTTTTAAGGTTTTATGAAAACATTTTTTTGCACTAGACTTGTTTTAATGAAAATTTTTGTGTTAATCTTGTTGATTTTATGATTTGACTTGATAATTAATTGTTGTTTAGGTTGCGAACGGCTGGTGGAAAAGGCAATGTTGCTGGTGTAAAGAAAACTCGAACACGTGATCGATCTGCAAGGGCAAATCATGTTCCAAACGCTAATGCAAAGCTTCAAGCTAATCTAGATGTATGTCATCTGTCTCATTTAACTGCCCATTTTCATTTGTTTACTGTTAATATGACATAAAAACAGCTAAAAATCTTCTCCTTTATTATTTCTTCATTTTTTTTTAATTTCTAATTTCTTTCATTTTTCTAATTTCTAATTTCTTTCATTTTCTTTTTTCAAAAGACTAATTTGAGGAAAATAACTGGCAGACAACTAGTGGCAGTCTCTTAAAATATTCTTGATTAATAAGATTTCTAGAATGAAATACAGGATCTGGATCTAATTTTTCAACTTATAATTATGTTCCTAATAGTTGTTTTCCACGAAATACCTGTACTAATAATTTCATTCATCTAGTTGACTATCTAATCATTGAATGTTTGGTCTACATTGCAAATTGCACTTGAATCTATTTGGTAAAGAGGATTCTTGATACTTTGGATAGCATGTCATTATAATGTCATTGCAAGCGGTAACCAATACAAAATTTCTTTGTCCTTGAAATGAGCATGCCATCTTCGTTTATCTCTTTATCTTTTACTGATGAGGAAACTGCTGAGTGATTTGATAGGTAGTATCTATCAATTAAGCATCTCGTGTTTCTTCTTTATTGTCCACTTTTATGTGTAGTTCTCCAAGATAAAATTTTTTTACTGGTAATTAAAGTCGAAGTCAAGCATAAAAATAAGTTATGCAGATGTTGATTTCATAAGTTGGTCCCGATTTCTTTAAATATGAATAAGGAACAAAATTTGGTTTTCATATATTCTGTTTTTTCTCCCTAGACTTGTTTATTGTGGTCCCTAAATTGAGTTTCAATCTATGTATTGAAGCATGTCAAATATTTTGTTTTCAAATGCCCTGAAAGGAAAGGTGTTGTAGATTTCTTGCAGGAAGTAAGCATCACAAACTGATCTAATTGTCTTAAATTTGTTTGAATTGAAAAAAAAAACCCAGCAATAGATGTCTTCAAGAAACTAATCTTACTTGATTTTTTTTGTATCAGGCGACGTCGAGAAAAGACCAGCAGCAGTACTGGGCTAATAGAGACGAACCATATGCCTATGTTTTTGTCCAGGAGTTTGTAGATGCATTTCAATCCTTCCATGTTGGTCGCAAGCTAGCAAGCGAACTGAGCACCCCATATGACAAAAAAAAGACCCACCCAGCAGCTTTAACAACTTCGAAGTATGGAATTAGTAAGAAAGAGTTATTGAAAGCCTGCTTTTCAAGAGAATGGTTACTGATGAAGAGGAATTCTTTCGTCTACGTCTTCAAAGTGATGCAAGTGAGTAAAATATGAATATGCAGAAATCATTTTTATCAGCCGATTTTTTTTGGAATTGGTTCGTCTTTTTTAAGCGGTAATCAGTCCTAACATACCCTGTCCTGTTTTCAGCTGGTCTTTATAGCATGCATTGCATTGTCACTCTTATTCCGAACCGAGATGAAACGTAATAGCATACAAGATGGAAATGTCTTTATGGGAGCTATGTTTTTTGCGATTGTCACTATTTTGTTCAATGGATTTGCCGAACTCTCCATGACCATTGCAAAGCTTCCAGTATTCTACAAGCAAAGGGACCTCCTCTTTTATCCTTCATGGGCATATGCTTTGCCTTCATGGATACTCAGGATTCCCATCTCCTTTAGCAATGTTTTCATCTGGGTTGGCATGACTTACTATGTCATTGGTTTCAATCCCAACATTCAAAGGTGAGACTAATTTAAGCAGGATTGATTGAAACAACACTTAGTGAAACTGCATTATGAAACCTTGCTGCACTACTATTATCAAATTAAGGACTTCTTTAATTTGTTTCTCGTCCATTGGTTTTTCAGCTGATCGACAGAAGAAAGGTGACTCAGATGAACCTCCTGTCGAACATGAGCAGCAGGAGACAAATGATGCATACCCTGTAAATGATGTCCTTCCGAATCCTGTAGTCGTGCATGAGCAACAGGGAACAAGTGATGCGCCCCTTGTAAATGATGTCCCTCCTTATCCTGAGAAGCTTTCTAATTTTAAAACTATGAGTGCACGACCACCTGTATGGCATCTTAACTACTGTAACTATCGACGATCATGAAACAAAATGATGATTATTTACATGGTTCTTGTTTAATCATGTAGGAGTCTTTTGATCGTATACCCAAGGCTGTTTTGCTTGATCAATTAAAGGACGAGAACTTGAGGTATTGGTTTCTTTTCTGTTTGTGATACTCTTAATAACTTGTTAATTCAATTTGCAATTGGCTCTCCATCCTCATAGGACATCATCCCTAAAGGCCTAAACCTGTATTTTTCAAATCTGCATGAGGGTGTTTTAAACATGTTTTCTCTAAAGACATCCCTTGTTAATGGGTGCTCACTTTCTACCAGTCTTTTGGATTCTTGTAACCACACCTAACATGCTTTCTTGGAGTTAACATACATTGCTTTTATATTATGACAAGTTGTTGGCATGTTGCAGATCAATCTAGCTGTAGAGACGCTGAGGGGATTGTTTGCTCATTGGTTGGTCAAGAGAAGACAAAGATCTGGATCACAGACTTCGGTAAATGGTGACATTCTATCAGGGATTAGACATCATTCGCATGCAAGAATAGTGACATTCTATCGCTATGGACTGTTTGGTGGCCGCGTTGGCTGCTGCGCTGAGGGCGTAGTGCTGAAATTGTCGCTGAGCGGTGATTGATATGGTGTCTTGGGCAGAGTTTGTACAGGCTTTTGGGTCGATGTAACCGTTTACCATGCTTCAACTGAAATAAATGTAGTTTGATCTTTCTTATTTGATAGATTTTGTGACTCGATGTAATACATTATCTTATTAATTACATTATTTTGCCTCCGTTCATGGAAATGTTTAAGTGTTTGGCACATTTTGGTTTTTATTTTCTAGAAATAAAACTTATAAGATGTTATAAAAAGTCATTTGATAGCACTTGATGAGTGCTATAGAAAAAAGGGGTCTTGAGAAACGCTATAGAAATTAATACAATAACATTTGTTTAATGCTACGTGAGAGAAGACAATAGCGTTTCTGAAACGCTATTGGTAACTATACAATAGCGTTTCAGAAACGCTATAAATGGTCAACTTACAATAGCGTTTAAAAAACGCTATAATAGACTTACTATAACGTTTCAAAAAACGCTATAAATACTGTTACTATAGCGTTTCAGAAATGCTATAAATAGTCAACTTACAATAGCGTTTTAGCGTTTCTGAAACGCTATAAATAGTCAACTTACAATAGCATTTTAAAAACGCTATAATAGACCCTGTATCTATTATAGCTCCGGCAGACACAACGTTTTCTAAAACACTATGGTATCCTACCATAGCGTTTTTGAAATGCTATTAATGAGCATTTTTCTTATAGTGTTATTAGAGATATTGTTTGGTACGTGCAGCAAAACAAGATAGCTAATACTCAATGCACTTTGGTTGATATGGATATTGATGAATCAATGCCTTCCTTTTGAATAAAGTCTTTATCGATAAAACGTGACTTATATATTTCAATGTTATCTTTGGAATCATGTTTGGTTTAAAGAACTTTTTGCATCTAATTGGTTTTACCCTCTTAGGTAACTCAACAAGATCCCAAATGTCATTGTCCTTCATAAACTTTAACTCATCTAACATAGCATTCATCAAATCTGAAGAATGAACAGTTTGTTTGGCTTGAAGAAAAGTGATAGGATCACTATATCAAACTCATGCTCATCGAGATAAACTACATAATCATCCAATATAGCAGATCTCCTCTCCCTATTGGATCTCCTTATTGGCATCTATAATTGAGAAGGTTGAGGTGTTTCTGAATTAGCAGAAGGCAATCCAGCTATATCTTCGTGATTTGCATCCGCATCTTGTTGAAGAATAGGTATGATCACGGTAACATGTTGAATATTCATCATAGGAATGTCAACACGTTCTTCTTCAAAACTAATATTTATGGATTGTGTACTCCCACCATTTTCAACATCCTCAATAAACTTGACATTTTCAACATCCTCAATAAACTTGATCTTTCTGAATATTCAATAAAATGCAACTAACAGTTCTGGAGTCCAATTTTCTTTCATGAGGTCTGTAAGGCCTAGACTCAGCTAGATACCCTCAAATATGTAAGTGATGAATGTTAGGACTTCTACTAGTTCATAGCTCATATGAGGTTTTGTTGACTGCTTTACTGGTTACTCTATTAAGGATAAAAACTTCAGTCTTTAGCGCCTCTCCCCAAAGAGATTCTGGCAAGGTAGAATAAAAAATCATGCTCCTAACCATTTCTCTTAGGGTCCGATTTCGTCTCTCAGATACACATTTTGACGTGGTGTCCCTGGCATGGTGTACTGAGGGACGATGCCACATTCTTGTAAGTACTTGCAAATGGACCTGAAGATTGGCCTGAACCGTCATATCTACCATAGTATTCACCACTACGGCCAGATCTAACGACCTTAATTTTCTTATTATATTGATTTTCAACCTCAACTTTATAGGCCTTGAACACATCCAATGATTGTGATTTTTCATGTATTAAGTATAGATACCCATAGCGAGAATAATCATTTGTAAAAGTGTTAAAATACCGTTGGCCATTCCAAGAAGCCATAGGGAATGGTCCACAAATATCAGTATATATCAAATCTAAGACACCTGAACTCCTATGTGCACCTAACTTATTAGTGTTTGTTTGTTTTCTCTTTATGCATACAATACAAATCGTAAAATCTGTAAAATGAAGGGTATCAAGAACTCCAGTTGACACAAGCTTTTCAATCCTCGGTCGAGATATGTGACCTAGACGCTTGTACCATAACATAGAAGAGTTCTCTTTAGTTAATCTTCACTTAGTTCCATAATTAATAACATGCAAAATTTCATTTGACTGTAAGTAGGAAACATCTAAGTCTAACTTATATAAATTATCAATCAGACATCCAGTATCAATAACCTTGAAATTTTGTATGAGACTAAAACTTCATTTTCCAAAAGAAAAAGTATAACCTCATTTATCCAAATTGGAAATAGAAATTAAATTCCGCCTAAATGACGGTACATAAACAATCTCATCCAAATCCAAATAAAAACCAGACTCTAATTTTAATCTAAAGACTACAATGGCCTCCACATAAGCTTTATTGTCATTCCCCATGTAGATGAACCTTTCGGCATCATTTGGTTTTCGACTCCTTATGCAATTTTGCATGGAAACGCTGATGTGAATAGTTGCACCTATATCTATCCACTAGGAATGACGCGGTACCTTAGCTAGATTAAATTTAAAACAAACAAAAATAAAATTATCACATTTTTGTGCGAGCCACTTCTGATATTTGAGACAACTTTTCTTCACATGACCCGCTTCTTACAAAAGAAACACGTGGTGACCTTATCATGTTTCTGTTGCACATTTGCCTATGAAGTCCCATCAGATGCAGTTCCCTTAGCTTTAACAGAAAGATTTATTTTCCTTCTCTTGATGCTTGAATTGCCATTGGAAAATGTCGTCATATGAGCACTTTCTATATTTTCTCGTATCAGACGTTCCTCTTCTTGCACACACTGAGCAATGAGCTCATTAAGAGTATATTTCTCCCTTTGAGTACTATTATTGATCTTAAAGGGGCCAAAATGTGTAGGTAGAGAAATCAAAATGAGGTGCACAAGGAGATCATAAGAAAACTCCAACTTTAGTGTCATCATTTTGGAAACAAGATTAGACATTTCCATTATGTACTCCCTTATGTTTCCTCTGCCAGTATACTGCATGGTAACAAGTTTGCTAAGAAGCGTACTTGCCTCCACCTTTTTTGATGCAACAAATCGGTCTACAACCTGGCATAAATAATCTTTAGCATTTTCCTCCTTAGGCATGGCGCCACGAAAAGTTTAAAAAATAGAGTGCTTCGTTATCATAAGACTAATGCGATTAGAACGCTCTCACTTTTCATAATAAGCCTTATCTTCAGCTGAACTAGAATCAATAGGCTTAGTGAGTTCATTAACACGAAGTGTGTAATCCAAATCCATACACCCAAAAAGCGATTATTATATGCTCTTCCCATTTTTTCAAAATTGGAACCATTAAGTACTGGAATGTTATTTAAGTTGGCAGATATCGAAGAAGCATTCACTAAAATCCCCCAATAAGCATGTATTATCATTGTATAAGACGAGTTATTATTTTAAAATAATGAAAAAATAGTTTGGTAAAAAAAAAAAATTGTAGTGTTACTTGCTTTAGGTCGGTGCAACAAAGTTAGCACATCCCAAGATGTTGGTGCAACCAAGTTAGGGCATGAAATTGTTCAGATATTGTTTTTCATATCTTCAAAATTCACATTAGATTCTACAGAAATCTCGATCAGATTTTAGCCGATGGTATATTTGCATTCCAACTGATTTTATGCCTGCAACCGATGCAACTTTGTTGTGAATCCCCCAGAACATGTGCTATGCACATGTCCCTAGTCAAGCTGCAACCTTGTACAACACAAATATTTGTACCCAAAAGAACAAAAAACATGTGGATTGTGCATTTATGAACTATAAGAATAATCACGAAAGTCACTGGGATTCCTTGTTTGGGGTCAATATGCTTGAGAGCCAAAAAAATTCTTGGAGATAATGACGTTCCGAAAGTTAAAGGTTTTCCCAAACGATGTTAAAATCCTTTCCCAATCCTCTCTATCCTTCGATTTCCCTTAAAGAGACTAAAGTTAGCCTTTATATATCGGCTGAGATGTGATTATATAATTAAACTTGGGGAGTTTCACGTGTATCTAACTATTTGGCTCAGTCAGTGCACCTTACATAATTAAAAAGTTTTTTTTTCAAAAGTTTCACCGTACCACACGAATCTACATTGAAAACAAATCATGTTAAGCAGAAACAAGAGAAGGCCTCCATATTTTTTTTCCCAGTTTGAAACATAAAAGACATGTTCATTAATAAACAAAAACAAATCAAAGGCAATATGCTAAGAAATGAATATAAAATATAAGGTAGAACATTTGTTTTTTTTTATTACAAACAGTAATTTTAGTGTTATTTGCTTTAAGTCGTGCAACAAAGCTAAACTTGAAACATTTTTTACATTGGTTCCAGGTGAGGCAAGTAAGAGCATCTCCAATGGTTGTTGCGATGTATAAGGATGTATATAAGAATTATATGTTGGTAGCTCAAGCGCGTGCGCGCACACGCACCTAGATCCACTATACATAGCAACGATATTGTCCCCAACTTAAACACCCGCTGTCTTGGGCCAAACATTCGAGCCACGGGTGTGGGGTTTTTATCTTAAAAGTCCTCGTTGCTATTAGGGAGTGGACCATCTCCTTATAAACCTTAGTGACGACTCCACCTTACTTGATGTGGGACTATTCAAGCCAATTTTCATCCCAACAATCTCCACCTTTGGCGCGAATCGTCACACATCCTACAATCCATCCACCGATCTGCAATATCTCGAAGTACATCTCCTCCTCGAGTCTCATGTGCAACCACGATCCTGTGGGTAGCACTCGGTGTACAGGCTGCGTTGCAACCATCGCACTAACTCCACCTCTATCAGACTTGTAGGATACCTTTTCTTGGCAAGGATCTGGAACCTAATCTGGTGCCTGATTTCTAGAACAATGTGCCGCCTTGCACTCATTCATCTGGCCGACCGCGCACATGCGACCTGGCTCGCTACCTCGTGCCTGATCCCCAGAATAATGTGCCGCCTTGCACCACTTGCCAAGTCCCCGCCGAACCATCGACTCTGATACCAATTGTTGGCAGCCCGAGCGCGTGCACGCACGTGCACCTAGATCCACTATACATAGCTGCGACATTTTTTGAGGATGTTGAGTTTTGGGGGAGAAATAAGGTAAGAGACATTGTCTTTGAGGAAGAATCAGTTTCGACTCCTACTACTGTTTTTGACAATGTACATGTTTTTGTACCTGTCATTGATCAAGAAACAGATCTGGAACCTCAACAAGACAATGTTGAACAACTCCCTGTTCAAATTGAAGTAAATGTTCCAGAGGAACAAACTCAACAACCTCAAGGACAAATGCAATTAAGGAGATCCACGAGAGAAAGGAGAAATGCTATTCCGGATGATTACATAGTTTTTCTCCAAGAACATTAGGAAAATGATGGATTGATGGGAAATGATCCAATCAACTTCCATCTAGCCATGCAAGATTCTAACTCTCAACATTGGATAGATGATATGAATGAGGAGTACAAGTCCATGCAAGACAATCAAGTTTGGGATCTTGTCCCATTACCTAAAAATACAAAGCCCATTGGTTGTAAATGGATATTCAAAACCAAGAGGGATTCAAAGGTAATGTGGAGAGATATAAGGCTCGTCTTGTAGCCAAAGGCTTCACTCAAAGGGAAGGCATCAATTATAAAGAGACTTTCTCTCTGGTTTCAAAGAAAGTCTCATTTAGGACAATGATGGCACTTGTTGCGCACTTTGACCTTGAGCTACATCAGATGGATGTTAAGACAACATTTCTCAATGGTGACATTGATGAAACAATTTATATGGTGCAACCAAAAAACTTTTTGTCTAGAGACCCAAATAATATGGTTTGCAAACTAAATAAATCCATCTATGGGCTCAAGCAAGCTTCCCGTCAATGGTACCACAATTTCATCAAGTAATTGTCTCATTTGGTTTCGAGACAAATGCAGTTGATAATTATGTGTATCATAAGTTCAGTGGGAATAAGCATATCTTCTTGGTTTTGTATGTTGATGACATACTGCTTGCCACTAATAACAAAGACATGTTGCACGAAACTAAGAGATTTCTATCAAAGAAATTGGATATGAAAGATCTTGGTGAAACTTCTATTGTTTTAGGGATTCAGATACACCGAGATCGCTCTCGGGGTATTCTTGGATTATAGCAAAAGAGCTATATAGAAAAGGTGCTTAAAAGATTTGGCATGCAAAATCGTAAACCAGGAGACACCCCTGTAGCTAAAGGAGACAAATTCAGTCTTAAACAATGCCCTAAGAATAAACTTGAAGTTAAAGAAATGCAAAAGATTCCCTATGCATCAGCTGTTGGGAGTTTAATGTACGCTCTGGTTTGTACACGTCCAGATATAACATTCATTGTTGGAATGCTAGGTATATATTTAGACAACCCTGGGATGGATCACTGGAAAACAGCTAAACGGGTTATGAGATATTTACAGAGAACTAAGGATTACATGTTCACATATAAGAAATCAGAACAGTTGGAGATCATAGAGTATTCTGATTCTGATTTTGCTGGATGCCAAGATAGTAGGAAATCCACATCAGGCTACATTTATCTGTTAGCTGGAGGAGCTATTTCTTGGAGGAGTGCCAAACAGACTCTGATAGCTTCTTCCACTATGGAAGCAGAATATGTAGCATGTTTTGAGGCATCCAATCATGGATTATGACTACCAAATTTTGTCACCGGGCTGCGCATTCTGAGGAGTATTGAAAAATCGCTAAAGTTATATTGTGACAATAACTCAGCAGTTCTATATGCCAACAACAACAGTAGCTCATCTAGGTAAGATCATATTGACATAAAGTTCCTGGTTGTGAAAGAGAGAGTACAGAATAAACAGATTTCCATAGAGCACATTGGGACAAACTCCATGATTGCGGATCCGCTTACTAAGGGATTACTACCCAAGGTCTTTCATGAGCACCCTGCTCATATGGGTGTTATATCATTTGAGGATATTTTGGTTTAGTGGGAGTTTGTATATTTGATTGCTCTATATTGGTTTTTTGGACACATTTTGTGTATTTGGGTATTTTCTGCAGAAATAAAGTATTCAATTTATCCACACTCTTGTTTATTGTGTTAAAGTTCGATCTCAATAAAGTTTAAAGTAGGACCAGTTGGAAATAGGCATTTTTCAATCACGTTACATGTAATTTCCATGCTACGCATCCATGATTGATCTATGTCATTTGATTGTATGGGTATACGTGACTATTGATGGATTTAATTGCGCTAAATGTGACGAAAGTTCCTTTAATCCTATACCTATATAGTCAATGGACGAGATTGTTTGAAAATACTTTCATATGTGATAGCAAATTTTGAGCTCATTAAGTTATACACATTTTAAGGTAACATATATGGCCCAAGTGGGGGATTGTTGGAAAAAATCCAACATGTGTGGGCACACATGTATTTAATGTGTATTGCTATCTTAAAGTATAGCCCAATGAATTGTGATCTAATATAGTTAATTGGGCTAGGGTATTAAAATGTCATGGGTTTAATGTGTAGATACACTTAAGCAATTTCTAATTTGATGAGGGACGAAATTAGAAATTAGTAAAAATAACTGATAACCCAATCAATTATAAATATTACAGGGTTATGGTCCCCAGTTGAACGTATGTTTTGTTTCTTCTGGAATTCCCTTCTACAGAGATATACAGAAAACATACGTTATCAGCTGGAAGATCAAGACTCGTCCCTTCTTTGAAGTGCTATAGCATAACTGTACATGTAGAATAAAGATCTAACATTATACACGTATAAGTTGTGTACATCCCAAACGCCTATGGTAAAAAAGTTGTAAATGTATAATTTTCAGGGGGAACGCTGTGTGGGATATCGTTACCCCTAAACGACCACTGCCATTTTCTTTTTCCATTCTTCTTCTTCCAACAACACAAAAATCCTTAAAAAAATTGTAGCTTTCTTGCACACTTCACTATCGATTTAAGGATGTTATCGACTTGAAATCACAATGGTTTGAGTGAGCATTGCACCCGTCTCATTAAAATGGTTATGGAGTGAGCACAAGATTAGTAATATCAATCCTCTGATAGGATTGGAGTGCTTATACATATCAGTAGAGCTACCACTATAACCCCCCATTTATTACAATCAAGGGGTTTGAGCCAAGCGATATTATAATTAATATTGTTATTTTACTTATTCAGTTACAAACATTTCACAGTCATTTAAATGCGTAGTGTGTCATATATTTAACAAGATATTGATATATTAAAATTCAAAGTAAAATATTTACATGATAGTATACTTATACTTTTGTTATATGGAGGGGGCATATACTTATTTTGAAATCAAAATATAGTCATTGAAGATAGTAGAGGCTCAATGTAGTCGCTGAAGGTCGTACAGCCTCGTATACATTTATAAGTTATACATTTGGCCTTATACATCCTTGAAAATGTATACGAGGCTGTACAACCTTCAGCGACTACATTGAGCCTGTATTATCTTCAATGGCTATATTTTGATACATATATGCCCCCCCTCCCTCAATGTATAAGTTATAAATGTGTACGAGCATGTTCCTGTGAGGGCTCCCCACGTGCACATACATCAAATTGCAATACAACCTTGCACAATACAAAGAATTTTGTACTCAAAAGAACTATAAAAAAACATGTATTACATTGTGCAATAATGTAAGGCTGTGACTTTTTGACACCACCACTTCTGCTGAAGCACACCACCATCATTTTTCTTAATGCGCTGAAGCACACAACCAACATAAACCCCTCTCTCACCACTGTTCCTCTTCTTCTTCACTCTCTCTGTTATCTCTTATCTTCACAACATCAATGCAGTAGTCGATGGTGGGTGCGTCGCTCGGAACCGGCCCAACCATCTTCCTCCCTCCCTACCATCAAACCTCCCACAACATCTACCTTTCATCTCTTCCTTTTCTCCTTTGTTGTTCTTCTTCTTCTCCACTATTCCTCTTCTCTTCTTTTCCACTGCTAGCGGCACTACCCCGCCACCGCCCCATTCTTCATATCTTTGTCTATTCTTCTCCTATTTTTCTCTTCTTATCTAACCCACTTCTTCTCTCTTCATATTCTTCTCTTCTGCTTTTATTTTTTTCTCTTCTTTGCCCTCAAGCAAATTCCTTCAATTGGGGAACCCTGAAGAGGTTTGTGCCAGTGGGTGCTCCCCATTTGCAGGAGCATGTGTGAGGGCCAAATTTGGCCCTCGCACAAGCATCTCTCTCTTCTTTCTATCCTCTTATTCTTTCCCTTTTTTCATTCTTTTACGAGTTTCGTGCAACATTTTAGATTACAAGGTGCATACATGGGAATTCGAAATAGAAAATTCTAAGGTTATAAGGTGCATGCATAATCACAAGAAAAGTTTTTGGGAAAACAAATGCCATTTAAGTTGAGCAATATAAAAAAGGGAGTAGTCTATCATTAGCCATCACCAAATGAAGATAAAAAAGATAACATGAAGAGAAAATGGCAATGTACAAAGAAAAAAATTTCAAACGAAGAGGACTTGTTCGGGGATGATGACCCCCACTCGTCATCGTCATCGGATGATGAGGAGGACTACAAGAAAAAAAGTCAGAGGAGAAGGATAGGGAATCATCATCGTCCTCTGATGATGATGATAATGGTGATGGTGATTGTGGGAATTCGTTACTAGACTACTACTCCTCCGATGAAGAAGAGGGTCGCGAGCGTCACCCCCTAAGCGGCTTTGTTGAGCGTCTCTTAGACGATTAGTGCTATATTTTGTAATTTTATGCAATATTTAGAAATATTAATGAAAGTAAGATTATAATACAATTAAATTTGAAGTTAATGAAAAAACACATCAAAAGTGTTAGTAAAAGATTTAAAGTTATAGAAATTACAAAACACGGTAATTTTCAACCTCACGAAACATGGTAGTGGACACAAACAAAACCCAGAAAAATGGAAACAAAACCTAGTTTTGAGAAAGTTCGAAAGAATCAAGCAAGCACCATTTCGACAATGTCGAGTAAAAAGTCGATTTTGGAGGTCCAAAATTTTGTTTTTGCAATAGATGCAATTTGTTAGGGGTGTATATGAACCATAGGAATTGGAAAAGCTAAAAAAAAATGTCAAAGAAAATATTTGAAAAAATGGATAGAGTTAAGTTTTTTGTCCAAACGCAGAGGATCCTGCTAATTTCATCACCCAACTCGCAGCAGCCACTACGTTTGGACTGAAAACCTGAGTCTCTCCAAATGCAGTGGATCCTGCGAATGCAATCCTTAGGCTTGCAAGGGCCACTGCATTTGGGCAAAAAATGATTCTGACCCACCTTTATAAGGCACAATAGATATGTTTTCCAAACTTTTCGACCTAAATTTTTTGGAATGCGATGACAGGAACCCAACTGGCACTCACAGCAGCGTCTTCGCACGATCTCTCTCCCTCCTTCAAGCTTGCCAGAATGATGCCAAATGTCGGCGTACGTCGTCCACTATTGACTTTTCTCAATCTCTTCTACTTCTTCATCTTCATTTGGAAGGAATTTGGGTGAAATTTGTACATTGAAATGGATGTGATTAGTGAAAGTGGTTGAAGATTATAATGGTAGACTTAAGGATGACAATTGTTGACATGAGGTTGTTTATTATGTTTCATTCATAGGAGTAAATGAAGAAGATGAAAAATTTCAAGAGGAAGAACAACCCACTCTACTTGAAGTATACTATCAGCGCTCTTAACTTTTAATTCTTGTAATATAATGTTTAATTTCTTCTTTTGTTTGTTGACAAGGTTAGTTTGATAACGTTGGTTGGTTGGTTGGTTGTTGTTGTTGTTATTGTTTGTCAATTTTACTTCTAAGTTAATGGTTATTTTGTGCATAGGCTCTTCTTATCAATGTAATAAATTTCAAGATAGCTACAAGTGACATTGAACACACAACATACTTCGATCGTATATGGAAAAGACCAACTTTCTAGAGATAACCATTGCCTTAATCAATTTTCTTCATTACTGATGTAGTCGATTTCTTTTCTCATTCCTTCCTGCTTAGCTAGACCTGCACAGGTAGCAAACGTGAGCCAAGGACCACCATGTGGTGGCCAATGGCATTCTGATGGAGATTTTATTAACCTAAATTAATAAGTTAATAAACCCTACTTGTAATACCACAAGTGCACGGCTGTCTAACTAGTAGATAGTGGCAAATACGGGTCGACCCCATGAGGATTGACGAGACAGTCGAATTCTAAGACTTATTTAAACTAATTTAGAGTTGGGGGTTACAGTAGGTGAAAATTACTAAATTAAGAGAACTAAATTGACAACTAAAATTAAACTGGTAAGGTGATAAGAGAGTAGACCGAGACATCGAATCCACCACAGGTTCTTCGAGATTCATGTAATCTAAATTATTATTTTCAAGAATCAACACGACTAATCTAAAGATTAATCTACATTTGCAATTGATTTCAGTAAAGGCATAAACCCCTAGCATTGCGTGTCTTCTTACGGCACACACACTCACAGGTTTATTTTAACTAATTCTAAACCCCTAGCATTGCATGTCTTCTTACAGCACACACAATCACAGATTCTAATTAATTGATTAAATCAGGCTTTAAATATCAACAAAGGGTACTTCTAACTACTGATTAGTCTAGATAACTATTTCGGATATAATCGATGAAAGCAAATTATTGAAATTTAGAAATCAACTGTATTTAACATTCAAGCATATAGAAAACAATAAATTTAGATACGACAAACTCTAGGAAACCCTTTCGTTTCATCTTTGCCTCGGCGTGGGGTCAAGAAGATCATGGTAGTGGTGGTGGTCACATCATCAGTGGAATCCATCTCAGCACGAACACACATCCCGATAAACTGTTACAACGCTCTGTAGTGGCTCTAACAAAATTTGGGGTGTGAACAGCTTGATAAGGAATAGTTATTGTGCAGTGGCACAGAGAAAAAATGCACGATGCGAATAATTAGTTTTTCTCCAGCCAAAATCTTCCGCTCTTCGACTCCTGCGAGCTCCTGTTTCCTCCGACCGACTCCAGTGAACCAACAAGTGAGAGGGAGACAACGAGAGAGAGATAAAGACGAGAAGGAGAATTAAAAGAGGGAGAGAAAGAGGAATACCGCTCCTGTTTCTGTTGTTTTAGTGCAAGAGAGGTGGTGCGTGGTCTGGTTGTGATGAAGAAGCAGAAAGAGAGAAGTGGAGGAGGAAGATACCGTAGAGAAGAGAGGAACAGAGATGATGGTGGTGTGTGTGGGTTGTTAGTCGGCATCGATAGAGGAAAACAGGGACGTGCTCCCTGTTTCTCCTCTGTTTTGTGCGTGAGGATGGCAATGGTGGGGGCGTCTAATGGTGGTGCTCGACGATGTGGATGTTGGACGGTGGCTAGCTGAAGAGAGAGATACAAAAACAGGGGAATAAGAGAGGAACATGGGGGTCGTGGGCGGTGTTGTTATGGTGGTTTGCGACAGGGACAGGGGCGGTGGTTGTGTTGACACAGGAGTTGAGATGAAGGACCAGAGAGAAAAAGAAGAGGAGGACTGCAGTGATGGCGAGGTGAGGTGGTGATGGCGGGATGATCGCACTGCCGATTCTCCTATCGAGCGAGGATCACCGACAGGGTGGACTGGCGTGGTGGCTGAAAATTTTTAGGTTGGGCTTGGGCTTAGGCTAAATTAGATGGACCTAGGTTTGTTTGGGTTAGGTTTAGATATGTGACCCGCTACTTTGTACCACCACTAGAATCAACCAATTAATCCTTCCTCAAATTGTCGCCTTAATGTGATTTCATCGTTCACGCTCAAGTTCCTACAAAGACATGAAAACGAAATAATTAGAATAAAATATAATAATCGAAATACTAACATATATAAATTAAGAGATATATTATGTAATAATTACGTGACTCACATTCCAATGGTTAAGTTAGATAAGGCTTAGGAGAAGGTTAAAATTGTAAATTGAGTTATATTACGTACCTCTAGATCATCAACTTTATCTCTCTTTTATAGTGAAGGAGTCCTCGTTTGGCTAGGCCTTTGGTTGCGTAGTTTAGGGAAAGTGATCTTGATGTGGAGATCCTTTTCTGATTAGGAGTTGCCCATGTGGGATGGTTTCCCTACACGACTCGTTTTCCTAGATCTACGAGAGAGGTTTCCCTTTTTGAATGTTGTCCATGCAAGAGTGTTTTCTTGCCCAACTTATACTCTAATATATGTTTCCTAGTCGGATCCAATGTGTCGTTGGCATGCCTATCTTGGGTAAATATCTTAGATACTTGCCTTAAAGGTTTTACGAGTATTGGGCCTGACTGCGTGACGTGTGGGCTTACTGGCTCATTGTAACTCGAACCCGACTGTCTGGATTTTGCCATTGATGGGCTTGCGATGGGCTTGCTGCTGTTTGGGCCTCGCTGGATTAAGTGTGCAATCGGGTCCGCTTCGTTCTATAGACGAGATTATCATGACACATGTGCAGTGTTGATTAGGGGATGGTTTGATATATCATTAGCTACTCCCCCGAGTTAGTAGGCCATCTTATCGATCCACTACGTCATTTCATGAAGCAGTTGTGCACTCATGATGATTGAGTATGAGTGATTTCCTCGAGTGGCGAATTGCATTAATTGGGGGTGAGCATGTTTGAAACCGAAAAAGGCAGGAGCTCAACTTTCTATAGATCTCCTACCTGTGGAGTATAACTCATTTTTACTCTTTCGATCTCCGAGATTCTGTTATGTTGTATTGTCTGTTGTACTTTTGACTTTGCTCAACTTTCGTATTTGAAAGATTGTACTTTCTTTCAAAGTGGGTTGGGATCTGCTTTCTGATGAACTATTCGTCTAGGGCCATAAGTTTTTTTAGGAGAGGTTGCTATCTGAGTCTGATCTAGAATTCCTGCTTAAGACATTCGGGATTCCTGATGATCTGGTGATTTGCACTCTGGGCGTCGATCTGACGCCATTGTACCCTCCTGAGGGGTTTATCTGTCTTCACCAACGTATGCTGCAATCGGGTGTCCGCTTTTCTGTTATCAAGGAGATCTGGGAGTTCCTGGCGTACCTCGGCATTGCACCCACTCAACTTGTGCCGAACAGGTATAAGACTTTGATCGCCATTCTGATTAGGGCTAAGGTTGCTGGTATCCAAATGTCTTTGAGGGCGATGCAATTGCTCACTTCTCTTCGGATAAACGAGCACGATGTGTGTGTGCTGACATTGCCGGACTGCTTCGGCAAATGGCCTGATGATTTCAAATCGTGGCAGAAGTACTGTTTCATGGCTCTTGCGGACTCTCTGTACTTTGAGCTTGTTGGTCGTCTGGTCGAGTGTGAATTTGGACCACTGAGTAAGTTGATTCCTTCTCCGGTCTTGCTTGTGTCAACTGCTTATTAGATTGACCTATTGTGAGTTTTGCAAGGAGATTATCTATTTTGCCTCTTTATACTGAAGATAAAACAACTTTTGATGTGTTCCGCGACATGCCTCGTTTGGAGGTAGAGGATGTAGTCAAGCGTTCTAATGTTGAGCGCAACGGTCTGTGGGCTTATTGGCATGTGGCTTTCACTGTGTATTGAGTGAAGAAGTCACAGCCTGAAGGCGCGTCTGTTTCGCGGAAGAGGAAGTTTCCCAAGCTTAAGGTTCCAAGCCCTTCAAGGAAGGCAGAAATAAATGAGGCGTTTTCTTCTCCTGTGCATCAGAAGAAATCTCGTGCTTTGTCTAGGTCCATCCACAGGCGTCTGGCCTCGTTCGAAGGACATGATGTTGTCAGGCAAGAGCCTGGTGAGACTATTGTTTCTAAGGGGCGTGATGCTCAAGTCATGGCCCATGTCTCTCTTCCTGACTTGGAGAAAGAATATCTACAAATGGTGGGTGTGGAGGATGTTACCAAACTGAGCACCAAGCAGGTGGAGTTTATGAATAAGATGCTGCTACAGGCGGGCATGGAAGCTTCGAACGTTCGTCCTTTTTCAAAAAAGGAATTCAAGCTCCGTCCCTCTCTAGATAATGAACCTGTTGAAAAGTCGTCATGGTAAAGGTTCTCCTTCTTGTCGCTCGTAATGTGCTCCATCTCGTTCTCGTTCTCATTATCAACTGATGACGGGTTTGAGGAATAAATCGCTTCCCTCTTCCCTTGAAGCTGGATCGACACGTGAGAGAGAGCCTGCTGCTGCGAACAAATGGAAAGTTGTTGATGAGGGCCTTGATGCAGTGAAGACAGCTAAGGGCGGATCTAGAGTGATTTCGGCTTCGAATGATCTTCATCCGGATGCACGAGTTAGTCTGTTTGCTCCAGATGTAATAAGGATGAGCAACCAAGCTTGGCATCAGAAGGTTGACATCTCTTACGTTGCGAGGAATCATATCAGCAGGTGGAGAGACGCTAGGAGAACGCTTATATAAATGGCAGAAACACCTCGTGTTGGGGATGTTATATCTGAATCAAGTGGTCGCGTCTGGAATTGAAGTCAAGACCACTCGAGAGAGTGTATATACCATGGAGCGAGTCTTCGCAAACCTGCAAAAGTCATACTCCAATGCTCTTCACGAAATTGAGTCATTGAGGAAGCAACTTAAAGCTTTCTCAGATACTGGAGCGGAGTCCGGGTCCATTGGGTCGGAGGCTCAAAAGGCTATCTTGGAAGCATTTGAGTCTGACTTGGCGGGGGTAGTGTCCGCAAGGGATCGGTTCAAGAATGAAGTGAACCTTGTCCATCATGACTTGTAGCTTGCCCGTGGTTCTGTGGATGGAGTGAAGGTTGAACTGCAAGCTCTGCATGCTGAGAGGATTAAGAAGGAGTTCGAGTGGACTTTCCAGTGTCAGCAGTTGGAGGCTAATGCTGAATTTCATAGAGTGAAGTGAACATCGCCAATGATAAGCTGGATGCTAAGCAGTCCAATACTGAAATCCTGTCGGACGAGTTGGAGCAACTGAAGTAGGAGCTCGCCGAGTCAAGAGGGCGTAAAGAGAAGCTTCTCAAAGCCCAGACCACATTTGAATTCAGCAGAGTCGTGCATGGAAGATTGGACCTGTTGCGTCTGAAGAAGGAAGAGCACCCCGACTTGGATCTCTCCTATTAAAAAGATATAGCATTTGCAGAGTTTGGAGCGATCTTCGATTAGTTTGAAGAAGAAGGAGACCCTGATGAGGGGGATCGATAGGCAGCACAAACATATGTGTCTCCTGCTAAGCCTAGTTCTATTGTATCTGACTTTCCTCCTAACGAGGGGTGAATCCTGTACTTGAGTTTGCAAATGAATAGTACTTTGCACTTTTTATCTTTCTTTGCCTTTTCCTACTAGCTTGTACATGCTTCGTCTTATTTCGACATTAATTGTCAGACGAGGACTTTGCTGGGCTAGGTAGCTCATGTTTGATTCGTTGTTGGGAGCTCTGACTTATTATGTTGCAGTTCTGGTCAGATTCCTTTTTAGAGATCGGGGAGTGTAATACACCCTCTGTCTGACGGCTTGGTTATCTATTGGACCAAGAGTTGTTATTATTAGTGTATTAGTCAGACTGTGGTCCTAGTGCTTCCACCTTTATAGATGATTGGACATAGTCTTTACGAGTTGTTTGAGTCTTGTTTTCAGAACTCTGACCGGGCGTTTGACTCGTCTTTATTTGTTATTCGTATAATAGGCTTAATTGGACTGGGGGTTGTTATCGCCAGTTATGACTGACTAAACTGGGGTTAGGTTTCGGCGACCATGGTGCTCCCTGGCAAGTAAGTAGTCTTCACCAGGCTACATGAGCACTAACTAAGCTCCCACTTTCCATCCCATCTTTTTTCTGTTCGTGGCGGACAAGGAATTGGAGCGAGCTAATAGTTATCATCGTCTGTCGTTCTGACTAAACTTTTGGCGAGGGTTCGACAATCATTGTATGTAGTTGGCCAATTATCCCTGGCATGCTGTCTTTACCAGGCTACATGAGCACTGACTAAGCTCCCACTTTCTAGGCCATCGGAATCCACGCACAGAGAACTAGGCTTTGAGCAGACCAAAACAATCGTCATCAGTGGCAACTAAGCTTTGGTGAGGGTTCGACGATCGCTGTCTGCATACAAGTAGTAAGCCTAGCAAGCCATCTTAATCAGGCGTCAAGAGCGCTGACTAGACTCCATTTTCTAGGCCGTCGAAATCAGTTATTCGTGGACTAGGCTTCGACCGACAAGAAGCTATCGTCGTCGATCATCACCGACTAAGGTTTGGTCGGGTTTGGTCTTTATTACCCATGTTTGGACAATGATCCCTAGCAAGCCATCTCAATCAAGCATCAAAATGCTGACTTACTTAACTCGCCTGTAAGATTCTGAGTGTGTAAGTCTGATATGGGGGTCATGACTTACTTGGCTCGCTTATGAGATTATGGGCGTGTAAGTCTGATTTGGGGGTCTTGACTTACTTAACTCGTCTATAAGATTCTGGGCGTGTAAGTCTGACTTGGGGTTTCTGACTTACTTAACTCGCCTGGTGGTATGATTCCAGTGTCGGATCGACTAATCAGACTAATAATAGATTGACTGGCTTTAATGAACAACATCGAATTAATAGTGGAGCAGATGCCTTGGGTTTAATAATAATACTCTATAGGCGCGCTCCTAATTTCACTAGCGCTCAGGGCCTTTGCAGTTGGTTCTTTGCAAGTCACAATTAGCTATTGTATGACCAGGACTTGAACATGCAGCACAAACCTCAGATGAAACGTTTGCGGGAGGTGCAGGTTGAGTCACATTAAAAAATGCATTTATCTTTTGAGCCAAAGTCATAACAACTTTCTCTAACTTCGATGTAGAAGGGGAGTGAACAAATGGATCTCTAATCTCATATATACCACCCTTATGCCTATCAAACTCCTTTCTCGAATAATCCCATTGCTGAGAATTTTCGAAAAGTGTCTCAAAGAATTCCCATATTTCATTGATGCTCATTTTCATTAGTGACCGACCACTAGTGGCATCAATCATATGACAGTTTTGAGGAGTTAAACCATCTTGGAAGTAATGAACTAGTCGCCACTTCTCAAATCCATGATGAGGACACCTGATAATGAGTTCATTGAACCTTTCCTAGCATTCATAGAAATGCCCGCCCTCTTTTTGCTGAAAATTAGATAAATTTCGTCGGAGGACATTCGTTTTATGAATGGGGAAGTATTTTGTCAAGAATTTTCTTGACAACGCATCCCATGATGTGATGGATCCCGTCTCTAATGCATTTAACTATGATTTTTCCTTATCTTTCAAAGAAAAGGGAAACAACCTAAGGCAGACCGAATCGTCAGAAAAGTTCAGGTACTTCAAAGTGATGCAGATGTCAAGAAACTCTTTGACATGAAGATAAAGGTCTTTTTTCTCAAAACCATAAAAAGAAGGCAGCAGATGACTAATAGATGGTTTGAGTTCAAAACTGTTTGCATTTGTCTCAGGTAATACAATGCAAGATGGAGCACTACTAGGAAAAATGGCGAAGTAATCCTTAAAGGCCTTCTCCTCAGCCATCTCTGTGGATAAGGATGATGAACCTAAATAAGTAATGGGGATTTCAAAGAATTCCTCAAATTCTTGTCGGACAAGCCTACTCTTAGAATCACACACCCAGGTACGCATAAACTATTGGATATCGAAGGTTCAAAATCAACACTCCTAAACATGCTTCAATTTTTTTAATGCAAGCCTAACCGCTATATGAAGATGACCTAACTCTAAAAATTAAAAACAACGGAACCCTAAATGATGCACAAACAAAATGAATGGCAGACGACCCTAAATCTTTTCTTTACTAATGCACGGCTGAAATTCAATTCAATTTACCTAACCGTGGGAGAGGCACGGTAATTTCCTATCAATCCGCCTCTACAGAGTTCCTCCCACCTCTTTTTCCACTATCTAACTCAAAGTGATATGCTAGTTCAAGAACTATTCCCAGATGGGATATCTTCCTTCACTCGACCACTTTAAGCTATCAAACGTCCAAAGAGGGTCCCTATGAGCGTCACACCTGTCCTAAATAATTATCTTGCTACAAATTTTAAATAGTGAAGGCCTAGGTTCCTAACCCTAAAATAGATGGTGATTAACCTATCCGCGGGAGATGCCACGAAAGTTTCAACTCAATCCTGCTACTATTCAAAGTTGTATGCAATACTACCAAGAACAAGCTAAACACAAGTGATCACATAGAAACCGCGTGCAGATGCGGTGGGTAGAAGTTACCTCCGACGTGAACCTCTTTCGGGTTACTTGCGACGCCGAGTAGAAGTTGATTTCTGAGAGTTTCCTCGCGAATCGCAGTATTTCACTTTGTTCCCACTTGAGCTCCTATGTGTGTGACCGCCTGAAAAATAAATGGAAAAATAATTCAAACTCAAGAAAATAAAACAAATAAGAAAGTGACTCGTAACACTGTTCCTAAAAATAAAATTAAACCTAATTTATAAAATAGCAAAAAAAAAAACCCTGGATTTCGATTGTACTGTTACAATCCTCGGCAACGGCGCCAAAAACTTGATGGAGATTTTATTAACCTAAATTAATAAGTTAATAAACCCTACTTGTAATACGTCAAGTGCACGACTATCTAACTAGTAGATAGTGGCAAATACGGGTCGATCCCACGAGGATTGTCGAGACATTCGAACTCTAATACTTATTTAAACTAATTTAGAGTTGGGGATTGCAGCAAATGAATATTACTAAATTAAGATAACTAAATTGACAACTAAAATTAAACTGCTAAGATGATAAGAGAGTAGACCGAGACATCGAATCCACCACAGGTTCTTCGAGATTCGTGTAATCTAAATTATTGTTTTCAAGAATCAACACGACTAATCTAAAGATTAATCTACATTTGCAATTGATTTCAGCAAATGCATAAACCCCTAGCATTGCATGTCTTTCTACGACACACACAATCACATGTTTATTTTAACTAATTCTAAACCCCTATCATTGCATGTCTTCTTACGGCACACACAATCACAGATTCAAATTAATTGATTAAAGCAGACTTCGAATATCAACAATGGGAACTTCTAACTACTGATTAGTCTAGATAATTATTCCGGATATAATCGATGAAAGCAAATTATTGAAATTCAGAAATCAACTGTGTTTAACATTCAAGCATATAGAAAACAATAAATCCAGATACGAAAAACTCTAGGAAACCTTGTGGTTTCATCTTCGCCTCGACATGGGGTCTAGAAGATCATGGTGGATGACGTCATAGCACTAGTGTAGGTGGAATCCATCTCAGCATGTACACACGCCATGAAAAAGGCTGCAAGTGGACTGTTGTGGCTCAGACAAGATCTGGGGTGGCAATATCCTGTGCAATAGTGACTGTGCAGTGGTACAGAGCAAAAACACAAGTGTAAATAGCCTGCAAGTTTTTGTTTTAAATTTCCCGCCATGAACTCAGAGTTCTTCGTCTCCAATGAGCCGCTCCCTGCGTCTTCGTCCAGTGAGCTTCCTATTCGCTGAACCTGCAAGAGATGAAGACCAAGTGAGGAAGATACGAGAGAAGGCGAAAGGAGGAAGATAACGGGGGAGGTGAAGTAGGGAGGTGCTCTCTGTTTCTACTCATGTTCTTGCTCGGCTAATGATTCTTCTTCTCCGGTGAACCTGCAAGCAAGAGATAAAATCAGGGAGAAAGATAGAGAGATTGAGGAAAATGGAAGGAGAATGAAGGAGGGAGAGAGAAGAGTGGTGACGAAACATGGGTTGTGCCCCCTCTATTTCGTGGTGTGCGGACGGCGGCTCTGATGATGTGTGGTCTGTGTTGTTTGGCCATTGGTTAAAGACAAGAGGAAGGAACAAGGGATTCGTTGTGGCTGAAGAAAAACAACAGACAGATAAACAGGGACGTGTGGCTCTGTTTCGTGGTGAAAAACAGTGATGGTGGTGTTTGTGGTTGTGTTGCGCCGCCGATCCTCCTACTGAGTGAGGATCGCCTGCAGGGTGATGGTGCGAAGAACAGGAGAGGAAAAGAAAGGGACGTGAGAGAGACAGGTCGTAGGGGCGAGGATGTGAGATGATGATGATGGCGTGGTTATGGTGGTCCGTTAGTGGTGATAGACGGAGGTATCTATGTCTCTGCCAAGGAGGAGAGGAAAAGAGTGGAAGGGAGGCCAAGGAACGTAGGAAGGAGTTCGGGGAAGAGAAGGGAGAGAGGAAATCTAAATAGGGTTCTCCTCTTTCCTTGTTAGGTTGGGTTTGGGTTTCTAGGTCAGCATTTGGGCTTGGGCTTAGGTTAAATTAGGTGAACTTAAGTTTATTTGGGTTAGGTTTAGACATGTGACCTGTTACTTTGTACCACCATTAGAATCAACCAATTTATCATTCCTCAAATTGTCGCCTTAATGCGATTTCATCATTCACACTCAAATTCTTACAAAAACATGAAAACGAAATAATTAGAATAAAATATAATAATCAAAACACTAACATATATAAATTAAGGGATATATTATGTAATAATTTCGTGAATATCATCCGCATCTCGGTCAATGTCTTCATGTGGGACCTATTTGATTGCTCTCTCTCGAGACCGGCCTCGTGGAGGATGTAGATTACTCTAGAAGCTTCCTTTTCGATCTTCTTGACAATGTCCGCTCTTTCCTTTGCTTGGATCTGTCTCCAGTCCTAGCCTAGGAACTCTTTGAGTTTGCCTTTCCTCATCTAGTACTCGACTTCTCCTCTGAGGTTTCTCCTTCGTAGGCGCAATATTTATTGTTGTCACACCTAGCAGGGTCTCCTCGCTGCTTAGACGGCCAATTCAGATCTTCCCAATCCTTGATGGAATCCAAGATGTCAGACAAACTGGTGTTGAGAAGGGTGACAGACCTGGATCTGACGTAATTTGAGGTCTTGTCCTACCTGGGGCGGCCTGGGTCAATCTTGTTGTCTGTGTGCTTCCTCTTGTTACTGTCATCGTCCTCTTTCTTCTCCCCCTTTTTCCTATCATTTGGGACATAGGGTCTCTTCTTTAATTCAGCCTCTCTTGGTGGCCAACATTTCGTCCAGAGTGATGTATCTTTGGGCATCTCTGAGCAAGTCTGTAATATTGGCTGGGAGTTTGATAATCACATAATTAGAACATTTTTTTACCTCTTATTATATTTTTGTTAATCCTTGTTTTATTTTATTTTAAATTAATTATTAAAAATTTTTGTTTTTGTAGAATTCGGAGCAATAACGAAGAAATCAAAGGAAAATGCAATGAATAAATCACAGAGGGTGACTTCAGAGGAAGTGGAAGTGAGAATAGCCTAAGCCCATAACCTAAACTCAAAACCAACTCCGTAAACCCAAACCCAATCAAACCAAAAGCATATTCTCTTAATTATCCAAGATTCTAGTTTGATTTAAGCCTTAAATCACTCATTGAACCCTCCCCTTAACTTGTCTAAGTTCATTTTCTTAATTCTCTATAAATACAATAGAAATGAATAAGAAAGGGGAAGAAGAAAAGGAAAAGAAAAAAAATACAGAATACCAAAACCTCATCTTCACAATTTGTGATTCTCATCACCATCCCAACCAAGCAAAATCACCACCCACAACCTATCCATCTCTTTTTTCTCTCCTTCACTCCACCGAAACAGGGGTGTGACAACCCTGTTTCACTTCATCTTCAACCACCGTCACCGGCTACACCACCACTCACCACTCGATTCTCATATCTCATTCATTTTCTTCATCACAGCGCCCATCAACCACCACCAACATCTTTCGCCGGAAAACCACATCAGCTCTTGTCGCAGTCCCTGCTCACCACCAGACAGGAGCAGATCGCCCACAACATCTTCCCGCCTCTCTCTCTGTTCAAAATGAGGAAGAAAAGTTGGGGTGCTATTTGCACCCCACCTTATAACTCAGTACCACCACAGAGACTTAAATCAAGTTGAGGCTACTGGCACCCAGTGGACCTTGCTGAGAGCACCTCGGCTGAGAAAGATCAGAACTATTTGCACCCACTGGGATCCGCTGAGCCACACTGGACCTGTTCCTGTTTGAACCTTGCTGAATGCTCTGTAACACCACAGTGAATTAAGTCTCAAATTCTAGAATTAATTTCATTTTACTTTATTATTCCATGATTAATATTAATTGATTCGCGATTTATAATATTTTACTTTCACCTAATATGTTATGCATCTTAGGTTGTTAGAAAAATATTATGTTATAAATCAAGCATGTTTTAATTGAATAATTAAACTTGTGATTAATTGTGCCCTAACAAGACAATTAATGCTAGGAGTTTATACATTGCTAGAGTCATTTATTTGAAATTGGAATAATAAGAAAAATTGAATATAATTTTAGGAGCTTGAAAAATATTTTGCAAATTGTGGTTTCCCTCCAACTCTTTTCTTTTATTTATTGTTATTACTTTTGTTTAACTCGGATTTTTAAACACTGTAACCCCCATTTTCTCCAAATTAGCTTAGGTAAATTACTAAATTCAATTTAATCCACCTTCCTCGTGGGATCGACCCGTACTTGCCGTTGTCTACTAGTTAGACACCGTTCACTTGCAGTTATTACAAGTGGGTCAAATTAGTCTCTTTGTTTAGGCCAGTTAAACCCGCAACAAGTTTTTGGCGCCGTTGTCGGGGAAGGTAGCGGTGTAATTGAATTTAAGATTTATTTTAACTAATTTAAAAAAAAAATTCAGAAAAAATAACAAAGTTTTATTTTTATTTTGTTAAGTTCTTTTTACACTCATTTCGTGTTATTTGTTTGATTTTGCAGAATACACGCTTCTCGAGGAAATTGGACGATCCTGCAAACATCAAACAAATTTTAATTTTAATTAAATTTTTTTTTGTTATGGGAGTTTTAATTTTATTTTCACCTCGTTTTACAAGTGTGTGGTGTAATATATTTTGTAAACTCTACTGTTTTCCATTTTTAATCACCTAAAAAAAAAAAAAAACCCAAAATTTTCCAAGTCAAAAGAAATTATAGGGAAACAATTTTAATTGTTACCCAATAAATTTTTTTATGATTTAGAAATCCGATTTCTAAGACCAAGACCAATAATTTGATTGCATATGCTTGTGTGCTGATTGAAACGGATAAAAAGAAGTCAGACATTTTTTTGAATTGTGCTAACTTTTTGTGCAGAACGGAATACGCACACTGTAAGTACTTCTATCACACGCAATGTATTAGCGACCCGGGTGCTTTGTGTAATTGTTTGAAATTGTGTGATTGGTTGTTTAATTTCTGTAATTGTGGATGCTAAACTTTAGTAATTCATAATAAGCAGACCCAACTTCTAAATAGAAACAGGTGAGACTTGATATCCCCACCTCATCACTCCAGCTGTGTGCAACTAATAGCCAAACATAATTAAAATCAGTTAGCAAGTTAGATAAAGCCATCTTTTAGGTACGGTGTTCATAGGACAACCAAGACCAAGGTGAATCCAATAAATTTTGTGTTGACGAAAGCTAAAAGTGACGATGGGTTTAATCATTCAATGAACTCCGAGAGGCCACTGCCACAAGGGTAATTTACTCGGTACGCCGAGACATAAGTAAGCTACGATCCACAAGAAGAATTGATATAACTAACAATTTTGGGTTAGGAACACAAGCCTCAAGTGTACATTTAACATCACATCGTTCTCACATCTATTGGCTTACAGAGCGGTAGCACAAGGAAGTACTTAATTGAACCATTGTGACCTACTTCTCTTGTGCGATAATCCTGTTTCTTTGGAACAAAACTCTAGCCTACTGATTTTGAACTTTGTGGTGTAAAGTATACATTCTTAGGATCATCTTGTAGCACCCATTGCTCTGATATAAAGATTACATAAGAAATAATCTGTCCCCCAAAGATAAAAAGATAATTAATCTCAAAAACAATGATTGCTTAGGGAGGCATTTTTTCTTGTGCATCAATTGGTTGCTGATTGTGTTTGAGTCTGTGCGTGATTTTTTTTTTAAGGTTAGTACACATTTCAAACCTCACTTGGTGTAGACCTATTTATGCGTCTTTGGGAACGGGATTCGAGAGGTAGACTAATTCGAGAAGATCCTGTAGAGTTGTCTGAAGTCCCCATTGACCTTCTAGAATCGTTCTCCTTGTCGAGTGAGACCACTGAAATGGCTGGGGAGAGAGCATTTAAGGATTATTTCTCTCCACGTTCCAATAACACCCCATCTTGCATTGTCTTACCTGAGACCACTGCAAGTAGCTTTGAGCTAAAACCATCAATTATCCACCTTTTGCTTTCCTTTTATGGTCTAGAAAAAGAGGATCCCTATCTTCATGTCAAAGAGTTTCTTGACATTTGTGCTACTCTAAAATATCCCAATTTTTCTGATGATTCAGTTCGTCTTAGGTTGCTCCCATTTTGTTTACAAGATAGGGCGAAGTCATGGTTAAACTCCTTAGAAACTGGAACCATCGACACTTGGGATGCCCTATCAGAAAAATTTTTGACAAAATATTTTCCTATTCATAAAACAAATGCCATCCGAAGAGATATATCTAATTTTCAACAGAAAGAGGGTGAGCATTTCTATGAATGTTGGGAAAGATTCAATGAACTCATTGCTAGGTGTCCCCATCACGACTTTGAAAAGTGGCGTTTGGTTCAATACTTTCAAGACGTGTTAACCCCTCAAAACCGTCGAATGATTGACGCCACTAGTGGTGGGTCACTTTTGAAGATGAGTGCTAATGAGATTTGGGAACTCTTTGAAGCTATTTCTGAAAATTCTCAACAATGGGATTATTCAAGAAAAGACTCGGATAGGCGAAAGGGTGGTTTGTATGAAATAAGAGCTACACCATCTACTCCTCATCTTCCTCCTTCTTCAAGGTTGGAAGCAGTTGTAATGACAATGGCACAAAAGATTGATGCATATCTGGAAAAGTCTCAGCCATCAGTCCAAACCAATGTTCCATCCGAGGTTTGTGCTGCATGTTCAAGTTCTAGTCATTCCACATTAGACTGTCACTTGAAAAATGAGTACCCTGCTTATTTTGCTGAGCAAGTCAATGCATTCAATACCTTTTGGCAATCTGGTTATAATCCATACTCAAATTTTTACAATCCAGGTTTAGCCAAACACCCTAATCTCTCATGGGCCCATGGTCAACATCAAGGAGGCCCAGTTGTTATCCCTCAAGCTCCTCGAGCTCCAATTCCTGCTAATAGGCCTCAATTCAATCAAGATGTACCTCCCTCTAACACTCAGAGTTTACAGGATACAGTGAACCAATTTATGTAGAGAACAGGAACGATGCTCGAACAGAACTCTCAGGCTATCACCGAACTAAGAGCTACTTCTCAACAACAATCTCAAGCCATCCAAAAGTTTGAGATGACTGTGAGTCAAATAGAAAAATCCTTTCCTGAAAGAGAAGCAGGAAGATTCCCTGGTCAACCCATTCAAAATCCTAAGAGCCAATTCGAAATAGGCAGTGCATCTCAGCCACGCAATGAAGATGTCAAATCTATCATCACCCTTAGGAGTGGAAAACAAGTTGACAACCAAATTAGAATGCCTAATTTGATTGATCCTGAATCTTAATCCACGCCAAAGCAAGTCACGCCTCCATCTGAGAAGGAGGCTGATAAAGCCTCATCTTCTCAAGAGGATCATCATCTTGACTCTGATCCCACCAAGGCATCCTATATGCCTAGAACACCATTTCCATCGCGGTTAGTTCCGGCGAAGAAAGGAACAAATGCCAACAATATAATGAAAAATTTTAAACAAGTTCAAATCAAAATTCCATTACTCGAGGCCATTAAGCAAGTTCCCTCTTATGCAAAGTTTTTGAAGGATTTGTGTACACAAAAGCGAAAACTGAATGTGCACAAAAGAGCCTTCCTAACTGAGCAAGTCAATTCCATCCTTCAACACAAAACCCCACCTAAGTACAGAGATCCTGGTTGCCCGACTATTTCATGTGTGATTGGTGATCATATGATTGGGAAGGCACTGTTAGATTTAGGGGCAAGTGTTAATCTATTGCCATATTCAGTATATGTTCAATTGGGTATTGGTGAGTTGAAACCAACTCAAGTGACGCTGCAATTGGCGGACAGATCTGTCCGTGTCCCCCGCGGTGTCCCCGCGGTGTGATAGAGAATGTGATCATTAAGGTTGAAAATTTTTATTTCCCTGTGGACTTCATAGTCCTTGACACACAACATGTTCACAATCCCTCTAATCACATTCCAGTTATTTTGGGTCATCCATTTTTTGCCACATCCAATGCTATCATTAACTGTCGAAATGGAATCATGAAATTATCATTTGGTAACATGACCGTCGAACTCAACGTATTCAATGTAAGTCAACAACCTCCCGAGTCAGAGGATTCCTTTGAGGTTAACATGATTGAGAGTTTGGCGGAACATTCATTTCCTCAGTTAATGATCCTTTAGAGGCTTGTTTGACTCATTTTAATTTAGACTTCGATATTAATGATTCCATCAGGGAAGTCAATGCTTTTCTTGACTCTACCCCTATAATAGAAACCAGTTATAAATGGAAGCCTAGGGTGGAACCTCTTCCACTCAGTGAGTCAAAACAAGTCCCTTCCGTTGAAAAACCACCCAAGCTCGACCTAAAAGTATTACCTAACAACCTCAAGTATGCATTTTTAGGTGTTGACAATACCTTACCTGTTATTATTTCATTTGCATTGACTGAAGAACAGGAAGGAAAATTGTTAGATGTTTTAAAAGAACATAAAACAACACTTGGGTGGACTATCGCGGATATTAAAGGAATAAGTCCAATAGTTTGCATGCATCGCATTCATATCGAAGATAATGCCAAAGTATCGCATGAAATGCAGCGTAGACTTAATCCTAATCTAAAGGAAGTTGTCCGAGCCGAAGTGCTCGAATTGTTGGATGTGGGTATAATCTACCCAATTTCGGATAGTCCTTGGGTCAGTCTATTCAAGTTGTCCCAAAGAAGTCAGGGGTAACGGTAATAAAAAATGACAAGAATGAATTAGTACCAACTCGCATGACCACGGGGTGGCGAGTATGTATTGATTACCGTAAGTTGAACTTGGTCACAAGGAATGATCACTTTCCTCTTCCTTTCATTGATCAGATGCTTGAAAGGTTAGCCGGACATGATTACTATTGTTTTCTTGATGGGTATTCCGGTCATAACCAAATCCCCATTGCACCCGAGGATCAAGAGAAGACCACATTCACTTGTCCCTTTGGTACTTTCGCATATCGGAGAATGCCCTTTGGATTGTGTAACGCACCCGCTACTTTTTAGCGGTGCATGCTTAGCGTTTTTTTCGATATGGTTGAGAGGTTCCTCGAGGTGTTTATGGATGATGTCTCAGTATTTGGTGATTCATTTGATGAATGTCAACATCATTTAACTTTAGTGTTAAATAGATGTGTGGAGAAAAATCTTGTCTTAAATTGGGAGAAATGTCATTTTATGGTACGACAGGGCATTGTTCTTGGACATGTAATTTCACACAAGGGAATTGAAGTCGACAAAGCCAAAATTGATTTAATTTCGAGTCTTCCACCTCCAAAGACGGTTAAGAAAATTAGATCTTTTCTAGGCCATGCTGGATTTTATCGGAGATTCATCAAAGACTTTAGCAAAATCGCTCGTCCTTTATGCAATTTACTTGCTAAAGACGCGGTTTTTGTTTTTGATGAAGATTGTTTGAAAGCTTTTGAGAAGCTTAAACAATTATTGACTTCAGCTACAATCATCCAATCTCCTAATTGGAACTTTCCCTTTGAGCTTATGTGTGATGCTTCTGACTTTGCACTAGGAGCTATCCTAGGACAACGATTGGACAAAAAGCCACATGTCATTTATTACGCTAGTAGAGCTCTATAAGACGCACAGCTTAATTACTCTACCACTGAGAAAGAGTTATTAGCTGTAGTCTTTTCTCTAGACAAATTTCGGTCTTACCTTATAGGATCCAAAGAAATAATTTTACTAATCATGCGGTGTTAAAGTATATTTTCTCTAAAAAAGATGCTAAACCTCGCTTAATTCGATGGGTCCTATTGCTACAAGAGTTTAATATTTAAATTCGGGACAAGAAAGGTTCGAAAAACATTGTAGCTAACCATTTATCTAGACTTCTGGTAGAGTCATCTAGCGAATATTTACCATTGAATGAGTCATTTCCTGATGAGCAATTATTTGCTCTCTCCCAATTACCTTGGTATGCAGATATCGTGAACTATCTTGTTACAGGTCAACTTCCTTTTAAGTGGTCTAAACAAGATAGGTCCAAATTTCTTGCTGAGGTTAGACATTTCTTCTGGGATGATCCATACTTGTTCAAGTATTGTCCTGATCAGGTTATCAGGAGATGTGTTCCTGAGAGTGAATTTCACAGCATCATCTCATTTTGTCATGAGCAAGCTTGTGGTGGTCATTTTAGCTCTAGAAAGATAGCTGTAAAAGTTTTGCAGAGTGGTTTTTATTGGCCTGCCCTTTTTCAAGATACTCATGCCTTTTGCACCACTTGTGATCGATGCCAACGAATGGGTTCCATTTCTCGTCGCAACATGATGCCCCTTACTAATATTCTTGTGGTTGAAATTTTTGATGTTTGGGGTATTGATTTCATGAGACCATTCCCGCCTTCGTTTGGCAATCTTTTCATCCTTGTTGTTGTGGATTATGTGTCCAAATGGGTAGAAGCGATACCATGTAAAATGAATGACCACAGGGTTGTGGTAAGATTCTTAAAAGATAATATCTTTTCTCGTTTTGCTATTCCGCGTGCCATTATAAGTGACGGTGGTTCTCATTTTTGCAATAGACCGTTTGAGCTATTAGTAAAAAAAATACTCCATCACTCATAAAGTTGGCACCCCCTATCATCCACAAACAAGTGGGCAAGTTGAGATTTCCAATCGGGAGATTAAAAACATTCTAGAGAAGACTTAAGCCATGTTCCCACATGGAGCTGTGGAGATCGTTAACCCTAAGGATGGCCATGTATTTAAGGTAAATGGTCAATGACTTAAGCCATTCTTAGAGTTACCTCGATTAGAAGTCGAGGTTGATGTGATTATATTAGAGGACCCTGTGTATCAGAATTGAGGATCTTTTGGGTTTTGTCGAGTTGATGACGTTAAACCAAGCGCTACTGGGAGGATGCCTACCTTTTGTTGTAAGAGTGCATGTTGAGTGTGTATTTTATCTATTTCTATTAACTAATCCACAATTCTTTTGTCTCTGAGCTCTCATCGGTGGATTACTTGTGGAAATTGGTAAAATCTTCAACGCGGTAATATTGTTCTAACCTTCTCTCATGTACTTATTTCATTCATTTGTAAGAATTATTTTGTTAAACATTGAGGACAATGTTTGGATTAGGTTTGGGGGTAGGGTTCATGAGTCGGTGAGTTTTTTGTAGTGTTTTCTTTTCTTATTCTTAAAAAAAAAAAATTGTGCTTTTCTGTCAAGAAAACTTGGTCTTTTGCGATTATGAAAATGAATTTTAAATGTTTTATGCTCAAGAAAATGTAAGCCAACTTGACATATTGGTATATTGATAAATACTGAAAGTTTAGTATGATCCTTAAGTTAGATCTAGTTCATAAGATTTTTCAACTCGATTATCTTTGCACCATGAGCCATGTTAGCATAACTTGAAGTTAATGAGTGAAGTATATACTAGAAAACCTTAGAATAATAGTGGAGACTTAACCTTGAAAGTTTTGAACCTTTCTATTTTTTCGAGGGTTATACATAAACTCTGATTTTTCTTGAGTCCGTATTATCTCGTTGATGATCTCATTATTCTCATTTTTCTGATCAATTGCTTTGGGAATGACATCAAAATTGAATTATTACACTAGAACTTCTCAGCTTATTCAATTGAGATGTCATAATACTGACCCGAATTTAGGAAATGATCTAGGCATTTTTTCCTTTTCTTTCTTTAGACCATTAACTAGCCTTTTAACTTACCCATAACATTAACCTTTTTGTAGCCTTTTGAGCCTTAGAATAACTTTTATTTGTTAACCCATTAACCTTTACCCAACTTTTATGGGAATGTGTATGGATGGATATACTTGGTGTAAAAAGGGCATTAAAGAGCAAAATATGAGATATTTCATTAATCATCTATGTGAAAAAAAAATGATTCCTCAATGAGGATAAAGATGTGAGAATGAAGAAAAAATTGATGGTGCGCAACATTGGTTTATTCTTGACAGCCCTAATTGTTCGTGAATGGGTGTCTACATTCCTAGAAATTTTTGTTAGAATTCTTCGACATTCTTTATTAACCATTACCCAAGCCCCGTTACAACCCAATAAAGTCCTAGTTGATCTTAGGTAAAGGTTGGTTCCGTAGATGTGGAGATTTAATAACCAAGACCTATGGTGTTTGATTCAACATTCCCAAAAGTAATTGATATTCCTGTCTATGAGATCATGTTCATTCCATTCTTAAAAAGTTTGTTCTTCATAATACTATATGTGAGATGATTGTTTTCCATTATTTACTCTCTCCTCACATATAAACCGAGTGAAATACCAAATCTCTGAGTGCTTTATTGTGAGTGACATGAGAGGTTTGAAGTCAAAACAAACTTTCTACAGGAGATTTAGTCATTATTTTACTTTGAAATGAAAAGTTATGTTGATAGTGCTTTTCACACACACACATTGAGTTGAGGATGATTATGAATTTTTTCTAACTTTTGGAGAATAATAAATTATTTGGAGATTTGTTGATACACGAAAATGACACTGTTGGTTTCTTGCATATCTTCAAGTTTTAAAATAAACACTGTTTGACCAAGTTTTGTTGAGTCAGTAATGTTTGTGGGTAACATTTTCTGGAAACCCTCACGAGACTATAACTCGTCCCCTAGAGGTAATCTAGTGGTTCAAAGCCTTGTTGCACGTTTTCAAAGGTAAGTGCAATCGACGATGCTTGCGAAAGTGAGTTAGGATTTTCTTTTCGGTTTTCTTCTTTGTTTTGCTCGAGGACTAGCAAAATATAGGTTTGGGGGTATTTGATAATCACATAATTATAACATTTTTTACCTCTTATTATATTTTTGTTAATCCTTGTTTTATTTTATTTTAAATTAATTATTAAATTTTTGTGTTTTTGTAGAATTCGAAGCAATAACGAAGAAATCAAAGAAAAATGCAATGAATAAATCACAGACGGTGACTTCAGAGGAAGTGGAGGTGAGAATAGCCTAAGCCCATAACCTAAACTCAAAACCAAATTCGTAAACCCAAACCCAATGCCAAACCCAATCAAACCCAAAGCATATTCTCTTAATTATCCAAGATTCTAGTTTGATTTAAGCCTTAAATCACTCATTGAAATACAATAGAAATGAATAAGAAATGGGAAGAAGATAAGGGAAAGAAAAAAAAATACAGAATACCAAAACCTCTTCTTCACAATTTGTGATTCTCATCACCATCTCAACCAAGCAAAATCACCACCCACAGCCTATCCATCTTTGTTTTCTCTCCTTCACTCCACCGAAACAGGGGTGTGACAACCCTGTTTCACTTCATCTTGAACCACCGTCACCGGCTGCACCACCACTCACCACTCACCACTCACCACTCGGTTATCATCTCTCATTCATTTTCTTCATCACAGCGCCCATCAACCACCACCAACATCTTTCGCCGGAAGACCACATCAGCTCTTGTCGCAGTCCCTGCTCACCACCAGACAGTAGCAGATCGCCCACAACATCTTATAACTCAGTACCACCACGGAGACTTAAATCAAGTTGACGCTACTGTCACCCAACGGACCTTGCTGAGAGCACCTCGGCTGAAAAAGATCAGAACTATTGCACCCACTGGGATCTGCTGAGCCACACTGGACCTGTTCCTGTTTGCACCCTGCTGAATGCTCTGTAACACCACAGTGAATTAAGTCTCAAATTCTAGAATTAATTTCATTTTACTTTATTATTCCATGATTAATATTAATTGATTCGCGATTTATAATATTTTACTTTCACCTAATATGTCATGCATCTTACGTTGTTAGAAAAATATTATGTTATAAATCAAGCATGTTTTAATTGAATAATTAAACTTGTGATTAATTGTGCCCTAACAAGACAATTAATGCTAGGAGTTTATACATTGCTAGAGTCATTTATTTGAAATTGGAATAATAAGAAAAATTGAATATAATTTTAGGAGCTTGAAAAATATTTTGCAAATTGTGGTTTCCCTCAAACTCTTTTTATTTATTTATTATTATTACTTTTGTTTAACTCGAATTTTTAAACACTGTAACCCCCATTTTCTCCAAATTAGTTTAGGTAAATTACTAGTCCACTTTCCTCGTGGGATCGACCCGTACTTGCCATTGTCTACCAGTTAGACACCATGCACTTGCGGTTATTACAAGTGGGTCAAATTAGTCTCTTTGTTTAGGCCAGTTAAACCCGCAACAGAGTTCAGGGTGAGGAAGTCATAGAGCTTGCCTTTTCTCAGACCCAAAGTGAAAGTCGTGATGGATGTGTCATTACTACAGCCGTCGATGAGGGTCAACTCATCATTAAAATGAGTGACGTACTCCCTCAATGTCTCGTTTTATTTATGTTTTAGGGTAAGCAAATAATGAGGGCCCCTCATGAGCCATTGGCTTCCAACGAAGCGTGTAAGAAACACCAATGCCAATGTCCAGAATGAATCGATGGATTTCGGAAGAAGGATGTGGAACCACGTCAGTGTTGACGTCTTAAGACTTGTAGGGAATGATCAACACATTATTGCATCAGACCCTTCTTTGAGCGTCATAATGTGCTGGAAGTGGCACAGGTGATTGGTCAGGTCTCCTGTCCCATTGTAAAACTCCAACTTCGGTGGGGTGTATTTCTTTGGCAGCAGTTCGGTGGGGTGTATTTCTATGGTCCATGAATGGAGGGACCGTGACATTGAACTACACGTCTAAATTTGTGGCCCCGTTGCGAAGGGGGTTGTGTGAGACGTGCCTGCCAACTCTGAGCGTTGGGTCTCTAATGGTCGTGCCTCTGCCTCTTGTCCATTGAGAAGTTGCTGGGGTCGCACGAATCTTCTAAACATGCTCTCTACAACTTTATGGGGAACGAGCCCTTCGCTGCTCACGGTTTCCCTCTGCAGGTGGAGGATTTCGTGTCTGTGCGATCCGTTGCATCTGTGTTGAGAGTAGGTTCACCCTCGGATCTACTACGGCCGCTACCAACACGGGGGTTTGAGGAGGTTGCTCCCATGGCAATGGTGGAACTAGCGGCACTCCATCGGTTTGAGTGTTCGAAGGCTCGACAACATTTCCATTGTTGCGAGACATTGTCGTCACCATCTCGCTGATTTTTGAAAAAAATGGAACTACTGTTCTTTTTGAAGAGCTTTGTTCCCCACGGATGGCGCCAGACTGATGTAGTCGATTTCTGTTCTCATTCCTCATTGCTTCCCTACACCTGCATAAGTAGCAAACGTGAGCCAAGAAACACCGTGTGGTGGTCGATGACACTCCAATGCTTAAGTTAGATAAGATTTAGAAGAGGGTTAAAATTGTAAACTGGGTTATATTGCGTACCTCTAGTTCATTGAACTTATCACCCTTTTATAGTGAAGGAGTCCTCGTTCGGCTAGGCCTTTGGTGGCGTAGTTTAGAGAAAGTGATCTTGTTGTGGAGATCCTTTCCTGATTGGGAGCTGTCAATGTGGGATAGTTTCCCTACACGACTCGTGCTCCTAGATCTGCGGGAGAGGTTTCACTTTCTGAGTGTTGTTTATGCAAGGAAGTTTCCTTGCCTGACTTATACTCTAATATATGTTTTCTAGTCGGATCCAATGTGTCGCTAGCCTGCCTGTCTTGGGTAGATCTCTCAGATACTTGCTTTGGAGGTCTTACGAGTATTGGGCCTGACCGTGTGACATGTGGGCTTACTAGCTCATTGCAACTCAAACCCGACTATCTGGATTTTTCTAATGATGGGATTGCTACTGTTTGGGCCTCGCTGGATTGGGGTCTGCTTCGTTCTGTAGACGAGATTATCATGACACGTGTACGGCGCTTATCAAAGGACGGTTTGATGTATCATTAATTACCTTTCTTAATATATGGTTTTAATTTTATAATTTGTTTTGATTTACTTAATGTAGAAGGATGATGATAGCTAGGTTGATACAAATGTTGAAAATAGTGAGGAAATAGCACTGAAAGAGGTAGTCAATGATGACAACTTATTTCTTACGAAAGAGGTAAAGTTAATTCTTGTTTAATCATTTTTCATAAGTTTATTGATTTTCTTAACAAGTTTATTAATTTTCCTAATTTTAGTATTTTTTTTTGTAGGTATCCCATCAAGGTCGGCCTTGATAGCTTGGTTCTAGGGTGTTGCTAGTGAAAATTACACAATTTTCACTGTCACTAAATCTGAACCCGCTGATCACAGATGTAAAAAATGATTTATTTGCGATGTGAAAGGGAAGGGAAGCCCAAGAAAAATCAAAGGCAAAAAATGGAGCTTCATAATGGTTGATCAAGCGATATAAAGAAGTGTGGGTGCCAATTTCAGTTGAAAGGGGTGCCATAAGGTAACAATTATTGGAAGCTGCAATTGACATGTATAACCCACAATCATCCTTGGGCAAAATAGCTTATTGGCCATTCTTTTGCAGGCAAACTGAATGAAACGGAGATCGAATGTTTGCATAATATGTAACATCGAGTGTTACCCTTCGCTTCATCTTGGCCAGTTTGAAAGAGATGTTTCCCAACAATATCTCATATTTAAATATTATTTACAATGTCACTAATCACATAAATTTACTTCGGATTAAAGGCATAACGACTTTGCAAAACACCATGCACTTTTTGAGCGAGAATAACTACATTGAGTGGTATATTGTGGATGAGAACAAAAGAGTTAACAATATTTTTTGGACCTATTCCAAGTCAATTAAACTATTGAAAGCTTTCCATCATTGATGCTTATAGATAACACTTAAAAAACCAATCGCTATCAGATGTCACTCTTTGAGATTGTGGGTGTCACGTCGATCAACAAGACTTTCATTGCTGCATGTTGTTTTATGTCTTCTGAGAAGGAAGAGTCATACGCCTGGGTATTGGAAAAACTATTCGAGATTTTTGAGTCAAACAACTTGTCAACCGTGTTTGTCACTGACAGAGAGTTGAGTTTGCTCAAAGCCACTAAGCAAGTCTTCCCTAGAGCAATGAGATTGTTGTGCAGGTGGCACATAAATACAAATGTTCAGAAGAATCGCAAACAACACTTTGAGGATAAGGACGGGTGGAATTAATTTATGGAATCCTTCTATGATTTGTATAGATCAATTCAGAGGAAGAATGCAATAAGGGCACTATTGAGTTCAAGAGAAGATGTGCATCACACCCGAAGTATTTGAATTATTTGCGAAATGTTTGATATTTGCATAAGGAGTACTTTGTGAATGCAAGAACCGACACTTTCATGCATTTTAGCCAGCAGACAACCGGCCGCGTTGAAAGCACACACTTCAAGTTAAAGAAAATGTTGAAAAATTCACAATACACTTTTTTTAATATACGGACAAAAATGCATGACATGGTCCAAGTCCAACTAATAGAGATTGAAGAGACATTTCAACAAAGTTTGACGAAGGTCAAGAATGAGCATTGGTCACATTTTTTTGGAAAACTCATGGGTCTGTTTCGCACAAGACTCTCGATTTGATGCTATTGGAAATTCAAAGGTCTAAATCTGAATTTCTAGGCAATAACCAAGTCAAGTATCAATGTGTGATTCGAACCACTCATGGGTTGCCTTGTATTAATGAAATGACACAGTATATTACTTTGACAACTTCCATTGGCTACCTTAGACAAGTATTGGATGCAACTTGGAAAAACACCTATTGATAAAAGTGTGCATGTGATTATAAACTCAGTGATCAATGTCATTAAGCAAATGTTAAATGAATTCACTATTGATTAGTAATTGGTGTTGAAGCTGAAGCTTCTAAAGTTGAGTTTCCTAGGTTCCACCTTAATTATCGAACCATCCAAATGTGTTCAAGCCAAGGGTAGACCTAAAAGGAAGAAATTGTCCAAGCATGACAAGTCGACTAAAAAAGACTCATCCGATCATGAGTATGTATGCCAAGACACAAGAGGAGCTGAAAACTCAAGAAAGCGTTTCTAAGCCAAAACAGAAGGTGGATAAGTGGAAAAAGTACTTTTATGAAACAAATTACGTCGTGAATTCGGGATTATGTTCACAAAATTGAGAATGTACTCCTACCGATAGAATTGTGGATTCCGATGCATAGGCAATTTTGTAGGTTACAATAAGGAAAACGGTTGGAGGCAAGTAGGGAATGAACAACTAATGGAACTAGAAACTAACCACAAGTTGTGGTTTGGAATGTGGCAAGTGGGTGGGGTGAAGGTGGTCAATGATGCTTTTGACAATTCCAGAAGGCAATGTATGCATTACAAATTGAAGTTGGCTAATTGATCCTTATATGCTAGAGCTCACGATGGACCATTATGGATGTGTGTTTGTGTTTTATGGGGACCAAAACACTACATGTTTTTCATATGTTCAACAGCCGTCACAGTTGAACAACATACCTGTATATTTCTTAGCGTACATTGCCCAGAGTTCCTACTTTTTCTTGCTCCATATGATACCATTGCCTATGATAGTACCTACTCGGCCAATATCATAGAAAAGTTCACTCGATTTCCAGCTCCACATTGGTGACGTAATGGTCAAGAAGTACAGTGCTAGGAGTTCTAAGAAGATGAAGAAGTCGGACGAGGTCATTCACATAATGGATTAGTGCACATATGCAAGTTTTTTGTACATTTTGTAACTGTTTTACACTAACTTTTTGCACATTTTATAAATGACATGTATACATATATTTATATTTATGGATGACTGATACCTTGTGATCATTAAATGTCAATAGAATATACTTTAATTTCATTTATTTCAATCTTACTTAAGATGTATATCAACTTATAATTGCAATTTATGGTTATAAACATTGTAATTTATAATGGTCAACTAGACCATACATGGTAATGATTACAAACTTGACTAAGAATCAATTAAACATGATAAAATTATCAAAACATCCGAAAATTTGGAGACAAAGTCAACCTGGTATAGGAAATGAAACTAAACTTGGTTCTTACACATCTCGCACAAACAAATGTGAATACCAACAACAAAATCACAGCAGAACATGCGACAGAGACCAAATCTGCTCGTAAACACACAAATGCAGCGGATCATGCGAGATTGAGAATGAAACTTGCAGGATCCATTGCGTTTGGACTGAAAACCTGATTGTCAATTTTTCAAAATCTCTTGTTTTACATATATTTTTTTCAATTTCTATGGTTTATATACACTTTTAACAAATTGCTTTTGTTACAAAACCATAATTTTAACATTGTCTCCAAGCATCCATATTTTGGGACCTCCGAAGTCGAGTTTTTTACTCGAAACGTCAAAATGATGTGTTTGCAATAAAAACAATTCTTTAAGAGTGTATACAAACCATAGAAATTGAAAAACCTTTAAAAAATCAAAAAAATGAAAATTGGACATAGTCTGGTTTGTTTACGTCCAAATGCAGCGGAACCTATGAATCCAGTATTCTAACTTGCAGGAACCGTTGTGTTTGGACAGAAACCTGACTCTGTCCATTTTTCAAAATTTTTAAAGTTTTTCAATTTCTATGGTTTATATACACTTTTAACAAATTGTTTTTATTGCAAAAACACAATCTGGACATTGTCTCCAAGCATCCATATTTCAGGACCTCTGAAGTCGAGTTTTTTTTTTAATACTTTTAAGAAATGAAATCTATCCGTAAAACAACAATTCTAATGCTAGGTAAATGTTGCCGACATTCGTGTACATAAACAACGATTCTTTTCACTGGATCACAAAAATAAAAATACATATTAAGCATAAAGTTAAAAAACACCACACTATAACCCATAAGCGAAACACGACAACATCATCAACTAATTGGAGTTGTAACCTTGGAAGTCATCATAGGGTCATCAAAGTCCTGATCAGGGAAGTCGGTTTTGTAAACCTTGTCATCCATGTCGAAGTCTGGGCGCATGACATCAAGATGCTCCCTACGGTTGGAACGATCTTCCTATTTCGATTCGTCCTCTTCAGAGTCGTTATTGCAGCCACAATAAACCTCTCCATGACCAATGTGAGATAAAAGTCAAGCCAATTCTCACTTGCCCCAGCCCATACGTTAGGCACTAGAGGTGGAGTTCACCCTTGAATCAGTTTAATCTTATGGGCAAACTTGAAGATTCCGAGTTGTTCCTCGGATAGGCCTTCAAGCTTGGCATAGGGGTCATTTTTAGTGTACCAGTAGGAGGAGGAGGAACATCGTTCCCAGGAGAAGGAATTTCATCCACAACAGTAGGAGGATGAGGACAAACATAGTTTCCACTACCTCGAGGAGGAAAACCAGGAGGAGAATAATGAAAGTCTTCAACATTTGGAACCTGGCGAGGAAATCCAAGAGGAGGAGAACTCAACATTGTGTAGATTTTTCCTTTGAGAAGTTTGAGAAATGAAGTTTCATCTCCTCATATATTTGTAGGTGAAAGATGAAGACCACCCCCTCCACAAATTTACTTTTTCCACCAATACCATCCACAAACCTTAACCAGATTTGATGGTTAATGTTCCACACCTCAACCGTTACCAATGCAATCGATAAGTCGATTAGACATGGTAGATTAAAGTGGGTACATTGGAAATCAGTTCGTCATGCACGCGGATCTGCAAGTTGGACTAGTGGATTCGGAGGATCCGCAACGTTTGGATAGGAAAACATGACTCCGTCCAATTTTGGTCTGCTCCAATTTTGGATAATATGTCCATATTCAATGTTAAAATAAATCATAATTCATTTCACCAACTAGAAATAATTACATCAACACCTTAACACCAAGACCAAAATTATCAACTAGAAATTCACTTCATCAACTATAAATCATTACATTAACACCTCTTTCAATGTACACTTCGTTAACTAAAAACTTAACACCAAGACAAAAATGGAACAACTATATGAATCAAAATTGAACATCACATCTTCCTTGTTTTTTTTAGGTTACAATGAAGTGATATTTTCATGCCTCTTCTTAATTCTAGCCTCACTTCTTCCACCATCTATTTCACCACTGTCAACGCTTCATCTACCATGACCGCCACCCCTTCCTATACCACCACCCCCTTCCTCTACCACCACCCTTCTTCCACAATCACCACCACTACCTGCACCATCACTACCACCCCTTCTTCTACCGCCATCTGAAGCATCATCACCACCTACATGACCCTCACCACCACTTGGAGCACCACCACCACCAATACCTGAACCATTCTGTTGTTCTTCAAGTTGCTCTTCATCTTTTACAGGCGTAGACATTTTTCTTAGCAGCTCATCTACTTTCTTTTGCCTCAACACACACCTTTAGCAACATTTCCGCATTGTTCAATAGAGGTTTCCGCCAACTTAAGATCCTCACGAATGAGCTTGTTTTGAAAGGAAACCATTGATCTTAGTCAAAGCAATTAAATTTTGTATTTCAATATGTATGCAAATTTGTTAAAGTATAGATCAATTACCCTATTGTGCGATAAAAACAAGTGTTTTCTTAAGGGATAAGTCTTCATAGTCCTCGGTGGTTGGACGAAAGGATGGCTAATGTCATAAACCATTCTAAGTAGCCCTCACTGCAATCCTATGGAAGCTTGTGCACCTTGGTTGTCAGTTGACACGAAATGATTCTGCCAATTTTCAGCAAACGACCACAATATTTCGTGTTTGACTGAGTAGTTATGGCTAGATCAACCTCTATTCTTCATTTTGGCTCGAATGCGGGGATTTGGAATGACCTGTACCATTCCCATCCAGTTTCATCACTCTATCTGGGTAATAGAGTTCTTCGAAGTCAGGGCATAACAAGCAGCCTTGGAACCATATGATGCTATGAAGGGGAGTTATTCACTTGGATTTCAAATAAGGGTCCCAAATGACCCGACATGACAAACATGAAAATTATTAAATTATAGAAGAAAAATGAAAACAATTAAAGGGAAAGACAAGATGAGATCAAACTTATACTTGAATGATTAAATTTTACCTATTCAAGAGACATGTCATCAAAATGCTCCCTAAGGGTCAGGATTTCTTCAGTCATGACCCCGCTAAGTTGGGGGCAGTCCCACTTAGCTATAGTGGTGAGACGATCATTCCACGAGGTTCTAGCAGTACCCCAAAAGCCTGAAATGATTGTATATTAAACACTATAAACACAAATAAAATACATCAAATTAGTTAAATATCTTAAACACTAAAACAATATTTCACTAAACAACAATCTAAATATACCTCGAAAAGCGACAAATATCCAGATATTGGCTTACTATTCGCTCTGCTAGCACAACCCAATTTACGATACAAGAACGCTAAAGCACCTACGCCCAATGCAAACTTTCCAACATCATCCACCTTTATAAAAAACTTCAAATATTTTGTGCGAACCTTTGGTCCAGACCAGTGTTGTAAAAAGCGGCCTAGGCACCTTAGAGAAACGCCCAAATTAATGGTTGGGCGAGGTGAAAATCGGGTGGCGCCTAGGCGGGTTCTGGGCAAGGTCTAGGCGGTCCGGGTGGGTTTTTATTTTATTTTAATAAGGCTGATTGTGTTCTTATTTTATTTTTATTTCCCTTTTTTTTTTAAAGAAACAATTTAATTATTTTTTATTCAGTATATGTCTGAATGTAGCAATTGATGATTACTTAATGGAATTCTCAAAGGATCCGCAGGTACCAATTTTAGTAATGTAGATTTTATCAAACATGACTGAGGTCACTCATGCAATTTGAAGAAAAATAAAAAAAGTAGTTTTGGATATTTGTCCACAAATTCAACTTTGTATAAAGTACACATCATGACCAACTTCAATCATTTGAGTTTTAATAAATTTTGTTCATGATTGTTAATTTTTCATGTTTATAAATTTTGCATGTATATCTTGCATTAAATTGGATGTAATTGATAAGGTATTATGCTTAACTTTTGTAAATGATTAAAGTTCTAATACAAAACCTAAAACCACCTAAGCGCCCGCCTAGGCCCTTGGGCGCTAGGCACCTGCTCACCGCCCGCCCACCGCCTAGCGCTTTTTAGAACACTGGTCTAGACTTACCAGCAAAGATAGTCATGTCCATGAGAAATAACAAGTAACCCCTAGCAACTTGTCTTTTCTTTTGAAGAGAATCACTTGTGATCGCTTTTCCACAACAATTGTCCTTAATAAACTTCATCTTCACAAAACCAAGATTCTTCCATTGACCAATATATTCACACATTCCTCTGGTTTCATTTGACTTTATTTCACAATAAGGAGCTTACCAACTGAGTGATACAATAGATGTCATCGATGGTGATGGTCATCTCTCCAAAAGGGAGGTGAAATATGTTGGTTTCAGGTTGCCAACGCTCGATGAAAGCACAAATGATCACCCTATCCACATGATCCTTACAATAGTCTATCAAGGGACGTAAACCACTCTTACAAACCATTGACCTTACTTCTCTCGGCTCCTTACTCAACTTCCAAACTAAAAAATTCTTATATTGATGCCAATATCTCAATTCACATCTTTTCTAAATACAACATGCAATGAAAAAAACTAGTGAGTGTCCAAATAATATAAAAACAATAATTTTTACATATTTTAAGAACTGAAAAATATTATAATTGCCTCATCACCAGCCCAAATGAACCGAGAAAAATGCCCATTGTAATCATCTTTGGGACCTTATAATATGAAACTTCGTGATGTTCATCATCGTCATCGGAACCAGGGTCAACAAAAATAACTGGTTCTTCTTCATTCCGAACCTCCTCATCACCCTAGCCTCCCCATCATCCCTAGCTTCTTCTTCTCCAGTCTCCTCATCCTCATCTCCCTGATCCTTCTCATCCTCGCCACCTTCCTCACTCTCCTCCAACTCCTCAGCCTCCTTCGCCTGCTCAGTCTCATGTACAACACTCTCACCAACCACACCACTTTGACTTTGTGGTTTGGCTTGATTTTGTGATATGATTACGAGTCTAGCCACTTCTTCTGCTTCAATCAAATTACTCCCCTCTCCTTTTTGATCTTCTCTTCTTTCTCCTTTCGTTCTTGCATTTTTTTTTTCTATTCCATGTTTTTTATTCTTCGTTGCAATGATCTTTCGATTAGAGATTTTCATTAGTTATCTATCAGTTGGATGATCCCCACTAGTACCACCATCACCACCCCCAACCAAAGAAAACGCAACATCTTTACCATACTAAACATTAAACAAAATGATACAATTAAAAGTTATATAAACAATACATTATCTAAATATTTCTTTAAAAAACATAAACTAAATTTATTTGCAAAAATGAAGCATGACAGTTCATCGTTTTAGCCATAATGAGGGAACAAATCCAATCACACAAAATGATGGCAAAAATTAGGGTTCAATGGAGATTTAGGGTTCGTTTATGGGTTTGGTTGAATGCATACAATTGATGAAGATGAACCGCCACAACCATAATCAAACACAAACAAGCAAGGAAGATGAGGACATACCTATTCGCACAACTTCAGTCACACAATCAAAGCGCAACAAATCTCACCCAAATTGCACAAAAAAATGGCACACCTAGTCACACACCAAATCGCAGCTTCACTCCCTCATTTTTTGTATACGGCAATGAGTAGAGAAGTGTGAGAGAAAATAAATAGTAGAGGGAGAGACGATAGAGTAATGGAGGGAAGGGAGTGGGATGAAAGATTCAAATTCGAAGAGAGAGGTGTTCATCGAAAAGGGAGGGGGAAAAATTTGATTCAGAGTTTATATTGGTGGTTTGCTTCATTAAGTGGTGGTGTACTTAAAAAAAGTGGTGGTATTATTTAGAAAGTAAGAGACTGGTTGTGTTCTTCAGCAATAAAAAAATAAAAATAAAAAAAATAGGTGATGTCAAAAAGTCGCTACCATCGTGAAAATAACCTCTAAAACGTGTTTGGGATTGGAAAGTCGTTGCGTTTGGGGTCAATAGAGGCAAGCAAAATTCTTGAATTTTCTTGGCCTTTTCTTTTCATGGGTTTCTCACTCACTGTCGGCACGGTCACAATAAGATGCAAAACCTCACCCAAATCCAAAAGTGAGGCAGGGGCGGATCTACAGCTTGGGTAAGGGGGTCAATTGACCCCCTTAGGTTTTGAAAAAACTCTATCAGAGCATATACAATTTCATCCTTTGCCCCCCTTAAAAATTCCATCTTGCCCCTCTTATAAAACTAAGAATTACAATAACAAATATCGTATCACAATTGAACGAAAAAAATTGATTCGCCGCCTCTAATCTCCGCCTCCACGCCTTCGGTCCTCAACAATAACTTCTTCTCCATCCCTGCAAAACAAGGTGAGTTTGTTTGATTATGTATTCTAAATAAAATAAACAGGACAACAACAAAATAATCTTAAGCTTTAACATATTTTCCTACCTTGGTATCTGTCTCCCTCTTTGGAGATCCAAAATTGAAACAAGAAGATTAGAGAAAGATCCGAGAAAGATCAGAGAGATCATAGCAGGATCTCAGAGATGTGAGCAAGATCAGAGAGATTTGAGCGAGTTCAGAGAGATCTGAGCGGGATCGATCTCAGAGAGATCAGAGCGGGATCTGATCTGATAGATCTCAGAGAGGGATCTGATCGATCTCAGAGAGGGATCTGATCGATCTCAGAGAGATCAGAGCGGGATCTGATCTGATCGATCTCAGAGAGGGATCTGATCGATCTCAGAGAGATCAGAACGGGATCTGATCGATCTCAGAGAGGGATCTGATCGATGTCAGAGAGATCAGAGCAGGATCTGATCGATCTCAGAGAGATCAAAGAGGGATCTCAGAGAGATCAAAGAGGGATCTCAGAGAGATCAAAGAGGGATCTGACCGAGTCTGATGAAGAAGAAAGCAAAGTCCTTGATCTCTCCGAGTCTGATCTCTCTGACTCTGAATCTGATCTCTTGATCTCTCTGACTCTGAGTCTGATCTCTTGATCTCTGATGAAGAAGAAAGCAAATTCTTCGATCCCACTGAGTCTCTCACTGAGTCTGATCTCTCGATCTCACTGAGTCTGATGAAGAAGAAAGCAAATACTTCCATCTCACTGAGTCTGATGAAGAAGAAGCTCTTCATCAGACAAACTCTTCCGATTTCTTGATCTCCTCGATCTCTTGATCTCTTGATCTTTCTGATGAAGAAGAGTGAGCTTGAGTGAGTAGCGAGATGAAGAACAGTGAGCTTGAGCTTGAGCTTGAGCTTTCGAGTGAGATTATGAAGAGTGAAGCTTGAGCTCTTTCTGTTTGAGTGAGGTGAAAAAGACCTCGTTTGAGCGAGAGGAAGAAGAGTGAGTTCTTTCTGTTTGAGTGAGGTGAAGAAGACCTCGTTTGAGCGAGAGGAAGAAGAGTGAGTTCTGTTGTTTGTCTGTGGGTTTGGTTTGATAAAAAAGAGAGATGAGGCTTGAGGTGGGTTTGATAAAAACAGATAAATGAGATAAATGGGAAGGGTTTGATAAAAACAGAGAAATGATATATATATGAATGAAATTACGAAAGATTGGTTATTTTTAAAATTATTTAAAATATTATTTTAATCATTCAGGGTAAATTTCATTTTGCTATTTCATATTTGTTAAAGCTTTAATGAGGTATTTCATATTTGTTTAAGCATCTAATTTATTATCTTATTTTTATACAGGAATCGATTACGTAATCGTATGGGTGATCAGTGGATGACAGATAGTTTGATTACATATGTTGAGAAAGATATATTTAATGGCATCGATGATGAGGTGATTATGCAGCATTACCAGAACATGAAAACCCGCAGAGAGCTTTTACCTAAATCTACAGCGCATCTACATTGACTCAGTATGTATGTTTATCTTGTAACACTTTTAAAACTCTATTTTAATCATATTTATCTATTTATTTTAGAAATTAAATTATCTATAAATTTTTTGCCCCCCTTTGTCTGCAATCCTAGATCCGCCCCTGAAGTGAGGTCCGTCTTTCTTCTTCCGCTTTATGTAATTGTTTCACATCTTCGTATTGTCTTTGTTTCTTCTTTAACATGGGATTTGCAAAGATGCCCAGTTGTTTATATACTTGTTGCAGCATATTGGTATATTATTTGTCCACCACTTGCAAAAAGTATACTTTCACTATTTCTTAAGTAGCAGGCAGGGTACAAGTATAAATCATCAATTTTGGTTTCTATCCTGTTTCAAATCAACTCCCATTACTTCGTCTGGGTATCCAAGAAAATTTCTGTATATTCCGTCTTTTAAAGGCATGGTACAGACTGGTAGCTCAGTAGGTTAGGAGAAGTTAATTTAGTTTTGTTGTATTAGGGGTGTAACTATGGAGTATGGTTTGCTGGTTTCACTCGTCATTTTGATTTGGTTCCAATTCAGTGGCGGTGTAGATGGCCAAAGGCCTAAGGAGGTGAACGTTGGTGCAGTCTTTGCCTATAACTCGGTCATTGGTAGAGTTGCTAAGGTGGCCATCGAAGCAGCAAGAAAAGATATCAACGCCAGTCCTACTATTCTGAAAGGAATCACATTGAATTTCGTCATGAAGGATTCAAATTGCAGTGTTTTCATGGGCTCAATTGGAGGTACTTCCTACTTACTGTTGTCTTTGTTGTTTTTATGATATGGTAGACATGCTAGCCTTGGATTGTATATTTTCCATCAAGTTGAAATTGCTTTTTTTTTTGGTCCATTCAAATTATCTGATTGTCTGCGTTGAGGTAGGAGGTGTTTCTTTCTGCCTCTTGATTTAATTGAAGTCTAAGTTTTGTGAAATATTGTATGTATGCTTATCAAGATATTCAGACCTCTAACTGATTAAAGAGGCAAAAACAAACACCCCTATAATAAAAGCAAGTGTAAGATGAGATTTCTTGTTGATATTGTTGTCTTTTTTCTTTTTTCTTTTCTTTTCTTTTGAGATCGTAGTCTAAGCTGGCTTGTGAAGAAACTACACTATTAGAATGTGTTATTGCATTGAATTAGATGAAGCAATTTCTTAAGTCAACCATTAGTTGTTTAGATTTCTAGTAGAAACAACCAGTATCTTTCTTCTACCTTTCTTTGTGTGTTGTGTGTTCTCAGTTTGGTATCTATTCACCATACAATCTTGAATCTAGTGCTCCACTGTGAACTTTTCATACGCAAGTGAAGGTGTGTGTGGCTCCACCCTGGCACTCTAAGATCCTCTTTTCCAAGAAAGTGTAGGATTACATTACTCTAGATGGTGGATGAGATGTTGAGAACGACCCTAGTGCTGTACATGAAGCCGAAGATATCCAAGTGCAAAGTAAACTGACCCGTAATACAGATCCAATTCCTATTTGTGAAGCTTTAACAACATATTGTCATGTGTTGCTTCAAGTGTTGGCCTTGTAGTCATTTCTGCAAAGAACCTGTTAGAACAGAAATATAAAAGAAATAGAATATGCAACTATTCATGGAGGCAAGAATTAGATTTATTGTCCTTATCTCCTTGAGACAAATTTCACCCTGTTATAGGTACTAAATGCTCTATATAGTTTTCTAGCGAGTGCATCCAAAGATAGAATGATCATACCTTCCTTAAGTGGAAGCACTCCAAACTAAAGGAAACAGTGAACCAAACTTTGTGTGGAGACATTACAAACACTTGGATGGGATTAGATAATGTGAGGACACTTGTTAGAAACATTGGAATTTGTTTGAAGTGACCAGAAGGCCATAACAGATACACAGAGAAGAATTTAGGAAAGCACAAAGTCGAACAAGAGTATTGGCCTGGCAATGAGCCTGACTATCCTAATTCTCATTTCTTCACACACTGGATAACTTAATACCTCAAATTCTCATTCATCTAGAAACCAATATGCCTAACTGAACCCATTTTCCAACACCAAGATATAGAGATGGCATCCCAAATATCACGTTTTGGCACACGTTCCAAATTGCAGGATAGCTATATGATGTCTGCTCTTGTATGCTTGTTGGTACACCAATGCAAGGTTTCCGTTTTGCACAATCAGAGGGGTACTCTTACTTTGGTACGTGTTTATGATTACTGTAACAGGTGATTCCATGGTAGAGAGTTGAGACAATAATTCTAGGTTGCTGGTTTTCATTGGGAAATCATTTTAAGCAAAATTTTGAGGTATATTTTTTCCAACTCATGGAGACAGAGAAGCACCATATAGTGTATGATTGGCTAAAATCTTGACAGACATACTTTATTTTAGGATTGCGATATTTAATTTACTTATAGCTTTAGGACTTATTTCTTTCCCTTTTAAGGATTAGTTTGCATAGCCTACAAGAAATTGGTTCATTCCATAAACCTGATATGATAATAGAAGTTCTCCAGGAAATAACTTTCGCAATAAAAAAAATAATGAGCTGATTTGTTTGTACTATCAGCACCGAAGTTGGAGGGAACCCTCATCAACACATTTTTGGGGAATTGTTTCTAGAACGAGATGTGATAATATGTCTTGATGGGTATGATGGATGAACTTTTAAAGCAATAGTTCATCTATTGCCTATAACAACAGAACTCAGATTCCTGGTAAAAACATAGATCCTATTCATGCCTATAGTATCTTCAATAGCTTCTTCTACCCAACCTGCCGTATGCAAATATAGTGGAAGCAATTATCTCCATCAAACACAAAAGCAATTAAAGAGAATTGCAACAAATTAATCCTAACACCCTAAATCCTCAATTTTAATAAACCCTTGGTTTCACAATTCCTCAAAATCTCGCGAAAACTTCTTTAGGCTCCATTAGTGTTTTTTTTTTTTTTTTTTTTTCTAAAAATTAAATTTGAATGTTTGTTTCACAGAAAATTATAATTCTCCAGTAAGCCTGTACTCCTTAGTGGTGTAGAACTTTGCAGAAGCAAGAAAGATTGAGAACAAATGTATGGATTTTAGAGTATACCCTAGACTTTCATTAATAAGAAATCTATATATTCTGGAACATTCAGCAAAAACAACCAATAGACGAGGAACTTGAGACCTTGTTCATAGAGATTAATAAGTAATGGCATCTGAAACCTAAAAGAAAATTCCTATAATATCCTTATAGGCCTAAACTCATTTACACTCCAATAAGTTGACGTGGTTGCCCAAGTTTAAGTGACATCCATGTCAATTAGAGCCTAACTGGTAGAAAATCAACATACTTCCATGATTTGTCTCAATATTTTTATACTCATGATTTCAACTCTCCAATAGCTAACTACCACCACTAACCACCCCACCAATAAACCACCAGTTAAACTCCAAAACCTTACTATCGTAGCACCACCATCATGACCACTGTCGATAACCTCTGTAGTCACCCCTACAAGTGCTACCACATAACAACCAACCTTTGCCACCTACCACTTAATCACACAATTTTACCACTCCCACCATTGCTCTACAGTCAACCTAATCGCTATCACACAATACCAATATTTAATCACCTAATATACTTTCCCCAACAAAACTAAAGAACACGAAAAGTTTGCTCTAGAAATTTTTTTTTCCTTCCATGCAGCAAACGGAACCTTAATTCCAAATTAACAAACACCTCTTCCCATTATGAGAGTATCAATTTACAGTAAAACCCCTATAAATTGATAATGTTTGGACCCATCAAATTCCATTAATTAATTGATAAATTAATACTTTATTAATTAATCAAGAACATCCTAGGAAGTCATCGAGATGACCGAACCTAAAGCTGATGATGATAGTATTTTGTCCGTTTCACACAAAGAAACAGTCAAAATGACAATGACACTAAAGAATTTCTTGTTGCAATATGAGAATACCACACTCAAACATCTTAGCGTGTTGCAAAAAATTAGAGATTAGATACAATGTGAGTTAAGTTTCATGAAAAAACAAGTAACACTTGAGTCATATTTTACTAAGGCTTTGTAGTTTACTCAACTATTAATTTATACGAAATTTAAAAAAAAATGTATTATCTTACAAATTTAGGAAATTATTAATTTAGTACATTGGCCCAATTCGGGACCAATAAAAGCTTTTATCTTAGATAGATTATTAATTTATAGGGGTTTATTGTATATTAAACCTAATGGACCCTTCTACTTAACCATAAAGGCTCAGTTTTGTTCAAATTTAAATCACAAAGAAAGCACCTGCCCCTTTTTAAATGTGTCACTCCGTCACTCATGAAACTTGTCCTTCATTTCAATGTGAATGCCCGGTATATCTGCCGCAATAAAAGAATGCACCATAGGCTCTTCACTCACACCATCTTCAACTGTCAACGACTTATTTTATCGTATCCCTTTGACACTCTTTTGCATCTAAGACAGGTTTTTAATTTCAACTGGGACCATTTATCGCTTAGTGCCCGAAAACACCAACCTAAAACATCGGAAAGTACCCGTAGACATCAAGAATTGTTTGAATATAAATGCAAACTTCAGTTATCCATGGGCCTTTCCCCACAGCAACCCCATGAGAGTTCACGGTATAGTTGTACACACTTCCACTTCCCGTTCCGCTTCTAATTGATATATGATTAGACTCACTTTTAGAAATGAGATTAGCAGTTTATCAGGAATGTTTGATGTTGTTGACAAGGAAGCACTGGAATCCCTGCTTTCCATAAACCTTCTGATCCTATGGCCTGGCCTATAGTGTCCGCATCCTTAAAAATCAAGTCACCCTGAAACTCAGGCAAAAATCGACAACAAAAGCAACCAGTCCTTAGTATTTCTGACTCAACCACTTCATTCTGAGAACTCAACAATTGGAACTCCACAGTCAGCCACAGACATACCTATTTTTTTAATTTTAATGCCAACACATTATCTTCAAAGCCCTTCTCAGAATTTTTGTTTGAAGGTTCTGTCCAAGTATTTCCTCATTTTTTTGCCAAGAACTTGCCTGATGCTGCCCTTTTTATTTTCTTGTCATTCTATGGTTGTTGGACAAAGCCCTGAAGTTTGGATGCAACCAACCGAACAAACCATTGTACTCAAAAGTGTTTTCAACCCTTTTACCCAAACCAAGTAAACATCGGGATCAAGCCTGCCAGTAAAATCAAGAACATCAATGGAGACCTTATGACGTGATGCCTCCCCCAACATTTGAACAGCGTATCCAAATGGGGAATATCATCATCTCAACCTGCCTGAAAACTTATCCAATTTATACTCATCACTCGCCATCAAAGTTGTCTTCAAGAAAAGAAAAATGTCTTGGACAGTTGTCCCCCAGAATATGTGTCCACTCTAAGTTGTCATGGTGGGATATCACCATGATTATAGTCACCTCTTCTTCCATTGAACTCACCATCCCTTGAATTTCTCCCGTCATGATTACCATAATTATTGTGGAAAGAACAGTTGCGTGTTTGTTTATACACATCACCACGAACATAATAACCACCACCATTCCCCATGCCTTGGGATTGATATCGTTCATTCTCAGCGCATAGGCATGCCGTACATCACTTAATGAATGGTCAAAGTCACCCAGATCAGACTGCCTAGCAATTGGAACACACTTAGTCATTCTTCTCATGCACCTCATTACCCAACAAAAACTTTCCCTTGTAACTCTCCTTTTTGTTTTGGGACATATCTCTCAAATGATTTCATCGAGCCTTGGTCAACAGGAGATGTGACACTTCTTGTCAGCAATACCATCAAGGAGAAAATTTCAGCTAGGGCAAGTCATATTGGTTAGGCATGTGCAAGGGAGGCTCCAAGCCCTCATTCTCTAAGTTCTCCGCAAGGTCGCCCCACAGAATAGATTTTGGCTGGCTTGTAGATGCAGGGACAGCAGTGGTGAGAGGTGTTTTTTAGGGTCCTGCTCTCTTGGTCACAGCCTAAGGTGTGTCCAAAACCGAGGAGAGAGGGTCAGTCGACCTTTTGGGGATGAGTACACGTTAACAGAACCATTCATAACTGGCTCCCTGTTTTAGAACTTCTCCTTACCTATTTGCTGCCCAAGATAATCTCATAATGCAACTTTTGTCTTTGTTTTGTTCGTGCTGACCCAACTCCAGGTCTTGTTGAAGTTTCTTCACAGAATTGGCCTTGTTGGAAAGAGCTTGGTTTACTTATGTTTAGTCATCTCTTAAATTCACAAAACAAAGGAGCTTAAACTATGTTGTTAGCGATAAGGAGGCGCGAGGTGCTGAGGTCCAACATTGCGACGAAGCCTTTACTTAAAGGGTAGCATTTTTTATGTATACTTTTTTCGTTTTTTATCATGTTCAAATGTGAAAACAAAAAGATGTAGATTGCAAGTTAAGTTGTTTGCATAAGGATTTCCTTATTCTTTCTTATTTGTCAAGTTACATTTCCAAAAAATATTGAGGGGTGTCTTAGGAGTCTTGGTCACACAACACAGCTCCTAGACTTGGCAAGGCACTTTGAAGAAAAAAGGCCACCTTAGGGGAGAAATCAATATACGAGAGAGAATAATTTAGGGAGAAATTTGTAGAAGATGAAGAAACAATAAAGATGATGATAGATAGGAGAAAGATAGTTAATTGATAATTCTGAATTTGTTAGTTGTTACAATGCTCGAGCTTTCTCTCTTTTAAATAAAAACTAGTCCCAACTAAAATGGAAATAGCTTCTATTGTAATTGAAATATCTAAACTAGATTTGCTTAATAAAAATCCTAATAAAAATAGAATACCTAATCATGCTAAAACAATAAGATATCCTACATCATATACTAATATAACGAAAGTCATTATTAAAATCAAACATACAATCAATTAAAAGGAAATTGCAACTATCTAAGAAACTAATCCCCAATTATATTAAAGCTCTAATTTCACATCTCTACAAAACTTGATCAATTCCAAAATTACTGCGCTACAATGATAGGCTTTATTTCACAGAAATAGAACATAAAAAAATTAAATAACACATTTGAGGCATCTTCATCTTCATTAATGGTTCACCATCTTGATTCGGTGAAAGGATCGATCTACTAAAGCTCTATCACTAGGTTTCTCCAAATTTTGGTAGGCTATGGAAGTTCCACAAGTCGCTCAAGATGCCGTATGCTCAGATACCGATTTTGTTATGATCTCTTGGCTAAAGCAAAGAAAATAGAACCCCAATTGGAAATATTCAAAGATTTCTCAAAGGAAATAAGGCTTGTTTCCATAAACCCTAATCCAGAACTTTTTTTTTTTTTTTTGGTTGAACCACATTGTACTAGTATTAAGCAAAATCAAGCAAATAGTCTGTAACATGTTTGGACACATCATGGGCTTCAAAATCAAACTTCCTTAGGAACATAATAAAGGTGGCTAGCCAATTTATTTTCATACTTCCCAAACAAGTTAATGAACTTGGTTTGATGTTGGAAAATAATATCCGGTGGAGAAGAGATGGGGCAAGAGAGTTTCTTTTGGTTTGGCAAGTGAGAGGAAATTAGGTTATGAGAAAAAATCAGGCATTTTAACCTTCTTAAAAGAGCATCTAATGTTAATGGCAATATCAAATTGCTGACTGGTCTTGCAGACCCAGCAGTTACATCATGTAATTACGAAGTTGAGGTGCTAAACTGGGTCAATTAGCATCACTCAAAATAAAATAAATGTAAAATATTTGTGTAGGACCTATGCACGTCCATGTTCACACATCTCAAGGTTTATACTCTCGTCTCATATATGTGGCTACTTTTCTCCTTGATGATTCCACTTAACGATGGATAGTTCCTCGTGTATAAACTGGTGCTTGTTGAATCATCATTAATGGTCTAAAGTTGTATTTCATTTTCTAATATAATTTGAGATACTAAGTTATTCGTATTCTATCTGCAGCCTTTGAGGTACTTGAAAATGATGTGGTGGCTATAATTGGTCCACAATCATCTTCAATTGCACATATGATCTCTTTCATTGCTAATGGACTTCAAGTACCACTTATCTCATTCGCTGCCACAGACCCGACTCTCTCTGCTCTTCAATTTCCGTTCTTCCTACGAGACACTCTAAGTGATTCATACCAAATGGCTGCCATGGCTAATTTGATTGACTACTATAATTGGCGTGAGGTAATCGCCGTCTTTGTTGATAATGATTGTGGAAAGAACGGGATATCCTTGTTGGATGATGAACTCGCTAAAAACATGGCAGTAATTTCATATAAGGTAGCTTTGCCTAATGGAGCTGATCTTGGACAAATTACTCATTTGCTGAATGAGTCCAAATCGATCAGGACTCGTGTTTACGTTGTTCATGTCAATCCCGACTCTGGTCTGGAATTATTTTCTATAGCTCACCAACTTCAAATGATGACAAGTGATTATGTGTGGTTAGTGACAGACTGGTTTTTTGCTAATCTTGATTCGTTGGCACCCGTCAACCATACTTTACTTAATAGTCTTCGAGGGGTTACTGGACTTCGCCAATATATGCCAGAGTCATACCAGAAGAAGGCTTTTCAATCTTATTGGAAAGATTTACGCCAAAAAGGATTAGTAAGTTTCGAATTGAACAATTACGGGTTTTACGCTTATGATACAGTCTGGGTAGTTGCACGTGCTATCGATGAGTACCTGAAGGAACATCAGAACATCACATTTTCTTCAAACCAAACCTCAGACAAGATGAAGGCATCGGACTTGCAATTGGAAAAGCTTAAAACCTTTGATGGTGGGAAAGTTCTGCTTGAAAAGTTAATGCACACGAACTTCAGAGGTTTGACAGGTACCATTCAATTTGATCCAGAGCGGAGGAACCTCATCGGCGCTACATATGAGGTTCTTAATGTTGATTCGGTGGAAATTCGTGGAATTGGCTATTGGGCTAATGAGTCGGGTCTTTCTGTACAATCCCCTGAAACATTAAAACTGAAAGAGAAGCGTGTGTCTCGCACACAACAGAAACTTAAGAATGCTACTTGGCGAGGTGGGCAGACAGACCCACCCCGTGGTTGGGTCATTGCAACTGATGAAAAGCCATTGAGAATTGGAGTGCCAAATAGAACTAGTTTTGTTGAGTTTGCAACAGAAGAACACAGCAGTCATAAAATGCGAGGTTACTGCATTGATGTGTTTGAGGCAGCACGGAAATTGGTTCCATATGACATTCCATACGTGTTCAAAGCTTTTGGAGATGGCAGGTCAAATCCCAGTTTCGATGAGCTTGTGAGAATGGTGTCAGAAAATGTAAGTTATATTACATTGTTTAGCTTCAGTAAATTACTTCGATTACCTGATGAACCAGTCTTACATCTATCAATCTTATGTAGGTTTTTGATGCTGCCGTTGGGGACATTACCATCGTCACAGACCGAACAAGGATTGTTGATTTCACCCAGCCTTATGCTTCCAATGGTCTTGTTATTGTGATCCCCGTGAAAGATGATAAATCAAGTGCTTGGGAATTCATCAAACCATTCACATTGGAGATGTGGTGTGCTACTGCAGCATTTTTCATCATTATTGGGGTGGTTATTTGGATTCTTGAGCATCGTATTAACGATGATTTCCGGGGACCCCCAAGGCGTCAGATCATAACCATGATTTTGTAAGCCTCGTTGATATTTAAGGAAAAATCCTTCAATATTATCTGGTATCTAGTTTCTAATTGCTTATGAACACCATTTACAATTGCAGATTTAGCTTTTCAACACTGTTCAAGACAAACCGTAAGAATCACTGTAACCCTTCGCAAGATTCCGGTTCTTCTTCGTTTTTCTTTCTCTAAATTAGTTATTTATGGTCAATTACAAATTTGGACTCACTTTGATGGCCTTCTGGGATAATCAATCACAGAAGAAGACACCGTTAGTACACTTGGACGCATGGTGATGATGGTGTGGCTTTTTGTGTTGATGGTGATCACTTCTAGCTACACAGCAAGTTTAACTTCAATACTTACAATTCAGCAGCTTTCGTCACCAATCACAGGAATAGACAGCTTGGTATCAAGCAACCAGCCAATCGGGTGTCAAGCTGGATCATTCATTCCGAAATATCTGGCTTATAACTTAAACATTCATCCGTCAAGGCTAGTGCCTCTCCAAAATGTAGAGGAGTATGAAAGAGCATTGCGGCTGGGACCTAAAAATGGTGGGGTTGCTGCAATAATAGATGAGAATCCATACATAGAATTGTTTTTGTCAACACGGCCAGAATTCAGCATGGTTGGGCAGATGTTCACTAAGAATGGATGGGGATTTGTAAGTAAAGCCCAAGAAATCTTTCAAAAAGTTCCATACTCCTTTCGGTGATCCATTATACGTTTGGAAAGATTTTACTCTTTTCACTCAAGAAGGCAAATCCAATAATACAAAAAAAGTTCCATTTCCATCTATTGGAATGATTTTATAGTACTACTGGTTTTTTCAGTGGAGCTCTATTAATGTGTTCTCATGATTTTTGTTTCTTGTCCATCGTATCTCAGGCTTTCAAGAGAGGCTCTCCCCTTGCAGTTGACATTACTACTGCAATACTCAAACTGGAAGAGAATGGAGAACTTCAAAAGATTCACAAACAATGGTTTTGCAAGTTTGGTTGTGCCACTCAGAGAAGTCACCACTCTGACCCGAACCAGCTCCATCTGAGCAGCTTCTGGGGTCTGTTTCTATTATGTGGAGCAGTGGCAATCACAGCCTTGATTGTGTTTTTTCTACGGACGGTTCGCCAATTTGTTCGATATAAAAGTAAACAGAGGAAATTGTTATGCCCTCTACCCCCTGGAACATCGAGTGTGCATTGTTCTCAAGTTATTTATAACTTCTTTGATTTTGTTGATGAGAAGGAAGAAGCTATAAAGAAGATGTTTAAACAGTGTGAGGTTCCTGAAGAGCCTGCAAGATAACCGAAAGAGCAGATATGCTTTACCTGCTCCATGCTATGTTGCCATTCTCTTGATGGGACAAAGCTTTCTGGTGGAATAGACAGAATCCAGCAGTGTAGTAGTGTGACATGGAACTGTTATGTTCCACCTTGTAAATATTAGCATTGCAAATATGTAATGATTCTACATGGTTTTTACTGCTTCACTGAAGTGCCATAATATTTTCAATTGTATAGGCCTTTTTAAGGCATTCTTATATTCTTGCACCACATTTGAGTTCTCTCCTTGATCTCCATAGACGGAATCCACTTTTATCACCTATATCATCCCTAAACTGCCCTGGTCGAAGTCTGGGGTTTATCTCAGAATGCTTGAATGTGGGCAGGTTTGCACTCGGCTTAATGTTGGGTATCGGTCTCGAGTTCATGGCCCAGAAACAGTGGAGTAGGCTGAAACTCTGAATTTGGGGTCTTGTTTGCGGCCCTTTATGCAATTTTTACAGCCTTGGACTTTACCCTATGGAGTAATGACTGAAGAGGAGTAGTTTTTTTTTTTTTTTTTTTTTAATTGTTTGGGCATTATTATAACGTAGTTGAATGTGATTATTATCACGAAAAAATTAGTTGGTAAATCATTTCATATGTCATTCTTTTCTCTATACTTTGCAAAGCACACTCGTCCTTTATTGATGATTCCTTCTCACTTTGCAACTTTCCTCCCCACCAAATAGGTAAAGAGTAGCTATTTATTCAGTGTTGATCTTCTATCACATTAGAGTCCATGATGCTTTCTCTTTGCTTTTTTAAGATAATACATTCTTTTTGACACATGTGATTTGTAGTTTTTGCAAAAGTAGATTCCTATCTTCAACTTAGGGTCACTAATCAAGGCCCTTGCCTTTATCAGGCATATTCTTAGCAATTTTTATATTTTAATTTTCATTGCGCCCACTTTATAGTTTCAAAAATATATCGTTTTTTATACCCTTTGAAAATGTTCAGAAATATCTTTCTAAGTTCAATTAAAGACAAGGAGTGGATGGTGGACCAAGATTCCATCAAGTCAATTGTTCATAATGTATAAGTGACCTACTACTATTTTGCAAATACAAATACAAATACAAATACATTATTCCATTTCAATTCAATTCAATTCTACCAACCAAATGCCTAATAAAGAGAATGCTTACAGGAAGGTCTACATATTGGTTTCAAATTTGGAGAGCAGAATGAGATCGCAAGGAATTGAATCTTTTGCTTGGAAATGTTTGTGAGAAGTGTGGGGTGTCTTGAACCTCGATTATTTGTGCAGTAAATGATTAATGAATTCTCTTTTGCTCCTATTTTTCATATGCTAGCTTGTTTAACGATCAGGCCTTCTTTTCTTTTTAGGGAGATGTTGCTTTGAGCTCTTTCTTGGTGTCGTGGCTTTCCTTGCTATAGGAATGTGCCATTTTTTTTTATTTTTTATTTTTTTTCTTATGTCCTTCTCCCTTTCAATAAAAATCTTCTTATTTTGACCCAAAAAAGGGTTGAAGCATGAGATTGATGTTAAGTTGTAGTTGTAATGCTTGTAAGAATTTTATCATAGTTGATCACCTCAAAGATAATTTAACTTTGATGGAGGATATGTAACCTTAGATTTGGTATTTGGTATTGTTGCAAGACTGTCAGTATTTTACAAAACTGGAATCATCAAATTTTAAATAGAGATCAGGAAAAATAGAAAAAGGAGACATTTGGATTCTCTATAAAAGAGAGGTAACAATTTGTTTTAATGACATGGGAGTCAAATTTGCTCAATTTTTTTCATTTTTGTTCTTTAACAAAAACGTGCACTACATGGAGAAGACTAATAAATGGCTCCATTACACTCTCTAATCAAAATATATTCAAAAAAAAAAAAGGGAGGGGAGAATGGGTGAGTTTATTTTTTATTTTTTTTATGTACAAATCACCTGTGTAAAATGAAAGAGCTTCACTGTATGGCGAAGGAAGGGATGACACTTAGAAATCAATGATGGGTTCACCAATCTTCAAATTTCTCTCCACTATCCAAGGCAAGTTAAAATAAGTTTGCTGTGATGAACTTGAAAATTTTGTTCACATTTATGTTGTGCGTTGCACTTGAAAAGAAGTGTGTTGCTTTCATGGCCTGTGCATATGTTCTTGCCTGTTTCATTCACATCATTAAAGCTAAGTAAGTTGATGCAAACTAACTCAATTCATCAAGATCATGATAAAAGACAATACTTATTGTCGTGACCATGCACGTTAAACATCCTTTGCGTTATTATTAACGGGTGGGATTTAAGCAAATATACTCTAGCTAAGGTACTATGGCGACCCCATTATCAAAATTTTAAATTAAATATGGTGGTACGATTCTCGTAAGGATTTGTCACTATGGGAATGGGTATGGGTGTGTGTGAACATGAGTAATAGAGACTCAAGAATAAAAAAGAGGGCTGAGAACTTGGTCCTCCTTATTATAAGGCTACAAGTGTTTCGGGGATTCATTTCTATCTTAAAATGGACCAAATAACTCACAAAGTCCTACCAGTCCCTTTCCAAACTTTACACCCAAACAAATCCATCTAATAGACTAATACCAAATTCTGATGTTAGGCTGAAATCCAAACCTCCTATGTGCCCTTCATTCAAAGAGTCTAACATAGACTGAAGATCACCCTCTCTCAACAGTTCATAGACTGCATGTCGAATAAGACATTCTTTCCATCAAACAATTAACTACGTAATCAAATTTGAATCGTTAGCATCACGGCAGAAATTCCAAAACCAAGGACTGTAATTTCGCAAAATTTTACGAAATTTTTTATTTTTTGAGATCTCGAAATTTTAAGTATTAAAATTGAAAAGTACTTATTTTTACGAGTTGTTTCGAAATATTTAGTTTTTCTTCATAAATTTTGGTATTTTCATGTAAAATCCAAAATGTTATGAAGCAAATTACATTTTTTCAGCCAAAATATTTCGTCATTTTTTTAGATTTTGATATTTTTCATATAAAACCCAAAAAATGATGAAGAAAATTACATAATAACAATAGTAGTCCTAGCAAAGCGTTTCTTGTTAACTCTAGCCGAAGCAGATTCTGAAAGATAATTAGAAATTGAAAACTTTATTTACCTCGTTCACAATTGTCCATTGCATGGCGATGGGAACCTGAACAAAATCATGGACCTTTGTCCCAATTAAGATAGGGATCGCAGTCTTGCCAAACACAAAAACATTATTATATTTCAAGCAAATTGTATCCAATTTTTCAAATTCATTTTATTGTTGCATGTAAAAGTGGGAAGATTGAGGAATGATTTTGGTACCTTATTCCATTTTCTTGATTGCAGATACTAACCTATAACACTGTATTCATAAACAAAACGATCAATTAGATTCATCACCACAGTTTAAATTTAGTTTGTGTAACAAATAAAAATTCCCCTGTTTTATCAGATACATACTTGTTAAGGGTATGCCGATTAGTAAGACCGAACAGAATCAAGATTGCTGCTGCATCTTTACAAGCTATAGGAACATGATTAAGCGAAGGATGATCACCTGCATTAAGAATTCTGATTATTATTTAAAAAAAAAAAAAGGAAAAATCCAAAAATCACATTGAAAATCAATCTTCTAAACCTCCATTTCAGCAAACCCTGTTGCTCAAGATATCAAATTGCCCCAAAAAAATGTTTGAAAAAAGTTTGACTTCACATTCAAACATAGAGAAAAGTAAGTTGTAGTCTCAATCTCAAGGTTGGATCAATCAATAAAATGGTTTAAATTACCTTATCAGGTAAGAATATCAAAAAAAAAAAAAAATGAAAATGAAAATGAACACGAACATCATTAAACTTACCTCCAACATCCCAAATAGTAAAGGCAATCCTGGCACCGTGAACAAAAAGCATTTTATCAACCAAATTCAATCCTTTCATATGCAAGAACCTATGTTCTTCCTCTTCTCCTACATATTTAAAGACAAATCTTGTTTTCCCAATCTGACAGTCACCTAATAAGCTGATCTTAATAGCAACCAATGTTAGAGTTTGTATAACAAATAACCAACATTGAAGAGAAAAAATGTGTCTTTTGCACTTGAAGATAAAATATGTGTCTTTTGATTTAAGAAAGTATATGTCTGATCAACACACCCTTTTGTTCTCTATATATTGAAGAGAAAAACAAGTTCTTCAAACACATTAATTTTCTAGAGTTGTTAATTCTTCTTCACTTCTGAGAGAGATTGCATTCGGTAAATTCGCCAGAGCCAACACCCTTGTGCTACGGTGTTGGTATTAGATAGTTGAATCCTGGTAGTCAGACGCCTAAAGAACTACAACACCGAGTAGGGGCGAATTCTATCTATAGGACATAGCGTATCCGCTAGCCTCTATCTACAAATCAAGACGTACCAACTCCGCCAATTCAAGATAGTGATTTTGCAAGTCTCTATCTGCAATACAAGTTAGTAGAATTATTTATTTGATTTGACAATTTGTAATACAAATAGTATTTGTATTGTTACATTATTTATTTTAAACAAATTTATATATTGTTCTGATTGTTCTCCAACAATCTATAAACAGATTATGGAACAATCAGTTAATGACGTCAAACCCCATGTTGAGAAATCAGACAAGTTCAAGGGTATGGATTTCAAATGCTGGCAACAGAAGATGTTTTTTTTTTTTTGGAAAGTTCATTTTCTTATTTTTTTTTTAACAGAAGATGTTGTTCTATCTAACAACCCTTAACCTTGCTCATATTGTCAAGGAAGATGTTCCTGTCTCTGAAGGAGATGATATTTCCACAGATCAGTTTAATACAATTGATGCATGGAAACGTAGTGAGTTTTTATGCAGGAACTATATCCTAAACAGTCTCGATGATACGTTGTATGATGTGTATAGATCATACAAAACAACAAAAGAATTTTGGGATTCCCTGGAGAATAAATATAAAATTGAAGATGCCAGTTCAAAGAAGTTTATCATTGGGAAAATTTATAAAGTACCAAATGATAGACTCGAAGACTGTTGTGAACCAAGTGGAGGAACTCCAGATTATGATCCTAAAACTTGCTGCAGAGGGAATGGAATTGCCACACCAATTTACAGTTGGGGCTGTCATTGAGAAATTGCCTCCATCTTGGAACGATTTCAAGATTCATCTCAAACATAAGAAGACTAATATGACAATGAAGGGTTTGGTTATCAAATTAAGGGTTCAAGAAGACCACCGCAAGAGTGAGGGAATGAACACTTCTGAGTTCGACGCTAAAGCCAATGTTGTTGAGGATGGAAACAAGTCCAAGCCTAAGTACAACATTCAAAAAAATAAAAACTGCGAAATCCACAAGTGGATATGTATTTACACTTGGTGGGGCAGCAGTGTCGTGGAAATCACAAAAACAAATGTGTATAACACGTTCCACAATGCAATCTGAATTTATATCCTTAGATCAGACTGCTGAACAAGCAGATTGGCTGAGATATTTTTTAGAAGATATTCAGTTATGGCCTCAACCTGTGATTGCTATATGTATTCATTGTGACTGTGTGGCAGCCATTGCGCGAACGAAAAAATAACATTTACAATGGCAAGTCTAAGCTCATAAGACGACGACATAACACAATAAAATAATTGCTCAAAACTGGGATCATTTCAATTGACTATGTGAAGTCAAAAGAGAATATTGCAGATCAACTTACAAAGGGTATACCAAAAGAGCAAGTGTTAAAATTATCGAGGGGAATGGGCTTAAAGCCTATCCAATGAGGAGTAAACCTGGCGGAAACTTAACCTAGCCAAATGAAATTTCAAGCCCTAGGTTCAAAAAGGAAAACTAGTTAAGTGAAACTCAAATAATAGAGTGTACACACTTACTCATTCCTACGATAAGAAATGTATACTACCTGTGATGGTCAAGGTGAATATTTATTTATTCTTAATGACACTAATATCTTGAGAAATAAGATGAATACAACAAGGTAAGTGTCACCTATATGGGAGTAAATGTGGGGTCACATTTATGAGAATGATATGGCTGAGTTCTCTAAAGCTCTCATGAATCTGGGATTTGTTCAAGACCAAAATGAACACAACTGTATGAATTGAAAAATGTTAAGATATAATATGTGTGATGCTCATTGTCTTGATTTACTAAACATGGTGAACAATTCAATGTCTCATATATACACTGCGTTACCGGTAAATCTGATAAGTATTCGTTGAAGTTTTGCCTTTCAAAAAATAATTCGATAAGTATTCACTAAGGAAGGTTCAAGTCTAAAAGACACCTCTTCCGATGCATATTATGTCTAAGTTTCTCTCCAGAAGACAACTTTGTATATTTACTATACAAATGTGGGGTATTGTATGAGTTTTGTAGCAAATAACCAACATTGAAGAGAAAATATGTGTCTTTTGCACTTGAAGAGAAAATATGTGTCTTTTGATTTAAGAAAGGATGTGTCTGATCGACACACACTTTGTTCTCTATTTATTGAAGAGAAAAACAAGTTCTTCAAACAAATTAATTTTTTAGAGTTATTCATTCTTTTTCACTTCTGAGAGAGATTGCATTCGGTAAATATGCCAGAGACAACACCCTTGTGCTACGGTGTTGGTATTAGATAGTTGAATCCTAGTAGTCAGACGCCTAAAGAACTACAGTACCGAGTATGGGCGAATTCTGTCTATAGGACATAGCATATCCGCTAGCCTCTATCTACAAATCAAGACGTACCAACTCCGCCAATTCAAGATAGTGATTTCGCAAGCCTCTATCTGCAATACAAGTTAGTAGAATTATTTATTTTATTTTATTTTGTTGTAATCAATTTATAATACAAATAGTATTTGTATTGTTACATAATTAATTTCAAACAAATTTATACATTGTTCTGATTGTTCTCCAAGAACCAAATCCGAATCCGTATCATAGTCACCATTACTACCATCACCATGACAGCTATAAACAGAACGAAATGATACGGATTCGGATTGTGTAGCCGTGGAAAGGCAGCGTTGCACACGGTGGTAGGACCACATAGCAGGTGGCTTACCAATGGAACAAACAAGAACTTACCCATAAGATATCGAAAAAAACTTGGGAGGAACTTGAGTCGGTCATGGAATATACAATTTACGTCGGCCCGAACAATGTGACAGCAGAGCAGAGTCATGTTTGAATGATGGCCCCGGCCTCGCACTCAGTTATATATGTTGTTGTCGACGATGATGATCTCCTCCTATGGCCATTAACAAACATGCAAAGCTCTGGGGGGTGGGGAGGTTTTGGTTTTGAAGAGAGTTTTTTGTTCCTTTATTCTTCTTTTCTTACATTTTCTTCCCCATCCCATCCCTTTGCCTTGCCTTTTGGTTTAGTTTTTTCTTTCTTCTTTTTCTCTCTTTAACCAACTAATTACGATGGGAGACGATTGACCGGGTTTTTTAAGATTTCACAAATAACCCTAATTGTCGAAAGTCTTTCTTGAGTTGCACGTTCTTAAGTGCATGCATGAAAGGGTATAGATAAACGGTAGTTTGGGGATTTTGGATGCATGAGTTTTGGATTGGATGAGTCGAGATGGGCATGGGGGAAGTTAGTCGAGATACTGAGACCGAGTGCTTTGGATTTGGATTAATTAAATTGAATTACTATTGCATTGCTGCGTGATATACGATGTCATTGCCTGCCACTTTTCCATTTGATTATTATTCCATGTAGCTAAACAAATGTATTATACTTATGTTGCTTTCTCCTCAAGTCTGAAGGTTCTCTAACTTTAGATCAGATCGGTTCAAATCAGTGTGTATTTTGTATTTTTGCTTGCTATACTCTCTAGCCAGTTTGGATTGGATTTTTCTTCCATTCAAACCACCACTTCATTTTCTACTAAATTTTCAATGGAGTAATGGCAAATACCAAATTCCTCATGAGGTGGAGGTTAATTTTTTTCTCTCCAAATACTGTTGATCCACAAATTAAGTAACCAGTTGTGGATTGGCATCTACTAATTATAGACAGCTCCAAAGTTCTTCTTCTTCTTCTTTTTCTTTTTGTGGCCATTGATAGATTGGTATTAGATATTTGCCAAGCATATCAACTAAAAATTAAAATAATTAGATTAAAAAATAAAAGCGTAACTACCCACGATTTATTGTTTGCAATTCACCAAATTCATGCTTGTTAGGCCTAGCAAATTAGCCATATGACTATGTTTGACGCCAATAATTGATAGTTTTCAATTTCCATATTAGTAACTAGCAGATGGATCTTTTCTCGATTAAGAGCGCTACTTTAGCGTTTACTTTGGACAATTTGGATACTTCTACTTCCCATGTGGACCGATATTGTTGCAAAATCCTCCGATCCATTTGGCACATCAAAGCTCCTCCGAATGCTCTTATGCTTTTTTGGAAAATCTTTCAAGATCTCTTGCCCATCATATCCAATCTGGTTAGGGTTCACACTCCCATCGATAACATATGTGCTTTGTGTCGTCAATCCCCAAAGGATGTGGTACACCTTTTCTTTCGATGCCCAGTCATTTTCAGATTTTGGCGGGTTTCCATTCTCCCCTTTGACTCACAATAATTGGACCCTAATTCAGGTTCTATCTCTGAATTCTTCAATTTGGTTTAGCAAGCTGCCAATAACCAAGGCCTTGATTCTGCCAAGATTCTTTCACAATTTATGGTTGTGTTGCTCACATTTGGCGTTTTCGAAATCTGGTCATTTTCGAAAATCTATCTCCCAATGTTCACAAGTTCATAGCCTTGCTCAATAGCACCTAGACCTCCTGGGTAAGAAATGGTTTGACTCTCCAAGCTCCGGTGACTTTGGAAATTTTGACTCTGTTCAAAGGTTGCTACACAAGGCTATCATTGAGAATACTTCCAATCCTTTTGTTGCCCCGGTTCCTCTGGTTCCTCAAGTTTCTGAGTTTGGTCCTTTGCCAGAGAACAATTCTATCCGGCTGGACACCCTGCGAGCCCAATTGTCCATTGTTAGGAATCACCATCTTAATACCAATCCCTTACACAACACGGGCCCCTTCTATACAGGCACACTCTGTGATTGTCAGTTTTGATGCATGTTTCTTCTATTCTCATAAGCAGGGAGCGGTGGGATTCATTGTTGTGGATCTTAGTGGATCAATGTGTGTAAACATGACTTTTACAAGGAGACTCAGCAAATCTTTTGTTTGCTATTCAGGAGGAAACACCATATTTTATTATGGATTGGGTCTGACGCCCAATCATCAGTAATATTAGGCGCTTACTTTTTTTGCTCCCTGGATGGACATGTGAATTTATAAATAAAACCTCAATATAGAGGCCCATAATTTAGCTAAGTCTATAAGACAAACTCTATGTCCTAGTCCTTCGATTTAATGCATTTGTGCCCCTTAACAAAAAAATACTAACAGATGGGAAAAGTAGTACAATTTTAAAACTTTTTAAAACTCTATTTCATGGCAGTCCTATATATGGTAACGAGTAAAAGTGCTATGAATAAGGAAAAATGACTTATAAAGCCTACTTTTTGTAATTTTTTACCAAAAAATACTACAACATTTGAAAATACTCCAAAAGGCCTACTTTTTACAAGCAAATACCTTTTAAGTGTAGAAAACCAAACCATGGCTTGAGAAAACACAAGAAAGACACTTATGCCCTTTACTCCATCTTTTCAGAATAAAAAATCAATTAGCTATGCTCTTCATCAAATTCAAATACTACGCCACCGTATCAATCACCATTCTAGCGACAAACCATGAGCATAACGGCTGCGATTTTTCTTGATCTACTCTTACCCTATTTCCAGTTTCTTCCACAACCTTGTCAACTACTAACCTGGCAAATATTATTCCTAGTTCTTCAAACAACCAATTTTAAGATTTGAACAATCTTCCTACCAAACATCGATTTCATGATAATCAAGAACTACAATTGTTATCTTTTTCACATTAATTCATTGCTAATTATGACCTTCTCCATTACAATTAATAGAGTAGCTAATCAAATGGTAAATTATCATTTCTATTTTTAATTCTTTGAATGGAAGTTATGGTTGGAAAAAGTTTAGAATTTTTGTGTTGTTGGGTAAAGACTGGATGGGGGGGGGGGCTCTTGTATTCTACAAGATGATGATGACCAATAAAGAAGAATTGAAGCAATGATTGATCAAACAAGATTTGCATCTAAAAAAAATCAAATTGAAGATAACAAGCTCCCCGGTCCTTGTCTACTAAGAACACGGAGCTTTATTGAATGAATGGGAAAATATCAAAATAAGTTCAAGATATAAAATGTTGTTTTTTTTATTGACGTCTTTTATCAATTCTGGTGCGTCAGAAAATCATCCTCCTGTGAGTTTGACCTGCAAACCCATTGTTAGACTGCCAAAGACCACCTTTTTGGTAGCCGAAGGCACTCCGATGCTTAAGTCAATAACTCTGTTGGAAGAAGGAAGTAAATTTGGACAAAACTCAGTTAAAGTTGCATACCTTTGTCGAAAGTTCCCTTTACCTTATATATGGTCGTAGTTAACTCTCCGCGTGACTTAAGCATGTGAGGCGCAACGGAAGGAGATGCTTCTGTAACAATCTCATCCTTAATGGAGATGCGTCCGTGGAGGTTTAGGTCCCGCCACGACTCTTTCCTGGTGCAAGATTTTTCCTCTTAATGAGAGAACGTGTGACAGGCTTGGATTTGGGCTTTGATTTGTCTGGACCTGAACTCGGATCTCGCCTGCACTTCTTTAAAAGTGGGCCTATTTTGAGCCTCTATAATTGTCCTCGGTCCTTTTGGGCTTTACGAGCTGGCCCAATGGATCAGGCGCTATATTCTCGTGATGGGGCTTTATGCCACGTGTACGGTCATGATAATCGATCCATTTTGATGTATCATCAACTACTTCCCCCCTCAGTTAGTGGGTATGTTCAAGTATCCACTAATTGTGTGGCGGTTTTGCTTTTTTATCACAGCATTCATTTTTTTCACGATTACTCATTGCCTAATGATTTGGAGATTGTTAGGATGATGATTGTCCTTGTCATCTTCGGTCTAGATACATTGTTTTGTATCCAAGTATGTATCATGTTGGTTTCAGGCCTCTAGCTCTTTCTATCATCTGGGAGTATTTGGATTTGGTTGGAATTGCTCTGGCTCAACTTATTCCTAATGGTTGGAAGGTATTGATTTTGACCTTGTGGAGGGCTGGTGTTGCTCGCATCCCTATGAATGTTAGGGTTTTGCATTCCTTGGTAGGGTTTAGTGTGGACCCTAGTTACACTTGTCGCTTGCGTTCTCCTCCCTGTTTCGAGGATTTTCGAGAGGAGTACGTGGGATGGTCGAGGCTTGGTTTTACGTCTCTATTTTTTCTAACCATTTTAGGTTTCGCGGGGATCAGATTCCGCGATCATTCCGGGAGCCTAAGAAGGTTGAGTTGTCACTGTCCTTGAAAGAGCAGGACTTCCGCCGTCAATTTTGTGATCTTCCCCGAGTATCGGTAGAAGATTTTCTTTCTTTGAACGTCGTCATCCGTGGTGGTTTGCTCTCGCCAGGTAGGGCAAACATTGCTTCTGAGGTTACGGTTGTGCACGTTGGCGACGTAGGAATCCATGTTTCTACTTCTGCTTCTACTTGAGGTCCTAGGAACGTTGTTCCTATTATTAAGAAAAGGAAAGTTCCTAGGCCTCCTCAAGATATCGACCATTAGTTCTAGTCGTGTCTCGAAGAGGAAAAATCTTGCTTCTGCTATTCTTGACTCCGCCAGGACCCCTTCTCATCTTGCCTTTCTTCAGAAGGGAATCGTGGTTCTGGTTATGATTCTTCTGCTCGTGAGGATGAAGAGGTAAACCGAGTCCTCGAGGTAAGTAAGAAACAAGTTGCCTGCCCTCTGAATGATCATGAGAAGAACTGTGTTGTTTCCTATGGCTTGCCGAATTCTACCAGCCTATCAATTGATGATTCGTACATCATCAAGAATAAAATGCTTCAGATGGGCGTTTGGCTGTCGACTAATCCGAAGGGTACTAAGACTTTGGTTGATTTTGATTATGATCCGTTAGTAGAGAATCAGGTTGTTGCTCGTTCTCGAGATCATAAGCTTGTCATTTCTTCTATTTTGTTGGAGCTTCGGGAGCTCATGATGCTCCTTCTGATTCTCGCCCTGCTTCTTTTCTCGGTGAGACCTTCTGGCTCTCTAAGGCTGATATTCAAGATAGTGCTCGCAACCTTATTGGCGGCTATCACAGGTGGTTGGCCAACAAAGCGCTTATGCCCGTGCATCAACAAAGTCATCATATTGATGATGACTTCAAACATCATGTGGAGGGGATGATGCATCTTACTTATGAGGTCGTTATGGGGTCAGACAGTAAGGCGTTTCGTGACCAGGCTACTCATGTCGAGCGAAAACTTTCGAGACACATTTTAGTTTTCTCTCATGTTTTTCATCGAATCGATTTGTTGAAAGGGCAGTGTGTGGAACATGAGAGGGCTGCGGGTTCTACGTGGGAGCTGCTGAGAGAACTCGAGGCTACGTGTGATGCATTTGCTTTCGACCTCGAGATATTCGAGGTGGAATTGGGCCAGTTGCATTCCCGTTTGGTTGTTGCTGAGAAAGAGTTGTCTGACCGAAAGGTCGAACAAGACTAGGTTGTTCGCTCCGCCAATGAGTGTTCTAACAAGCTGAAGACTGCTACCGCCCATATTATTGAGTTGAATTTAGAGTTTGTTGAGACTAAGTCGGCGATCGTTGCCAAACTTGCTGATGTCGACAAGGAGTTAGCGTCTACTCAAGCCGAGTTGTTGACTGTTAGGGAGAAGTTGAAGGTGGCGGAGGCTGCGGATTTTAGAGAGTGGTCAAAGGTCGCCATGGTTTTCTAGATTTTTTGGAAACGAAGGGTTTGAACATGTCTCCCTACCGCAGCCTTGCTGAGCAAAAGTTCGAGGAGGTTGTTCCGGATTTGATGGGTGATCTTGATGTCAAGGAGCCTGCTGACCCTATGCTTCCGGAAGATGTTGTGCATGATAGTGATTCCGCTTAGTTGTCATTTTCTTTTTGTAATCTCTTTTTTAGCTAAATGGAAATTTGTTATTTTGCATTTTTCAATTTTGCTAAATGGAAGATGAATGGAAATTTGTTATTTTGCATTTTTGTGTCCCATGTCTAGCTTGTTTAGCTTTTATTTGTGACATTTATGGGAGACCTCTGACTTCTGTTTTCCGGATTTTGGTGGCTTCGATACTTGATATTCTAGTCGTATGGAAGCTTTAGTTTACGGAATCCTGTTTCTCATTCGGATTATGATGTCATACATTACAGTCGATGTAAAAGTTTGGCTCTTATGTCCAGGTACTTTACTTCGTGGTTGATTAGGCCATAAGTTCTTATGTTTGACTATTTCGTCCAGCATATTTGTTTGCTCGATACTCTAGCCATGTTGAGTGTTCTCTCAAGTCTATTTTTTATCTGACTTTTTGTCCTGATCGTATTTGTTTGTTTCGAAATTAAGAGCGAAAGACTTTATTGATAATATCTTTTCAAGTGCTTTACATTCCATGGCCGGGGTATCGTTTCACTCTCTTGGTCTTCCAACCAGTATGTTCCTGGTCTGTTGATTTTTGTCACTCGATAGGGTCCTTCCCAGTTCGGGTTAAGTTTGCCAGCGTTGGGCTCTTTTGTGTTTCGTTGAACCTTTCGTAACACCCAGTTTTCGACGATGAAGTTTCAGATCCGTACCTTCTTGTTATAATACACAGCCATGCGCTATTGATATGTTGTTGTTTTAATCGAGCATGCTTCTCATTTTTCTTCGAGGAGATCTAGCCCAACTCTTAATGCTTTGACATTGTCCTCGACGTGGAATTTTTTGGTTCAGAATGTTGGCATCCCAACCTCCACGGTTATTATTGCTTCCGACTCGTAAGCAAATGCAAAAGGTGTTTCTCTTGTCAAAATTCGTTTTGTTGTCCTATATGCCCAAAGGAAACCAGGTAACTCGGACATCCATAGTCCTTTCGTTGCCTCGAGTCTTCTTTTGATTGCCTCCAAAATTGTTCTGTTAGTGACTTCAGCTTGCCTGTTTGCTTGTGGGTGAGCTGGTGCCGATAAGTACTGCTGGATATTCATGCTTTTGCCTTTGAACTGCTTTCTGTTGTTCGTAACGATCACTCTTGGGATTTTGAATCTGCAAATGATGTTTCTCCAAAGAAATTTCTTGACTTGCACTTCCCCTATATTTGTGAGGGGTTCCACTTCAACCTATTTGGTGAAGTAATCTACTGCTACGAGAAGGAATTTCCTTTTGTCAGACACTGGGCTACAATGTCCATTCCCTATTGTGTGAACGGCCATGGGCTGCTCATTGGAGTTAGATTTTGTCCCGGCATGTGAGAGTGTATGGGGCGAATCTTTGGCACTTGTCGCATCTACGAACTAGCTTCTTAGCGTCTGCTTGCATCATTTGCTAGTAACACCCTAATGTTAGAGCTTTATGGGCCAATGTTCTTCCCCCCGGGTAATTCTCACATGTGTCGTGGTGTATTTCCTCCAGAACATATTCGACATCTCCTGGTGTAAGGCATCTCAACAATGGGTTCGTGGCAGACCTTCTGTACAATTTGTCATTTATCATTGTATATCTGGCTGCCCGATTCCTTAATTTCTTGGCTTCCATCTTGTCTGTTGGGAGTTCTCCATTTAAAATGTACGCCAGGATTGGAGACATCCAATTAACACCTTGGTTTATGACGCATGCTTCTTCCGGCTAATTTTTCAATATGGAACTACCTTGTGTCATGACGAATTGATTGCCATTATCCTTTGTCGTTAAGGCCTCTTTAGCTAACTCGTCTGCTATTTTGTTTTCTGCTCGTGCACATTGTCAAATGGTGGCGTTTCGAAAGCCTTCTACTAGTTCTGTGGTTTTCTTGTGGTATGTTTTCATTTGAGCGTCTTTCACTTGGAACTCGCCACTTAGTTGATTGACTACCAGTCTGGAATCCGTAAATACGTTAATGTTTCTTATTCCTAGGTGTTTTGCTAAATGTAGCCCTGCTATCACAGCTTCGTACTAGGCTTCATTATTGGAGGCTTCAAAACTAAATTTTATCGCATTCTCCAATGTGATTCCTTTCGAGTTGTATAAAATTATTCCGGCTCTGCTTCCTGATTCGTTAGATGCCCCGTCACAACGGAGGATCCATCCTTCAAGGATCGGTTCAGACGGTTCTGTTTTGTTTTCCTTGTCCTCGTGTTGGTTGTTGCTTCCTGTGAACTCAACGATGAAATCCGCTAATGCTTGAGCTTTGATAGCAGTTCTGGGGGCATAAGTATTGTCAAACTGTCTGAGTTCTATTGCCCATTTTACCATTCTTCCTGATAAGTCTGGCTTGTGTAATACTGATCGAAGCGACTGCTCAATCATGACCGTGATCAGGTGTGCCTGCAATTTCCTTGATGACACGATCAGAGCGAGCTCTAGTTTCTCTAGAGTCGGATAGTTGATCTATGCATCTGCGAGTGTTTTGCTGATGTAGTACACTGGTTTCTGTACCCCTTTTCCTAATCGTATTAGTGCTGAACTCACTGCGTGATTAGACACAAACGGGTATAGATACAATGTTTTTCCTGTGTTTGGCTTTGTTAGCAGCTTCATACTTCCCATGTATGTCTTAAGGTTTTGAAAGGCTCTTTCGCATTCGTCATTCCATTCGAATGTCTTGTTCCCCTTCAAGATCTTAAAGAAAGGAAAACACTTGTCTAATGACCTAGAAATACATCTGTTTATAGCTGTTATCCTCCCGTTAAGACTTTGAACACCTTTGATGTTTGTCCGAGACTGCATGGTGAGAACTGCTTGTATCTACTTTAGATCGGCTTCAATTCCTCATTGGTTGACCATGTACCCAAGGAACTTCCCTGATTCCACTCCAAATGTGCATTTATCTTGGTTTTGAAGTTGTGCGAAAGCCTGTTCGAGGTCCGCAAAAAGGTATGTTCTGTGCGAGCTTTTGACGAGCATATCCTTGATGTAAACCTCCATTGTTTTGCCGATCTAATCTCTGAACATTCTATTTACTAGTAGTTGACACGCTGCTCATGTGTTCTTCAACCTGAACGACATTACTTGATAACAGTATGTCTTTCTTTCTGTTATGATAAATGTTTTTTCTTGGTTGGGGGTACATTTGTATCTGGTTATACCCGAAGTACGCATCCATGAAGCTCAACATCTCGTCCCCAACAGTTGCGTCCACTATTTGGTCTATTCACGGGAGTGGGAAGCTATCCTTGGGACATGCTTTATTTAAGTCGGTGTAATCCACACACACTCTCCATTTCCCGTTCTTTTTATTTACTAGCATCGTGTTTGATAGCCAATCCGGATAGTGAGGTTCCCTTATCATTCCCATTGGGCAGTCGGCGTACTTCTTCGTTTATTGCCTGATTGCGTTACGGGGCAACTGATCTTCTTTTTTGTCTAACAGGTTTTTTGTCTGGATTCACTTTTAATTTGTCGAAAATGATAGATGGATCTATTCCCACCATATCTTTCATTGTCCATGCAAAAACATCTTGGTTATCTTTTAGTAGTTGGATCAGCTTCATGGCGAGTTCAGGTTGGATTTTTGTGTCGTTTCGAACTACCATTTTAGCTTCATTGTCTAAATAGACCTCGACTGTTTCTTCTTTCGGCTGCCCGGTGTTGAGTCGATCTCGCAGACTGGTTGGAGCCATGTTTTCATTTGGAGAATCCATATTTGTTTCATCGAATCACTGCGACGACTCTTCCATTCGTTGCGGTAATTGCTATTTGTGAGGAGTCTTTGTAGCAGCAAAATGACACTCTCGGGCTGTTGGTCGGTCCCCTTTATTCTTCCAATGTCATTATCGGTGTGGTACTTCACGCATTGGTGTATCATGGAGGATACTGCACCCATTTCGTGTATCCATGGTCTCCCGAGTAGCATGTTGTATGTAGCGAGAGTGTTCGCGATGAGAAAATTTGTCATTAGCACTCGTTGCTCCCCTGGTTCTTCTGCTTCAACTTGTAATCAGATCATTCCCAATGGGTTACATTGTTCCCTACTGAATCCTACCATAAACTGATTGTTTGGTGAGAGCATCTCAGTGGTAAACTGCATCATTCTGAAAGTTGTTAGGTATAATAGGTTTGTTGAGCTGCCGGTAACGATCAATACTGTCTTGATTTCCCATTTTGCTATCATGACCGAAATCACTAAAGCATCGTTGTGTGGGAAATTAACTCCATCAACATCCTCGTTTGAGAATGTTAGAGTCCTTTGCATTGTCTTTGCGCGGTGCGGATGGTTCCTGGAATGTGATCTTTATGCGTAAGTCCCAGACTATGCGCTTTTTGGATCGATTGGATTTCTCTTTTCTCCTCCTGTGCCATGCAAGACGTAGATGGTTTCTTTCACTTGCTCCTTTGAAATGACTATTTCACTCTTGAGTTTGGCGAACTCTTTGAGTCATCCCTGTCTGAAATGGCGTTCGATCTTGTCTCTTAGGTTGCGACAATCTTCAATATCGTGGCTGTAGTCATTGTGGAAGAGACAGTGTCTGCCCTTGTTCCACTTCTCCGGATTTCCTCTCATCTTTGGCAGCCATTTGACACCTTCTCTTTTCGCCATCACCTCGAGGTTCTCGCTTCGTCTTGCTGTTAAAGCCGAGAGTGTTCTTTTATATTTGGGCGTTCCCTGCTTGCATTTGGAGCTGTTGTTAGCCTGATGTTTCTTAAGATGGGAGATTTCTTCTTGAAAGCTACTACTTTGTAAGTTCGGGATGATCATATCTATCATTTCGATTATGTTTTCCATCTAAGCCATAAGTGTCTCCTCTCCGGGATTTGAAGGGATTCCCCATGATGTCAGAGATGTTTGAACTATTACTTGCTGGAGTTCTATGCATGTAGGTATAATTATCTCGATGGTTGTCTTTGGATCAGTATTGGGCAGCATGTCATATCTGTCATTGTCAGACCGAAGATTTGTGGAGTACTCCATTGATCTTCTGCCAAGTTGTGCGAGCTTTGTCACTGAATCTTATTTTTAGGAAAAAAGGAAACTCGTCGTTCCCCACGGATGGCGCCAAACTGATGCGACCAAAAGTTTTCCTCCTATGAGTTTGACCTACAAAACCACTGTTAGACTGCCAAAGATTACATTTTTGGTGGCCGAAGGCACTCAGATGCTTAAGTCAGTAACTATATTAGAAAAATGAAGTAAATATGGACAAAACTCAGTTAAAGTTTCATACCTTTGTCGAAAGTTCCCTTTACCATTTATAATGTTCGTAGTTAACTCTCTGCATGACTTAAGCATGTGAGGCGGAACAGAAGGAAATGCTTTTATAACAGTCTCCTCCTTAATGTAGATGCATTCGTTGAGGCGGAGGTCCCTCCACGGCTCTTTATTGGTGCAACGTTCTTCCTCTTAATGAGATAATGTGTGACAAACTTGGATTTGACCTTTGATTCGTCTGGGCTTGGACTCGGATCTCGACTGCGCTTCCTTAAAGGTGGGCCTATTCTGGATCTCTATAATTTCCTCGATCCTTTTGGGCTTTACGAGCTGGCCCAATGGATTAAGCGTTGTATTCTCGTGATGGGGCTTTATACCACGTGTATGGTCGTGATAATTGGTCCATTTTGATGTATCATCAAATTCAATTTTGAATTTTGTACAACAATAGTTAAGTGAAAGATTAGAGGGTAGAGTTGTCTTTTTGTATTCTTTAACCATGGTTTGGTTTTATGCATTTTTAAAGTCTTGAATTACAAAAAGTAGGCTTTTTGGGGTATTTTTAATTGTTGAGGTCCTATTTGGCCTACAATTGCAAAAAACATGTCTTCTAAGTCATTTTCCCTATGAATAGAATGTTCAAAAATAATTTGGCCATGTTTTTAGTAGGAATATTTTGAAATTGTTGGGTTTTGAAAAACCAATGTATGTGAATTAATCTTGACATTTTTCTGCAAGATAAACAACTTACTAATTCGGGGGTCGGTTATTTTCTCCTACAAAGTTTTAGAATAAGATGTTTTTCTTATGGGTTTCGCTTAATCTCCCCACCATCTAGATTACCCCTACAAAAGTTTCATTCGCTTAAAACATTTTAAGAAATGAAAAATCATTGAGGATGTATAGAGGGTCTTTTGACCATGTATAATTAATTTCATACACTTTAGGAGGTAGTCAGACCATAATTAGCCCATTCTTCTTCATTTCAATGAACCTTTCCTCTTCACTTCCATGGGCGGACCTATTAAGGGATAAGGGGGGGGGGGGGGGGGGGGAGCTACCCCCTTTGAACTTAAAAATAAAAATAAAAATTTGGTTCATATTTAAAATATATATATATATATAGTTGATTATTAGGGCTAAGGCTATCAACTTAACCAAAAAAAAAAAAACTCACACACAACCGCACAGGGGACTGTTCCCCTTCTCTCATGCAGTCACGCACAACCTGTTCCTCTTCTCTCACGCACGGGCACAACCGCACAGCTATGTTCCTTTTCTCTCACGCGCAAGGTATGTTCGATTGTTCCTCTTTAGATCTGATTCTCGACTCTGCTGCTGCGTAGGCAAAGAAGAGGACCACAGAGAAGTTCTATTTTTGTCCAGGGCTCTTGTTTGGTGGGAAATTTTTTGTCTTGTTGGTTAATTTGGTGTTTAGATTTGAAGCAATAATTTAATTTTTTGTCTTGTTTGCATAAAGATAGATAAAGAAAATAACTTAGTTGCTTGTTTAACAAATAGTGGCTAATGGGATTTGAACATGTTAGTCCAATCTGAATGAAGAACAAGAAAGTGCAAGTCCCTTCATCAGCTTCTTTGCATAAAGATAGATAAAGAAAATAACTTAGTTGCTTGTTTAACAAATAGTGCTAAAGGGATTTTGACAAAATATGTGGTTCGTGTGACCGTGTCCATATGAAGATTTGCAAAGCAAAAGTGGCTTAAAGCCTTAAAGTATATGTGCTTTTATGTTAATTAAATTATTGTGAAGATTATATAAAGAACATTTAATTGGATATGCTTGTCTTTCGTCACAATTAAACTATTAAAGCAGGGTAGAGTGCCAAACAACATTGGTTGTTCTTCCAAAAGTATCTTTATATAAATTCTCTAATTTCTAAATGTATATTATGTTTTTGGAGGGATTAATGTATAACCCAGTTTTCTTCGTTACTTTATATACAGATTGCAAATCATGTGACTAAAGATAAGCTAGGGAGGACAAGGACTACTTGTGTCAAGCCCTGATTTTCGAAGAAAACGAAAATCCCAAAATCCACATAGGATTATCCGTTTCCCCAAAAATCGGGACGTGAAAATTCAATAACAACAAAAACAAATAGCAGCAACAACTAAACATGATTAAATTACTGAAACAAATAAAACTCTAACCCATAAAGGACTGGCGTGGCTAGCTCACTAGCGGAACTCCAGTAACGCAGCTCAAAACCTCTAAACCTGAAAGGCTAATCGGCTACATTCCAAAAAGGAATGTACCCAAGAAGCAAAAGCTCACTTGGGTCAGCAATAAAGCTGGTGTGAGAAATCTTCATCCCAAAATCAATAAATCCGCACATGACAACACCAAAATAAACAAAAAAAAAAAAAAAACAATAAACAATAAACAACCACACATCAGGTAGTTCCTCAATGAGGCGAAGGTGTCATCATCCTAATAAATAAATATGCATTTATTAGTATTTACGCTATAGTAGTTGACTATGGCAAGTGTGACCTGCAGAAATTGTTAGTAGACTTACCATTCTGCACAAAACGGTTAGAAACAAACAAATAAAATTTATGAGTTCTCAATCCTCATAAATGCAACAATGATACAAATCATAGTCATATTAGACTATTATTGAAATCTTAACAAAACACATTTTCTACCTTTAGGAAGACATGTAGTTCTCATTCAATAATTGAATGAGCATTTAGTTTCTTCCTTTAAGGTAATCATGCACATACACAAAAAGAAATCTCGCTTCTTTTCCACAATCGCACCATCCCCCTGGTGCCGAAACACCTCACCCAAGTGCGCCTCCCTTGCCTTCGAAACCACTCGAAGCGTACATGTTCCAAGTGGGGTGCCACATCGAGGAACATGTCATCTCACCCGAAGTTCGATCCAGGGCAAGCATTTCCTAAATCTACACGTACAACCGAACTCACATGGAACGGTGCACCGATATGCAAGCAAGTCTGCATACCCAAAATTTATATCACACGTATACAAGCAAGTCTGTATACAAAAATTTCTTTTCTTTTCACATTTATTTTTTTTCTTCGGAGTTGTGGAAAAAGAGCATCAAAAAAAATATCAACTAAAACTCAAAACTCTTTTATGGTGACACTTTGTCAACAATAAGTCAATCCACCCATTCTTTTGGGGAAACATAACATTTAATACATTGTTACATTATAAACAATTTAACCACAATGTCTTCCAATTATTTGGGGGAAACACCAAGCATTTTCCTAAACAAGGTCTCAGAACATTAGCTGAAAATGATAGTTCACTAAGAGAAAAGTCAAGCTAGGAAAAACCTTCCTATCAAACAAAGCAAAATAGTAACGTTCACACATTTGTGACAAAACACCACAAATAACACCAACACTTTCTCAAACTTGCTTACAATGACATAATAGATTACCTAAAATGAAACCCATTATAATGCATTAACATAAATTCCTCAACCATTCACATCTCAAGAATCACTAATAATTTAAGGTATACAAACATAGTTATGAGCTAATGAAAAACTTAACTCAAGTTTAAACAAGCCAAACACATCCCATATCTAGTAACCTTTCTTAAACACTGATTTTTGTGTGTGTGCCAACTTAGCTTACCAAGCCATTAATAAGAAAGATGACATTCAATTAACCAAAAACATGGTACAATTAAGTTGAAATTTCTGATAAACTTCATGAAAGGTTATTGTTGAGAACCCCAAACTTGAACTATATCATCTAATTATACTTCCTAAGAAACCCAAAATACAGACTATTAAAATGTATTTAAGAACTAATCAAACGAAGGAATCACAATTTTTTTTTGTCGGAATAGAAACACATATAGAAGAACACAATAGTTTAGGCAAGAAATCAAACTAAATCGATTTGAGTACGATATTAGCCAAAAGAAAATATATTCAGCATATGATAAATTCTTCAGAGTTTGCAGTCTCAACCTAAATACACACACTGGATAATTGGAACTCATTAAATTAAAGAATAACAAGTGGGGATGAAAATCAAGAATTGGATTGATTTGTTGTATTCAATGAACAATGCAGACTTAATGAGCTTGGAATTATATTAAAAAAACCATTCTCCAACAACCTAAAAACAAAACACAAAACCTTGAATTGAGCACATAACCCACTGAACTTGGAATTCCACAGAAAACCCATACTCTAAAATGCTTAAAAACAACATTGACAAAAGATTGAATTGAACACGACGACCCATTCAACTTCATTTTCTATGAAATCCCAATGTGTAAAGATCACGAAAAATAAAGATAAACCTATGAATGCACCACACAAACCAATGCATAACCCAAATCAAATAAAACATCACAGACCAATGAGATGAGAATGAACTCACTCCTCTAATCGCCACATCGATTGTTCTCTGCCGCAACACCACACACCGCCAAAGGATTGATCGGAGCTGGCTGCTCGGGCAACTGGCGACAACTCCGATCGAGCTCTCTCTCGATTACACTCTTCTCTTTTATTGAAAAATCCACCCATTCGTCTCCCTAAATCACCCCTGCAACACGCCCTGTCTTACTCCCATCTCGACCTCCAACCAACCCTCACCAACATACAGCAAAGAGAGGGACGAGATACGAAAAAGAAGGAGCCAGTTTGGGGCGGTGGGATCGACTGCAACATGCAGTCACAGACCATGCTCGCCGCCAAGGAGAAGAATTAGTAAAGAATGGGAAAAAGGAGATGGAAAGAGAAAAAAAAAAAAAAGGAATAGGGTTATTCTCTTTATAAGGTGGGTATCAATTCGCCCCCACCGAACTTTCGAATGCACCCACCAACTTTCACAAAATAAAACCTTAATCATTAGTTAAATAAAAGCCCAAATACAATTGAGTAACAATCCTTCAACATTAGGGTTTGCAAAGTGTGGGCTAAATACACACACACACACTTTATCCTATTTAGCCATGGCAAACAAAAATCTTTTTCCAAATAATTGAGATTACAATATATGCCATTATTAATAAATAAGAAATTTTTTTATTTATTTAATTATGTCGGTATTACAATATATACAACTCAAAAGAATCTCGTCCCGAGATTCGGTAAAGGAGGGTAAGTAGGTAATTAATTCTTAAATAAACAAACTACCTTCCGAATGAACCAACACTAGAGTACAAATAATATACCATTAAAAAAAAATCAATTTTCTACTAACCTTCCTTAAGAAACAAAACACAGATCACGTAGACAAACAAATAGCTCATGCATATACCCATAACTTAATGAGGACAATTACACAAAGATATATATATATATATATATATATATATATATGAAATTTATTAAATTTAATAAATATTAAAAAAAATACGAGGTGCTACAATATATACAACTCAAAAGAATCTCGTCCCAAGATTCGGTAGAGGAAAGAAAGTTAAGCGAATTTAAAAAAATTACAACCTGTCAAACGAAAGAAGAGTTTACAATAAAAATTTTGCTTGAATTTTTGTTGCATAAATTTTTATTGCCATTGGAAAAGTAGGGGTGTTACAATATATACAACTCAAAAGAATCTCGTCCCGAGATTCGCGAAAAGGGTTAACTAAAGATTCAGGATAACAAACAGCTACAAGAAAACTACACGGAATAATGTCACCCACTACTGACATTAAAATCAGTTAGTCATAGAAATCTCATCTCGAGATTCACGAAGAAAAAGAAACAATAATAAAAGTTCAAGGTTCACCCTTGTCACTTTATCTCTAGATAGTTACACTATTACTCTCCCATATCCACATTTCGAGGATCACCTAGACTCTACCCCAGCCTAGGCTAACCAAATGCTCTAATACCAAACTATCACGCGCCGATTTTCGAAGAAAATGAAAATCCCAAAATCCACGTAGGATTATCCGTTTCCCCAAAACTCGGGACATGAAAATTCAATAACAAAATAAACAAATAGCAGCAACAACTAAACATGATTAAATTACTGAAACAAATAAAACTCTAACCCGGAAAGGACTGGCGTGGCTAGCTCACTAGCGCAACTCCAGTAACGCAACTTAAAATCTCTAAACCTCAAAGGCTAATCGGCTACATTCCAAAAAGGAATGTACCCAAGAAGCAAAAGCTCACTTGGGTCAGCAATAAAGCTAGTGTGAGAAATCTTCATCCCAAAATCAATAAATCCGCACATGACAACACCAAAATAAACAATAAACAACCACACATCAGGTAGTTCCTCAATGAGGCGAAGGTGTCATCATCCTAATAAATAAATATGCATTTATTAGTATTTACGCTATAGTAGTTGACTATGGCAAGTCTGACCTGCAGAAATTGTTAGTAGACTTACCATTCTGCACAAAACAGTTAGAAAGAAACAAATAAAATTTATGAGTTCTCAATCCTCATAAATGCAACAACGATACAAATCATAGTCGTATTAGACTATTATTGAAATATTAACAAAACACATTTTCGACCTTTAGGAAGACATGTAGTTCTCATTCAATAATTGAATGAGCATTTAGTTTCTTCCTTTAAGGTAATCATGCACATACACAAAAAGAAATCTCGCTTGTTTTCCACAATCGCACCATCCTCCTGGTGCCGAACACACCTCACCCAAGTGTGCATCCCTTGCCTTCGAAACCACTCGGAGCGTACATGTTCCAAGTGGGGTGCCACATCGAGGAACATGTCATCTCACCCGAAGTTCGATCCAGGGCAAGCATTTCCTAAATCTACACATACAACCAAACTCGCATGGAACAGTGCACCGATATGCAAGCAATTCTGCATACCCAAAATTTATATCACATGTATACAAACAAGTCTGTATACAAATTTTTTTTTTCTTTTCACATTTATTTTTTTCTTCGGAGTTGTGGAAAAATAGCATAAAAAATATCAACTAAAACTCAAAACTCTTTTATGGTGACACTTTTTCAACCATAAGTAAATCAACCCATTCTTTTGGGGAAACATAACATTTAATACATTGTTACATTATAAACAATTTAACCACAATATCTTCCAATTATTTGGGGGAAACACCAAGCATTTTCCTAAACAAATTCTCAGAACATTAGCTAAAAATGATAGTTTACTGAGAGAAAAGTCAAGCTAGGAATAACCTACCCATCAAACAAATCAAAATAGTAAAGTTAACACATTTGTGACAAAAACACTACAAATAACACCAACACTTTCTCAAACTTGCTTACAATCACATAATAGATTACCTAAAATAAAACCCATTATAATGCATTAACATAAATTCCTCAACGATTAACATCTCAAGAATCACTAATAATTTAAGGTATGCAAACATAGTTATGAGCAAATGAAAAAGTTAACTCAAGTTTAGACAAGCCAAACACATCCCATATCTAGTAACCTTTCTTAAACACTGATTTCTGTGTGTGTGCCAAATTAGCTTACCATGCCATTAATAAGAAAGATGACATTCAATTAACCAAAAACATATTAAATTAAGTTGAAATTTCTGATAAACTTCATGAAAGGTTACTGTTGAGAACCCCAAACTTGAACTATATCATCTAATTATACTTCCTAAGAAACCCAAAATACAGACTATTAAAATGTATTTAAGAACTAATCAAACCAAAAAATCACAATTTTTTTTTGTCGGAATAGAAACACATATAGAAGAACACAATAGTTTAGGCAAGAAATCAAACTAAATCTATTTGAGTACGTTATTAGCCAAAAGAAAATATTTTCACCATATGATAATTTCTTCAGAGTTTGCAGTCTCAACCTAAATACACACACTGGATAATTGGAACTCATTAAACAAAAGAATAACAAGTGGGGATGAAAATCAAGAATTGGATTGATTTGTTGTGTTCAATGAACAATGCAGACTTAATGAGCTTGGAATTATATTAAAAAAACCATTCTCCAACAACCTAAAAACAAAACACAAAACCTTGAATTGAGCACATAACCCACTGAACTTGGAATTCCACAGAAAACCCATACTCAAAAAATGCTTAAAAACAACATTGACAAAAGATTGAATTGAACACGACGACCCATTCAACTTCATTTTCTATGAAATCCCAATGTGTAAAGATCACGAAAAATAAAGATAAACCTATGAATGCACCACACAAACCAATGCATAACCCAAATCAAATAAAACATCACAGACCAATGAGATGAGAATGAACTCACTCCTCTAATTAATCGCCACATCGATTGTTCTCTGCCGCAACACCACACCTCGCCAAAGGATTGATCGGAGCTGGCTGCTCGGGCAGCTGGCCTCGGGCAGCTCTAATCGAGCTCTCTCGCGATTCCACTCTTCTCTTTTATTCAAAAATCCACCCATTCGTCTCCCTAAATCACCCCTGCAACACGCCCTGTCTTACTCCCATCTCGACCTCCAACCAACCCTCACCAACATACAGCAAAGTGAGGGACGAGAGAGGAAGAAGAAGGAGCCAGTTTGGTGCGGTGGGATCGACTTCAACGTGCGGTCATAGACCGTGCTCGCCGCCAAGGAGAAGAATTCGTGAAGAAGGGGAAAAAGGAGAAGGAAGGAGAAAAGAAAAAAAAAAAAAAAGGAATAGGGTTATTCTCTTTATAAGGTGGGTGGCTATTCGCCCCCACCAAACTTTCGAATGCACCCACCCTCTTTCACAAAATAAATCTTTAATCATTAGTCAAATAAAAGCCCAAAACCAAGCCCAAATACAATTGAGTAACAATATATGCCCAAATACAAAAGCCCAAAACCAAGCACAAATGCAAATTTTTGGCTAAATACACACACACTTTATCCTATTTAGCCATGGCAAACAAAAATCTTTTTTCTAAATAATTGAGATTACAATATATGCCATAATTAATAAATAAGAAATTTTTATATTTATTTAATTATGTGGGTATTACAATATATACAACTCAAAAGAATCTCGTCCCGAGATTCGGTAGAGGAGTGTAAGTAGGTAATTAATTTTTAAATAAACAAACTACCTTCCGAATGAACCAACACTAGAGTACAAATAATATACCATTAAAAAAACCAATTTTCTACTAACCTTCCTTAAGAAACAAAACACACATCACGTAGACAAACAAATAGCTCATGCATATGCCCATAACTTAATGAGGACAATTACACAAAGATATATATATGAAATTTATTAAATTTAATAAATATTACAAAAAATACAAGGTGCTACAATTTATACAACTCAAAAGAATCTCGTCCCGAGATTCGGTAGAGGAAAAAAAGTTAAGCGAATTTAAAAAAATTACAACTTGTCAAACGAAAGAAGTGTTTACAATAAATTTTTTGATTGAATTTTTGTTGCATAAATTTTTATTGCCATTCAAAAAATAGGGGTGTTACAATATATACAACTCAAAAGAATCTCGTCCCGAGATTCGCAAAAAGGGTTAACTAAAGATTCAGGATAACAAACCGCTACAAGAAAACTACACGGAATAATGTCACCCACTACTGACATTAAAATCAGTTAGTCACAGAAATCTCATCTCGAGATTCACGAAGAAAAAGAAACAATAATAAAAGTTCAAGGTTCACCCTTGTCACTTTATCTCTAGATAGTTACACTATTACTCTCCTATATCCACATTCCGAGGATCACCTAGACTCTACCCCAGCCTAGGCTAACCAAATGCTCTGATACCAAACTGTCACGCCCCGATTTATGAAGAAAACGAAAATCCCAAAATCCACGTAGGATTATCCGTTTCCCCAAAACTCGGGACGTGAAAATTCAATAACATCAAAAACAAATAGCAGCAACAACTAAACATGATTAAGTTACTGAAACAAATAAAACTCTAACCTGAAAAGGACTGGTGTGGCTAGCTCACTAGCGGAACTCCAGTAACGCAGCTCAAAATCTCTAAACCTGAAAGGCTAATCGGCTACATTCCAAAAAGGAATGTACCCAAGAAGCAAAAGCTCACTTGGGTAAATAATAAAGCTGGTGTGAGAAATCTTCATCCCAAAATCAATAAATCTGCACATGACAGCATCAAAATAAAAAAAAAAAAAAAAAAAAAAAAATATATATATATATATATATATATATATATATATAAACAACCACACATCAGGTAGTTCCTCAATGAGCCGAAGGTGTCATCATCCTTATAAATAAATATGCATTTATTAGTACTTACGCTATAGTAGTTGACTATGGCAAGTCTAACCTGCAGAAATTGTTTGTAGACTTACCATCCTGCACAAAACGGTTAGAAACAAACAAATAAAATTTATGAGTTCTCAATCCTCATAAATGCAACAACGATACAAATCATAGTCATATTAGACTATTAATTAAATATTAACAAAACACATTTTCTACCTTTAGGAAGACATGTAGTTCTCATTCAATAATTGAATGAGCATTTAGTTTCTTCCTTTAAGGTAATCATGCACATACACAAAAAGAAATCTCGTTTCTTTTCCACAGTCGCACCATCCTCCTGGTGCCGAACACACCTCACCCAAGTGTGTCTCCCTTGCCTTCGAAACCACTCCGAGCGTACATGTTCCAAGTGGGGTGCCACATCGAGGAACATGTCATCTCACCCGAAGTTTGATCCAGGGCAAGCATTTCCTAAATCTACACGTACAACTGAACTCACATGGAACGGTGCACCAATATGCAAGCAAGTCTGCATACCCAAAATTTATATCACACGTATACAAGCAAGTCTGTATACAAAAATTTCTTTTCTTTTCACATTTTTTTTTCTTCGGAGTTGTGGAAAAAGAGCATCAAAAAAAATATCAACTAAAATTCAAAACTCTTTTATGGTGACACTTTGTCAACCAAAAGTAAATCAACCCATTCTTTTGGGGAAACATAACATTTAATACATTGTTACATTATAAAAAAATTAACCACAATGTCTTCCAATTATTTGGGGGAAACACCAAGCATTTTCCTAAACAAATTCTCAGAACATTAGTTGAAAATGATAGTTTACTGAGAGAAAAGTCAAGCTAGGAAAAACCTGCCCATCAAACAAATCAAAATAGTAAAGTTCACACATTTGTGACAAAACACCACAAATAACACCAACACTCTCTCAAACTTGCTTACAATCACATAATAGATTACCTAAAATGAAACCCGTTATAATGCATTAACAAAAATTCCTCAACCATTCACATCTCAAGAATCACTAATAATTTAAGTTATGCAAACATAGTTATGAGCTAATGAAAAAGTTAACTCAAGTTTAGACAAGCCAAACACATCCCATATCTAGTAACCTTTCTTAAACACTGATTTCTGTGTGTGTGCCAACTTAGCTTACCATGCCATTAGTAAGAAATATGACATTCAATTAACCAAAAACATAATACAATTAAGTTGAAATTTCTAATAAACTTCATGAAAGGTTACTGTTGAGAACCCCAAACTTGAACTATATCATCTAATTATACTTCCTAAGAAACCCAAAATACAGACTATTAAAATGTATTTAAGAACTGATCAAACCAAGGAATTACAAATTTTTTTTTTGTCGGAATAGAAACACATATAGAAGAACACAATAGTTTAGGCAAGAAATCAAACTAAATCTATTTGAGTACGTTATTAGCCAAAATAAAATATTTTCAGCATATGATAAATTCTTCAGAGTTTGCAGTCTCAACGTAAATACACACACTGGATAATTGGAATTCATTAAACAAAAGAATAACAAGTGGGGATGAAAATCAAGAATTGGATTGATTTGTTGTATTCAATGAACAATGCAGACTTAATGAGCTTGGAATTATATTAAAAAAAACCATTCTCCAACAACCTAAAAACAAAACACAAAACCTTGAATTGAGCACATAACCCACTGAACTTGGAACTCCATAGAAAACCCATACTCTAAAAATGCTTAAAAACAACATTGACAAAAGATTGAATTGAACACGACGACCCATTCAACTTCATTTTCTATGAAATCCCAATGTGTAAAGATCACGAAAAATAAAGATAAACCTATGAATGCACCACACAAACCAATGCATAACCCAAATCAAATAAAACATCACAGACCAATGAGATGAGAATGAACTCACTCCTCTAATCGCCACATCGATAGATCTATGCCGCAACACCACACACCGCTAAAGGATTGATCGGAGTTGGCTGCTCGGGCAGATTGAGCTTTCTCTCGATTCGACTCTTCTCTTTTATTCAAAAATCAACCCATTCGTCTCCCTAAATCTCCCCTGCAACACGCCCTGTCTTACTCCCATCTCGACCTCCAACCAACCCTCACCAACATACAGCAAATAGAGGGACGAAAGAGGAAGAAGAAGGAGCCAGTTTGGGGCGGTGGGATCGAATGCAACGTGCGGTCACACACCGTTCTCGCCGCTAAGGAGAAGAATTCGTGAAGAAGGGGAAAAAGGAGAAGGAAGGAGAAATGAAAAAAAAAAAAAAGGAATAGGGTTATTCTCTTTATAAGGTGGGTGGCTTATTTCCCCCACCGAACTTTCAAATGCACCCACCCTCTTTCACAAAATAAAACCCTAATCATTAGTTAAATAAAAGCCCAAAACTAAGCCCAAATACAATTGAGTAACAATCCATCAACATTAGGGTTTACAAATTTTTGGCTAAATACACACACACACACTTTATCCTATTTAGCCATGGCAAACAAAACTCTTTTTCCAAATAATTGAGATTACAATATATGCCATAATTAATAAATAAAATTTTTTTATATTTATTTAATTATGCTGGTATTACAAATTGGATTTTGCTTTACACTCTTGCAGCTTAGGTACCTTAACCTTTTGTTCATGAAAATTAATCTTAAATCTTGTGAATTGGATGTTTTCATAAATATTGTTAGAGTTTGTATGTTTTTCCATGATAACAATGCTTGAAAGTAAATATTATATTTTTATTTACTTACTTAATATTTTATTTATTTTTTCCAGCTATGGACAAATTTTTGAAAAGAAAGTCTGTGTCAGAGTTACCATCCCCTAGCTTACAAAATAATTAGGGTGGTCAGTTAGATCCAATCTCAAAGCCAATTCATGTTGATTATGATATGTCAAATTTCCCAACAGATCCCGGATCAAGACCTCGAATCTCAGACTATCATTTTAGTGATCAGGACATAATTAGAAGAACATATTTACAAAGGGGTCCATGTCAGCCTAAGAATCACAAATTTCCACAAAAGAAAATGGGAGGTGGGATGAGACGTTTTAATGTAGCTTGGTTCGACCAACAAATGGATTGGTTGGAGTATAGCATGGTAAAAAATGTTGTATTTTGTTTACATTGCTATCTCTTCAAACCGAATTTCGGGGATCAAAGTGGTGGCAACACTTTTGTAGTGGAAGGGTTCGATAATTGGAAGAAATCGAAAAAACTACAAGGTCATTTGGGAAAGACTCATTATGAAGCTTATACAATGAGCCAAAATTTGATGAAGCAAAAACAACATATCCAAACCTTTTTCGTTAAGCAATCATACCAAGCTAAACTTAAGTATCGTACCCGTTTAAATGCTTCAATTGACTGTATTTGATTTTTTTTGCATCAAGGATTGGCTTTTCGTGATCATGATGAATCTGAAGACTCAAATAATAGAGTAAACTTTCTTGAACTTTTGGAGTATACAGCTAATCACTATGAAGACATAAAGAAAGTTGTTTTAAAATATATATGCTCCTGAAAATCACAAGTTGATTTCACCTAAAGTTCAGAAAGACATTACAAAAGCGGTTGCAATTAAGACTTTCGACGTTATTCTTGAAGATCTTAGTGACGCATTATTTGTAGTTTTGGTTGATGAATCTCGTGATTTTTCAACCAAAGAGCAAATGGAATTTGTTTTACGTTTTGTGGACAAAAAAGGGTGTGTTATATATTGAACGATTCTTAGGTATAAATCATGTTTCTAATACAACCGCAATTTCACTGAAGATGGCACTAGAAAAAAATCTTTCCAATTATAATTTGAGCATAACAAGGTTGCGTGGGCAAGGTTACGATGGGGCCAGTAATAAGCAAGGTGAGTTCAGCGGACTTAAAGCACTGATTATGAAAGAAAACCAATATGCATTTTATGTCCATTGTTTTGCACATCAGTTTCAGCTGACACTTGTACATGTCGCGAAAAACCATCATCGGATCGCATTATTCTTTAACATAGTTTCTACAACAGTGAATATTGTTGGGGTTTCATGCAAACACAAATATATTCTTCGAGATAAACAAACTATTGACCTTATTGAGAAACTCAATAGTGGTGAACTTCCAACTGGTAAAGGGTTGAACCTAGAGACAACTCTCACACGAGCCGGTGATACTCGATGGGTTCTCATTATACTACAATAATAAGGTTGATTCTTATGTTTTCTTCGGTGATAGATGCACTTGAGATTGTCGTTGGAGATGGCACCAGCTCATAAAAAAGGGGTGAAGCTTGTGCTTTACTAGAATCAATGCAATGTTTTGATTTTATTTTGATTTTACATATGATGGAGGATGTATTAGGAATTACCAATGAATTATCAAAATCATTGCAAAAAAAGATCAATACATTATGAATGCCATCAATCTCACTGAAATATCTAAGCAAATGTTCCAAATGATGAGAGAAAATGAATGGGATTCACTCATTGCTGATGTATCTTCATTTTGTGGGAAACATAATATCAACGTTCCTCGAATGGATGATGACTTTGTACCTCGGGGGCGATCACGGCACAGACAAGAAGTAGTTACAAATCTCCATCACTATCGAGCTGAATTATTTTATACGTGCATAGATATGCAACTTCAAGAGCTCAATAATCGTTTTAACGAGGTGAATACAAAGTTACTTTTTTGTATGACATGCTTAAGTCCAAACAATTCCTTTTCAGCATTTGACCACCAGAAGTTGATCCGCCTTGCTCAATTTTATCCAATGGATTTCTCATATTTTGATTTGATGGTGCTTCAAGATCAATTGAAAACTTATATCATGGTTGTGCGATCAAATATTGACATTTCAAATATAATTGGTATAGGTGGTGTTGCTAAGAAGATGGTTGAAAAAAAAAAGGATGTCGTATATCCTATAGTTTATTTGTTCATCACGTTATCATTGATTATACCTATTTCCACTACTACAGTTGAAAGGGCATTTTCAGCTATGCATATTGTGAAGAGTCGCCTAAGGAATCGAATGGGAGATGATTGGATTAATGATTGTTTGGTGACATATATTGAAAGGGATGTTTTGGATACCATTGAAAATGAAGTCATAATGCAACAATTCCAGAACGTGAGATCGCGACGTGAAGATTTGTAAAAATGTGGTTAATTGATATGGTTAGAAAGAAATAATAGGTGTTTTGAAGGGTCCTTATAAGGACATTCCTTTATAGATAATATTTTTTATACGTATGAGTTGAATAGTTGCAATTTATAGATAATACTTTTTGTAAATTGGCGAGGTGAATTCCTCTCACCTCTCCCATCTTTTGTGAGTAATACAGTATCTTATTTTATAGATTAACAAAAGAAAGTAAATAGTAGTATTTAAATTTGTCACTTAATTTTTTTTTGGAAAAAGGTTATTTTAGTAAATTATTATTATCGACAAATATTACTTTATCATTTTGCCCCCCCTGGAGTGAAATCCTGGGTCCGCCCCTGTCCACTTCACTTCATGTTTTAGGGTTTTTTGAACCCCCTTCCCAAAAAAAAGTCGACAGGATACAACACAACTTGCACCTGCGAATCTAGTCGTATGATCGAAATCTAACTTTCAGATACATTTTGATTTTCTAACCCTTTTTTTGAAAATTTTGACGTCAATTGCAAGTAAATATTAGGTAACACAATTTTTGCTACTATCTCAAGGACCATGGTTCCTCCAAATTTATGCCTTACTATCCCAGATGTGTGGTATTCGAGGACTCGTGTTCAAAGATTAACAAAAGGCTTGTAGGCTAAACATTGTTGCAATTGTTTGACCATTTTGTTGGTTTAACACTAAGATATGGTTTAACTCCTACCCATCCCCTATCTATTTCCCCAAATGAATAAATATATCCATCTTTTTATAGCTAAAAGAGTGTGGCTTTTGCAAATATGTGTGGCTCTTAGATCAATAAAAATAAATGTTGGGTTGAGGTTAAGGTTCAAATTTCATTTGCAACATTTTCTATATCATTTTTAAATAATTTTTTTAAACTATGTATAATTTAATTAATCTAAACTTAAACAAATATTAGATAAACTACTTATATATTATAACATAAAATTAATGATTTTTGAGTCATTAATCATGTGTATAACATTGTTTGACCCCAAAAAGTACATAATTTTGATTAATTAATGTCAAGTAATAAAATTAAAACATCAATTAACATTGTGTAACACAAAATTAAAGAAATGTAAAAGTTTGATGTTGAAAAAAAAATCCAAAAATGGAGTTTGAACCCATGATTTCTCAAATGCAATTATTTTTATCATCAAGCTAAATAAGATTTATGATCATATTTCCATGTGCTTTTGATAATCCGTCAACCCAAAAACTTATCCATTTTTTTTGTAATTGTGCATTGGGCCATTTTGCATGGATAAGAATATAGATGAATTAATCTAGTTTCTATCCATCTCTATGCACCTCTACCACTTGAGATGATCTTAGTGCATTTGTTTTAAAATTAGTTTGAGGTATTGATTGATGCCAAAAACCGACATTAATGTCGTTGCATGATTTTCGACATCAATCAAAGAAATATAAGTTGTTTTTATTTATTTTTTCTTCCTTCAACCTGCAATACAATTCAACAATGTATAGTGGAAGTAGGGGTTATCGACTACTTAATGTGGATTAGAAGACAATATTTGATTTTCAACTTAAAGAATAAAGAGAAAAGAAAAATAATGTATGGTGAAACTAAGTATTAAACTAAAAGAACAAAGAAAAACAAAGATAAAACTTACTTCTTCAATGGAATTAAACTGTAGTACATGCACTTTTCTCCCAAGTAAAAATATAAATCCAAGAACTACAACTAAAAAACTCTGTACAAAAAAAACTATCAAAGAAAAACTATCCCTTATAAACTCCATGTATGGGGTTTTTATAGGTAAAAAGGGTTTGAGTGAAACAAGAAAACATGGTTTGAGTTAAACAGTGAAACATGGTTGAATGAAACAAGGAATGGTTGAGTGAAACAAGGAAACATGGTTTGAGTTAAACAATGAAACATGGTTGAATGAAACAAGGAATGGTGTTGGAGTTCAATATGGAAACATGTCTTGTAGAGATTTTTTTTGATAAAGTTGGCCATGTGGACGCCCAAATCTTCATATTGATTTTCTCAAGATCCGTAGTTGTTGCTTTGTGGGCTTGACTTCATGGGTCTTGAGATTGAAATTGTTTAATCCTGATGAATCCATTCAAATTCCCATTGGGCCTTCTAGTTGATGAATTTAGCCTTATTGTGCCACTTTATGCATAATTTGAGATTTGTACTTGAATTCCTACAAAATGCACAAAATACACGTAATGAGATATTTTTATTTGATAATTGGACTTAACAATTGTATATTTAGGAATGTAAAATCGATGTTTTGGGTGCTTATCAAACCACCCCAAACAACCTTTCACTAGTCCTCTAGCAAAGAACAACGAAAAGAAAGATAAGAACACAAAACAAAATATTTTTACTCGTCATAAACTTCTCAAAGAAATCAATGCCACTTTCGCTGGTATGACTCGATTGCATTTACAATATGCAACAATGCCTTGAACCCCTAGCATGACACTAAATGAGGAGTTTTAGCTTCCTGAGGATTATCAAGGATGACACTCACAAACATTTTTTTATATGAAACAAAATTGATGTGTGACCTATTGTTCTCAGAGAATGTCCCTGTTATTCAACCACATAGAAGTCAAGAAACATATATAACTTCTTACTAAAATGCACATTACAAGTGAGCAACTTTGGAACAAGGTGTGTGTAAGTGAATAACCAACAAATGCAAATTTTCATGTCAAAGTAACGTACATCCTAATCCACCTTTGGAATAGCTGTTTTGACTTCAAAACTCACCAGTTAATATCTCTGAAATGATCACTCTGAGTTTGGGTAAAATATTTTCTTTCTTGCATATGAGGAAAAGAGGAAATGCAAAAATGCAAACTTCTCACATGCTCATAAGAATAAACAGACATGAAAGAGAATAATAGTCTCATGGAAGGAATGTTGATCACTTGCAAGAATGTCGAGTTACCCACCATAGCGTCTTCTCATCTACTCTCGACTTCTTACCATACCTTACCATAGGGTTAATTAGGACTTCTCTAAAAAGGCAATGAATCTGGTTATATATATATATGAGGAAGAGTGGGGTAGATAGCAAGTAAAATTGATGTTTCTGAAAATATAGGGTCTTCAAATAGATTAATAGGGGACTCATCAATCACTTCCTTATATTCTACTTTCTTTACAACCTTTTTTTTTTCTTTTTCAAAACTTTTTTTTTTCTGAAGTACCTTGGACTTTGTAGTTTCACTTTGCACTCCTATTTTTCTTCATAAATCTTCCTAACATTTTTAAGAAACATAAAGGGAAAAATGGGGGGGTTTTTTATTTTTATATATCTAAAAAAACAAGACAAAGGCTCACATTGGTATTGGATGAAATGTTTAGCAAGATGATTTTGAAAAGGGTCAGATGGACAAGAGATGCCTAATTTACCTTCTAACATTTGGTAATGGTTATAAGTTTCAAATAGACTACAAGACCTATGTTTCTCTTAACTCAAAAAAGATGTCATCCTCAGTGATCAACCAAAAAGAAGAATAATGAGACTTCACAACAAGTTAATGTCTAATAAAATTTTAAGTCATCATATGACTCGAAGTTGTGTAAAAACACTCTAAATAAAATGAAAGGCCTGATAGGTCACAAGTTTAAAGTCTCCACTATTATTCCTCTAGATTCTCAGGAAGTAACTTACTTTTGTATTCCAAACTACATCTGTTGTCATTGTAATGCAGTTCGGTATGCCCATAAGGCATCCAAAAGACGTAAAGACCAATCTTTCCGATTTGGATTGATAGTCTTTTCGAGGATGTTCTTGATTTGACGATTCGAGACTTCAACTTGACCGTTTGTTTGAGGATGGTAGGAAAGGGCAACTTTGTGAGTAACCACATACTTTTTAACAAGATGCTCAAATATGCGGTTACAGAAATGCTTACCCCCATTACTAATGATACCATTGGGGGTGCCAAATCTACTAAAGATAAACTCCCTTATGAATGAAATAACAATTTTGTGATCATTGGTCTTAATGGCAATGGCTTCTATCCATTTTGAAATGTAATCCACTGCAAGAAGGATGTATCGATACCCATGGGAGGATGGAAATGGTCCCATAAAATCGATGCCCCAAACATCAACAACTTCAACCACTAGAATAGGATTCAGAGGCATCATGTGTTGACGAGTTATTTGCCCAAGTTGTTGACATCGGTGACAAGCTTTACAATACTCATGAGCATCTCGAGAAAGGGTAGGCCAATAAAAACCTGATTGGAGAACCTTCTCCGCGGTTTTCTTAGAATTAAATGCCCACCACAAGCTTGATCATGGCAAAATGAGATAATGCTCAACTGTTCAACTTCTGGAACACATCTTCGGATAAGTTGGTCAGGGCAGTATTTGTACAAATATGGCTCATCCCAAGAATAATACTTGACCCTAGACAAAAACTTGTCACGATCTGGCTTAGACCAGTGTGAAGGGAGTTCCTTAGTTGCTAAAAAATTGACAATGTCGGCATACCAAGGAAGCTCTTGCTCTACCAAGAAAAGTTGTTCATCTGGGAAGCCCTCTTGAATGGGCAAGATACTAGTAGATGACTATGATGTTAGCCTAGACAAGTGGTCAGCGACCGCATTTTCTGTACCTGACTTATCTCGTATTTCAAGATCAAATTCTTGAAGCAAAAGAACCTATCGAATAAGACGAGGTTTGGTGTCCTTATTAAGAAGGTATCTAAGGGTTGCATGGTCAGTGTACACAATGACTTTAGCTCCAATGAGATAGGAACAAAATTTATCTAGTGCATAAACAATGGCTAACATCTCTTTTTTCGTGGTTGAGTAATTGAGTTGAGCCTCATTCAAAGTTTTGCTAGCATAGTAGATAACATGAGGAATTTTGTTAACTTTCTGACCCAAAACTGCACTTACAGCATAGTCAGAGGCATCACACATAATCTCAAAGGGTAGGACCCAATCAGGAGCTCGGATGATAGGAGTTGAGACTAGTTCAGATTTAAGATGCAGAAATGCAGATATGCGCTTGTCGTCAAAAGAAAGGGAACATCTTTAGCTAAGAGACTGCTCAAAGGGCGTGCAATCTTCGAAAAATCTTTAATGAAGTGGCGATAAAATTTAGCATGCCCCAAGAAAGATCGCACATCGTTAACAGATTTTGCAATCGAAAGAGATGAAATGACATCAATCTTAACTTTGTCCACCTCAATGCCATTTGGAGAGACAACATGCCCAAGAACAATGCCCTGCTTCACCATGAAGTGACACTTTTCCCAATTTAAAACAAGACATTTTTCTTCGCAGCGCTCTATGACAAGTGAGAGGTGATGTAGGCATTGGTAAAAAGATGAGCCGAATACTGAAAAATCATCCATAAATATCTCAAGAAAGTTGTCCACCATATCACTGAATATGCTAGACATGCATTTTTGAAATGTCGCGGGTGCGTTGCATAGCCCAAAAGGCATGCGACGATAAGCGTAAGTACCAAATGGACAAGTAAATGTGGTTTTCTCTTGATCTTCTTGTGCAATAGGGATTTGATTGTATCTAGAATATCCATCCAAGAAACAATAGTAAGGATGACCTGCTAACCTCTCAAGCATCTGATCAATAAAGGGAAGGGGAAAGTGATCCTTTCGAGTATTAGAGTTCAACTTACGATAATCAATGCATACTCTCCATCCCTTTTTCATTATTTGTGGCACAAGTTCCTTGTTCTCATTTTCAACTACTGTAATTCCTGACTTCTTAGGAACCACATGGACTGGACTAACCCATTGGCTATCAGAGATAGCATAGATGATGTTTGCATCCAGGAGTTTCAACACTTCTTCTTTTACGACATCTTTCAAAATGGGATTTAGACGTCGCTAGGGTTCTCTGGATGTTTTGGTTTCCTCTTCCAAATAAATATGATGCTCACAGACACTAGGGTCAACACCCTTGATGTCATGAATATTCCAAGCAATGGCTGACTTGTATGCTTTAAGGACCTCCAACAACTTGTCATTGTGTTCCTCAGTAAGATCTGAGGCAATAATCACTGGATAACTCTCCGCAAGATCGAGAAATGCATATCTCAATTCATTTGGTAAAGGCTTAAGTTCTAGTAATTTCTGAGTGTTTGTGGATGAGTCACTATCTTGTGACTGTTCTCTAAAGGAATAAGATGAATACAACTCTTCCTCATATTGATAACGTGATAATGGCTCGGATTCAGGTATATGCATTATGGGCACATTATCCAACATATTGTTGACCTCTTCAATAGCCTCGTCCATATCTAGGTTCATACCAAAGTGAGAGAGACACCGAAGCAATATGTCATCTGGTGACGATTGAGCCATAGACTCAAAAGATCATATAATACACACTTCTTCTTCCTCCTCAATCATATCGAGACCATCTCTCATTTGCAAGGCCTTAAAAATATTCAATTCAGCTTTAACGTTCCCAAAGGAAACATACATGCTACCGCTTCTACAGTTGATGTTAGCCTCCGCAGTTGCTAAGAAGGGTCGCCCTAAGATGACAGGAATTTGATTATTTGGGATCGGGCTAGTGTCTAAATGATGAAATCAACTGGATAATAAAAGTCTGCAACTTGAACAATCACATCCAAAACTATTTCTCTAGGGTATCGTTTTGACTCATCTGTTAGCTTAAGAACTACCTTTGTTGGTTGCATCTCCTTTAACCCAAGTTCTAAATATATATGATAAGGTAAGAGATTCACGCTTGCTCCTAAGTCGATCAAGGCACGACTTTCAAAGTCTTTTCCGATGAAACATGGTACATTAGGGGTTCTTGGATCCCTATACTTAATTACTCCAGTTTGTTGAATAAGCTATGTGGCATCGCTTGCAAGGCATGCAGTTTTAGGTACTTCCATTTTTCTCTTTTTAGTGCACATGTCCTTGAAAATTTTTGCATAGACTGGTACTTGCTGGTACAAGATGAGGTTGACCATAAGAATTATGAGGGACAAGTACCATAGGAAGGTTCACAGACTGATTTTGCCGGAATGAAAGAGGTCATCCATGTGGTGGATATTGATTATGTTGCAACTGGTTAGATTGAGGTCCATATTGAACCTGTCTGGGATAAGTGCGTGAGTTGTGGGCTTGTCCACTAAGCTGCCTAAGGTGTTGAAACCTAGGAGGATTCCCTGAACTTCTGGGTGGTTGTTCATAAAAGTCACCACCATAGGAAAGGTTAGGGTGATGTCAATTTGCAGATGTGTATGTTTGATCGAATGTGTTTGATTTACGTTCACTGTTAAATACACACACCTCTTCTGGAGGTTCATTGCCACCTAAAGTTAAAGGGCAATCAGAATTTATATGATCTCTTTTGAGGTAAAAGGTACCAACTTATAAGTCAGCTCTCTAGCTTCGGAGGTAGACTTTGTCACGATAGATTTCATTTCCTTAGCAAAGTCCTTTAGGAATGTTTTGATGTCTGGTTCGAGATCTTCCTTTGGTACAAATAGGCGTGATTTTCTAAAAGAACTAGGTTTCAAGTCTCTATGGGCAGTCCATTGTTGAGAATCATCAGCAAGTTCACTTAGAAAGGTATAAGCATCAGTACCACTTTTACGCATGAATTTCGCTTAATGCATGGATTCGATCATATTTCTAGATTCGACAATCAATCTATTATAGAAACTCTGCACTAGCACTCATTTTTCAAAGCCATGATGGGGGCACTTGATGAGTAAATCTTGAAAGCGTCCCATGCTTCATAAAAAAGTTCATCATGTGTTTGAGTAAACTCCTCAATTTCTCTTCTAATTTCTAGGGTCTTTCTCATGGGGAAGTACTTCGCTAGAAACTTTCTAACTAAATCCTCCCATGATTTAATGGAACTGGCAGGGAGGGAATTTAGCCATGAGGTGGCCCAATCATCAAGAGAAAAAGGAAACAAGCGAAGTCTGACATTTTCTTCATCTATGTTTTGGTTCTTAAAAGTACTACAAACTTCAAGAAACTTTCCAAGATGGACATATGGGCTTTCTCGATCATGCCCATGAAACTTCGGCAACATATTAATTATAGCCAGTCTAATATCAAATTGAGATTTAGTGATAGGGGGCAGATCAATGCATCCGTGCACATTAGCAGCGAAGGGAACATTGTGTTCCCAAATCGGACATTCTTCCATTTCAGTGTTGATTGGAGAGTTAGGGGAGGTAGGTGGAGATGAGTGTGGTAAAGAAGCAAAAAGTGGATTAGGGTGGCTAGAAAAATTTTGGGTATGAACCAAACGCTTGTTGGGTCGTTCCCGATATTTCATAAAGGGAAAAAAAATTGGATTGGAAAGATGACAGTGACAAAGCACAAGATCAAGTATCCCTAGACGATTGCTAAGAAGACATACACAAGCAAAAAAAAAAATTTTAAGTAAGCATGGGGGTTTATATGGGCTCCCCGGACCACTGAAAAAAGAATGAAGACAAATTATATCTCAATTACATTCGAGTGTATTTCCTACCTCTAGCATCATAAAAAACAATCTTCCTAATGTCTTCCACAAAAGAACTAGGAGTGATCTCTACAAACTCATGATTTGGTAGAAGGCTGGCTAGTTTATCTGCTACTTGGTTCATTTCCTTGTACTGCATGCATTACCCTGCATTCTGCAAATTTTCTCATTTCCTCCTTGATGCGTCTAGTTGTGTGAACCGCTTCCCATGGAGGAGCTTTATTGGTAGATATATACTTCATTGCATTACTTGAGTCCATGCATAATTCCACCCGCTGAATGCCATGTCGATGTGCTAGTCTGATTCCTAGCTCAATGCCCTGTAACTCATGCAGGATGACAGTCTGTGCTCTTCGAGACCCTGCTGCTGCTGCCACCACATGTCCCTCATGATCCCTGATTACTGCACCGTAGCCCCCTTTATTACCCTTGAGAGAGCCGTCTGTATTGATTTTGAACCAACCTATTTCAGGTCGTTGCCATGCATGCAGAGTGCTTGTGCGCATCTGAAACTGAGCTCCAATCCTCCATCTGTCAAAGAGCTCTCTGTTATCAGCATTGTCTTCTACTTGTAGATCCAGGACTAAGACTCGCAATCTGACATCTTCAATGACCTTTGGGACCAGGTCAGCAGCTACTTTGAACTTGGATTGGAACACCCTGCAATTTCTTTCTGTCCATAGGTGATAAATGGTTGCAATCAAGGCTAACTTTTTCAACATCGAGCTAGGTGATGCACCATTGAAGTTCTTCTCACACCATTTCCACTCTGCTTCCCAATCCATTGGCTGATGTTTGTAGACTAGGTGGGTGAGAATACACGACCAGACAAAGCATGAATACATACACCTGAAAAACAAGTGCTCTTCCCACTCTGACGCATCACCACAGAGAGGGCACATTGAGCATTCTATAACTCTCCATTTTTTTAGTTTGTCTTGTGTTTTGAGCGCCTTGTGCCTTACTAGCCATGTAATGAAATTGTGTCTGGGTATCCTACCTGTGAACCACATTAGTTTGGACCAAGATACTGCTTGCATTCTCTGTCGCAATGAGTAGTAAGCACTTTTGTTTGTAAACTCCCCTTCATGACCCCCCATCCAGATGACTTCATCCTGATACTCACTATCTAGCTCCACTGAACCAAGTTCTCCATAGATATCAGCCAAATCTGGTCGGTCTTGCAGCCTAGTGTTCCAGTTATTGTCTGTAATAAGGGCACTCACCTTAGCATTGCGGTGAAGCGATGTGTGGTATGTCAGATGTTGAGGGAATCTGTGAAGAAGAATGCTTAATGGGTGCCATGGATCCTTCCACAATAGAGTGTCATTTCCATCACCAATTGAATGAACAATCAGAGAGGATGCTTGCACTCTGGATTGAAGTATTTTGCGCCAACACCAGGATGATTCACCAGGAGTGTCCATGGTCCAGAAATTTTTTTCTTTGATTAAATTTCCTTTTGTCCACTGTACCCAGAGATTGTTCTTGTTGGAAACAATGTTCCATACATGCCTCATCATAGCGGCTTTGTTTGAAGTCTCAATACACCTCACCCCCATACCTCCTTCATTATAAGGGTTGCATACTTGTTTCTAGTTAACCAAGGTGTTTTAGTGTACTCATCAGAGCCTGACCACAGGAAGTTCCTCATGATTGTTGTTATATCCTCTCGAACACTTGAAGGTAGGACAAAACAAGAAGGTCTGAGGGTGAGGTGTATATACACAAGCAATGATCACTTCTGAACCACACAAATGCCAAATCTAAACAAACAACGTTTTAATGGGATTTTATCTTGTTAATCTGTGAGGGACAAGATTGATTGAAACCAGCAGGCGTTACACTGTTATCTATTATTGCCTGATTAGATAGGGTGCTAACAGATGATCCTAAAAGCTTGTATCCAACAATACAAAGTCTCAAAATCAGAAGGTCAGAGTTACGCTTGCAAGAAGCCAGATTATTGCACAAGTACAGGAGATCACGTGGTCAATTAAGAATTGTACCTGTGCTACCGCTCTGTAGACCGATTGATATGAGAACGATGTGTGTCAAATACATACTTAGGGTGTGTGTTCCTAGCCAAAACTATTAGTTACACCACGTCCTTCTGTGGTTTGCAGCTTACTAATGACTTGGCGTACCGGGTGAGTTACCCATGTGGCAGTGACCTCTCAGAGTTCATTGAATAATTAAACCCAACATCACGTTTTGCTTTAGTCAACACAAAATTTAGCAGAATAACCTAGGTTTTAGTTGTCCTATGAACACCGTCCTAGTTGGATCTAATCTTAGATGATTTTATTATGTGCCTTGGTTTCACACAGGTTGAGTGATGAGGTGGGTGATGAAATCCCACCAGTTTCAAAAAAGGGCTAGGTCTGCCCTATCTGTTTATAGTAGTTTATTAACGTAAGCAACCACGCAGTTCGTTAAGATGCAGAAACATAAACAAACACCAAGCAATGTCCAATCGATTTTCACTCAGCACCCAAGCCACTAAAACAATGTGTCTGAAAGAGATAGTTACTAACTTGTGAGCTCGGACACAAGGTCTCCACCGTGGGAGTAGAGATAAGTGTTATTTGAGAGCTACTCCTCCTAGGTTCAAGCAATTTCTCTCTCCCCCACAACACCATTTGTTGTCCATTACAAAAAAAAAAAAATTAGCCCTTTTTCAAAGAAATTTTTTTAATTTTTTTATATTTTATTTCTGACTTCGATTGCTATCTAAATAAATAAATGCACAATCAAACAATTACACATGCAAAGATGTTTAATGGTCTTGGCCAAGAAGTCAGAAATTATTTTTTTTTTTTTTTAAATTTTTGTTTGTTTGTTTAGTCTTTAGTTTTTTTTTTTATGAAAGTGAATTAAATCTAGCCTACAACTAACAATCAACCTAATGTTAAAATAATGTCTAGTTATTACAAGTTGCACTCGACCATTCGAGGCATATTAAAAAGAAGTTAAAAAAGAATAAACTCTATTCCTCACTAAAAACTACAAACAAAAAAATTAAAAAAAAATAAAAAAAAGGTCTTCAAGCAAGTCTTAGGCAATTTCGCAGCTTTATCACCAACTTTTCCAAACGAATTTGTTCAACAGGCAACCGACATAAAAAAAATCTGAAAACATTATGGAAATTCAGGGGAGTATCACGAAATTTCTATAAAAATTTCACGTTAAACAGACAATGTGTGAGCCGTCTGTTGCTGTGTTGTTTCCATTATATGCTGCAAATTACCCAAAAAAAACCTAAAGATGACAAAAAATAGTAATAATTAAATAAATAAATAAATAAATAAAGGAAAATATAAAAAAAAATAAAAATCTCTTATATTGTCTCCAAAGTTGTATATTCAATAATGTCTTCCTTGACCAAGTGATGTGCAACGACGCCATTTGATTGATGCCAAAAACCGACATTAATGTCGTTGCATGCTTTTCGACATCAATCAAAGAAATATAAGTTGTTTCTAATTTTTTTTTCTTCCTTCAACCTGCAATACAATTCAACAATGTATAGTGAAAGTAGGGGTTATCGACTACTTCACGTTGATTAGAAGACAATATTTGATTTTCAACTTAAAGAATAAAGAGAATAGCAAAATAATGTATGGGGAAAATAAGTATTAAACTAAAAGAACAAAGACAAAACTTACTTCTTTAATGGAATTAAACTGTAGTACATGCACTTTTCTCCCAAGTAAAAATATAAAGCCAAGAACTACAACTAAAAAACTCCGTAAAAAAAACAATCAAAGAAAAACTATCCCTTATGAACTCCATGTATGGAGTTTTTATAGGTAAAAAGGGTTTGAGTGAAACAAGGAAACATGGTTTGAGTTAAACAGTGAAACATGGTTGAGTGAAACAAGGAATGGTTGAGTGAAACAATGAAACATGGTTTGAGTTAAACAATGAAACATGGTTGAATGAAACAAGGAATGGTTGAGTGAAACAAGAAATGGTGTTGGAGTTCAATAAGGAAACATGTCTTGTAGAGATTTTTTATGATAAAGTTGGCCATGTGGACGTCCAAATCTTCATATTGATTTTCTCGAGATTCGTAGTTGTTGTTGCTTTGTGGGCTTGACTTCATGTGTCTTGAGATTGAAATTCTTTAATCCTGATGAATCCATTCGAATTCCCATTGGGCCTTATAGTTGATGAATTTAGCCTTATTTTGCCACTTTATGCATAACTTGAGATTTGTACTTGAATTCCTAAAAAATGCACAAAATACATGTAATGAGATATTTTTATTTGATAATTGGACTTAACAATTGTATATTTAGGAGTGTAAAAGCGATGTTTTTTGTGCTTATCAGGTACTATTGGAATACCCCAATTCTAGGTAGTCAGGCTTTATAGCCACTTTTTAGCTAAGTTTTGGGATTTTTACACTTCTACCCCTTTTATAGATAATGTTTGTAGTTGTGTTTTAAAGAAAATGAGTAAAAGTGTAAAAACACGCAAGCCAGACAAAAAAAATGGCTTTAAAAACTGGCTGCCTAGACAAACTCATTGGAATAAAAACATCCAAAGAGACAAAGAATATACCCATGAAATTTTGCCTAATACATTGTTATCAGTTGATATGATGGACATATTGTTAGTGACAAACACACACTACGCTAAAGTTGTGATGGTTCAGTGGTTGAGCAGTGGCGGATGATATTACTAAGTCACAGGGTCGAATCCAGCCGATGGCATCTGAGGTTTAAGGGTAAAAATAAAAATAAAAAAAACACACTACGTCTTCCTCCTTAAAATAGTTATAATATTTGACCAAATCAAACCTTGTAAGAAATCAAAATATCTAAAGAAATCTCCCTCAATTAGTGGTGATGAAAGAATTATAAATTTGGTACACATCCCCAACAAGACCTAAAACATAAGCTTAAAGCAGGGACAAGTTAACCACCATTTATCAGTGGAGGGCGTCAAGAGACCTACACCAATAGACACCTAATGATAAAGACCGTAAGTGGTGGTACCAAATTAAGTTAATATTAATACAAAATGTGGTTTGAGACAACATCATTGTTCAACGTAATTATTTAATATTACAGTAGGTATGCTAACATCTTGTTCCTTGTACTTGAAAATTTTGGTGTTCATTGCCCATCTTTGACACTTGTAAGCAGAATTGGAGAGGCACAATTAGAATGATGTTGATGCCAATTGCCAAACGTGTGAATGGAAATGATGGATTTATGCAAAACCAAAACCTTCAAGATTAATTAGCGGATCAGGTTCTCTAGTTTTATAATTCTCAACTTGGGGCCTTGTTTATGGTGTTTATGATTTGCATTTTGATTAATATATGCTTATAAATAAAGGTACACAATGAGACCGGTAATATCAGTAAGTAAACCTTTTTTTTTTCCTATCATTAAGTAAATGGAAAATAGTAAAAGTAAGGGATCAACAAACCTGCGTGGATTAAAACAAGCAAATCCCTATCGACTTGGCTTAGACGGCTCGACCAACTAAATAAAACATGTTTGTAGGAGATGCGGACCTCCGAAAGTGGCACCCCCTCCCAATTTATTTAAAAGAAAAACACCTAGATTTCTAAAAAATTTATAATATAAAAACATTGTTATTATAAAACTTTATGTAATAAAAAGACATATTAATTCTTTGTTAGAGTGGTTGGTCTTTAAGACTCCATCACTAATAATCCAAGTTCAATTCCCATGATACACTTATATCAACTTTTTTTTTTTTTTTAGATTCTTTCTAACTATTATCATCCCTGAATTTTATTTTTTATAAGATGTTTTAATGCAATTATATGAATGAAATTAAACCCAAAAATATGATAACAAAATATAAATCACAAAGAAAATATATATTATTATTCAACTCATAAAATTTAGGGGTTGGATTGACCCCCCCCCCCCCCCCCCCTTCCAAATTATTATTATTTTATATGAAATTGTAATTAGGATCTTCTTATGCTTGCATATTTAAGATTTTTTTTCAGATTAAACTTACATACTTATCTTACTTATTTTACAATTTTAATCATCTACATTAGTTTTAGGCTTGTTTGCCTTTGTTAAATTGTCGACGACTTAACCATAATTTGGCTTAAAATATTGTACCCGATTCATATTGATATATAAAATGTACATTTTATAGTTGTACAAAAAATGCACAATACTGGATTAAGTTTACGAAGAATACAATTAAAATTATATTTTTTACTTTAGTGTTGACTTATAAATGTTAGTAAAATTTTGTTGTTAAATTATCAGTCATGAGCGAGGATTATGATTTCGTTTTTCAAAGTAATTTCATTATCTTGATTTTAAGTGAAATTTCATGAAATATTTTGTTGAATATAGAAAAATGTATAAATTTTGAGTATATATATCAAACATATATAAATATGTGGACAAGTAAGATACAAGTAAATTAACCTAATGCATACAGTTAATACATCAAAGGCAACCTAATACTTAAGTATGTATCCTTATAAACATAATTTGCTTCATAACTTGGATTTTACACGAAAGTATCGAGATCCATGAAATATTTTGATAGAAAAAATATAATTCGCTTCTAACTTTTTGTGTTTCTGACGAAAATGTTGAAATTTATGAAATAACATACATTTCTTTCAGGGCACTTCAAATTTTGAGACCTTAAAAAAATTTTCGCGAATTCGCAATGCTTTGTTCGTAATAGAAAAGTTTCTAGTTTTGCTTCTGATAACTACTATTATCGACTAACAATCCCTTACTATTTTGCTTCTCCTTGACTAAAATCCTGGGTCCACCACTGTTTGTAGGAGTTTTTCTCTCACTGCTCTCCAACTAATCACAACCAAGGAATGTGATTTCTCGAAATATGTTAAAATTTCACCGAATATTTCTTATTTTGAAGTTACCGAAATATCTTTTGAAATCCGAAATATGTCAAAATTTTCCTGAGAAAAGAAATAAATATTTTAATCTCTGTATATTTTAACATGTTATAATGTTATTTTAGTATCAAAATTTTGTTATGTGATTGATTCTTATGTAATATTCAGTTTGTATGACACCACAAGTCGTGTGAGACTTTTTATGTAGTATTTAAGATATTAAAATACATAATTTATATTATTAAATTTGAAATAACGACCAAAATTTTTATGTTTTTTCTACACAACGAAATATTTCTTAAAATCAATGGTCCGAAATAACTCGAAAACCAAAATCATAATCCTTGCCAACGTACCCTTAACACACCACACCCCATGTGGCCGGCCGGGTTTGAAACCGTGATGTGTGATACCATCCGCCACACCTCTACCAACTTAGCTAGTACACCTTTGGCTTCACAATAAAGACTTGATTTCTCTTTTCCTCTTCAAATAGCAAAACGATTGTGAGCCCCCAAACAACCTTTTATTAAGCAGCAAAGCCTACTCCCCAAAATCTTCGACCACATCGATAGATGATGGCAGATGCTTCACTTCACTTCCTTTTATGAATACAAAACAAGCAGGCCATAAAAATAATTTTAAGTGTAGAACTCATCATTTAAAGTTAAACCAATGTATTTCACCATTTATGTTTTGACTTGCCTTGTTATGGTACGTTCTTTATTTAAAATCACCAATTTTGTTCAAATACTTACTTAATGCATTCACCATCACTATATGTATTTTCTTCTACTGTTAAAATCTAACTCATAACTTGATTATAGATTTTGATGATACATCAAATAAGACTATTATCACGGCCATACATATGGCAGGGATCGCCCATCACGAGGACTAAATATCCCAAACCCGAACCAACTCACAAAGCCTAAAATTGCGGATTCAATCATTAAAGCCCAAACATGGCCCATCAGAACAAATCTTAATCAGATGCCCAAATTCGGGCCCATCAAAACTTTTCTTTAAAGATGAGGAACGTTACAGAGAAAAAAAATCGTGGAGGAAGTTACTCCCCAAGAACGTATCTTCATAAACAGGAGACTATTATAAAAAAAATTCTCCCTTTGTTAAGCCTCAAATGCTAAAGTCATGCAGAGAATTAGTAACGACCACTATATAATGTAAAGGGAACATTCGACAAAGGTATTCAATTTTAATTGAATTCTTTTCAGATAGATCTTCATCTCTAACAGAGTTATTGACTTAAGCATAGAAGTGTTTTCCCCACCAAACAACCGATCTTTGATAATCTAACATTTATTTTAAAGATCAAATTTACAGAAGACCGAATTTGAACGCATAAAATTTCTGTTTCTCAATGTAAGAACATGAAAACTATATACAACTATAATCTATTCATTGAATCTTACACGTAGACCTCATCAACAGTAAATTTTTGGCTATTATACTCTGACAGCCAACTGGAATCAATATATACACACACTCACTTTTAATAGCTCATAAGTGCTTTGTTCAGTGAGGACTCGACCCTTATTGGTCCTTCCTTTACAACATTTGCTTGAGTTGGGTTTCGCAAGATTTTATGCTTAAAATTGATTATTTTTACTATGTGTAGATATTTTCTCGAAGAGATGGAAGTAAAAGATCTCAACGAAAAACTGGATTTGTTTGTCACACAACACCCGATAAAGAAGTCAAAAAACTACAGGAGCCATACAAAGGCATTTTGTTCAATTCATTCGAACAAGCAAAAACGTAAAACGGAGACTTTGAAAAAGAAGAAGGTTTTTGGATTAGAATCAGAACATCAAATAAGGATAAGCGAACTGTGATATGGTCACAAATGGTAATAAGTTTACCTGCGCTCGTGAAGGAATCTTCAAAGGTAGTGGTGTTGAAGGGTGGGAAAACAAAGTAGAAGTTGCTTGACATTGAAGGGCGGTACAGTGATCGTATAAACATTAAGCTTGACAACAGGACTATGAAGTATATTGTTATAAATTTTGAAAATATGCACAACCACAAAACTTGTCTTTCCTTGCAATAGGCATGATATGAGATCAAATAGGCACATGCCTAAGCAATTGATAAGAGTTTAACTGAGACATTTTACAAGGAAAACTCACATGTAAGTAAGGTTCCAACTATTTTTAGTAAAGTTGAAGTTGTGTTTAATATGAGAACTGGAATCGTCCAAGGAATGATCGGCACCAGAATTTTGAAGTGGGACATGCACAAACCAATTAAATCATTTTCAAAGGAAGCAAGTTGCAAATCCTCAATCACTACACAAAATTGATATTTTTGTAACAACCCCCAAACAATATTACTTTTCAACGGTAACAATTCATCAAATAATTTAAAGTTAAAACTAAATTCAATAAAAAAAAATGAAAAACAATTTCACAAAAAAATGATAAAATAAATTAGATCACCATGAATAATATCACTTGTAGCACCATACTCTTCATGGTGATACGATTATTGTAGCACTTTGTTATGAAAATGTGTAAAATTGTTTAGTGGACTGTTACAGCTCAAAAGTGATACCGTTTTGAAGTTGTTACAAAAATATCAATTTGGTGTAGTAAATTCTTTTATGCTATCTTGTATGATGAGCATTTGAAGGCAACCAATTTCTTTTGGGTTGATGCATGATCTCGTATGACACATGAACAGTTTGGGGATGTTGTGCACTTGACACAATTTATCGCACTAACAAGTATGAGCTGCCATTTGCACCCTTCACTTGGGTGAATCACCATGCCCATTCTATCTGATTTGGAGGTTCCTTGTTGCAAGATGAAATAGAACATTCATTTTTATGGTTATTTCAAACTTGGTTGGAAGCTGTGGGTGGGAAACATCATATCTCAATTATCACAGATCAAGACTCTCCAATGAATGCAGCTACATCAAAGGTATTCCCATATACATGACATAGGTTATGCCTTTGGCACATTAAAAACAAAATTAAAAATTAAAAATTAAAAATAAATTTAAATATTTAAAATAAAAAAATAAAAAAATAAAAAAAAAACCTTTGCAGAAAGGTTACCTAGTTCATTATTCATAAAGCTGATTTTCAAGAAATGGATGAAAGAATGTTTCCATGACACCTCTATATATATATATATATATATTTTATAAAGTTTGTGAGCCTTGGGTACGAGTATACAAATCACTCCACCTTTTTTGTTGGAATGAATACTTAGGCAACGACTACTCCACACCATCATATATGTTGTTACACACCACCATATACCTTTTTCTTTTCCTACTAACACACACCACCCAAAAAATTGTTTCTGAAAAAATAGTAACATAACAGGGTAACTTTTGACCAATTTAAATCCTCAATTGTGACCAATTCTCAAGCTCATCAAAATACGAAAATTTTAGTACTCTGAGTTATATAATAAACACAATTTGAATCACTTGAAAAATGTTTTTAAATGAGAAAGTTTTGGTCATTTTACTAAAGTCGCACAAATATGTCTCGTAATGAAAACGAGGTAGTGTCCTTGACTTTCGGCCAACTTATATGCTCGATTGAGACCAAGCTCATCAAAACACGAAAATTGTAGTACTATGAGTTATCTAATAAACACAATTTAAATCACTTGAAAATGTTTTCAAATGAGCAAGTTATGCTCATTTTACTAAAGTCGTACAAATTTGTCTTGCAATGAAAACGGAGTAGTGTCCCTTACTTTCAGCCAACTTATATGTTCGATCGAAACCGATTCTCAAGCTCATCAAAACATAAAAAATGTAGTACTATGAGTTATCTAATAAACACAATTTGAATCACTTGAAAATGTTTTGAAATGAACAAGTTATGGTAATTTCACTAAAGTTGCGCAAATCTATCCAGAAAAAAAAGTCGGTTTTCACCCATTTACTCAGACCTATGCGAGGATAAGCCTAAACCTCGTCTAGATCAATGCGAGGTTTTTCCAAACCCTTGCCTAGACCAATGCGAGGTTTAGTTTTATCCTCACATAGGTCTGGGCGAATGGGTGAAAACAGACTTTTTTTCGAACAGATTTGCGCGACTTTAGTAAAATGACCTTAATTTGGTCATTTCAAAACATTTTCAAGTGATTCAAATTGTGTTTATTAGATAACTCATAGTACTACAGTTTATTTGGTTTAATGAGCTTGAGAATTGGTCTCAATTGAACATATAAGTTGGCCGAAAGTCAGGGACACTATCCCATTTTCATTGTGAGACAGATTTGCGCGACTTTAGTAAAATGACCATAATTTGCTCATTTCAAAAGATTTTTAAGTGATTCAAATTATGTTTATTAGATAACTCAGAGTACTAAAAGTTTTGAGTTATGATGAGCTTGAGAATCAGTCTCAATTGAGAGTTCAAATTGGTCGAATGTGGGAGAGAGTGGAACAGAGAGGGAAATTTTGATTAGGGTAGAAATTGAAAAATTCGATTTTGAATGGGGGGGGGGGGGGGGGGGAGAGAGTGGATGCTTGTTTATATTGGCGATGTGGGAGAGCAGTGGTGGTGTGAGAAATAAAGCAGGTGGTGTGGGAGAATGTAATGGTGTGAGACATCATATATGGTGGTGTGGAGTAGTCGTTGCCTTTTTTTTATGATTATGTACATCTATTCAAATAACAAATTTACATGAATTTATAATGAAGTATGACAAAACTTTGGCAAGGATTATTCAAAGGGAAAGGGATGAAGATATTCAAATTGAGCATAAGTATAGAACTGTGAACGAGAATTACTTGATTTTAAGGCACATATAAACATACACATAAACAAAAAAATTTACAAAAAAAAAACATAAATAAAATTTCTTTGATTGGTGGGAAGGAGCGTAAGCAACTACGAGTACATGCGAAGAAGTGATAAAAAAAATGTTGTATTTACCAAAGAGTTAGGAGTCATGGTACACCAGAGGTGTGTCCTTCCCGGTCCTCTGTGCATCACCAACTATGAGAAATCCACCGATCCACAGTTGTATGTTGCATTCTCCAAGTGTTCCTGTTCCCCCTTCTTCCTTGTCATGGAAAGTCTTTGTGAAATAACTTCTATGGGAAGAAGAAAAAAAAGGCGTTAAGAGACCCTCCTGGCCCAACCCTAGTACACAGTCCTTTTTTTTAAGAGATATCTTCCATCTTACTTACCTAAAGAAACCTAAGGAGATAGGTTTTGGCTGGAGGCACACAAGAAACATATATGAAAGATCAAATTCGAGTTCAATGAATTTCTTCTCTTTAAAGCAGATGAAGAGGAGGTTGATGTTGACTATATAAAATTTTGGGTGACATCCATTGTGGGAAGGCATGAAGAGTTTGTTGTCAAGATGAACTTAGAAAGTCAAATTGGTTTTTGTGATTGGGAGTATTTCGAGTTTATGGGAATATCATGTAGGCACATTATAAAACTGTTTAGCAAGTTGGGCGTTTATGAGACACCTTCTCATTTTATACTAGAGTGGTGGAAGCAAGGAGCAAACAAAAAGTTGAGAATGGTTGACACATTTGGTCCAAACACGAGGTAAAGGACATGAAAAGGCAATGAAACTAAGTCACATATGTTGGCGTCTCTGATGCACCGACTCTTCGAAAATCCCCCATATCACGTGTCAAATATGTGTCGGATACGGACACGCTCCCGACACGTATTTGACACGTGGTCAACGGTCAAAATTTGTTGACTGCTTCTGACTCGTCTTGGACACGGTCTAGACACGGTCCAGACACATGGTTACAGATAACTAACCAATTGGTTGCAAATAATAGCTCATTTTTTTCTTTTCTCCCTCGATCCTAACCTAACCCTAGATCATTTTCCTCCCCTTCACCAGATAAAGAGAATGAGAAAGAGAACCACAGTTGATCGATTGGAAGAGATCGAACCATATATCGATCGATTGATCGATCGACTGAGAGAGAGTAACCTAACCCTAGATCCATTTTCATCCACATTTTCACCAGAGAAAGAGAATGAGAAAGAGAAGAACTACATATCGATCGATTAGAAGAGATCAAACTACAAATCTAACTCAGTTTGGAAGAGATCGAACCACATCGATCGATTGATGTGGTTCGAGCAAAAAGAGAAACCGAACCAGAAAGAGATTGAGCCAGATAAAGAGATCGATTGATGTGCTCGACTGAGAGAGATCGATCGATGTGCTCGATCGATCTCAGCCAGAGAGAGATCGAGCAGGGAGAATAAAAAGCTCAGCTAGAGAGAGATCGATCGATCTCAGCCAGAAAGAGATCGATCGATGTGCTCGACTGAGAGAGATCGAGCAGGGAGAAAGAGATCGAGCAAAGAGAGAAATCGAGCTAAAGAGAGATCGAGCCAGAGAAGCTCAACTTGCTTGCTTGCTAGACAGAGCCAGAGAGGGAGCTTGCTAGAAGGAGACACTCAGCAGGTAATATTTCTTCTTTCGGTTTTTTATTTTTATTTTTTTTTCCTGCGATTTTCTCCTATGCTCTTTCTACAACGATTCAAACCTGCAAAAGCACATTTCATTAGATCTATATATTGCACTTTCACTGATCGACACCTCCTATGACCCGATCAATTAAGTAATTAGTGTTTATTCATATTATACGTACCAGTTTTGGAAGGAGAAGAAGATCTTCTTCAGTCCAAGTACCTTTCCTAACTAGTTCTATGAACAACCATTGATCTCATGGTCTGATTAAGCCATGATTTCTATCACCATCTCTACCTTGCAAAGATATAATGAGCATGGCTTTCTGTTCAATATTTTATATCTGTAAACTTATCATACATAATGCCCTTTTGAATTGTTCATTATTATTATTTATATTCATATGAGTTACAAAAAAATATATTAAAAAAATAAGTTTGACAGTATCGCCGAGTCTTATTTTTTTGAAAATTGCCGAGTCGCTGTGTCGTATCCGTGTCCGATACGACACACGTATCCGAGTCCATGCATCCTAGGTTGGCGTACAACATAATTAGCATGTGAAGCAGTAAAATCAGAGTTAGCTCCGAATGTGTCTGAAACAAAAGGCAGAAATTAAAAATGGTAGCAGGATAAAGGGAGGACTTTTTCTCGCAACTCAAAAATATCGAAAGAATCAGTAACTCAATCGTGTAAGGAATCAAAGTATCCTCTCTTTTTCAAACTATGAATTAATAGTGTATACTCCAACTCGGTGCCTATTACTAAGATTTGTATGTATTTTTGCACAGGTTTGGCTGAAGAATCAGGTGAGTACTTGGGACCAGAGGTTGTTACTAGAGATTTGATTTTTTATCTGAAAGCCATGTGAGTAAATTAATCCCTTCACAACATTTTATAGTTACAAAGTTGTACTAATTTTGTTTTAATCGTCCAGCTCTATGGATTGTCATTTGCAGTGTACTTTCAATTTTAAACATCACATGGTAGCATAATTTTTCAAATATGTAGGTGCTTTATTGTGCTAGGAATTGTTGGTTTTTGAACTAACAACAAATTAATATTCCTTGATGAGAAATGCAACCAAACTTTAGCCAATTCATTACTACTTTTTTATGTATGATCTTTTATTGATGATTATAGCAATTACTACTACGTGGCAAAGTCGAAACGGAATGTGTTGATATGAGGCCAAAGACTCTGAATGCGGGGCAAAACTATTGTCTAAGAGTTGGGATCCCAACATTTTAGTTTGATATTTTGACTTCATTTGCACATTTATTTGGTTTAGCACTTGATATTTTGCTAGAGATGATGTTACTCTATTGGAAGCCTTCCATTTATCAAACTTCAAGTTGTTCTTTGGGGATTGTAATAAAAAATATTGATGATACACCGAAACGTCCTATCTTTTATATCGTACACGTGTCACGATAATTTAAAAAAATAACATGCTCAAGCAACAGTTTAACATTGATCTGACCTAAGCGGCATCAAACCCACGGAGTGCAGTCCTCCAGACGGACCCAAATTACTACAGCCTGCAAACCCACACGTCTCACAGCCATCCTCAATACCCGTAAGACCTATTTAGGCAAATATCTCGAACCAGGACTCCAACATTATAAATAAGATACGAGGTTGGTGAACAAAGGGATGCTACAAATTTCCTATTTACAACTTTAAACCTTCCTTAGATCCATGTCTAACTTTAGTATTGGAGTGTCATCAGCCATCACAACGATGGTTTGTGGCTCACGTGCGTTCCTTATGCAGGTCAAGGTCAAGCAGGGAGCAAAAATTGACTGCATCAGCTTGGCGCCATCCGTGGGGAACAACAGAGTTCCTAGCAAAACACTTACATCATCTCTCTTAAGAGTTTAAGAAGATGGTGACCACCAGATCCCGCAGCAATGGAGACCAGGTAGACATGTCAAACACTCAGATTGGCGCTATACCACCGCTTCCAGCAGTGCCGACGACACAAGGGCAACATGCTCACACCCCCGCGCCAGCACCAGGGGACGAACCCAAGGATGCATCTGCTATCATTACAGATACAACATATAGCTAAAGCAGTGGAGATTCTTACCCAGCAGAACCCTCCACCCGCTGATGGAGATCAAAAGCAACACATACCTCAATCTCCAGACGACAACAGAGAATAGACACAGGAGAGCCAAGCTCCCGCCAGTTCTCACTGGACTAGAAGTGGCGGCGTGGCCAACAAAGATTCAACTTTCAGGGCAGACATACTCGCCACGCAGAACCCTCTCCGCCGAGGGGCTCACGACCCAGACGTGTTGTACCGCCTTTCTGCTCCCGTTTCGTGGGCCGCAACATGAACGAAGCTTGAGTTCTATGATGGGATTGGTGACACATTTGATCACTTGCGTCATTATCAGTATGTAATGGAACTCAAAGAAAGTTCTGAATCGGTGATTTGTAGAATGCTCCCTACCAACCTGAAGAAGTCAGCGCTGACATGGTTTCATAGCCTCCCGCCAAAGTCAATTGACTCATTCAAGACACTGGCCAAAACATTTCTGACATGCTTTGTCGCTAGGCAGTAGATCAAGAAGGGCCCGCACTATATACTCTCCCTGAGGCAGAAATCAAATGAAATACAAAGGGAATACGTCACACGCTTCAATGACGAGTAGACGCTCATTGATGGTTGCAACCACGATACCGCCATTACGGCTTCTACTGCGGGTTTAAAAGAGGGAAAGTTTTACGACTTCCTCACCTTGGAACCCCTTTTGGATATGGTGCAACTTTTTGAAAAACACCCAGAGGTACATCACCTTGGATGAAATGAGAACGATGAAGAAGGAAACTGAAGTAGAAAAGAAACCCTTCATTTCTAGATATAGAAATGAGGAAAAGAGGCAAGAAGACGAAGATAGAAATAAACGAAAGCGCAACGACAATAGGTTGGACTCTGGCCGCACCAGGCTAGATAAATCTTTCAACTATGTCGGATCCATAACCATGACCCCCTCAACTCTAGTTTGTCAGACGCCCTTAATTCCATGAAGAACTGGGAAGATCAAAAATGGCCCTCGAAGAAGCATGACGACCCCTCCAAACACGACAACATTAAATATTGCTCATACCACAAGGAGAGTGACAATGACACCAACGACTGTAAGAGTCTAAGGTATGAGATCGAGTACTGGATTTGAAAGGACAAGCATAAGGAGTTTCTGGGCTCCGACAAAAGGCAAGTCCGAAACAGGGAAAAGGGAGATGCAGTCAAAAAATTGAGAAGGAGGCTCCGGGCATTATATTTATGTCCTTCATGGAGTCAGATAAAAAAAAGAACAATCAAATAAGTCCCAAAAACAGACACTACTTGAGATGTGAACACATCCCACCAGCGAGGGTAGACGCGTGTGTTACTCGCGAGTGCAGAGCCCCATCCCGACCTTGACTTTCAGAGATAAGGACCTCAGAGGCATCCGCGCACCGCACAATGACGCTTTTGTCATTTTGATCTCTATTGTGAGGTAGGGGGTAAAAAGGGCCCTGGTGGACACGGGAAGCCCCTTCAATGTCTTATTCTACAACACATTCCGCAACATGGACATCAAGAAGGAAAACTTAACATCGTCCGACTACCCGTTGATTGGGTTTAGCGGTGAAAATGCTTTCCGATCGGGAAGATAAGGCTACCAGTGGTGGCAAGAAAGCTACAACTGAGGAAAGTCTTGTTCCTGGACTTCATGGTGGTAGACACATTATCTACCGTCTACCTATAACCTCATCTTGGGGAGACCTTGGCTTCACCAGATAGAAGCAATTGTCTTGACCCTTCATCAATGTGTCAAGTATACCGCCAGAGGGAACAATTACAGGGAAACTAAACTTAACAAGATAAGAGGCAAGAGTTGCGCCTGCGTGTGCCTCAGCTTGAGTATCATGATCCGGATCGCCCTCTTCCTCTGATAACTTCGAGATCGTTTCGAAGTCTGCAAAGGACACCTTCCTGTAAAAAGAAAGTTTTCAGGCTGAATGTTCTTCTTTCATCAGTGCCAACAGTTCTAACCTCCCATGCATGATCTTGCGGAATTCAGACATGCCTTGTGCCTTGAGAAGCCATTCCTTTCGTGCCTTTACTTCAGCAAGTTCATTCTCTAACAGCTCCAGCTTGCCTGTCAGTGCATTAGTCTAAGATTGCTCAGTAATCAAGCTACTTTTTAACTATGATTAGTTCGTGCTACTCCAGGAGAAGCTAGTCCCCAGCTTTCCTTACTTCCCAAGCATTGAATTCCACATCAGCCCATAACTGTTGTCTCTGGACGACCCACTCAGATTCTTTCCTTGAATTTTCCTTAGCAAAATATTGCAACTCAGAGCGCATCTTAGCTACAGCTTCCTGTGCAAGTTCTAGATCATGGCGGACCAGGTTCAACTCTGATCTGGATATGTCCCTTGCGGACATCACCTCTGCTAAATCAGACTCAAGGGCTTCTAGCCTCTGGGTCTCCGCATCAACAGCTAATTGTTTCAGCCTCCTCTCTTCAATATGCTTTCTCAGCGACTCAATCTCAAATAATGCCTCATAATACGACTTCTGCATATTTGAAAAGACGTGCTCCATGGTGTACACCCTCTCATGAGCCGCATCAACTTCCGTCTCAGCGACGGGCACTTGGCTCGTATGCGACATCCACAACTAGGATGTTTCAACCCCTTATCCATACGCTCTTCTAGCGCATCCTCCTCAGGCTTCGAAACACGATTTGCAAGCCAGTTATAACGTCTGCTGATATGCTTCTTCAAAGCATAATCAATATCAATCTCCTGGTGCCAAGCCTAGTTGTTCATTTTTACTACATCTGAAGCAAACAGACTCATCCGCTCGTTCGAATGAAGCTCTCCCGAATGTGGAATCACACTAGCACCGCCCTTTGTAGTTTTCACCGCACCTGGGCCCTCAGCTACCGCCTTCCCTTTGTCACTAGTAGCCGACCCTTTATTGCGAGTCAACTAAGTATAATCTGAAGGGAGACAAGGAGGCGAATTGTCAATCGGACCCTCCATTATCTCAATGTACGACCTGGAACGAGATGGAGGGCAATGCGAACTGCAAGAAGGACGATCAACGCTACAATGACCACTGTCAGACGATCCACCAGTAGGACGATTGATTTCCAGAATCACAGACAAATCTTTATCAAGACCTTCCAGCAGAACAGGTCTGGATTGGTTAGCAATAGTAGAAGCTGCCATATCAGCCAGCATCAATTTCTTATTCAAAGCTTCAACCTTCTCAATACTCAGTTTTGACGCATCGTCAACCCCTGCTAGCCGCAGATGGTCCTTCTCTAAATCAAATGCCACAACCCCACCTATGCGGACAGGTTAGAATCACGTTCCTCCCTCGACGAAAGTAGACTCAACCTTAGTGCGAGACCTCTTCGAGCCTATGAAGGAAGCAAGTGTCTCAGAAAGCCCCTATGTGTCTGACAGGTTAGAAGCATAACTTTAGAGGCCTTCCTCTTCTTGGAAGGAGCTCCACCTTCGGACTTAACCTTTGGAACTCTGAAAAGAGTGGAAACCACATGCCAATGGGCCCATAACCCACTGCGACTAAAATTGGAAGGGCATATAACATCATTTACTCCCATTTGAGGCATGTCACAGAATGCCTTCAAAGTAGCTTCCTCCTCTGGGGAAAAAGGAGTAGTGGGGAACCACCCTACAAAGAACATACGCAACGATCAACCTACAATCAGCACAACAAAAGTAAATGAAGAAATTATACTTACGAAATGGTTTGAACTCCCGCTCAAGCGGACGACCATTGAACTCGAAGTACTTCGAATCCAAAGGAGACATAAAGCATAATTTCTGCCAGAATTTAGAGTCATCCGGTAGTTTACCGAAGCAAGCCAACGACTTCATCTTACACATGGCATGATCGTTTAACTAAGGAGGAGTCAGTAACTGAATCACCCTTAGAGCCACGCGGACACCAACGTCCTTTCCCCTGATCAATACAAGAAGAATAATCTTGTATCCATTCGGTACCAACTGGGCAGGAGAGATACCAAGGAATTTCAGAAAGCCCCAGATCTCGACGAACACCAGTTTGAAGCATGCCGCGGTGCAAACTGACGAACCCATCCGGATGAAACATTGGCGTCTGATCATCACTCAAAGTGTAGAATGGCAGGTATTTAGGGACCCCGTATGTCTTCCGAATCTCAGCCAGGGTCGATTCGGAAGCCGACCTATCTTCAAAGAACTGAAGTCTCTAAAAACAAAGAAGTGAAAAAGTCAATATCTGCAAAAAGGGAGATCTAAATAGAGATTGATTTCCCATTTTTTTCACGAAACCGACACACACTTAATTAATGGAGCGCGCTACTCAAGTAACGGTTCAGACTCAATCATCATGAGCAGCGTATCTTTTCGAGATGTGGACTTAGTGGACCAATATGATGGCCCATTAACTCGGAGGGAGCAGCTGATGATACACTGAAACGTCATCTCTTCTACACCGTACACGTGTCATGATGATCTCATGGAATAACAACCCAAGCGTCAGTCTAACATTGATCCGGCCTAAGCGACATCAAGCCCACAAAGTGCAGTCCGCCAGACGGACCCAAATTACTATAGCCTGCTAAGTCCACACGTCTCACAACCATCCCAAATACCCGTAAGACCTATTAAGGCAAGTATCTCAGGGATCAGCTTCGGACGGGCAAGCCAAAAACGTTTTGTCTCAAATAAGGAAGTAAATACCAAGGTATACGTCATACATGAAAACTTCCATCTATGGACATCACTCCAATTGGAAACTATCTTCCACGTATCTAGGAGCACATGTCCAACAGTGAAACTTCCTTCAATAAGACTACTCATAATTAGATAAGGATCTCCAGGAAGATCTTCTTCCCTAAACTAGGCCACCGATGGCTGGTAGAACCAGCACTCCAACACTATAAATAAGACATGAGATTGGTGAACAAATGGATGCTACAAATTCACTGTTTACAGTTTTAAGCCTTTTTTAGATCCCAATCTAACTTTAGCATCGAAGTGTCATCGGCCACCACAACGGTGATCCGTTTCCCATGTGCGGTCCTTGTATAGGTCAGCAGGTCAAGGTCAAGTAGGGAGCAAAAACCGAATGCATCAGATATAATCCCAGATTGCTTGATATATTTCTATCAACATGTGTTGTGTACAAATACCATAGACATGATCAACGTGTATGAATTATTTAAAATCAAGCAAGGTTAATGTTCATCTTGTAGAATATATATACTCTTGCTAGCAGATGCAAGTTTACATGAAAATTTCATGATTAGCCTAGGAACTGCTAGCATATACATGAAAAGTTCATGAAGCTATTGCTCTGAAAATAATTGCACTCCCACATCGCAGCCAAAATATAGAGATGATACCAAATTCGAGCAATATAGTTGTTCATCTTGGTGACTTACCTCTTATATGTATGAAGCAGCAAGGGCAATTAGCGTTGAGATTTTAGAGGTTGCGACAATTAGACAGATGGAAGGACAAATTGAGGCATAGAACCAGATCCTGGGGAGAAAGTTGAAGGGACGCGTTGAGAAATTCGGATTGCGGAGAGCGAGGCGCATAAAGAACACACATGTTGCATGATTGGTACGAGATATTACTTAAATAAAACAAATGAAGTAATGGAAGTGTCCCTTTTAAAGTGTTTCATTTAACAACTTTGAGCAGACCAACTTAACTATAATCTCGTATAGATTAGCTAAAAATTCATGTTTTTCGCCAATGAATCCATGAAAAAGTGTTTCTATTATATCATGTTGAATCACATTCTACTTCTGCTCAATAACAATGTAAACAAGTGAGTTGGTGAATTGTTCCTTGTTGTGTTACCATAGGAATTCAACAATTCTTAAGAGTCAGGTTCCTAGTGCCCTTAGTGCCAGATCAGTGAGGGGAGCCTCAAGACCCTCCATCATACTATTTTCTTCATTTGTTCTTCTTTTTCTTTTGTTATTATATTCTTTTTATTTTTCTTCTATTCTTCATTTTCATCTATTTTCTTCATCTTCATCACGTTCTTGAAGCTATTCTTCTGCCAATCTGGCGCAAGAGCCTGGCTCTTAAGAATTGTTCATAGGAATTACTTTGCAAACCTCCTGATTTGGGGACGTGTGATCGACAAAATGATTGAGCAGAAGACATAGTTATTGAAACTCTGTAGGAGTATAATCTCTGTAACAGCAATAGAGTTGGGATTAGTATTGGGACTAGCTGAAATACTTTTGACAACCTTGACTCCTAATATTGAACACATGGTACTCTGAAGCATTGTTAAACATTCATATGATTGACACTACTTGGATATGTAAACTCAGTTTTTATCGTAGTCACTTGAACTGGCTTGGGCATATCGAAGTAATAAAAAAATAACATATGTTGTTTGAACATTTTTTTGAACGTCACTTAATCGAAGTTCCATTAGAAGAGTCCAATAAGATGGGAGATGATGTTTTGATTCTTGGGTTTTAGTAAGCAATTTGATGAAAGAGTGGTATGGGTGTACAAGAACGAGATGCCTAGATTACAAAACCAGTTCAAAAGAAGATAAATGAGGCTCATCTTTCATCCTTGAAAGAGAGGAAGAAATAGAGTACCTTTTATAACTGCTTCTGACAAAAGGGGAGCAACAGAACGTTAAAAGGGTTTGCAGAGATTAGAGGATGGAGTTGGAAGAAATAGAATCGTGGTGTTATTTGGAGAAGAAAATAGAACTCAAGTCTTTGTTGTGATTAGTAGGAGAATATCACGGTGAGAATGAAAATCGCAATGGAAAGGTAATTGGAATTGGAATTGAAATGGGAATGGTAATGGTAATGGTAATGGTAATAGTAATAGGAACGGAAATGAGAACATTACTGCATTTGGTTACTCGTCGGAATGGGAATAAGAATGAGAATGATTTTTGACTTTACCGTTAGACCTTCAATTATTACCTATGAATTTTGGATCTAAGGTGGGTAAGGAGATATTTATGTTAGGTAAAAAGGGCAAATAATACAAATGGAGTGTTGACCATTACGATGAGAATTGTAATGGACATTCATAAGGTTTTGAGAAGGAATATCCATTACAATGAAACTTGTAATGGTCATTCTCATTATACCGTTTTTATGGCAAACCAAACACAAGAATGGCTTAAAAACCATTATAATGGTCATTACTATTACAATGGTCAAACCCATTTCATTGAGCAACCAAACATGGCCTTATATACGCGTTTTAGTTGGTTAGTCAAGCCGTCTAAGCCAAGCCGATATTTGTTGGTTTGTTGCATCCACACCAGCGAATTAGTGACCATCAGGTTCATCAAATTTAAAGGTAAAAAATCCTTGTACAAATACAACTAGAAAACACAGGTTTGTTGATTCCTTTCGTAACTAAACGAACTAAAATGTGCATATAGGCTAAACTCACTAGATAATGCGGTACTTGATCAGCTAGTAGACTTGAAGCAGATGACATCACAAGTTTAGGGTTTGAACCCTGCCATCTCATTTGGGGTGCGAGGGGTTAAAAGAAATAAATAATTAAATAAAGGATTTTTTTTAGTTTGGCACTCATTAGTAGAGTTTGATTCTCGTTTTGAAAATAATTGAGTTTAACACTTGTTTTCTAACATATCCGTTAAGTTTAGTTAGGGGTGGGTATCCCATCCCGCGATCCCGATCTCGACCCGTCCCGATTTTTTGGGTCCTTTTGGGATTGATCAAACTCATCCCAATCCCATCCCGTCCCAAACTTATTTATTTAAAATTTATTAATTTTAATTAAACTACTCTTCTAAATGAAAGTTTAGGGCGTGTTTTAATTAAATCAAAACATATACTATTAACTCGCTTGATTTGGTACTCTTTGTTTAAATAAAAAAAACTTGAGTTTGGATATTTTAGGTCAAATATAACCCATAAAAATTTATACTTTTTCACATTTTAGATTAGTCATAGAACAATTGTTTTTTAAGACATTAAAGCCAAATGATGATTTGTTTTAGTTTTGCACTATGAGTTATATGTACAACTATTGCTTAGTGTATCACACAAAGAATGTTTAGCATAAAAAAATTGTAAGTTCATTGGACCATAAATTTTAAATGACATTTAATATTGTTACAATGATCTTATATGTACATAAATTTGACATTATTTGTGTATGAGTAATGTGTGATGAAATTCTTTTGTATTCTTCATTAGAAGACTATTTAATACTCGTTCGTCCCGTCCCGAACCCATTTGGGATGGGACGAGGTTGAGATGAGTTCTATCTCGTCACGTCTCGATCCCAAACGAACGGGATGTGATAGGGATGAGGTCAGTTACGTTCCATCCCGTCCCGTGCCCACCCCTAGTCCACATCATTGATTGGTCAAGACTAGTTTTTAGACCTTTTTGCCCATACCTTGTGTCCAGGTTAATTAAAATTACAGGCTGGGTCGATCTTGGTCCAATCCCATTTCAACTCGTTTTTTTGTGAGCTTTCTTCTTCCCCGTGCAGTGGAGAGGTGCGGAAGGCAAAGATGGAGAGGTCGGAGTAAGGGTTAGATTGTTGGAGGGAAGAAGAGGAGAAGGGGCGGTAGGTGAGTGCGTAAGAGAGGACTGGGGCGATGGTGACACTACACCAAAAATACCCATCAGCAACGGTTTGGGACCATGTGGGTAACCTATTGTCACGGCTTAGAGGCCTGGCCATTTGAGGCGTCACCAAATCACCATTGACGGCTATAAACCGTGGCAACACTTATTAGGAACGGTTTTATGGTCGAGGACGCTTGATTATTTTCTACATTTAGCCACGGTTTAGCCACGGCTACCCGGCATGGCTAGAGGCGCCACGTTCTCTAACCGTGGCAACATTTATCAATTATTTTGAATGCCTTTGGTCTCACAGCCGTTGCAAGCATGAAGGACACGGTTTTAAGCCGTTGCCAGTAAAAAAAAATTCAAAAAAAAAAGAAATCTGGTTTGTTGCGAGGGTTTGAAACCGTTGCAAATTAATATAATCGAAAAAAATTACATTTTTTTTCGGCTGTAGCAAAATCACAGCCCCACACCTGCAAAATCAGTCCTTACTAAGATCGACCAAACACTTGCCATGTGGCGTGTACTCGTGCCTACTACACGGCTACCGTGTCATGCCTTCAGCACGAATAGGATTCCACAAACTATATGCTAGATAAATACAAAATCAACCGTAAAATGGAACCTTGGAATTGCATTCAAATGAAGCCAAGTATCTATTAAATTCACGTTCTGCACCAACAAGATACAAATATTATAAAAAAAACAACTTCTTAGGCAATTAAGCCTAGATGTGTATAAGAAGCGAAGCTTTGTGACCACCTAAAAGAATGATAACAATAATGATAATAACTTATTACCTGGAATCATTTTTGAAGATTTTGCCAAGACCTGCAAGCAATGCAAGGAAACGAGACTAACATCAGGTATAATTAATTCATAGGGCTACAACAATTCCGACATAACACAATATTTGTGAAAAGAAGAATAATCAAATTTTGTAGATTGATCTGTCAATCATTTTGAATTCACTCAACTTTGTTTGAACTACACATAAAACATATAAATGCAGCAAATTAAAATCTGGGTTCTGTTTTAAATTGTTTATAGGTAGGGTGTTTGCCTGACAAGCTCTGAGCTTATCAATGCTTATCCACTTAATAAGCTGCAACTGCCTAAAAAACTTCCCTTCACGGTCATACAACTGGATGGTAAAAGGTTAAGTGCGATAATGAAATTCAGAAAGTTCATCATGCCTGAGTAGGGTAACTGATGTACTTCAAAGCTTCAATCCCCATGGCTGGACCAATTGTGTTGGTAATGCCAGCACTCCAATAGCTCCACCATGGAGCACCACCACTGCTACTTCACGACCAAAGCTTTAACACTGCTCGAGAAAACAACAAAGTGAAATATTGTTTTAAGCTTGAACAACTAAGATTATCTTGTTACCGAAGTGAGAGAAGATCAAAAGATTCAATAAAGTTGACTTACTTATAAATGACCAGATCAAACAGACTACATTTTGTGCAAGGCTAAAAAATGAAAGACGCTCAAAGCGTTTTTCATCAGCGCCAAATTTCTTGGTTGACCTAGAATATATACGTGTCAGAATACCAACCTATCAATTAATATACAATTCCACACAACTAGCTTACAAAAAAATAATAATAATCTACATCAAAGTCAATGATTTCTCATATTAAGTTCTCTAATTTCTTCCATCAATTGTCGCACTGAGTTATCTAAAAAAAATTTCTTAAGCACTTACTTAAAAGGAAAAAACAAATCATGGATAGTAGCATTTTCTTGGCTTTGGACTTCTTTTGTCACTGAAAACTACCATTGTGGATGGCTTCATCCTCTTAGAACTTGATTACTTAGATTGGTGCAGTATATGTGTAGCCTATTAAAATATACAAATATTTTCAAAAAAAAAAATATTGTAGTTATAAAACACAAATTAATGATCATCCTATATTACATGTGATGGTATGAACGTACTTTCCATAATAGCTGTAATAAGCTTCACAATGACATCCGTCTCAAATTTAGTTCTGATGAACTTATTGTTGAAGGCAATGCGCATAATAAGGAGCTATTTATCATTTAGGACCATATGCATGAACCAGAATCGTTTAAATTTATCATTTAGGCACGAGCTGAGCTCACCTAAAATAGCTAGCCAATACTGCATTTTATGGCTAATAAAATAGATTACTATAGAGAGGAAGAAAGAAAAAAAAAAAAAAACTATATGGCTGCAATGCACGAGTTTTTTTTACGATTATCCCCTAAGGATGGCTTAGCTAACTAGATAAGAATGTCACTACCATGAGGATGAAATTTCAACAACACATCATTCTAAAGACTATATTAGAATATATGAGTGTCGTTACACAAACTGATGTTGCTTTTGACTTCAATCATCCATGGGTATGGTAATAGCTATAAATGCTTAACTTGCTAAGCACGATCTGAACGGCCTAGGTAGTTGATGTGGCAGATTGGATAATAGACAACAATCTTGAAAATGATATGTAGGAACAAAGTTGTTCATCGACAGTATTCGGTGTACATGTCTGAGGACTTAGCATCAAGATAACATTAGATAGAAGGGTTAATCAGGAATACCAGAGATGCTATCTGAACTTGTGGGTCAGAATGAGCAAATGTTTGCTCAGGGATTTTCAACATTTCATTAACCAGGTGCCGGTTCTTCATAGCATAGGATCCAAGTAAGAGAATGAACCATCCCCATGCTTGGACGGTTTGAATTTTTCTTCCATGGTCTTTTACAATTTCCTTCATCTCTGAAAGAAATATTTTCTTAATATCTGTAACAAGACCATGTTCAAATAAAATGATACATGCTTAGAAAACATAAATCATTGACCAAACATCTAGTAATAAAATACATGCTCATTCAATCAGGTATGATCAGATGTCTTTGAGTCAAAAGAGAATATAGCCATGAAGTTTTGAGGGAGAAAATTCTAAGTCGCTTATGTGACGAGCTTGCATTTGACAGGGATGGCAGTTAAGAAGAATTCTAGAGAATATCCCAAGGTGGTTATTGGTTCACCTTTAGTGGCACCTTATATGTCGAAGATTGTTAGAACATTAGCTAGGCATATTTCTTGATTCCAGTGGATGGCCATAATGGACTGATAGCATAGCATGGAGGCATTTCCATTTAATGGGATGACGTGGAAGGCATGATCGTGGCACATGGTTCAAAGTATGAATTCAAGCAAGTGTTGGCTTCAGGACTGAAAAAAGGTCAGCTAGCAATCGCTGGAATGAGCATAAGGATTAGTTGATGCGCTTGGACTACTGGTTCGCACTTGGTGCAGAAGAAGTTTTAGAGGCATTTTTGTGGTACGATATGCTTCAAGTTTCAATTTTATGTTGTTGGAAGTGGGAAAATGCTTAGCATGTACTCAAGGGAGAGGTAGTTCAAAACTTTCGACAACTATCTTTGTGCTAAGAACAATTGGACAGGATTTACCCTAGTTCATAGTATACGAAAGGATTCTTGCAGAATACAAACTTTCCAATTCGACTCAAGTGTTGCAAGATGACAGGACACACAGATAAAGCATGCCTTGCTTCCTTGTTGTGGTTCGATTATTTTATCTCACAGCTACTTAATTGAAGTGCATTTTTTAGTAGATATCAGTGTCTGGTGAACAAGTATCCTTGCAGGTGTCATTTTGGCACGGCCATCATAACACTATGCAGGTACCATGGTTTGATGATGTTTTGTTTGGTAGAACTGAGTGGATGAGTGATCGACATGTGCACGCTCAATGGAAGCAAGTTGAAATGGTGATCCTAACGACTTTCAAGTATGTGACGTCCGATTAAGCAAGGAGTAAACCTCAAGGTGAATGCTGACTTTACATTCAACGGAGATTGAAATGCCACACCTCGCATATATAGGCAAGGAAAATCAGCTGCTATAATATGTTATCCCTTGTTTAGAAATTTCTGCTTTTCATTCCTAGATTTGCAAACTTCATAAATTTCGATCCATAAGTTGGATTTCCGTATACATGAAAACTCTTGAGAAGATCTATAACATGAAATCCACAACACTTTCGGCACAAATATAAAAACATTGGTTATTTTTTTTACATGGTAATCATGATGTACAACTTAACTAGTTTATAGTTCATTCAGAAAATATAAATTTATTTTAGTCAATGCATTAGGTAAGGAACATATACGACTTAAATAGATGCCATGCACACGTGCATCACTAGTAAGTAATGATAGGAAGCATTCAACAAGTTTCAGACATAAAAGGAAAGACTATGAGGAATACCTTAGAAAGGACCAAAGGAGGAGGAAGTAAAACATATCTTATCTTCAGAAAACATCTTTCTGCCATATCCCTTTCCCTTTTATCAATGCTAAGAAATCTTTTATATATCGTAGGAGCCCACATATTTGATGTCTCTCATCTTTTGACTTAATTGAGCAACCAACTTTATCACAACCTACAAAGACAACCAAAAAATTAGAAGACATCAATAAAAACATGCCAACTGGGATGTTGTTATTTCAATTAATGGGCAAAACTTATTAAGCGAACTTTAAGTCACTAAAAGGAGGTCTTTTCTAGAAGGTATTGGGTTCAGTGAGTAGTCAATAAATGCCTAATTCAAGGTTGTGCAATCCTGTACTTCAGTTTGCTCACTGATAGAGTTATATTTAGTACCTGTGGTTATGCAGTCATTTTTTCTCACAAAGAATGTTTAAATTTATTCAGTGGATGTGATAACATGTCTGAGGCGCCGAGACACTGTAGCATGCACAAGATGACGGAATGGAGGAGGTTTTTGGTATGGTACAGAAAATCCCAAGTTGGGGTATTTCAAAAAGTTGATGAACCTGATTATACGCAGTTGAATCAACTTCAGAAACGTCATTTACTACTATTGAACTAGCAGAACATTAGTTAGAGGGAGCGAAAATTAGAAAGTTGAAGATACTCTTTTGTTTTCTTAAACCTACTTGACAGGAAACTTTGTTAGTTTTGTGACTTGTCTTTTGTTACATATTGAATTATCTTAAACAAACATCAATAACATAGTCAGTTTTAAAGGTCAAGGGCATGTGGCTCTTTCATTCCTATGCATTCTAATGGTTTGGAGAGCATCAATCTTCCATATGTAGAATGCATTACCAAATATCAATTTATCTTTTCCTCCTAATTTTTCAATATCATTTTCTTTTCTTTTCCTTCCTTCCCTTCCCTTTTTCTCTAATGGTTGTACGAATTTTTTCTTGCTTGTCTCATGTAAGATATATTCACAAGCTACGTGTAACTGAATCCAGTAACTTGAGACTTTTGTTACCTAAACCAACATGTGACCAACAATTTTCTACACCCTTATCCTTTCCTTTACTATTCCCCTTTTCTAACAAGTGATAACTACAGATGACTTTAACAATACTAGCAAGGGCACTTTCAACAGAAAATTCAGCACTAGATAACACACTAACAAGTAACAAGTAACCATTGAATGCTAAATATGCAAAAAAAAAACTATATGCCTGCAATGCACGAGTTTTTTTTACGAACATCCCCTAAGGATGGCTTAGCTAACTAGATAAGAATGTCACTACCATGAGGATGAAATTTCAACAACACATCATACTGAAGAAATCACGAAAAACAATTTGGATCTGTACCCCTAGAAGTGTAACCAAGATACGCGCTCCACTGCAACCTAGAGGGTGTCCTAAAGTATGAATAAATACACATTATAAAATACCTCATTACACAACCAAGGAATAAAATCAGTGGTTTTCTCAACGAATTTCCTTGACCTTTTTTTTTTTACTTTGTGTAGCCAACTCCATGCAATATTCATTGTATTTTCTGCACAAGTTACCATATTATCATAATTCTAGATTTCTAGTTATTAAAAAAAACTAAAATATTATATATCTTACTCTTCCCAATCACTCGAATCAGCAAGTGCATTGAAAACCCATCTCCGAGCTTGTTTAAATTGTACATTATTAGCATATAGTTTTTTCCTTTATCCAATGGTTTTTCATCGGCATACTCATCATCTACATCAAGCCACTCCTCTTGACTGTGTTTGTGAGTTCCGAACCGTGGCTTTGTCATATACTCCATGCAGTATGTAACAGATTCATCTACAAGGTATGCTTCTGCTATTGATCCTTCTATGTATCTGAAATTTTTAGCATAGTCTTTGTATCATTTCATTAACCTTTCAATCATAAATAAAATGATAAATTAGTATATAATATAATAAGATAACGTGATGACGTGCACTAAAATTAGAAAAGTTATTTACCGCTCAAAGAGATACATCCATCGATATCGAACTGGACCACCAAGCATCGCTTCCTCGGTTAGATGAGCCATGCAATGCACACTTATAACAAAGAATGAAGGCGGAAGCTCCTTTTCAAGGACACAAATTGCCTCAATCACACCTTTGTGTGCCAACTGAAGATCTGTTTTGTTGATTACTTTAGCACATAAGATATTAAAGAATAAGCTAATTCTTTGAATAGCAATTCTTAAATCTTTATCCTTCTTGTCACGAAATACATGTCTAAGCAAAACTGAAAGTAAATGTTGCATAATGACATGGTAGTCATGTGACTCCAGTCCTCTTAGCTCCAGGGGATTGCCAAGAACGCAATTACTCAACTTGGATGAAAATCCACTCGGCAATTTCAACTCTTTTAGTGTATTCATAAATACTTTTTTTTTCTTTCTTGGTCAAGGCAAATGATGCTTTTGGCATTGAAGTTTTTCCCGTTTCAGTGTCATGGCTCAACCAATATCTCTTATGAGTTCCCATGTCTTCCATATCTTTTCAAGCATTCTCACCATCCTTTGTTTTCTTAGAGACATTCAACAATATGTTCAATAAGTGTTCAATGACATTCTTTTCAGTATGCATCACATCAATATTATGTCGTAGCTCAACAAACTTCCAGTACGACAAATCAAATAAAATGGACCTTTGAGACCACGGTGGCGCAATGTTATTTGTTGGTTCATCATTGACGTTATCATTATCAACCATATTCTTGCACTTTTGACCACTAACCCTACCTTGTGTAGAACTACCTTCCAAAATTTCCACTATCCTTCATTCAACTTCTTCGCCAGATAATCGTTGTGGAGCACGACGGTGTTCAACATCTTTTTTGAATCCCTTGTCATCTCTAAATTGTGTTTTGTAGGTAAAAAAAACGTCGATGGCCTCTATAGCATATCTTCCAACTGTTTGAAAGACGTTCAGATTCTACATCATCAACACAAATAGGGCATGCATTATAACCATGAACATTACAACCAGCTAGAGTCCCATAAGCAGGAAAGTCATGGATACCCCAAAACAACATTGCTTTCAACCGAAAATTGCTTTTAGTATACACATCCCAAGTTGAAACACCATCTGCCCACAATTCCTTCAACTCTTCTACTAATGGCTCTAGGTAAACATCAATATTCTTTCCGGGTGCTTTTGGCCCTGATATTAACAAGGTTAACAAACAAAACTCCTTTTTCATGCATAAAGAAGGTGGAAGATTCAAATGTGCTATTATTATTGGCCAACAACTATAAGCATTACTTAGATTTCCACGTGGGTTAAAACCATCAGTCGATATTGCAAGTCTCAAATTCCTACTATCAGAGGCAAACTTTGGCCATCTCATATTTGTTGAAGTCCATTGTGCTAAATCACATGGATGTCTCATCAAATTCCCATCTAAACAAGTATCCTTGTGCCAAGTCATTGCTTCACCAATCCACGGTATGTTAAAACATCTTTTCAACCTTGGAATCAATGTAAAATACTTTGCAACCTTTTTAGCTTCTTTCCTGTATACCTTGCCAGACTCGTTGTCATCGTCATCCACATAAACCTTATACCTACCAGAACCACATTTTGGACAAGTAACCAGACCCTCATATTCTTTCCAATAGAGTATGCATCAATTGGCACATGCATGTATTGTCTTACATTCCACCCCCATATCTTTAATTGTGTTTTTCATGTTTGGGTAGTTATCTAGCAAATTACAATCATCCGGCAATAAGGTTTTTAGCCATTTTAACAACATCGTCACACTATTACCACTCCAACTAAAACGAGTCTTGAAATTCTGCAATTCAATAATGGTGGACAACATGGTCTTATCCTTAGGACACCCATTGTACAAAGGCACTATCGCTTTTTCCTTATACTTTTGATACTTCTTGTTCATAACTGTCTCAGGTTCACAAGAAAGTTTTGGACCACCTTCTGGATTACCGTTAAAACATTCTTCGACGGTGTCATTCAAGTCATTTATCCCATCATCAGCCTCCACAGTTTGCATGTTGAGGAATACATCATCAACTAGGTCGCTCTTCCTAGGATATTCAAAGGCATCATCAGGTTCAACCACTTCTGTCATAGGTACATCAATCACCTGCTTGTTTATATTCTCTCCATGATGTATCCACGTGACATAATTGGTATCAATGCCATGGCTTAACAAATGAACACCTATGTCGTCAACACTAATGTTTCCCCTCGAGTTCCTACATAGAACACATGGGCAAGGAAAAAGACTATCTCCATTTGCATTATCCTCAACAAACTTTTGGAATTATCTAACGCCGTATATATACATTGCACTTCCCCGTTTGTTCATCCATGACTTATCTAAAGGAATTGTTGACATTTCTACACACCAAAAATTAAAAGATTAACTTTAGTCAAACACTCATGAAAATTAGGTGACATATAATAGAATAGGACTATTGATTCCTTGTCTAAATGTAGACTTTATACAGATTTGTACACCACTTATGTGAATGTAATCAATATTTTTTTTTTGAAAGGCAAATGTAATCAATCTTTTTTCTTATGTCAAAAGGTATTTTAGCCATTTTTAGCTTAATATCTTCTTTTGTTATTAGTGGTATATTAATTCTACCAGTGGTATCTTTAATATCCAAAGTAAATTCTTTTGTTGAAACACCAAGATAAACATGATTTTTCCTAGTGATCAAAGGTTTTGCTATCTTCGTTAAGACTCCTGAAGATTTGTTCAGCACTAAGTTTTATATCAATGTATCTTTGATTCTTATTTTTATTTTCCATGGAAGCCTATAAAAATAGTTTGCAAGGGAGAAAAGCTTTATCCGATGATGTGTGGTGAAAGATCACAACTTTCATATACGTTCATCTCCCTTTCGTTTTCATTTAGACTTTGAAATAAAAACCTTTAGTAAAAAAAATAGTACAAGCAAAGGCCAGAGTGGAATCAAGAACACATAATTTGAAGGTAGAAAATATTTTAAGGGGGTGGACATCATGGAAATTTTTACAACAACATGGTCATCTTCTCTTGTCACTTGTTTTCTATACAATTCTGCTATCTTTGTAATCAAACACAGCCTTAAAAATATAAGGAATCTATTTAGCTAACATGACTGATAAAAGGACATTTGATGCGAAAATTCCGCCACTGGTGATGTGAAGTATATGTCTATGTACTCTGTGGTTCTCCTTTAAAGACTGAAATATATTTCATGTCGACCACTACCACCACCACCACATAGTGTATACTTCACTACTATCCAAGAACTAAGTCATGATAGGTACATGTAAACAAACATATATACAAACAAATACACAATTTACAGAAAATAATTGTATAGCAAGCAAGATGAACATCATCAATCCATTTGAGAAAATTAATAAGCTAAATAGTTATTCAACATGAGGTGAAAACTAGTACCATCATAATATAATCCAAGACATGATAGAAATAACAAGTAAATTAACCAAAGCTAGCTGCAAGCAATAACATCAACAACTAATTAACCAGTTATTCTTCTGACTTCATGGCCATCTATCTATGTGCAGCAGCAACAGATTGTTTCCAAGCAACACTATGTGAAACTCTTTTTAATTTTAATTGCATTACATTTGCATCATTATGTTAGGCAAGGCAGCCAGGTTGTACATCGCGCTAGGCGGCTGGAAATATGGAATGCCAACTTAGCTCTGGAAATCCAAGGACTATATGAAACTCGTGGTGGCAAGCCTAGCAAAGACAGACATGGAAATTTGTAAGAGCAATCCACTCTCAACGTTTTTGTAAATGTTAAGTCATTTACAATCAGTATTCCAAATTCTTTCCACCAAACTCTTGATTAGGAACCCCGCCTAAACAAATGTTATCGTTTCCCCATCTCATTATTCTTTGTTCTATGGTGCTTCCCACAAACTTCATCCCCTCAAAAAAAATTTACCATTTAGATTCTCATTATGATAAACCTTGGAGATATAGGCCTGTCCTTAAATAACATAAACAATTTTATCACACACAACAAGATAGGTATCCACCCAGAAATGCAACATGCCATAGAGGTACAGGCATGTCCTTGCATAATATAAACGCTTGCATTAGACACGACAATATGCACACATTAACTTATAAACATAGTAACAAAGCTTCTCACAAGTTTGAACCGTCTTGAATTAACCAACCAATCTTAGAATCAATTCGACACTCCACTATTCCTTTTATCTCCTCTTCGTTCATCCATTGACTTCCTCGCTCCTCTTCTCAACCCTTTCCTCTATACACAATGCAATTACATCCTTTTCAGTTCATCCATCGAATTCTCCACCCATTTTTCTAAATCGAACACTTCTCAAATAAATTACTAAACCACAATTTTGTCAGTATGCTTCAATCGAGCTAGCTTTTTTTTATATGATAAAATCACAATTACACTAAACTATAGTCAAAGGGATCTTCTTAAAACCAATCTAAAATCTATAAAAACCAGATTAAGAGAAAAAAAAATCAAAACCTCAAACCTGAAATACGCCTCCCGAGCCCGAAATGACTTCAAAGGGATAAAATTTGCGGAGGCTCTCAAGTTTCTAGCCCTAAAAGCCTGAAATGCTTTCTTTCACTTCTTCTTCTTTCTCTTCACACTCTCCTCTGCTCCTCTCTCTCACTCTGATCTGAAATCTGAAAATGGAGCGATTAACAAACCCTAAAATGAAAATGGAAGGAGGCGGGAGCGCCAATTTTTTTCGCAAAACCGCGAAATTGTTTTCGCCCATGTGAAATCCACTTGAGTTCTCCACATAGGCACGTGCAACACAGGTGCATTTTATTTTTATAGCCACGGTTTTAGGCCCTTGGCCATTATAGCCACGGTTTGTTGGCTGTGGCAAATAAACCAACAGTTTTGAGCCGTGACCATCTCCGTGTAGCTAATCAAGCCTTTTGGTGTAGTGTGAAGAAGAGTAGAGAAGCAGAGGAAGTGGAGGATGGAGAGAAGACATGGGAAATGGATCTGGATTAAACATAAATTTTAGGGAGCAAGTGATGAACAATGAAGAGGTTGTGGCTTCTTTGCTAACCTCAAGGGGGTGATATTTAGGAAAGAAGAGGTTGGAAGAGTTGCTCTTTACCTTACCTTGCTAGTGATGATGCCAAGTATGTGAATGGGCCTGATGTTGGTAATCATTTGCTAACCTCTCTAAGCTTAATCAATTCAAACCCCCTTCTGCTGCTTTTAGTCCTATTAGAGCTTCTCAGACGCCTCTCATCTCGTAAAAGCACAAAAAATAGCAAAGCAAGCAAAGCCAACTCGCGTGTCCTCTTTTCTTTGTCTCACATTCTCCAGAGTCTTCGCTTTTATCTAGCCTCCACCCTGAACAACCTATGAAAATATCAATTTTTCTCACTATCAGATTCCACTCATCTACTTTGTTTTCACTATGTTTCTTTTGTACTTTGCAACCATTACAAACGATGTCTATTTCATTATTTTATTTTTCAAGTACGTCAGTTTAAGTGTAATAATAGTAGACTATATATCTTGGTTGTGCTGTCGATGGGATCGACGATTACATCTCCTTGCAATCCATTATGATGTACAACCTAGGCTATCACAATTTCCGCTATTAATGGTGTCGGGAATTGATGATACATCAAACCGTCCTTTGATCAACATTGTACGTGTGTCATGATAATCTCATCAGCAGAACAAAACAGGCCTGATTGCTCGCTCAATCCAACAAAGTCCAGAATACACTAAGCCCATTATTGGTAGGATCTAAGAGGTCAGACCCAAATTGCACTAAGCCCACACGTCACACGGTCAAGTCCAATACTGGTTAAGCCCTGATAAGGCAAGTATCTGGGGGATCGACCCAAGACAGGCATGGCAGCAATACATTGGTTTCGACTAGGAAACAAATACTAGAGTAAAAGTCGAGCAAGAAAACTTTCTTGCATGGACAACACTCAGAAAGAGAAACCTCTCATGTAGATCTAGTAACACAAGTCATGTAGGGAAACTACCACACATGGACAACTCCCCTACAGGAAATAATATCTAGCAAGATCTCTTTCCCTAAACTACGCCACCGAAGGCCTAGCCGAACAAGGACTCTCAGGGTGTGTTTGGTTACACCCATTCCATTGGAATTGGAATCCTATTCTCACTTGAAATAGGATTTGAGGTGTTTGTTTAGGTTTTTATTCATGGGCATGGCATTCAAGCACGTGCCACAGAGAATCGGACGCCTCGGTTCGGCAAGGAAAATAATTCACAGGATCTTCTCTCTCTCGCTCTGCTCTTCGTTGCCCAAGCAAACCAAACCTTAACAACACATTCTCTCGAGTTCGCGAGCTCTCTCCGCCTCTTCCATCGCATCAGAGACTCTGTCATATTTGTCACCATCTCTAAAACCGATTAACAATGAAGGCTTGTGAGCAACGAAGCTTGAGATGGTTTTCTTCCTTTGTCTTCTTTCACTAAGTCCATCTTTAGTAGTAACCATGATTAAAATAGAGGAATGGAGTGAGTTGCAGAAGAATGGTTCTACCTTTGGACACGAAATCGAGAAATCCACTGGGCGTGTTTATCTCAGCAAGCTTGAACAGGTCCTCTTCTTCCTACTTTTTGTGTTATCATTCAATGGGTACGTTTGATTTTCTCATAAATGTTGTATTGAGACTTTAAATTTAGACCCCATTTTGTTGAATTGATTGTTGATTAAGGTGAAGGAAACATTGGACAACTTTTTTGAAGGCATGGAGGATCCCCCACTCCTCTCTTCAAAACATTTGCTTTGAATTTTCATTTTTTTGGTTTTGATTGGCAATTGGATTTTTGAGTAAGAAATTGTTGTTGTCTTCTATTTGTTTGATTTTACAGCAAATGTTGACATGTTAATTGAATCAAAATGGAGAAAATTTTTGTTTTGTATTTTATTGCTTGTTAGGACAGTAAGGACACAAAAACAACCCTATTTATTTGGTTCCTGCATTGTTGATGTTAATTATGCTTTTGTTATAAGGTTAAGGCACCATTTCGTTTGGATTTTATTGTAGGCGATCATTTCTCGAGTTTATAGCACTATGACACACACTAAACTACATAACATAATCTTTGCAATTGAAAGCAATAGTTCTAAAGCATGCTGAGAAATGTTAAGTCAGTTGCTATAGTTTATTCCCGACCCTCTTCCCCACTTTAGTGTTAATTTTGCAATATGTAATTGTTGGACAGATTTTGAACAGTACCACACTACATAAAGGATATAATTTATATTTTACATGAATTATTTGAATTAATGGCAGCGATAGCAATTTGACTTTTTACGAGTTTGATCAATGAAAAGGGTTAATTTTACAGCATCATTGGTCATTTGCTAAAGTCGGGAATGGAAATGGAAGCAGCTGTAATCACCTTCACTGGTGAACTTTCTTACATGGTCTTCAAGGTCCAACTTTAAACAAAATGAAATAGTTGGTCTTGACATTAAAATGCATTTGGATTTAGCTAGGGCAACACCAACATATATGGAGTTTGGGGAGCATTAATGGTGATTTGTGACTTGAATCTAGCTGAGCTGGGAAAAAAATGCTCTAGATCAAGCTATAGGGTAGGTGGAGAGGAAACCAATCTCCTGAGTTATTTTTTGAACAAAGGGGTTTACATTTGAGCATCAAAGGCTGATATCAAAATGTTTTTGGAATGGAAGAGTTACAAAGAGTTGGAGGTGATACAGTTTCAGATTGAATCACAGATGTTTTCTGGTAGAGCCAAAGTTGTCGAGTATTGGGAGGATTTTCAACTTGAAATTTACAAGGTAAAGAAAGACTTGCCTCATGGAAATACATGCAGAGCTTTTGCAAAAGCATCTCAACATCTGAACAACTAGCGGACAGTGAAGAGAACTCAGAACAGTCCAATTCAGATATTCCCAAGTATATACTTGTTTGATGTCATGTGAATACCAAATATTCCCAGTGAGTATGGGGAGATTACGTTTCGTATGCCCTAGTTTGAAACGTATCTTTAGCAGCCTGCCGACCTTGTGACTTCTTCCATGTAGTTGACTGCAGTTACTTGTATCTTTCTCTGCGGTTCCATGGTAAGATCTGTTACAATGCATGCACCCATGTTGTAAATATTTGATTCCGTTGGCCTTGTGTTATATTCCTTTCTTCTCGTTTTCTTGTTGCAGTGACTTGAACAGTTGGATGAGTATCCTATGTGTTAGTTGTCCTGATTTGAGCCATTCAAATTTATTGAAATCCTCTATTTTTTTTCTTCATCTTTCTTCTATAGGTCTTTAGGGGTAGTATTAGTCATTTTCTTTTAATGGAGTCTTCTTGGTTTTGATTGCAAAGTCTCCTTGATCATTAATTTAGAAAACCCTATTTAATCATGTTCTTTTTATTGCTACCATTAGCTTACTTTTACTTGGAGATTGCAAGGTATGATACTTATCAATCTTTTATCTTGTTTGGTCATGTAATTGCATTCTTAACAAGTTCCTTATGGTAGTTATCTGTCATGTTTAAGACAATATGTGAGGCTATGCTCCTTGATGCCGAAATTTTATACTCAGTTAAAAAGTACAAAGGTTTGAGATGCCTGACTTGTCTTGTGGTAAGAGTGAGAAGCATTGGATACTCGCATTTGATTATTTGATCCTGGTGTTTGTTATGGTTCACAACTGACATTGCTTTACACAATCATATCTGAACTCTTTGGTTTGAACCACTATGCTACATTGTTCAACTGTGGACAATTGGTGAGTCCCTCGGGTCACATGTGTTCAATGTGCAAGTTTTAGGGAAAGTTATGACAAAGACAAACATGCACTGAAGCAATTAGCAAGCAAGGGTCTGGTGAAGGAACTGACTTGTATTGGGTCAAAGTGTTACAGTGCATCTTTTGATGAAGGCAACGATGTTTTTTTTAACCCAAGGACATTTGATGCTTTTGTTAAAAAAAGTTTGCTTTGTGCAATATTACTTCATCCATAAGTGAGCTTGATTTTTAGAGATTTCGTAGTAGGTCATTTACACACCGTACCATCTTCTCGGCAATCTAACAGCTTTCAAGTGAGTAAACAATATAACATGTCTTGAAAATTACCCTATAGTTTTTCTAGAAAGCAAAGCCAAGTGGAGACTCAATTGTCCACGGTAAATTTGGAAATCCAAAAATGGCATCACAATCATTTACACAACTACCCATTAAGTCAGGTAAATTTTTGAACGAAACATAATTTATTGACTTTCTTTCTACTCTGGATCAGGTCTACAAGGAAGTTGGAAAGATAAATGAACGAACCATTGCCAGTTTAGCTTGATCGTTTCTAATACTTTTAATCAAACAGTCACCATAAACTTTTTGTACTTTTATAAATTGTTGTAAAATAAATTTTTTTTTAATTGTTTCATCCTAATTGTGGGATCTCCTTAATTAAAAAAATTAAAAATAAAAATAAAAATAAAAGATTCTCATGATTAGTTTAACGCAACCAAACACTCGAATTATAATCCAATTCCCATGGACAACCAAACATCAAATTTGGTCAAGTCCATGGCATCCTATGCCGTGACATGGGATGCAATGGAATGAGATTCCAATTCCCATCTTAGGATTTCATGCAACCAAACACACCCTCACACTATAAAAGGGATATAAGGTCGATGAACTAAAGTACGCTATAGAAACCCAATTTACAACCTTAAGCCTCTCCTAAGCCTTATCTTAGTGTAGTCAAAGTCATCCAAAGCCACCGCTTAAAGCCAAAAGCCAAGTCAAGCCATGACATCTCGTTTCGCTTTGGTCAAAGCCAGATCAATACCCTGAAGCCACAAAAAGCCATCGCTTTTCGCATTTTTTTGTTGAAGCATGAAGCCACCAAAGTCATGGCTTCATTAAACAAAATCGTTTTATTTATTTATTTATGTATTTATTTTTTGCGTTTTTTGTCTTTCTTCTTCTCATTTTTTTTTAATCTTTCTCCTTCTCTCTATAGAGCTTCACGGCTGAATCAGATAGTTTCAACAGAATAGGAGTTGGAGATCTTGTTCGAGGTACAAATCTTTTTAACTTCAACAAAGCTTCATCGAAATTTCCACTGTCATTACCTGAAGAAGGAGCCAACATCTATACATTGATTATCTATGCACTAATAATCTACACATTAATAATGTTGTCATTTTCTCTTTACTTAAGGTAATTGAGGTGATTGATTACAGAAGACAAATGTGGGACAGGGAGAGTAGTTCTTGAAAAGACATTTGTTGGAAATATTGTGTGCGTGATCAAAACGATAGACAAGATCATCCGAAACTTACATGACAACAACTTTCAAGAAGAAATCACATAGCTTAAGAGACACCAGGCCAACAATAGCTCTAACTCTAATCAGGGAACATCCAAAAGTCTACAACTGAAGAAGCCCAAATATGAAAGAACATTCTCGACTCTGATAGCAAGTCGAAGCGAGGTTCTTGAAGTGATGGTGAGAAGAAAATATGTCAAATGGCCCCCGAATATGAGAGGAAATTCAGATAAGCGGGATAAGGGCAGACATTGTCTCTTCACCAATGACTACGGCTGCGATACCGAAGATTTTCGCAGCCTAGGAAACGAAATTGAACGCCATATCAAAGAAGGACGACTTAGAGAGTTTGTCAAACTCGAGGGCAAACAAGCATTTCAAAGGAGCAAGCAAAGGAAACAATCTATGTCTTGCATGGTACGGGTAGAGAAAATGAACAATCAAATCAATCCAAAAAGCATATAGTCAGAGACTTACGCACAAAAATCAGATTCCAAGAGCAATCTGCGCAACGTGCAAAGACAATGCAAATGACTCTAACCTTCTCAAACGAAGATGTTGATGAAGTTAATTTCCAACACAATGATGCTTTAGTAATTTCGGTCATGATAGCTAAATGGGAAATCAAAAGGGTATTGATCGACACCGGCAGCTTGACAAGCTTATTATACCTAACAGCCTTCCAAATGATGCACTTTCACCACTGAGATGCTCTCACCAAGCGATCAGTCTATGGTAGGCTTCAATGGGGAACAATGTAACCCACAAGTAATGATCTGACTACCGGTTGAAGCGAGAGAACCAGGAAGATTCCTTGATCATTTACAACAAGGAAATACCTCCCTTACTAGGATTTCATTTGTTGTTCTAGATGAGGCTGACAGGATGCTGGATATGGGTTTTGAACCACAGATAAGAGAAGTAAGGTGCCATAGTTTTGGATATGGGTTTTGACTATGATACCCTTACATTTGAGTATTGTACTTAATGTCAGATTTGCTAGGTTTATTTTTTCAATCTCGCATGTTCTTTCCAGTTATGTTTCTCTAGTTTGTTTCGACCATGTCATAGATGAAAAGTTGAAGTATGACCTGTACTTATATATTCATCCACAACCTTTTAATTTGTTCCATGGGTTGGATTTCCTTAGGTTTTACTATAATCCAGACACACTTTTTTTTTCTTTCACCGTATCATCTTTGGACACACACACACACAAAAGGGGGTAGGGGGAAGAATTTTGCTAAACCTTGGTATTGATGTTTTCTACGACCAAAATTAAGAAAAAATAGATATGTTGCATGTTTTCTAATAGTTAAGTTTTCTCTACTTTATGAATATCGGGTTTCTGTCTTAGGTGATGCAAAATCTTCCAAAGAAGCACCAAACTTTATTATTTAGCGCAACTATGCCAGTGGAGATTGAAGCACTTGCACAGGTGAGTTTCTGGGTGTTTTTTTTTTTGTTTGTAAACAGGGGGTTGAAAGTTTCTATCTAGTCACAGTCAGTAACTTAAGCGTTTGTGTTTGCATACATGCACCTCGTGTTTACTTTATTATTACCATTTATCTTAATTATTGATTTTATGTTTTTCTTAGGTTAGGATCTAAGTAGCTTGATCATGCAAGTGCTAGGAAGAATGCAAGTGCTAGAGTGGCTTTGAAGAATGAAAGTGCTATATTCTGCAAGTTGGACTGCAAGTCTGGATGGTTAGGCGGTTCAGGTTCCAGTGCAAGTCTGAAAGTGCTGAAAGTGCAAGTCTGCAAGTTTGAAAGTGCTATAGTGGCTGAAAGTGCAAGTCTGAATCTGAAAGTGCTATAGCGGCTGAAAGTGCAAGTCTGCAAGTCTGAAAGTGCTAGTGGCTTTGAAGAATGAAAGTTGTTGTATTGTTGCTATACCAAGTTGCAGTGATGTATTGTTGCTATACCAAACAACTGTATTGTTGCTATATTCAGAATTATAAAGGCTATTAGGAATTAACAGAAATTGGATTCATTCTTCTTTGTAAACAGTTTGTACAAGTGAGCACATTGCTCTCTGAGGAGATTGGCAATCTCAAATTCTGCCTATTACATTCCAGTGTATCCAGTCCATTGTAACATTTTACATTTTAATCAAACAAATCTTTCTTTCCTGTGATTCTCTTGTTGAGGCTTGAAATTCTGCTTGAATTCTCTTGTCAGATGACTCAGATCGTATCACTTGCCATCTGCAAGAACTTGCATTAACAGCACTTGGTATTCGGATGAAATGTCTATACATCCTTGAGAGATCTTCCACCTAATCCACAAAAGTAACAACACAATTTAGCAATCCTCTAAATTTTGATTAAAGAAAAGAAGCAAAGTACTAAGCAGTCCATTTTTTTATTTCTGATGGAACCAGTGGAAATTTGATATGATCTAACTTTGTTTTATAGAACTCTGCAGACTAGAAATAGTTTACTCAGAATTTATGACAGAAACCAAAGAGAAATAGATGGAAGACTTGAAGATTCAACAAGCAATTGATGAAACAGAAATTGTATTGATAGTGCTGAACTTGCAATTACAAGATTCAACTCAGAAAGAATGAAATACAATGTAATATGAACTGAATGATAAAGGCTGTTCGAGATGCCTGGATCTCCTAAAGAGCATTTGCTCAAATGTACAACTTGCTTATACCATGAATCAATCCAATTCTATTGCTATTCTCCTATTTATATTAGTACCTCACCGAGGTCTTTGCAAAACAATAACAGAGCATTCTTCTAACCCTTAACAGAATACTGAAAACCCTTCTAGTCCACCATCTGACAGAGCACTCTGCAACCACCTTAGCACTTGCATTCTTTTGCATATTACATCTGCAGCATATTACATCAGTAACAACTTGAGCACTTATATTCTGTTGAGCATTCCCAGTCTGTATGGATACACAGTCTGTATGGTCCACAGTTGACATTGTGTATGTACATGTTTGAGCACCCAATCTGTATGGATACACAGTCATCCCCTGCACAATGGCATTGACAGATGAGATTAATAGAAAGTCAAACCATAAGCCAGGTCTGATCTGACAAACTATCAGACCCCCTAGAGTGCATTCCAGATAGGGAAGTGGGTTTTATGTTTGTTAAATGCTATTTGTGCTGGTTATTTCTCTCTGTTATGCCTACTGTTTTTATTCTTCAATCTTCATATAGAAATGCTTTAGATAGTTGTCATCCTTAAATGACGATAACTTGAATAAATGTACACTGATGGCTTGAATTTGTCGACCTAACAGTAATTGGATTTTTATATCTGATATGTCACTTGTCCTGTTTTTAGGAGGAAGAGGAATTTAGTAGTGTGTTAATTTTTTTATTGGCATATTCATCTCTGTTATTTTGGTGAAATAATTGCCAAGAGGTAAAGAAAATTGAAAGGTGCAGGTTTGTTATGAAAAAGACGAGGGGAAGGAGGATTGTTGGTTGTGGGGTTGAAAAACTACTATCAGTGGGGAGGACCTACCCACTGATAATTCTAAGTATCAAAATTGCCAAAAGGTGTGGAGCTTGGGCTTGAGCTCCAGCTGACCATATCTTGAAATTTTAATGATGCATGTGATAAGCTGAATTGATCTCAAGTAGGGACAAAGTTGTTCTCCTTTATTTGTCTAATGTTGTATTCTGAACCACTTCTTTCATGACTTCACAAGTCTGTACCAGCAATTGACGGAAAGCAAGGGAGCTGCCCCAAAAGAGTAAAATAACATTTAGAGAGCAAGGGAGCCTTCCATCAAACTCCTTTGGTATAGAAACAATACATTTGTTTACAAAGAAGAATGTGAAAACCACTTGAATGAAAAGCATAAATGACCTTTAATTGATTTCTAGATTGATATACTTTATTCAAAAAATGAACATGAAGGATTAATAGGCTCTACAACAACAAAGAAACAGATAAGCTAGAAGTTCCAAAAAGCAAAGATGACTCACCAAAAAGATGATCTTCCAAGCTTCCCATTGGCATGTATTCATAAACCAATATCCTTTGATCTCCATCAACACAGTATCCAATCAATCTTACAAGATTCGAATGGTGTAGAAGACTTAGCATGAGAACCTCCACTATGAATTCCTGATTCCCCTGGATCCCATTCCGATCAAGCTGTTTAATTGCAACAATCTACACAAAGCCATCACCAAAATGCACACAATTAAGCTCTAAGTTTCAATATTTGCACCCAAAAGATTGATAATTCAAACAAATTTTCACGGAATTGTTAAAGAAAACAACTTGCCTGGCCTGTTTCAAGGCGCCCTTTATAAACCCTACCAAAACCTCCTTCCCCAATCAAATTGTTCACTTTAAAGTTCGTAGTTGCAGTGGCAAGTTCACGAAACGTAAATCCTCGAGCACCCCTCTTCGAGCTATTCCTCTCCTTCTCTTTATTAACAATTTCTTTCTTCTTATCATTCTCTGCAAAATTTCCTTAAACAAGCAACAATAACCACATTGAACCCAGAATTCAGACAACAAAACAAACCTGAAGAATATCTCGAAGAGGATCGAATGCCAGTACTATCCTCGATCTTGCTCACCTCCTTCCTTCTTCTTGGAATCAAACACGAAAAACAGCTCATTTGGACCAAATTCCCCCAAACCCTAACTCTCTTTTTCCAAAATCCTCCAACCCCAAACCCTAAAACACACAACCCCTACTCACCCAACAACCAAAATCAAAACTTTTTGCTTTTCATTAAATGAACACAGAAAACAAAACTACCCCAAACTCTAAAGAGAACCCAAACATCTAAAGAGAGAGATGCGTGTTTAAGAAGACAAAGTAATAGAGTGTTTTCAACCCCAAATGTAGGAGAAAGTTTTGTCGGCGTTCATAAAGCTCATTATCTCTTCTTCCTCTGCTTCTCTCTATTTCACTGCTGTGTGTGTGTGTGTGAGAGAGAGTGAGTGAACTCGTCGAACTGCGTGGGGGTGTTTTGTGATGGGTTCTGTTCGATGAATCGATCGAGGGATCGTAATTCACCTTTTCAGAAGAGCTCTCCCCATTCCCTCTTTCTTCTTCCCCAAATTTTGGATTTCCCCCGTTTTTTTTTTTTTTTTTTAACCACGTCAGCTATGCACGTGCTCGCCACCCTCCCTCGCCCACTTCCTCGACAGGTAGAATTACTCCTCATATAGTTAGGAGTATCCGGTGATGCATGCATGTATGTGATGTGTCCCCACTTAGGCATGGATTGACGGAGAAGTTTTCCTTTATATGAGAGAGGTATACGAACATGTATGTTCGGCACGAAAGTGGTGCGAATGTGATATCATCTAAGTGATTATTTCAATAAAAATGAATAATATGCTTAAGTCAAATAATGTACGAATGCATCTGTATTAATTGAGGAATATTAATTTTTGGTAAAATTATTTACATGTATCTCTAACAATTCATTTCAAGATGGCAAGTTTACTAATATTTTTGTATGTCAGATTTGCCATAGACAACATCTATTTTGTAAGTACAAGTAAATACATATTTACTTATTAAGACGACATGATTGCCTCGTTGAGGAACTAAATTATTTGAACTGTGATTTTCTTGCATAACACCTTTGCCTCATTGAGAAACTACTTGTTTGTGTGGTTGTTCATTGTTTGTGTTTAATTTTATGTCATCACTTGCTGATGTATTGATTTTGAGATGAAAATCACTCATACCAGCTTCATTGCCGACCTAAGTGAGCTTTTGCTTATTGGGTAAATTTATTTGGGAATGTAGTCGATTAACCTTTCAGGTTTAGAGATTTTTAGGCAGTGTTACTGGAGTTTCTTTAATGGGGCGAACCTCAAGTTCATGGTTAGATTATTTTTTATTTTGTTTTTATTTTCTAAATTATGTTTTAGTTGTTGCTGCTAAATGTTTATGTTATTGATCATGTCCCGAGTTTTGGGGGGAAACAAATAATCCTACGTGGATATTAGGATTTTGTTTTTCTTGAAAATCGGGGCATGACAAAAAACATTTCAATAGTTGACTGATCTCACTCCTTTTGTCCCCCTTCTTCTAAAATAATAAGGTTTTTCATGGAATCAAACAGAGATCGGGTTCCGATGGGCATAGTCTCTCAAAGGAAAAAAATCAGTTAGTCATGGATCATCCCACATATTGAAGGACTCCCCATTTGCTACCATCCACAAAAAACCCTTTTTAAGAGTATTGAGAGTTTTCCCCAGACTCCTCCAAAGGAAATAAGAGCCTGTATTGGTGAAAGAGGCTTGGAAAAGACTACAATATTTGAAATAAACAGATTTGAGGAGAGCTGGCCAAATGTCATCTGGTCACTCTAAAATTCTGACCACCATCTTGGACAACGGGGCAAGATTCTTAAGTTTAGACAACTGAATAATTACCCCACCCATATTTTTTGGTCCAGACACCAACTCCCACTTAGCTAGAAAAGGGTTTTACCATTTTTAGTTCCCATCCACCAAAACGTCCTATTTAAAGAGTCCAACTTCTTGAGGATAGAAGTTGGGAGCAGAAATGATTGCATAGGATATATGGGAATGGATGAAGACACTAATCAGGGTCGTTCTACCAGCCTGCAGTTTACATTTCCAACCAGCAAGATACTTTTTGACCCTATCAACCAAGTAATTGAAATCTTGGATTAGGTTTTTTAGAAAGATTAAAGGGAAACCCCAAATATTTTTCCTTTTCGTTACAGGTCTCATACCCAAACCATAAAAATCATACGCTTGTGCCTATGGTGGACATTTGGGGTAAAATGAACAGATGATTTGTCAAAATTAATAAATTGGCCAGAAACGTGACAATAATCCTTGAGGATATCCTTTCACTACACCAAAAGGCTTGATTAGCTACACGGAAATGGCTACGGCTCAAAACCGTTAGTTTATTTGCCACGGTCCAAAACCATGGCTAGAGCCTAAAACCGTGGCTACACTACACCAAAAGGCTTGATTAGCTACACGGAGATGGCCACGGCTCAAAACCGTTGATTTATTTGCCACGACCATCAAACCGTTACTATAATGGCCAAGGGCCTAAAACCGTGGCTATAAAAAGAAAATGCACATGTGTTGCACATGCCTATGTGGAGAACTCGAGTGGATTTCACGCGGGCGAAAACAATTTCGCGGTCTTGCGAAAAAAAATTGGCGCTCCTGCCTCCTTCCATTTTCATTTTAGAGTTTTAGGGTTTTGTTTGAAAATCACAGATCTGTTTTTTGGCTCAAAAGCTCGAGGGGAGAATCGACCAAGACGATTTTGAGAAAATCAGATAAAGCTTTGGCATCGTGTTAGGATACTAATCCTATTTAGTATTTACTTGAGATTAGAATGTCTTAGTTATAACAATATTCTAATTAGGGAATATTAACTTGTTTTGAATTAGGATTTATTGTTTGATTAGAATTAGGTTTGAATTCAATTAGGAAGTATTATTCTTTGCTTTCAGCTATAAATACATATGATGTAATAGAGTTTAGGTAAGCAATACAAGTTTTATTTAATTTATTTGGTGGCTGATCCCCAATCAAAGGATCTAGGTGGTTTGATCTCCAATCAAAAGGTCAAGGTCTCTATTATCTGGTATCAGAGCATCCTCGATTTTGACCAAATTTTTTTTTTCTTGTTATTTCGTTCTTCACCCTCATCAACACCCTCACACAGTTCTTCATTCAAAAAAAAAAAAAAAAACAAAAAAAAAATTACCTCGCAACAGCACCACCCTTCGCAGCAACCGCCGTCACCAATAGATCCGCCTTCGCCACAGCTCCTCTTCGCCGCAGCACCGCTTCGCAACAGCTCCCCTCGCCCTCGCCACAGCACCAGCACCGCTTCGCCACAGCACCCTCGCCCTCGCAACAGCTCCCCTTCGCCCTCGCAACGGCACCACTCCGCCATCGCATCCGCCCCCATCGCCAGAGCTTTGTTCATCCTCCCTTCCGAGCTTCGTCCAATTGCAAGCTCCCCGTTTCAGCGCCTCTTCTTCTTCCACAGTTCCAGCTTCCTCGGGTCTCATTGAGCTTGACCTGATTCAAGGTTCTTCGGTTCCAGCTCCAGCTTCTTCTTCCAGGTTCATCGCGACTCAGCTTCTTCGTTCTTGTGTGGAGGTTCATCGCGACTCAGCTTCTTCGTTCTTGTTGTGGAGGTTCATCTTCAGCGCTTTGTTCTCATCAGCTTCTTCGTTATTGTTGTGGCGGTTCATCTTCAGCGCTTCGTTCTCATCAGCTTCTTCTTGTTGTGGAGGTTCATCGCGACTCAGCTTCTTCTTTAGCCGATCCAACTTCATCGGTTCCAGCGCGGCCAATTTCCAGCACTTCATCATTCTCATCGCTCCCTGTCTCCGCGTTTCACCGGTTTCTTTCAATTTCCATCATCATGACGGTTGCTGAATTGCAAGAGCAGGTCAATGATCTTACTGCTCAAGTTGCTGGGCTTTCTTCCCACCTCCACTCACTTGAGACCACCAATGCCACTATTCTCGAGGCATTACGGAATCTCCAACTAGGTCGGCCAGCACCATACGTTCCACCGGATCCACAACGGCCAATTATTCCTATTTCGGGCAAGGGCCTCCGTATTGATTTACCTCGTTTCGACGGAACTGATCCGTATGGTTGGTTATTTCAGGCCGAGCAGTACCAGGAACTCAATGGCCTTTCCAGCGAGCAGATGCTACCCGTTGCCGCTCTTCACCTTCAGGGTGATGCCAACTCTTGGTATCGATGGATTCGCCAATCACTCGGCACACTAACGTGGCCACAGTTTTCGAAAGCTCTTTGCTCTCGCTTTGGTTCTCGCGAACATATCGACCCGTGTAGTTCTCTGTCCAAGTTAGTACAACGAGGCACGGTTCGCTCATTTATTACCGAGTTCGAAAAGCTATCTAATTTGGTGCCCGGGTTGTCTGAACCACATCAGATTAGCATTTTTCTATCAGGTTTGCGTGTCGATATTCAAGCAGGAGTTAGGATGTTACACCCTACCAGTATTACACATGCTTTTGAGTTGGCTTTATGTCAAGAAGATGCCATTAATGCTACTCGATCTAAAGGGCCTGTCCAACATTTTGCTAACCCAGTGCCTGCTTCAAATCCTTCAACGCCAGTTACTAGTATCCCAGCAGGTGTTAAACGTCTGTCCTGGGCTGAACAACAAGAACGTCGTGCCAAAGGACTTTGCTTTAACTGCGATGAAGTATATAAGCGTGGCCATCGTTGTCCTCAGCCCCACGTTTTGCTCCTCGAGGGTAATAAGGAAGAAGCAGACGTTTCTGATGCTGACCCTCCTGTTTTGGATCATACTTTATCTGAACCTCCTCTAGGGATTTCTCTTTATGCTCTTCTCGGGTCCCCACGGCCTGATATCATGCGTATTACTGGACAATTAAAACACATGCCTGTCACTGTCCTAGTTGACTCTGGTTCAACTCATAATTTTTTGCACCCGTCTTTTGCCAAACAATGTGGGTTTCCAATCCACGACGATGGTGTTTTACGCGTCATGCTTGCGGATGGTGGCCATTTGCATAGTCCTGGCTATTGTCGGGATGTTTCCCTTCAATTACAAGATTATGAGTTCCACGGCCACTTCTTACTTCTTGGTATCACTGGATGTGATGTGGTTCTAGGTGCTGAATGGCTTCGCTCTTTGGGTCTTATTACTTGGGACTTTTCCAAGCTGATTATGACATTCTCGGTGGCAAATCGTACTTATACATTATTTGGCGACAATTCTCCTATGGTCTTGGCTAATACCGCGGTCCATCGTTCGTTACAACAGGAGCATCACGACATTATTTTACAATTAAGTCAGGAAGTTGCCCTAGGCGCTTCCATTCCTGATGTCGTTCCGCCACTTGTTGCTGACTTTTCAGATGATGTTGGCAATCCCATCACCCTTTGCCCCGGCCGATCCCATGCTCACCATATCCCGATTTTACCAGTTGATTCTCCAGTAACTGTTCGACCATATCGTTATCCTCACTTTCAGACGACCGACTTTGATAACGTTGTTTCTAAATTGAAGGTTGCAGGCCTTATTCAAACCAGTTCCAATCCTTATTCTTCATCAGTTCTCTTGGTTAAAAAGAAGGATAGCTCTTGGCGCATGTGTGTTGACTATCGAGCCCTTACTAAATTCACTATTCAGGACCGCTGGCTTCTCAAGTGGACCAGAGAACCTACATGCTGGCTTATCAAGTCGACCGGCCCCCTGTGGAGGAAGCTACTTGGCAAGACTACGAGCAGTTTGTGTCCGTTTTTCGGATTTTCAGGCTTGTGGACAAGCCTTGTTTCAGGCGGCGTGGGATGTTAGGATACTAATCCTATTTAGTATTTACTTGAGATTAGAATGTCTTAGTTATAACAATATTCTAATTAGGGAATATTAGCTTGTTTTGAATTAGGATTTATTGTTTGATTAGAATTAGGTTTGAATTCAATTAGGAAGTATTATTCTTTGCTTTCAGCTATAAATACATATGATGTAATAGAGTTTAGGTAAGCAATACAAGTTTTATTTAATTTATTTGGTGGCTGATCCCCAATCAAAGGATCTAGGTGGTTTGATCTCCAATCAAAAGGTCAAGGTCTCTATTACATCGAATTTTTGTGTTGATTGCAGAGAAATCAGATAAAGCTCGATCGAAAAATCAGAGAAAACTCGATCGAAAACTCTAGCCATCGACCTCGACCTTGTGGTGAGAAATCAAATACTAGATCTGAGCATCGTGCTTACTTGCGACCTCGACCTCGAGCTAAGTTCCGACCTCGTGCTGAGTTGTGTTGATTGCAAAGAAATAAGAGAAAGCTCGATCGAAAACTCTAGCCATCGACCTCGACCTTGTGGTGAGAAATCAGAGACAAGATCTGAGCATCGTGCTGACTTGCGACCTCGACCTCTAGCTGAGTTTCGACCTCGTGCTGAGTTTTGAACTCGATCCAAAACCTTGACCTCGACCAGAGGTAATACACTGTCACTTGTCTTGAAATTTTTTCTTCTTTGGTCTTTGCAATCTCAATTGTTCTGTTACATTTAGGTTTCTGATGAGTGTTTGGTCCATTTTCACTAATAAATGGGGAAATTGTGAAAAATGGTGAAATATAATATGGGTTTTTCAGAAAATCGAATGGGGTTGATGGGTTTTGCAGAGAATCGAACAAGGAAGAAAATTCTAGAGATTTTTTCTTCTTGATGGGTTGATGTGGAAATTGCTATGTCTGTTAAGTGTTTTTTTCTTCTTGAATGAGGAAAAAAACCAGGTCTTGAATTTTTTTTTCTTCAAATGTTCATTTTCACTGATTTTTAAGAAATAGAGATTTTTATGTTTGGCTTCAGCCGGCTCTTAACTATAGTGTGTACTAAAATTTATTTATTTTTGCTAATTTTAGGGATTAGTAAATTTTCTGTGTTGTTCTCCATCATTCGAAGCTATTCTCGAACTCTTTTGATTCCATCTGGATAAAGGTAACTCTTTCAGTTTAGTAATATCTCAACATTGAAGTAATTAGAAGTTCAAATTATTTCAGTTAATTAGTTTAATGTTTTATTTCTATCATGTCTTGGATTATATTATGATGGTACTAGTTTTCACCTCATGTTGAATAACTATTTAGCTTATTAATTTTCTCAAATGAATTGATGATGTTCATCTTGCTTGCTATGCAATTATTTTCTGTAAATTGTGTATTTGTTTGTATATATGTTTGTTTACATGTACCTATCATGACTTAGTTCTTGGATAGTAGTGAAGTATATACTATGTGGTGGTGGTGGTAGTGGTCGACACGAAATATATTTCAGTCTTTAAAGGAGAACCACAGAGTACATAGACATATATTTCACATCACCAGTGGCAGAATTTTCGCATCAAATGTCCTTTTATCAGTCATGTTAGCTAGGTAGATTCCTTATATTTTTAAGGCTGTGTTTGATTACAAACATAGCAGAATTGTATAGAAAACAAGTGACAAGAGAAGATATTGTAAAACTTTCCATGATGTCCACCCCCTTACAAAAGGAGACATGATGGGGGATTTGGACGTTGGTGATTTCTTCGTATGGTGTAAAAATCATGAGGAACTTGATGATTGATAGTTACAACTACCTTGGTAGTTACAACTACCTTGGTAGTTACAACCTTGAACGATATCCTTGATGCTTGCTATTTTTGTGGACTTGCATGCAATACTGTAGTACTTAGTAGTGATACGTTCATTTTTGTTTTTTGACTTACACACTCCTGGCTGATTTGGTTTTGGTAGTCCCAAATCTGTAATTTTAATTTGGATTTGGTAGTCTCAAATATGTAATCTTAGTAGTGTTGTTTTCTTGTTGAATATATATATATATATACTTACCTATGTTTTTTAAATTTATAACAACCATTTTTTAACTCCGCCAATGTAAAGGTTATTTTTTACATTGTCGGTCCCAAGCCCGGATAAAGGAGGAGGGATGAGGGTATGTTTACCTTTATCAATTTTTGTGTTAAGTTTCATTATATTTTTTTCATTGTGATATGGTTATCTGGTTCTTATATATATGCAGCAAACTCAGCAGACTGAAACTCAGCAAGTTCTAGTGTGAAAAAGATTCCTCTTTACAAGGTACATATATTTCTCTAGTTCAGTTGTTTATTAAGGTTTTATTTTTTTTTTATTTTTTTTTTGGAAAGCGAGCGGGGTTATTTAGGATCCCCAAACCTGAAAACAAAATGATTGTTACATTCTCAAGTACATCATGCCTATTCTATCTTCATACACAATCTTCTTCAAGTCCTCGGCAAAGGAACTTGGTATAACTTCCATAAAAACATTATTAGGAAGCAAGCGAGCTAACCGATCCGCAACTCTATTAATTTCTCTATAAGCATGAATGACTTTATAGTTTTCCAGTGAGCTAAGCATGTATGTAATTCTGCGCAATATGTGTCTAAGATCCCATGCTACGCTTTTGTCCTTCTTCAGATAATCAAAGACAGTGGTCGAGTCAGTTGTAACTTCTAGTTTCTTGATATTGTATCTCTGCGCAAGTTTAATCTGGGCCTCGACTCCTTGAAGCTCATGTTTGATAACTGAGTGCCCTGTTGCAGACCCCGTGCATGCTGCGATAACATCCCCTGCATCATGCCTTATAACAACGCCATACCCACCAGTGACTCCTTGTAGCGAGCCATCAGAGTTGCTCTTGTACCAGCCTATAGGTGGCTTTGTCCATTGACAAATTGTAGGGTGCTTGTTTTTATATAATACATCCAGGTTCCATCGCCCAAATAGCTCCTTATTATGCGCATTGCTTTCAACAATAACTAACTTTGTTAGTTTAATTTTCTTGTGAGCCTATTAGTTCAAAATGAAATGCCTAGCTCTCTTATAAAGCAATCAGATAAAAAAATGACTGCATAACCACAGGTCTGTCTCGGCGCCTCAGACATGTTATCACATCCACTGAATAAATTTGAACATTCGTGATTGGTTAGATTTGTCCCTCAACCACTCCTTGCCATCGTCTCTTCTAATTCTTTCCAGGTAATTAAAATGTGGTTTCTGCAAATATGTTTGAAAAGTGGGATGCATTAAACTCTGTTTCTGGCGCAGATCTTTTACAGTTTCTCGGAAGTTGAGACCAGAGGAAGCTGTTATGAATACTATGTCCTCTCTGCCAGATGAGGTTGTGGATACTGTTCAAGTGACATCTTTGCCATCTGAAGATTTTGTTTTAGAGAGGAGGAGGAAATTGGAGTTCCTAGAAATGCAGGAAGAACTTATCAAGGTATAAAATGGGATCTATATAAACAACTTATCCAGCATATAACTTCTTTTGCCATTGCTCTATTAACAATGTATATGGTACCACTGAAAGTTCTCGGTGCAGCCTCCTTAACATGATAACATTTATTTCTGAAATAAGATCTATATTGACTAGTTCCTCTAAACATAGTTACCATTATGTTAAGTTTCATGTCTGCTTGTTTAAAATAGCTCTATTAAGAACACTGAAATAAAGGAAAAAACATAGATAAAAATTCTAAACTGTGAAGCACCGAACCACAACTACCTCTTGAGTTTTTTTGGCTGTTTTCCCAAGACAGTTTCTTTTTCGAAATTGTTTTTCTTTTGTTCTCCACATCCATTGCCATTGGCAAGGTTCCCAAATATTGTTGACATCAATTCTACATTTTTTTCCCTTCTTGGTAAGTCTGTATTTTCAGTTATTTAAACTACTCAATTTATTGTAGGAGGAAGAGGAGAAAGAAGAAGAGGAACAAAGACACTAGTATTAGTCAGGTGGATGTGGCTCTAAAGGAGATGAGAGTTGCTACAGCAAAAGAAGCCCAAGAACAGGCAATAGCAAAAACTTTGGAGAAACAAGAGCAACTCTGTCAGCTCAGTCGTGCTTTGGCTGTTCTAGCATCTGCATCTGTAAGGATGGGCTTCATAATCTGTCAAATAATGGATCATCGATTGTTCTATGTCAATTCTAGTAATATGTTGGGTTTTGTTGCTAATTGTTGCAGTCTGTGAAAATGGAGCATGGAGGGTTCATGAGACTTGTCGATAAGGAGGTAGGCCAAGATCTGTTATTTTTGGGCCAAGATCTATTATTTTTGGTTTGCTATCTCTAATATTTAATGTCTGAACTGTGAATTCTTAGCAACTTGATCAATATCTGTACTAGGTTTTTGGTAATAAGTACTTTTGTTTCATTTCTTGAATGACACGCTGTTTTTTCAATCTGCTGAAAAGATTGTATATATGTTTACAAGTCTAAGTGGCATTGGTATTGCATCTCCTGACTAATAGAAAGACCGGGTGGCTCGTTTTCATGTTCTCTTCTCATTGGCAACATTCATTAGTAAGTTGTGTGCATAGTTCATTTAAGTTCTGTACATGGCCCAATTTAATTTTCCAATGAGAAGTCGACAGGGAAAACTGATATTTCCCAACAGGGACACCTGATCTCATCGTTAGTTTTCGTGTGTTCTATCAGAGATTGTATTTGAATGTGTTAATGTGTTGTCTATAGATAGAACTATATAATTGTATGGTAGATAAAGAGGGCACAGAAGGTGAAGAAGACGCTAGGAAAGCATACAGAGCTGCTCGGGAGGACGAAGATGAAGATGCTGAAACAACGGTGGATAGCAAGGTTTCATCAGCGTTGATAGACAGGGTTAGTTTCATCAAAAGAATCTTTGATTCTTTAAGCTGAATTAATTTCTATGTATCTGCACTTGCTAATGTATTGCCTTGTAATTTATGGTACACTGCATTTGGACTCTTATTTCAAGTTGCTGCGATGCTCCAAAAGCTTGAAAAAGAGATAGATGATGTGGATGCCAAAATTGGTGAAGGCTGGCTCCTACTTGACAGGTATACCATACATTTAGTCAGGATACATGTTTTAGGACCCCATTTCAGTATATTCATTGTTCAGCTCTGAAAAGGAGATTTTTTTTTCTTCGAGACTAGGTAATTTTTATTGATAAAGGATAATATACTTCAAGATAAATCCAATTCCTCTTTAGAGGTGGTTATAATTTTGTTTCGATTTTGAGGAAACAAAGAGAGAAAAAGAGACAAAACGTTTGCCTTACTATGCTAGATAATTTCTACAACACATTTCTCTATGGTTAATGCAAACTCAATCAGAAGCAGAAGGTTTATAACAAGAGGGGAGTCATCTATGTGATCCCTTTAATCCTTTCATATTTACCGAAGATTTTGGTCTTACTTTTGGTTTTGATGTTTGGGATAGATCTCCTATGTGGTCATCACTTGTATTTCACAGGTGTTACCATATTTTTTGTTGATAATGATCTCACTCAAATAGAGAACTGAAAACACATTCATGCTCTTGAATATAGATTTTGCCAAAAGGTGTGGTTTTTGGTGTGGCATATGGCCTTTGGTTAAGAAGCGGCTAGTGTTATGAGGTGCAATGAAGTCGAGGCTTGGTACAAGGAAGTCCAAATAAAGGGGGTAGGCTTACATGGTATCAGTTCTTTTAACCTGTCCACTTACTATGTACCCCTGTCATTTCCTGCTGGAAAGTTGCAACAAGGATATAAGCTATAAGGAGACCTTAGAGTGGTTCCAAATAGGATGGAAGTTTTATTTTTCTTATGCACATCCCTCGAATATGTGTGGTCCAGTTCTTTGTCAGAGTATTTTAATATTCGAATATACTTCCTCAAATGGATTTAACATACGGTTAGATAAGAATATAAATATAAAGTGAGATTATGGATGCCATTAAACATTGTCTGCCTCAGAGTTTTGGGATTTTAGTTGATGGAAACTTTGCTTGAAAACTTCGTCTTAAAATTAGAATGGCTGTCAGAGATGGAGGTTGAAGAAGTGTGTATTTAATTGAATACTACCAATACTCTTGGTCTAACAATAAAGAAGACATGGTTTTGGAAGTGGACAAAGGATGGTCTTTTTTGGTGCCATCATTTAATCCACACATGATGAATAACCTACTTTTACCTATGTTGCTGTTCTAACCTGTAAAGCCACAAAAAGTTCTCATAACGTCTAGATTGCAGTTTTAAATAGTTTTAAACTTTAAAAGCTATTTTGATGAAGGATTTATATTGCAGGTTCCTTCTTACAGCTTAATGGGTATACCATATGGTGCTACGTTCTCACCTTTGTCCCCTCTGGCAGAAGCTTGCTCAAGAATGGATTTAACTGCCATACATGAGATCTTGGATAATATCGGGTATAAAGATGAGAAGGGAACAGCCAATGAGGCGTGTTTTGATCTTCTATTAATTAGTATGTTATTGATCTGTGTCATATCTTTATATGTATAGCTGATGGACATCAATTCTAACTGCATCCAACTGCATAAAACTTGGTCAAAACATCTTCTTGAGTTACAAGAAACTGATTCAGAGACACATGCACATAACATAGATAAATAACTAATATAATAAAATGAAATTGAGTCTTTATAAGGGCAAGGAATCAGATCAAAGTACAATCTTGTGATGTTTGTTTTTATCTCAAATTTTCTTTAATTTGAGTTGATTATGGTAATGATTGTAATTTGATTTGTTATTTTATGATATATATATATATATATATATATATATATATATATATATATATATATATATATATATTTTTTTTTTTTTTGGAAAGCGAGCGGGGTTATTTAGGATCCCCGAACCTTAGAAAAGAAAAAAGAGGATGATAAAGTTTACAATAACTCATACGTTCACTCGTTACAGCGTCCAAAGAACCTAATTAGTTCTAGAATCACTGTCTCCAAGTTGGGGGTGTAACCCTGCAAAATGTTCTGCTACTAAGGTAGTTGCATGAGAGACCTGCCAGAACTTTTCTTCCTCATAAGTATCAATCAATCCTTTAATCACTCGCATGACGTGAGTTATACCTAATGTGGGTCCTAGGATGTATGAGAAGTCGTCGTAAGGATACGATCCACATTGAATCATGATATAAAAACCATTGAATGCTAGCACTAATCTAGCATCCATACAAGGTGCTAATAAGCAGTGGCATTCTACTTGTAGAATCAACATCAGTTACCTGAATTTAGGATTTGTCTTCTTGCTTCGAGAGGACATTCGAGGAACATTTGCCATGGAAGGCTGGATTGTGGTAACCTCACGTTCTTCGTCACTAGTGGGTTGCCCACCTTTGTTGCTGCCTCTTCAAGTGAAGTATGAATTTCAGCGACCAATGCATCCTTGCCTATTTTTGCAATTGCTGAATGCAGACCCTTAACGGCTTGGGGTGTTGGGCAATCCATGAGCGTTGTGGGATCTTCCCCCAGTCCTCGTATACCAGCGAGTGCGCGAAGCACCTCCACTACTTGCATTGGGTTTTCCTCTGAGGTAGATATGGGGGTGGACAGACCTGGCTCTGCGTCTACTTCAGCGTCTGAAACCACAGCCTGAATCGCCGTTTCAATCCCATTGGGTGAGTAACCTGCATCCCTACAATCATCCCTGAATTCTTTTAAGTGTTGCTCCTTAACAACAGCAACCAAACTTTGATTATTAATGTTAGCTTGAGTCTGTGGATGCTTGATGCCCTTGTGAAATAGACTACTGTGAGCATTTGTGTCCTCGCGGACAGACTCTGCAGCTATCGCAGGCGAACTAGAAGTATTGTGAAGTTTTTCTCTTTCATCTCTAGTGTCTGCGGTATTGCTTAACTTGGGAACTTTCTCCTTAGTACCGTTAGACGTTTCTGTCATCCTGGTGGTCTCCATTGTCACTATCCTGCCATTGGAGTCTCTGTGCATATCTTGCTCAGCTGTAACATTCAGAGAAGCATTAGTAGTAGTCGCAGATACATTGTGCTCATCAACTAGGTGCTGGGTCTGGGTATGTGCAGTCCTGGCTGTGTCTTTGAAAGTGTGTCTCCTTGATGGTGTTTCCCAACCCTCGTCTTTCTCAGAGTGTTCTCCCGTGGATGCTGGATCATTGGAGCGAGGTGCTGGTCCTCCCGCAGAAGCTACATTGGTGTTAGTAGCTTTCCATATCCTAGTAGTTTTGCTGCTAGTTTTTTCCTGCTTTGGGCAACCTAGAGAAGCATGCCCAAATCCCTTACAATAAGCGCACTTAGCTGGACACCAAGAGTACTCGGCCTCCACTGTTATGAGCTTTCCATCATCGATGATTACTGGTATCGAACTGGGGAAACTACTGTTTGATGCAATCTCAACACAGATTCTAGCATAAGCGAGTCTAGTCTTGGTTGTTGTTGCCTTGTCAAGCATAATGGGGATTCCCAGCGCGCTGGCAATCGATTGCAATCCTAATGGGCTCCATAAGAAGAGTGGGACTCGCCGTAGGTTCACCCAGATAGGGACTGTATTGAGTACCTTCACATTATCCTCCATATAAGGTTGCCATGGTCTTACGATGAATAATCGACTAGCTATGTGAATAGGGCCGAGTTCCAGTGCTTTTGTTCTGTCCTCATCATATTGAAATTTGAAAACGAAAGCCCTATCGCCATATAGCGACATATCAAAATCACTTTTGAGATCCCACATGCGTTTTAGTTTGTCCTTCACAAATCCATAAGCTAGTCGCCTCCCAACAAAGTTACCAATAAGAAGGTGTTCGCAGTCTTCAAGTTGTTGTTTATGAGCCAAAAGTTTGATGTGAACTACTGTATTATACCCATCCATGGATGGAGGCACATACTGCAGTTTCGTAGATTCACTATTGGATCTCTTGGAGAATAGAGAGGCCCAGTTCATCGTAGTGGAAGTAGTCGCTGGCTGCACTACAGTGATAGGTGGTGCATGTGTATTAAGAGCAGCATCTAATGCTTCTTGTGAAGATTGCAGATCTGCAGAAAGAGAGGGTCCACCCACCACACGAGTAGTATCCTGGATTGGTTCAACGTGCAACTCCTTTTCGAAGTCATCCTAGATCGAGCATAATGGTCATCAGCGTGAGAGAATGTATTCACTATTCAGTATTTGTTTCAATTTCCTTTATGTTTTCATGGACCGTGGTAATATTGAGATAGTTTGGTTTGTTGCAGATGTTTGTAGTTTTTATTTTTTATTTATTTTTTATTATTATTATTATTATTATTATTATTATTATTATTATTATTATTATTATTATTTATAATAACAGATGTTTGCGTTTTGATTTCTAGAGTTCCTTTTCCAGCCTTCTTTCGTCGGCTTTTCTATTAGTGCACTGAATTAATTTTGTTAGTGATGTTGTGATGCTTGTGCATTTGTTTTAGCAAAATATAGTTAAGCACCATTCTTTGTTCTGTTCATTCCTTGATTTCCTCTTGTCTTTTCTCTGTAGCTATCATTCCAAATGTGGACCAACCAAATGCAGGAAACGCTCAACTCTAAGAAGAAGGGTGATGTTGCATTCCGACACAAAGATTTCAATGCTGCAATTGAGTGTTACACTCTGGTAACTTGATTTATGAATATTTTTAAAGTGCTGAAACCACCATCCCAAGCAATTTTTAAGTAGCATGCAACTTACGTATTAACACAAGCAATTTTTAAGTAGCATGCAATTTCTAAAGGGTGATGTTCCAGTTTCTTGACGGGACATTGTTTTTCATCCTCTGAATCCATAGGAATAGTGAAGCAACTATGAGAAAGTGTGTTTGTAGCATCAACACAAGTTGGAGTAGAGGGAAAACGGAAGACAAATCTGTCAAATCTATGTGATCTGCATCTGTAAAAGTCTTGTTAACAGATGACTGCTTCAAATCTGCATCCAAAGACAACATTGACAAGTTATTCTGATCCAAAAGTGTGCTGGCCTTGTCTGGTCGAGATGAAGAGTTAAAAATCCTGAAGGACAAAGAGGTGTCGCTACTTGGAGACCATTCTATCTTACTCCTTATCTCAGGGGGCCCCATTCTTTTCATCTGATTTACTTCTTTTATGCTTCCATGACTTGTCAATGTAGCGTCATGCAATGTAGCGTCCATGACTTCTACAAATTTAATAGATACTTGGCTTCATTTGAATGCAATTCCGAGGTTCCATTTTACGGTTGATTTTGTATTTATCTAGCATACAATTTGCCGAATCCTATTCATGTTGGAGGCATGACACGGTAGCCATGTCGTAGGCACGGGTACATGCCACATGGCAAGTGTCTGGTCGATCTTAGTAAGGATTGATTTTGCAGGTGTGGGGCTGTCATGCTTGCAATGGCACGGCTTAAAACCGTGGTACTTCATGCTTGCCACGGCTTAAAACCGTGGCCATCATGCTTGCAATGGCTTAAAACCGTGGCCATTATGCTTGCAACGGCTATGAGACCAAAGAAATTCAAAATAAGTGTTATATGTTGCCATGATTATGGAACGTGGAGCATCTAGCCATGCCGGGTAGCCGTGGCTAAATGCAGAAAATCATCAAGCGTCCTCGAACATAAAATCGTTGCTAATATGTGTTGCCACGATTTATAGCCGTCAATGGTGATTTGGCGATGCCTCAAATGGCCAGGCCTCTAAGCCGTGACAATAGGTTACCCCCATGGTCCCAAACCGTTGCTGATGGGTATTTTTTGTGTAGTGTTTACTCGGTGACATTGATCAAGAGAAGTTTTGCTGAAAAGGATGAGGTAATCTGCAAACATAAAGTGATTAATACAGGGAGGGGGGGGGGGGGGGGGGGGGGGGGGGGAGGGCTTATAGCTTTAAAACCATTGATGTCCCCATTGGCTTGAGCTTTCATTAACATTCTGGATAATGTCTCAGCAAAAATAATGAATAAGAAGGGGGAGAAAAGATCCCCTTGTCTAATACCTCTGCTCGGTTTAATAAAAGCATCAGGTTTCCTATTGATGGGAACGTTATAAGCCACTGAGGAGAGACAACAATGAAATAGTTTGCACCAATTACTAGAAAAACCCAAAGCAGAACAAACTTTCAGAAGAAAACCCCATTCAACCCTATCATAAGCCTTAATAATATTTATCTTGATGATGATCCACCCCTCTTTCCTTCTTGTATATTTTTTTAAAATTGATGCATCACTGATTTAACAGCCAAGTAGTTTGCCACAAACATATATAGGATAACATCATATATTAGAAGTTTTAATGAAATGGATAATTATGGCCCTATGTGGCACAAGTTCTCTTTAAAGAAAATTATTCATCCCTTTCCGTGCCCCATATTATATCGTTTGGAGCAATTCAATATGCGATTGAGTCAATCACTTCCCCAGTCACAATGGTTTGGAGCAATTCAGTGTGTGACTGATTTAATCGATTTCTGCAGTCACAATAGAGAGAAGACGAGCAGTCATGGTAGTAGCATCCCTACCAACTTGGACATTCCCACGTAAGTGTGTCTTCAAATTGGTAGTTATTCCTACTGACTTGTACAACTGGATATGAAAATATATTTTTTGTGAATTAGTACGAAAGTGATAAATTTATGAAACCAATATAAGTTGAATGAATGAGTGATGATCTATAAACAAGTGATTGAATTATAAAATCATACATACAAGGTTGCAAGTGATCAATTGATCATTCAAGTGCAACAAAGAAAACTCAACCTAAGGCGTAAATTTAAATGAAGAATTAGAAAATTACAATCAAATTCAAAGTCATCCAAAAACTTAATTCTGAATCAAGGAAACCAAGTCAACATCCAATTTGTCGAGAAGATTGAAGTCCAAGAAGGTTTGAATAATGTTCAAAAGGTTGGACCATGGGATGAAGCAAAGAGAGACTTTAAAATAGTAAAAGAAAAAAGAAAAATCCGATTTTACCACACGCAAGTCGACTGGGGCAATTATATCAAATCTAGATCTGGAAAATATAGTCGTTGACAAAAAGGCATTGAGAAAAGAGAAATGGGAACAACCTAGTTAACTAGGCATGCCCAAATTTGCCTATAAATTACAAGTCACTCTTTGTCTTTCAATAACTTTGAAAAAAAATCAAGAAAATCAAGCAAGCCTTTTCTCCAACTTTCTAATTTGTCTTGAATAAGCTTTAATAGTGAAAAAAAAATAACGGCTAGCATGTGCATAAGAGAACATAAACAACTTCGTTTTTTCAAATCTATGCACTATAGAGAGAAAAATCCCCTACTCATCCCAAACTTCCATACTTGTAAGGACGAGATCTCACTTTTAAATTACAAAGAAGTGAGAAATCTAAGTTTACAGATAAGTCACCCTTACTGTCACTCTACAGAATCGTACATGAAATTTTCACCGCATACGTCTCATCGTTCAACTCTTTCAAAGTCATTGGATCATTTTCCTCGTTCGAGAATCTCCTCCCTTCTTCCACTCCATCCCGAAGAGCAACTAGACCAATTCAGTCACATTTTCATGTTCCATTCCAATAGAACACTTGTCAATATTGAAATCATTTTAGAGGTTTTCCCTAACTTTGTCCGTGTCAACAAACAATTTAAAATACCTCGACTTTTTTAGAACAGGTCCGAGTCAAATAGCAATGATTTGAAGCATATCTTTTTACAGTATTTCGGAAACCTAAGGACTTTATTATTCAAACTTTATGTAATCCAACTATATATAGACACATTTTAGAGAGATAAATCAAGCGTTGTTTATCACTTGTCGAAGTCCCTTGTGAATAGGCATTTGGCCTTGCGAGTATAATCGAAGAGATTTAAATGGAAGAAAATCTTTCGAAAGTTTTAGTTTTCGAGCTTTGACTATTCATCCTTTCCTAGTCATCAATAGTTCCAATGTTGTGTTCCTTCTGATAATAAAGAATGATTCTTCACGTGAACTGGAATATTATGTTTCTGCTGTTCATTTGCTTTGGATAATTTAATTTGGGGAGTGCATTTGTTGAAATGTCCCGATTAATATCTAGTTCAAAACAAAACACAAAACAAAACACAATTGTTGTTCCATTTCAGCCCTGATGGAGATATATACTTTCTAGAAGTCTAGAACATGATTAAGTTGGTAATTTTGAGTTTTGATAATGGGGGTTCTTGTTAAGCCCCAAATAGACTTGTATACAGAAATTCTTAATCTGAATTAGTAGATATGTTGGTCTGAAATTCTTAATCTGAATTAGCAAATATGTTTCCTTAATTAAAGTATTCAAAAAGAAAAATAAAATTGGATTCATGTTTTGCAAATAATCATCATTACCTCTGGTTTGCTATCTATTTAATTAGTTATCTTTTGAGTTTAGATATGTAATAATTCTTTAACTTGATATCTTATTTTTCTAAAATCCTACCATTTTTGTTCAACACAATAAAATAACATTTGTAGTTTCCTTTTTACATTTTTACCCTACTCTTAGAAAATTAACTTTTACTAATACTTATACTTTCTAATGTCGAATGCATGGTTTTTTTGGCAATTATAATGCAAGGTCGTACCAACAACATTTCCTTCCGCCAGGATCCAAACAGTTCTAATGGTAGTGGTGTACATCCAAATGATCCTTATTTTGATGAGTTTGGTGACCATGATGGTGATGATGAAGAATGATTCAAGGAGGTTGGGGGTATGAATAGATGTTGATGAGTTAAGGAGCTTAGTGTTACTGTAGTAGACTCAGTTATTTCTTGGACATCAACATGGTATCACTTGATATCATTATTAAACTTTGGTAGACTTATTTGATGATGATGATATATATATATATATATATATTGTATTCGGTTATGTGATTTTGCATATGCAATGAAATAATGCAATACTTTTTATTAATAGAAATTCTACTATTTTAATTTTAGATTGTGCATTACATAAAAAATTTAGCAGGTCCTATTTAAAAATATGTGATAGTAGACAACTACAATAAATTGGTGAAAAAATTGTCACAAATATAATGAAAGTGTGAGGAAAAAATCGTCACATATAGATATTTTTTAATGTATGAAATTACTACCATGACAAACTGTTCCTGACGTGTAAATTACATAAGTGAGGAAAGATTCCTCACAGAAAGTTCACAGTGGATATTTTTAATACATAAACTCAATATTGTGGCAAACTGTTCCTCACATATAAAGCACATAAGTGAGGAACGATTCCTCACAGAAAGTCACCACACTTGATGTCAGCTTTTCATCACACATAACACTATAGAGTGACAAAATTTTTGTTACCCATGTTGTAATTGTATACCCACGCTAAATTTATGCAAGGAAACACTCGCCACGTAAGCTGATTGTCTGTGATGAGTAAGGAATTCATCACATAACACTTTCCTTGACGCCCTTATGTGAAGAACGTTGTGACGAATAAATTTCCTCACCATTGCTGAAACGTGATGAACTAACATGTTCCAGTGAAGAACGTCTTCACCAAAGCCCAATTTTCTTGTAGTGTTAGGCCACACTTTCAATATCTTCTTCTAGAATGAGTAGAATGATATTTTCTGTGGCTGACATGTTCGTCTCTCCACAAATCAAGCCTTGTATTGCGTTTTCCATTTACAAGGTTTAAAACCATGTGGTTTTGGTAATCATTTTGTACAACTATCATGTTGTCCCGCACGTGTATCCTTAAATACCATCAATTAGAGAGATCTTGTGCCCTAGATTTGAAGTAATGTTCAACCCACAATCCGCCCTTGTAATATTTTCCTAAACATTAACATTATATGCTTTTATAAAACACACACTTATTTTCCGCCTTTTGTTCCTCTAAAGAACCGTTGCTCCAAAGTCATATAATGAAAAAAACATAACTCTATAACACGATCTTTCCCACTTTATATTGAGACTAGAAGTCCACTCCACCTATTCCATAGACCCTGACCTTGATATATGCTAGATATGCTCTCTCTACAAACTTAAGCTTTTAGAAAAGTTGGCAATTTAACATGGTATCAGAGCTTTGGTTCGAAAAGGACAGAGGTTCGATTCTCACCCAGCACAATTGCTGAGGTATTTTTCAGCCATTGCGTCGAGGGGGAGTATTGAGACTAGAAGTCCACTTCACCCATTCCATAGACCCCGACCTTGATATATGCTAGATATGTTCTCTCTACAAGCTTAAGCTTTTAGAGAAGTTGGCTATTTAACACTTTATATTGAATTTTATTTTTTTTCTTTGATAAGACAATATTTTCATAAGTTTGTCATGGTATCTGGTACATACCATCATATTCATTATTTTCATTTGGGATAAAACAAATAAGCAATTGTGATTCCTACCATGAAAGCCTATTTAAGTGTTAACTTGGATCAAATCATATTTCACGAGCCGGTACATCCACCAGATAACAACATTCTGAACTATGGTTAGGAAGGAGGTACAAAATATGTGTTCGCATTTGGTGGTGGCAACCGACGAGGAAGGAGAATGAGGAATTATGTTTTACCTTCAAAGGTGAAATCCCAAAATAAGTTATAAAAAAAATATAATGACTAAAAAAACAAATTGGAGACTTGGCAAACTTCCAAGTAATAAGAATTCAATGAGACTTTGCCTCCTTAGGTTCACCCAATAAATCATCCTTTGTAAGCTTTGCGATTCAAGTCTCTAGGAAAATACACTTTTTTTTCGGAGCTTTCTTGCTACTTCATTTAAATTGAAATTTAGAGAGAGTGTGCCGATTAATGGAATGTACATGGTGTATAAGTTTCACTCAAAGAATAGTCATCAAGGTACACATGTATAAATCACATTTTTTGTTAGAAATCACATTTTTGAAAAGTCTGTGAAAATTATAACATGACACATAATCTAAATTGACATTGTCTAAAAAAAACTTATTTCTGGTGTCATTTTCGGAGGGATGATGGTGGTGATTCCGTGTTGTGTTTGGAAGGGAATAAAAAAAATGGTGTTAACATGTGGTTTCACGGTTCCCCATATTCCTCGTCCGTCGCCACCACCAAATTCCACCATTGCCAACATCAACCCTTTCTTAGGTAAGCCAGTGTAACCGGTAAAATAAATAAGCCAAAAATACGTGATTCTGTGTAGTCCCTCTCAATTCTGTGTACTCTGATGAAATGCTAGTCTCCCTTTGATTTAATAAGCCTTTCAAAACCTTGAAACCATTGAAAACCACCTCAAGGCCTTACCCATGATCTTAATTCTTTTTACCAAAATGGAGATATTTTAAATTCATAAATAATAATTCACACTGAGAACAAGACATGACCATTAAAATTAGAGATAATGCAAACTATTGTTAAGTAGCTAACGGGTGCTAGCTAGCTAATTGATAAAAATTATACTCGGAATCTTAGATCATATCACAAGTCCAAAGTTCAAATCTTGCCAAAAGCATTTAAAATGGTTCAAGGATAGATTTAAAAGCTGTAAAATCGAAGCCTATTGTTAATTGTGTTTATGTTTGATTCTGAATATGGGCTTGTGATTGAAAGTTTGGAAATTTTCGTGTTTTAAAAGATACCATAAACACCCATATCTAATCAATATTTTTCTAAAACTTGTGAGGAAAAAGGTCCCCAACTCACTCAGTCCCAAGGACTCAAGAGTAGACACCAAAGGGTTGGTTTGAGCTGAACATTTCAATTCTAATGTGACTTATGCATTTTTACATAAAAACGTTAAAAAATGTTTTGAATTATTTTAGAGAGCAATAAATGCAATTCCACCAACCAAAGTTAATTTTGTTTTGCAAAAAAAAGGCGAAAACTCTAGAGAGCAGAGCGAGGGAGCCTCCTCCGCACCTGGGATTAATGCGAGGGAGCCTTCTCCGTGCGTGCAATTAAACGCGGTCCTCAAAACCCAATTTTTCGCTCCCCACACACAATTTCTCTTTCCCTCCAAAATCACGAAATCGCACTTCTTGCTCCCTCCAAAAATAGAGCTCCCTCCCTTTTTTCCAGATCTAGACGAAATTCCACCCTTTTCTCAGAAGAAATCGAAGACGAAGATTAACATTAACTCAGGCGAAGTCAAAGAAATCGAAGCTTTGGGAGAGGGTTTCCACGGTGAAGACAAGGATTAACTCAGACGAAATCGAAGTTTGGAGAGCAGTTCAGAGAAAGCTTGTCAAAAGCAAAGGGTGTTGCAGATTTCACTGCACTAGCTACGTCAGTAAGTTCATAGATTTCAATTGCAATCGATTTCACTGATTAGGATTCAATCCCGATAAGTGTAGATTTACACTTATCTATTTCACTATGTGTAGATCTACACTTATCGATTTCAATTGCAATCGATTTCATTGATTAGGATTCAATCCCGATAAGTGTAGATCTTGGAATGAATTCAAGGACCTCGTAGACTTCAATTTCTCCTCCAGCAACCCATTATGCTTGTTCAGTTCCTCAAATTTCTCTTTAAGAGTTCCAACCTCAGAGAGGATCAAATGATCAAACCCATTATGCTTGTATTGCTTGAAAAACAGATAACAGTTCCTAGGCATAGAGGACCTCATAGAAGCATAAGAGTTTCATACAAGCATTGTATTGTATTGTATTGTATTGTATTGTATTGTAAAAGCATAAGAGTTTCATACAAGGACCTCAACGAATCTTAATGATCAACCTATTATGCTTGTATCTCTTCTCTATGCCTAGGAACTCTTATGCTTGTATTGCTCTTTGATCAATCCATTATGCTTGTATTGCTTGAAAAATAGATAAGAAACTAACAATACAAAAATTTGTATCTCAATGTGCAGGTTTGTCTTTCAACACCCTTCCAGCCATCTGGTAGCTTTAGACTATCCAAGGTAAGTGTACTAGGGTTGTTTCTTTCTCAAAGCTTTTGGGTAATGTTAGGTTCATTTTGTTACTTTAGTTATCATTTTTTTTTGTTACTTCTATTGTATATTCTATTTAGCAGGAACTGCATGTATAACAACTCTGGTGGATACTTAGTTGCAGCATTGTTCCCCAAAATAGACTATACAAGGTTATTATACTAGGGTTGTTTCTTTCTAAAAGATTTTGGGTAATGTTAGGTTCATTTATTACTTTAGTTATCACATTTTTTGTTACTTATATTGTATAATCTATTTGGCCGAAACTGCTTGTATAGCAACTCTGGTGGATCCTTAGTTGCAGCATTGTTTTCCAAAATACACTATACATGGTTATTGTACTAGGGTTTTTATCTATGCCTCTATGTTTTAACCGTTGTTGTATATTATAACACATATTTCAGGAATGGATAGTGTAGAAGATAATGAATGTATGTTGGTGGAAGAAAATTTAGAAGAGATAAGGGAACCTACAGATGGAATGGAATTCATCAACCTTGATGAGTTCGAACGTTATTATCATGATTATGGTAATAAAAAATGATTTCCAGTTAAAGTAATGACCACTAAAAAAGATGTTGATGGAAAACCTAAATTCATTCAGCTTTCATGTGGTTGGTCTGGGAAGCAAAAAAGTAGAGAAAAAAATGTCTTGGGATTGCGTGGGTCGAGCAAATGTGGTTGTCTGGCTAAGAGTAGAGGTCATATACAGCCTGATGGAACAGTTTTAGTGAGAAGAGTTATACTTGATCACAATCATGAGTTAAGCCCTGGTAAATCGAGATTTTATCCAAAGAATAGAACTATGAGCTCGTATGTCAAGAAGAAGCTTGATTTTAATGATAGGGCAGGTATTAGACCAAATAAGAGTTTTTTGGCATGTGTGGTTGAAGCTGGTGGGCATGATATTTTGTCATTTTTCCAAAAAGATTGTTACAATTATTTGGACAAAATGAGGAAGTTGAGACTTGGTGAGGGGGATGCAATGACACTTCATAACTACTTTAAAAAAAATGCAAGCTAATAATGTTGATTTCTTTTATATGATGGATTTGGATGATGAAGGTAGGTTGAGAAATGTTTTTGGGCTGACGCACGGAGCAGATCAGCTTACAAGGAGTTTGAGGATGCTGTTACTTTTGACATTACATACTTAACAAATAAGTATGAGATGCCATTTGCTCCTTTTGTTGGGGTGAATCATCACGGTCAGTCAATTCTTTTGGGATGTGGATTGATATGTGGTGAGATCGTTGAAGAATTTGTTTGGCTTTTCCAAACTTGGCTCATGTGTATGAATGGTAATGTTCCCTCTGCTATAATCACTGATCAAGATAGGCCAATTAAGAAGGCCATTGAAATTGTATTTCTCAACACACGACACAGATGGTGCTTGTAGCATATTATGAAGAAGTTGCCCGAAAAGCTGTCCTGTTGCAATGAATATGAGACGATCAAGTTTGCAATGCAAAGAGCAGTTTATGATTCCCTGTCTCATGATGAGTTTGAAGAAAATTGACATGGTTTTATTGATAAATATAATCTGCATGAAAATGATTGGTTGAGTGGATTATACCTTGAAAGAATGCGTTGGTTGCCAACATTTCAAAGAAATACTTTTTGGGCGGGGATGTCTTCAACTCAAAGGAGTGAAAACATGAATGCTTTTTTTGATGGTTATGTGAATTCGAAGACAACTTTGAAGCAATTCGTAGAACAATATAAGAATGCACTACGAAGTAAGGTCCAAAAGGAAGCTGAAGATGACTTTAAATCTTATAACCGAAGGATTCATTGCATTACTTCTTATGCAATAAAGATAAAATTTCGAGATGCCTACACTACAAATAAATTTAGGGAGTTCCAAAAAGAGATAGCAGGGAATCTATGTTGTAGAATTGTCGGTGAAGTTATGGATGGGAGTGGCTTTGAGTTGTGCACTGTTAGACAAGACTTGGTGAAAAATGATAGGCAACGATCGGTCAATTTTATAGTCTTTTTTAATGTTGTCGACTTCACCATCAAGTGTAATTGTCAATTGTTTGAGTTCAGGGGGATCTTATGCAAACATGTATTGAAAGTCTTGTTTGAAAGAGGGATTCATGTTATACCTGATAAATATGTTCTTCGGAGGTGGAGGAAAGATGTTAAAAGGGCTCATATAAAGGTTAAGATTGTTTTTCAGATTGGGGAATGAAGCCTGAAAATGCGCGATTTGAAAAGATGTGCAATGCCTTCTACGAAATGGCTGACTTCGCCGCTGAGGATGAAAATAAGACATGCCAAGTTAAAAAATGGATCACTTTGAAGATGGAGCAACTTAAAATTTTTGATAGTGACGAGCGTGTTGATTCACAGGGGTATTTGGAAGTGGGCACCACTACTGCTAGTTCTGGCATCCAAATTCATAGTTCATTAGCGGTTCGTAGCAAAGGACGACGGTCTAATTCAATGATGAAATCCACCGTCGAGAAGATATGTAAAAGGATACAAAGGAAAAAAAAAGAAATACACACAAAAAGATCAGGCCATTGAGACTAGCTAGTATGTTCTGCAATGTGTTTTATGAATGTATATTTTCTCAAGTCAAGAATAGTGAGTTTTATTTACAAATGTCATTTGTTGGGTTTACAGTGTATGCCTTATGTTATGCCTCGTGAAAGCAATGTGATGCCTTATGTTATGCCTCGTGAAAACAATGTGATGCCTCGTAAAAGCAATACACAGGTGTGTTTGTTATATTTACAAGGTATGAATCAGTAAGTATGCTTGCCCACTTGTGATTTGTATGTTTGTTGTCATTAAGGATGATAATACGGGGTCACACTATTTACAAACTGGAAGAATTGATCATTTCTACTCGCTCCTCTCACGGGTACATATTTTGTAATTTGTATTTTGTATGTTTGCCCTTTGTAGGGTTTGGTTGTTTGTTATATGTTTTGTATGCCTCCTATTATTTATTTTTGCAGAAGCCAGTTTCAAGCAACGAAATGGACTATACAAACTATAGGTTATGATCAGGTTGGTTAATTTGGTAATTGTGAATTAACTTAACCATGAATACACAAATCATGCAGCTGATCAAATGCATTTTTGTTTGCATTGGGATTCAGCGCGGATGAATTATTGAAGACTTGCATTGACTTTCCTTTTATTTTTATTTTTTTTTCGACTTGAATGTTGAGATTCAGGTTGGTTTATTTTTGTCACCGAAGATTCACGAGGTATGCAAATTGTTCATTAAAACATTATGCAAGTATTGAAAACTCATATTGGAGTCCTCTACTATTTAGGGAAAGGTGATGATAGATACACTTGCTAGTAGTCTTGATGCCCACACTCAGCATATGGCTATGTTACAGTTTTGTGCTGGGTATTCTTTACACCTGCAGTAAAACAAGCTAGTCTTAAATAATTTCGCATATTATTTGTACACATTTGTTTCGGATGAATCCTGTAGTATTCAGATACACATGAATTTTTTAATACAATATCAAGCCAAGACCCTTGTTTGAAGCTTGTTTTGTCTTTGCCTTCACTTAGTTGGCTGACAACAATTCTTATATAGAAAGTTTATACTAATTTTTTTTTAATACTTTGGTGTTACATGCAAAACAGTCTCTTCAATGATCAAACAGAGAAACGAAATGTTAAAAGTACTGGATTTTCAAGATCTGTCTGAAACTTTTGATCAGTTAATCCATTGTTATGAGAAGTTCTGTTTGATGTTCAAAACTTGCAAAATGTGTCTTGCATATAACACATGCTCTTTGAGAAGTTCTGTTAAGAATTCAACCTCTTTGGAACAACTTAATCATATAACACATGCTCTTTCATTTTTGATAAACAGGCAATGCAGCTGTGCCTTGACGCTTGGGGAGATAATGAGATCATGTTTAAAGGAATCTGCTTCTGCACCACAGGAATAGGAATTTTGTTATTGCACTTCCCTATCGGGTTTTTTAGTCGAATTCTTGATGTCTATAGACAGGGGCGGACCCAGGATTTCACTCCAGGGGGGGCGTAATGACAAAGTAATATTTGTTAATAATAATAATTTACTAAAATAACCTTTTTCCAAAAAAAAAAAATTAAGTGACAAATTTAAATACTACTATTTACTTTCTTATGTTAAGTCATAAAATAAGATATTGTATTACTTACAAAAGATGAGAGATGGGAGAGGAATTCACCTCACCAATTTACAAAAAATATTATCTATAAATTGCAACTATGCAACTCATACGTACAAAAAGTATTATCTATAAAGGAATGTCCTTATAAGGACACTTCAAAACACCTACTATTTCTTTCTAACTATATCATTTAACCACATTTTTACAAATCTACACTTCGCGATCTCATGTTCTGAAATTAAAATAAATATATAATATTAATTATAAATAAGTAAATAAATGTTTACTTTCAAACATAAGTAAATAAGTAAATAAATGTTAAATAAGTAGATAAAATATTAATTAAGTAAATAAATATATAATATTTACTTTCAAACATTGTTATCATGGAAAATTTGTTAAGTAACTTAGAAAAGTTTACTAGTGTCTCTAATGTACTGAGCCAATCAATAGATTGACCCTTCGTAAACAAGAAACATCTCTCAACCAACGAGGTGATTTGTTCAATAAGGATGAAAATATTGTCGTATAACATGTAATTGGTACCCTGCATCCTGGCATATGTCAACCCAAAAATTCAAAATGGGGGGTTTGGATACTTTCTAGAAAGGTTATTGTTAGTCAATAACTTCATCATAAGAGAATAAGTTTCAAATACCAGCAAAAACCAATATGTAACTGTAAGGAAGACGACACAGTTATTGAAGAAAGACGATTCAAATTTCATGCCTGCATAGATATCGAGAATGGTATATTTATACTTCAATCAGAAGAATGTTTAGAAAAAGACTAGAACTCTTACCTGGGAAATGTTTTGGAAAGAAGAGCCGCAATACAACTGCAATGAAAGCAATCCAGCTCCCAACTTGTCCACTAGACCACAGATAAACTATTAGATTGTACAAAATTTTTAGCTCAAAGCAATGAAATTATGAAAGCAAGGTGCACAAAAAATATGTACCTCAAAAAGTTGAATATTATTGAAGGAAGACTGAAGAAAATATATGGGATCAAAATGGATGTGAGAATGTTTGATTTCCAATTTGTGCGATCCAAGATCAACAAGTAGCTGCAGTAGATTTAAGGAGAAAAGTTAGAACAAAGCAAAAGCCAAATTATGACAATCTAGGAGTGGAAATTGTTAAACGCAATTGTTTCAGCATGAATGTGCAACACCTTGTCCACACACTAATAACTCATTACAATCAAACTCCCTGCGAACTTTGAAGACTTCCTAAGAACCAAATGTAAAATGCCAAATCACACAAAAAAGGAGTTCTAATGACCTAAAGAAGCATGAAAAAAAGGGTAAAAAAAGAAAGAACGGAACTACAGTAGACACTAAGAAATCAGATTCTTTGCATAAGACAGCAAAGACCTCCCTCCTCCTCTGTTCTGCAGAGCATTTTCTTTCTTGCATTTCTTCTACCATTCAACAAAGTGAGAAACAAAGCAAGAGCAGCCAGCAGGAAACCAATCTAATAAAAGGTAGATCACATGAAACGCAATCCTTTAATCATCCATGATTTTGCAAGTGGTAAAGTCCAGAAATTCAGGATAACTACACATGCATATACTTAGAAAACAAATCAAGGATCCATGTTCTCAAAACTGATGTATTATTTTTAAGCTTTAAGTGCTGTTATTAATATAAGGTAGATCACATGCTAAACAAAGGAAAGCTAAAATATTAGACCACCCCTACAACATTCTCAGGTGCATAAAATAGTGTAATAAGAAGAAGAGAATACCAATCATGCTAAGTTGATTGCTAGGTTCACATGGAACAAGCTGATGATAATTTTGACCTCATTGATAAAATACCAAGTTATCATCCAAAAGTCCAAGTAGCCTCCACCACTCTTATCATAAGTCACTTCAGAAGGGGAAAAAGTTTTTGCAACTGGTGAATTAGAAGCATTGGTGACTAAATTCATTGCAAAGGATCTTGTTTGATTTCTAGAGTTAATTTCTCAAATTTGAGGTATTATGAATTCGTACATTGAGTTTAATTCAAAAGGACCCAACGATATGATCTTACTCCTAACTAATTTGCCAAGCAATACATCTTACACTGTGAAGCAAAGGTCTTGAGCAATGGATGTGTAGCAATAGTAGTACAAATTGAGTAAAGCCTTGGAAGCTTTTCTTGCTTGCAAAGGCTTCAAAGTGTCATGTCTAGATTTGGTTCCAATATAATATGAAACGGAATGGATGAGAATTTTTTTAATCCAGGTCCCATACAACCATATTGTATTGATATTTGGATTAGAAGATTATTAGATTATATAGTATGATATTTGGATTAGAAGATTATTAGATTATTTCAGAATCCAATGGAAGCTATCAGCAACATGCCAACATCACAGTATCTCAGGGTGAAGAAGAAGAAGAAACAGAGAAGAAATCATCCATGGGTTTGCTTAATACCTGGGGAAGCCCTAGTTGCGCGCGCCGCTGCTTTGTGTGGCTGTGTGAGAGACTCGAGGGAACAAAGAAGGGGAAGCCCTAGTTGCGCCTTGCGCCGCTGCTTTGTGCGGCTGTGAGGAAGCCCTTGCGCTTTGTGCGGCTGTGAGGAGGAGAGACTCGAAGAAGGGAAAGATGTAATGTAATAGTCAACTTTTTTTTTTTTTTTTTTTTATATGAACCAAATTTTTTTTTTTAATTTTTTTAAAAGTTCAGGGGGGGGCAGCTGCCCCTCCTGGTCCCTGAATAGGTTCGCCCATGTCTATAGACTATAGCTGCAATTTTATTACATTTTCTGGCAATTTCCATTTTTTTTTATTACATCAGCAGTTATTCCACATGGATGCCTTGCAATTTCTATTCTTGATCGTTTACCCTGGTAGGTACTGCATATAATATGGTATCGATGTGGAGTAGTGAGCCTCCAGTACCACTAGGGAAAGAGTTTCTGCAGACTGGACTGCCCTCCATTTTGTGCACTTTCGATATTAATTTTTTTCCCTTGACTATTAGTGTGTATAACTCCGCCCGGTGAAACGGCCGGTCCCAAGCCCGGATAAAGGAGGAGGGTTGGTGTTAGGCTTGTGATAGCCAACCGTAAAAAACCCATCACATCCTTTTTTATGGATATTGGTTCAAAAAGATTAATGCAGAAGGATAGGGCGTCCCCCGCTATAAGCGACGCGCTGCACCTACGCTCGGGTGTGACAAATGAGCAAGGCGCGCTGCAGCGGCGCCCGGCTGTAGTGTTAAATAGGCAAGGGTTCTCGCACCATTCTGGACGGGGGCGAGTAAAGAAGCTAGTCCAGGTTAGAGCTAGAGATAGAATGATTAGATTAGCCTCTTGGAACATAGGAACCTTGACGGGAAAGACAATAGAATTAGTGGATGCCCTGCGTAGGAGGAAAGTAAACATAGTTTGTCTTCAAGAGACAAAATGGAAGGGGAACAAGGCTAAAGATTTAGGAGGAGGGTTCAAACTCTTCTATTCTGGTAAAGATGGCACTAGGAACGGGGTGAGAATAGTGGTAGATAAAGTTTTTAAGGATGCAGTAGTCGACGTTAGGAGGTTTGGGGATAGAATCATAAGTATTAAATTAGCTTTAGAACTAGAGATAGTGCATGTTATTAGTGTGTATGCACCCCAAGTGGGTTTGGACGAGGAGACTAAGAAGGATTTTTGGGACTCTTTAGAGGAGTTAGTTCTTGGAATTCCCTCTTCCGATAGGGTTTTCCTAGGCGGGGATTTGAATGGCCATGTCGGTAAGGATAGAGTTGGGTATGAGAGGGTACATGGAGGTCAAGGCTTTGGGGATCGAAACACTGCGGGGATTTCTATTCTAGATTTTGCTTTAGCTCAGGATTTTGGGATCGTAAGTACTTTTTATAAGAAGAGGGAAGATCACTTGGTGACCTTTGCGAGTGGGCGTAATAGAAGTCAAATTGATTATTTTCTTGTGAAGAGACACGATTTAGGTAGGTGTAAAAATTGTAAGGTTATACCAGGGGAGTGTCTGACAAACCAACATAGGCTGTTAGTTCTCGATTTTTGTCTTAAGAGTAGGGGTCGTATTGCTATAGAACAGGTTAGACCGAAAATTAAGTGGTGGACCTTACAGGGAGATGTGTGCCAAAGATTTAGAAAGAGGATTTTGGGTGGCCAGTCAGTTTCAGAGGGTTGGGAGAATCTAGAAGCAAAGGATCGGACTAGTAGTGCGGATCTTTTTGAACATTTGGCAAATTGAATCAGAAGATGTGCGAAGGAAGAGTTAGGACAGGCCAAAAGAGGAGGTTTCTATGGTAAGGAGACATGGTGGTGGAACGCGGATGTGCAACAAACCATTGCGAAAAAGAAAAGATGCTTTAAGGTGTGGCAAAAAGATAGGTGCCTAGAGTCTTATGAGCTTTATAAGCAGGCTAAGAAGTTGAGTAGTAGAGCAGTAGGGGAAGCTAAGAAGAGAGCGTATGATGCTCTTTATAATAGGCTAGGTACGAAGGAAGGGGAAAATGATATTTTCAAGATAGCTAAAGCTAGAGAACGAAAGACTAGAGACTTGAGTCATGTTAAGTGTGTTAAGCATGAGGATGGAAGAGTTTTAATGCAGGATAAAGTTATTTTAGATAGATGGAATGATTACTTTTGGAACCTTCTCAATGGAACACATGTAGGGGAGTTAAACTTGGAGGGGTATGCTTCACAGGAAGGGAGAGATCGCGTGTTCCATCGCAGAGTTAGTGTCACAGAAGTGAGAGAAGCTTTAAAAAGAATGAAGACAGGGAAGGCCATTGGACCGGATGATATCCCAATTGAAGCATGGAAATGCCTGGGAGAAGTTTGGATTCAATGGCTAACTAAGCTCTTTAATAGGATTTTGGAAACTAGAAAAATGACAGATTCATGGAGACATAACATTGTGGTACCAATTTATAAGAACAAAGGGGATATCCAAAATTGCTCGAACTATAGAGGGATAAAGCTTATGAGCCATACGATGAAACTTTGGGAGAGAGTTATAGAACAAAGACTTAGGAGTTTAACCATGGTTTCGGATAATCAATTTGGATTTATGCCGAGTAGGTCTACTACGGAGGCCATCTTCCTGCTTAGGCAAACTATAGAAAAATATCGAGAGGCACGTAAGAGTTTGCATATGGTTTTTATTGATCTGGAGAAAGCATATGATAGGGTCCCCAGGGAGTTAATTTGGTGGGTGCTTGAAAGGAAGAAAGTGTCTCAATGTTATGTTGATATCATTAAGGATATGTATGAAGGGGTTGTAACAAGTGTTCGCTCAGTAGGTGGGATGTCTAGTGAATTTTCAGTGTCAGTAGGACTACATCAAGGGTCGGCGTTAAGTCCATATCTCTTTGCTTTGGTCATGGATGAGTTGACGAGACATCTACAAGAAGATGTACCTTGGTGCATGTTATTTGCAGATGATATTGTCTTAATGGATGAAACTAGTGCAGGTTTAGGTCAGAAATTAGTTAAGTGGCGGGAGGCTTTAGAGAGTAAAGGTTTTAGAATTAGCCGTTCGAAGACGGAGTATCTAGTGTGCAACTTTGGGTGTGAACCAAGAGGGAGAAGTAATGCAATTGAGATCGAAGGTGTCGAGGTCCCAGAGTGTGAGGCTTTTCGATATTTAGGATCTATAATTCAAAAAAATGGGGCTATTGGAGAAGATGTAGACCATAGGATTAAAACTGGTTGGTTGAAATGGAGAATTGCGTCAGGAGTATTATGCGATAGAAGGATGCCTGCAAGGCTAAAAGGGAAATGCTATAAGACAATTGTTCGACCAGCCATGCTATACGGTTCAGAATGTTGGGCTATTACGGGACAACATACGCATAGGATGACAGTAGCAGAAATGCGTATGTTAAGGTGGATGTGTGGTAAAACTCATAAGGATAAAATTAAAAATGAAAGAATTAGGAGATACTTAGGTGTAGCGCCCATAGAGGAAAAAATTAGAGAAAGACGTTTAACTTGGTTTGGTCATGTGCGGAGGAGACCAAGCACGGCGCCAATTAGAAAATGTTTAGATTGACAAGTTAATGGAGGATATAGACGGAAGGGACGACCGTTGAAAACTTGGATGAAGACGGTGAATGACGATATCATTGAGCTTGGATTAGGCGAGGAAATGTGGGAAGATCGCATTGCTTGGAGAACCAAAATCCATGTAGCCGACCCCGAAAATCTCGGGAATGGGCTTTGATGATGATGATGATGACTATTAGTGTGTATAAATCGTAGATTTTTGTTTTTAATCAGTTAAGTTTCCATGGTCTGGTGAATGCTCAAAATCCTTTTCTTTTGTCCGGGACCAAAGTACAAGATGAATCATGCAAGATGCTGGTGACCACTGTGGGGATGAGAACCCAATGGGGAAAGTTATTGGCTACCCTCAGTGAAGGGGACCCGAGGTGGCTCCTGTGCATATTTTTTAGCCGTCGGATCAGATCCGACGGTTCAGATCCAAAGATTTCAAAAAAATGGATATCAAAAAAAAAACTTTTTTTTGAAATCCGTCGATCTGAGCCGTTGGATCAGATCCGACGGCTGTGCTTTGTGCGCAGGACGTCCTCCTGTGCTTTGTGCGCAGGAGCCCCCCTCATTTCCAGTGAAGGAGGAGACGATGAGACTCCGTTGCAAGTCATACTAAATGGAGTAGCAACTATCATTGGACAGATGGGCCTATTTTTCGCTGTAGTGACCTTTGCAGTCTTGGTACAGAGCCTCTTTAGCAGTAAGATTCATGAAAGGACCCAATGCATGTGTGATGAAAGGTATGTGATGGTAAGAAAACAAGGTTATTCCTATAGCTTGCTGAAAAGCAGAGATGACTGTTGCTGCTTAATTTGGTAAACACTTGGTGCTGAAAAGCAGAGATGACTGTTGCTGCTTTTGTAAACACTTGGTTTGGTGGCAAGTGGCGTGATTTCTCTACTACCCTACAATATGACTCGGATTTATATCTGATGTGAGGATCTTTTTTAGCTATTAAAGCTTAACAATAAAGCTGTGTTTTGATTGGAGAGAAGTGTGTTCAGGAGGGCTTGCTTCATTGTGTTGTTACACTTCCAAAGAAAACATGAAAATTTCAGTGTTTGGTTCTACCAGAAATAATTACTGTTCTTTACTAATACAACCTGCTTTAATAAAAATGTTGAGACAATTTCGTTGGTAATTATATTGCTTCATTGTGTTGTTATTGCTTCTTTACTGATTTAGGAGCAAAGATTTCATGAGCAACCTGATTCTTTACTGATTTAGGAGCAAAGATTTCATGAGCAACCCGCTAATCCCTCGCCAAACTGCTAATCTTAGAATTACTGTTTCATGAGGGGCACCAACAAACTGCTGGAACACTTGTGATTGAAGGAACTTCCAATGCAAAAAAGAAAACATTTGTGCTCAAACAAAGATAGAAAACACACTGGGGAAGCCATGAAAGAAAACATTATTTTACATCTTTACATCTTAGTTCTAGTGATTCCCTGCATCTCACAACAATATGCATGCGACAAGCATGTAACTGACACAAGTACGTTAGCATTCTGTAACACCTCGCTATCTTACAGTACTTGTGCAACAGATCTTGTGTCCCGCCTTAATCTCCAAGAGAAGGTGCAACAACTTGTAAACACTGCCACCTGTGTCAAGGCTTGGTGTTCAGAGCTATGAGCGGTGGTCTGAAGCACTTCATGGTCCTGGGGTACATTTCAATGAAACAGTGCCTGGTGCAACTAGTGTTCCACCAGTCATCATATCTGTTGCAACCTTCAATTCATCTTTATGGTACAAAATAACCAACTTTCTCAATTCACAATAACCATAACATCTCGGAACATAATTCATTTACTCAAATTCACTATCAATACACATCTCTAAACATAATTCATTTTCTCAAATTCTCTTCACAAGTACATTATAAAACAAATTTAAATCTCACATATAACTCAAAAGCTTAAAAAAGATCAGTAAAAGAATCAATATAATTACCACTAACATATTGTTGATCAAGTCCCTTGTAAAAGCCCAAGGATCGTTGACTTGGGTTTCATCTCTTTGATCATGAGTTTGATCGCCACGACCCTCGAGAGCATTGTTTGGTTGGTTGGGTTTCACATCTTCATTATCGTTTTTTCTTGACTGGTGCTCTCTTCTCGCATTGTGTTCTATTCTCGCCTCGTGCTCTATTCTCACATCTTCTGATCGCACTCACAGGCTGTAATTTTCATAAGCTTTTTCAGCTGATGAGAAACCCTTGTACATGCTACCCTTGTACCCGTCTACTTGTAATAGACAACCTGGTCAAGTCATATATACTCCAGGTACACGACCACGATAAACAACATAGGCTTTGTATGTCATTCCTGCGTTGACAAAAAAAATAACATCAGATTGAATAATTTCATATAAACTCATTTACCATTTGAAAGAGGGTAACTGAGATTGAATAATTTTCATTTGAAAGTCTAATTGCTACCAGATGAAAAAAACAATGATCCAAATAACAAAGGAATTCCAACAACAAAGATAAAAACTTTCATAACCTAAAATAACCAACATGCAAAACCCAATTTCTTCCGTCAAGTCGCAAAAACAAACATGCAACCCTAAAATTTCTTCAACCAATCCACAAAAACCAAAGTCCATGTTCAGTAATTGCTAGCAGAAGAAATCGAAGCTATCTATCACATAATGGAATCAAAATAGATAGAGTAGGTTGTGTAACTGATTTTTGCTGGTTAGAGTTCTGCCCCAATTGAGAGTATAGGTAGAGTGGTGGGTTTCTAGGGTTGTGTAACCAACAATCATTTTAGGGTCAGCCTCTAATCGGCCTGAAATATATTTAGAGTTCTTTGATTTCAAAATTTTAGGTAGCCTCTAAGTGGTCGGTCTCGAAAATTCATCATGATTGTCCAACCCTAGAAACCCACCACCTAAAATCAACACAAATCAAAGAAGAAACCCTAGATCAAGAAACCCACCTCTTGAAATCAACACGAAATCAACAAAGAAACCCTAGATCTAGAAACCCACCATCAGAAATCAACAAAAAATCAAAGAGGGACTTTGAGAACTTCAGAGGGACTTACCTTTTCTTCAGAGAGAAAATGTTGAAAACGAAATCGAAGAGGGACTTGAAGACGAAATCAAAGATGGACTTGAAGACGAAATCGAAGAGATACTTTGAGAAGATGCTGAAGACGAAATCGAAGAGGTACCTCGAGCCTTTGTAGTGTTGAGAGGTTTTGAAGCTTTTCAAATGGGGACTGATGGACTTGAAGACGAAATCGAAGACATACTTTGAGAAGATGTTGAAGACGAAATCAAAGAGGTCCCTCGAGCCTTTGTAGTGTTGAGAGCTTTTGAAGCTTTTTGAATGGGGATTGGGGAGAGTTGGGGATTTTCAAATGGGGGAAGGGACTAGGGAGAGAGTCTGTTTGAAATTTTTTTTTTAAATCTCCCTTTTCTCTGTAAAAACACGTGCGACGGAGGCTCCCTCGCTCCCTAGAAAGGCTGAAAAAAGGCAAAGTTGTGCAAAGTGACGGAGCTCAAAGTGTTGTCCATGGTATTTTTGAATGTGGAAGAAGTAACTATAATGTCATTTATACTCTTTGAAACATATCCAGCACTTCAAGTCCTAGTCCCCTTCAAAAAAACAAAAAAAAAAGGAAAAGGAAAAAAGAAGAAGAAGAGAGCAATCAAAAGTATATGAGTAAGTCTAGCTAGTCAAGTTTTGGTATTTTTATACTGGTTACCTCTTCTTTTTAAATCACAACCACAAACATAATCTATAGAAGGGGTAGAAGTGTAAAAGAGAAAGGATAAAAAGTGTAAAAAAAATCAAAATATAACTAAAAAATGACTATCAAACTTGGCTGGTTAGACTTACTCAAGTATATAATAGATTTATATACTTTAGCATTTAGCAATACATACCATTTACAAAACTCGGTATGATTTGAAGGCTATTCAAAATTTACGGAAAAACAGTCTTATCTTTTTTATGAATGCGTGTGTACTTTTTGTTTGAAATAAAATCATGTTTGCTGTGGGTAAAGAAAGTGTATGTATTAAGGACCACTTGTCTTTTTTGCATGGAAAATGGAAAACACGCCTGTAGTTTTTCTTCTAATCACCTAACCAACGACATCAAAGGTACACGAACTCCGAGTTGCACTCAGGACGCAGACATCTCATTACACCACTTATAATGTGGTGGATGGAGCGACGGAGTAAATTGTTGTCCGCGTTATTTTAAGCGCGTCTCGATGATATATAATCTGTGTTTAATGATCATTTGATAAAAATATTATGTTAAACAAGTAACCTGCTCTTATCGATTGCCTGAGTTAGGGGTGGGCACGGGACGAGATGGGACGAGATATACTCATCCCTATCCCATCCCGTTCATACGAGATCGGGACGGGACGGGTGGAAAAAATCACATCCCGACCTTGTCCCATCCCAAACGGGTTCGGGACGGGACGGGATCAGCGTGCTGTCTGTGACTGTTGCGAAGATTATCATCATATAAGAGCGTGAAAAATAATTTTCTTATAATTAGATATAGACGTGACATGCAAATATAATGGTAGCCACTAAATCCCCTAACAATGAAGTCGAGTGGGCTGACTTTTAGAAAATGACATGATAAAGGGGACTCACTAAGAGTATTGTGTCGCTGTGATGGTCTCCCAACTGATTTTACAATTTCATTACTGTGAGAAACAAAATTCATGGTTCCTTGACAAAATGACATTTCATATTTTGTTAGGAAAGAAATATAGACCTATTGGTGATGTTCTAACATATTCATAATGGTTTACCATCAATACATATATCGTAATTAAAAAAAATTATTTTTACAGTCCGAGGCATCTCAGATTCTTGGCTCTGCCCCTGAATGTTCCCTTCTGAATATGTATTACTCAGTTAATTATTATTTTTCATCTTCACCTGAGTATTATCAATATTTAGAAGTTAAATAATTAGAGCCGTTTTTATTGGGAATCCAAACAATAGTCTGCTATCTTTCTCTTGCTTAATGAATATTTATTTCTTGAAGTAACATTTCTGTTACCACAGCAAACACCATGAGTTTATGTCAGTCATATGTAAGTTTATATGAATAAAAATAAATAAATAAATATAAATATTAATAAAAAATATTAAAAAACTAGCTCGGGACGGGACGGGATTAGCGGGATTGAAAATCTTCATCCCATCCCACCCCATTCTAGATCTGGACGGGACGAGATCGGGATGAAATTATTTAATCTCATTAAAACTCGAAAAAATTGGGACGGAACGGGACGAAACGGAATCGAAACATGATCGAAATTGCGGGATAAAATGCCCACCCCTAACCTGAGTAGCTAGATTTTGGTTATTGTTTAATGCCTTTTGGTAATGTTCTACAAGCTCCTTGTAGTGCAACCAGCTCGCTCTACTTCCAGGGATAAAAAGATAAAAAATCAAGACATTAAGATGTCTTAATGATTTGGCAGATATTTTCATCTTTGTATTTATTACCTATTGACAAATACCTCAAGATTCATAAATATGCTTAACTATCACCCTTAAAAAACCACCGAACAAATTTGATGACTATTATAGTACACATACAAATTGTGGGATGGTCAGGGACAGCTACAAGAGAACTTTTAAAAGCTGTTCAAAAAAAAAAAAAAAAAAGACTTCTTTTAAGAGACTTTTGTTACTTGTAAAATTTATTTGTCAATCATGAATTGGAGATGAAAACAAGGAAAATACGTTAAACTGTTCTGGAATAATATGGATGTCCTTTGGAGTATTGCGGATGTGAGGTGGCATCATGTGAGGAATCCGATATTGTGAGGTGTCAAGTTCATATATATTCATTTGATTTGCCTATAAATAGGCTATGTTGTAAGATGTAGCATGAATGATTAAAACCTTTGTACTACGTGTGAGATCCAGAAAATAGAAAAGTGAATACATGATTATTTTCATTTTGAATTAGTTACTCTGATGTATAAATAAAAAAGCGAATACCTTTGTATAAATAGGCTATGTTGTAAGAGTGAATTAGTTACTCTGTGAATTTTTCATTTTCGTTTATTTTCAACACGTTATCAGCACGAAGCTCTGACCAATTGAGGGTACAAGGTTTCGATCAATTGAGTGATACATGATTATTATATTTCACTTTGATATAAGGGCATTTGAGCACCTCCTTCTCTTTTATATTTCACATGAATGCCCTTATATATTTGAGTGATACATGAATATTTGAGCACTTCCTTCTCTTTTATATTTCACATGATTATTATATTCGTGTGAAATATTCGAATAATCATGTGAAATATATAAGGGCATATAAGGGCATTTGAGCACCTCCTTCTCTTTTAGCTCGGGTAATTTTTTACCTCCTTCTCTCTTTCAAACTCTTTATTTAAAAGAGTTTAAAAGTAAATTATTCAAACTAGAGCTTATATTTTCCTAAATTTTAAAGTGATTGTTTCCATGATATATATTACATCCAGTGGATATTGCCTCACAAGAAAACATTATTTCCATGACGGTATTTCATGCTAAAAATTCAACTTTTGTTTAAATCTCAAATCCCTCAGTATCACACATGTGTTGCAATGAGTGATTCTTGCTGGCCTGGGCCCAGCTGCCTGGGGGGGGGGGGCGAAAATACACTTTTGCCCCCCCTCTTTAAACACTTTTTTCCAAAAAGTGGTTAAAGAGGGGGGGCAAAAGTGTACATTTCCCCCCCCCCCCCTCAGGCAACAACCTCGCCCCTTTCCCAGGCCAGCTAGAATTGGGGGTGTTGCAATAGAGGTTAGAATAATAATAGAGTCTTTCACTTCAACTCATGTGATATTTATTAAATACCATTGATAGTGGTACTGATAATTTGACAAATTATAAGTTGGATTTCATCATGTATACACCACTCACATTAGGAGAAAAATTCAATCCACCAGAATAACCAACAAGAGACAGACCCAACACTGAGATAACAATTAATACCTCATCGGTTTCTTCCCCTTCTTCTCTTAACATTGATCATCTCAAAAATTTCCATATAAAGAAACAACGAACGGTGAACATGGGTAGCTAACGGCGTCGACTCTCATCTAGAGGTCTTTTAAGGCCGAACTCCAGCTCACTATAGGCAGAATAGCCAGGTTTCTCAAAGTCGAAAACCACGCCAAACTCATCGGCACTAGTGCCCTCGTATACCTATGCGTTGTGCTCAAGTACCTTGTTGGTAAAGTTCTTGAGCTTGCTCATGGTTTCAAATTAATTAGTTTGTCATCAAACTATTAGAGTATTTTTATTAAATAACGTTCAATTTGTAGGCCTCTTTACTAGGACTAACCTCAAGTATCTCCAACATGTTTATCTGTAGCAGCTCCCACCTCTTTGTATTGTTTATATTCTTCATTGGTTTCTCTTAAACCCCATCACCTTTGTTGAAAATTGGGTAAAGAGACCTGACATAGAAAGTTAGGAAAATTAGCATGCTAAACATCAGACTATATGCAAGAGACCAACCTGTCTTTGAAACAATGAGTTTTTCCTAGTGGTTTTGAGAAATGAAGCCAATATAAAATAAAAATATGGATGGGAAGTTAAGTGGTACTAAATTAAGTTTATTTAGCTGATATAGGTAGGTGTGCCCATGTGTTCTTACTGACCGGGGTGTTAAATGTTGTATTGTATGCTATCAATGTTGTTTTTGGTTTCCTAGGTGGAATTCCTTCCTACCCGTGGTAACTTTAATTCATCAAATTACAAATATTAGTATTTCCTATAACCACTTTGATGTCAGACATGAATCTTTTAACAAGTATTGCTACTTCGAGTAGGTAAACAATAAAGCACAAGTGTTGTTTACTTTAAAACGAGCTTACTGAAATTAACGTTTGTGAAACAAAACAGATCTGGTATGAAAAATAAAGTCAACTATATGTGTATTTTATACATCTAACCATATAAATTTTGCAAAAACTATTTATAGTGGGTTTTACTTCTTAAGTGACATGTCACGTGCATCACACACCTCATAAAGACTTATTCTATTGACCAAGTGGTGCACCTCTTATGGGTGAATAACTTATACATTAGATGGAAACTTCCGAAGTAGTAGCCCTAGAAGTGATAATCGCAGTAATCACTCTAGAAGAGGTAGTCAAATAATCGCTCTAACAGAGGTGATTATGACAATTACTTCAGCAGAGGTAGTCACAATACTTACCACATGGTTCAAAGATCTTGTTTGGTACAATAATAAAACTACAAAGGATACTAGTCATATGTTTGTCATGTACCAAAAAAGGCAGTAGAGAAATATCAAGATTACATTAAAACCAAATAAGGCGATTTTAATACAATGGGAAGATAATAATCACTATTTCTTTTATTCTTTGAATTTACTCACGTTGCAGTAAAATCAAAAGTCTTAATTTACTCATTGTTTTGAGTTAGTTACTTACATACTTATAACTTAAGACAAAGTAAATGATCTAAAGAAAATCATGGTATCTAATATTTTCTGTAGCAAGTGTCAATTTTAGCTGTAAAAAGGATAAAGGTAGAGAAAATGCAAAACATAAATACCCCTGAGTATGAGGCCGCTCCAGAGAGATAACCATTAGTTAATGTAATCACTTCAGCAGCGATGGTTACCATCATGTTGCTACATGTCTAATACTTATTTTATAAATCGCCTCAAGAAGTCTAAAACACCTGCTACTTGTGAAACATATGCAGTATATTATGTTTTGTTTGATTTATTTACCGCATACATTTCCTTTGAAGGTATGGTTTATAAACTGCAAATGATGAGCAATCAAATTTGTTTAATTGTTAGTGCCACTACCCATAATTTATTGACCAGTCAGAACATTTTCTAAACACTGGCCTTTACGACACAAATGGTGTTTTTATCATAGCTGGACCTATGCAATTTCTTGATGGATCTGGAAAGGCCCACCATTTATTATTGCAGTTTTTAAAGAAACTTGTTGTATGTCAACATATATACATCACATCTAATGTTGGAAACCTGAAACTTATATTAGAAATATATGTATAAATCCTGAAGCTTACACTCAAGATATGTGCATTACATCTAATGTTGAAAGCTTGAAGCTGCATGGTAACCATTCCGTTATATGTCTTCACCTTGTTGGAAGACTTTTACTTATATAGTCTAGACTACCTAATAGTATCTAAGAACATACAATATTGCATATTGCTAAATTGCATAGTGTCATTCTATTCCCACCGTTAAGGGGAGATATGAAGATAAAACGGTGTAGAATTAGAATACTTTCATTTTGTCTCATCCGGACTGTAAAATCATATGTGTCAGCTATGAGTACACATTCTCCCTAAAGGACAAAGTTTTAAAAAAATGCAGCTAGTGAATCTACAACATGCTAGAAGCATGAAAGACATCTGCTCGAATCTGTATCCCTAAAGGACAAACTTCGAATAAGGCAATTAATGAATCTATTGCACGTTAGAAGTGTGGCAGACTTATAGGTTCCAAAGATTCAACTCTTCGAAAAAGGAGAATTTGTAAAATTCATGCCCTAATGCTCCTGAATAAGCAATGCTTGAAACTCCTGCAGAAGTTGTACATGCACAAAAAGAAGTTATACATGATGTTCCAGTAGTAGCATTATATAACGCTCCTGAAGAGGTTATGGCTCCAGTAGTAGCAATATATAACACTCCTGAAGAGGTTATGGCTCCTGCAGTAGCATGGCATAATGCTCCTAAGGAGGTTATGTTTAAAAGCCCTGGAAGTGTCTCATATCACTGCAGTGACAATGAAAGCCTTGGAAGAGGCTTAGGTACTTGATAATAATCAGATCTCAATATATTCACAAGAAATGTGATATCAAATGAAATGGTCATCGATGACATATTCACATATATGGTAGCTACCAAATTATTAAAAGGGCAATGATACTGATATTAAACCACGTGTCTATAAAGTCAACAAATAAATAATTGGTCAAATAACAATATATTGTCCAAAATGGCATTGGGCCCGTCAAAACGAAAATATATTGTCCAAGTGGAATTGAGTTTCCTTGATAAACGTGGTATATTTGAACTTATAGTACAAACACTTCAGTGTGTAAACCTTGTTAGTTTCAAACGAGTGTTTGTAGGAAAAACAAATGAGACTGTCAGATATATGCAAGATTCGTGGTACAAGGGTTCCCATAGCAACTTAGCATTTGATAAAATATATTCCCGGTTATGGATATAACTACATTTCTATTTAGTATTGTAGTTTCTGAATACTTGATATACGAGTTATGAATGTCGAAATTACTTATGGGAATTTAGACACAAATCTCTGAAGGATTTACATTATTAGACACAATTATTTACATGAAAATCCCTGAAGGATTTACTTTGCCTGAAACAAAGTCATTACTCAATATAACTAGAACATGTTTTATATTATTTGAACCATTCCAGAAGAATGCAGTATAATTGTCTTAGCAAATATCCGTGTAAGAAATGTTATGCAAATTTGACAATCTTTCTTATGACATCATTAATTGTTTTTGTCATACTAGCAGTTTATGTAAATATAACTCTTATTGGACCTTGAAAATATTGTTTGCAATTAAAGACCTTGGAAGAAAAGTTTTTGTCTTGACCTGTAGATTGAGTAAAGTACTAGTGGAATGTTGGCTCATCAACCGAGGTATATTGATAAAATTTGTAACACTTTTAACATGAACGACTCTCATCCACTTAGTACGTTTATGGTCGTCTGATCTTTAGATATCAATAAAGACTTGTATCAACCAATTAAAGGATACTCGGTCCTGAAGTACCATATGTGAGTATCATTGGTGCATTGTTATATTTAGCACCAAGTACATAACCTGATATAGTTTTTTTTGTGTGCATTTACTAGCAAAGTATAGTTTTTGCATAGACTTATAGATATTTGCATGACATGACACACATATCATCATGGGATCATTGATATGAGTTTATTCCTGTGATTTAACTAACCATTTCCCACCTAGTTGACTATGCAGATTTATGTTATCTATTTGACCCTCATGAGGGTTACTCACAGGTAGACTTTGTATTTATGAGTTACAATACAACTATTTCTTAGGTGTCTATTACACAAACTTATTGATCAATCAACTACAATATTTGACAACAATGTTGCATGTATTGATCAAATGTAAGAAGACTTCATCAAAGGAGATTGAACGAAACACATTCCAATGCAGTTCCTCTATTCACATGAGCTTCAGAAGAACAATGTGGTTGAATTCAAACAGAGTCAGTATAGTAACAACTCTACAGATCTCTTCACTAATGCATTCTACATCAATATTCCAGAAATTGGTTTACAAGATTAATATGTGTTAACTTAGCAACCAGTTGTGCTTACATAAGAAGGAGTATCCGGAAGTATACCCGATAAGCATCCAGAAGGATCTATAAGAGCATGTAAAAATATATTCGTGATAGTATCCTGAAGTATATATTCTTGAAAGTATCCTGAAGTATACTATATTTGGGCAAGCTGTACTCTTTTTCCTTGATCGCGATTTTATCCCATTGGATTTTTCCATCAAGGTTTTAATGAGACAGCAATATCCAGAAGTATAGCCCCCGGTGTGCACCCAAAAGTATGTTAAGAAAGCATCCAAAAGTATGCTACAGATCATATATGTTGTATTTGATTTATGCGCGCTGTACTCTTATTCCTCGACAAGGTTTTTCCCATTGGATTTTCTTATCAAGGTTTTAATGAGACAACATTATGTGCATAGAGCATCCTGAAGTATTCAAAAGTAGTAGTTGTACTATTTTTTCCTTCGACACGATTTTATCCCATTGGGTTTCTTGTCAAGGTTTTAACGAGGCAGCACTGAAGCAACAATGATGGTAATACAACCTTCATTACATAAGGATATACTCATGTACTCCAGAAGAGACTTGAGTTTGACTGCCACTTTCAGAAATCATTGTTTGGTACTAGACTGAGACGGTTTACAGTCTCATCCCTTTGTTGTGATTATCAAAAGGAGCATTCTATAAGAGGGACTTGATTTTGCCAAAGACTTTGTAGACAATTTGCACGTTGTACTCTTTTTCTTTCACTGAGGTTTTGTCCCATCCAACAGGACTTAAGTACATCGACAACATGAGATGAACATCCAAGGGGGAGTGTTCTGGAATAATATGGATGTCCTTTGGAATATTGTGGATGTCCACCTCATGTTGAGGTGGCATCATGTGAGGAATTGGACATTGTGAGGTGTCAAGTTCATATTCATTTAATTTGCCTATAAATAGGCTATGTTGTAAGATGATGTAGCATGAATGAATAAAACCTTTGTACAATGGGTGAGATCCAGAAAATAGAAAAGTTAATGAAAAAGTGAATTAGTTACTCTGTGAATTTTTCATTTTCATTTATTTTCAACATAAACCTCTTAGTAGACACAAATTTGCTTATAATAGAGATATCAAATTCGTTTCTTGTGAGGCCAAAAAGAAATCGGGATAGTTGAAAGATCTAGATATAGAAAGTTTCGAGCTAGACTAGAAACGAGACACCTTGCATGTACCGGAGTTTGTTTGTTCGGCAGAGTGGCTCTTGGGAGGTGTTGTGGCAGAGTATTTTGGGCTAATTCAGACCACAAAAAATCAGCCCACTTCAAGCATTTCTTGGTTAGGAAAACTCTCGCATTTATCAAATCCAATAAAGTCTAGTAATTTTGTCGGGTAGTGGTATATCCCCAAAAAAATACTAAAGACATTCTCAGGAATTAAGACTCTGATGACATGTAGCAAGGTCGAAAAATGATAAATAAATAAAATAATTAGTACACTGACTCTCAATATATGTTTGACATCTGATACATCCAAATCTGTCCCTGTTGACTTTGACCTGCAAAAATGAGCAGTGGTGAACCAGAGACCACCGTTGTGGTGGCCCAAGGCACTCCGATGGTAAAGTCAGACACTTGAACAAAGATGGACTAGACTGATAAAATTAGGGTTGCATGTGTGTACCTTTCTCATCTGTTTTGTTCACCTTATATCATGAGAATGTTTTACTCCTTCATTGACTCTACCTTTAAGTGAGTGATGGAAGGAGGAGATCTCGCTTAAAATCTTTCCTTATCAAGTAAAGTCCATGGAGGGTTCTTCACCCGTCTACGACTAATCTTCTTTGGTACTTGGCTCTTTTTAGGACTCAATGCATACTTGGACCTAGAGTAGCCTAAATGGACCTTGGGTCTGCTATAGTCCAAAGGTTTATATCGAGGCCTTATTGTCCTAGGCCAAACTTTGAGATTTTTACCGCATTGGGCTCGCATAATCTGGGTTTGAGTACCTCACTTACAGGTTGTGTAGAAATTAACTTGGACCTGGCTTGGGTCTGGTCTGTCTGGGCCTTCTCCCATAGGGTTGATATGTGCCACACATTTGACAGTGGTTGGATGATTGTTTTAATGTCTCATCAGTTACAGTTACTCACCCTAGTTAGTATCTGCATACAGGGGCACTAATTCACTATACATGGGGCCTCATGCAACGCCATGATGGTATATTTTGGCGTCTCTTCGATTTCTAAATAACAATTATTGTAGTTGTTTTCTGATCCCTGTTTTGACCTAGTCCTGCTAACCTGCTGACCTGCACAAGTAACACACGTGAGCCACGGACCACCGTTTTGGTGGTCGATGGCACTCTGATGTTAAAGTTAGACATGGATCCAAGGAAGGTGTAATGTTGTAAACAAGGAATTTGTATTGTAACTTAGCTTACCAACCTCGTGTCTTATTTATGGTGCAGGAGTCTTGGTTCTACCAGGCCATCGAAGGCGTAGTTTAGGAAAGAGGTCTTTGTGAGGATCCTTCTCTAATTAGGAGTCGTGTTGTAGGAGGGAAGTTCCCTGTTAGCCCTGTGCTCCTAGATACACGGGAGATTGTTCCCCATCAAAGAGAAATTCGTAGAAGGAAGTTTCCCCACGTGAAATGTACTATGGTATTTGCATCCTAGTTGGAAGCAAATAACTGTTGTAATTTCATGTCTAAAGTTGATCCTCGAGATACTTGCCTTAGTAGGACTTACGGGTATTGAGGATAGTTGTGAGACGTGTGGGCCTAGCATGCTTTAAGAGTTCGGGTCCGTCTGGCGGACTGAATTAGGCGGGCTTGGAGCTACTTGGGCCAGATCAGTGTTGGGCTGACGCCAAGGCCCATAATTCTTTGAAATCATCATGACAGGTGTACGGCTCAGGGATGTGACCGCTTTTGTGTATCATCACCTACTCCCCCCGAGTTAGTGGGCGTTAAGTCGGTCCACTGACTATGAAAAAGCGACTGTACCGTGGTGGTGATTGAACTCAAAGCGTTCATCTCGAGCGGTGCATGACATTAATGGGTACGCGACTACTCAAGGAAGGAAAGTAAGATTTGCCTTCCTATAAATATTTTTCGCTTCAATGAAGACTTTCTCATTCTTTTCTACACTGTTATTTTGAGCCATATTATCGCCGTGAAATTTGATTCGTTCTTCCTACCGATGGCTGACAATGTTGAACTTTCTCCCAAGGATCTGCTATCTTTCAGTTGTGTCAAGTTTTTCGAATGTAGCTTGGTCGACGAAGCTGAGTTGATCAGGCTTCATAGTTTGTACCGTATTCTGGGAGATTTGGAAATTGTTTCCGCATTTGGAGGTTTGTGCCTGACTACACCCCCTTAGGGGTACATAAGTTTTCACCGAAGCATGTTTGAGTTTGGGCTTCAGTTTCCAATACCAGATGACGTCTGGCTCTTCGTTCTTAATTTTTATATGTCTCCTGCTCAAATGGCTCCGAGCGGGTTCAAGATTCTGCTTGCTATTCTTCTGAGGGCTCATGATGATGGTCTCCGTTTGACCTCGGCGGTGATCCATCACTTGATCACTGCTCGATTGGACCCCAGGGGTCTCTGCATATTAAACTGTCCTTCTTGTCTATGCTTGGTGGCAGACGACGCTGAATCTTGGGAAAAGCATCGGTTCTTGGCTTCGGTGGATTCAGTATACTTCAAGTTCGGGAGTCATAGAGTGTCCCGATACTTTTAGTTTGATTTTGGTGAGTTTCTTAGTTGCTGACATATTTTATGTATATTTTTGTATATCCCTTATGCGGCGCTGGTTTTGACGTTATTCCTTTGTTTCAGGGAAGTTTGTCGTTCCATTTCTTAGCGAGGAAGAGAGACGGATAGAGAGGGAGTTCCTCAAGGTCCCTTTGACATCCGTTGAGGAGGTCATAATGCCAAGCAATGTTATGTGCAGTGGGTTGCTGCGGTGTTCTCAAGGTGTTCGCCCCGTGCTAGGTTCACTGGTTGAGGGGCTTGTCAATCATCATACGATGAAGAGAAGTCTGGCCCTGCCCAGCCCATCCAAGCTTGCTGAATTGGAGGCGACTATTCCTCTTGTCGTTGTTTTGAAAAAGAGGCAACCCTCTGGTAAGGCGAATTCTCCCATTAGGATGTCGCGATCTGCACAGGTGGCACCCTCGAGGGTTGTAGCTTCCCTCCAAATGCTTCTACTTCCCTTGTTGACTCAGAGGGGGAGGAGGTTGGACTGCGCATCGATGTATCGCGTCATCGTGGTCCCGAGATGGTCGTTATTGCCCTTGAGCTGTACAATCCTGTTTCGCTGAACCCCGAAGCTCGCGGAAGAGTTATCCCTTTGGAGAAGGCCTTAGTGGATCTACGAATGTCATATTAAGATGCCCTCTATCGGGTGGATTCCTTGAATGGTCAACTGCAGAATTCTGGTACTGCCGCGAGCCTCGGGCCCGTGGGGGCCGCAACCTCTGTCACCGAAGTGGAATTTACTGGTATGAGATCTCAACTGAGGGCGACCAAGTCTGGTTTGCGTCTTCTCACGCTGAACTAAGGCAGACTAGGGCCGAACTGGAGCCATTGAACTACAACAACTAGAGTCTGCAATTGACAAGGGGCTTCGTTGCATTCGTGAGGCGGAACGACTGTTGGAAGAGGAGCATTCGCACTACGCAGCCCTGGTGGGTGCGATGGACTTCGATGTGTAAGGCAGGAGGCCATTGATCTCGTCCGAGGTTATTCGGGGTAGGATGGAACTTTTGAAGCTAATCAGAGAAGAGCATCCTAGCGTCGATCTTGATTTTGCCTGCTACAGGATAGCTGCTTTCGGACCGATTAATCGACGGGAGGGCTCTTGCACCGCAGGACTAGCTGTTGAGGAGGATGTTTCTCCTTAAAATGGTTGTAATGTTCTTTCCTGAATAGAGAAATATTTTTTGAATGAAAGTATTATTTTGCCCCGTATTGTCGTGTTCATTTTAGATGCTTTGTAGATCATATAATTTTTACTATTGGGCAGAACGTTTGTCTTTGTCAATCAAAATATATTGCTGCTTTGGATCGATGTCGTTGACCTTGTGACAGAATATGGGTTAATCAACAGAATTCATCATTGGTCGCGAGTTGACAAGGCTCCCTCGATCATTATCTGGTAGGTATGATGATCATTGTTTGTTGGAGAGCAATGACCCCTTGGCGAGGCGTCGTCATCAATGGACAAGCACTGACTAGACTCCCACATCCTCGATCGTCGTGATTCACGGGTAGCGAACTAGGCGTTGGGTATCAGAAGTCGTCGTCAGGAGTCGCAAACTAACTAAGCTTACCTGGTAAGTTCGACGATCATTGTTTGTTGGAGAGCAATGATCCCTTGTCGAGTCGTCGTCATCAGCAAACAAGTGCTGAGTAGGCTCCCACTTCCACGATCGTCATGTACCACGCATAGCGGACTAGGCATTGGGCACCAGAAGCCATCGTCATCAGTCGCGAACTAACTAAGCTTACCTGGTAAGTTTTGTGGTCATTGTCTGTTAGAGAGCAATTATCCCTTGGCGAGTTGTCGTCATCAGTGAACAAGCGCTGACTAGGCTTCCACTTCCTTGGCCGTCATGATCCGCAAGTAGCGGACTAGGCGTTGGGCACCAGAAACCATCGTCATCATTCGCGAACTGACTAAGCTTACCTAGTAAGTTTGGCGACCATTGTCTGTTTGAGAGCAATGATCCCTTGGCGAGTCGTCGTCATCAGCGGACAAGCGCTGACTATACTCCCACCTCTTTAACTATCGTGGTACGTGCATAGCGGACTAGGCGTTGGGCACCAGAAGCCATCGTCATCAATCGCAAACTGACTAAGCTTACCTGGTAAGTTCGACGATCATTGTCTGTTGGAGAGCAATAATCCATTGGCGAGTCATCGTCATCAGCGGACAAGCACTGACTAGACTTCCACTTCCTTGGCCGTTGTGATCCCCGCGTAGCGAACTAGGCGTTAGGCACCAAAAGTCGTCGCCATCAGTTGCGAACTAACTAAGCTTACCTGGTAAGTTCAGTGATCAATGTTTATTGGACAACAATGATCCCTTGGTGAGTCGTCGTCATCAGTGGACAAGTGCTGACTTGACTCCTATTTCCTCGGCCATCATGGTCCGCGCGTAGCAGACTAGGCATTGGGCACCAAAAGCCGTTGCCATTAGTCCCAAACTGACTAAGCTTACCTGGTAAGTTCGGAGATCATTTCCTATTGTAGAGCAATGATCCCTTGGCGAGTCGTTGTCATCAGCAGACAAGTGTTAACTAGACTCCCACTTCCTTGGCCATCATGGTCCACGCATAGCGGACTAGGCGTTGGGTTGATATCGAGTCTAGCCATAGTCGGGAAGTTTTGGTTAAAGCAAAATATTTTATTGATAATATTTTCTGAGACGCTCTACATTCCATGGTCGTTTAAGTTCGTTGCCGCCTGCATCTTCCAGCCAGTACGTTCTCGGCCTGTTGACCTTGGTGACTCTGTAAGGTCCTTCTCAGTTTGGGTTTAGCTTTCCCGCACCGACTTCTTTGGTGTTCTGCTAGGTCTTCTTGAGTACCCAATCTCCCACCTTGAACTAGTCTGGTTTGACCTTCTTGTTGTAATATTGCGCCATTCGTTGTTTGTAGGTAGCTGTCTTGGTGGAGGCTAGATCCCGCTTCTCGTTGAGGAGGTCTAGCCCTACGCGCAAGGCTTCATCGTTACCGCCCAGTCTGAACTCCTCCGTTTGGAAGATTGGTAGCTCGAGTTCTACCGGAACCATAGTTTTTGATTCGTATGATAAGGCGAAAGGTGTCTTTTTGGTAGGGACTCTTTTGGTTGTTCGATATGCCCAGAGTATTCCCGGAAGCTCTAGACCCCATTTTCCTTTGGTTGTGTCGAGCTTTTTTATGGAATTTAGGATCGTCCGGTTGGTAACCTATGTTTTGTCGTTGGCTTGGGGTGCCCTGGCGAAGAGAAGTGGTGATCAACACTCAAACTTTTGCACAGTTTCTTGACCATGCTATCCTCGAACTGGGTTCCGTTGTCGCTGACAAATATTCTGGGAATGCAAAATCTAAAGACGATGGTGGCCCATATAAATTTTTTGATCTGGACCTATCCAATTTTGGATAAGGGCTCGGCCTCGACCACTTGGTGAAGTAGTCGACAGCCACAAGAAGGAACTTTTTACCGGCTGATGCCGGGAGCGGTTCGACGATGTCCATTCCCCATTGCGCGAATGGCCACAGACTAGTAATCAGAGTCAGTGGCTGGTTGGCATATGCGTGTATGGCGCGAACCTCTGACATTTGTAGCATTTGCGGACAATATCTTTAGCGTCTCGCTGCATGATTGACCAATAATACCTAGAGTTAGGGATTTATGGGCGAGGGTTCTCCCGCCCGGATGATTCCCGCACATACCGGTGTGGATTCTTCACAAGACCTGGCTTGCCTCTGAAGGTGATAGACATTGAAGCAGTGGTCTTGTCACTGATCTTTTGTATAACTTGTCAATTATGAGAGTGTACCTTGTTACTTAGTTTTTTAGTCTTCTTGCTTTGACCTTCTCGGTCGGTAAGGCTCCAGTTGCTATGTATTCCAGTATAGGAGTCATCCAATTTTGCTGCGTTTCGTAGCGTAGACATCTCTATGTTCTTCTTTATTGAGGCTTGATTGCTCTTGGTATTCAATGAGGCCACTGGAGAGTTTGTCGGAGGCTGAGGCTTCTCCGGCTAGCACATCAGCCCTTTTGTTGTCGTCTTGGGGGCACTGTATGAGTTCGTAGTTCTTGAACATGCCCACTATACCAAGTACCTTATTGCGGTAGGCTATCATGCGGGGGTCTTTGTTGTTGAAGTCCCCCTTAGCTTGGTTGACTACCGGTCTTGAGTTGTTGTATGCTGTTAGGTGATCTATATTGATCCCTAATGCTAGCTTTAGGCCGGACAGGAGGGCTCGTATTTGGCATCATTTTTTGAAGCGGGGAAGCCGAATCTGACTGCTTTTTCTAGGGTAAAGCTGCTAGGAGAACAGAATGTGATCCCGGCTCCATTTTTCGTCATAGTGGAGGACCCGTCGCAGCGTAAGATCCACGCTTGGACACTTGAATCCGAGGGTTGGCGGTTTGTCTTCATTTCTTCTCTGGCAGTGAACTTAACAATGAAATCTGCCAGTACATGGGCTTTAATGGCGGTTATTGGAGCATAGTTTATGTCAAAATATCCGAGCTCCACGGACCATTTCACCATCCTGCCCGATAGCTCGGGCTTATGTAATACCGAACGAAGTGGATGCTTGGTTAGGACCGTTATAGAGTGGGTCTGAAAATAAGGCCCTAGTTTTCTGGAGGATACGACCAGTGCCAGAGCCAACTTTCCAGGTCCGGATAGTGTTCTTCTCCTTCTACGAGGGTTTTGCTGGTGTAATACACCAGTTTTTGGGTCCCCCGGTCGTTTCATAAGAGGGTTGAACTGACAGCATGCTTGTAAACAGATAGATACAAGTAGAGTGGTTCCCTATCACAGGTTTCGAAAGTAGCTCTGGACTCCCCAACAATACTTTCAAGCTTTGAAAGGCTTGTTCGCACTCTTCATTCCAAGAGAATCATTTCCTTCCTCTTAGTATCTTAAAGAATGGAAGGCATTTGTCGAACGACTTTGATATAAATCTGTTGAGTGCTGCTACCCTCCCAGTCAAGCTCTAAACGTCTATGATGTTGGCCATGGCTTTTATATCGAGAAAGGCCTAAATCTATTTTGGGTCGGCTTCGATTCCCTTTTTGTTCACAATATAGCCTAGGAATTTTTCAGACTCGAATCTGAATGTGCACTTTTGTAGGTTGAGCTTCATTTAGTATTTTCAAAGTTGGTTGAATGCTTCGGCGATGTCACGCATGTGGTCAGGGCTGCGGAGGCTTTTGACCAGCATGTCGTCTATGTAAACCCTCATGTTTCTGTCGATCAGTTCTTTGAACATTCGGTTAACTAGTCATTGGTATGTAGCACCTGCGTTCTTTAAGCCGAATGACATCACCCTATTGCAGTATATTCCCTTTTTCGTCACGAAAGAGGTTTTCTCTTGATCTGGGGGGTGCATCAATATTTGATTATAGCCTGAATAGGCGTCCAAGAACAGTGTTCGCCAGCCAGTCGGGGTATCGTGCTTCCTTTATCATGCTCGCATTGGGTAAACGTTGTACTCGTTTATGATCGCGTTCCATATGGGCGCTACGGGCCTCTTCTTCTGCCTAACGGTTTTCCTTGAGGGGTCCACCTCTAGGCTATGGGTGATTATCGATGGGTCGATCCTGACCATGTCTCGCATGGTCCATGCGAAAATGTATTGGTTACGTTATAACAGCTCTGTGAGTTGCTTAACCAATTCTTTGTTAAAGCGGGAACCGATCTAAATAGCCTTGCTGTTGTGAGGGCTGTCAATGTAGATTGTAACGGTCTCTTCCTTTGGTTGTTCCATTGGCCCTGCCTCGAGGGATTACTGGTGCCTCATTATTCGAGGTCGGTTGTTCTCCTCCTACGCTTTGGGTAGAATGGAGGGTCATCTTAACCGCTGGCCTAGCCGATGATTGAGAATTGCCAGGTGGCAGAGTCGTCATGTACTGGCATTCCCTGATAGCAATCTGGTCGCTTCTCAATGTACCAACCACTCGGTTCGTTGGATACTTCACGCACTGGTGTAGAGTGGAGATCGCCGTTCCCATCTGGTGTATCTAGGGTCTCCCTAGAACCGCCTTATACACCGAAGGCACGACGATACTATGAACTATTGAAACAAGATTTTTGAGTTGATTCCTCTCCCGCTGTTGCAATTAGTTGTATCTTTCCCACAGGGAATCGTCTCTTGCCCCTGAAGTTGATCATCGGACGATTATCAGGGTCAAAGCTATCTCTTCTAATTGCAAGCTCCGGAACGTACAGAGAAACATGACATTCATCAAGCTCACTGTGTCAACTAAGGACCTCTTTACCTCCTAGCCTACCTGGGAAATTGTTACCACCATGGCGTCATTGTGCGGGAGTTGTATGCCCTGGAGGTCTTTTTCGGTAAATACTAGCGGCGCGGAGGGGCCTTGCTTCCGATCATACGATATCAGCTACTCGTCGCATATTGCTTGGATCATCATACCTCGGATAACTCTTTTCCCGAATCTGTTGGATAGTTTGGACTCAGAATAGGCTCCATGAAACACGCATATCCTGTTGACCAATTGCTCCATGGGTTCGGTTTCTCTTCGGGCTGCATGTTCTTCTCCTAGGGCGATGAAGCTCTGCGCTTCCTTTGTTAGGTCTGTCATACTTGCTGGAGGGTATAGTTTCATAAAGTTGTAGAACTTTCCTTTTCGCAGTTCGTTAATGAAGGCTGAGACGGCTGTTATGTCGTTGCACACATTGAATGTGGTTAACTCACTGTTAAAGCGGGTCAAATACGTTTTTAGTATCTCGTCAGGTCTTTGCTTCATTGATGTGAGCGTCTTTATTATTGACAAAGCCTGGCGTATGAAAAACGATTGTGGATCAGACTCGGGATCCATTGGTGTTGTCGTAGTTTAGGGAACGCCAACTTGATGTTTATGCGTTACCCGCGTTATCGAGGGTGGTAAAGCAGCGCCAAACTGAGTGCTCGACGCTTCCCCTTACTCTCTCTCATTGCGTGATTTAGTCACCATCTCTCTGTTTTTTTAAAGGAGACGATGCTAGTGAAAAGTTAGGAACTTTGTCGTCCCCACGGACGGCGCCAAACTGATGCAATCATTTTCGCTCCCTGTTTTGACCTAGTTCTGCTGACCTGCACAAGTAACACACATGAGCCATGGAACACCGTTGTGGTGGCCAATGACACTCCGATACTAAAGTCAGTCAGGGATCTGAGGAAGGCGTAATGCTGTAAATAGGGAATTTGTAGCGTACCTTAGCTTACCAACCTTTTGTCTTATTTATAGTGCAGGAGTCCTTGTTCTACCAGGCCATCGAAGGCGCAGTTTAGGAAGGAGATCTTTGTGGAAACCTGATGCGCTATTTTAGTAGCACACAACTTAATACCCATGCTTTGTGATTGTAGTATAGAATAAGTAGGGATCGTTCTGGACCGGGGATTAGAGGGCTTGCCAATTAACACTAAGAATAGCTAAAAGACAACTAATAATCTAATTAATAAAACAATGGGGGATTGGATTTTCTAAATTAAATTATGAAATAACTACAAAAATTAATATAAAGATAATAAAACTAAAAGGGATAGAAAAGATGAGAAAATAGCTAAGGGTTTAGCTTCACACACCAAACATATGTTCATAAATCAATATTCAACAATCACTTGCTAACTCGTGAGAGACAATGCTCAAGATTAACCGTGACCGCATTGCATTAATCTTATTATTTTCCCAAGTTCATTGAATTAAACTAAGTGTCGCTTTCAAACTATTCTTATCATGCTATCTAAATAGGAATCGCAAGTTAAATAACAATCTAAGATCATTAAGTTTTGTGGAAAATATGAACACTGACTAGGCAATTACAAGTATGATCAACATCTTGTTCTTACCTATGTATTTACTTAACCTTACCAACGTTCCTTGGTATTTACTACTTGTGAGTACAAGATTATAACAATTAGGTGAAACTCTCCTATATTCTAGCCTCGGATCCTAGCATGCTTACTAAGTTGGCCACCTTAACAAACATACAAAGAAAAGTTCTCTATAAAGAAGTTAAGCAAAACACAATCACTAATAGCAATGAAGATTAAATTCAATTAATTTATAAAATACATGTTCGGGGCTTCGAATCCACCCCTAACTAAGAGGAGTTTAGCTAGACATATTAATTATGTTCGAATAGCAATACATAATTAAACATTAAACGAAAATAAGAGAAATAATTAAGAGATGAAACAAACACCGTCGCCTGATCCGTGGTGGTAGAGAGAGGAATGTTGGGTGCGGATAGTAGAGAGGAAGAGAAATAAGTTTCTCCTCTTCACGATCTCTACTTCTTCGTCCTACTTCATGACCTCTCCTTCTTCGTTTTTCTTTCACGATCTGTGCTCTGGTGAGAAGAGGTTGCGAGGAAGAAGGAAGGCAGTGGATTGAGTGGTTGTTAACGGGTGGTGGTGATCAGGGAGTCAGGATTCAATCAAGAGGAGAGAGAGATGAAGACGGTGAAGAGGGTTTTTCGATGATGGTTGTAGTTGCTGATGGACTGTTGCGAGGAGGAGGGGTCTGTGAGAATGGGGTTCGATTGGGTTTAGGGTTGATGATGGATGAAAGGTTGTATCTAGGTGTTGTGAAGGAGAAGAGGATAACGGCTAAGGGACTGTTGCGATGATGGGTTAGGGCTTGTTGTGGAGGCCGTGAATGCGAGGGTTGTTGGCTAGCATAGGCGATGGAAGCTGTGGATGGATGAAGGCTATTGCTGGATGGATGAAGGCTATTGCTGGATGGATGGATGATGGGTGACGACTTGTTGTGGTTGCAAGCGTCCCTGCTTCAAGGCAGGTATTGTCCCTTTTATAATTGTTTTCTTCTCAGTTTCCTTCTTTGGTGATTTCCTTGTTTGTGTAGTTTCCTTGTGCAACTAGTATTTCTAAATTGCCAATTTGCTTCTATTTTAAAATCTTGTAATTGGAAACCTACACAAACACAAAAATAGCAATTAGTACCATAATTAACAAGTAATAGCTAAAAATATATATATAAATATGGTACTAAAAATAGCCTAATTATGCCTCTATCAAAACCTTATTTAATTAGGAGTCGTGCTGTAGAAGTGAAGTTACCTATTAGCCTTGTGTTCTTAGATACGCGGGAGATAGTTCCCAATCCAAGAGCAATCCATAGAAAGAAGTTTCCCTGCGTGGAATTTACTCTGGTATTTGCTTCCTAGTTGGAAGCAAAAAGTTGTTGTAATTGCATGTCGAAGCTGATCCTCGAGATACTTGACTTAGTAGGACTTAAGGGTATTGAGGATAATTGTGAGACGTGTGGGCCTAGCATGTTCTAAGAGTTTGGGTCAATCTGGCAAACTGAATTAGGTGGGCTTGGAACCGTTTCAGTAGGATCAGTGTTGGGCTGACGTCGGGGCCCGTAATTCCTCGAGATCATCATGACACGTGTATGGCTCAGGGATGTGACCGCTTTTGTGTATCATCGGCAGTTAATACTGATGCGACTATTGGGTTATTGCTTCTCCCACATGTTAAGCCTGGTTTGTGGGAGTGTGATATTTTTACTTCCTAGAGCTTTGACCTGTGTTCCGTCTCCAAACCTTTTAAGTCAGATCAAGTAAAAACCTTCATTTTTTTTTTCCAATCATGTCTGGAAAATAGGCAGCTTGACACCAATCGTTATACGACTTTTTTAAGGAGTCACTGATTACGGAGGCAACCTGGTCGAACTCCGCCGACAGTATCAATTTCCTAATAATCTGAAGTCGTCCCTTCTTTTGGTAGATGACTTTTTAAATCTACCGAGGGAGGGCTATGTCTTTTTGTACAAGGCCATGTTCAAAATTGGTATGTGCTTCCTCGTCCTTGACGCATTTCTGTCATACCATGGTATCTTTTGGCCTAATTGACGTTGAATGGATGGAGGACCCTGATTACAATTCTGATCAAGGCGAAGGAGGCTGGGCTCCATTTGTTGACAAAGGTGTTGGATTCGTTGACTTCCATCAGGGTTAATCAGAATGTCGCTTGCTCTTTGAGAAAGCCTTCCAATCTGGGCAAATTCCAGACAATTTCAATAATTAGCATAAGTACTACTTTTTTGCTTCTGAAGATTCAGGTACATCTCTTGTGATGACCGGTTGATCCAACACAATTTCAGAAATCTAGTAAGTTCCTTGTTTCCTCTTTGTTTTTTATTTCAATATAATGTATGTTGTCGTTCGATTTGCCGATTGCTCACAATCAGGGGCACATGAATCGATTACCCTCTCTACTGATAAGGAACAGGTGAAGTCTCAATTTCTCACTCTACTAGTGATGCCTATTTTGGAGGTTTTCAGGATGGAGAACATCTGGTGGAGCGAATTATTCTCCATCAAGGCTGGTAGCTCAGAGCGAACTTTGACTGCTTTGGTGGACTCGTTTTCAAGGACTAAGGGCCAAGCTTCAGAACCAAAAAATAAGAAATTGGTGAAAATGCCTAGCCCTTCAAAGAAAATGGCTCTAGAGGGACTGGTTTCTTCAATCTGTCTGTCGATAAAAGATCAATATTGGAGTTGCCCAGACTGCTCATCCCGCCTTGCTGACTGCCCAGGAGAGTGAGCTTGTGGAGCTTGATGTGGTTGAGGTTCCTAGTCGGATAGTCCTCTTCATAATGCTCTGAAAGCTTCTGCTGAGCAAGTTCCTCCCGTTCCTCCTGCTCCACTGACTGCCATGGAGAAAGAAATGTCTCGTCATGCAGGGATAGACGATCCCAACAAGTTGAGCACAAAGGAGGTTGATCTTTCTTCAAACAAACTCCTTCAAGCCATACTTGAGGATTCTGACAATTCTAGAGCAGGGTAGTCTGCTTTGAGGAACATTGCTTAATCCCTCTGTGGATCCAGGGGTTGGCAAGCCGGGGTAGAGTTAGTCAGCCCTAGTGTTGAGGACAGTTGATCTGCTAACTGAGCATATGCATGAGTCCCCATCCTTTCATTCTGATCCACCAAAAATTGTCTCGTCCAACTCCTCCACCTTCTGCTGCTGACAAGGGAAACTTAGACATTGCAAGAGGAAAAGCTAAAATGATCCCTAACCCCAAGGTCCACCACCCTGATGCTCGAGCCAATTTTCTTGTCTGCGTTGATGGCAAACATGTTTGGCATCATGAGGTGAATCACAAAACGCGTTCCATCCATCACATGAAAGACTGGTTCCACTGGCTGATTAACCAAACGACGCTGTCGGAGAGGTCTGCGGGGGCATCTTGATAAGGGATAAAAGCACGTGATGCTAGTAAGTTAGTGATATGTCTTTTGATCTAACTTTTGTTATAGTTTATACTATGGTTAGTGTTGATAGCTTTTATTTTCTGATCAGATAATGGCCCACATGAGCTATGTTGCCATGATGGGGACTGAGGTGGAAGTTGGTTGAAGTAGAGTTTATGCCTTAAAGAGGGTGTTTGCTGAGCAACATGTAAAGCTTTCAGACGCTATTTTTGAGGTGGACTCTCTGACAAGGCAGTTAGCTGCCCCGCCTAATTTGGAGGCTCAGTTGATAGAGGCTCACGAGATTTTGGACAAGGTGAAGGCTGTCCGATATGAAGACTCAACTAAAAGTGCCTCAGGAATATTTGGACAAGGCGATGGTTGCCTAGTCCGATTTGAGGACTCAACTATAAGATTTTCAAGAGAGTTGGGACATGGCAGTGGCTGAGCGGACCGTGATGGTTGACCAACTAAAGTCTGCTTTGAAGGTCGTTGCTGACACTCAATGTGTTCTGGAAGGGAAACGTGCAGAGGCTAGTCATCAGAGACGTCTTCTTGAGGAGTCTTAGGTACATATGTTCCATATCACCCATAAGCTGGATTCTGAGCATGCAAGCCATGGCGAGGCTGGTCGTAGGCTGGCAGATTGTGAAGGCAGGCTACCCAGGGCTAATGAGAAGCTAACCAATTCGAAAGCGCAGTTGAAAGCTTAAGAGAAGGAACTCCTCGAGTCCGCGTATGCTATTCAATTCAGCCAGTTTGTCGTAGGGAGGAAAGAACTACTCGATCTGATTGAGCAAGATCATGAGGACTGGAACATTTCTACTTATGAAAGGTTGGTCTTTGGGCGCTTCAAGGAACTGAACAATTCTTCCCTTTCTTTAGGTGGTACTGAAGTTTACCCGAATATCACGGATTCCACCACTAGTCCTGATGTCCAAGAGTTTGTCGCTGTTCCTGACGTCCCAGAGCCCGCCATCGATCTTGATGTCCCTACTGAGTGTGGTCCCGCCCCTTGAGGGGAGTTATTGTAGTGAACCTTCTTTTGATTAATGAGAATCACATTTTCTTGTCTCATATTTGTGTTGTCATTTGCGTACTTGCCATCTTGATATTTATTCAGACTAGGTTGTGTAGATTAATAAGTTACCAAGATTTTTCAGTTATGACTGGACTTAGATAATTGTGGTTGCCTTAATCCTGAAGAGGACTTAAGTTGTAGAGAAGTCATCTTGGTCCGAATGGACTAGACTTCGATATTAAAGTGAACGAAAAGTCTTCCTGGTCCAAATGGACTAGACTTCAGCTGCAGAGAAGCCATCCTGATCCGAATGGATTAGACTTTACTAATAAAGTTAACCTAATCTTGAATAGGACTTAAGCTGCAAAGAAGTAATCCTGAATAGGACTTAAGCTGCAAAGAAGTCGTGTTGGTCCGAACAGACTAGACTTTGATAATAAAATTAACTTAATTTCAAAGAGGACTTAGATAGACTATGTTACTTAGATGCGGCAAGTCGTCATCATCATGAATAGGACTAGACCAGGCTACTATGCACCATCCCGGTACTTTAAGACAGACCAAGTCACTTAGATGTGGCAGGTCGTCGTCATCCTGAATAGGACTAGACTCAATCGCTATGTGTGATCATGGTCTTTAATACGAACTAGGTCTGCTCCTGTATTATAGTTGTATATGAAATGAATTTTTTTAAAGAGAATACCTTTATTGATGATGCTTTTTTTAAGTGGTTTACATTCCATTGTCTTTTATTTTTAAAAAAAGTCTTTCCACTCAGGTTCTCTATAAGCCCTTGGCCCATTGGTTTTTCTTAAAGAGGCTTGGGCTGCAATAACTACTTGCCCGATTGTTTCATTGTTGTGTAGTGACATTCCCTTGCTGCAGACTGGACTCCCCTGATCGTCCCCACTCTGTCATATGCGGGTATTTAAGGCATTGATGCTGAGTAGAGACCACTACTCCCTTTTGATGAAGCCAAGGTCTGCCAAGGATAATGTTGTACGTAGAGAGGGTGTCTACAATTACGAAGTCTGTCAATAGGATCTTTTGTAGCTCTAGTTCCCTTGCTATCACGGGCAGTCTGATGCTTCTTACCGGATAACATCGCTCGCCAATAAAGTTGATCATGGCCTAGTTGTGTGACTTTAGTTCTTCTCCTTTTAGTTGTATCTTTTTTTTAATCCCTTAAACCCCTACCACCCCAGATGCCGCCGGCTGGGTTCGATCCTGTGACCTAGTGATACCATCAACCACTGCTCAATCACTAAGCCATCACAACTTTGGCTCTTCTCCTTTCAGTTGTATCCTGCGGAATGCCTCCAATAAAATGCAAGGATTGTGTTTTCGAAAAATTTCACAAAACTTTATCAAAATTTTCATTTTTTGAAAATTATGTAAAGAAAAAAGGGGCAAAAGAAAAAGTTACATTGAGATTTTTTCGTAAAAATAAAAAAAATAAAAAAATAAAAATCAGCTACTATGTATCATTTCTTCTAATTTCGGTTTTTTGAAAATCGAGGGTTTTTTAAAAACATTTCGGTTTTTTTTTGTAAAATTGGAGTTTTTCTATGTATCATTTCTTCTAATTTATTATTTATGATTTTTGAAACCACCTCCTAATTTTCAAATCATCATTTCTTTTACTTGTATATTGATTTTTGAAACCACCCCCTAATTTTCTAAATATATATGGATTTCATGTTTGCTTCATTTCGTGGTATTTAGGCTTCATTTAAAGTGTAATAGATTCACGTAGTTGCATTTATTCACATATTTCAAATACCCTCGAAATTCATTATATATATTCATGTATCCTCGAAATTTTTACATTTTTTCTTTACATGCCGAAATATTTCTTAAAAGCACGAGACCGAAATTGACTCGAAAAACAAAATCAAAGTCCTTGCATGACATTAGCTGAGTAGCTTACGTCCACCAATGATCAATTGACGTTCGACCTTGTTATTTCGCTTGATATAACTGGGGCATAGTTATGCGGGGTAGTGGTTTCCCTACATGTCTTGCGCAGTGAATGTCACATTAGGGGATGGGTGCTCTATTTGAGCATGCTGGATAAGGTGGTATTCGTAACGAGACCCAGTCCGCAATTCTCAGACCGATCTCTTTCTTGACCGGTTGGACTATCCTGGTTCGTCGCATGCACCGTGTAGGCGTATATTAAGTCTGTAGTCTTTTCTTCGACCTCTTGCACATACTCTTCATTCTCTTTCCATCGGGATTGCTTTTTACCAAAGCCCACAATTCTTTCAGCCTCCCTTATGGGACCCATTATTCGATCTCATTCCTGAAGATTTGGTAGTCTTGAGTATTGTGACCATTGGCTTTGTGATAAGAGTAGTACTTGTTCTTATCACGCTTTGACGGGTCGTTCTTGAGCTTAGAAGGCCATTTAAAATCCTCCCAGCTCTTCATGGTGGAAAGGATTTTGGAGAAACTAGCGATGAACGGAGTGTAGGCATGGTACTTCGATTTGACGTAGTTGGTGTCTTTGTCGGGTTTTACCCTTTCACTTTGTCTTCTTTTGGATCTGTTTTCCTCTTCGTGTTTTTTCTTCTATTCCTTGTCCTCGATCTTGGAGGAGTGTCTAATCTCATTCTCACCCCTTTTCTCTGCCGCTAACATCTCCTCAAAGAATGATTTATTTTGCGCACTTTTCAACAAGTCTGCCATGTCTTTTAAAGGCTCCAATGTGAGGAAATTATAAAACTGACCTCCCCGGAGGCCGGAAGTGAAGGTAGTGACAAATGTGTCATCACTGTAATTGTCGATCAGGGTCAACTCATCATTGAACCGAGTCATATAAGCCTTGAGGGTCTCACCATGTTTCTGCTTGAGGCTGAGCAGATAATGATGCCATTTTCTGATTCGTTGGTCCTTCGCTAACATCTGGAACAAATTGATAGACCTTGTTTGGAGGCAGTGGAACTAGGTCAATGCAGCCTTCTTTAGGCTGGTAGGGAAAATCCGACACAAGACGGTTTCTGAACCTTTCTTTAGCGCCATCACATGGCGGTAATAGCGTAGGTGGTCAGATGGATTTGTAGTTCCATCATAGAATCATGGTTTAGGGGACTGGACTTATTTGGCAGAGGCGTGTTCATGATATGCTCATAGACTTGAGGGACTATGAGATTGTATAGGACGTCCAGGTTGGTAGCCCTAGTCGGAGTGGATTCTTGATGGCAGTCCTATCAGCCCTTGGTGCATAGTCTTCTCGAACTCCTTCATTTCTTAGGTTCCCCTTGTGATTGGCTTTCTGTTCCTCGATAGGGATGTTGTCCCTTTCATGAACATGATCCTTGTCATCCTCTTGAGCCAGAGACCTTTCTGGGCTCTCGTTATTATCTGATGGCGGTTGTCGTTCTTGGGCAAGTCTCTCCACCACCCAAGTGAGATGATTCATATGAACCAGAATCTGATCTATATGGGGATCCGTCGTGGCCCCTTCGATAGCAGGGCATGTAGTTGTCATGCTTCCGCGATTGAATCATTTCGATCTTGCAAAAGGACTTTTTTGGCTGAAGCATTGGTCAACTTTACATTATTGTTGTTAGCTCGATATCTGACGCTGGTAGGGGTGGGCAAATGGGTCGAGGCACCGCAGATCCAAACTGAACCAGACCGTTTTGTGCAAAACAGTCAGGTATTTAAGATGTAAATTAGGAAACAATCCAGATCCATAGTAGAACAGATCTAGTCTGGTTCCAAAACTTTGTATTCAAACAGTTCGGTTTCAACCCATTTGATTACAAAGTTTTATAATTTTTTTATTTTAACGGTTTTGAACCCTAATGCCTAATCTCTTCTTCCTTGTCTTCTGCAGCAAACTCACACTCACTGTCATCTCCCTCTCTCGTCCTCTCCATAGTTGATTACTTGATTCAAATGACCAGACCAGAGTCAAAATCTTGTTCATCACAAGTCACAACTCAAAATTTTGTCCTTCTCTCTCTTTATTTTCCTTTCATTGTCCTATGTGTACATCCTTCTCTTTCTCCTTCATTTCAATTTCATTTGCAGAACGAAGATAAGAGGAGCAATTACAGAGTAGAAAGGGAAAACAAAACATAATCCATCTTGAAATAGAGGAGGAGGTGAAGGTACTGTTGGGTAAGAGAGTGAGAAAGGAATTTGTAGGTCTTGGTGGAAGGAGCTTGTTTGGATTTATGAAATCTTATGACCCATCTCTCAGTTTCCTTAAAATTCTCTACGAAGACGGCGATTTCGAAGAGTTGGATTTCACTGAACTCCCTCAACTTCTTTTCGATCAACCCAATGTTCCTATCTCCATTTCCAACCACCACAAGCAGATCCACCACTTTACCTCTGCTAGACCTAAGAAAAAACGTCGGCTTCTTCAAATTATTCTCCAAGTAATTCTGACCAAATCCTAGCACTAACACAAAAAACCCTACAACAATAAGTTACACTTTTGCAAACCCTAGACCATGAGCATGGAAATAATGGGCATAGAGGGTTGGAAGTGAATGTTTCACCCCCACTACCTAACGATGATGATTTGGGGGAAACCACTAACATCACTCAAAGTTTCCAAATTGAACACAATTTGAAAGTACAATCTGGAGTTAAGGAGGAAAAGACACTAGAAAAAATGGGGACGCTGTAATTTTTTATTTTGAAAAAGGAACACTTGCTTCGCAAGAAAACAAAAATAAGGCAAATGAAAACAAAAACATGGGCGTCGCAAGAAAAGAAGACAACTTTCTGAAAAGTTAAATACCACAACGCAGACGGTTTTGAGAAGGAGTAGTACGAGGTATTTAGTCGTGGCATTAGCATCTACTTTATTTCCTACTAGCAATAATGATTGCATTTTCTGCATTTATATGCTGTCAAATGAGAAGAAGCTCTGGCAATTCGTCTCCATGTGCTTTCAGATTCAAGTTCTTTCTTTGTTTTCATTTACTTTGCTGGTATTCGTTTTCTTTTCACCTGTTATATATCTTTGCAAAATTGGTTCAGTCTAAATTTTTGTTTCCTTACCTCAAAGAGGCTCGGTCTATATTTTTTTTACTTACATTGAAGAGGTCAAGTTAGGTTCTTCCAATAAATAGATGTGCAAGAACTGCAGGACCCAAACTGTTCAAATTAGGTTCTGTCCCAATATTCAAAACGAGGGAATTTGGTCTGGATCCATTAAATTTAAATGGTTCGAGTTAGGTTCCCCAAAATTTGGAACCGATCCAGACCGTTCTCACCCCTAGGTGCTGGTAACCATGTTTCAGGACTCTACCGGTTCAACAGAGTTTGTACTTTGCTTTAAGGAAAATTGTTGTTTCCCACGGACGACACTAAACTGATGTGTCCAAATCCATCCCTGTTGACTTTAACCTACAAAATGAAGTGGCGGTGAACCAGAGACCATCATTGTGGCAGCCTAAGGCACTTCGATGGTAAAGTCAGGCACATGAACAAGGATGGAGTTAGATGGATAAAATTAGGATTGCATGTGTATCTTTCCCATCCGTTTTGTTCACCTTATATCATGAAAGTGTTTTACTCCTTCATTGATTTTACCTTTGAGTGCGTGATAGAGGGATGATATCTCGTTTAAAATCTTTTCTTATCAAGTTATGTCCATGTAAGGGTTCTTCACCCATCCACGACTAATCTTCTATGGCACTTGACTATCTTTAGGACTCAAATGAGAAACTTTGGCAAATTCGTCTCCATTTGCTTCCAGGTTCAAAGTTTTTTTTTCCACATGTTGTCTATCTGTGCAAAATTGCTTTGGTCTAATTTTTTCCTTACCTCGAAGAGGTCAAGTTAGGTTCTTCCAATAAATTGATGAGCAAGAATCGACGAGACCGTTCCAAACGGTTTGAGTTATGTTCGGTCCCAATGTTCAAAATGAGGAAATTCAGATTTGATCCATTAAATTTAAATGGTTTGAGTTAGGTTCCTCAAAATTTGAATCGATCCAGACCGTGCCCACTTCTAGGTGTCGGTAACCATGTTTCAGGACTATCGGTTCAACATAAAAGATTTGCTTTAAGGAAAATTGTTGTTTCCGACAGACGACACCAAACTGATGTGTCCAAATTCGTCCCTTTTGACCTGCAAAATGAGCACTGGTGAACCATAGACCATTGTTGTGGAGGCCTAAAGCACTCTGATGGTAAAACAAGCACTTGAACAAAGATGGAGTTAAATTGATAAAATTAGGATTGCATGTGTGTATCTTTCTCATCCGTTTTGATCACCTTATCATGAGAGTGTTTTACTCCTTCATTGACTCTACCTTTGAGTGTGTGATGGAGGGATGAGATCTCGTTTAAAATCTTTTCTTGTCAAGTTATGTCCATGTAGGGTTTTTCACCCATCCCTGATTGATCTTCTATGGCACTTGGCTCTCTTTAGAACTCAATACTTAATTGGACCTAAAGTAGCCTAAATGGACCTTGGGCCTGCTAGTCCAGAGGTTTGTATTCAGGCCTAATTAATTGTCCTAAGCCAAACTCCGAGATTCTTACCGCATTAGGCTCACATAATCTGGGTTTGGCACATGACTATGGGTTGACTAAAAATGAACTTGGACTTTGCTTGGGACTGGTCTGTTCGGGCCATCTCCTATTAGGGTTGACATGTGTCACGTGTTTGGCTGTGGTTGGATGACTATTTTGATGTCTCATCAACATCAAAACAAAGATTAAAATCCATAGTTGTTTACTTAATTTAGAACTTTCTGAATTGCTTTTAATTAGAAGATGAAAATGCACTGACAAGATGATCCAATTAGACTTCTAAGTCTAGTTACAACCAAAAACAAATAGGCAACGACTACTCCACACCACCATTGAGGTTTTTTTTTTCACACCACCCAAAAAACTGATTCAATTGACACTGATTCTCAAGCTCATCAAAACATGAAAATTGTAGTACTATGAGTTATCTAATAAACACAACTTGAATCACTTGATAATGTTTTGAAATGAGCAAGTTATTGTCATTTTACTAAAATCGCGCAAATCTGTCTCGCAATGAAAATGGGATAGTGCCCTGATTTTTGGCTAACTTATATGCTCGATTGAGACCCATTCTCAACATTATTAAAACACAAATATTGTAGTACTCTGAGTTACTTAATAAACACAATTTGAATAACTTGAAAATGTTTTGAAATGAGCAAGTTATGGTCATTTTACTAAAGTCGCGCAAATCTGTCTCGCAATGAAAACAGGATAGTGTCCCTGACGTTTGGCCAACTTATGTGCTTAATCGAGACCGATTCTCATGTTGTTCAAAACAAAATAATTGTAGTACTCTGAGTTATCTAATAAACATAACTTGAATCACTTGAAAATGCTTTGAAATTAGCAAGTTATGGTCATTTAACTAAAATCGCGCAAATCTGTCTCACAATGAAGACGAGATAGTGTCTTTGACGTTCGGCCAACTTATGTGCTCGATCAAGACCGATTCTCAAGTTGATCAAATATAAAAGTTGTAGTACTCTGAGTTATCTAATAAACACAACTTGAATCACTTGAAAATATTTTAAAATGAGCAAGTTATGATCATTTTACTAAAGTTGCGCAAATCTGTCCGAAAAAATTTGTTGTTCGCCCAGAACAATGCGAGTTTTTGCTAAAACCTCGCATTGTTTTAGGCAAATTTTTTTATAAATATCTCCTGGAACAATGCGAGGTTTTTGCAAAAACCTCGCATTGTTCTGGGCGAACATGAAATTTATTTTTCAGAAAATTTTTGGAGAGGTTGTGATTTGGGGTTCGATTTTTAAGGGTTTTGATTTTGAGGGAGAGGGAAGAGATTTTCGAGGGAAAGGGAAGAGATTGGTTTTGATTTTGCAAGAGATTCGAGGGAGGGAGAAGATTTGAATGGGAGAGGAGACCTGAGTTTCGGTTTGAATGGGGAGGGGAAAAATTAATGTTGGTTTTTGATTTATATAGGTAGTGTGGAAAAAAAAGTAGGTAGTATAGGAGAATAAAATAGTTTAAAAAAACACTTATGATGGTGTGAAGTATTCGTTGCCAAGCAAATATGGTACGGTGAACAATGCACTACTAGTTGGTTTCACATTGCAAGAACCGCAAAAAACTACGTAATGTAATTTTCAACAATACGGACGTCAAAAGAAGAGCAATGCAGTAGTTGTTGGATTCACATTTATTATTGTTTCAGTTGTATTTAATTTACCATTTACTGGTTCTAGTTTACAGACAGACAAATATCTCCAAAATCATAAATATGCCTACACAGATATCAAGTAAATATGCCTACACAGATATCAAGTACTCTCTTATATAGTCCTTATAGTGAAATTAAGTCTTCTACTGCTAGCTTTACAAGGAAAAATTAAGGGTAATATTTTTTAATCACCAAAGAAGAATGTGGTCAATGATTTGTAAGAAAAAAAAAATTATTGGTTGGATTGTGAATGATATTTTGAAAGAAAAAAAAGAAGAAGGGTTTCCATGCTTAATCTTGCTAACACAACATGATTTTGAGGAAAGATGATAAGGAACGAGGGTTTAATTGGAGATAGAAACCCAAAGCTCCCCTGCTTGCATATCAATATGTATGAGGATTTGCAGCACCCCCACCAGGTGGACATGGACTGGGTATGGCGTTCACTCATCACCAGCATCCGACGATCACATACTATTCATCCTCTTTGGTATTGTAATTTTATCAGTAGAGAACTCAATTATTAGACACACAAACTAGCCACTATGGTAGGACATCAGTACTGTAATCAATATTCTTAATTTTATATGCAATATGCTTTTATAAAAAAAAAAAATGTGACTATTGAGATGCTCCTACCGTGTTACTTTTGCATTTCCGAATTCTTCTAAGTTGAGTTTAGGATATACTATGCCATTTCATAAAACCTCCATTAAAACCACAAGTGCATTATTTTCATGTCCATAGAAGAAATAATTTATCTAAAATTATAAGTTCAACAAGGGACTCACACTCACTAATCTTTGCTACTGCTATCACTGTTCATCTTACTTGACCTCATTCCCTACTACAATTCACAGATTTGACTGGAGAAACTAGGCGTGAATAACAAGTTTTACCAATCAGAAGAAAAAATTGATCCATTGGTGGGTGATCAAACTATGATCAGACCCCTTAAGCTAGCCCTTAAATCACATGTATGTATGTCTAATACAAGCATGCATTTAATTGGAACAGTTGGTAGATAAAACCCCATTTACTCCATCACCCTTTTCTTTCACCATAAATATATATATAGGTAATTCAACTTCACTTATACCACTTTACTTCCAACTTCACCTGCTAAACAAATGGAACTCATAGACCTTCTCCTCCTCATCTTCACACCACTTCTCCTCCTCCTCTGGTGGCGATACTGGTCCGTCACTGGCGGTGGTCCTAAGAACCTCCCACCAGGGCCACCAGGGTGGCCACTAGTTGGAAATCTAGCCCAAGTCATTCTCCAAAACCGTCCCTTCATGTACATTGTACGCGATTTACGTACCAAATATGGCCCAATCTTCACCATGCAAATGGGTCAACGCACACTCATCATCATCACCAGTGCAGACCTCATCCATGAAGCCCTGATCCGAAAAGGTCACTTGTTTGCTAGTCGACCTGCCGATTCACCAACTCGTCTCCTATTCAGTGTTGGCAAATGCACTATCAACTCAGCTGAGTATGGTCCTCTTTGGCGCACATTACGCCGGAACTTCGTAACTGAGATCATAAACCCTGCTAGGATCCGACAGTGTAGTTGGATCCGTGAGTGGGCAATCCAAAACCACATGACTAGACTTAAAATCGAGTCAGTGGAGAGTGGTTCAGTTGAAGTAATGAGTAACTGTAGACTCACTATATGCAGTATTCTGGTCTGCATTTGTTTTGGTGCCAAAGTGTCCGATTCACTAGTTAAAGATATCGAAGCGGTTCTAAAAGATGTCATGATGATTAGTACTATGAAACTACCGGATTTTCTTCCCATCTTTACGCCATTGTTTCGAAAACAGCTAAAAGAAGCCAAGTTACTGAGGCAAAGACAGATGAAGTGTTTGGTTCCTCTGATAAGGAGTCGAAGAGCATTCGTTGAAGGTGGAGGAGTAGATAGCAGCAGGAAAGGAGGTTTTGAAATGGTGAGTCCAGTTGGTGCAGCATACGTCGACTCATTGTTTGGGCTCAAGCCCTTGGGCCGAGGCAAATTGGGAGAGGAAGAGTTGGTTGCATTGTGTTCTGAAGTCATGAATGCAGGAACTGATACTAGTGCCACTACACTAGAATGGGCATTACTTCACTTGGTGTTAGACCAAAAGATACAATCCAAGTTATATGAAGAGATTGTTGCATGTGTAGGAAAGAAGGGGAGCATAAATGAAGAACAAGTAGAGAAAATGAGTTATTTGGGTGCAGTGGTGAAGGAGACATTTCGGAGACACCCACCAAGTCACTTTGTATTATCACATGCAGCAACCAAGGAGAGTGACTTAGGAGGGTATACAATCCCAGCCGATGCAAACGTTGAATTTTACACGGCATGGGTGAATGAAGACCCGAGCGTGTGGAAGGATCCAAGTGAGTTTAGGCCAGAGAGGTTCTTGGAGGGTGATGGGGTGGATGTGGATGTTACAGGGTCTAGGGGTGTGAAGATGGTACCATTTGGAGCTGGTAGGAGGATTTGCCCTGCAATGACCCTTGGCACATTGCACGTTTACTTGATGTTGGCTAGGATGGTTCAAGCCTTCAAGTGGGTGCCTGTGCCTGGTTCACCACCTGATCCTACTGAGACTTTTGCCTTCACTGTTGTCATGAAGAACTCTCTCAGGGCACTCATCTTGCCTAGGTCATGAGGGGTACCCTTGGTAATTTCGTATCACTCTCCTCTTCTTCTATCTCTTATATTATAGTTCGGAAGGAATTGTACTTTTCATTTGTTATTACTTTCGGTACGTGCAGTCTGAATGTCTAGCTATATATCTAGTGCTATAGGTTAGGAACTTAAATGCTATTTATTGTGTACTAGGGTTTAAGGGTAAGAATTAATGCAAGAATGACGGTAGGTGGGGTGGGGAGTCTTTGACTTTGATGTCCTAAATTAGCAAATGGTCTGAACTGTGGTTTGACTATTTATTATTTGTGTTCAATGTTCAGTGCTCAGTTTATGTTTATGTTTATAAGTAGACGTTGTGTTTTTGTTACTTTGCTCACTCAAACACCTACTCAGCATGGTCCTTAATTGTGCCTGGAGAGGGTGTCCAACACGTGAACGTCAAATCTACTCTTCGCTTTGGATTTCGAGAAAAGATGGAGAGAGAAGTAGAGTTGGCACTCAACATGGTGGACACCCTCCTTAGGCTCTAATCAGTGCTCTCCCCCCCCCCCCCCCCCCCCCCCCAATCAGTGCTCTCCCCTCCCCCCCCCCCCCCCCCCCCCCCCCCAAACACACCAAATTGGATATTGGATTAGCTGGTCTTGTGACCAACATCCCACTTCAAAGCACATAACATTATTCACTTAGCCAATATAGTCAGAAGCACTTGGAGCAAACCTAGAGCATTAAGGACTTCAACTACCACATGAAGTTACCCCATCCAATTTTTGAATGATACTGGATAGTTTGTGTTTGTATGATGTTTTTTAACCAAAGTTGGGTCAGGCAAATTAATAATCACAATATATGGAAAATGTAATAAAAGAGAAAAACAGGATTTCCAATGGGATAGACAAAGGCTTTAACATTTCCATTATCATCAAGTTCAGCATCACTAAAAAAGACTTTTAAGCGACCACATTCTTGTTCCCCTTTGTTTTCTAATGTTTAACATTTAAAAGCACTAATTCTTAGTACTTTATCTATTGGCTATATTAGCCAAAAACTCTTTAGCACGTACTCGTGCGCAAGTTTGTAATATGGATTTTGTAGGTAAGTTTCGCTTAATATTTCTTAACAAAACTGAATACATAAATAAATAGAACTAAATTCTTCATCGATAGTTCAACATTGACAAAGTCAATTCACTCTTGCAAACTAATAGTGATCAAGGCTTCTACAAGTATGATAAGTAATAATGTGTCATTGACAAATCAAGAATGAAGAAATGAGCAAGCATAAAACAGTGTCACAATAATCGAAACAAATAACTAATGATTAAAGACTTAACAGAGTAGTTCAGCATAAGCGTTCAGTTTATAGAAATTTATGCTACTAACAACCGCATTAGCATGATGGATAACAGCAGCAAAAGAATATATGATACTCGATGAATGTATATTATGTCATTCCTGAAGATACTTTACATCAGCTATGATCTTCTTCGCCAAGGATGTTATCAAGAGGATTAAAGTCCAGCATAATGTTCCAGCTAAGAGTCAGAACCTGAGCTGCATTAAAATAAAGAGAACAGACTTTATGTTAGAAACAATAGCGTATTATTGGTAAACTTGTATATCATGCATATTGTGAAAATTTTCAACCTCAACTTTATCTTTTTTATCAATCAAAGGTTGTCACATAATAAAACTTTTCCTTCGGATTTTCTCATCTTCTACATGTACATGCTTTATCATTTTCGAAGTTCAAGCACAAAATCCAGAGGAATTCACTACACCAAATTGACATTTTTGTAACAATCCAAAAAACAGTAACACTTTTGAGCTATAACAATCTGCAAAACAATTTTACACATTTTCACAAACAAAGTGATTCAATAATTGTATCACCACAAATAGTATGGGCTTACAAATGATGTTATTCATGGTGATCTAATTTACTGTATCACTTTTTTTTTGTGTAGTTAATTTTCATTTTGTTGACTAAATTTAATTTTGACTTGAAATTGTTTGGTGAATTGTAATAGCTCAAAAGTGTTACTATTTTTTTAGTTGTTACAAATATACTAATTTGGTGTAGTGATTATATTTCACTCACTATCTCTTGATGCACTAGCTATTCACGTATTCAAAATAAATTAATGCTGTTAAGTTCATAAATTTATTCTTGTCCCTTGTGTGTCCATTTCCAAATAATCTGAAGGCATGGATCAAAATTTAACTTAGATGTTCTCGACAGAAACACACTGCTTATCACGTATGGGAACCCAAACAGTTTTTGTAAAGCCACTGCAGTCTGTGGTCATAGCATAGGCATCTCACTAGCCTATAACTTAAAAAACATCTAATATAAAAGTTAAATATGATAATTGTGTTTTTCTAGAATGAATAATAATAATACAGAGGTGTCCCTTTTATAGGGCTAATACAATAATCTAGATCCTATAGTTTTCTAAACTAATGTTATCCTATCTTCCTGATTAAGCTTATATCAATTACTTCCTAAACTATGATTATCCTATCTTCCTGATTTAGTACATATCAGTTACAATATCTTAACATATCTTCCTGATTGTGCATTTTGTAGGAATTCAAGTACAAATCTCAAATTATGCATGTAGTGGCACAATAAGGCTAAATTCATCAACTAGAAGGCCCAAAAGGAATTCGAATGCATTTATCAGGATTAAAGAATTTTAATCTCAATACCCATGAAGTCAAGTCCACAAAGCAACAACTACGGATCTTGAGAAAATCAATATGAAGATTTGGACGTCCACATGGCCAACTTTATCATAAAAAATCTCTACAAGACATGTTTCCTTATTGAATTCCAACACCATTCCTTGTTTCACTCAACCATTCCTTGTTTCATTCAACCATGTTTTATTGTTTAACTCAAACCATGTTTCCTTGTTTCACTCAACCATTCCTTGTTTCATTCAACCATGTTTCACTGTTTAACTCAAACCATGTTTCTTTGTTTCACTCAAACCCTTTTTACCTATAAAAACCCCATACATTGAGTTCATAGGGGATAGTTTTTCTTTGATAGTTTTTTTTTTAGAGTTTTTTAGTTGTAGTTCTTGGCTTTATATTTTTACTTGGGAGAAAAGTGCATGTACTACAGTTTAATTTCATTGAAGAAGTAAGTTTTATCTTTGTTTTTCTTTTTTCTTTTAGTTTAATATTTATTTTAACCATAAATTATTTTTGCTATTATCTTTATTCTTCAAGTTGAAAATAAAATATTGTCTTCTAATCCACGTGAAGTAGTCGATAACCCCTACTTCCACTATACATTGTTGAAATGTATTGCAGGTTGAAGGAAAAAAAATAAAATAAATAAAAACAACTATATTTCTTTGATTGATGTCGAAAATCATGCAACGACATTAATGTCGGTTTTTGGCATCAATCAGCATACCTCTGGAGAAAGACAAACCCCTCTGGAAGGGACAATGACGTCAGATCGGCGCCCAGAGTGAAAAGCACCAGATCTTCAGGAATCCCGTATGTTTTACAAAAAACTTCTAGACTCGACTCGGAAAGAGACCTCTCCTCAAAATACTTGCGGCCCTTAGCGAGCGGTTCATCAGAAAGTTTATTCATACCCGCCATGAGAGATTGAACAAGCTTTCGATTACGAAGGTTGAGCAAAGTCAAAAGCATGGGATGCAATACTACAAAACAAAGTCTCTACGATCGAAAGAGTAAAGAAGCCAAACTCCGCAGAGAGGAAATCTATATAGAAAACAGAACTCTTGCCATTTTCTCTTTTGAGCAAATGCACGCCCAATTAATGAAGTTCACCGCTCGAGGGAACGACTCAGACTCAACCATCATGACTTCACAGTTGCTTCATGAAATGATTTGGAGGGCCAGTGAGCTGGCCCACCAACTCGAGGGGAGTAGCTGATGATACATCAAACCATCCTCTTATCAACACTGTAAGCGTGTCATGATAATCTCATCAACAGAACAAAGCAGGCTTGAATGAACGCTCAATCCAACAAGGCCTATACACGTTAAGCCCACGATTGGCAGGATCAAAAAGGTCAGATCCAAATTGCAACATGCCTCTAAGCCCACACGTCATGCGGTCAAACCTAATACTCGTAAGCCTTGATAAGGCAAGTATCTGGAAGATCGACCCAAGAGAGGCAGGCCAACAATATTTTGGTTCCGACTAGGAAACAAATACTGGAGTATAAGTCGGGCAAGGAAACTTTCTTACATGGACAACACTCGGAAAGGAAAACCTTTCCCGCAGATCTAGGAACACAAGTCGTGTAGGGAAACTTCTCTACATAGACAACTCCCAATAAGGAAAGGATCTCCAGCAATATCTCTTTCTCTAAACTACGTCACCAAAGGTCAAGTCGAACAAGGATTCTCACACTATAAAAGGGAGATAAGGTCTATGAACAAAGGTACGCTACACAAACCCAATTTACAACTTTAAGCCTCTCCTAAGCCTTATCTAACTTAAGCATCGGAGTGTCATCGGCTACCACAAGGTGGTCTTTCGCTCATGTGTGTTCCCTGTGCGGGTCTATGTAAAGGCTAGGAATGAGAACAGAAATCGACTACATCACACGGTCTTGAAGGCAAGTCGAGCAAAATATTGAAATCCATGGCGAAATGGGAAAGAATAATAGCAAATATTATTCTTTCCACAGGGATCATGGCCACAACACCAAAGACTGCTACAACCTGAAAAATGAAATCAAGCACTGAGTTCAAAATGACGATTCAATGAAATCATCGGGCTGCCTAATAAACAGCCCAGGGGGAAATAAAAGGCGGATACAACTACGTGATCAAAAGAACAACCCAGAGAACTGATATACGCCCTACCATGCGTAGCTGGAGGAAGCAAATAGTCAAGCCAACCGAATAAACAATCAATAACATCACCCACTCGAGCTGATCTATATCGAAGTAGGAACACTAATGCCAACAAACAAGATCAGATAAATCAATACGACAACTCACAATGAGGAGCATATAGATATTTTCACTTCAAATGGGGGCCAACCAACTGAGATAATCCGAAGAACTTACTGAAAACTACGAGCTTGACCAAAATTATCCATGACAAGGCCAACAACGCCTCCCATATTACCGACAACAAAATTGACGCAAAAAACCTTGTTTCGACGAATGAAGCATTGGTAGCAGGTATTGATGTGAGCATGATTGGACAATTTTGGGCTCGTTCGAACCAGCCTGTCAAAGGCACACACCCAGTGATTCGTTCAAGAAGCATTTTGAGTTTATTAGCTACCTCACGACAACAATATACGAATATCAAATCTACATAAGATCATGAAGGACAAAGTTACAACAAACAAGTTAAGACCAGTCAAGGTAGAACAAATCGAGCAGCAGTCAGAAAGATGCAATGCGGACTCTACAACATAACGCAACTTTATGAGAAAAGACTGACTATTATTGCTATAGTTGTTAATCACCCAAAATGGGGTTATCAATAAAATTCCGAGTTCAAAACTCTCCATTTTTCTCCTAAGCAATAAAATTGAGGCATCAAAGCTAGACAATGAAAAGCGATGGCATATCAAGCCACAAACAACGGGTCAAGACACATACGTCAGACACAAAACTTCTAGTCTGATCAACCACGAAATCAAAGTTGGGACAAATAAGTCAACTTACTCAAATAAACTTTGGGTTGACCAACAAAATAAAAGTGGGGACGGATATGTCGACTTACTCAAATAAACTTCGGGTCGGCCAATGAAGTAAAAGTGGAGACGGATAAGTCGACTTACTCAAATAAACTTCGGGTCGACCAACGCGTCAGACCAATGAAGTAAAAGTTGGATATATAAGTCAAGTTACTCAAATAAACCTTGGGTCGACCAACGTGTCAGACCAATGAAGTAAAAGTTGGGATAGATAAGTCAACTTACTCAACTTATTCCGGGTAGACCAACGCGTCAGACCAATGAAGTAAAAGTGGGGATGGATAAGTTGACTTACTCAAATAAACTCTGGGTCGATTAACGCATCAGACCAACGAAGTAAAAGTTGAAACGTACGAGTCAGCTTATTCGGGACCAACGAAGTTGGGACGAGCAAGTCAACTTATTCAGCACTATATAGAAAGACTATACATATAAATCAAGATGTTATACAGGCCTTCTGGTCGATCAAAGTATAAGACCAAAAAGCAAAAACTGGAGATACGTAGGACGACTTAGTTAAACAAACACGACAGACCTAAAAGTAAAAAGGTACGAGCCAATTCGCTCAAAAAACTGTCCAATCCAGCCAATAATTCAAAACATGAAACACATTGGCATATAAACTAAGACCTATTAGAGCAACCAACACACCCGATCACAAAATGAATACGCAAAATAGAACAAAAACGTGTGGAGAGTGAAGTGAGTACACTTATCATATACGATGAGTCACCACAAATGATGCAAAGTGGAAAATAATATAAAAGGCAATACAACATTGTCAAAATGAAAGGTTTTTCATTCATAAAATCACTCTGTTACATCTGGAAAAAAAGATAGTACATTCGGAGAAGAAAATGGAACATCCGGAGAAGAAAATAGAAAATTCAGAGAATAGACAGTAGAAGTAGCAAGAACATCTGATGGAAGAGAGTCAACAACACCAGTGGCAGGAGGAAACACATTTCTCCCTTGTACAGCGAGAATAGATGATGAAGCCAATATAGAAGGGTGAGGAAATGACTATTCTTTGTCTATGAGATCTCTTGGGGGATCCGGAGTATTTTCCTCACCATCTTCATGCTCGAAGACATGATCGATCAAATAACGATACTCGGACAAATCAACACCAAGCCCCTCGATATAATCGAGAAGTTCAACCCATCCGTCAACAACTTTCTTCCAATCCTCCACCTCCGCAATGTTCAGCCTGTCTTTCTTTGCAACAAGCTTGTTCTTAGTAGATATAAGTTGCCCTTCGGTAGTGGTTAGCATGGTGGAGATATCTGACTTTACTTCATCAAGCTCAATTACTAATTGCCCCACCCGCCCTTCAGCAATTCTACGGCTGACAAATTGCTCAATCATAGAACGCAAAACTTCATCACGGCCAGATTTCTCGATAGACAACTCCTTTTCCAACTCGTTTAGTCGTGCGTGAACCCCGTCCAAAGCAGTCGTCAAAGACTCAAGCTCCGTAGCAGACCGATCTCGCCCAACTTTCATTTCCCTCAAAGATTAGCTTATTAATTTAAATTAACAAACACTTGATGGAGTTTTTATTAACCTAAATTATTAAGTTAATAAACCCTAATTGTAATACCGCAAGTGCACAGCCGTCTAACTGGTAGACAGTGGCAAATACGGGTCGATCCCACGAGGATTGACGAGACAGTTGAATTCTAAGACTTATTTGAACTAATTTAGAGTTGGGGTTACATCAGATGTAAATTACTAAATTAAGACAATGAAATTGACAACTAAAAATAAACTGATAAGATGATAGAGAGTGAACCGAGACATCGAATCCACCACAGGTTCTTCGAGATTTGTGTAATCCAAATTATTGTTTTCAAGAATTAACACGACTAATCTAAAAATTAATCTAAGTTTGCAATTGATTTCAGCAAAGGTATAAACCTCTAGCATTGCGTGTCTTCTTACGGCACACACAATCACAAGTTTATTTTAACTAATTCTGAATCCGTAGCATTGCATATCTTCTTACGGCATACACAATCACAGATTCAGATTAATTGATTAAAGCAGGCTTTGAATATCAATAACGGGTACTTCTAACTATCGACTAGTCTAGATAATTAATCCGAATATAATCGGTGAAAGTAAATTATTGAAACTCATAAATCAACTGTGTTTAACGTTCAAGTATATAGAAAACAATAAATTCAAATACAACAAACTTTAGGAAACTCTGTGGTTTCATCTTCGCCTCGGTGCGGGGCCTAGAATATCATGGTGGCGGTGGTCACAACACTGGTATAGGTAGAATCCATCTCAGTACAACTGCGAATCCCGAGAAAAATGTTGCAAATGCACTGTGGTGGTACAGAGCAGAACCGTAGGGTGCAAATAACCAACTAATTTGAAAATCAGTTGGTTCCTGCCAGAATTCGCGTACTGTCTTCTCCAGCGAGACGCGCCGCTGCTTTTTCTTCTTCCGTGCTCCTTGCGAGCGTATTCTTCCTCCGTTGAAGCTCTGAAACCTGCAAGAGAGAAGGAGACAAAGTAGGGAGATACGAGAGAGGAAAGAAAAGGACGAATGGGAGAGGAGCAGGGGCGGTGAAATAGGGAGGCGCTCCCTGTTTCTGTTGCTGCTTGCGAGCTCTGTTTCTCCGGCGAGCTCCGGTCCTTGCAAAAGAGAGAGTCCCGAGAGGAGGATGAACAGAGAGATGCCAAAGGAGGAAGAGGGAAAGAATGGAGGAGGGAGACAAGGTGGTGGAGCTCTGTCACGAGATGGTGGTGTGCGTGGTTTGCTCTGTCGCTAAGTGATGGTGGCTTGGCCGGTGGTTTGGACGGTGATGTTGTGGATGGCGAGGTGAGGTACGCTGCCTGAGAGAGGTTAGGAAAGTGGAGGAGGTGGCGGCTGATGGTGGTGTTGGCGAGGTGACGGTAGTTGCGACAGCAACGTGGAGTGAGGTGGCGGCGATGGCGGTTGGTTAGTGGTGAGAGACGAAGGTCTCTATGTCTCTGCCAAGTTGGAGAGGGGAGGAGTGGTGGCTGGAAAAAGAGAGGAGGAAGAAAAGAACGTACCAGCCGATAGGTTTTCTCCAAAAAGGGGAAAACCTAAATAGGGTTCTCCTATTTTCTTGGGCTTGGGTTTTTAGGTTAGCTTTTTGGGCTTGGGCTTGGGCTTAGGTTAAATTAGGTGGACCTAGGTTTGTTTGGGTTAGGTTTAAGTATGTAACCCTCTACTTTGTACCACCACTAGAATCGATCAATTAATATATTATTTCCTCAAATTGTCGCCTTTATGCGATTTCATTGTTCACGCTCAAATTCCTACAAAAACATGAAAATGAAATAATTAGAATAAAATATACTAATTGAAACACTAACATATATAAATTAAGGGATATATTATGTAATAATTAAGGGATATATTATGTAATAATTACGTGAATATCAAATACCCCCAAACCTATATTTTGCTAGTCCTCGAGCAAAACAATGAAAATAAAATTCTAACTCACTTTCGTAGGAATCATCGGTTGCACTTACCTTAAATGTTCAACAAGGCTTTAAACCGCTAGATTACCTCTAGTAGACGAGTTATAGTCTCGTGAGGGTTTCCAGAAATGTTACCCACAAACATTATGACTCAATAAATTTCCAAAACATGGTAACTTGGTTACTCGATCTATTATTCTCAGAATAATAATCTAATTGCCAAAATTTTCATAAAATAATTAACATTATCAGAATAATATATCAACGAGTCTAACAACGATTTAATAGTACCCAAAGGTTAAATAAATTTCATCAATTATTCTTAACTCGAAGTGTGTGTGTGCATAGCCTTATCAACATAACTTTTTTTTTTCTCAGTAAATATACAACTAGATAACCTTCGACTACAAATCTCTTTTGTCACTTAGAAATGAATCACTCAAAGATTGGTTAGTTATCACTCAGTTTATATGTGAGAAAGAGAATAAATTATGGAAACACAAATATCTCACATATAATAATCATGAAAAACAGACTTTTAAAATAATGAAATGAATATGATCTCATGGACAGGAATATCAATTACTTTGAGAATGTTGAATCATACGCCATAGTTCTTGTCTATTTAATCTCCACATCTATGAACCAGACCTTTACTTAAGATCAATTAGGTCTTTATTAGGTTGTAATGAGGCTTAGATTTTGGCTAACATGAATGAAAAAAGATACGAGAAAATTCTCTGAGAATGGATACACCATTTAATAAACACGTTGGGCTATGAAGAATAAACCATTGTTGTACACCATTAATTTTTCTTCCTTCAAAATTCTTCATATTTTTTTTTCGAAGTATCAATCTTTTTTTTTTTTTTCATTTATCTTTTTTTTTTTGACATGCTTTCCCCTTCTGCACAATAAAACATTTCAGTCCCGAGGATTCATGGAATATTTAGTTTCAACTCTTTTTATTTGTCCATTCCAAAAATATATCAACCATACACATTATTAGAGACATTGAGCAAGGATAAAAATAGTATGGGATATTACCCCTTAACTGGAGTAGGTACTGGAGATGAGGTTAGCAAAGAAAAAGTCTATTTAAAGGCTCAAAGGGCTGCAAACGGATATTTATCATTATGTAGGCTAAAAGGCTAAAGAACGATTCAAAGAAAAAAAATGTCTATATCACTTCTTAAGCTCTAGTCAGTATTATGACATCTCAATTAAATAAATCAAGAAGTTCTAGTGCAATAATTCAATTTTAACGACATTCTCAAAGCAATCAATATAAGAAACAAGAATAATGAGATTATCAACGAGATAATGCAGATTCAAGAAAAGTCAGAGTTTATTTAATAACCCTAAAAAATATAGAATGTCTCAAAACTCACAAGGGTTAAGTCTCCACTATTATTCCAAGGTTTTATAGTTAATATCTTATTGATTAACTTCAAATTATGCTAACTTGGCTTATAGTGCAAGAATGGTCGAGTCGAAAAATATCATGAAATATATTTAACTTAAAGATAATATCAAACCATATGTTTTCTTATTGATATATAAAAGTGACAAGTGTAAGCATGCATTCCTAAAATTTTCAGGCATACTTGAAACACACATCCTCTTCATTGGAAAGGAACTTAGATTTTGAATGCATTTTCAAATCCAAAAATTTTCACACAGTCATAATTAACTATGTATTCAATGGAGATTGAGTAGAATACAATAATAAATAGTGATATATATTTTAATTCAAAATTTTTGAAAAATGCAGAAAAACTCATAAACCTCACCCCCAAACCTAAACCAAACATTATCCTCAATGTATAAAATGATGATTATGACAAATGCAAGAAAAAAAAAAGATGAGAGTTAGAGTGATATTACCATGGGAAGTTTTTACCAATTTCGACGAAATCGTCCACCAATGAACGCTCAACAACATAAGAACTGTGGACTCATCATAATAAATTGATAAAAACAATACACGACACAAAAAGATTTACAAATGAAAAAAAAACTTTACATGTATCAGTTGTAAGTCAAAATTGTTACTGAGCTAACGAGTATGAGTAAAATGCAACTAGAAAGAACTCGAAAATCAATCCAGACTAACCATAATGACACAACTGAAGTTAGGTTGCCTCCTAGGAGCGCTTGGTTTAACGTCATCAGCCCGACATATATTCTTCCTCATAAATGATGTACCATGAAATGACGAGGAAGAACATAATGAACACTCCCCCAAACCTAGACACTTAGTACATGATGTTGACTAGATCATATAGCAACAATCAAACAAGTTGAGGATTAGTCCAACATATAGTAGCACCCACATGTAGCACAACAAAAACTAACACATCCCTAACAAAATCATAGAGAAAATGCATACGAACCCACGGTCGTAAAGAAGTCATAGGGATCTGGAGCAGAAAGTCGTCACCAACATGGATATCCAACAAATGACTTTTTCCTACTCTTAAAAAAGTACATCCTATGTCTGGTGAAGATTGAATGTGTTGCACAATAGGATGGTCAAAATTAAAATCATCCCTTAAAAATAAGGGATCCACATAGGTAGCGTCAATCACTATTAAAGGGATGGAAAACGGTATGTCTATAGATATATCAAGTGGTACAGACTCATCATAACAAAATGAATTGCATAAAGAGGATGAGCTAGACATCTCAACAACACCCCCAAACCTGAAATCAACACTACCTATGGGATGTATTCTCTCCAAAGAATACTGATGATCAAACTTCATGTAAAAGTCACTAGGAGGACATATGTCTAATGGGTCATCATGAAATGGCGAAAAAGGGAATGGGTCAGAAAGCCCAATAGTATCAGCATAAGGGTTCAGTTTTGACTCACTGAGTGGGAGGAGTTCCAGTTTAGGCTTCCATGTGTAACCTGGATCCATAATAGGGGTTGAATCAAGCAAAGCATTCACTTCCCAAATGGAATCATCAATATCGAAGTCTAAACCGAAGTGAGTCAAACATGCTGCTAAGGGATCATCTGATATAGACTGCAATAAGGAATTCTCCACCGAACTCTCAATCATGTCAACTTCACAAACATCCTCGGGCTCGAGAGGTTGTTGACTAACATTAAAAACGTTGAGTTCGACGGTCATGTTACCAAATGACAATTTCATAATTCAATTCCTGCAGTTAATAATGGCATTGGATGTGGCCAAAAATGGTCGACCCAAAATGACTGGAATGTGACTAGAGGGATTGTGATCAGGTTGTGTATCAAGAACTATAAAGTCCACAGATCGACCTTGATAATCACATCCTCTATAACACCACGGGGGACTCTGAAAGACTAATCGTCCAATTGCAATAATACTCTAGTCGGTTTTAACCCACCGAGACCTAATTGCTCATAAACAAATTATCACCGATAATACAAAAAATAGTCATCCAACCGGGATCCCTATACTTAGGCGGGGTTCTGTGTTGAATAATTGAGCCCACTTGCTCGGTGAGGAAGGCTCTCTTTTGCACTTGGATTTTTCGCTTTTGTATGCAAAGATCCTTCAAAAACTTTGCATAGTTAGGAACTTGCTTGATAGCATCGAGTAATGGGATATTTATGTGAACTTGTTTAAAAATTTCCATTACATCGTTTACACTTGTTCCTTTCTTTGCCGGAGCTAACCGTGATGGAAATGGTTCCCTAGGCAAATAAGATGCCTGAGTGGGGTCAGAGTCAAGAGGCACATCTTTAGAAAATGAGGCTTTATCAGCCTCCTTGTCAGATGGAGATGCAACCTGCGTTGACTTAGACGGAGATGCAACGACACTCGAATCAGGCACTTGTACCGGATTGTCAACCTGTTTTCCACTCCGAAGGGTAGTAATAGATTGGACATCTTCATGGTGTGACTCAGATGTACTACCAACTGCGAATTGACCCTTTGGGTTTGGAACAGGTTGACTAGGAAATATCCCTGGCTCTTTCTCATAAAAGGACTGAGTAATCTTACTCACTGCTATCTCAAGTCTATTGAGGGCTTGAGATTGGTGTTGAGTCGTAGCTTTCAACTAAGATATGTCCTTAGAATGTTGTTCAATTATACTTTCTGAGCGCTGCAAAAATCGATTAACTGTTTCCTCTAAACTTGATGTGTTGGATGGGGGAACTTTGTTAATGTGGGGCCTAACAAAGCTAGAGGCTTGAGGAACCTGGGAGACAACAACAAGTCCCCCTTGGTGTGGGCCATGGGTCCAGGAGAGACTTGGATGTTTGGCAAACCATGAATTGTAATAGTTAGGTTGCAGATTATTGCCAGGTCGCTGCATCGCATTAAAATAGTTGACTTGCTCGGCATAGTATGCAGGATAATCAGTTTGCAAGTCACAATTAGCTATTGAATAACCAGGACTCGAACATGCATCACAGACTTCAGATAAAGTGTTTGCGGGAAGTATAGGTTGACTCAAATTCAAAAGTGCATCTATATTTTGAGTCATGGTCATAACAGTCGTCTCTAACTTTGAGGCAGAAGGGGGGCAAAACTCTTTGCATTTGTCTCTAACTTTAGCTATTAGATGGTTTGAGTTCGAAACTATTTGCATTTGTCTCAGGTAAGACAATGCAAGATGGAGCACTACTAGGAAGAAGGGCGAAATAATCCTTAAAGGCCTTCCCCTCAGCCATCTCAGTGGATAAGGATGATGAACCTAAATAGGTAATGGGGACTTCAAAGAACTCCTTGAATTCTTGTCGGACAAGTCTACTCTTAGAATCACGTACCCTGGTATGCATAAACTACTGGATAACAAAGGTTCAAAGTCAACACTCCTAAACAGGCTTCAATTTTTAATTTTTTTTTATTTAATGCAAGCCTAACCGCTATATGAAGTTGAGCTAACTCCAAAAAAATTAAAAACAACGGGACCCCCTAATTGACACCTAAATGATGCACAAACAAAATGAATGCGGACTGAAATTTAATTCAATTTACCTAACCGTGGGAGAGGCACGGTAATTTCCTATCAATCCGCCACTACATAATTGCTCTTACTTCTTTTTGCACTCTTGTTGCAGGTTTAACCGGCCTAAATAAACAGGCTAATTTGACCCACTTGTAATAACCACAAGTGCACGGTGTCTAACTGGTAGACAACGGCAAGTACGGGTCGATCCCACGAGGAAGGTGGATTAAATTGAATTTAATAATTTAATTAAACTAATTTGGAGAAAATGGGGGTTACAGTATTTAAAAATCCGAGTTAAACAAAAGTAATAAAAATAACAATAAATAAACGAAAAGAGTTGGAGGGAAACCATAATTTGCAAAATATTTTTCAAGCTCCTAAAATTATATTCAAATAAATGACTCTAGCAATGTATAAAATCCTAGCATTAATTGTCTTTTTAGGGCACAATTAATCACAAGTTTAATTATTCAATTAAAACGTGCTTGATTTATAACTTAATATTTTTTTAACAACCTAAGATGCATGACATATTAGGTGAAAGTAAAATATTATAAATCGCAAATCAGTTAATATTAATCATGGAATAATAAAGTAAAATGAAATTAATTCTAGAGTTTGAGACTTAATTCACTGTGGTGTTTCAGAGCATTCGGCATGGTGCAAACAGGAACAGGTCCAGTGTCGCTCAGCAGATCCCAGTGGGTGCAAATAGTTATGATCTTTCTCGGCTGAGGTGCTCTCAGCAAGGTCCACTGGGTGCCAGTAGCGTCAACTTGATTTAAGTCTCTGTGGTGGTGCATGGTGCAGCCGGTGACGGTGGTTGAAGATGAAGTGAAACAGGGTTGTCACGCCCCTGTTTCGGTGGAGTGAATGAGAGAAAACAGAGATGGATAGGCTGTGGGTGGTGATTTTGCTTGGTTGGGATGATGATGAGAATCACAAATTGTGAAGAACAGGTTTTGGTATTCTGTATTTTTTTCTTTCCCTTTTCTTCTTCCCCTTTCTTATTCATTTCTATTGTATTTATAGATAATTAAGAAAATGAACTTGGACAAGTTAAGGGGAGGGTTCAATGAGTGATTTAAGGCTTAAATCAAACTAGAATCTTGGATAATTAAGAGAATATGCTTTGGGTTTTATGAAGTTTGAGAAAATGAACTTGGACAAGTTAAGGGGAGGGTTCAATGAGTGATTTAAGGCTTAAATCAAACTAGAATCTTGGATAATTAAGAGAATATGCTTTGGGTTTGAATGGGTTTGGCATTGGGTTTGGGTTTACGGATTTGGTTTTGGGTTTGGTTTTGAGTTTAGGTTATGGGCTTAGGCTATTCTCACCTCCACTTCCTCTGAAGTCACCGTCTGTGATTTATTCATTGCATTTTTCTTTGATTTCTTCGTTATTGCTCCGAATTCTACAAAAACACAAAAATTTAATAATTAATTTAAAATAAAATAAAACAAGGATTAACAAAAATATAATAAGAGGTAAAAAAATGTTATAATTATGTGATTATCAAATACCCCCAAACCTATATTTTGCTAGTCCTCGAGCAAAACAAAGAAGAAAATCGAAAAGAAAATCCTAACTCACTTTCGTAGGCATCGTCGATTGCACTTACCTTGAAAACGTGCAACAAGGCTTTGAACCCCTAGATTACCTCTAGGGGACGAGTTATAGTCTCGTGAGGGTTTCCAGAAAATGTTACCCACAACATTACTGAATCAACAAAACTTGGTCAAACAGTGTTTATTTTAAAACTTCAAGATATGCAAGAAACCAACAGTGTCATTTTCGTGTATCAACAAATCTCCAAATAATTTAATATTCTCCAAAAGTTAGAAAATTTTCATAATCATCATCAACTCAATGTGTGTGTGTGAAAAGCACTATCAACATAACTTTTCATTTCAAAGTTAAATAATGACTAAATCTCCTGTAGAAAGTTTGTTTTGACTTCAAACCTCTCATGTCACTCACAATAAAGCACTCAGAGATTTGGTATTTCACTCAGTTTATATGTGAGGAAAGAGTAAATAATGGAAAACAATCATCTCACATATAGTATTATGAAGAACGAACTTTTCAAGAATGGAACGAACATGATCTCATGGATAGGAATATCAATTACTTTTGGGAATGTTGAATCAAACACCATAGGTCTTGGTTATTAAATCTCCACATCTACGGAACCAACCTTTACCTAAGATCAACTAGGACTTTTGTTGGGTTGTAACGGGGCTTGGGTAATGGTTAATAAGGAATGTCAAAGGATTCTAACAAAAATTTCTAGGAATGTATACACCCATTCAACGAACAATTAGGGCTGTCAAGAATAAACCAATGTTGCGCACCATCAATTTTTTGTTCATTCTCACATCTTTATCCTCATTGAAGAATCATTTTTTTTCACATAGAGGATTTATGAAATATCTCATATTTTGCTCTTTAATGCCCTTTTTACACCAAGTATATCCATCCATACACATTCCTAGAAAAGTTGGGTAAAGGTTAATGGGTTAACAAATAAAAGTTATTCTAAGGCTCAAAAGGCTACAAAAAGGTTAATGTTATGGGTAAGTTAAAAGGCTAGTTAATGGTCTAAAGAAAAGGAAAAAAAAATGCCTAGATCATTTCCTAAGTTTGGGTCAGTATCATGACATCTCAATTGAATAACCCAAGAAGTTCTAGTGTAATAATTTAATTTTGATGTCATTCCCAAAGCAATTGATCAGAAAAATGAGAATAATGAGATCATCAACGAGATAATACGGACTCAAGAAAAATAAGAGTTTATGTATAACCCTCGAAAAAATAGAAAGGTTCAAAACTTTCAGGGTTAAGTCTCCACTATTATTCTAAGGTTTTCTAGTATATACTTCACTCATCAACTTCAAGTTATGCTAACATGGCTCATGGTGCAAAGATAATCGAGTTGAAAATTCTTATGAACTAGATCTAACTTAAGGATCATACTAAACTTTCAGTCTTTATCAATATACCAATATGTCAAGTTGGCTTGCATTTTCTTGAGCATAAAACATTTAAAATCCATTTTCATAATCGCAAAAGACCAAGTTTTCTTGACAGAAAAGCACAATTTTTTTTTTAAGAATAAGAAAAGAAAACACTACGAAAAATTCACCGACTCATGAACCCTACCCCCAAACCTAATCCAAACATTGTCCTCAATGTTTAACAAAATAATTCTGACAAATGAATTAAATAAGTACATGAGAGGAGGTTAGAACAGTATTACCGCGGTGAAGATTTTACCACTTTCCACAAGTAATCCACCGATGAGAGCTCAGAGACAAAAGAATTGTCGATTAGTTAATATAAATAGATTAAATACACACTCAACATGCACTCTTACAACAAAAGGTGGGTTGCCTCCCAGTAGCGCTTGGTTTAACGTCATCAGCTCGACAAAACCCAAAAGATCATCAATTCTGATACACAGGGTTCTCTAATAGAATCACATCAACCTTGACTTCTAATCGAGGTAACTCTAAGAATGGCTTAAGTCGTTGACCATTTACCTTAAATACATGGCCATCCTTAGGGTTAACGATCTCCACAGCTCCATGTGGGAACACTGCTTTCACAATATAAGGTCCAGACCACCGAGATCTCAACTTTCCAGGAAAAAGTCGTAACCGAGAGTTGAACAACAAAACTTTTTGAGACGGTTCAAAGGACTTACGAAGAATGGATTTATCATGAAATATCTTCGTTCGTTCTTTGTAGATTTTGGCATTGTGGTGCGCATCATTTCGGATCTCTTCCAACTCATTAAGTTGAAGCTTACGATGCGATCCAGCCTTGACCATATCAAAATTGAACGTCTTGATGGCCCAATAAGCACGGTGTTCCAATTCCACAGGCAAATAACATGCTTTTCCAAAAACAAGCCTATATGGAGACATTCAAATCGGGGTCTTAAATGTTGTTCTATAAGCCCAGAGAGCATCACTCGGACATTGAGACCAGTCTTTACGAGTTGGTCTGACTGTCTTCTCTAGAATGTTTTTAATCTCCCGATTGAAAATCTCAACTTGCCCACTTGGTTGTGGATGATAGGGGGTGCCAACTTTATGAGTGATGGAGTATTTTCTTACTAATAGCTCGAACGGTCTATTGCAAAAATGAGAACCACCATCACTTATAATGGCACGCGGAATACCAAAACGATAAAAGATATTATCTTTCAAGAATCTTACCACAACCCAGTGGTCATTCGTTTTACATGGTATCCCTTGTACCCATTTGGACACATAATCCACAGCAACAAGGATGAAAAGATTGCCAAACGAAGGCGGGAATGGTCCCATGAAATCAATACCCTAAACATCAAAAATTTCAACCACAAGAATATTAGTAAGGGGCATCATGTTGCGACGAGAAATGGAACTCATTCGTTGGCATCGATCACAAGTGGTGCAAAAGGCATGAGTATCTCGAAAAAAAGGTAGGCCAATAAAAACCACTCTGCAAAATTTTTCCAGCTGTCTTTCTAGAGCTAAAATGACCACCACAAGCTTGCTCATGACAAAATGAGATGATGCTGTGAAATTCAGTCTCAGGAACACATCTCCTGATAACCTGATCAGGACAATACTTGAACAAGTATGAATCATTTCAGAAGAAATGTCTAACCTCAGCAAGAAATTTGGATCTATCTTGTTTAGACCACTTAAAAGGAAGTTGACCTGTAACAAGATAGTTCACGATATTTGCATACCAAGGTAATTGGGAGTGAGAAAATAATTGCTCATCAGGAAATGATTCATTCAATGGTAAATATTCGCTAGATGACTCTACCAGAAGTCTAGATAAATGGTCAGCTACAACATTTTCCGAACCTTTCTTGTCCCGAATTTCAATATCAAACTCTTGTAGCAATAGGACCCATCGAATTAAGCGAGGTTTAGCATCTTTTTTAGAAAAAAGATACTTTAACGCCGCATGATCAGTAAAAATAATTACTTTGGATCCTATAAGGTAAGACCGAAATTTGTCTAAAGCAAAGACTGCAGCTAATAACTCTTTCTCAGTGGCGGAGTAATTAAGTTGTGCGTCTTGTAGAGTTCTACTAGCGTAATAAATGACATGTGGCTCTTTGTCCAATCGTTGTCCTAGGACAGCTTCGAGTGCAAAGTCGAAAGCATCACACATAAGCTCAAAGGGAAAGTTCCAATTAGGAGATTGGATGATTGGAACTGAAGTCAATAATTGTTTAAGCTTCTCAAAAGCTTTCAAACAATCTTCAACAAAAACAAAAACCGCGTCTTTAGCAAGTAAATTGCATAAAGGACGAGCGATTTTGCTAAAGTCTTTGATGGGTTTCCGATAAAATCCAGCATGGCCTAGAAAAGATCTAATTTCCTTAACCGTCTTTGGAGGCGGAAGACTCAAAATTAAATCAATTTTGGTTTTGTCGACTTCAATTCCCTTGTGTGAAATTACATGTCCAAGAACAATGCCCTGTCGTACCATAAAATTACATTTCTCCCAATTTAAGACAAGATTTTTCTCCACACATCTATTTAACACTAAAGTTAAATGATGTAGACATTCATCAAATGAATCACCAAATACTGAGAAATCATCCATAAACACCTCGAGGAACTTCTCAACCATATCGAAAAAAACACTAAGCATGCGCCGCTGAAAAGTAGCGGGTGTGTTACACAATCCAAAGGGCATTCTCCGATATGCGAAAGTACCAAAGGGACAAGTGAATGTGGTCTTCTCTTGATCCTCGGGTGCAATGGGGATTTGGTTATAACTGGAATACCCATCAAGAAAACAATAGTAATCATGTCCGGCTAACCATTCAAGCATCTGATCAATGAAAGGAAGAGGAAAGTGATCCTTCCTTGTGACCAAGTTCAACTTACGGTAATCAATACATACTCGCCACCTCGTGGTCATGCGGGTTGGTACTAATTCATTCTTGTCATTCTTGATTACCGTTACCCCTGACTTCTTTGGGACAACTTTAACAGGACAAACCCAAGGACTATCCGAAATTGGGTAGATTATACCCACATCCAACAATTTGAACACTTCGGCTCGGACAACTTCCTTTAGATTATGATTAAGTCTACGTTGCATTTCACGCGATACTTTGGCATTATCTTCGATATGAATGTGATGCATGCAAACGATTGGACTTATTCCTTTAATATCTGCGATAGTCCACCCAAGTGTTGTTTTATGTTCTTTTAAAACATCTAACAATTTTCCTTCCTGTTCTTCAGTCAATGCAGATGAAATAATAACAGGTAAGGTATTGTCAACACCTAAAAATGCATACTTGAGGTTGTCAGGTAATACTTTTAGGTCGAGCTTGGGTGGTTTTTCAACGAAAGGGACTTGTTTTGACAAATTGAGTGGAAGAGGTTCCACCCTAGGCTTCCATTTATAACTGGTTTCCATTATAGGGGTAGAGTCAAGCAAAGCATTGACTTCCCTGATGGAATCATTAATATCGAAGTCTAAATTAAAATGAGTCAAACAAGCCTCTAAAGGATCATTAAACTGAGGAAATGAATGTTCCGCCAAACTCTCAATCATGTTAACCTCAAAGGAATCCTCAGACTCGGGAGGTTGTTGACTTACATTGAATACGTTGAGTTCGACGGTCATGTTACCAAATGATAATTTCATGATTCCATTTCGGCAGTTAATGATAGCGTTGGATGTGGCCAAAAATGGACGACCCAAAATAACTGGAATGTGACTAGAGGGATTGTGAACAGGTTGTGTTTCAAGGACTATGAAGTCCACAGGGAAATAAAATTTGTCAACCTTAATGATCACATCCTCTATCACACCGCGGGGGACTCGGACAGATCTGTCTGCCAATTGCAATGTCACTTGAGTTGGTTTCAACTCACCAAGACCCAATTGCACAAATACTGAATATGGCAATAGATTAACACTTGCCCCTAAATCTAACAGTGCCTTCCCAATCATATGATCACCAATCACACATGAAATAGTCGGGCAACCAGGATCTCTGTACTTAGGTGGGGTTTTGTGTTGAAGGATGGAGCTGACTTGCTCAGTTAGGAAGGCTCTTTTGTGCACATTCAGTTTTTGCTTTTGTGTACACAAATCCTTCAAAAACTTGGCATAAGAGGGAACTTGCTTAATGGCCTCGAGTAATGGAATATTGATTTGAACTTGTTTAAAAATTTCATTATATCGTTGGCATTTGTTCCTTTCTTCGCCGGAACTTACCGCGATGGAAATGGTGTTCTAGGCATATAGGATGCCTTGGTGGGATCAGAGTCAATATGATGATCCTCTTGAGAAGATGACGCTTTATCAGCCTCCTTCTCAGATGGAGGTGTGACTTGCTTTGGCGTGGATTGGGATTCAGGATCAATCAAATTAGGCATTCTAATTTGGTTGTCAACTTGTTTTCCACTCCTAAGGGTGATGATAGATTTGACATCTTTATTGCGTGGCTGAGATGCACTGCCTATTTCAAATTGGCCCTTAGGATTTTGAATGGGTTGACCAAGGAATCTTCATGCTTTTCTTTCAGGAAAGGATTTTGTTATTTGACTCACAGTCATCTCAAGCTTTTGGATGGCTTGAGATTGTTGTTGAGAAGTAGCTCTTAGTTCGGTGATAGCCTGAGAGTTTTGTTCGAGCATGGTTCCTGTTCTCTGCATAAATTGGTTCAATGTATTCTGAAAACTCTGAGTGTTAGAGGGAGGTACATCTTGATTGAATTGAGGCCTATTGGTAGGAATTGGAGCTCGAGGAGCTTGAGGGATAACAACTGGGCCTCCTTGATGTTGACCATGGGCCCATGAGAGATTAGGGTGTTTGGCTAAACCTAGATTGTAAAAATTTGAGTGTGGATTATAACCAAATTGCCTAAAGGTATTGAATGCATTGACTTGCTCAGCAAAATAAGCAGGGTACTCATTTTTCAAATGACAGTCTGATGTGGAATGACTAGAACTTGAACATGCAGCACAAACCTCGGATGGAACATTGGTTTGGACTGATGGCTGAGACTTTTCCAAATATGCATCAATCTTCTGTGCCATTGTCATTACAACTGCTTCCAACCTTGAAGAAGGAGGAAGATGAGGAGTAAATGATGTATCCCTTACTTCATACAAACCACCCTTTTGCCTATCCAAGTATTTTCTTGAATAATCCCATTGTTGAGAATTTTCAGAAATAGATTCAAAGAATTCCCAATCTCATTAGCACTCATCTTCATAAGTGACCCACCACTAGTGGCGTCAATCATTCGACAGTTTTGACGGGTTAACGCGTCTTGAAAGTATTGAACCAAGCGCAACTTTTCAAAGCCGTGATGGGGACACCTAGCAATGAGTTCATTGAATCTTTCCCAACATTCATAGAAATGCTCACCCTCTTTCTGTTGAAAATTAGATATATCTCTTCGGATGGCATTTGTTTTATGAATAGGAAAATATTTTGTCAAAATTTTTTCTGATAGGGCATCCCAAGTGTCGATGGTTCCAGTTTCTAAGGAGTTTAACCATGACTTCGCCCTATCTTTTAAAGAAAAGGGGAACAGCCTAAGACGAACTGAATCATCAAAAAAATTGGGATATTTCAGAGTAGCACAAATGTCAAGAAACTCTTTGACATGAATATAGGGATCCTCTTTTTCTAAACCATAAAAGGAAGGAAAAAGGTGGATAATTGATGGTTTTAGCTCAAAGCTACTTGCAGTGGTCTCGGGTAAGACAATGCAAGATGGGGTGTTATTGGAACGTGGAGAGAAATAATCCTTAAATGCTCTTTCCCCAGCCATTTAAGTGGTCTCACTTGACAAGGAAAAAGATTCTAGAAGGTCAATGGGGACTTCAGACAACTCTACCGGATCCTCTCAAATTAGTCTACCTCTCGAATCCCGTTCCCAGAGACGCATAAACAGGTCTACACCAAGTGAGGTTTGAAATGTTTACTAACCTTAAAAAAAATCACGCACAGACTCAAACACAATCAGCAACCAATTGATGCACAAGAAAAAATGCCTCCCTAAGCAATTAGTGTTTTTGCGATTAATTATCATTTTATCTTTGGGGGACAAATTATTTATTATGTAATCTTTATATCAGAGCAATGGGCGCTACAAGATGATCCTAAGAGTGTATACTTTACACCACAAAGTTCAAAATCAGTAGGCTAGAGTTTTGTTTCAAAGAAACTGGATTATCGCACAAGAGAATGATGTCACAATGGTCCAATTAAGTACTTCCTTGTGCTACCGCTCTGTAAGCCAATAGATGTGAGAACGATGTGATGTTAAATGTACACTTGAGGCTTGTGTTCCTAACCCAAAACTATTAGTTACACCAATTCTTCTTGTGGATCGTAGCTTACTTATGACTCGGCGTACCAGGTAAATTACCCTTGTGGCAGTGGCCTCTAAGAGTTCATTGAATGATTAAACCCATCGTCACTTTTAGCTTTGGTCAACGCAAAATTTATTGGATTCACCTTGGTCTTGGTTATCTTATGAACACCGTACCTAAAAGATGGCTTTATCTAACTTGCTAACTGATTTTAATTATGTTTGGCTATTGGTTGCACACAGCTGGAGTGATGAGGTGGGGATATCAAGTCCCATCAGTTTCTATTTAGAAGTTGGGTCTGCTTATTATGAATTACTAAAGTTTAGCATCCACAATTGCAGAAATTAAACAACCAATCACACAATTTCAAACTATTACACAAAGCACCCTGGTCGCTAATATATTGCGTGTGATAGAAGTACTTACAGTGTGCGTATTCCGTTCTGAACAAAAAGTTAGCACAATTAAAAAAAATGTCCGACTTCTTTTTATTCGTTTCAATCAGCACACAAGCATATGCAATCAACTTACTAGTCTTGGTCTTAGAAGTCAGATTTCTAAATCATAAAAAAAAATTATTGGGTAACAATTAAAATTGTTTCCCTATAATTTCTTTTGACTTGGAAAATTTTGGGTTTTTTTTTAGGTGATTAAAAATGGAAAACAATAGAGTTTACAAAAATTATTACACCACACACTCGTAAAACGAGGTGAAAATAAAATTAAAACTCTCCTCACAAAATAAAAAAAATTAATTAAAATTAAAATTTGCTTGATATTTGCAGGATCGTCCAATTTCCTCGAGAAACGTGTATTCTGCAAAATCAAACAAATAACACGAAATGAGTGTAAAAAGAACTTAACAAAATAAAAATAAAATTTTATTTTTTTTAAAATTAGTGAAAATAAATCTTAAATTCAATTACACCGCTACCTTCCCCGGCAACGGCTCCAAAAACTTGATGCTAGTTTAACCGACCTAAATAAATAGGGTAATTTGACCCACTTGTAATAACCGCAAGTGCACGGTGTCTAACTGGTAGACAACGGCAAGTACGGGTCGATCACACGAGGAAGGTGGATGAAATTGAATTTAATAATTTAATTAAACTAATTTGGAGAAAATGGGGGTTACAGTGTTTAAAAATCCAAGTTAAACAAAAATAATAAAAATAACAATAAATAAACGAAAAGAGTTGGAGGGAAACCACAATTTGAAAAATATTTTTCAAGCTCCTAAAATTATATTCAATTTTTCTTATTATTCCAGTTTCAAATAAATGACTCTAGCAATGTATAAACTCCTAGCATTAATTGTCTTTTTAGGGCACAATTAATCACAAGTTTAATTATTCAATTAAAACATGCTTGATTTATAACATAATATTTTTCTAACAACCTAAGATGCATGACATATTAGGTGAAAGTAAAATATTATAAATCGCGAATCGATTAATATTAATCATGGAATAATAAAGTAAAATGAAATTAATTCTTGAGTTTGAGACTTAATTCACTGTGGTGTTACAGAGCATTCAGCAGGGTGCGAATAGGAACAGGTCCAGTGTGGCTCAGCAGATCCCAGTTGGTGCAATTAGTTCTGATCTTTCTCAGCCGAGGTGCTCTCAGCAAGGTCCACTGGGTGCCAGTAGCGTCAACTTGATTTAACTCTCCGTGGTGGTGCGTGGTGCAGCCGGTGACGGTGGTTGAAGATGAAGTGAAACAGGGTTGTCACGCCCCTGTTTCGGTGGAGTGAAGGAGAGAAAACAGAGATGGATAGGCTGTGGGTGATGATTTTGCTTGGATGGGATGGTGATGAGAATCACAAATTGTGAAGAAGAGGTTTTGGTATTCTGTATTTTTTTCTTTCCCTTCTCTTCTACCCCTTTCTTATTCATTTTTATTATATTTATAGATAATTAAAAATATGAACTTGGACAAGTTAAGGGGAGGGTTCAATGAGTGATTTAAGGCTTAAATCAAACTAGAATCTTGGATAATTAAGAGAATATGCTTTGGGTTTGATTTGGTTTGAGAAAATGAACTTGGACAAGTTTAGGGGAGGGTTCAATGAGTGATATAAGGCTTAAATCAAACTAGAATCTTGGATAATTAAGAGAATATGTTTTGGGTTTGGCATTGGGTTTGGGTTTACGGATTTGGTTTTGAGTTTAGTTATGGGCTTAGGCTATTCTCACCTCCACTTCCTCTGAAGTCACCGTCTGTGATTTATTCATTGCATTTTTCTTTGATTTCTTCGTTATTGCTCCGAATTCTACAAAAACACAAAAATTTAATAATTAATTTAAAATAAAATAAAACAAGGATTAACAAAAATATAATAAGAGGTAAAAAAATGTTATAATTATGTGATTATCAACTCTCTAGCTCAAAGTAAAATGCCAGTTCAAGAACTATTCCCAGATAGGATATGTTCCTTTACTCGACCACTTTAAGCTATCAAACGTCCAAAGAGGGTTCCTATGAACGTCACACCTGTCCTAGATAATTATCTTGCTACAAATTTTAAATAGTAAAGGTCTAAGTTCCTAACCCTAAAATAGATGGTGATTAACCTATCCGCGGGAGAGGGCACGAAAGTTTCAACTCAATCCTGCCACGATTCAAATTTTCATGCAATACTACCTAGAACAAGCTAAACACAAGTGATCACATAGAAACCGCGTGCAGATGCTGGGTAGAAGTTACCTCCAGCGTGAACCTCTTTCGGGTTTCTTGCGACGCCCGATAGAAGTCGATTTTTTAGAGTTTCCTCGCGAATCACAATATTTCACTTTGTTCCCACTTGAGCTCTTATGTGTGTGACTGCCTGCAAAAATAATTCAAACTCAAACAAATAAAACAAATAATAAACTAACTTGTAACACTGTTCTTAAAAAGAAAATTAAACCTAATTTATAAACTAGCAAAAACAACCCTAGATTTCGATTGTACCGTTACAATCCCCGGCAACGGCGCCAAAAACTTGATGGAGTTTTCATTAACCTAAATTAATAAGCTAATAAACCCTACTTGTAATACCGCAAGTGCACGACTGTATAATTGGTAGACAGTGGCAAATACGGGTCGATCCCACGAGGATTGACGTGACAGTCAAATTCTAAGACTTATTTGAACTAATTTAGAGTTGGGGGTTACAACAGATGAAAATTACTAAATTAATAAAGTGAAATTGACAACTAAAATTAAATTGATAAGATGATATAGACGAGACCGAGACATCGAATCCACCACAGGTTCTTCGAGATTTGTGTAATCCAAATTATTGTTTTCAAGAATTAACATGACTAACCTAAAAATTAATCTAAGTTCGCAATTGATTTTAGCAAAGGTATAAACCTCTTGCATTGCGTGTCTTCTTAGGGCACACACAATCACAGGTTTATTTTAACTAATTCTAAACCCCTAGCATTGCATGTCTTCTTACGGCACACACAATCACAGATTCAGATTAATTGATTAAAGTAGGCTTTGAATATCAATAAATGGTACTTCTAACTACCGACTAGTCTAGATAATTAATCCGGATATAATCAGTGAAAGCAAATTATTGAAACTCAGAAATCAATTGTGTTTAACGTTCAAGTATATAGAAAACAATAAATTCAAATACAACAAACTCTAGGAAACCTTGTGGTTTCATCTTTGCCTTGGCGTGGGGTTTAGAAGATCATGGTGGCGGTGGTCACAACACTGGTGTAGGTGGAATCCATCTCAGCACAACCGCGAATTCTGAGAAAAGGCTGCAAATGCACTCTGTCTTCTCTAGCGAGACGTGTCGCTACTTCTTTTTCTTGGTGCTCCTCGCGAGCGTATTCTTCCTCCGTTAAAGCTTCGAAGCCTGCAAGAGAGAGGGAGACAAAGTGAAGGAGATACGAGAGAGAGGAAAGAAAGGACGAACGGGAGAGGAGCAGGGGCGGTGAAACAGGGAGGTGCTCCCTGTTTCTGCTGCTGCTTTTGAGCTTTGTTCCTTCGACGAGCTCCGGTCCTTGCAAGAGAGAGAGAGGGTCGGGAGATGGATGAACAGAGAGAGACACCAAAGGAGGAAGAGAGAGAGAATGGAGGAGGGAGATAGGGCGGTGGAGCTATGTCGCGAGGTGGTGGTGTGCGTAGTTTGCTCTGTCGCTAGGTGATGGTGGCTTGGCCGATGGCTTGGACGGTGATGTTGTGGATGGCGAGGTGAGGTGCGCTGCTTGAGAGGGGTCAGGAAAGTGAAGGTGGTGGCGGCTGATGGTGGTGTTGGTGAGGTGACGGTAGTTGCGACAGCGACATGGAGTGAGATGGGGGCGATGGCGGTTGAAAAAAAAGAGGAGGAGAAAAAACGTAGAAGAAGAGAGACCCTTCTCTAAAAATGGGGAAGACCTAAATAAGATTCTTTTATTTCCTTGGGCTTGAGCTTAGGTTAAATTAGGTGGACCTAGGTTTATTTGGGTTAGATTTAGATATGTGACCTTCTACTTTGTACCACCGCTAGAATCAACCAATTGATCATTCCTTAAATTGTCGCCTTAATGCGATTTCATCGTTCACTCTCAAATTCCTACAAAGACATGAAAATGAAATAATTAGAATAAAATATACTAATCGCAACACTAACATATATATATTAAGGGATATATTATGTAATAATTTCGTGAATATCAATTGCCCCACCCGCTCTTCAGCAATTCTATGGCTGACATATTGCTCAATCATAGAACACAAAACTTCATCACGACCAGCTTTCTTGATAGACAACTCCTTTTCCAACTCGTTCAGTCGTGCGTGAACCCCGTCCAAAGCAGTCATCAAAGACTCAAGCTCCACAGCAGACCGATCTCGCGCAACTTTCATTTCCCTCAGAAAGGCCAGAGTAGCCTCAGCTGCCTTCTCTTGCTATGCACACTACGCTTTCACCACATCAAAATGACGAAGGACGTGAGAAAACACACACAACAGTGTTGCCAACTTTCTTTCAAGAGCAACCACCTGGCCACGACCAGCTTTGTATTCCGACTTCATCACCCCAGGATAAGTAAGGTGATTATCCCGTCCATGATCTGCTTAAGACCATAATCGAGATGACTGCCAGGATCCAGAACAGGCATCGAAGGTCGTTCCAACGCCCGCCTGTGCCATTCGTTGATCAACGTACGAGCTCCATCCTGCACGTCTAGTTGAATAAACCAACAAAACTTTCCATCCGATTTGATACGGATGTCTTTTGGGTTGGGCGCCTTCCAACTAATTTGTGAGTGAAGGATGCAGGGATTCGGAAGCACAAAGGAACCACCCCCAACTGCCAAAAGAGCAGGCGGAATACCGGTAACAACAGAAAAATTGCTCTTGCTTCTCGATGCGGAGTGGTTGTAGCAAGGATAGAACAAGTACTACTGATGGCAGGAGCAGAAATATCCAAACGAATGGGAGAAGAAACTAAAATCCTTGCCACGTCATTTACATGAATGGAAGGAGATCGAGGAGGAAGAACCCTGAAACTCATACCACGGTCAACGACCTCCTTAGACTGATCCATCACCACCTGGAGCATCTTGTCATCGATAACTCGAGGGTTATCATTAGACCATTCACTAACGTTGGGCGCATCATAGGCGGAAAAAAGCTTTTTTTTTCATTATCGTTCAACGGACGAGTAATTTCTTTTTTGCTTCTTTCCAGCACCAAGTTCATCTACTCGACCTTCTCGAAGGATAAGCGATCCTCTTTCACAACCTCCTTATCAGAAGAACTTGGACGAGGTGCAATCCGAGCAGTACCATGAGTAGAACTAGAAAGTCATTTCTTCTTCAGAACATGGCCAAGACTTATCAACAGTTTCATCGATTGGTTAGCAGGCCTTGGAAGCTTCATCTTCCTAGAAGTCAGGCCATCAACACCAATGCTAACAAGAGCATTGAGATCCATAACATCCCTGCTTGAGCTCACTTCCCCATCAATGCTAGCATCACTAACACCAACAAGAACGCGGACAACAATCTCCTCAGCTCAGGATTCAATAAGCAAAACCTGCTCCGCCTCGTTCATAGTGTACAAGCAACTATGTTCCAAGATGTCTTCAGAGAGAAATGCCTCCACGGGAAACACAAAAAGCCTCAAGAAACGGTCACTGATCATCCGCTCTTGCGCAGTTAATTGCATATCCTTCCATTTGTTAGGGACTCGAAACAACCACACTATCTAACGACCTTGCAATTTGAAGTAGCCAGAGCTAACAAAAGCATAAAACCATAATCTCGACCAGTCTCTGATGTCATCATTGAGCTTCCCAAAACAAATGGAAGAACGGAGGAAGCAAATGCCTATGGTCACCAGCAAGTCAACCATAAAATGCAAAACCTTAACAGTAAAGGGAATGCCAGAAAGAATGGCTCTCGCATAAGTAGAAACTGTAACCCTCCAACCAATAGGACCCATTTGAGCAGGAGGAATGCCCAAAATATTTGGATATTCCCAAAACAACTCTGGAACTGGGAATCGAAAACATGCATGGATAGAGTGCAATATACCCAGACCTTGGACGACAAGGACTATCGTTTTGTCTAGGTAAAACGATCTCGAGGTCGGATGGCAAATCATAATCAGAACGAACATTGTCCAACGGCGCCTAAGAAGCCTTCTTGGGCGAGAAGTAAGCTTTACAAGCAGCAAGCCTTTCACTGTCTAGTATATCGCTAGCAGACATCGTAAAGGAACGAAAGAGCAAGGAAAATGAATAAGGAGAAAGAAGAATAAGCCCTAATTTCAAAGATAGCGTAAAGAGATAAACAAATCAATCAATCCTCCTTTTATAGAGCCAAACAAAGAAAAAACTACTCATAGGACAACGTTCGAGATAAGATGACTGCACGGAATCCCAAAATATGCACGAAAAATGAACAGGCGAACAAGATATCAGGATACCAACTCACCAAAAGCTGCTAATAGCATTATATGCGAGGCAATGATGAATTTAAAAGTCCAACCGTCACCAAGTTAGTGGCCACGTCAGCATACACACTAACTAAATGGGAATAGCTAATGATAAAATAAATAAGACTGATATCACAACCGTATACTTAGCAGGAATCATCCATCACGATGATCAAGTACCGCAAAATTAGGCCAATTCATAAATTCGAAAAATGGAAAATCTGATCATAAAAGCCCACACAGGGTCCGTCAGAATAAATCTTAGTTAAAGACCCAAATCCAGGCCCAATAAAGTTTTCCCATAAAGAAGATGAATGACACAGAGAAAAAGAGTCGTGGAGGGAGTTACGACTCTGAAGATGTATCTTCATAAAGGATACCGTTACAAAGAACGTCTCATCTCGTTGCGCCTCACATGCTTAAATCACATAGGGAATTAACAACGACCATTATATAAGGTAAAATGAACACTCAACAAATGTATGCAACTTTAACTGAGTTTTGTCCAGATTTATCTCCATCTCCAATCGAGTTACTGATGTAAGCATCGGACTACTTTCTGCCACAAAAATTGTGGTCTTTGGCAGTCTAAAATTTGTTTTGCAGGTCACACTTGTTGTAGAACAGATTTTTGATCAGTATATATGTATAGATAATGTCTCTCATTTGATTTTAATTTTTTCTTTCTTTCTTAAAGATAATATGTATAGATGTCTCTTATTATCCTCCCCATCAATAATAGCCATGCTAATAGGCAGGCATATTTCTCATAAAAGTATTGGTTTTAGTATTATTGAAATATATGTGTATATCTGCATGAGAGAATAAATAAGCAGTACTTACAAATCCTCATCCACCTTTTGTAAACTCTAGTCCTACAATTTTGAACGTGCACTTGACTAAGTCATGAGTTGTTGGACGTATGGTTACTCCTTTACAATGGCACTAACTTATCCCAGTTCAAGGGCATCTAAAATATCATCATGGTTTCTAAGGCTTACAATTCAGGAAATGTAGCGATTACTCCACACCACCATTTCCTCTTTCTCACACCATTCTACTCTCCCACACCACCTACTTTCGTTCTCACACCACCTATATAAACAAAAACCCAAAAATAATTCCCTTCACCATTCAAATCGACAAACGGTTTCTCACTCTACAACATTAAAATCTCTTCCAAATCTCTCCCCACAGTCAAATCTCTTGCAAATCTCCTCCCTCTCCCTCGAAAATCTCTAAAAATCAAAAACCTTAAACCCTCAAACTCTCCAAAATGCAACAGCTAAAAAATGCCATTTCTCAAAATGCAAAACGCATCTCTCTTGCGACTCCAACTCTCCTGTAAGTGAGCCATCCATTCTATCTTTGGGTTTAGGATTTTGGTTTGAATTGTAAATGAGCCATCCATTGTTTGCTTTTGTGCATTTGTGTATTTCTTTCCATCTTTAAAGTAGAATTGTTTATGTTTTTTTTGCATTAATCGTTTAGTAATTGCGAAGGCGGATTTGGTGGTCACTAGGGCTCCAAATTGGATTTTTTCTTATTAAAATGTAGAAAAATGAGATATATAATGTTGTTTTAATCCAAATTGGCTAAAGTATTGCTTAAAAATTAGTAGAATTTATTGTACAAAAAACTTGTCTTGAAGTATTTGTTTCCTTTTAATTGAAGGTTTATCATGTCTTCTATTGGTCGTGACGTTGGTCGTAGATGACCCATGACAGTGTCTGCTCGAAAACAGAAAGCAGAAAAGGGAAAAGAATAGGTAGAAGAACGGAAAAAAATGGAACAAAATAGGGACAAATAAGTAAGGAGGAAAATGAAAGAGGAACAAATGGGGATTCAAATAGATCCTCAAGAAGCATATAGACAAGTCATTGTATCTCAAAGTCAACCCCAATCAGAAGGGCAAGCAGGTTCGAGTGGTGCGGGTGTTGGACATGAAAGTGAGGAGTTAGAGGAGCGTAAAAACGTGTCTGTGGTTGAGGAAGAGGCAGGGGATGATGAAGAAATAGTTGTAGAGGAGGGTAGAGATGCTAGACGAGACTCTTATCCCGGTGGTCCTGTGGATTGTTCCACATTAGACGATTACCTTGGCCATATTTCTCGTGCCATTTGGGATGGTGAGCCAATAAGTTAATTTTTTAAATTGGTTAAATTATATAAGCGTGTTATTTATATATATATTTGGACATTGAATTACTTAATTTATACATTTCTTGTATTTAGGAACGAGGCGTATTGCGGTGTCAACATCAATATAGGAACTTTACAGATTGGGATTTGAAACATGAGCCGAAAGAAGTAAAGAGAATGATCTACAATAGTGGTATGTATCCCTTGATTAAATATCGTAAGGTATGTCCTGATAATATGACCATTTGTGCTTTCATGGAGCATTGGCAACCTGAGACCAACACTTTCCACCTAACTTTTGGAGAGATGAGCATCACCCTGAACGACGTCTACCGTATAACTCATTTGCCGATTCTTGGTAAGTCGGTTAGAACGACGATGAAGATGACGGTAGATGATTGTGTTACATTATTGGTGGATGGTTTGGGGATTGCAAGTAAATCAGCAAATGTCCATGTTTGGAAGCATGAGAGATTTGTGGAAATGAAGTTTATTCAGGACCACTGTTGTAGACAGGCTACAAAAGTTGATTCTCTTGAAATGAAACAACAAGTGTGTTGGGGTTACTTGTTGTTTCTTCTGGGTATAACTATATTTGCTGATAAAAGTGAAATAAAGGTTTATATAGAATATTTGAAGATGTTGATGGAGGTGGATGATGTTAACAAGTATGCATGGGGCGTAACAGCTTTGGCAGTCATGTTTCGTCAGTTGGACGACGCTAGCAGAGAGGAACGCGACAAATTGCTGGATATTTGCCTCTTTTGGAGGTATGTTTCGAATTCTTTATTTTGTTACTTACCCTCATAATATATAAGAATTTTATAATGTATATTTATGTTGTTTTCGTTTATAGGCATGGATATATGATCACTTCAAACTCTGGGGTAATGCAAAGCTAACATGGGATGCTAGACTCCCAACCATAGCTAAGTGGGAACTCCCACAAATTGTAGGGGTGTTGGACGACCAAATCCTCACTCTTAGGGAGCATCTCGATGACATGTTTCCTGAAGAAATAAAAATGCATCTTGAAGTTCAATAAAATTTTTTGTATGTGTCATAATTAATAAGTTTTAATTATTATAATTCATAGGTACTTTGGGACACTTACGTGGAGTCCAAGGGAAACAATTCCCTTCATGTCATCACATGGTTCACAAGATGTTTGTTATACCTTGACATAGAATAACCCTATCACCTCGATAAAGTTATGAGACAAATGAGAAAGGTACAAGTCATCCCAATTCTTCCAATCCAAGCCAAAAGGAAAGAATAGAGCTCGATCTGGCAAATACTATTACGTCCAGTATGAGGTGTTGGCTTTGTTCGCTCGAATGTGGCATTACCATGTTGTGCCAAGTAACCAGCAAGGTGCCCCCGTGAAGCTTCCATGGGACTGTGCGGCAGATTACTTGGACTGGTTTCACCGCATTAGTCATCCCTTCATACAACCACTGAACAAGAGGAGAAGTTGTCCCCTAAGAATACATTTTTTTTTTCAAATAAGAGGGTAAGTATAAACATTTTACACTTATGTAATTTCAAAATTTTACATGGTTTGCACTAACATCTAATGTTTCTCTGCAGGAGATTGTCATTGTTCATGCTCGTAACTTGATCAATGCCTCTATTGAAGAAGAGGGAATGTAGACAAAATATTTTGCTCGCCCAGCAAAATAGAATACGGGATTTGTTAAATGAAATATCTACGCCCGTTACTTTGGAACAAGAGGAAGAAGAGCCTGACATACGCCCCAGTGTTGACAATGGTGAATTTGGTGGTGGAGGAAATGAGCATCAAACCAAATCAAGGCATGAACAAAGATTCTATGTTCTAAGGCGACAAAGATAGTCTCTTCATTTTGTAAACTTAAAAAAAAAAAAAAACAATTGGCTTATATATGTTTAGAAGCTTTAAGTTTTGTAAACTTCGAAAACTTCAGGTTTTTGTTTTATAACGAGTTTTGAGTTTTTACTTATGTTCGATATTGATTGTCTATTTGTTAAGATATTGAATGTGAAACTATTGTTGTAATATAGTAACAAATAATGCGACAATGACATAATTTGCAGAAACAATTCTTAGTAGAGAAAATAATTATTAGAACATAATGAAATAATTATCAGAAGAAATTATTTCATTATGTCCAAAAGTAAATTATGCAAACTAAAAGGTTTAAGTAAATAGGTTCGATGTGAAATCATGTCATAAAATGCGACATCATGTCAGAAAATGCAACATCATGTCAGAAAACAAAATGACAAAGTTTAGGTTCGATGCGACAATGCGAATAAGATCAGTAAAAAAAATTTATAAAAAAATCTCAGAAAACTAAGTTTCAAAAAAAAATGGCAGCATTTTGTTCTGTTCGCAGAGAACAATGCGGGGTTTGTGCAAAACCAAATAGGGTCCAATGCGAACCATAGAGAGTAGTGCGGATTTTTTCAAAAACCCCGCAGGGAACACTGCGAACAGAGAGCAATGCGAAGTTCTTTAAAAACCCCGCAGGTTTCCCCGTGAACAAATTTTTTTTCAATGCGGGAAGTTTCAAAAAGAAATTGTTCGCATTGTCCAATGCGAGAAATTTCAATTTCCCTGCATTCCACGTTGCGCATATTTTTCTGCAACTCACAAAATTTTTAACCTTTTGAAACTTTTTTTTTAAACTTAGTTTTCTGAAAGTTATGCGCATTGTCGCATCAAACCTAAACTCGAACCATACAAGTCTTCCGAACTAATCTTTTATGTGAATTTCATACAAGTGGCATTGTCGCATCAAACTAGATTTTTATAAAAAAAAAGTTCTGAAATTTTTTTCTGATACGATTTTCTGATTTCTCATTATCACATAAAACTAATCATTTTTCTGATCTCGCATTCTCGCATCATACATAAAAAAAAAACTCAAACTAATAAGAGTCAAATTTCATATAATATATTAACAAAATCTCGAAACATACAAGTCTTCCGTTAAAAAAAACTGTGATTTTTCTAACAAAACAATGGTTCGACTTCTTCACATTCTTTGCCATTTACAATTGCATTTTCCATTTACATTTTTTTCATCACAATATTGGTTAGCAAAATACAATATGTGCATCAGTCCAATATGGTCAACACCTCGTTTGACTTCTTCACATTCTTCTTATTCTTGTCATTAAACTTGTTCACCATTGTCGCACCAATACCGAGCTGGACCTCAAAACTACTCTTCAACGAGATTGCAAAAGCAAACATGCGACATGGTCAGGTTGGTACTATAGGAAGCAATGGTGGGTTCGGTTGCATATGAAGGATGATATAGTGACTGCTCTGAGCCAAATGTGCCATGAAACAAATGCATCCTGAGTCAAAATGTGGTGTCGGGTAAACATAGGGAAAACATGTCGTTATTTGGTTCCCATAACAAACAAAGACTCATTGATAACGGTTCGCTACCAGCTCTAACATATTGGGGTCCATAAACAAACTTTCCCTGTCTATCCACAAATGGCCTTCTGGAATTACCAAAGTGTCCTTCACAACCTTTACCCCTTCCTCGTGCCACATTGCAAGCCACCACTCTTCATTACTCTCAAGCTCCATCAGTAGTTCTTTCCGTACATGTTTCCAACCGTTTTCGTCATCATAATGAAGGAATTCGGCCATGCATCGAAAGCCTTAGTTTTTGTCGCCTGGAATGTTGTCAATGTCGTAAACATTATCCCGTATCCAAGACGGAATCTGCCGCATCAATCTATTGTTATGAATTTTTGGCTTCTCATTTTTTATTGACAACTTATTACTTTTGCCTTTCTTTTCTTGTTGTGTCATGGCATATTCGTTTCCCGATGGATCCCTTTTGTAGACCTCTCGTGCTTAGCCAACATTTTTTTAGGTCCCCCCTTTCCAGCCAAAATTGCTAATGGTTCAATCATCACACTGTCACCAGGGGAACTCAACTCTTTAAGCTTCCTCTTCATCACCAACTTCTGATCATGAGTTGACTAATTAAACCTATTCATAAGGCGTCGACCATAGGGTCTACAATCACATCGCCACATTCACGAATATGTGTTGTGCCAAGTTGGAACCAATACTTGTCTATGGTACGTACTGGAATTTGTCCTGTGGGAGTTAGATAACCTGTAAGTTCATGAGCGCAAGGTAATCCATGCGTCATTCGAAGCACACAACAACACTTGACTGGGTCAACCCCTACACTTTCACATCTCTGAATTTTTGAATTGATCAAATCAATAGCCTTATATGCTACCAACCCATGAAGTAAGCCAAATAAAGTGAAGTTATGGTAAGTCTTCACCTTCGTCACACTATGCTGAAATGACGACTCTATCTCAACCAATTGGATTTCGATCATATCATGCATCTTTGTCCAGACATTAGGGAATGTACCTTGTGAGTTTTCTAACGAGTGCTTCAACTTTGAGTGTGCACCTTCAACTCGATCCGTTATTTGTTGCCCAAAATGCATAAATTTATCGGTCCATGCACTGACAAAGTACTCCTTATGGGATACCAAACTGTCTTGAGATATTCCAAACACTTTGGGTATTTTGTCCATCTTCTTTCAAACTCAATTGTGGCCTTGTTTCATTTATCTTATGTACTCGATCTATACAAATCTAAAAAGGAATCTATAAACTCGGCCCACCAATTATTGTCCTCAAAGTGTTTCTTACAGTTTTTCTCAACATCTGTGTTCATGTGCCATGTGCACAATAATCTCCTTGCCTTTGGAAAAACTCGCTCAATAGCCTTGATCAAATCTATTAGTCACAAACACGCTTGGCAAAATGTCTGGCTCGAAAATTCCTGCAAGTTTTTCCAGTGCCCAAACGTATGACTCTTCCTTCTCAGAACACATAAAACAAAATGCAACATTGAAGGCCTTACCTGTAGACGTCACACCAACGATATCCTATAGTGATTCGTTTTATACGTGCAATCCATAAGCATTACTTGTGGAAAACTGAATAGATTTAGGATGCGCCAAAAAAAGGTTGGTGACTCTATTCCCCTGATCAATAAAATGTCATTCTATGTACTTGTTCTCCCTCAACAACTCTAGAGTATGTTGCAAAGCCGTCCTGCCTCTTTGTTCGAGTACCTTTAGCCAACACAATACATTGTAAATATGCTTCAAATTCAAGATATTATTCAGATACCTCTCTTTCAGCCGAGACAAGATGTTGCGATGGCTCACACTGGACTTCGCCATATTCTGAACATAAATCATCTCCTCTACAATCAATTTTCTAGCAAACAAATGACCAACAAGTGACTTTGATCATGGATGATTGTGGGTTCCACATGTCACTTGCAACCACCAATGGTCATTCACCAGTGGGATCCCTCTCAACTAAAAATTGCACCCACACTTCTTTGTATTGTTTGATCGAACAAAATTCTTTAACCTTTTATCGGGTTTCCCTCCCCTTTCACAACCAAAATGGATTTTTCCCTTCCGTCTTTGATTAGCCGGTTCTAATTTAGTGATAATAACAACTATATTATTATCCCCGCCGATGCCTTGGATCCAAGCTATCAATGCAGACCTTGATGAGAATACCTAAAAAAATCTAAAAACTTGTTAATAACAACAACATATTTATAACAATGGAAAATTGTGAAAACGAAAATAAGTAAAAACTTGCATACCTCGTATGTAACAAATAACTGACTATCATCAACTACCAGTACCAATGATATTTCTTCAATGTTATTGTCACCACTTCCATCAACATTATCATCAACTTCCTGCATAATGATTCAATTTATAATTATTTTGATATATTAATTAAAATTTTAATTTACTTAACAACAAAATGGTGGTTACCTTTAAATGGTTCGTCTCTGGGTTCTCAACATCGTTAAAAGGCATCTCCATATCTATTATATCCATTAGAAATGTCTATGTACTAATGCATCATACAATAATCAATAAATTATTTTGAAAAAAAAATATTACAGGCAAATTAGATGAAAAAAATTTATGCAAATTACCTATATTGAAATGGATTGTTCTCTTTAAATTGTTCATCTTCTTCACCCTTAAAATCTTCATTTCTAACATCATCGACTTCACTAAACCCTTTCATTTTCATCTAATGAAATCAAATAATTTCTTCCAAGTGAAATGTAGTGGAATACAATCGAGGAGGGAGAGATAGGGAAGCGGAGGAGGACAATGACGAGGAGACGAAGGGTTTTTGCTATTTCCCTTTGCGATTTTGGGGTTTTTACGAAGAGGAGGAGGATGACGAACCTTGCGAGGAAGCAGGGGCGAACCTACTAAGGGGTGAGGGGGGCAGCTGCCCCCTCTCAACTTTTAAAATAAATTTATTATATACTTGGCCTTTAAAAAATTAATTTATAATGTATATTACAATATGAAAATTATTCATTCAAATATTTTTACATGTTTCTATTAATGTACTGGTTGGAAGTTTGTAATTTTTGTAAACAACCCGAGTTCGATACTCTTCAAGCGCATATTTTTTATGACTATTAACTATACATTTTTATAGTTATTGATAATTACTGTTTTTCATCATTGTTACTCGCCAAATTTTCTTTTATTCTCAATACAATTTAATTAGTAATTGCAAACATTAAAAAAATTGTTTAGTTTAATAAAAAAAAAATTGGTCCTCTCACAGCATATGATTTCTTTATGTATATACAATTTTGTCATTGTGACATTTTCCTACTTTTTTGTTTTTAACACAATTTTATATGTACTTGCAAATATTAAAGAAATGAATTGCATGTTCACAAATGGTGTAAAATATCCAAATAAAAAAATATTTGAAATTAATATCTAAAATAAGAACTATAGAATTCAATGAAAATATATGCCATTAGCCAACTCATACAAAATTAGAGACTCATATAAACCATTTTTCGATGAAATTGTATTAAGATCTTATTATGTTCGTAAATTTCCAATTTTTTTAGCTTCAATTAGATACTTATCCTAATTATTTTGTGATTTTAGTTATATATTATAGTTATTTCGCTCGTTTGCCCCTTGCTAAGGTTATTGATATTGTGACCTTATTTTGGCTTAAAATTGGATTACACTTGACTCAATTTGGTATATGCAATATATTTTTATAGTTGTAATTTTCTTGTTTTACTAGCTTGGGTAGAATTTTTTTTTTTTTTTTTGCTTTCCATTCCCCCCCCCCCCCCCCCCTCCCTTGACTAAAATCCTGGGACCACCACTGCAAGGAAGTGAAGTTTGGTCGTCGAGTTGGGACGATACACAACAAGGAGTGCAATGGAGTTGCGTTTTCCTTTTTTGTTTCTTTTTAGGTTTAGCCTATTTATTGGTGGTGTGAGTAAGAAAAAAAAAAGCAATGGTGGTGTGGAGTAGTCGCTACCTTTTGGAAAGTGCAATCTTGAGCTCTTGAATAAGATAGTTGCTTGGAAATGACCCTTCCTGGACCCCAATTGATTCTTCACTTGAGAATAAGCTAAATTTATTCTAAGATTGTTCTAGTCATTACCTGAATGGTTATATTTTATATAAAAAAAAAACTAAATTTTCCCTACTAATTCAAGACACTCTTGATAATTTAAGACTTTTTCAAAATTACTTAGAAATCCTTAAATATCATCTTTCTTCGTGACCTCTGAATTATCCTTATTCTGGTTAAAGTACCACTTAGCCAACTATGTGGCATCAAGGAAAATGACCTTTTGGAAATAAACATGTCATAAGAAAATGTATTACAAGTTTAAAGACTAAGTTAATTTTGAAAAATATGTTTTAAAAGATAGAGTTGCAAAATTAAGGGATGTAAGATGATTTAAGGTTTTTAACGTTTTTCCTAAAATAAGAAAGGAAGGCAATGGAATTAGAACAGTCTATGAATATAAAAATAAGATAGTTGTTTGCAAATGACCCTTCCTGAATCCCAATTGATTCGTCACTTGAGAATAAATTGCCAATACCATCAATACTTGTTGACAACTGCTGCACAGTGAGCATTGTTGTCAAGCTAGTTGTGTAGCTTGAATTGATAATTAAGAGTATACAAAACCATATTCGTCTGTGGGTGTTGTTGTTGTTCTCTCTTGCATTAAATCCATGTTAACTTATGATCACGAGTGGTTTTGAATTTGGACAAAGCCATCCTACAAAAACACATTCAGGATAAAAGAGCATTGTTGACAAACTAAACCTGCAAGATCAAGAGGTTGGGAGGATTAAAGCTTTTCAGAAATCCCACCGACAACCAATTGGTTCCTTACCGGGAGGAAGAAAAGTAAGATTCCAAGTGTGATTTAATTCCAACGCTTAAAGTTCGGAGAGCATAGCTTGTTGCCAATTTGGATTTGAGGCGGCATCCTCATAAGTTCGAGGCTCCACATGACGGCTGATGTTATAAATGAAAGCTAGATGAGATGGTTAGTATCGATGGTAAGAAATAAAATTAGACAAGAGATAACGAGTACCTGATGAGGGAACTAGAGACGAAGACTCTGATTGGATGGATGGTGGCAACGTGATGACATAATCCTGGAGGTGGCTAGGAAAATTTCTGGTACAGTCTGACCGGCGAGGAGGTGGTGCGGCTGGTGGAAAGACATGAACGGGAGAAGTAGGAAGTACTAGTGGGGAACTTTCAAATGAAGAGGAAGGCTTACCTGGTGAGGGAAGGGTGTGGTCAGTAAGAGAGGGGAGTTATGTGTTAGCGGGTAGAGAAGTAGATGGAGTAGGGGAAGGGGACAACCCTGGTGAGTCATCGGGTAGGCTAGTAGGTAAGGCATCATGGTGGGTTGGTGGTGGTAAGGGGCCCGAGAAAGGGAAATGATTGAATTGGGTATGTTTGGTCTTGAAAGGAAAAATATTTTCATGAAAAACAACGTCACGACTAGTAAATATTTTTCGAGTGGACAAATCATAAAATTTGTAGGCCTTTTGCCCATGCAGATAGCCAAGGAAAACAGATTGCTTAGCACGTGGATCAAATTTGTGAGAAGTGTAAATATGTTTGGCATATGGATAACACCCAACAACCTTTAAATGTGTATAGGATGGTGTTGCATTATACAATTTCTCAAATGGAATTTGTGGGAAAGAAGTAGGGTAGGCAACCTGTTGATCAAATGAACTGCTGTGAGTATGCATTTTCCCCAGAGATGAAGAGGGAGGTTAGCTTAAAAGCGTAAGGTCCGTGCAGTTTCAAGGATACGACGATGCTTACATTCAACAACACCATTTTGTTGTGGTGTGGCGACGCAAGTATGTTGACATAAAGTTCCATGATCTTTAGAAAAACCCCTTGATGAAAAAAATTCTCCCCCATTATCCACACGAATAGCTTGTATGGTGGTATTGAATTGGGTTTTAACCATGGAAAAAAAAGATTTGAGTAGTCATTGTGTTTCATTTTTGTGGTGCAAAAGAAAATACTCAAGTAAATTGAGAGAAATCATCCACAATTGTTAGAAAAAATTGAGCCTCAAAGATTGAAGGAGTTTTGTGAGGCCCCCAAATATCACAATGAATAAGGGAAAAAGGTTTCATAGTGGAAATTGAACTTTTGCTAAACGGAAGGCTAGTCTGTTTTGTCAAATGACAGACGTCGCAAATATTATTCAAACTAGAGGAACAATTTAACAAAGTTTTGCCTAAAACATGTAAACGCGAAGAAGAAGGGTGACCTAAACGGTGATGCCATAAGTCTGTGGAAGCGGAAGCAAGGTGGAAGGATGGTTTGTTGGTAGAAGGTGTTTGGTTAGAAGCCAACGCCACTAGGTGATAAAGTCCGTCACGTTGTTTACCCAAACCAATCATCATCCTCGTTGCCAGGTCTTACAAGATACACCAAGAAGGAAAAAAAAAGTCACTGAACATTATAATCCCTTTGTAATGCGACTGACAGACATGAAATTGACTTTAAAGATGGGAACACATAAAACATTTTTCAAAGAAATATGAAAATTAAGAGATAAAGTTCCAGTGGAACTAATGGGTGTTGTATCTTTGCTTGGCAACATTACTGGCTGCATAGAGGGATTTTTAGCTTTGACTCTAAGCAAGTGAGAAGCTGATGTAATATGGTCTGTAGCGCCACTATTAATAATCCAATTGAGATCATGAAAAAGTTTGGTATTACCTGAGGATTGGTGGGAGTCTTTTTCGCTCATCATATTTTGAATCTGTTGATATTGGATCTCAGATAAGTTAGGCATGACAGCTTGGATTTCTTCTAATGTTGGTTCGAGTTCATATGGTTCACAGTCCTGGTGCTTGCTTCCCCTTTGTTGCAACTTCCCTTAGGCTTATTAGAACCATGCAGTGACGGAGCCAGGATTTATGTTGAAGGGGGGCGGAGTAATGAGTCATAATTAATTAATGATAATATAATAATTAATTACTGTAATAAAAAATTTTAATTTAATAATACATAAATAACTATACAACACATCAATTGCTAAACAAAACTTTATCTAATTTACGGGGAAGAAAATGAATCCAACAACCTACTTTGTAGGAGCATAAAAGATAAATATATGAGAGACAAATCAAATTGGTATATAAAATTAATTGGTAAAAATTAATTTCAAATGTAAAATTAGACGTGGACAAAAAAATTGGGTTATTGCGATTTGCCACCTATCATAAATAGCTAATTAGAGGTTACCCTATCAATGAACACTATTACAGTCTCCCCTCAGGACTAGCAATGAACGTGCATTAACTGTCAAAATGTCCACGTTGATTACCAAAATGTCCTCAAACAATAACCCACAAATGAACCTCGAGATACAAACATATATCTTGAGAAAAAATTTAATGGATCAACATTTTCATGTATCTCCAAAAAAATCTTATGAATAAAATACAAAACTAGATATCGAGATACGAATTCATCAAGAAAATACATTTTTTTTTAAAACTTCTTCCTCAAAAAAGAAAAAAAGGTTGTTGTGGTTGCTGGTTGTTGATGGCGATGGTGGGAAAAACAACTAAGTCAAGCAAAAATGGATGATTGTCGGTGTCGCAATAAACAGATAGAGGAAGCAAATGAGAACAGAGGGGTAGAGCAGGGAGGGAGAACAAATAGAGAGGAAGGGGTAGGGCAGGACGAATTTTTCGGCAAGGGTGGCCATATTAAAAAAAAAATTGAAGTCAGTGGGGGCAAGTGCCCCCACTTGCCCCCATGTGGCTCCGTCCCTGGAACCATGCAAATGGTGTCCGAGTGGAAATCCGTGCACCTTGTAACAAATATCAACGGTATGGTGGTCTCGGTTGCAGTGTGTGCAATGCAAAGGCGTCTTACTGGCATTAGTAGGTGTTTGGCCTTGACGAACTGCCATGACTGCGGACTCAATGAAAGGACGAGTACCTTGAGGAACTGCCATGGCTGCAGATTCAATGGAAGGGCGGAATGTGCCCAACTCTCTTTGTTTTTCTGCCTGTGTAATAAGGGAATAAGCCTTTCACAAAGTCGGTAAGGATTGCATGAGCAAGATCTATCCACGAACTGAACTATAAGACTCATTAAGCCGCATAAGAAATTGCAACCACTCCAACAAAGAAACATAATGCACTGTGACACACCACATCTGCAGATCGGGTAAATGGCTATAGAAAAGCCCAAGCATTTGACGTCGTCTCACTGACAGGCGCCACTACAACAAGGCCTGATCAAATGAAAGGTTGTGCAAAATAAACAAATTTCGCCCTATTGGTTGTAATAGTAATGTCTCCTACAGCAGCTGCATCGTATTTCTGAACGCAAAAAAGGAGAAAGAAAGTCCAGAAGTTTGTTACAGGATACGAAAGAACCAATTCAATAAGTCTCATATAGGATATGCGTGCCGATATTCCTAACTACGGACTTACTATTCTCTTGAACACAAATTTGCTAATATCTGAACTTTGAACATCAAATAAAAGATGGGAATGTGAGATAACTGTCACATTCCAATGCAATGAGAAGGTCCATTCTTGGTGCATGTATATATAAAATCATGAATTTTACACCCTTACCTTCCACTGTTTCAAAAAATGCAATGCAATCAGTGTCCTGTAAGAGAACATTCATTTGTTGTGCCTACAAGAACATCATAAGTTATTGCTGGCATTGCCACTTGAATTGAAAGAAAGCAGAGCTTCAATGTTCACAAAACTTGGTCTTTGCAATGTTGCGATAGTATTTGAAGTCGTTACACAATCACTTCATAATACGTACGTAATTAAGTTGGAAGATGGTACTTGAGTTGACACATGTTAGATCCAAACAATAATAAATTAATTACCAAGAGCTCTCAGCTTAAGCTTCCCATGGAACCTGTTTGAAAATAAAGTATCTTTCTTACATATAATCTATAAATAAATAATGATATAATAATTATTAAAAATGTGAAAAAGTCAAAAGTCCAAACAATTTACAAATTACAACTTTGCTTATGACATAGACCACAGGAAGAAAGCGCACACGCCGAGTAAATATCACACTCCTTAAAATGGTACAGTTAAATTGATACTAGAGATAGCATTGACTGAGCACCTGAAACCTACTGTACGATGCTCAATGATTTGTAATATAACATTGATAACATTGTCAATAAAAAAAATTTAAACCCCCTTATATGGTCTCAATCCACAGACATCTTAGAAAATATAGCCGCGGATACCTATAACATTCTATAAAATTTCAAAAAATCTAGAGAGCCGGTCGTGTTAGGCCAGCCCAGCCCAATACCATCCATCATCCTAGAGATGTTGAAGATGACACAATATCTAGAATGATGGATCATAATGGGTTAGCCTGGTGCGAGCCTGACTCTCTAGAAAAATTGATAAAATTTAGTAAGGAAACAACTTTTCTTCTTATGTTGTTGAGGCAAGTTTTCCGTTTTAATGCAACCATTTATGTTTTTTCTCTTCTTAACTCGAGCCAAAAAACAAGACAACTGGACAAAAGAAAATAATAGTCATCTACCTTGGAGTTTTACCTAATGGCTAGTGTACTTTTTTTTTCTTTTTTTTTTTTTTTTTTTTTTTTTTTTTGTAATAAGTTAAATGCATGTGGTGATACCAGTTGATGCAGCCATTTTTCGCTTCTTGTTTTAATTTTGATCTGCAAACCTGCTGATCTGCATAAGGAACACATGTGAGCTACGGACCACTGTTGTGGTGGTCGATGACACTCCGATGTTAAAGTCAGACAGGGATCTGAGAAAAGTATAATATTGTAAACAGGGAATCTGTAGTATACCTTAGCTTACCAACCTCATGTCCTATTTATAGTGTTGGAGTCCTGGTTCGACAAGGCCATCGATGTCGTAGTTTAGGGAAGAAGATCTTCGTGGAAATCATTTTCTAATTAGGAGTCGTGTTGTGGAGGGAAGTTTCCTTGTTAGCCTTGTGCTCCTAGATACGCGGGAGATAGTTCTCATTTTGAGAGTAGTCTGTAGATAGAAGTCTCCATGTGTGACATATACTCTGGAATTTGCTTCCTAATTGGAAGCAAATAGCTTTTGTAGTTGTCCATCCAAAGTTGATCATCGAGATACTTGCCTTAGCAGGGCTACGAGTATTAAGGATAATTCTGAGACACGTGGGCTTAGCAGGCTGTAAGAATTCGAGTCCGTTTGGTGGACTGCCTCGGGCGGGCTTAGAACCGCTTAGGCCGGATTAGTGTTGGGCTGACACTAGAGCCTGTCATTCCTCGAGATCATCATGACACGTGTACGGTGTAGAGGAGGGGCATTTTTAGTGTATCATCAACTACTCCCCCTTAGTTAGTGGGCCATCACATCGGTTCGCTAAGTCACTTCTTGAAAAAAATACGCCGCTCATGATGATTGAGTTTGAATCGTTATTTGAGCCGCACGCTTTATTAATTGAATGTGCGTCGGTTCAGTGGAGAAGAGGAGAGAACCCAATCCCTATTTAGGTCTTTTTTTATGAGAAGACTGGCTCTTCTATTTTTTTTTTAGAGATTTTGCTCTGTTCATCTTCTGATTCAAAAAATTGTTCATCTTCTTCATGGCTCACTATAACCATCTTGATGACGTGATTTTGGCCAAGGGATTTGAGTTTTTCGAAGACAAGTCGCTTTCTGAATCGAGCCTTGCCGAAATCCGGAAGAAGTTAGGGGTCCCTGAGGATCTGCCACTATATGCTCTGAAGGATGATCAGACACCAATGCTTCCACCGACTGGGTTTATCCGTTCTTGACGTGATTTGGGACTTCTTGGATTTTCTTGAAATCCCTCATACCCAGTTGGTACCCAATGGGTAAAAGACCGTTTTTCTCATTTTGATCAGAGCAAAGGAAGCTGGCGTCCGCGTGATTCCGCAGGTGATCCAATTGATGACTTCTCCTTGGCTGAACGATCACATCGTTTGTAAGATGACGTCGTCGGCTTGCTTTGGGAATTCGTCAGATGACTTTAAGTCCTTGCAAAAGTACTACTTCTTGGCTCTTGTGGATTGAAAGTACTTCCAGTTCAAGGGTTTTCTGCTCGAACGAGAGTTCAAGCCACTTCATAAGTGTAGCTTTATCTTCCGATTCTGTTGCGCTGATTGTATGCTAACTTTTGCTTGTGTTCCTTCACAGGGAGGTTCCCCACTACTCCTCTTACTCTAGAGGAGCTAAAACTATAAAGAAATTTTGCGACTTATTGAAGAAGAGTGTGGAGGGGCTGTGAGACAACTAGAATGAGGCCCCCACTCTTTACTGATCGGTTCAAGTTAAGCCCAAAGGTGGGGCCCCTTCTAGATAAAAGTTGTCGAAGTTAAGGCTCTTGTTTTGTCTGACACGGAGGGGTTATCTGAGACGCTCGTCTCCTTTCTAGGCTCGAAGAAGTGTGAGCCTGCTTCAATAAGTTTTAGGACTGGATCGTCTACCAAATGACATGCTTCAATAAGTGAGGAGTGTGAGCCTGATCGGCCTACCAGGGCAGAGACCGAAGTGTCCACCTGGGAGAGAGACCACCTGCGATTAGCAGGGTTGAAGACGTATCGAATCTTAGTACTATGTAGGCAGAAGCTCTGAGCGAGAAGCTGGTGCTGGCTGTTGTGGAGGCTTCTACTAGTGTTGATCCGATCGGGACCATTATGCTAGAGAGCCCTGATGAGGTTTCGCCTTAGGTTCCGAAGTTTAATCGTTCCATTGATGGGTTGTCTAATAGTAGCTATGGTGACACAGACCAAGTTTCTCATAGTTCGCATTGCTCCCCATCTCGCTCCAGGCTGCATCTCAGAGTGATGGAGGGTCCGTTGGACAACTTGCTTCTTTCTCTTCTTTTGAATTTCGCTGAGTCGTCTTGCAATAAAGGGTGGGTTGTTGGTGATAAAAGGAAAAGATGCGGACGAAGGCTTGGGAGCAGTGGCGACTACGAAGGGTGGTGCTGGTGTAATTCCTCATTCGAGAGAGCTCCATTCGGATGCGCGGATAAGTTTGTTTGCCTCAAACGTAGTGAAGATGAGCAATCAGGCCTGACACCAGGAGGTTGATGTGAATTATGCTTCGAGGAAGTATATAAGTAGGCGTCATAGCTGGCTGATGGATCACACTTCAAAACCCGAGGAGGATACGCTAGAAGGGCGTATGGATAAGGGTTTAAAGTACCTTATGCTGGGAATGTCTCACTTGAGTAAGGTGGTCGTCACTGGGACAAAAGTTGAGGCGGCTCGTAAAAGGGTGTACACCATGGATCGTGTCTTCTCGAACATGCAGAGGTTGTATTCTGACTCGATTTTTGAAATTGAGATACTGAGGAAGCATACCGAGGAGAGGAGGCTGAAACAGCCAGCCATTGTTGCTGAGACTCAAAGGGTTCATCTGGAGGCCCTTGAGTCTGATTTGGCAGAGACGGTGTCCGCAAGGGACACATTCATGCACGAGTCGGATCTGATCCCCCGTGATCTTGAGGTTGCGCAAGAAGCTGCGGCTAAGGCGTGTTCTGAATTGCGATCTCTCGCTGAGGAGGAAGCCACGATGGAGATTGACTGGGCTGCCCAAAGGCATCAATTAGAAGCTGACATGGAATTGAATGCTCGAGTATCGAGGAAGGCTGGAGAGCAACATGAGCTCAGTGTTGTTAAGAGCAGTCTGGCCACAGAGCAATCTCAGGTCGATGCGTTGACAGGCAAGCTGGAGCTGTTGGAGCGTGAACTTGCTGAAGTGAAGGCACGCGAGTTTAAAAGTTTATACGCATCATCATTATAATGTACTACTTTCACCTTCTTTTTGTTGGGGCTTCGCTATCTGTCAATTTGATTGTCCTAAATACCTCAGCTCAATAAAGCATGTTATTTCTTGAGGATAAAAAAATGCTTACTTTGTTTAATAAGAAGATCAAACTCAAAATTTTGATTGCTATTGGATTTTTGTTTTCATTGAGCCTAATTTATAAGCTTGTGGGCCTAGAACCTTACCCATATGTAAGATTAGGTTGAACTGGCATTACAAGAGAAAAATGGAGCATTCTTGAAAAATCAAAGTCTTAAGGAGAGACATTTAGCTAGGGGTGGGCATGGGATGGGATGGGACGGGACAGACCTCATCCCTATCCCATCCCATTCATTCGGGATCGGGATGGGCCTCATACTGACTTTGTCTCATCCCAAACAAGTTCGGGAAAGGGCGAGATGAGCGGGTACTAAATAGTCTTCTAATGAAGATTAAAAAAGAATTTCATCACACATTGCTCACACACCAATGATGTCAAATTTATGTTCATATAACTATCATTGTAACAATATTAAATGTCATGTAAAACTTATGGTCCAATGAACTTACAATTTTTTTTTATATTATGCACCATTTGTGTGATACACTAACCTATAGTTGAACATATAGCTCATACTGCAAAACTAAAACAAATTATCATTTGGTTTTAATGTCTTCAAAAATAATTGACCTATAATCAATCTAAAATGTGAAAAAGTATAAATTTTCATTGGTTCTATTTGACCTAAAATATCTAAACTTAAGTTTTCATCTAAACAAAGAGTACCAAATCAAACAAGTTTTCAAATAGTAGATGTTTTGGTTTAATTTAAACACATCCTAAATTTTCCTTTAGAAGAGCAGTTTGATTAATAATAATAATAATAAGTATTAAATAAAAAATTTCGGGAAGGGATGGGCGGGATTGAAAATCTTCATCCCGATCCCATCCCACTCTAGATCGAGACGGGATGAGTTTGATTAATCCCAAAAGGACCAAAAAAATCGGAACGGGATGGGATGGGACCGAGATCGCGGAATGGGATGCCCACCCTTACATTTAGCAATTTGGCGAATGGGGATAGGAGGGGCATTTTTGGGATTTGGTGAATGGGGGAGGGGCAATTTCAGAATTTTATCAATGGGTAGGGGCAGTATCATAATTTGCCGAGGGACGGGCATTTTCGTAATTTGGCGAATTGAAGATGTAAGAGCGTTTTCGGGATTTGGTGAATGGGAAGGGCTAAGTTCAAAAATTGTCAAATAGGTAGGGGCAATATCACAATTTGTCGAGATAATGGTATTTTCGTAATTTAGCAAATGAGGGATGGGAGGAGCATTGTCGAGATTTGTTGAATGGGGAGGGGCAGTTTTGGAAATTTTTGTATACCACGCACATACAGATCTAACTTTTGAATTGCAGTTATAGACAGCGATTTAGGGTTTCGAGGAGAGTTATTTGGTTATTATTCCGATTCATTTTATTGTCTACAAAGATACGGAATTACAACTAGTGGCATATTCGTCATTTATTTATATACCAAAGGTTCAAACATTTAACTGTATTCCAATGGTTTTCTCATCTGTTATGAACATCCACCATTATTTCCCCTAGTCTTACCACCAACTACCTGAGTCTTGCCACCATTTCATTTCAACATGTTTGTTAGATACATTGAAACTAAACTGTGATACTAAAGGTTTATACTGAATCTTGATATTGAAAAGGAACTTAAATGTTGAATATCAAGACTCTAATTCTACTAACAAAATAGGCAAAGTGCTACCGTCGAGCATTAGGTTCCGCATCTAGTTGTACTAATCCATGTACAAAACACGACAAAAATACCTAATATTTTACACCATCGCATATTATCAATTGTATTTTTTTATTGCTAATGTTTATGCCTCAATATTCGACATCTTGTTAAGGGAGACCACCTCAGTTCCAAGCCCTTTTACTCCTTGGTTTGGGGTGACTTCAGCGTCATCCAATTCATGAAAAAGAAGTGTAAAAACTCCTCATTACTAGAACTATATGTGATTCATGCCACTTAGTTTACATACTGATGTGATGGGCAGCATGGTAAAAGCAAGTACTAGGCTACATTGTGTTTGTAAAAATGTATTTAGGACCTTATTATAAAATTGCAAGATATGCACTGAAACATGAACTTCTATTGCATGTTGTGAGATTAATGCTCAAGTCTTAGGTATAAGAGGTTTTGGCATTGGAAATGCTTTCAAGCACAAACATTTCTCATAAAACAACATAAAAACTAGGGTTGGGTAGGTCCGGTTAACTGACTCGTCTAGCCCAAACCGAAGACCGCCCCGACATTTGAAAGTTTGAAATTTTAAGGACCGAGGGTTCGGTTGACCGATATTTCGGGCCGGGCCAAGTCGGTCTCGGTCCAATCAGTTTTTTTATCTCAGTGGTTTCTTTCTACTAGAAGAGAAGAAAAAATGACATGACTGAAATGTCTCTTTCTTTATCCCATCCAAACTCCAATCCCATCCATCATGATAATGATGTATATTTGTGAAGTGACAACACACTCCGTTCCAAAACCAAAACCATTGTTTGTTTTATAAGTTTTGTTTTGCAATTAATCAACCCCTCTCTCTCTCTCTCTGTTGCAACTAATGATCCAAAAAAAAAAACTAATGATTCAAAACCAAAACCATTGTATTTGTGAATTGACAACACACTATAATATATGAAACCCTTTTTGATGTTTCAGCTGACACAATTTCTAGTTTCTAGACTCTATAATGGAAAATATGAAACCTCTTTTGATCTTTGTTCATCAATTCACGTGGGAAGATGCACCAATCCATTAGGATATGCTTTGATTTCTGCAATTTTTTAAGATTGACAATGTAACCACAACCACTCACTCCACTTCCTTTTTTTTCCATTCTTTATGCATTTTGCATGAAACAAGGCAGCAACAACCCATCACACATAAAACGAGGCCTGCTTACCATTGTGGGTTTTCAAAACTTGATGAGAAATTTGGTAGCTGAGACTTGATGAGAAATTTGGTAGCGGCCCGGTTATCCATTGGCCTTTGAGAATAGGAACCGATAACTGGACTGACGTATTCGGGCCGGGCCGAATTTTAAAACTGACTTATAAAATAACAGTAGAAAATCAAACCAGACCGGACCGCTCGATCCGATTTCAGGTCTGGATCAGGTTTTCGGTCTCAAATGCCCACCCCTAATAAAAACTAATCTCCACATAGATAAACAAGTTCTAATATGCATACATAAATAATAATTCATGAATTTATCCTACATGGACAAAAGGTCGGCATTGACCTATCACATATCATTTTCTAATCATAGCTCTATATGCTCCAAAACATATTCATATATCGAACACATGTATATCAAGGCATTTTAACTTTGAAGATAAAAATATAAATTTTAGCAAACTTGCAAAATAATTTCATTTGATAGATCTCGACGTGAGGCTCGAAACGTGTCAATATCGGAGTTACAATTTGCACATTAGACTTGGTCAAAGTCTAGTCAATAGTCAAGACTGACCACGACATCTCAGGTCAACAATCAAGACTCATAGAAGTCAAGTCTAGTCAACAGTCGAGCTTGGTGAGCAATGAAGGTCAAAAAGGTATATTTTCCTTGGTTTCTATTGCTTAGGGGAGTAGAGAAATTCTAGTGGAGGGAAAATAACTTTAATTGAGGGTTTTTATTCCTTAGAGAGAAAATTAGCCATAAAGAATAGGGCTATCAAACAACCTTAACACGCATTTGAAACGAAACAAATTCCTTTTCCGTGGAAAATGTGCATATCAAACAAACCATAAAATCAATCCAAAACCAAAATTACTTTCCGTGAAAAATGTGCGTATCAAACAAACCATAAAATCAATCCAAAACCAAAGAAAATGCAACAAAAGAGGCAAAACTGAAACTTGCAAAGTTGTAGCCATTTCATTGAAACAAGTCTTTATTGTTCTCATCTCAACGTTGTTGAAGTGGTGTGAAACTAATCCTCCTTAGTTCCTTCTCTCGACCTAGTCAAGGAATGAGAGAAAATATCCTTCTGGCTCTGATCAACTACTGGCCTCCTGAAATTGCTTTTACCTTCGTTATGGATAACCGACATGAAATTCCATTTCTTCCTTTAAACAAAAATGTTGGTGCTACTACCCCACCCCTACAACTCCCTTTACAACTTTCGCTACTATTTATGACCATTGTTTTTTTCCTAGTTCTTCCTAGTGATTTAAAAATAAGAATTCAAGCTATTTCAATACCGAACTCACAAATGACCATTCAGGTATGGGGTAGAGTGTGTACATTGTATCAACATATTACTCAAATCCAAGTTTGAAGAAATAAGTCCTAAGAGCATCTCCAATGGAAAAAGTTAAAATGGGGATCAACCATCCCCATTTTAACCAAAAGTTAAATTTTGAGGTCCTCCTATTTCTTCATCACTCCAATCACATCCCACATTTTAAACTTTTTCATCATTATTTAAATATATTTTTCCTTAGTTTTTGAAATTTTCTACTTAAATGCATTTGATTGGATGAGAAAGAATGAAGAAAAATGACTTTTATAATATTTATTATGATTTGGGGATCGTATGTTGCCCCTAAATTTAGAAGAAAGTTGAAAATGAAGTTAAACTATGAAATGTTTTAGGAGATTCATTGAAACATGCATTTTCTCACATGAGCCCTCTAAAATAGTTTTTTGGCTATTTTAGGGGATCCATTGGAGATGCTCTTATTAAACAGTTTTTTAAGTGATAAAATAAGTATTTTACAAATATGCTAGTCTAGCTACCACTAACTGCTATATTCTACCACCATCCATTTCTAATAATAGCATAATTGTTTGTCGCAACTTTCATTAATTAAATCTCTCATTCTCACAAAGTGAAAGTTGGAGTTATTTGTATGATGTTGTTATCATTTGTTGGAGTTCTAAAACTTCTCTAAAGTAGGTTAAAAATATGTTTTATTTATATACAAAGTACTAAAAACTTAGGATGGTGCCACATAGTAATAAAATAAAAATGAAAACTAGTCTTTTTTTTCCCCTTGCTGCGAGGCTAGATATATAGCAATTGCCAATATTAAATGATTCATTCATTTAGTAGTTCACAAAAGAAGGAAAAAGTATATATATATATATATATAAACGATCATTCATTTATTAGTTCACAGATACCGGCATGATTTCCAATATATGTTGGGGGCTGTTAAGCTTTGACTAGAGGTATTACGAGTTTTTCTTGGATCCAGAGCTTCAAATGAAATTGAATCGACCAAATCCTTCGAACAGGGTATTGTAGTTTATTTAGTTGGGTTTTTTTTTGGTTTGAAAAGTATCTTTTGCATATTTATAGAAACAAAAATGTTAGGAAATCAGGTTTTTGCAATCATGTTTTGTAACGAAGATGACGTGTCATGATCTCGTAAGAATAATGAAATCTCCAAAGATTTTATGTGTATCTCAAAGTTGTAAAAACCCCCTCTAACGATGTCACATCATCCTGGTTGCAAAACATAATTTCCTAACCGCACACAGAAACAAACAATCCAAAAGGTAAATATCCAAACTAAGAATAGAAAACATTAATCTAGTCTCAGATTAGGTACTTGCGAACATGGTTAAATTTTTAATCTAATACTCGCCAAAAAAAAGTAAGTAAGATAAAATTAAATAAAATTTACGTGGTGGCTTACAATAAGGATTTCTATTTGATTGTTCTAAAGAAAAAGAAACCAACGTGTTTCTGAATACAAACTTGATCCAATGTTCCAGTATCTAAAAGCACACATGCCTATTATCTAACTAAGTAAAAACCCAACTCTTGGGTGTTGAAACTTTCAATATCTCATACTCACAAACTTAAGATGCTTGCCTAGAATTTAAACATATCTAATAAATAAATAAACCCAATTCTTTGGTGTTGAAATTTTGAAAGTTTGGAAAATTTGGCATGTGACAATTGAACAACTAACCTTCTTGATTTTCAAAGTGGTTGTTACGAAAAGCTCCACACTCTTCATTCTTCCCTTCTATCATCCATCTTCAAGCTTTGCTCATCCCAAATAATTTGGCCTAAACAAAATCAAGTAATAGAAGTTGAAAATGGCAGAAAGTAGATGGGATTAGTGTTTTGCACATGTGTGCTAGAGAAGATTTAGTTATGGTAAATAACTCGCCTAAGTTTATTTTTAGCTGTGTGATGGCACAAGGAGGAATGTTTTCATCAAGTTTTGGAGGAAAAGTTGTGGCAGTCAATAATTTTTTACTCACAGTAATTGTCAATGTGTGAGATGACTACGCATTGTCACTTTGAAATTAGGGGTTGACCCATATTAGCGGACAAGTTATCCAAAATTTAATTTTTGATTACTATTTGAGAGAAAATAATAAGAACATGTTTGTTAAAAATAACACCGAGTCTGAAGACTTATTATGAAAATCATTTTTTCTAGAGAGCCAGGCTAGCGTCAGGCCAGCCCAATACCATCCATCATCCTAGAGATTGGGCCATTTCCAGCATCTCTAGGATGATGAATGGTATTGGGTTGGCCTGACGCGGGCCTGACTCTCTAGATTTTTTGTTATGAAAATGAGCCTTGCTAGAGAGTCAGGCCGACCCATCACCATCCATCACCATCCATCATCCTAGAGATGCTGAAAATGAGTCCATCTCTAAGATGATGGATAGTGATGGACCGGTCTAGCGTTGTCAGCCTTGCTCTCTAGAATCAGGGTATGAAAATAAATACTGACAGATTCAATTAGATGTTGATATTTAAAATAAACTTTAAATGCTCAATATAAAGAAAAATATAATTTAATTAAAATTTCTAAAATGTCAATGATGGTAAAGATAGAAAATATTAGATACAATGTAAAGGTATGGAACACTTTCAACTTTCAGTTTTTAGAGATGAGCAAGAAAATATTGCTCTCTAAACACTTAATTTGATACTAAACAATGGTCAATTCAGACTTTAGGGTCTATTTGGTTGCATATTTTTTTATGGGAAACGAAATCCAAATCCTATGTCAAAGAAATTTTCCACTCATTGGTTGCACACATACACCACAGAAATGGATTGCAAACGTGACCTCTATTTGGGAATCCAAGTTTCTCATCCCCCCTCAGAATCATAATCTTTGGAAAATATTTCGCTTATTTTTCCTATTAAAAACCTAGAAGCCCAATAAACTTCTCAGCCCACGTAGAAGTTTGTGTTGGAGCGACAACATTTGCAACGTTGACAAAGCTTTTCATCTTCAACCTCCCTATCAAACAAGGTATGTATTCTTCTATGTTTATCTATGTGGAGTAATAGTAAGTAGTAGTAGTAGTACAATCTGTATTGGAATAGGAATTTTGTGGAGGTGTACCTCAACCCATTGAGAAACCCTCGTAAATATGTATCAAAAAACCAGGCTAGTTGTCTGAGTTGGTGGAGAAGACTTAGCTCCTTCTTGGTAGGGATGGTTGTGTTCCATTGAAGGAATCGTGCAAGAGCGACTGAACCAACAGGCTCCATACATTTTCTACAACTCATTTTCTTCACTGTCTTCCCTCTTTGACACCCTAAAAAAGCCCCAATTTCTTTAAAATCTTGAACTCCATTACTTCAACAACTGAACCCCTTTCCACCCAATCTCACCAATGCAATACAAACAAAACACTATGTTGAAATGGAAGAAGATGAGAACATAACACTCTGTCTCACTCAACTCCTTTGATTAATGACTCTCTTGAGCACTGTCCAACAAATTAATGCATATATTCTTTTGTAAGCATACAAGAGGACAATGGGTTGGCTTTTTGGGTACAAGAGAATTAGATAATAAGATGTAGTCACATGCATGCTTTAGTTGAAGAGTCGTTCTAGCTGTCGAGGAAAGGAGCGAGGGGGTGGGTATTACAACTCATTTTCCTCGAGATTCGTGCAGTTGTGCATTTTGAGAGCACAAGCACACATCTCGAAGGGAATGAGCGGTCACACTCACCCATTTCCTCGCCATTTAGAATTTTCCTTAGTTGAATGATTGCTTTAGTTAAATAATAAGATGTATTCACATGATTTTTGGGTACAAGAGAATTAAATGATAAGATATACTCACATGTTTTAGTTGAATGAATGCTTACTTTGCCTTCTTCTTCGATCGACCTTGGATTGACTTGATTGATTTCTTGCTTTGGCTGATCTTATTATAACAACAAACCTTACATGGTAGAGTTATTGAGTTACATGTGAAAGAATAACTCAACTCTTCATTTCTTCATCTTCTTTTCTTGTTTCTTCACTTCAATTCAAATCAAATCTCCTTCTTGAAGCTCTCTTCTCTCTTTAAATCACCCCTCCCTCTCCTTCCTTGTTAGTTTGATTTTTTCTTTCTTTCACCCTCACTCTCCTCCCCTTGGGAACCCTAGCTACCCCTTCAACCTTCTCTCCCTAACAAGTGCTAGTTCATGGATCTTCTTGCTCTCACCTTTATTTGTTTGTTTGTTTTTTTTTGTTGCAAGTCTCGGGTGTAGTGCTCATCTTTAACGGTCTCTCCCATCACTTTTAGACATTAATCCATCTTTGTTCAAAGTGTCCCCCCTTCTTAATTAAAAATCTTACTCGAGTATGATATTTGTACTCAGTATCCGACGCCAATCCAATCAACATATGAATTGGAAAATTCCCAACCACCTTCAATGATCCTTCAAACAACTCTCTCCCCATTAGTATGGTTAATCAACTCCATCGCCAATTCTAGAACATGTCCACACCTCAACACCACTGTACTTTCTTCCTGCTCATGACAAACCCAACTACACACCACGGTCTCACACCTAACACTTCTTATCCCCAACAGATGCCTACACCTCGCCCTCCATCATCCTTATCTACCAATTCCATGATTCAACGCCTAGATGTACAACTGGCCCAAAACCTCACTATCCCCATTCCATCTTTCGTAGCTCACCCCAATCCCACTGGTTCCTATAGACAACTTCATGCTATTGCAAAATATTTTCACAACCAAAGTCTAAGGAAGGAAGTGTTTGCATATCGAATGGCCTTTCAGTGGGAGGTGAATAACCCTTTTCATGTTGAAAATCCATTCCCCAAATGATAAAGACGCACGTAACTATCCTCTCCAGTTCGAAACCTTTTCAGACAAGGAAAATGCTATTAACAATGGCCCGTGGGTGCCTTTTGGATGGATAGTTTCGGTTAAAGAGTGAGAATCGGACCTAATGTCCATTAACTTTGCCCTTACCCCTTGTTGGCTACGCTTCCATGAATACCCTATCAACAAAATTACAGTGAACGATGTGGAAACTATGGCAGCATGTATAGGCCAACTTATGGAGATAGACTTGAACCGATTACAGACACAACCATCCCTTTCATAAGGTTTAAAGTATGGTTGGATACTTTTAAACAGTTCCCCGGCTCCATGAACACCAACTTTGGTATTGAAGGTGGTTGCTCCTTTTTGGTGAAGTTCTGCTACGAGGATGCACCTAATTTTTGCTTTTACTGTAGATTTATGGGAGATACATTTGGCCATCATTGTCCATTATATTCTCAAGATATCTTCTTCTCATTGACCAAGTCGCAAAAGATCATGCGAATGTCAGTCTCCCACTTGCATGATCTTATGCGAGTTTAAGTCTCTCACTCGCATGATCCGTTGCGAGTTTAATTCTCTCACTCACATTTGTAGTGGATCATGCGAGTGAGAGACTTACATTCACATGATCTTTTGAAACTTGGTCTTTGTTGTACATTTTTGAGTGACTGTAGTTTTAAAACATTTCAATTTATTCAAATTGTGTTCATTAGATAACTCAGAGTGCTATATTTTCATTGCTTTTATGAGATTGTGAGTCGATCTCAATCGAGCATCAAAGTTGGTCGAAAGTCAGGGACAAATCCCCATTTTCTTTACCGGACAATTTTGAGTTATTTTAGTAAAATGGCCATAACTTGCTCATTTCAAAATATTTTCAGGTGATTCAAATTGTGTTTATTAGATATCTCGGAGTACTACATTTGTCGTGTTTGATGAGCTTGAGAATCGGTCTCAGTCAAGCATCAAAGGTGGTCGAAATTCAGGAACAATACCCTATTTTTATGTTTTGAATGAGTGAGTGCTAGGCTATTTTGGGAAGAGAGGAGAAGGGGGAAGGTCGATTGTCATGACCCGATCCATAGAGTACTATACTATCCGCTTTGGGTCTAAAGCCCGCACGACTTTAAAATGCGTAGTACTTTGTAGATCCAAACTTTTACATATATAGTACATCACCCTCCCTTACCTAGGCGATGAAGGACTATGATCTCCCCTTTGTATCTTGCCAACTCTCTTGAGATCCATGGGCTCTTGAGCTTCTCCCTCACCCTCCCCCTCGGGTCCACCCACACAAGGGTATCATAGTCCACCCCCCTCGGGTCAGGCTCTGATACCGTTCTGTCACGACCTGATCTACAGAGTACTATATTGTCCGCTTTGGGCCCAAGGCTCGCACGGCTTTAAAACGTGTAGTACTTTGTAGACCCAGCCTCATACATACATAGTACATCACCCCCCCCCCCCCCCCCCCCCGCGCACCCAAGCGATAGAGACTATGATCTCCCATTTGTAGCTTGCCAACCCTCTTGGGATCTATGGGCTATTGGGCTTCTCCATCACCCCCAGGTCTGCCCACACAAGGGTATCACAGTCATTCTAAGTTCAAGCACCAACACAAGCATTTCATATTCCACAATAACTACAAGTTTACGAGATATGCCAATCACTACAGGTGATTCAAACACAGTGAAAATCAAGTGATGAAGGCAAAGACACTATCGTAATCCTGCATAACCTCCTAAATATGGAAATCAAATCGAAACCTTAAAAATATCTATGTAAGTGTCTCATATCGTAAGTATCCGCATACCTACGAATGTGTCTCACCCAGACATATCCCACAATGTGCACAGTTCTATTTTGGGCTTGTTTGTATCCAAATGGGGTGTCATCTTCTCAGATACAAACTCAAACGTCCCAAACGACTAGCCTAACACGGCCAACCTAATACAAATCAAATTCAAGCGCGCTGGGAGGGAAAGCGAGTAATCTCCGAAGCACGTCCTCTAGGACCCATCTTACTGCACTCTCTAGTGGCAAGTGCGTGCGGGAGCTCACCGCACCTCAACAAACTTGCCACATGCAATTGCATCCTCAATGTCTGTAGGTGTAAGTCATCTCAAGCACCACCAAATTCACGATGTGAGCAAGCTCCTAAGCATCGGCACAACATGCATTACAGCGGGGTAAAGACACTTACACTAACATCAGCATGCACGTACTACAAGTCTATACAGAATCTAATGTAACTAACATGTAACAATAATCTACTAGGCAATTCTCATAAATCCATGACTACACTAGGGTCCCAACATGACACAATTCACAACAATAAAGTCCCTCAAATCGAACTATCATATACACTCAAGACTCGACAATCTACGGTAAAACACACGAACTAATGACATAGGCCATATCAACTAATTTTTCTGAGTCAATAAAATTTTGCAAATAAAAAATTAGGTCATAAAACCGAGACAATAATCCGACCGTGTCATACCAAGCAAACTCGAAAACACAACATAGAAGCCCAATGTCATCATACCAAAGCCTAACCACACCCAAATTAAGCCAATATTCCATTTCATTCATGTATATCAAGCTTTCAGAAAACTCAATACATAAATTCAATAACAAATGAACCAACACAACAATTGAAATCTTCAAAACCTCATGAGTGTCAAATCTTGAACTTGTATTCAAGCATACACAATCACCGACATATTGTAAAAATTAAATCTTTACACTCACCTCAGCATAATGGGTTTTCGGAACCCAAATCCTACCGACCGAAGCTCCCAACTCAAGAAACAGCGAATGTGGGACCAAGCCGAAAGTGTGCCAACGAGGACGTTGGGCTCCCAAAGGTGGGGTGAACCGTGATACCCTTGTATGGGCGGACCTGAGTGGGAGGGTGAGGGAGAAGCCCAAGAGCCTAGGATCCCAGGAGTTTTGGCAACCTACAAAGGGGAGATCACAGTCCAACATCGCCTGGGTGCGAAATGGTGATGTGCTATATATGTACGAGTTTGGATCTACAAAGTACTACCAGTTTTAAAGTCGTTCAGGCCTTGGGCCCAAAGCGGTCAATATAGTGCTCTATGGATCGAGTCATGACAGAATGGTATCAGAGTCTGACCCAGTTGGAAGTGTACCAATGAGGACGTTGGGCTCCCTAAGGGGGGTGGACTGTGATACCCTTGTGTGGGCGAACCTGAAGGGGAGAGTGAGAAAAAAGCCCAAGAGCCCATGGATCCCAAGAGGGTTGGCAAGCTACAAAGGGGAGATTATAGTTCCACATCGCCTAGTTGCGGAATGGTGATGTGTTATATATGTATGAGCTTGGATCTACAAAGTACTACACGTTTTAAAGTCATGCATGCCTTGGGCCCAAAGCTGACAAAATAGTACTCTGTGGATCAAGTCGTGACACCGACGGTGCGGTTGTCACTCACCGTCCCTCGCAAAAGAATAGAAAGTTGGGAGGGAGAGGGATTTTTGCAGGTTTGAATTTGAGAAAGGAAGTAACTGAGGTATGATGAACCCTTTTTGGTGAGTAGTAACTGAGGTATGATGAACCCTTTTCGGTGAGTAGAATGGAAGTGGAATGGGAGAGATTGGGGGAGAGAGTGATGATTTAATTGGGAAGGAAGAGGGAGCTTTCGATCGAAGAAGATAATAGGAAGTTGGGAGGGAAAGGGATCTTTCGATGGTTTGAATTTGGGATGGGAAATTGATTTAGGTTTTTCCTTTTATGGGTGGTGTGGAAGAGAACATTGGTGTGGGAGAGAAAGTATATGGTGTGAGAAAGAAAAAATTAGATGGGTGGTGTGGGTGAGTGTAACTTATGGTGCCAAATAGTTGTTGTCTTTAATAAAAAAAAACTAGAAACAAGCCGAGTAGAGCCCTGGTTGACCAAGTGCAATACCCACGTATGCTAACTGTGGAATACCTGCGTATACTAAGGAAATGCCCTTTTCCACAAGCCAATAAAGGGGGCTTTACTTCACCCTTTTATTGAAAGAATTGGAAAAAAATCTAATTTAACAAGGAAGAAACATTAAAGTCCATCAAAGGGAACTTCCCAATCAAAGCAAAGAAATTAAGTAGAAGGAAAGGATTACCTCACCTTTTTATCAATTGAACTGAAAACGAGTCTAATTGTGAACAAGGAAGAAACATTAGTCCCTCAAAGGACCTTCCCAAGCCAAAGCAAAAAAATTAAGTAGAAGGCAAGGATTACCTCACTCTTTTATTAAAAGAACTGGAAACAAGTATAATTACGAACAAGGAAAAAACATTAGTCCCTCAAAGGAACTTCCCATGCCAAAGCAATGGAATTGAGTAGAACGCAAGGATTACCTCGCCCAGTTATTAATATAAATGGAAACAAGTCTAATTGTGAATAAGGAAAAAAAACATTTAGAGTCCCTCAAATAAACTTCCCATGCCAAAGAAAAGAAATTAAGTATAACGCAAGGATTACCTCCCCCTTTTATTCAAAGAACTGGAAAGTCTTTGTGAACAAGGAAGAAACATTAGAGCCCCTCATAGAAACTTCCCAGGCCAACACTACACCATAAAGGGTGGTTTTATAGCTCTTACATGTTGCTAAAACGAATTGTAACACTTTCATGCCCATACCAAATGAGGTGATGCTAATATTTGTATCATCAACCAACCCATACTAATGGAATAATTGTATCATCAACCAACTCATACTAATGGAATAATTGCAACATGATAAAACTAATACTGAATTTTATATAGTTACATACACTAGCTAATACTAATTTCAAATGAAGTTGATACTCAATTTTTCTTTGTATCGTGTAGAAACTATAGCTAATTTAAAACATTTTCCAAATAAAAAAGCTTAAAAAATGAATAGTATACATCCAAAATTACGCAAAACAACGCACATTCTCTTACCTAGACACCGATGCTTTTGGAGTGCTGCTCATTTTCCTAACATCCTTTTATCAACTTTTCAATTCAACATGTTTTTCAGCATGGACTCTGATTAAGAAAAATAATAGCAAAACATATCACATAATCAAAACTCTCCAAACAGAGACATCCCACTTGTGCTAACATTGTATTTTATGAAAATGCATTTGAATGTCTTGTATTCTTATCAAAATAGCATACCAAGTGTAATATGAAAATATATTATTAAAATAAAACAAATACCAAATGTCTTACAACTAGGAAGCTCAATACAGGCAATTACACTAGTTTGTGGGGTAGATAAACTAAGAAAAGATTTATAGTGTCTCTACATTTGAATAACCTTATTTTTCTTAGCAACCTTCTTACAAACATGCCTATCTATATCTTCAATGCTTTCCTATCAGCTCGGGGTTCCTGCAATAAAAGATACGAATAAATTTGTCAGGTCAAAATAATAAGATAAAAGCTATTATGGCGCTGTTAAAAAAACTACCAAATACTTCAAAACAAACAATACTCTTGTGATACAAAGCACTGACCAACTGTTCATAAAATTCAATGACCAGGTTCAAGTAGATACGATGAAAATTATAGGTGGATGAGATTAAAATTAAAAATTACTCGCTCTTTCTTGAGAATACTCAATTAGTGTTCTGTGTTTATTCTTACTTTGCTTACCTTTGTTGAGGTTGGGCGTAGATTTCCAATTCTAAAACCCTCGCCTCATTCCTTAGCCTCCAAAAACCCACCTGCACACACCACGAACAACTATGATTCATACATTGCAACTTAACTCTCTTCACATCAACTATGCCCAAATCACACTCACAGATGAATTGAACTCTATCTACATCGGTCAATCACATCTTTTGCTCTATCGAAATACTTTAAAATGGAAAAGAAAAGCTCTAATGGTACAATACTAGATCAATTACTCCATTTTTCACAAATAGTAGTGATTTACCTGTCCTAGCCTGATCTTGGATAATATCATGGACACTGAACTCCGAAATTTGTTGCGGCACCTATTCTTTTTCCTCTTGTTTTCAGCTAACTTCACTCTGCAATCTCTACTTTTAGTCAGGACGGAAGAATAGAAGAATTAGACTTTTGAGATTTCAGATTCCAAAGGATGAATGAGATAATCTGGATTCTACTCCAAATATCCTGATATCACCATTGTGGAGTTGATCCACTCATTTCTTCAACCATCTATGTTGACAAATCTTGGTGTGTACGTTCATGCAAGAAAAACTTAATTTTTGTACCTTCAAACAAAGTGTTTATAAATTTATATTTGAACAAAAAGTGATTAATGTACCTGTGTTCAAGCTGACAGTCACCTTGCTAGCTGAATACAAGTAACTTTTCTCTTCTAACAAAAAGTAACCAGATATTTGGAGGAGGGTGGAGAAGAAGGCCTTCTAACATGGGCAACACCAATCTCAACAACATCAACTGCAATTTATTGATAATGAAATAAAGAACAACTATTAGCGTTTCATAAGAAAAAAAAAATATATAGAGCATAAAATGCAGGGTAACACAATTAACAAGCCCAAAGCACAAATCATAAAAAAGATTACCTGTATCATTATCCCCAAATGCTCCTTCAACTTCATCATTGCAATTGTTGCAATGTTTTGCAGTTAATTTCATCATATCTGGATCTTAAATGGGGTGTCAAGCTTTAAGCTTTGGATCATGCATCTCAAATTGAGATTATTATGTCTACGACCACTACACCAAAAGGCCTATTTAGCTACAGAGAGATGGCCACGGCTAAAAAAATAAAAATCGTGGCTATACACTACAACAAAAGGGTTGCCACGGCAAAAAACCGTGGCTATAAGCTTTTCACGTGCCTGTGTGAGGCACTACAACGCTATGAAAGTCGCGGGAAAAACTAAAATTCACGCGGCTCGATTCCCTCCCATTTCGACATTTGCTTCCCTCTCAGTCTCGCTCTCTTTCCCCCCTCATTCACAGCAGATCGAATGCTCTCCCCTGACCTCTCCTCCTCTTTGCCCCCTCTCTTTCTCTCTTCTTCTTTGGCGCAGTGTTTCCCTCTTCACAAATCTCTCTCAAAAGCTCCTCTCTTCTTCATCTTTCATGGCACCCCAAGCATGATTTCTTCAAGCAGAATAGTCTATTGTTCTCATCTCTTCTTCTCCCCATTTTCAAAGTTGAAAAGTTAGGGTTTCCTCTCCCCATTTGCAAAGTTGAAAAGTTAGGGTTTCCTCTCCCAATCTCTTCCTCTCACCATTTGCCTGATTTGTTGTTGTTGTTGCAGACATCGAGGATGAGATCCAATCCAGCATCTGTTCGTTGCAGTTCGACTCAGCAGATAAGAATTCGCTGAATCTCATCCTTTACCGTTCATTCTGTATCACTACTGTATTCTATGATGTACTAAACGTAAGGTTTCGGTTGAGTTTTGTAGAAGAGAACAACGGTGTGGTTTCGATGGATGAAGTGAAATCTGAACAAGTTAAGTCGAAAGAAGTCGTAAAATCTGAACAAGTTAAGTTGAAAGAAGTCGTAAAATCTAAACAACGGTTAAGACTCTTCCACCATCAGAGTCACTTCCAAGGAGTGAACCAGTTGGTGGGTATATATTTGTTTGCAATAATGATACCATGCAAGAGAACTTGAAGAGGCAACTCTTTGGTAAGCTTTCCCCCAATTTCCTTTGCTTTTTGTTGTTCAAGTTCAATTTTTTTTTTTTTTTTTTTTTAATTTATTGATCTTTGTTAATTGATTTGAGTGATCATTTGAATTTAATTTGATGTTTTGATCCATGGGTATTGATGGGTTTTATTGAATTTTGGAAATTGGGTTTTATTGATTAATGGGTAGGCATGATTTGTGGATACATCTGATATGATATTGTGTTGTTTGTGATTTTGATTTTTCAGGGCTCCCTCCAAGGTACAGGGATTCAGTGAGGCAAATAACACCAGGATTGCCTCTTTTCCTTTACAACTACTCCACTCACCAACTCCATGGAATTTTTTAGGTTTGTGGTCTCTTTCCTTGTTTGTATGTTTTCTACTTTGTGAATTGATGTAGATACTAGATACTAAAGTTTAGTGTTGAAGTGAAGTACATATCTGTGGTTTAGTGGAAAATTTTCACTTCAAGGGATAATCTGATTGATTTATCATTGTTGCCCTTGTTTAATGATACTACAAATGAAGAAATTTAAGATATGTGAGGTATATTGCCTAATATACATATTTGAAGCATGCTTAGATCAATAAAGGATGTTGGATGTCAAGGGTAGTAGAATGATACTACAAACCTTTTTCTCATTCATTCATAGTTGTTTCCCCTGCAAAAGGAATCATTCAGATCTATTTTTTAACCTGCAAATTTTTTTGGGGGCACAAAACATCTAGGTTTAGATAAGCACTTCTGATCTGAAGGGTATTTTCACAATTGAAAGCTTGTATGTGTTCTTGGCAGCTAGCCTACATTCTTCATATGCAGTGAGAACCTTGGAACTGTTCAACTTCCATTTGGGATCCCAAATCACAAAAGCACTAATTAGTAATTACACTCTACTTTCCTGAGAATTGAATTCCAAACAAACCAAATTTACCTTAATACCTTGTTTTCTTATGGCATTAATACTTTGACTTTTATATTCCTCTAGTTTGTTTAGATAATCTTTTTCTTTCGCTGGTGTGTAAGGTCAATTGCTGATAAATTCCATGCTCAACTTGTACTTATTTTCAGTCAGAAAACAATTCATCTGAAAAAGTTCTCAAAGGAAAAGAAGAAAGTTATAGGTCCTCTGTTGATAAAAATCAATCTGGGGAGGGAGTTACCCAATATGAAGAAGCCCCCATCGGCCCAGTGAAGCTTAACCAACTTGTAATTGACTTTCCATCTCAACTTTTACATATATCAAATTGCTAATAATGCACTTGACTACTTTGTTAGCATAAATTTGACACTTTTTCACTAACTTTTGTGATGATTCAAAAATCTTATGTTATTGGATTAAGGTAACTCATCTTGGATTCTTCTGTTATTTGAATTATAATGTCTGCATGATGTTGTGATCTCATAGGAATTTTGGGTTGGAAATGAAGAACTTGTTCATATCTATGAGAAAAGGCTGGGGGATGCTGGTTATATCAGTTTCAAGCTTGCACGGACAAATAATCGTGGGGATGGTACGTTTATTACATATACTTGTGTAGATAATAATTTGACACATTTGATTAAGCGACGTTCTAATTTTAATGGGTGAGCGGGCCTGACATTTTTGCATTGCCGCAAGACACGTGTCTGCATCCTTGTTATGCAACTAGCTAGCCTCCCCACCACACACACTCACACGCAGTCTTCTCAAGAATCTGTTGGTTTTTTTTTGGTTTTTTTTTGCATTTGTAGACTGTTCTGGTGGAGCCAACAAGTGGAAACACAGGCATTGGTCTTGCCTTTATGGCTGAGGTGAAGGGATATAAGCTCATCTTAACGATGCCTGCCTCTATGAGTATGGAAAGAAGAGTTCTTTTTAAGGCATTTGGAGCAGAGCTTGTTCTTACTGACGCATCAAAGGGTATGAATGGTGTTGTTCAGAAGGCTCAAGACATATTGGAGAGCACACCCAATGCATACATGCTTCAACAATTTGACAATCCTGCAAATCCAAAGGTTTGGCATTTATCAACATGTTTCTCACTTTCTCTACAGAGTATTTCTTTCCCTTGCAATTGAGATGTTGTATACAGCTAACCTTCCAGAGTTAGGACACAGCTTCTTAATTCATGGAGGCAGGATTTCCTACCTATAAAGTGGTACATCAGTTTGACACCAACTGTTGAAGGGTGGCTCCCCACATCTTTAGGCCAGAAATATTTGGATGCTTGGATGGTAAAAAAGTAGAATAGATTTCATAAGCTGATCCTATTGGATATACATATTCTTCTAGAAGAATACAGTATCTTCTGTATAGATGCTTTAAAATTAGCTATAGGTCTGGTGGTTTTGTTCCAGCAGAAATTGAACTTTGACAATGGAGTTAGGACATTATTAACTTGTCATTTCTCCTCAATGAAATTTTACCTTAAAAAATAAAATAAAAGTCCATGTAGCAGGGATTGATTTATTGCGCACCTGATCTTTAGTTGTGTAGTGCGGAAAAATCAATTTCTCGCACAACCATGTTTAGTTGTTAGCTTATCATATTAAAGGAGGATTGTTCTATATTTAATTTCTTAGATTGAAGGTACTGTGCTTTTTGCATATCCATTTTTTTTTCTTTTTTTGAGATTCAAAATTTATTGATTGCAGGTTCACTTTGAGACAACTGGTCCAGAGATCTGGGAAGATACAAGAGGCAAAGTGGACATATTTGTTGCAGGGATTGGAACTGGTGGTACTATTTCTGGGGTTGGTCGGTTCCTGAAAAAGAAGAACCCTAATGTAAAGGTAACATGTTATTTTCCTTTTCTATTCTTTTCATAAGAAAACTAAAATCATACATATCTGACAGGTGGCGTATCCCCTTGTCCATCATGTGTTGCATGACATGGGTATCATGGAGGGATGTAAAAGTACAATGTTACTGCATTAAACATTTATTTCATGTCTGATTTACTTAACATGGGTACTGATAGTTTATATTTCATTTGATTCTTTCACATTTCAGGTTATTGGTATTGAACCAAAACAAAGCAACATTCTTTCTGGTGGAACACCTGGTAAAACAATGGAAACATCATTTCTATTTTCTAGCACAGTTGTTTGCATCTATATCACATCATTTTTTTTATTGCCAAACATAGGTCCTCACAAAATTCAAGGGATTGGAGCTGGATTTGTACCTAGGAATTTGGACCTTCAAATAGTTGACGAAGTCTTAGAGGTTAGAACATGTTCTGCCTAAACCTTGAGTTTTGATTTTTAAACATCTATCTCACACTCTGCTAAGTAGTATTGTGTCTTCTGAGAGTGTTGCCTCTTGATAAAATTGATGTTGTTTCACAATTATTAGTCTGTTTGTCTACACAGTAGTGGCTCAGTCTTCATGAAGGTTGGGAATCTTAGAAAAGGAAGTCTCACTTGGTGAGTCATTGTAGTTTTTCCTTGAGTCAGGAAACACTGATAGTAATAGTGGTAGTTGAAGAAATGTCTTTCCACTACAGCAGATAACTGGAATATCAAAAGCACTTTAAAGCAACGTATGACGTGAAATAGGGAGAACAAGCAACTAAGATGTAAACTTTACAGAATCTGCCACCACCATATGTTTATTCATCATCAACAATTACGCCAGTCCCTCTGATTGTGGACTTCATTGCTTCCGCGAAGGTTCACATCATCAACCTTATGCAGGAAAAACATGGATAGTACCTGGGGAAATCACTATAATAATGAAGCTCGCTCAAAAACTACAATCCCTTTCATCTACCATAAACTTTCTAATGCTCTTTGTTGATAAACATTTATTTGCTAATATTCAAGGCTCTGAGAGCTTCTAGAACTTGATTATGGTCTTTGAGGATTGTGTGGTTAAAGGTTTTGTAATAGGTTGTCGTAAAATATAAAACTTTGAGCATCTAGAAAGGTAAGATTAGTATGTTTCTGAAATTTGGACTTCTTTTATCCTAAAAACAGATCCAATGGAAGATTAACGTTACAAGTTAAAAGAAAAATCTAGAGAAAAGGATAACTTTGGCCTGAAATTGGAGTATCGGACTAATTTTAGCTGTTTTCTAGGCAGCACTTAAAGGGTTACCACTTAACTTTTAGTCTAAAATAGAATAAACTTGGACTAAACAATTGGAGAGAATTATAATCGGTCAAAACTTCTCAATCCAAGATTTAGACTTCTGCTGGAGTGGCTTAAGTTCAAAGCTCCATTTTGCATTGGATATGTTGTACAAGGTAAAAGTCAGATCTCTACCACCATACCCCACATGCGTCGCTCCCATGATGTAAAATTGTTTGCAGTGATCCAGTCTCCCACCGTAGATTGAATCCCTTTGGATTTCATCAAAGCAAGTTGAACAGTAGGAGCTTTTGTTCTTAGTATGATCTTAGCAAAACATAACTTTTCTGATACAGGTAAGCTACCACTTTCCAGACTAGGGGCATAATGCCATGCAATTGTTGTGCTAGTTTATTCTTTGGCCACTACTACTGTTTTATACATAAAATATTTCTAAATGGTATTTTTCTACTGATTTAAAAATTTTACTGTTAATTTTGTTTTCATAACACATTTACTTTGGTCTTTTTATTGTTGGAGACAACTTTTGCATGGAAGGTCAGATTTCATTGCAGATAGTATCTACGCATTTTTTTTCTTATTATTCTTCTATATTTACCCTTTCTGGTGGACGGGGGTTCATTTAACAATCTGATGACGTTTCTGAACAGGAATGCGAGGCTGAGGCTTAAGCTTCAGTGTACAGATGATTCTGCTATTTGAATTTGCATCTGATCTTCATAAACAGAAAATGTAAAGAAAGAAAAAGAAAGTGTTCTGAGAATTTATAGATGTTCTATTGGTTCATAAATCACATTCATGTTAATGCCTTTCTTTCACCCATTGGACAAGCAAAAATATCTATATTATCTTCACTCTACAACTAATTACCACCAGCACTAATAATGAGTACCATATTGTAATGTTCTACACAATGCCTGTTATATGAGTGGAACAAAAACTGTTTGCAGTGTGCTGCTTCATTAGCACTGCATCTCTCTTTGAAAGTAGCGTATTGGGTCCTTTTCTCTCTCGTTATTGATATATTTTGATGTGACAGGTATCTATATTTTTTCATTCGTGATATCAAAATTCGTCCATAAGATGTTTTAATCTACAATAAGGGTTAAACTTCAGTCACCATCACTTATGGCATCTGCAGCTCTATGATGAATTGATAGAGACAGTGAAACAAAATACAGATGATGCATATTGTTGTTCCTACTGTTATTAATTTATTCAAATAATAAATTTTGCTTCACTTTGAAAATAATCTTTTGATGTTATTGGTTTTTGCAGGAAAAATGGCTTCCAACTTTGGTAAGCTCTTTTGTTCTAACTTTTGGTTTAAGTTTGTCGTATTGAAGATTTGAGATTTAAAACACACGTTGGCCACAATGTCTGAGGAAATTAAACTACAACTATGTCATAGTAGGATATGATAGTAAAATAAATTAACTATTGCAAACCAAAATATATCAATTTATCTGGGTTTGGTGATTGATGAATTTTCATGATAAAAATGGTGTGACCTACAAATGATTACTTAGGCAAGTACTGTACTTTGCATGGAAATGGGCCAGAATAATTCCTGCAGTTTGTAGGGTGAAAAGAGTTATAGGAAGGGACTTGCTTGAGTTGATATGGATGAAGTTGTAAACTAAATGATGCTAATCTTTAATGTAGTATACATGAGAAAATTAATTCTTAAACCTGCGAACATTAGGAAATATATTATGATAACTGTTGTGGCAATTTTTACATTTCTGTCTGACCTCTAGTTGGCAATTTTTCATTTTTCTTTACATTTATCTATTCAATGGTTGTCACTTTCTCTTTGATGATATTACTTGATATCTTGCATGAACTGGAGGGGAAGATACGCACACAAATTGGGTGGCCTCAAGGTTCTTAATTCTTACTGGATCAACGAGGTTTTTCAGATAATTTCTAAATGCTTTTTTTTTTCCTTTTTTTTTGTTTTTTAATTCCAAATTCTATTCTATTTTGTTTTTGGCGGTTGCCTTAATCATTGGAAGCATCACTTTGCAGATTGAGTCAATTGCTCAAAAATTGGAAGCCGACGACAGAGAATTGAAAAAGTGTTTAGCTAAGATAGATAATTTGAAGGTGAGATATGTTATATGTTAATTCTGCTACTTTTTGATAATTAGTGATCGGTTATTAGAAGCCATGTGTTGAAGAAAGTATTGACATGTTTTTGTCTTTTATGTGCTTTCTAAGGTTTATGTTTTGCCTTTATTTATTGAATAACCTGTAACTCTTCATATCAATGGAACCACATCTAATACCATAGTTTTCATTTGCTGGGAAATCTACAATAAGGGTTAAACTACAATACAGAAGCACTAAGGGTTAAACTTCAGTCACCATCACTTATGGCATCTGCAGCTCTATGATGAATTGATAGAGACAGTGAAACAAAATACAGAAGCAGGTGATTTCCCTACCACAAACTACAATGCAGGACTTGAGAGGGCTTTCAGGTTTGCTGTAAATGGGAAATGAATACTGGTATCGAGAAATGACACCCTGTCATGGTGTTATGTTTTATTTAGGGACAAATTGGGTTTCGTTAGGGACCATATATGATACAAAATCTTCGCTGTGAGTGTACTACAATGCGCCCTGATTTGCTATTCTCGTTCTAAACGATTTTCATTTTGTGAACTTTGGGTCGGGTTTTCAAGGTACAAGATTAGGTTGTTTGTGTTCCATATCCAAATAAACACGGTCTGTTCTTCGTCCTCCTGAACTAATTACTCATTTTCCCTGTCTGTTTGCTTACTTGAATCAGTGGTCCCTGACACAAGCATAACCACAGCCCATACTCTGCATCAAGAATTATGGTTCACTGAAAACATGAGCTAGCTAAGATGTGTGAAATGTTCTACCACCAATTAATTGTATACGAGCCAAAAAGAAAGTTGTATTTGTCCATCAGATATTTTTATACAGGTTGGAGTAATAATACAATGTACTTTATTCGGATATACTATCGTAAGTTACTGTTTGATATATTAATATTATGCATTTGTTTCATGCAAAATTTTGATCTGAAGTTTTATATTACAGGCAAATGGTTCAAACTTGTATAAATGTGGAATGAATGTGGATTCTGATCCAAGTCCTAGCAATGTGAATAAGCTAATTGGAATTGCAGACGAGATGCTAAAGCAAAAGAACGTTGAGTCGGTGCTCTTTGGAGGTAAAAAATTCACGGAGCAGACAAATTTTGAGAAACTGGACTGGTTTGCTGGTGAACTAGTGCTAGAGCATCAGAGGAGAAGCTGCAGGATAGCTCCCACCGTTGCATTCAAGCAACCTGCACTGAAGTCCTCCTAATTCTAAAGCATCGAGGAAAAGTAAGCAATTTTACACTCATTTTACTGTTATATCCACTTAGTTTTCAAGTTTCCTAGTCTAAACAACAAAAATACATTGAATAAAACAAAATGTTTTCTCAATTACTTACTTCAACCACAAACCTAACGGAGTAGTGCTACGAGACAATGTGGCCTCCTAATTAGAACCTCCTGAAGTACAGCAGTTGATGGTGCATTAAATCATGTAAAACAATTTTACGAGAAAATGACTTGCATGGACTTGTGGCGATACACATCTCAATGCACAAGATTGAGGCAGTACTATCTAGCTTCGAGACTCTAGTTGGTCCACATCTGAAAACTCAACCTAAATAGCCCTGCCCTTAGTTGAACATGTGAATTGTGGGGAAGGGTAACCCAAGGTGTCGGCTTACCGACAGGGAATATTTCTCGAAAATTTGAGGGCATTTTAGTCATCTGCAAAGGAAAATCCATGATACTATTGCATTCCGCGGACATGTCCGTAGTCCGGAATAAAGAGTTGGGTCTTCCACAAGGATGGCAACCTTGTACTGTTTGAAAAAGGTCTTTGCTTCCATGACGAAGACGAGTCCCTAGTCTTCCACAGGGGGTCCTAAGCATCCCCACAGATCAAACTCACTTTAAATTTCATTCCACATTTCCCCTTATATTGTCCTTGTTATTGAAAAAGCATTGATAAAAAGAAGAGAAAGTAATGAAAATTACCATGTACCATCTTTACTTTACTACAATAACAATGTACACTTTGTGTAGAACCTCAATTTCTATTTTTTTATGCAGGGAGAACCAGAGAAGAAACAGAAAGCACTGTAAAACAGCTTTTGCTTTACAAAAGAACTAGCAAGGAAGATAAACTGTGAATAAGGTGTGCTTCTGCAAATTTACTGCACTAACTGCCTGGAGAATGCCCTGTCCCCACTGAGTTTGTTGTCCACTTTCATCAACTTAAATTAACCAATAGGCATGCACTGCTGGTGCTAAGCTCAAGTGTCACCATTATTCGTGTAAATCCCGATTTGCCATTTAGGGCTGAACAATGCAGAATTGTTGTTGCTGACAAGAATATGACAACTTGTTTTGATTGCATTACTTCAACTTAAATCCCGGTTTGCATATGGCATGGTTAACTCATTTGGTGTTTCATTTCTATTTGCAGGATGGGACAAGAACTTTGGCTTCCAGCTATACATGAGTGATCCCAGTGGAAACTATGGTGGGTGGAAGGCTGCAGCTATAGGAGCAAACAACCAAGCAGCACAGTCCATGCTGAAGCAAGACTACAAGGACGAGATCACCCGGGAGGAAGCCATCACTCTTGCACTAAAGGTTCTCAGCAAAACCATGGACATCACTAGCCTCACTTCAGATAAACTTGAATTGGCTGAAGTTTTCCTTGCACCATCTGGTCAAGTGAAGTACCAGGTATGTTCACCTGAGACCGTGAGCAAGTTACTGGTGAAGGTCGGAGTCACCCAACCTGCTACAGATGATTCTTAGTCATTTTCATGGTTTGTGTTGATGGATTCAGTAACATTAAGTGTAGCTCCATAAGCTACTCTGACTATATGGATTCTGTGTAAGTGATGAATTATGAGAATCACATGGAGTTGTATCTCTTTGTTTTGCCTGCCTATGCTAGAACAGTTTACTGGTTACGAAACGGTGATTCCTGATGATTAAGGTCAATTTTTATTTTACTTGAATCATAAGGAGCTTTATCCTTGCGTTTGTGGCATGCACCTGATTATTTTGCCATTACATACTTGTAACATTTAAGAGCTGCCATTTGGTGCAGCTTAAATTAAGTGGGTTTTTGTTGTAGTTGTTGTTATTGAGCTTATTAGAGGTACGAAAATCAGAAAAACAAAATTATGCAGGTGTGGGGCTGTGATTTTGCTGCAGCAGCAAAAAAATTGTAATTTTTTTTTCGATTATATTAATTTGCAACGGTTTCAAACCCTCGCAACAAACCAGATTTCTTTTTTTTTTTAATTTTGTTTTGACTGGCCACGGCTTAAAACCGTGGTACTTAATTATTGCCACGGCTTAAAACCGTGGCCAGCTTGCAACGGCTTACAACCGTGGCCATCCTTGCCACGGCTTAAAACCGTGGCTAATACTATTGCAACGGCTTAGAACCGTGGCCATAACTTGCCACGGTTTTAAGCCGTGGCTAGTCCTGGTCACGGCTTAAAACCGTGGCTAACATTTTGGCAACACTTTATAACCGTGGCTAAATCATCAACCGTCCTCGAGCATAAAACCGTTGCTAATATGTTTTGCCACGGTTTTTAGCCGTTAATGGTGATTTAGCGACGCCTCTACTGCCCACGGCTCTAAGCCGTGACAATTGGTTACCCCCACGGTTCCAAACCGTTGCTGATGGGTATTTTTGGTGTAGTGGACATTGAGAAGCTTTTAGATGCTCAAACCTGACTTGTTTGACAATAAGTGAATATCTCTTATGAAAGTTCCCTCCCTTCTTTTTTAAGTTGTAGTTAAAAGCTACTTATAAAAAATAACCCAATTCTGAACTTAAAAGACCAATTCACAGAGCCATAACAATCAGGATAAAAAATCCATCAAGGAATCAACAAGACATAATCAACTAACGAGGAAAAAACACAAATAGGTTTCATCAAGATAATTGTAGTCAGATTTACGTAGCAGACATATTATGAAGCAAACATATAAGAACAACCCATCAACCATTCAAAAGCTAAAAATCAAATACAGTAATAGTTCATAAATCCATAAATGAAATGAAATGAGTTGAAACATTATACCTCAAACAAAATATTCAAAGTTAAACTTACATTGAAATGACAAAACTAATGCATGTGCTCACCTCACCTAAGTTTATATAGCAAATTGAGATGAATAGGACAAAATGAGATGGACAAAAAAACAAACAAAACAAATAAAACAAACAAAACAAAAAACATGCATGGTATTGGTGTGATTCAAAAAAATTTCGCATCTACAAGTTGCACTCTAAGGTGTGTGACATGATCAAGTGGTAAGTTCCTTCATTTCCATCCATACATCATGATACACGCGAAATGTTCAACTTAAACGCGCACGATCATGCAAACAAACTACTACCAAGAGTATACCAACACTCATAATACTATATATTGCATTTTGCACTTCTATAATCAACTACATATCATACAGTAACAGTTAAGGAAAGTTCATCTTGTAACAAATTGTAATGTAGTATACCGTTGTACCTTCTTGAGCACTTCCATTTTATATAAGAAATATGAAGGAAAATTTTCCCAATCAAATAATAGAGACTAACGGACTATGAGAATACAAGAAATATCAAGTTTACAGGAGTTGGTGAATAAAAACATTGTACCCATGTCCAATGTTATCTTATCATCCACCACAAAATAGATTATATTTGGCACTTATCATCTACCACAAATGATATCTTTTGTGGTAGTGTAGTAAGATTTTTTTTGTGACGAAGACTAGAGAACAATACAGAGTGAGTCTCAACTCTCATGATGAAGGCCATAATGCATCTCCACTTAAAAATAGGAAAATGACATACTTTCACTAATTAAGGATCTGTATCTGTCTTCGAAGGAATAAAAAAGACCAATGACATAATGAGAAAAAAACATTAGTAAACAAAGGGAAAGCTCTTTACTTGCAAAGGTCAAGACGAGGCCAAGTTATCTCAAAGCAAGGGATTCTCTCCGGCCATGACATTGTATAGAAAATAGGAAGGGGCATATCAGGCCACCCTAATTGAGCAAGAACAAATGAATCCTGGAAAAGATGGGAAAGAAAAGGAATTTCAATACAATTAGAGAGCTGGCTAAGGACTTGAACCATTGCATCATATCTTGTACACTAGAAAGTGTGTAAAGCATTTACAAAAATATCCAACAAAAGGGAAAAAGGAAGTTGAACTTGTGTTTCAATCATGGAATGTATGATTGATTGAAGGTGAATCACAATGTGCTTCAATATCATCATATTTAACTCTAAACGAATAATGTGCTTCAATGACTTCAAGACTTTGTGAAGCAAACATATGAACTTTTAGATACTCATATTCAATGTAACGACACATCACTCCGAGAATAGTGATAAAAAGTAAACTACCTTATTGAAAATGGTGGCAGAATCCACTGTAATCTTCTTTCCCATACTCCAGTTGGGATGCTATAGAGCATCAACAACCTTTACTTCTTTCAATTTTTCAACAAGCCAATCCCTACCAAGATTAACATATAGAGATGGTTAAATACATGTTATGAATGTTTAATTCATATCTAAAGTAAATTGCAATTGAGATTCCCAAAAGCAAGTATGAAAATAACTGATCTTTCTTTTATTTTGCTATGCTCATTAAAATGAGAACATATCACTGTGTTCTTTTTCTGACTCCCAATGGAGCAGAAGGATGTGTCGGGATATGACATTGATCATGTTCCTTAAGTAACAATTTTTGAAGCATTGAAGTGCTGATTATGAATTTAAACCTGAATGTCCCTCCTAATACAGTCAAAATGATTCGGCGAAGTGCACCTTCTGGTAAATACACTAGAGACCAACAATCACTATCAGATTTCCCGTTTTAACTTGACTAAGTGGGATATCTAAGAATTTGAACCGTGTGTATAGAAGGGATCATATTCACAAAGAAAATAGTAATGTAAAATTTCCTCTATTTGATGTTGCAAGGTCACTACTTAGTAGGGAGCACAATGAGTTAGAAGATTCTCAGAGATATCTGAGATTCAAAGTTTTAGCTGACAATTTTAGCTGTTCGTAATGTGGGCAACATCTAACACAATGTAGTCACTAAAACTTAACACATTTGTAGTATGGTATATAACCTCCCCATTGAAGTGTGTAAATCTACTTGTTCCATTTATTGGCATCCAATGTGAGATCTGGAAAGGCAACTGTGTGCATTTGTAGTATGATTAATTATGTACAATCATCACTTATCACTTCTACATTGAAGCATTTTATCAACACCTAGCGCCCAAACATAAGCTATTATAAGGATTTCAATCTACATAACCTGATTTTTCCATTAAAAAAAAAACCAATGAGATTGAGCTAAAAAAACAACAATCGAACCAAAAATCTCGCAAAAACCTAATTCTGAACCAAATTGTAAAACAAACAACTCAATAAATAAAATAACTCAGATGTAATTGATATCGAATTAGTGAGGAAGAACAAAAAAATTTCAAAAGCTATCTAGATTTGTTGACTTACTTGTCTACTTCACGGTTCAGCGAAATGCCTTGCTAGAGATCAACATGAGAGAAAGTACACATGATCTCCAACCCCATCAAAGCCTTTACATCCACCAAATGAAGAGATCATCTCTTCCTTCCCTTCTTCTCTGCAAACAGAACCTCATTTCAAGCCATAGAACCTCATTTCGAGCCCTAGAAATGGTGAAGATGGAGCACATCCTTACGAATTACATACCTTGTTCGAACATATGAATCGGTGGGAGAAGAGAGACTCAATTGATTGAGCAGGAGAGAGACGAGGGAAAACCTAGCTTTGAGGTTTGAAACGATGGAGTTTCCAAGTTGATTTTTTATATCACTTTGGTTTGGCTAAATAAGGTTTGAACTTTTTTTTTTCTACTACAATCCAATAACTAACATTGAGGTTTTTTTTTTGTTTTTTTTATTTAAGTAATACAATTTGTATCACTTAGGAGCTGTAACTAGGTGTAGTATCCACTAGAAACCCATACAAGTATTGCTACACAAAGCACATGATACAATTAACTTATGATTCTTGTTACAAAATGGTCATATTTGTGTAGTGTGAAGCAAAGAAATTAAGTAGAAGGCAAGAATAAACAATCGATAACCTAAACGTTAACCTCTTAATAGATCTTGAACTTTAGACAATTCTATTTTCAGAGATACTTGGACAAGCTCTTAAATATTTGGTTGACCTATAGAAAAAGAAAAAGGAGATACGGATGATGTACATTGCAGAAGAACTCTACAGAAACTTTTCTTATTGTTCCTAGAAACTCTATAGACAAAGCTTTACCTTTGTATACCAATCTAATGGTTTGATGTTAGTTGGGATACGTATTGGTAAATATTCTGATATCTCGATCTCATACCAGCACCATAAAATGCTAATCCTCAAGAAACTGAACTGGCATGACCATCTTCATAATGTTTACTACTATCACTTGTCTTTTTCTTAAGCTTGCTCTTCACTGAAGATTCCCTCTCATCCAGAAAATCAATAAAGCTAGCTCGAGGCATTTCCACTTCAGGCTCCTCTTGCGCCTCTGGGCTATACCGGCGGAACTGAAAAAATGCCCTAAAGAAAAATACAAGTAGCGCACAAAAGCATGCAATGCCGCATATGAGAAAGAGGCCCCAAAAACTTTTGAGAGAGAGTCGGTTTGAATCAACTTCGTCGGCCGTGACTTGTGAGGCGCACTCAGCATGGGACAACCACTTATTATGGATCATTTGCAGATCGCCATTCTCTGAAAGTTGAAGGATGGCAGTTGACAGGTCAACTGCAAGAGGGGAGTCCCTTTGAAAAGCCTGTTAAAATCATGAAATCAAACTTCATTATTATGTCTTTACAAGTTCTGTGCTATGGTCAGTATTTCATTTTTTTTATAAACATTTGATAGCTCAGGTGAAAATGTGCACTTCTTAATCGTTTTTCCATTAAATGAAAGGCAAGCTAAGAGGCCACATGTACTTGAGCTACTTAAACAAGCAAAAATGGGTGCATTTGATTCCAAGGAAAGTTTGGTCACAGTATAATTACAAAAAGAAAAAAGAAATAGCTGAGTATGTGGGAAAAAGTTCTCCATCTTGAGGCTGAAAATGACTATATTTGGCAAAAACTTTATTAGCTCTATCCATAAGAAAACATTTTCCACAAATTTATCAGTGATCATGTTCTTCATTCACTCCTCTCCCTTCTCACTTTTGGCAATTTTTCTTAGAACTTTTTTTCCTTGGAATTAAACACACCCTAAATTTGATTTGCTCCATAACTCCATGTCATCGTACACTATCGCGGCTCTTCAAAAGAATGCAAATCAGAAATTAATAAATAATAATAATAATAACATATAAATAAATAATGCAAAGAAAATATATAAGATTATCTTCTAGTTTTATGGTTCACGAAAATGTGTTTTGTGATTTTTAAACCTTAAGAATCAATCATATAAGATTGCAGCAAACATAATGAAGATGACAATGGCGTGAAAGTATATTCAATATCTGAAACTAGAATAAAAGTTAGCACTATAAGAGAAGTTAGATAGACATTTATCGTATGACAAAAAATTACAACCACATGTTATTGAAATTTCTGAATTGCAATCCAAAAGATATTACTATATATGATAAAATAGCATCTTCCTTTAAGAGTTTAGTAAAGATCTTCAAGTTTGTGACTCAAGGATGGATGGATCACTAAGCGAGATCCAAGGGAAGCGGACATGGCGGGCGTCGAGCTTCTGCTGGGCTTGCAGGTTCGGAGGCAGTGCCCCAAAAAAGTACAGATTTTTTTTAAAACTTTTCTATGCATCCTTCTTTCTGGAAATTAGTTTCCTATTTGGATGGAGTTTCCTTGGTCGATAAAGACAGAAAATATAACATTTGGTAGGATGCTTCAATTTTCGATTCTAGCCTTGAGCGAGAGTTTGCACCTATAGGTTATGTGTTACAAATTAAGTCTACTCTACTAGTACCAATAGGCGGCATAGGGGAAGAAGCACTACACCTAGGAATAAATAACACAAAAACTTTCTTATAAATTATCCCCACTCCTTATCGGAATCAGAACTAGCAAGAATGGTCGGGAAAACAAACATCCACCTCATTGTACTTTGGATACTTATAACCATCGAAGAACGTTGAAGTGACTAATTCCAGAAAATGGGGACCGTTGAGGACAAATAAATTGTTGGAGTTACCTTTTTTATCTATCGCCAACACACTTTTAAGTGTTTTGCCTCAAGAGATCTTGACAGATTGTACACTTTGTGCTATAATAAAGTAGAATATTATGAAGATTATGATTCACTTTTTTTTCTTCTTATTGTTTCCACTTAATCTCTAAGTTGTTGCACATCAATTTAAAAAGAATTTCACAAAAATAAAATACAATAAAAACATTTAAAAAAAAACAAAAACAAAAAAACACCCTTCAATTTAATACTACGTCTTCTCAAATATGTGATGAATGATAGGGGAGCTTAGTAAATTCACTAGTTCAAAGCTACAAAATCTAGTCCTAGAGAAATATATTTACTTGTACATTGTTTGTTTCCCAATACTAAAACCACAATTTCTTGTGTCGGACACGTATTTGATACACCGATATCAGGGAACTTGTTGGACACTCCATGTTTAGATCATCAACTTTTTCACATGCATTTCAAAGGTTTCAATTATTTACAAACGTTACAAGCATATTAGGGTGAATTAGTAGTACATACATAGCAACATTGATCTACAAGCAAAATAATATATGACGAATAATATAAAACTTCCTGCTAACAAGTAAATAATATTATGATATTCATGCACGTTTCTATACTGTATCCGTGTCAACATATCAAACGCCTCGTATCCGTGTTGTCATCATTGTTATATAGCAAAAATTTACTTTTTTGAGTTGTAAATTGGAAGGATGCAATGTGTATATATTTTGAAACTATGTTAGTTTCGAAACTTTTAAGACTTTCAGTCCATTCTTGACATTTTGACTATGACATGCATTAAATACTACTTTTGTCCTTTGAATATGATGGAAAAGTTTGTTTTATGGTCGAGGAGAATATACACTTAGCGGTCTTATGTTAGCATATAGACGGACCAAAACTACATAACTTTCACAGACACTAAACCACTATGGTTCTAAGGGTGTGTTTGGTTGCATGGAATCATATGTCAAGGGAATCCACGAGGGGACCTCTACATTTTATGCTAATTGATGTATCACTCCACATCTACCATTTGATTTTGTGATCAATGGTGGGAATGGAAATTCCATGAACATGGGAATCCCACTCCTTGGTCCCCCAAGGCATGTGATTCTCATGTTCACGAGACTTGCATTCCCACCATTGATCACAAAATCAAATGATGGATAAACAGTGATACCTCAAATTAGCCTAAAATATAGGAGTCCCCTCATGAATTCCTCTGGAATAGGATTTCATGCAACCAAACACACCCTAAGGGCGTCTTTGATTTCCAGGAAAATTTTCCAGAAATTTTGCCGAAAGTGAGAATGGAGAGGAAGATATAATGAAGAACACAAATTTGAGAGATCACTATCCTCTTGATTTGTTAACAAAATTGTGGAAAATGTTTTCGTAGTGGGGAGATGAGAAATTCTTTTTGTCCTAGAGTCATCTTCAACCTCAAGATAGGAGAATTATTTCCCACTTCCTCTCCTACTTCTTTCTCTTTACATGTTTTTCATGACTTTAGTCCACTAGACATTTTTCTCACTCAGCGTAACCTTTTACTAGATAGGAATAGACTGAAAACATGCTTGTAAACTAAACATCACGAAATACCTAGATGGTAAAATGATGTTGAATTTGATATATTAGGTTTTCATATCAATCTTATATCCTCACAGTTAGGCAAGCATCTTTATTGCCAAACAAAGAATTGAAGCAAGGATATCCAATTAATTATTTCAAAAATATAAAGTTGACGCTAAAAAAGTAAGATCATGAATGTATAAAAAAAGTAAAAAGTACTTACAAATCCCCATCCATTTTTTGTAAACTCAGGTCCTACAATCTTGAACTTGCACTTGGTGTTGGACATGAAAAGCTGGATGTATGGTTCTTCATCCACAATGGCAGCAACCCCACCACCATTTGGTCCAAGTTGAAGAGCATCGACATAATCATCCTGATTTCCAAGACTAATAATTCTGTTTGGTGCAACATGAAGCTCTTGAATCAGATAATTCCTAGCAAATGACCCTTCTTGAATCCCGATTGGTTCATTACTTGAGATCAAGCTCTCAATGCCTTCAATACGCGATGATAGCTGCTGCACTGTGAGGATTGATGTCAAGCTAGCAGTGTAGCTTGAATTTATTATTAATACAACAAAAAGCCATATGATTAGCACCAAACGTCCGAGGGAGCTCACAGTGTTCTCTCCTGCATCCAATCAAGTAGCCTATGGCCATGAGGATTTTGGATTTTCAACTGAGCAAAATAAAAATTGAAATCAACCAAGACATTCTACATGATGAAAGAAAGAGCACAAAATGAGGAAAGTTTTACTCACTGTGTGCAAAAAACATTGTTGAGAAACTAAACCTGCAATCAGGAACAAAGGTGGGTTAAGTTTTTCTAACAAAAGATAATAATGTAAAAAAATAATAATAATAAATAAATAAATATAAATATAAATATAAATAAAAGAAAAACAACCATGACAGTAGGAGGATGCCAATAATATCAATAACATACAAGGTCATTCAAAAAAATCCCTTTGAAACCTGAAGAAATGCCACAAAAGATTAAAAATGTAAATGTGTCTCCATTGTAAAGCAAACATAGTACTGGATGCTAAGGATGTGTTTGGTTAAAAAAAAAAATTTGAAAAACGAAGAGAGAGAGAGAGGGAGAAGAACTTTAGATTGCACATGACTTTCATCCACATCTTTTTTGTAAAAATTGTGGAAATCATATTGCTAGGGGTGGAGCAAAGAACACTTTTGTCTTGTTAAATGTGAACTAATAAGATTATGGTCAACTTAAAGCTCAAGGGTTCATCTTTTCCCTCCCTCTCCTCTCCCTTCTTAGTTTTATGATTTTTTTCTCTTGGATATTTTCTTTTTATTCATTATTTTCCTTTCTTTCTTTCATGTGAAGTTACAGTTACTACTTACTAGAATATGTCAGTTTCTCTGATCTTGAAACAACACCAAACTGAAGCTTCAAGCAAATAAATTTGCATCTTTTTTTTTTTTTTTCATGTGTGTCAGGATATATGGACATTGACATACATATGCTGTAAAATATGTCAAGAATCGTTGGATTCATGAAATTCGACGGTTTGAAACGGCACAGCCAGAGAACTTAAGTTCAAGATCATATATTAGCAGATATCTTCTCCTAGGAAAAATCCACTTCCTGATTTCCTACTTGAAGGTCTTTATTAATATTCGTTAGTGAGATAGCACTTCTATGTCTCTAGCTGCAAGATGACTTATATGAAGTTTTCTTTGTTGGCCCAAAACATTTTTGGGTTGAATCACTGAACCAGGATATACTGTATGTTAAAATAATGGGAAACAAAGAGAAAATGGCCAAAATACCTGTACGACATATTATTTAATAGCCAGTAACCCATTAGACAACAAGAAAGAGATGGATAGAAGGGAAGATCACAAGAATCTGTTTTTGTCCAGGTTGTCTCTGATCAAATGGAATAGCTAAAAGTAAAAGGTGGATAGTATTAGAAAGACAAGGATAACAAAACTATTGTATTTCAACAGTTAAAAGCCAAATAATACCATTTGAAGACCATTGATATATTTCAATTTGTGTGTATGTGAGGTGTGACAGGGATGTAGGGGACTAAAGCAGTTTGATTGCTACGGACATGAAACATATGTAGGATACCAAATCCCAAGAGAATGTAAGAGTTAAATTAGACACCTGAGACAATAGTGCTTGGGTTTACCATAAGCAACTGGATATACATGCAGTCAAGGTAGAGATGGACTACATGAAAGAGATGGACATACCCTGGATCTTCTAGTATGCCAACAAAACGACAATCAATGTCGCACAAATAACCATATGAGATCTGAAAGGGAGGTCATTCTTGCAGAGTTCAAAGACTCACCAGAAAACTGTGATAAGCTGTTGCCTTGGTGTGCCACGAAATTCAGTGTTGATCCGATGCTCGAGAATCCAAACTACAGCTCCCACAAACAAAAAGAATGCCCCTGTGACTAACCACATTTCTAAAGTAAATGGCTTCATAAAAGCCCAAGCACTTGACTTTATTGCTCTGACAGGAGCCACTACAACAAGGCCTGATCCAAGAAAGGGCTGCGTAAAATCAACAATCCTTGTCCTATTGGTAGTTATAGTAATGTCCCCAACAGCTGCATCATATTTCTGAATACAAAAAAAAAAAAAAAAAAAAAGGTGTTAAAGAGGAACACAAGCTATAGAACTCTTAATGAGCATGTCAACAATTGACATTAACATACAAGCAGAAATCAATCATATCAAGGGATGAAATTCAACCAGCTTCATGTACAAGTATTCCAATAATTGACTGATCTGATAATTGAAACATCCAAAAAATATCCATCTCTAAAAAGGGAGAGATTGAGTAAGCATTGTTAGGCAGTTGATTGTGATTGCCAAATCAGCATGATTTCTTGATGCAGCCGAGGAATCTTTGATGCACCTCAACCTACTTAATTAAAAAGTACTCACATTATCGGCAACGTTCTGCACTAGGTCGCCATAACTGGGATTTGTTGAACCATTTCCGTACAATATATAAGTCCGGGGAACTGCATAATGCAACAAATTTACTGCAGCTTCAAATACATCTATACAGAACCCATTCACCCCGTCTGGGCCACCTCCTTTGCCTACAAATTCCTTAAATGTAGCACGATTTGGAACAGCAATTCTTAGAGGCTTCCCATTGTTGGGAAAAATCCACCCACGTGGCTGTACCGTTGTTTCCCCAGGCCATATTACGCTGTGAAGTTGCTGATTACTGGTGGATGTGTTACGAGGCTTCTTATATAAGCTCTCTGGATCAACAACTGACAGGCCCGAATAATTAGTCCAATAACCAATCAAGCGGGAGCCACCAGCGATGTTGATAACATCATATGCTGGATGAATCAAATTCTTCTCTGCATCAAATTGTATCTGACCTGATAGACCCGTAAAGTTTGATGTAGTCAGTAACTGAAGTAACCTCTGACCTCCCATAAAGGAACGTAAGGCTGACAAGTGTAGTGTGCTTCCATTTCTGTCGTGCAATCTTGGATCATTTGTAAAAGAAATCTCCATTCCTTCATTAAGGAATTCATCAAGGGCATGAGCAACTAACCAGATGGAATCATATGCATAAAGCCCATATGAGTTCAATCTTGAGCTAGCATTCCCTTTGTGTAATAAGTTACTCCATCGAGATGTGAACTGTTTTTTAAGACCAGAATCTGGGGTATGATGGCGCAGAGCAATGACACCTTGCAAGTTAGTTACTCCAGGATGAAGTGGTTCTGATGAATCTAAAACAGATGGGAGCCAATCTGTGGCAATCCAGACATATCCGCTATTCAGCATCCCAAGTTTCTCTGCAACAGTGAAAATTGTTAGACCAGAGTCGGGATTCACATGTATAACATAAACCCGAGATTCCAACAGGTTCACTCTGACTAGTAAATCATTAATGGTGCTTTTTGAAGCCCCGGGAGTGAAAGGTGCCTTGTAAGATATCTTGGCACGCTTCTCCGCAAGAGCATCACCCAACACAGATATGCCACTTCTTCCATAATCATCATCCACAAAAACTGCAACCACCTCTTTCCATCCATAGTGTTCAACTAAAGCAGCAACTGCATACATCTGGAAATAGTCACTCTGTGTTGTCCGGAGAAAATATGGGTATTGCAATGTATTGAGAGTCGGATCAGTGGCACCAAAGGACACAAGTGGCACATGAAGTTCGTTAACAACTTGCGAGATCACATGAGCGATTCCGGAAGACTGGGGGCCAATAATGGCAACTACATCTTTCTCCAACAGCTCCAAAGCTGCAGTAGGAAAGTGGCATAAACTAAATCATTACTAAGATCAAAACAGCGAAAAGCATGTGAATATAATTTGCATACAAGTAAACTACATTTTACTACTCCAGTATTTATATCTCTGTCTTACCTATCTTCTGTATTCTTCTTGTACTTGTGAGAGAGCAGATATGCACTACAACAAATTGTAGGAACTCTATTACAGATCTTCGGTGAATGGTTATGATTTGTGATCCTCTGGATCTGTTGGTCCTCGATATTCTAGTAGTTCATTGTCATTAAAATATGTTTCTTCACCTAAAAGTTTTCAGAAAATTAAATTTAGATTCCATATTGAAAAGTGGTTTTATTCGTCAAAAGATCTTAGATATAAACTTTATACTTCAAAGATGTCTTCGCTTGAACATTCTGATTCCTAATTTGGTACATACGAATTACGAACAACCAATAGAAAAATTAGGGTATTCATTGAGAACAAATGGTCAAGAACATATTTGGAATGAGAACAGAGAATCAAATCAAATAATCTTTAAATTGACAAAATAAGCCGTATTGAAATGGTGATTGAGGCTTGTGTGATTCACTCAACAGTGCTCGCACTTTTGATAGACTGTAGGCCTTCCAAGTCGTAGGATACAACAATCAATTTCACATGCAGCACTTCACGTCGTTTGTGCATAGCAACAATAACAATAATAATGAAATCTTTGAAAATTAATTGGAAAAAAATAGTGTAAAACTTTCTACAAACTCCAGTAATGTCAGGAAGAGAAAGTGGGTTTATGTAGAGTCCATGACTCGTCATAAACTTTCTAAAACCAAGGTCAGTCTCCTTATCAGTAATCCACTGGTGCCCCTCCAACACTTTGTCTCCATAAACAAAAAGTGTCTATCGGAACGAAGGAAACTCATGGACAAGGAAGCTCAAGAAAAAATAAAACACGAAAAATAATTTTCACTCATAAAGAATTATTAAGTAAATAAAATACTTCCATTCCCAACAATATGTGGAAGCACATAGAACATGAGCAATAGTAACTAAACTTTGGTAGCTTCAACTTCAGGGAACCAGAAGAGTTTTAGGCTTTTAGCACGACAAAAAAACACTATTCCTGTATTTCTTCAAAGTTAAACCAACAAATATTTCTTTCAGAAGCATAAGATTTTGAAATTGCTTGAAATAAACGTGAAACATATATACAATATCACTAAGACATAAAAGAAAATAATAATAATAACTAGTTCTGAGAACATCAATTCGGAAGAGGATCCTGCAAAGACTATATAGGCGTGGAGTGTAAACCAAATTTATATCTTTCACATCGAAGAAAATAAAGGGAACATGACAGTTGGATAATATTATTACATAATTGTATAGGGAAAATAAATGGTAAATTCGAAAAGGAACATTTTGCGAAGTAATGAAAAATTGACAATAGTTGGAAGAGCAGCAAGATAACTAGAAAATAAATTTGACACTTTGACAATCCAATTCAATGGAAATCAAATGTTTGGCGCGTATCAATACTCTTTAGATTCACACCTTACCTTCCATAGTTCCGATAAATCCGCTGCAATGTGTGTCCTGCATGAGAACATTTAGTCTTGTCCCTGCCAGAATGCTAGAGTCTGAATTCACATCATCAACAGCCGCTGCAATTGCTGGCATTGCCACTTCCCCAATCGTTGAATTGAAAGTAAACAGTACTCCAACATTCACAACACTGGGTATTTGTAACGTAGAGCCATTGTTTATAGTCCGACTCTTCACTTCTGTTGGAACCAAAATACATAAAAGTAACAACAAAAGTGGTCTTACAGTAAACAGCTTGCTGCTCACAATCATCGAGCAGAGGCCCATAACTGATAGCATGATGTCTTCTAACAGCTCTGCAGATTATATCAGCATCCTAGAACTGAAGAATCAATGTTACATGTTAACACGAATTAGACGTCATGTCCCCAGATAAGCTCCAATACAAATAACTGAAATATAAATAACTACGGAATCATCAAGACCTTCCATAACGAACATCCCAACTCAGCAATATGAAGCAAACAGAGATATAATTCAGTATAGATTGATTATGGCATACTAACGATTTCTTTAGTTTTTGTATTTTAAAAATTGAATGATACATAAGAAAACAAGTTGAAAAAGAATATATACAACTGCTTTGAGAGAGACATGCCATAAGCGTGGAATAATAAATTATTAGCTAATGGGTAGATAGCCATTGTAAGATTACCTCCGCCCCAAATTTCTGATAAGGATTGATTAGTTTAGTTCATGTGCCCTATAAAATAGAACCGAAAAGCCTACTTCCTGAACAGGCTCTCTAGAATTTTTACTACACAACACTAGCTCCCCCCTACACACAACCATGAAAAGAAAAAGAAGCCAAAACATTCTTGAAAACTCGGTAAGGAATCATTGTGTGCTTTTTAATGTTCTCTGCTGATCAACTCAACCATCTAGGTTTGTCTCACTTCGGTAAGGAATCATTGTGTGCTTTTTAATGTTCTCTGCTGATCAACTCAACCATCTAGGTTTGTCTCACTTTCTCTCTCTCTAGTCTCTAGAGCAAAAGATGAAGAATTGTTGATACTGCCAACCAAATACTAGTTTTATTATCGAGCTTTAATTTGTGTGGAAATAAAAAGATGCATTTAGCAATATCTCTGTATCGCTTCCAATAATGTCAACAAGAATACTTGATTTCTACAACTTGGGGTCCAGTTAAGTGATGGGAAACATGTGGAGTTTAATTGTTCTCCTTTGAGGACATTCCAAAGTGTGGTAGTATTAGTCTTTGTAACCAACGTTGCTTTCTACCTCAGCTTGTCCTAAGTCTACGGGTAAATAAAAAATAGGTGTATAAAATATTTGGAACATTGAATCCATTACATCGCCATCTCGTTTGCCCACATTTTTTTTAAATAACAACAAGGAAAATGTAATGGTCTTCATTCGTAATTAATGGCGTGATACCGATCGAGTACAAGTATCAGTGCTCATACACGTGCATTGCACATGTTACTCTTATTTTAAAACGAAATAAAATAAAATGTGAACTACTCATGCGTGGACAGGCACCTGCTATCATATCTCAAATCCGTATTGTCATTTTATTATCCCAAGCGCGAAGCGCCAAACCAAAGAGAAGAAAATGGCATCGAAATGGGTTGGTCTAAGCTGAGGGCCCATAATCCACTGGTGGGTGCAGATAAAATCCCCATCCATGAATGACAAGATAAAGGGGGAGTTTAAATTCCATCCAACTGCCGGCTGTAGAGGATATGAACTTCTATACTAAATGGCGCAACAACAACTTTATGGCTGGTGGTTGAATCCCCACACGTCTTCTTGGGTTAAAAAAAAAAGGGCAAAACTTCTAGGTCGGCCCACCTCCCAAAATACCCACGTCTTTCACAAGATACTATAGGCTGCGACTGACGACTGACGACTGACGACGACTTAGATTCACAACTGTAAATTGACTTCTCCAGTTAAAAGCAAAAGACTAACAACGCCTGTTAATTACAAGAATGCCACTTCTAGACAAACAAGTGGTGTAGTGAAGAGAAGAGAAGAGAAGAGAAGAGAAGATGTGGGATTCAGAGAGACGGTGACTACTGTATTCAGGCAGTTAACAGCTGTTTAGAGATTGAGAGAGACTCGGTTTAGAGAGAGAGAGTATCTTACCTGAAATCGAAGCACTTGTTCGTGCGAGAGACAGTAGAGATCAAAGTTGGAGCAATGAATCTTGTGCAGAAACCCTAATTGAGGAAAGAAATTAATAAGATTGGTGAAGTTTATTTTGAAAAGAAAAGAAAAGATGTCGTCCATCCCTCACGAAATTTCATTTTGGGAAATTTGTGGTTGCTTTTATACAAGACAAGAAGAAAGAAGAAGAATAGTTGCAGGGGGGTATGGACAGATTTGGTTATTACAAAATTGTGTGGGAGCAAAGCTTTAAAATTTTGAAGCAAGTTGTTGATGCTGCTTCTCAACTGAACTTGCTAGCACTGGCAGACGATAAGGGCTTTTTCTGTCAATTTTTTTTTTTTGGGGGGGGACTTTGTTCTACGAGGTTACCCCACGCCTCCTTCAAGGGCCTTTGCATATCAAATAAGGTTTAATATTTTTTATTTTATAATAAAAATTCAATAATAATTAAAATTAAAATTTTAGGAGATTGAACTAAAAGTTTTTTAAATTATACTTTTAATTTAAACGAACTATTTATAATTTATAGTTTATAGATAATTAATGACTTCAAATAAATTATGTTAAGAACTTATACTTAATTAATCAATATTTAAAAGTGGTTAATTTTGATTATGGAGAGTAAATGAGAAATCCAAAAGTTAGATTTAAGCGCCTATGTATAACTAATAGATAATTGAGGCTTCAAATAAATTATATTAGGGACTTAGGTATAATTAATCGATTTTTTAGAGGGATTACTTTTGGTTGTAAAACATATAAATTATGGAGGGCAAAATAAGAAATTCAAAAGTTAGATGTAAGAGCTTATTTATAACTTATACACAATCGGGGCTTCAAATAAATTATATTGCGAGCTTATGTATAATTGATCAATGTTTGAGAGGGACTAGTGTTGCTTGTAACTATTAAGAAATTGGGAGAGCAAAATGGGACATCCAAAAGTTGGAGTTGAAGACATTTTAGTGTTCATCCGATTTTGTCGATATAATAGTAGAGATGCAACATGCATTAAATGAAAAGAAAAATAATTGGGAAAATGACTTCTAGCCCATATTTAAATATATATATATATATATATATATATATATATATATATATATATATAGGGCTAGGGGTTAACATAGTTTGTTGCAAGTTTATTAGCTTGCATATCAAATAAGGTGTTAGTAGCAACCCTAACCCTGATGACAACTACCATCATTAAGATCATTAAGAGTCCAATCGAAAGTGGCAAGTGGCACCATTGCAAGAATAGAAACAAGACCTCAAGTCCCCCATTTATACTAATATGCACTCTACAAGGCAACCTACTAATTTTTCCATTTAAGTCCCTGAAATTACAAATGTTTTGCATTATACAAACCACATTTTTTATTTTATAGCCATTCACTATTCCATTTGAGCTAAAATTTTGAGAATCAAGATTCACATCAGAAACAATGTCAAAGTTTTCGATCATTTCAATATGTGTGCATTGTGATATGTGAAATTGGGATAAATATGATTTCTATATTAATATTACGAAACGAGTAAAGCAACAGAGAGACCACATTGGGCGCGATCAGTCAGCCAATGCCTATTGTCCAAGATCACCCAAAAGTGTGGTCCTTAAACATTCACAAATACTATTTTATCAATATGTTTAATTGTGCGAGCCTAAATGCGTATCTCGAGGAACAGTGTTGAAATGAGCTAAAGTTTTAACACGTTGTTCTGTTGGTAATATATTAGTTTGCTAGGGACCCAAAACATGAAATTATAAAAATGTTGTCCTGATGAGTATGAATTAGGAATTTCAAGGACTCCAAGCCTAATCCCCCGGTAATAACAACTACGAGCACCTTTGAACTTAAGTTTAGTTGAACGAAATTGACCCCAACTTCCTAATTCATTTTTGTCAAACATTTGAAATGGTTAGGGCTTCAAACAACTATCAAACAATGGACCACAAAGGGAAGGAAAAAAAAAACCCTCTAAAAGGAAAACGAAGCTCGATTATAACATTGAATGTGGGAGAAAAAGCAATGATTGTGAAGAGGCAGAACAGTGAGTCTAAAGTGGTACCACTACAATTAAAATAGCCTTTAATAACATTTATTTGATGACATTTTCACACAAATGCTATGACACAAATTTCACATTAAAAAAGTTCATAGCATTTATAACATTTAGATGTTTGTTAATTAGAAATGGTATTATTGAGGGAATGTTATCATAATTTTATTAATTAATTAAAAATGTTATAGATTGCTAGGAGTGAATTATATGAGGTCCAGTGTTCAAGTCTCGACACCAACTTTTACTTTGAATATTTTTCTCAAATCTGTTTCCCCTCCAACTCATTTTAGGTACAAAAAAGAAGAAGAAACATTTTCAAAGAAATTTTTTAATTTTAGTTTTTTCTCTCTCTACTATGTTTTTTTACTCTTTTTTACTTGAAACGCGTAATTCTACCTGTCGAGGGAATTGGCGAGGAAATGGGCGAGGGAGGCTCCTGCGCACGTGCAGGAGCATCGTTTCAAAAAAAAAAATTAAAAATGAAAAAAAAAAATGGAGGGAATCGAAATTTGGGGGGAAAAAGAAAGAGGGAACCTCTCCTTCTCCCCATTTCCATCTCGCCCATATAGAGACAGAGAGAAACGCCCTCCCTCAGAAACGCCGATGAAGCCCTCCCTCTCCCCAAACGACGAAGCTCGACAGAGAAGCCTCCATCTCCCCCAACGAAGCTCGACAGAGAAGAGAAGTGGGAGACGAATCACCACCGTCTCCCAAAAGGTAAAGCTTCTACCTTTGTCTAACTGTATTTTCCCTCTCATTCTCTCCCTCTTTGTGGGTGATTTCTTGTTGAGGATTTCTAGATCTAGGGTTTCTACTAGAGCTAGGGCTAAAATTATGTAGAAGAGTGTGATTTACAATGTGATTTTGTTACCCTAATTGAAGTGAAGTGGATGAGATTTGATTTACAGTGTAATTTTTTTTTTCAATTTTTTGGTTTGAAATTTCATAACGTTGTTTGATAACGAAGTTGTTGTGTTGTTTGTTAGTATTTTAACACAATTTCATGATTTAGGTGTACCCATTAGTGTGTGTTGAAGGTTAGTAAGATTATGAACTAGGGTTTGCTAATTTTTGTTGAACTTTGCATAATAATTAGGTTTTGAAGCATTATGTAATGTGAGTAAACTGCTTAAGTTTTTCCTAGCTTTATGGGATTTCTAAGTTGTTGGAATGCATAGTGTTTTCTATTGAACGCCAGAATCTCAGGTAGTATTGTTGACTGATTGTTGTGTTTAGACAAAAATTTCAGTTTTCATATTTGGCATCTGCTGCAGAGATCTTATTAAGATTATTCAGTCCTATAAACTCTGCTTTCCGAATTTCTGGGTCTTACAAAAGTTGTGACTGTAAATGCAAGTTTGATCTGAATATAAAATGGGCAATCAAGTTAAAGGCAGTACTAAGCTGTTACTTTTCCTGATTTGTTTACCTAACAAGTATTAAGCTTGCCCATGTCTGACCAAAGGGTGGGTTCTTATATGCTCTCCGAAGATTTTGCTTATATTGAATTCTTCTCTACCAAATTCATGGGAATATAAGAGAATGAAACAACAATGTTATATATCAAAAACAAAAGAAAGTGAAGATGTGAGAAACATGATATTATACTCAATTCTTCCCCTAAAATTTGTGAAAAAACTTTAGAGAATTCCTGTATTGTACTGCATGTTTTGTATGTCGTTTCTATTGCTTTAGTTTAGAAGTTACACCACCAAATATATATAAAAATAAATAAAGAAAAAAATTGGATCGACTTGACCAAAGTAGTTGATATGTATGGGACTGCTTCCAAGTTTCTAAATTATTGCCGTGTATTCATATCATTACTTTAGGATTTGAACAACCCCATGGCCTACAACTGCGTATGACACCTTGATCATGATCAACTTTAGATCCCATAATTTCCTACTTCTTTTACTCTTTTGGGTACCTTATTTGGATTTGGCTATAAACTCTATAACATGCTATGAACATGGTTGAAATCCACTGGTTGCAGAGGCTGCCCTAGAAGTGATGCTAATGCAGGCAGATGCTTAGGTCTATTGAAGCCAAAATTGAATGACGTGATAGAAGAATCTTGGGAGGAACTTGACATGCAACACAAAAATTGCCAATGGTGCAGAGTCATTGCGCTGGCTTATTTGGGTATGTATAATTTGAGTCATTGCCAATGGTGCAGAGTCATTGCACTGGCTTATTTGACATGCAACAAATAAATTGCCAATGGTGTAGAGTGAATTCAGTAATGTTTTTAGTTATATCACATTCAGGTTTGATCATATTCAGGTTTGTTATACAGTAATGTTTTTAGAGTGATCACATTCAGGAAAGGCTGGATCTAGGTCCTTACGGTTTGGATTTAGTATGTTTTAATCATATTTTCAAGAAAACCATTTGGTCTGCAGTGATTTCCATGGATATTCGTTTTGTGGTTATCGATGAATTTTCTTTTTGATTCATGCTAGTCAAGTTCTGAGGAAAAGTAGGCGTATTTATCATATCGGTTTCTTCATACTACTCATGACTGTATGATCTTTAGACATCTTATTCTTCTTCATTGTTTGGAATCCAATTTCAGGGATGAAATGTCCTTGCAGTATTCACCAATGTCAGAAGACTCTGATGATGCTCGGTATAATGAAGCCCTTCCGAACACTTCCCATCATCGCCCAATGATATATGCCACTCAGCTGACTTGAGAAGAGCTGCATTATTGTGATCAGTGCATATGAGAGTGCACCCACTAGCTCCCCCTGCCTACGAGTTATCATTCAGTCCTGAACATGAGCACATGGAAGCTCAAGAGCATCCTTGCTCATGTGTAAAATCTATTGTCAATGACTGCGAGTGTCCGCATCCACAACAGGGACCGGATTTGTTTGCTGAAGGTTGTTCTTCGACGGGGATGTCCGAACCTGAGATAAGCAGAGAGAAACCCTGTAGAGTGTTAGATATGAATGTGAAAGAGGAAGATTCCGAGGAGGCGTTTGGGAGAGATAGGTTGGGAAGAACTGATCTAATGCCATCTTAAGAGATTGAAGTTAGAACTGTTCTTGTTGATAATTGAAAGCTAATCAGACTCGAGTTCCTTTTTTCAGTTAGCCAAGATGGGATATTATGTTTCCTTGTTGGAGTTTCCCTTGAGATAGTGTGTGGTAGCAAGCTGATTTACGCCCAAATTGTAACTTGATGTATTTATTGGATTTAATGAGTTATGACGTACCAGCCACTTCTGTTGCTATTGATCCTCGAATGGTTTCTAATTTGTGTTTATTTCATCAGCAGTTTCTGATTTAGAGACTAAACTTCTAGTTTCACATAGATTTGTATTTTTAGTAGAGAGACTCTCCAATAGAATTGAGGTCTTCATTGTTTCCATTCAAGGAACAGAATACTAGGTGGAGATTCACTTCGATGCCTCCTCACATACTACAACACTTCAATTCCAGTTCATTGCAATATTGACATGAGATTATCCACAAAATATGTGTGCAAATTTGACATGAGATTAGACCGAGGGTCCTTCAATCTTCTGCATTTTATGCCTTTTTGTAGGTAGCACACTGCTGAATCCGGATCATCACAGCCAAAGAGAACAATAACACTTGAGCTGGAACATATATAAGCCTGCGGAAAGTAGTATTTCTTGACCAAATTTGTCAGGGTATTAAGAACCTTGCACCAGGGCACATGTTCAGATAGATTCTTCTTAGCATCACACTCCAAACCACTACCTTTCTAATGGAGCTAGTTGCATTATCATAGCCAAGTAGGCCAAACTGGCGGAATCAGACCTAAACTTAAAACCATTAGGTTATTTGTCATGCCGATCAGATACTTTGCAAAAAAGATAAAGCAAGAAAATATATGCGCACATTCATTATAAAGATTAGGAGTTCCTTACAATACAAAAATTCTCACTACTGAGGCACTGTCAAATCTGAAGAGCTATTGTAAATAGTAACATCTATGCTGCATGCTCAACTGTTTTTCTTCTCTTGCAGAAATTGTTGATTGAAATCAAGACAAACTACAAATCATTCTGTGAAGTTTGCCTAAAGTAATGTCAAAACAGTAACCTCTGAGCTAAACTTGAGAGAAATCAATCATCGACTAAATGCAACACTCGTAGATCAATCAGCAAATGTAGAGAGGATGTTCTTCTTCAAAGTGAACTCATCGGCCTTTGCAGAGCTGATGGACTGCAAGATATGATGGAAAATGTCAGAAAGGACAAAGAATGGCTCATTCAGCTAAGCAAAACACATATAGGCCTCTTAATGATATAAAAATATTGAATGTCACCTTTTCAAGAATGCGTTGTAGACGTTCTATTTCTTTCTTGGCGTAATCGAATCCTTTCTCCAGGCAACTCTTAGCTGCTTTCTTGTAGATCTTACCGAGCCTAAAGAAAATAAATACTAGCATATCTGTTATTTTGTTGCACAGACTTTTCATCTTTTTATCCATTGAGGAGCATATGTTCAAGAAAACACTAGAGATCTTTATACTTCTAAAACCAACCAAGTTCAAATAAGGATATTAACCTACATAACCAGAAACATTCTTTTTTTGAATTACCTTGCTGCAGAACCCTCAAGCTTGCATGCTTCCTCCTCAATCTTAGATAGAACTGCCTTCTTCTCAACATTGCTGGCACTGATGAACTCCTTCACCAAGGTATCCAAACTTGCAACTACTCCAGCCTACATCAACCAAAACATCAAGCATGAACATCAGAAAGAAGTAATGATTCACAACACCTGCGTATCGATAAAAATAAAGTTTCAAGTTATCTATGGACATACATTGGAAGAATACTGTCCCTTTGCATCCCGGCTAGTGCCACACTTCTCATTGATGAAAGTCACGAAAAATACTGTCCCTTTGCATTCCCATGAATTTGGTAGAGAAGAATTCAATATAAGCAAAATCTTCGCAGAGCATATAAGAACCCACCCTTTGGTCAGACATGGGCAGGCTTAATACTTGTTAGGTAAACAAATCAGGAAAAGTAACAGCTTAGTACTGCCTTTAACTTGATTGCCCATTTTATATTCAGATCAAACTTGCATTTACAGTCACAACTTTTGTAAGACCCAAAAATTCGGAAAACGGAGTTTATAGGACTGAATAATCTTAATAAGATCTCTGCAGCAGATGCCACATATGAAAACTGAAACTTTTGTCTAAACGCAACAATCAGTCAACAATACTACCTGAGATTTTGGCGTTCAATAGAAAACACTATGCATTCCAACAACTTAGAAATCCCCATAAAGTTAGGAAGAACTTAAGCAGTTTACTCACATTACATACTGCTTCAAAACCTAATTATTATGCAAAGTTCAACAAAAATTAGCAAACCCTAGTTCATAATCTTACTAACCTTCAACACACACTAATGGGTACACCTAAATCATGAAATTGTGTTAAAATACCAACAAACAACACAACAACTTTGTTATCAAACAACGTTATGAAATTTCAAACAAAAAAATCGAAAAAAAAAAAATATATACACTGTAAATCAAATCTCATCCACTTCACTTCACTTCAATTAGGGTAACAAAATCACACTCTTCTACAGATTTTTAGCCTTAGCTCTAGTAGAAACCCTAGATCTAGAAATCCCCAACAAGAAATCACCCACAAAGAGGAAGAGAATGAGAAGGAAAATAGAGTTAGACAAAGGTAGAACCTTTACCTTTTGGGAGAGGGTGGCGATTCGTCTCCCACTTCTCTTCTCTGTCGAGCTTCGTTGGGGAAGATGGAGGCTTCTCTGTCGAGCTTCGTCGTTTGGGGAGAGGGAGGGCTTCGTCGGCGTTTCTGAGGGAAGGAGGGCGTTTCTCTTTGTCTCTGTATGGGTGAGATGGAAATGGGGAGAGGGAGAGGTTCCCTCTTTCTTTTTTCCCCCAAATTTCGATTCCCTCCATTTTTTTTTTTTTAAATTAAATTTTTTTTTTCTTCTCGAAACGATGCTCGTGCACGTGCGCAGGAGCCTCCCTCGCCAATTCCCTCGACAGGTAGAATTACTCGCTTGAAACAGAGCATCTAAAAAAATCGGGATTGTCTGACTGGCGAGGAAACCAGCGAGGAAACGCTTGAGGGATGGAGGGTGCCCCTCGAGATGTGTGCAATCGCTCATCTCGAGGGTGATGGAGGGTTCCACCCCCCTCCCTCGCGCGTTTCCTCGCTGGTTTCTTCGCCAATTAGAATTCCCCAAAAAAATCTAACAAAAAGTAAACCGAAAATTCTAAATGTGAATTCAACTAATGAAGAAAAGGTACTCATTTATCGAATCTGAAACACACAAATCATTCGCTCATTCGTGATTGCTACAACTCAATTTCTCTCTTACCAAAACGTTCGTTCGTTCGTTCTCTGTCCACAAATCGTTCATTCGTGAAGGTAAGCAATTCGAAACCCAAGATTTCAACTTTCTGTTCAATTCACTTCTACTAGTGTTTGTGATGCAATGTGGTTGTCTAATGGCAAGTAATGAACTCGTGATTTTGAATCCAAGTTCAGATTCCACTTCGTTAGGATTAGTTTGGCTGTGATCTCTGACTTGTTGTGTGAATTGAGAAATTGAAAGACTCTGAGACGAAGAGAGCAAAAACGGAGATAATAGAAGAATTTCTTCTCTTCATAGTCAGGTACTCATTCCGCATTCTAGTGATGTTTTAGGAAATTATTAGGGTTTTGTTTTGCATTACAGATTTCAAATCTGATTTTGATTTTGGTTAATTAAGATTTCTTAGAAAGGTATCTAATATAAACCTCTGTATTTTGAGTGTATTTAATTAACCTGATTGATTGTGTGTGGGTTTTTTTTTTCATACACATTTATCTTTAAATACAAAAGATGAAAACCGTAGCTTTCTTACTATATGTTTATTGCGCATGATTCAAATTTCGAACCAAACATGTTAGTTTGTTGCTAAAATCATATTTCATTTGGATCCAACACTTTGATAAGGTGTCTATGTCGAAATAGTAACAATTTCCAACACCATTTTAGGTTATAATTAAGTGTTTCTCAATCTGAAAATGAGTGGCTACATGGACAATGTGCCATTTGATGAAAGTGTTTCCTTGCAAGATGAAAATTTTCATTCAATCTTCAATTTGAATGAATTGGATAGAAACCTTAGAAAGGCCATGTAGACGGGTGTCATTCCTAATTTTTATTTTGGTTTTAGCTTTTTGTAAGTTTGTAAGAATAGTTTTTTTTTTTTTTTTTCATTTTTTTTCGTTCCAATTCCATTAATTTTCTAATTGATTTATGTTCTTTATGCAACTACCTTCGACTTTTTTTGTTTTAGCCTATGAATCATGAATTTGTGTTGTCAGGTTTGGAGTTGGTTAGGAGGTTTGAAGTTGGGTTAGAGTTAACAAATGGATAAATTGTGGGTCACACTTAAAAGTTCTTTATGTACTTTTTGTAGCATATTTGTGATATATATGTATTAAACACACACAAAACTAACCATTATTTTCTCATTTATAGAAATACAAAAGAGTATCTTGATGGAGTTAAAAGATTCATTGAATTTGCCAAGTCAAATGCTAGAAACCAAGAAAAAGATTAGATGTCCATGCAGGAAGTGTAAAAATTTGAAATCTTATGGAGGTGAAATAGTTGAAGATCACTTGGTGCAATATAGATTTGTCATACACAACTTAGATTTGGCATGGGGAGAAGTTATCTAAGAAGAATCCCGATGTAGAAATGATAGAACCACACTTTTGTATAGACGGTGATGAGGTGGAAGATGAAATAAATGTAGATATGTATGTTGTACATGATGCGGAGAATAAAGATATGCATGATGAAGCTATTTGAGAAAATGTTGGACATACACGAGAGGATGACTTCTTTAATCAAGTAGAAGATGCCATAACCCCTTTATACCCTTGTTGTAGAAAGTTTACCAAGTTATCAGCAATAATTGCCCTCTACAAGTATAAATCTATGTACAATCACACGAATAGTAGTTTTGATGCTTTATTGGAGATATTGCATGATCTATTACCTTCAGAAAATACACTTCCGGAATCCACATATTTGGTAGAGAAGTTAATGAAGCTATTTCAACTTAATCGTCAAAAAATACATGCTTACATTAACGGTTGTTGTATATTTAGGAATGATTTGAAGGAAAGTGAGACTTATACTAAATGTAATTCTTCTCATTGGAAAATGGATGTGCAAACTAAAAAAGTTCATCGAGGTGTACCAGCCAAAGTACTCACATATTTTCTAATAATACCAAGGTTTTGAAGGATGTTTGAGTCATCAAAGTTGGCAGATCAATTATGGTGGCATTCTGATCGTAAAAGTAGTGATGACAACTGTTCATCACCCAGTAGATTGCTTGACATGGGATACGATTGATTCAAAATATCCTTCTTTCTCAATGGAGCCAAGAAACTTGAGGCTTGCACTTTCTGCAGATGGATTTAATCCATTTGGTGCTTGTAGCTCTACACACACTTGTTGGCCTGTGATGTTGGTTACATACAATCTACCAAAATGGTTATGCATGAGAAAAAACATATGACTAACGTTATTGATTCCAGGGCCTAAGCAACAGGGCAATGACAGACATTTATTTGCAACCACTTATAGATGATTTGAAAGAATTGTGGGAGAATGGAGTTGAGGTATATGATGCATTTGCAAAAGAAAATTTCAACTCAAAAGCAATACTGATGTGGACAATAAGTGACTTTCCGGCTTATGGTAATCTAGGAGGATGCACTACAAAGGGAAAGATGGCATGTCTAATCTGTGGAGTTAACACATGTTCGCAATGGTTAAAATCAAGTAAGAAAGTTGTTTATATGGGTCATAGACGTTTCCTTTCACCTGTACATAGGTTTCGATCGAAAAAAAGTTGGTTCAATGGAAAACGTGAACACGGAAATAAACCTAGAATAATGCCAGGGTCACAAACTTGGAATGAGGTAAAATACATTGAGAATTATTTGGGAAAATGATTGAGGAATGACAAGAGGAAGAGAGAACACGTTGAAATGTGGAAGAAAAAATCAATATTTTTTGACTTGCCATATTGGGAGCTATGAATTTATATTTTTCTTGTTATTAAAAATTAATGGGTACAATCATTTGTTAAAGTTTTTACTTTGCTTGATTTTCATCATTCGACACATCTTAGACGTAATGCACATAGAAGAGAATGTGTGTGAGAGCATCATTGGGACATTGCTTAATATAAAGGAAAAATCAAAGGTTGGACTTAATTCTCGATTGTATTTACAAGAAATGGGAATTAGACATGAATTACATCAAGTGTTACAAGGGAAAAACACTTATCTTCCTCCAGTGCCACACACTATCAAAAACAGAGAAAATCACTTTTTCTAAGAGGTTGTTCGATTTAAAGTTACCCTATGGTTATAGTTAAAAATATTGGGAAACACACATCAGGAATGCAAAATTATGAGTTTTAATTCTCATGAATGTCATGTGTTAATGCAACTGTTGTTATCAGTGGCGCTGAGAGGTCTTCTACCGGAATGGCCAAGAAATGCAATATTGAGGCTATGCACATTTTTCAGTGAATTGTGTAAAAAAGTTATTGATAGACACTACACCACAACTACCCATTAATAGCACATGACAATAGCACTAAGTAAAAGTGCTATGAAAAGTCCAAAGTTTGTCCCATTTCATGTCTCTTACATTGCTAAAACGCTATCAAATGAGCGGGAGTTAAAAATTTTACAAAGCGCCCAAATTTCCCTCTCGATCGAAAAGAAAGAAGGAATGAAAAGAAAGAAGAGAAGGAAGGAAGGAAAGAAAAGAAGGAAGCTCGCTCTGGTCTCACTCTCCCTCTCCTTACTGCTCTCGTTCTACTCACCGCCTGGTCTACTTCTCGGCGTTGTGGTCTCCCTCTCCGTTCCACTCTGCTCTCCCTCTCCCTCTCCGCTCCGCTCTGCTCTCCCACTTCAGCTTCAGCTTCAACTTGTTTGCTTTGGTGGTGCTCCATACTCGTGATTTGGCTTTGCAGGTTCGTTTATTCAATCGACTTAGCAATCATTTTTCTCTTTTGTTCTTGTTGTTTTTTGGGCAATTTTCTTTTTTGCTTTGTGCCATATGTTTGCTGATATTATAATTTATTTTTGACTAGTGAAAGAAAATAATTATCGTTCTATTGTTGCTGATAGTTAATGTGTTCCGAAATAGAACAAGCCCACAACACAAAATCCCAATCAGACAGAAGTGAACATGATCAGTCAAATCTAAGATTTGGGTATATGAAAATGTATTTTATGGTTCACACTGCTCCATTTTGGAACTAACGCAAGAATATTTTTCAGTTATAATGTAGTATCTTAGTTAATTTTGCAATAGTTATCGGAGTTGACCTTGCAATTTCCTCCAAACCAAAGTTGAGTGTAGGAATAAGAGATACAAAGGGTTACTAAACTTCAAAGTTTGAGTCTTATTGCTTGCTAGATTTCATGTTTAAGTTCGGGTTTGATAAAAGCTAAGGTGATTAATTAGTATGATGGGTTAGCTAGGTTCACCTATTTTTTTTTTTATTAATAAAGGGTGTTATTATGTTAATGTTATTTTTTTTTTTTCCTTTATTGTTTCTAGCATAGTATAAATTAAAATCTGAGACTACTCATCTTAATGTATTTGTTCATTTACTTTTAACTATTCTGTTGCTAACAAGATATCTGCTATTTGTTTTGCTTCAGGTTAAGGAAGTATTTTCTGCTATTGCCCCTGCAGTTGGTTTGGTTGTTGGTCAAACTTCAATTGCAGATGAGATCAGACATAAGCTTGAGGCAGGTGTTTGTTATGACCCATAAAGCCGCTACATGGAGTTGCAGAGTGCAGTGGACATATTAGTGGCAACCCCTGGATGACTAATGGACCATATAAATACCACAAAGGGGTTCACTCTTGAGCATCTCTGTTAACTAGTATGTACAACAAACAACAACTTGTGCTTTCTGCAAGTATGAAAAACTTTGATTTGTTTCTGTTTCATGTTCAGAATGTACCTGCAAATGGATAATTTGTTTGTAAAACATAAAAGAGTTTCTTTGCAAGTAGGAAAAGAGTTACTCACTGACAGTCAATTCCTGAGACCATTATTCAATAGTTCATGTTTGCAACGTCAGAAAGATAGAGTTACTTGTTGACAGTCAATTCCTGAGACCATCTGAATAATTTCCCATGTCACCAAAAATAGTCAGTGAAAAATGTTTGATTTGTTCTCTTTTATGGATATTTTCTGGACCACGTGTTAATTGTCACGACACTTGGGAACATAGATAGATGCACACACACAAACAATCTCATGCTCATAGTATCATGATTCCTCCAACAAATCTACTAACTAAACATTTAGGGTCACTCAATCAACATGCTACTTTTCTTGTATGAGTACCATTGTACACATGATTTGAGCTGTTATTTATTTATGTATTTATTTCATTTGGGACATTGTTGAATCTTAAACTGAATTTTATAGGTAGTGGATGAAACAGATCATTACTCAGATAAGCATATCAGTCCTGGTTGCCTACAGTTCTTCAGTTGACAAGCTCAAGTGGTGAAGGAATTTTTCACCATGCTAGTAAATTTGCTCATTTTACTATTGGTTCCTTGAGAACTATAAGGAAGTTGTATGTTCTATCATTTATCATACTTCAACATCTACCATGTTATGCTCCTTGTTCTCTCGGATGAAAATGTTGTTGAATGCAAATTTTTTTGCAACACTGATGTTCGGATAAATAACCATGACTTTCATCTAGGAAAAAAAACTGCACAGAACCATATGATTTTGACTCATCAAAAGGATCTCTTTGATGAAGGTCAATTTGATCGGGCTATCCAGATGCCGGTGCTTTCTGCTGTTTTTATTGCTTAGCAGTGTAGTATACCTGGTCTTGTCAAGTTTTATAAACTAGATCATTTGATGTTTTGGCTTTTTGAAGTTTATTTAGAAAATATGTCTGGTTGGACCCATTCATGCTGTGCCCCTAGGTAGACAAAGACAAACCTTCTCATCTTTCCTAGTTTCCAGTTAAACTTAGTTTTTTTTATTGATGAATATGAAAACTAGCTCTGAAATATGTCTCCTATTTGATTTGATACCGTCTTTCTTCTTTTAAATTAAGAAAGGGATGTTGTAGAAGTTATATGAACTCCTAAAAGCTACCTTTTGGTTTCTTGATCTCTGTGTTGTAGTGGCGTTGAAAGAGGATTCAAGGGAAATGCTTATCCAAGGCTTGTGAAGATGGTACTATCTGCTACCTTGACGCAGGATCCGAGCAAGCTTTCCCAGCTTGATCTACATCGTCCTCTGTTTTTGAAAACTGGGCCTCAACGTTATCAGTTACCTGAAATGCTAGAATCTTACAAGCTGGTAGGTGTCACCTACTTGCTTACATGTAGGTGTCACCTACTTGCTTACATGTATGCACGAATTTACTTCATTTTCTAAGAGCTGTTCATATAAGAAGTCACTTTCTACTCTTGTACACACGGTTAATCGGAAGATTGAATGACTTCTATAAATATCCAAATATTTCTTTTAATAAGTTGCATAGATGATGCACATATCTTTGTCTGAGTTAACAAAACTTAAATTTATTTGTGCTAGTTATGAGCTATGTGAGGCCGGCCCTTAAAAATTTGTCAGTTTCGTCGACATATCTCACACACTAATGTCAGCGAACTTGACAAGCTGACATGATTTCAAAAAATGTTGTACCTTAATTAATTATTACCAGATGTTGATATAAATACAGAGGGAGGAATTGCATGAGTTTTTTTTTTCTTCTTCTTTATGTACACTTATCTTTAGCTATTGTATAATCCTTCTTTGACTACTTTGCAGATTTGTGAATCAAAGCTCAAACCACTATTCTTGGTTTCCCTGCTACTTCATTTAGGAGGGGAAAAGTGTATTGTTTTCACATCGTTCGTAGAATCTACCCACAGGCTGAGCACCCTACTGAAATTGTTTGGTGGATTGAAATTAAAGGTCCAGGAGTATTCAGAGCTGCAACGTCAATCTGTACGAAGGTATATACTAGTACTAGAAGTATTATCGGTGCTTGTGAAACATCCAACGGTTTGGGGAGGAACAGTTTTAGTTACAGCCTCCCCTATAGTTGTTTACTTCTTGAAATGAAATAGTATCCTTGATTTCAAGGTATTTAAGATAATTCGGGTGACCATATCACTTTCCACTAGTAGCATGATTAGGGGATATCGAAAAATCTCACATGTTCCAAGGTTGAAGGTTACATTATGGCTTTGGGCTTCTAATTGGGACAGATATAGGGATACTGAGTTTTCTTGTATGTTTAGTTGGCAAAATATTCTTCACTGTTGAGAGGATGCACATTTGTATTTTGTACTGGTTAGTGCTTTGCACTAATCTTTCTGGCCTTTACTGAATACTATGATACTTGTTTTTGTGATTAAAAAAAATATACCTCTCTTGGGTTAGTGTGTATTGTTTCTTGTGCTGAACTTATGATATGAAAATTATGCTGCAGCAAGACTGAGGGCATTTCAAAAAGGAGAAATACAGGTTCTTGTTTTGTCAGATGCTATGACGCGTGGAATGGACGTTGAAGGGGTGAGGAATGTCATTAATTACGATTTACCTCCTTATATTAAGACGTACATTCACTGGGCAGGACAGACTGCGAGAGCTGGGTTGGCTGGGCGTTGTTTCACCTTGCTACGGCGACATGAAGTTTTGGAGATTCCATCTGAACTTGGGAAGCTCACCATGCTTTTGGACAACAATTTCTTCTTTTAGGCTTCTTTGTGACAACAATTTCCAGGGAAGCATTCCATCCGAACTTGGGAAGCTCACCATGCTTTTGGAGATTCAGTTTGATCCAAACCTCACATTTTCTGCATCAACTGGAATCATCTGCCTACACAGAAAATTTGGACACTGGTAAGAGATTAGGTATTTCTAAATAATATATACGATCTTATACATATATTTATCTTTATATTACGGGGTTTTGTAAAAAAAAAAAAAAAAAGACAAAAAAAAGACAAAAAGAGAGCTTTTAGAAAAAATCTAGCTCCCAAAATTTTATTAATAAAACCCCAAACATTTTAGAAAAGGGTTTACATGTTCCTCATGGTTCCTTTCAGATTTGGACCGCGACATGTTGCAGATTGAGAGAGCCCGTCTGATGTCCCCTGGAAAATTTGGTCATGAAAAAAGTAGGCCCCATTGTTTTTTACAAATGGTATGCTGTAGGTTCCATGCTTTGTCATTGACATGCCTTGTCCTATTTGAATTTGGCAACATGATTTCTTAGAAACGAACCTCTAAATTTTTACTTCTGGTGTTATCTGGCCTGAAACAATGATCCTCCACCCAAGCATACTGCATATCTAAACTTTAGAGCTCAATCTTGATGATGATTGAGGACTTGTAAATGTTTATTTTTCTAGAGTTCCAGTGACTAGCTCAATCAATTATGCAGTGTGCTATAATGCGTTGATAGGCAGATCCCTACCATATTGTAAGAATCCTTTTTAGGACATCACATTCCCTGTAGCAGCCTTTCTCTTCAATTTCACGAAGGTTGCTGATGGGGTTATGGTCATGTCTGTTGGAAAAATTGTGGCATTTCCTATTACAGTCAAATAAGAATCTGTTTATATCATTCAGCTCCTCTGAATCTCCCATATAGGTCTCGCTACCACCTCAATTTTTGTTGTGTTTAACCTTTCTTTCCCCTTGTTTAACCTCATATAAAAGCATCTTTGCTTTTAATAGTCCAACCAACCCAATACAATTTACTATTTTGCTATTTTATGTCTGGAGTTTTAATTTTTGATCTTTTATAAATGAAGTATATTACATGCTGTCATGGCATGCGTTTTTCTGTTCTCGTCTTTTTTTTTTTTATTAACTGTTGCATTCATATATAAACAATGTTACATAGTACGTTTCAATATTGTCTTGTTTTTTACTAATATAATTTTTTTAATTTAGATTAAGAACCAGCAATTGACTAAAGAGGGTTGTGGGAAAGATGTGCACCATTTTGAGTTTGAAGCTCTTTCACAGGTAGGTCTTGAACTTTATTTCATACTGAAGTCGTACTAGTATTTTCTTTAACTAGTCCACTCTCTATATGTTACATATAGTCTCTCTTTTTAGCTTTGTTTAATTGTGAAACCTTCAATACTTTCAGGAAATTACATATAGAGTTGGTGATGTTCTTGAGATTCTCCCTAGACAAGATCCTGATTCAGTGGAGGCGTTCATCCAGCGTTGTAATCTAGACCCTGATTTGTATATCAGTGTAAGTCGCCCCTTTTTCTTGATGGTGTGATTGGTTTTATCAAGGTTTTCATTATTAATGTTTTTTTAAAATTATGTTCATTATTATTTTTGTTGTTGACTAGCTTTCGACCGCTCGTACTCATTCGCTTTCCTGGCTTGTTTGTTTCATAATTTATAGCCATCGCTCGTCAAATTTTAATCATACATATCAAATGCAGCACCAATCTAATGAAAAATAAAAATGCTCCAAGCAAAAGAAAAATGCCTAAAATGGAAACAAATAAAAATACATTAAAATAGTAGGTTTTCATATATTGGTGGTTTGGTGTTATAAGGATGTGTTGGGACTTCATCCAACCAAACACACCCAAGGGGTTTGCCTTTTTAAGGTGAGTAATGTTTTTGTTAAATTGTACACATCCATGACAGTTTACCATAGAAGTATCTTTCCTTTTGGCTATTCTCTGTCTAACCACAAAAATAAACTACAAATACAATGACCACACACTTAAATGCAGAGTACTTACTTAGATCCTCATACTCCTTGCATTTCCACTTCAGAAAACTTTCACAATTCATTCATCAATCTTCCACCACCATTCCATGTAGATCTATATGCAGTTCAGGGGCTCTATAGTAGTGTATATTTGTTTATCTACTTCCCCCTTTGTTTTTACATGCCACTTTGCTACTGTATGCACCTTTATTTATTCATTCAAGTTCCATGTGGATGGTTTACTGTGAAAAGTTGACAAAAATGTTAGATGTCCCACACTCCTAATGCCACATGGAAGTTCGAAATTGGTAGTGGTGTTACAAGTTGAATGCCAGTTTTCTTTTTAAAAAATGGAATAAAATCACTTTAGATTTAGTTTGTGGGTACTAAACTAAGCCTACTAGGTAATATTGGAAGATATATGTGAGGTTGAAATAACCAAACAAGCCATCTTCTAATGACTGTTGACTTCATTTATTGGTGTGTATGTTTCCACCTTCACTTGCAAAGTAGAATTGCTTTCTTTTTTAGGAACTAACTTTATTTTGTGATGCAGGTGAGGATTTTCCCTCGGTGCAAATGCCATTTGAATGGCTAGTGCAGTTGGTTCCTCCATTAAGAACGAGAGCATTCTCTATTTCATCTTCCCCTTCAGCTCATCCTAATCAAGTGCACTTGACTGTGAGCGTGGTATCATGGACGACACCTTTCAAGAGGAAGCGATCAGGCCTTTGTTCAACGTGGTTGGCAGGACTTCATCCTCAAGAAAGTATGACTGTTATACCCGCGAATAAATAGTTGTTTCCTTGCTTAGTATGGAAATTTAAAATTATTGATGTACAAGAATTACATTGCATAACATCAACAATGATTGTCATAGTTTTGTGATTTGATCGCAAAACTTATTTTAAGAAAAAAGACGGTGCTATTTAAATAGGACACCTGGGCCCCATTTGGGGTAGAACTGTACTGCGTAATCTAAAATTGTGGGGATTTATTAGAATTGGATCTATTTAGTTAGTAAACATGAGTACTAAGTGGGACTGCATCCTTTATATATTTTCTTCTCATTAGTACTCGTTAATGAGAATTCGGGATGTAAGTTGTTTCCTCTTCTTTTTTCTGATTAAAAGAAGTGATGCAGAATTGCTCTCGATGAAAGTTGCAAAGAAGCTAATTTTATGAAAATTGTAATGCATGTATTTTTATATGCTAATGGTATGTTTGTTGTCATCAGGTGTCCATATCCCTGTTTGGGTCAACTGTGGTTTGCTTCCTCCTCCACCACCATCACTCCCCCTCATTCTCATTGTACCTGGAACAGGTTGTGCACCTTTTCGTGGATTCATAGAAGAACGAGCATTACAAAGCGCTTCTACACCAACTGCTCCGGTTCTTTTCTTCTGCGGTTGCAGAACTGAAGATGACTTCCTATACAGAAACTTTTTGCTATCTCATTCAGAAAACAATGGTGTACTGGCAGAAATAAAGGGCGGGGGTTTCATTATTGCTTTCTCAAGAAACCAGCCACAGAAGGTGTACATGCAGCATAAGATGGAGGAAGAGAGACAACGGGTGTGGAGCTTGTTAAGCATCGGTGCTGCTATTTACGTTGCAGGATCTTCAACCAATATGCCTGCAGATGTATCGTCTTGCATTGAGACTATAGTATCGAAGGAGAGTGGGGTTCCTAGGGAATCTGCTTTGCGATGGCTGAGAGCACTGGAAAGGGCTGGTAGATACTTTGTTGAAGCCTGGTCATGAATTTGCTTCTTGTAAAATAAATCACTTCCACATTAAGAAGAAAGCATGAAAGAGAATCAACCATGTTGCAGAGTATTGAGGAAAGATGATGAATTAAAGGCAAGATTCTTTGATTTTAGCTCATTTTTCAGATGATTTCAACTGACAGGATATATACATCTTAAACTCATTTGTTTGAAGATATAAGCAGGCGGGATTCTTTGGTTTCAACTTATTTACGAACACTAGTAATCCCTTATTGCGTCTTTGGGGCAACGAGATTTTTCTATTTGTCGGTACTTTTAAGTCTTTAACGGTGTTATTGATACCCTGAAGATACTCTTAAGATTAATCAATACAATATCTCATTTTTTCTTTCAATATTTTCTTGATACGTTACTTGACTGTGGTTGCTGTAATAGTTTGATACAATCTTACTTGACTGGAAACTAGACGTTGAAGCTTTGGGGAGCTCAGATATAATGTCATGTGATGCCAGAAGCTGATTAAGTTTCAGAAATGCTATGGTAGAGTATACGATAGCATTTCAGAAATGCTATGGTAGAGTATACCATAGCGTTTCTGCAACGCTATGGTAGAGTCTACCATAGCGTATTATACGATAGCATTTCAGAAACGCTATGGTAGCTCTAAAATGCTATCGTATACTCTACCATAGCGTTTCTGAAACGCTATAAAAGGTCAACTTACAATAGCGTTTTAAAAACGCTATAATAGACCATGTATCTATTATAGCTCCGGCAGACATAGCGTTTTTGAAACGCTATGGTATCCTACCATAGCGTTTTTGAAACGTTATTAATGGGCATTTTTCTTGTAGTGAGAGAGAGATTAAAAACTTTTGAGGAAAAACTTGTTGAGATTGTGCATGTTGGAAAGATTTGTTCTTCCCTTTTTTTTCAATGACAGGGTTCACTTGACAATTCATTTAGGATGTGAAGCACGACTCTGTGGACCTGTTCATTTTCACTGGATGTATCCATTTGAAAGGTGATAAACTATAATTTAAATCTTTTATTAAAGTTCTTAGAACATGGATTTTTACTAAATATTGATGTGGTGTTTCATTTTTCTTTTAGATACATACACTTAAAGGATATGTTAAAAATTATGCACAACTGGAAGGTTGCATCACAAAGTGTTATCTTGCGGACGAGTGCATGGCTTATTTTGGTAGATCCTTGAAACAAATAGCTACGAGTGATCGTGGAAGTAGAAACCAAGAATTTGAGAATGATGCAATAATTGAAGGTCAACCAATTTCTAAGGCACCATAGTGAAATTGAGTGAATAAAGGCTACAAAGTGCTCATCGATATGTATTGTTTAATACAACAGAAGTAGAACCACATTTGGAGTAAGTTTCAATATTATTCATGTATTAGCACCAATTTTTTGATGAAAATACATGTAACCTTTTTTTTTCCCCTAATAGAATGCACTTGGAGGAATTGAAGCTTTTAGACAAGCATCTATCAAGAAATGAATCTTTGCTTTAGAAGAAACATTTAGAAGAGTTTGCACCTTGGTTAAAACTTAAGGTTTCTTTAATGATTTTGTTTTTTAGTGTGTCATTGACATGTGTATGTATATTTACTTATATTTCTAACTTGGTCTTTATTAGCAAATATATTCAAAGAACATTGAAGTCTCAAAAACATTGAAGTGGCTTGCGAGAGGCCCTAAAAATCATGCTAAATCATATTTTGTTTTTAAAGTCAATGGGTAACATTTTCATAGAAAAGATGTTGAAAAATCTACTCAAAATAGTGGTGTTTCAGTCGAGGCAATTGGTTATGCATCTAGTTCAAATGAGTCTCCTTATTATAGCGTCATTAAGAACATAATTTTACTAAACTACTATACTTTTGCAATTTTTGTATTTGACTGTGATTGGGCGAACACTATATCGAGAATGGATTTACTTTAGTTAATTTCCTTAAAGGGCGAAAACTGTTTGAGAAAGACACGTTTATTCTAGCATTGCAACCGAAACAAGTGTTTTATTCAAAGGAAAGTGATCCGTCAAGTTGGCATGTTGTACTGAAGGTGCCACCAAGAGGTTTCTATGAGTTTGAGACATACTCGGCACCATTAAATGTCTCAAAATTCAACAAGAATGTTGAAGAGATAAAGCTAAAAGGTCTTTAGACACAAAAAATGGACTGCTACCAATTTAAATGCTCTCGGCTACCCTAGAATAATCGTACCACATCAAGGCAAACCAAATGGTAGTAGGTTTTCTGCCATCCATGTTCATTAGCCCATGCGATAGCCTACACTGTTGCAAGAAATTCAGCTTCAAAGCTACTCCCTATCCTATCATCCAGTATCCATTAGCTTCAGAGATTCTGCAACATTTTTATGCACAAAAAAAAAGTCCATATGTACTTGTTTGAGTATCATAAGAAAAGCCCGCATTAGCAAAAATGAGTACAACATGTTCTGTGTAGTATTTGCTGCTAGCTTTTGTTCTAGTGAACTATTTTTCAGCTTCCTGTAAGCCTAGTTGTTCCTGATGGTTCTGTTAATTGCATTTTACTGTTCAGAGTGTTACATGTGACATTTTATATGAAATAAGGATTGTTTTGGTTAATGGTGTAAATAAACATTTTCTCTAATCAATTTGGGGAATGGTGCATGTTTAATTAGCATGTCAAGATTATAAATTGCAAGCAATAATATCTTGTTTTTTTTCTCTGGAGAACTTAGAATTGGTATTTGTTACAGGTGCTGAGAAATGCTCTTAACAAGGTGGGAACTGACGAGGATGCTCTGACACGCATAATTCTCACACATGCTGAGAAGGATTTGCATGTGATTAAGGAGTTGTACTAAGCAAGGAACATTGTGCCTCTTGCCAAAGCTGTGGCCAAGGAAACTTCAAGGGACAACATGGACTTTTTCCTTGCTTTAATAGGGAATTGAAGGGTATTACTAGTGCTTCAGTTTCTGTGATATTTTAGGTGTCTAGACTATTATTGTTGGGGTTGTCTAGGGAGTGAAAATTGTTAGTTTTCTTTCCTTTTTCTCTATTCAATTTAAATATCTCATTGAGTGCTAGAGTGCGAGCAAGATGAAGACCAAATTTGGGTTCTTTGAATGATAAGGTAAGTGACAGTTTCAGTGTTTGCATTTGGTGTGTAATTTGAATGGGTTTTTGTTTAACTTGGATTGAATCAACCTTTTATGGTTGAAATGATGTCAACACTAGTGAAGGAACTCGAACCATCTTTGCTATTTGCATCAGAATTTGCTATCTCTTCTTCTTTAATGTGCTTGATGATGGTCTACAAATATGTAGAGTTTTTGAAAAATTGGGTGATTGAAATTAATACAAATTTGGAAATTTGAGCTTTTATATGTTACACTGGAAGTTTTATTTTTCCCCAAAAAAAATGTGAAATTGAAATTGAAATCTTTCTTTTTCTGTTTCACTGTACTTGCTTCAGACTTGGAATCGATTCCGCAATTACTAAGCCAAACAATCTCTAAATTCAGCAATTTTATTTCAAAATAAATCAAAAATAAGATAGCAACACGTTCCTATTTAATTTTACCATATTTAATTTATTTTTTAATTTAATTTATTATAGATATACATCTTTTACCGTAACTGATGCAGTCATTTTTCGCTCCATGCTTTGACCTTGACCTGTACAAGGAATGCATGTGAGCCACGAACCACCATTGTGGCGGTCGATGGCACTCCGATGCTAAAGTCAGACAGGGATCTGAGGAAGGTGTAATGCTGTAAACAGAAAATTTGTAGCCTACCTTAATTTACCAACCTCGTGTCTTATTTATATTGCAAGAGTCCTGGTTCAACTAGGTCATCAATGGTGTAGTTTAGGGAAGAAGATCTTCGTGGAAATCCTTATCTAATTAGGAGTCGTGTTGTAGAGGGAAGTTTCCCTATTAGCCATGTGCTCCTAGATACGCAGGAGATAGTTCATGTTTCGAGAGTAGTCTATAGGTAGAAGTCTCCATGTATGATACATACTCTGGAATTTGCTTCCTAGTTGGAAACAAAGAGTTTTTGTAATTGCCGGTCCGAAGTTGATCCTCAAGATACTTGCCTTAGCAGGGCTTATGGGTATTGAGGATAGATGTGAGACACGTGGGCTTAGTAGGCTATGAGAATTCAAGTCCATCTGGCAGACTGCATTGGGCGGGCTTAGAACCGTTTGGGCCGGATCAGTGTTGGGTTGACGGTATGGCCGGTGCAGAGTTGGGACTGCTTGGGTTTATCATCAGCCACTCCCCCTGAGTTAGTAAGCCATCACATCGGTTCGCTAAGTCACCTCTTGAAAAGATACGCCGCTTATGATGATTGAGTCTGAATTGTTGCTTGAGCCACGCACTTCATTAATTGAATGTGCATTGGTTCAGTGGAGAAGAGGCGAGAAACCAACCCCTATTTAGGTCATCCTTTGTGCAGAGGCACACTCTTCTATTTTCTTCACTCTTAGAGGTTTTGTTCTGTTCAGTGGAGAAGAGGCGAGAAACCAGCCCCTAAAAGATTGTTCTTCTTCTTCATGGCTCACCAAAACCATCTCGATGATGCAACTTTGGCCAAGGACCTTGAGTTTTTTGAAGACATGTTGCTTTCTGAATCCGGCCTTGATAAAATTCAGACGATGTTTGGGGTCCCCAATGACCTGCAACTGTTTGTTTTGAAGAACGATCAGACGCCCATGGTTCCGTAGGAAGGGTTTATCTATTTGCATCGTGGGATGCTCCAAATTGGAGTCTGTTTTCATGTTCTTGATGTGATTTGGGACTTCTTAGATTTTCTTGGAATCCCTCCTGCCCAGTTGGTACCCAATGGGTATAAGATTGTTCTTCTTATTTTTATCAGAGTGAAGGAAGCTCGCGTCCGCGAGACTCTGCGGGTGATCCAGTTGCTAACTTCTCCTCGACAGAATGATCATGTCATTTGTAAGATGACTTCGCCCACTTACTTCGAGAACTTGCCAGATGATTTCAAGTCCTGGCAGAAGTACTGCTTCTTGGCTCCTGCAGACTTAAATGTATTTCTAGTTCAAGGGTCGTCCGCTTGGATGAGAGTTCAACCACGTCGTAAGTGTAGTTTTTTCTTCCGATTCCGTTGCTCTGATTGTATGCTCACTGATGCATGTGTTTCTTTGCAAGGAAATTTCCTACCACTTCTCTTACACCGGAAAAGCAAAACACTATAAAGAAATTCCGTGAGTTGCCGAAGAGGAATGTGGAGGATGTCATACGTGTTACCAACTTTATTCGTAGTAGATTGTGAGACAACTGGCATGAGGCCCCACTCTTTAACAATCATCGCGAGTTAAGTCTGAAAGTGGAGCCCCTTCTAGGAAAAGAAAAGTCGCCATAATAAAGGTTCATCCCTTGTCAGACACAGAGGGGCTTTCTGAAATGCTCGCCTCCTTTGAAGGTTCGAAGAGGTCGTTAGGACTGGGTCATCATCCAAACGGTCCACTTTAGTAAGTGAAGAGAGTGAGCCAGATCAGCCTGCCAGGGCGGAGGTGATAAACATATAAAATGATACATTTTATGCCCTTAAATATACAATTACTAAGTCCAGTTATCTAATAAAAATATTTCATCACGTGTGTTTTGTGTATTTTGTAGAAATTCAAGTACTAATCTCAAATCATACACAAAGTGACACAATAAGGCTAAGATCAACAAGTAGAAAAGCCCATTGAAAGTTCGCATATGCTTTGTCAAAAATCAAAGATTTTCAAGCCCAAACACCATGAAGTCAAGCCCATAAAATATCATCATCTACGAATCTCGAGGAAATAAACTTGAAGATTTTGACATCCACATGAAAACTTTATCATAGCCAAAGAATCTCTACAAACTCCAATATCCATTCTCACATTTGTACTCCATCACTTTTACACTCCACCTTATTTCACTTTTACACTATTTCATATCTTTACTTCATTACTTTTACACTCTACCTTAATTCACTCCAACGTTTTTCCTTATTTCACTCCAACACTCCACCTTCCACCCCATTATTTATACACATAAGTCTCACCCTTCTTCATCTATAAATACCCCACACATGAACACACTTTGAAACACTTTGGAGAAAGAAATAGTTGAAGTAGTTGTAGTTTCGAGAGAAATAAGTGGAGGGAAGGGCTAGAGCTTACCATGTTTGGCTAACATCCCACCTTGGGGTGTGGAAAATCCCATGGGAGGATAGCTCCAAAATGGGCTATCTTTTAGATTAGTTATTTCCATTTTCATGTATTAGAGAATCATGTGTAGTTAGATTGGTCTTGTAGTTTGGTTGTGTCATGAATTTATGAGGTAAGTTAACTGTTTTGTGTTTCATTATATGAATTAACTCACGTTTTCTTCTTCTACTTCTTAAGCCCAAGATTAGATAAGTTTCTATACTTGCAATTTCTCTAACAAGCTCCTTACAATGTTTACATATTCTTAGTCTAAGTTTCATTGTGATTTGCTAGATCTTTTGTGTTTCATTTAAGTATGGATTCCTTATATGCATTTAAATCCACATTTGATTTTTAGATTACTAATATAACTTAAGCTTGAAATCAATTTTCTCATAATGCTATATTTATCATCCTAAGGTGAGATGAGAATCTACCTTAGGATGTGTTAATGAATTTGGAAAAGATTAATCTAAGAGTAGCCTAATGGTGACATCTACTCATGATGGTAAACTCAAAGCTCTAACTCTCACATTTAGGTTTTACTTTGCATTTTTATTTCAAACACTTCACCAATCACTTTTTTTCTAACTAGGTTAAGTTTCAAAAGAGATTTGAAGATTAGTTTTCTAAATTTTAAAGCTCTCCTTGTGGGATTCGACCCGTACTTGCCGTTATCTAACTCAATAGATAACCGTGCACTTGCGGTAAGATTTGAAATCGAGCAAGTTTTTGGTGTCGTTACCGGGGATAGCAATGGAAAATGAGTTTTAAAATCAAATTTGAATGGTTATCACTAGTTTAGTTTAAGTTCATTTTCATAGTTTAGGTGCATTTGCATTATTTTGGATAACATCTTGTAGTCTGAAAATTCTGAACATCTTCATGTTTGCATTTTCTTGAGCATCTAATGTTTGTTGTTTTAAAATTTTCAATATTTTTATTAAAGATTCATGATCTGAACTTTTACGGACATCTTTCCATTTGTTCATTGGATCAAAGGTTAGTGAGAAATGGATTTTTGAACTTGGACTACCTATCCTGGAATTTGTCTACGGCAGCTGACTTATGTTTGGACACATGTTTCTACTGATTGAGAGTTTTTTTTAGTGTTTCAAAATTTAAGTTGTTCTAAATCTTGTCTAGTTTATAGATTATTATTTAGATTTCAATTTGGATAACTGGTTGAAACTAAATTTGAATTCTCGTAGCAGATACACAATCTAGATAGTGTTTTGTTCACTTGAACTTTTCACTACTTTCTTGCATCCAAATGAATTTGTAGATTTTTTTTTAAAAACTTTGGTTTGATAGCAATTCAGGAAAATTTGTAGATTTTAATTTCATCAAGTATTGAACTCTGCACGACTTTTCAAATTCAATCTATCAGTTCTAAAAATTTCCAGCAATGCACTATTTTGCCAAACTTTAATGATTTTCAAAAATTTGGTTCTATACTTTATTTTTGAAGCCATTAATCATTCTTTTATGGTATAACTTTCAGGGTTTGTTAAAAAAAGGACACTTGGAGAAGAGCTTTGGTGAACTTAGTGAACAATGGAGGACAATTTGATCATAATTAAGATTTTTTTCTTCTTCTTTGAGTGATTGGGAGGACATAAATTTGTAATAGATAAAACAAGATCCAAGATACAACCAGAAGCAAAGTGTGGTACCTCTCTTAACCCACTTCAAATCGTTTGCAAGAAGTGTTTCTAGAATGTTTTTGAGTGCTTAAATTTTTGCAAGATTCAAACTATGCTAAATTACGTAAGAGCGGACCTGGCTATTTACAACTAAGTTGGACTTGGCCAAATTTAATAAAATGAAATCAGATAATTACAGCCAATTAGAACAGTGTTCATAGGACCTAAAAAAAGGAATAGACTGTGATTGAACTCTTTCGAAGTAAGACTACTCTATTGCTAGTTGGTATGCGCCGGTAAAGACCATTGTGACTGCATTGCCATTTCTGACCTTTTCGCACAGAGAGTGGTGTTTCAAAGAGGTTTCTCAATCTTATTTTGATTATGAACACATGGGTTTTTGAAAGTATTTAAGTTGTTACTAAAAATCATAAAAAATCCTCTGATCTTAAAGACGCCATTCAAAGGCTTAGCCAGTTCTAGTACACCAAACAAAGTAAAATCTGGCTAGAATACATCTCTACCTAGTGTGGTGGTCTAGGGAATTTTTACGTAATAAGCTACATCTTACTTACTTACAAGACATATGAGAAAATCTAACTAGGGTGAGAATTGATTTTGAGATGCTCAAAATCATTCCCCACTTCAATTAGATTGGGTTTTAAAAATAAATCGTCCCTTGCACTTAATTGAAGATAATCAACTTGTTGCTTGCTAGATGGATGGATAGAAATTGATTGAGCCTTGTTTGTGTGTCATGATTAGTGTCCCTCTATAGGTACAATCGCATATTGCATTTAGTTTAGGTCATATCAATTTAGGTTGCATAAGATATTATTCATTTAAAAAAAAATTCAATCCAAATTGATTCAAGTTCAGTGTCAAGGAATTTCTCTTGTGTTATGAGCCATACAATTATGGATATTCATTGGGAAGATCGTGAAAATGCCGAGGTAAATTACTTTGCCTTAGTAAACGAATGTCAACCCTTATAATCAAATTTTGATTGTACCAATCATTTTTTACAAAATGGATATGGAAACCAACTACCTTGAAACCAACACTAACCCAATTGGGATTATGAACATTTTAGGCCCACACCATCCTTTTATCCCCATTATAACAATGAGCCTTACCTTAGTCGTCATACTATGCTTTTGGTAGAGACCAATTCATGCCACATCATGCAAAATATGCAATTCACACCATCTTCATTCCAAGAGAGCCTAGATCAATATATGCAATCCTTAAGTCGGTCCATACGAGATATAAAACAACATCAGCAGGCCACTGACAAACTTTTGGCTGAGATTTGGTATTTAAGGCTTCAAAATGATGCATTAATAAATGTTAGGGATGAATGTGAAGAAAATCTATAGAGAAGACTAAGAGATCTGATGAATTGAGCCACACTGATATACCTATATAACGCCTCAAACTCCCCAAGAAGAATAAGATGATTGGATAAAACATGTGAGTGATGAGAAAAGATTGTGGGTGAATCATGAGTGTTGTGTTAAAAATGAAATTAGTCATGGTGATTCTATACCTAACCCTGTGCTTATTGATGTAGCACAAAAGATGTTGACATAAGTGATAATCCAATTGAATTGCCATGTGGTGATATTCCTCTTTTGACCATTGTTGGAACATCCATGTCCAATACAAAAGTGAAACCTGAGAAATTTGTTAACATTCTCTCCAGTATTAGAAAGTTCCCCGAGTTTAGACTTGAATTGCATATTTCAAAAATCTTGGAGGATTATTTTGGAAAATGTAAAACAAAATGTGATGAACTTAAAGAGGTCGATGACCTATCCATGCCTAACCTGTGGCCTCTCCAAGAACACCAAATTGATTTTGCTCCTTTTGACAAATTGAACTTGTATCATTTTTTTCAGGAAACATTTTTTGAGGTAAAATTAGAATTTCATATTGAAAGGTTTCTTTGGATTCACTTGTGGAGCATGTCAAATCAGTTGCATCTTATTGTCCCATACACATGTTTGGTATGACCCACAAATTTTTAGGTTGTTACTGTATGATTTATTGTTAGACTAAGATTTTAGTTTACATATTAAATCAACTGAATTAAATTTTTTTTTAAATACTATGAGTCTTAAAAAAAATCACTTGACTATGATTTGATTGGAGCCTAATTTTAGATCTTAACAGAAGTCATTTGAGCACTCATGTCGTTTAAAGGTAAACCCTTTTCATTTCTACTTATTATTGTCTCTATTTTATTCATGTTTGACCCATGGTGTCTTATTTTAGAACATTGAGGACAATGTATGATTTAGGTTTAGAGGGAGAATTTTCAAAAATTATGTCTCATTTGAAAATGGGTTGTCCAATTTATTGAGTCAATAAAAAAATTGTTTTTTAGCCTTTGTAACCCGAGGTACTTAACCATGATGATATTAGTTTCCGTAAATTTAGTTGAAAAGGCATCTTAGTGTAGGATTTGCAACTTTTAAAGTTAGTAATTTGTCAATATTAGACAATAGTTTGTATTACTCATAAGCTAGGCATTTTCTAAGAGTTTGCATCGAGAGTTATATTTTAGCTTCGATGTTATTGTTTAAAGTTGAAAAAGTGAATTAGTTATCTAGTGAACATGAGAATAACAGTGGAGACTTGTACCCTGTGTGAATTCTAGCATTTCTTATTTCTAAGGATTATTAATTAATTCTTAATTTCTTGAGTCCTACATTATCTTGTTGCGTGATCTCTATATTCTTTGTTTTCGTCAAAAACTGAGAATAAAACATCAAAGTTGAATCATACCACTATAGCACATTTTGAAATGCACCCAAGGCATAAAAGCCATATTAATTTAGGGAAATCAAGATTGGTTTTTCTTGTCTAGTTTGAGCCTTATAGCCTACCCTACTTGTTGTTCACCCTTGAAACCAATTTGAAGTCTATTATGTTAGCCTTTTATTGTTTAGCCTACTAACCACCAATTCAACCAACTAATTACCCAATTATGTCTACCGTGTCTTTTACTTTTGAGAAATGTTAGGAATGAGTTATCAAAGAAAAAAAATGTTTCATCATGGAATATTATACTCCATAGTATCAAAAGAATTTACAAAAAACCTCAAGATCCAATGCCATTTTATATAGTGCAAAAAAAAAGTAGTACTTCCTTACAATCAATAAAAAAAATTGGATGTTCACAAACGATGGAGTTGAGTCAAGCTTTGAAGTTATCTTACACTTATTTTAGAAGTCCTCTAACTTTCTCAAAAGTTTTGTTTATTCTTATCATTTCTTTTTTACCATTGTCCTAAGCCCCATTACAACCTAGTCAAATCTTTATCTGATCCTTAATAATATGGTCGAAGTGTGGAGGGTGAATTAAGAAATATTGTGTTAAATGAAACAACATTCTCAGTGGATGATATTCCTTCTTGAGCTCATATTTATTGTATTATCGAATTCTGATTGTTGTCTTGTATGTGAACTATCTCTTATTCATCGTTTCATCTTATTCACATACATTTGAAAGAAAATAGCCAAATCTCTGAGTGATTTTATATCTTGTGAGATTTGAAGTTGAAGAGAATTTTCTAGAATGTGATCTAGAGAAATGTCCACTTTTAAAACTAAAATTTGCAACAAAGAAGATGATCAAACTCTTAATATAAACTTGAATGAATAATTCCTATGTTTTTGTATAGTGCTTACTGAAGTCACTTATTGACTTAACACTGATCAATAAGTTACATGAATATATATCTTAAGGCTAACACAATCAAGTAGGAATTGTCTGAGATTAAATAAGGAAAGAGTTATTTTTGAATAAATTTTTTGAGTCTGAGTCCCGAGTATCACTAATGTTTGTGGGTATCATTTCTGAAAACCCTCACGAGACTACAACTCATCTACTAGGGGAAACCTAGAGGTTTAAAGGCTTGTTGCATATGCTAAATGTAATCGTGATTCCTACGAAAGTGAGTTAGGTTTTAGTTTTTATTTTTGCTCAAGGACTAGCAAAATGTAGGTTTGGGGGGATTTGATAAGCTTATAAATGAGGCATTTTATGCCCCTAAATATACAATTGTTAAGTCCAATTATCTAATAAAAATATCTCATTACGAGTGTTTTTTGTATTTTATAGAAATTCAAGCACTAATCTCAAATCATACACAATGTGACAGAAGAAGGCTAAGATCAACAAGTAGAAAAGCCCATTGGAAGTTCACATATGCATTGTCAAATATCAAAGATTTTTAAGCCCAAAGACCCATTAAGTCAAGCCCAAAAAGTATCATCATCTACGAAAATCGAGGAATTAAACTTGAAGATTTGGATATCCACATGGAAACTTCATCATAGCCAAATAATCTCTACAAACTCCACTATCCATTCTCACATTTGTACTCCATCACTTTTACACTCCACCTTATTTCACTTTTACACTATTTCATATCTTTACTTCATCACTTTTACACTCTACCTTATTTCACTCTAACGCTCTTCCTTATTTCACTCCAACACTCCACTTTCCACCCCATTATCTATACATATAAGTCTCACCCTTTTTCATCTATAAATACCCCACACATGAACACACTTGGAAGAACACTTTGAAGAGAGCAATAGTTGAAGTAGCTGTAGTTTAGAGAGAAATAAGTGGAGGGAAGGCCTAGAGCTTACCATGTTTGGCTAACATCCCACCTTAGGGTGTGGATGAGCCCATGGGAGGATAGCTCCAAGATGGGCTCTCTTTTGGATTAGTTATTTTCATTTTCATGTATTAGAGAATCATGTGTAGTTAGATTGGTCTTGTAGTTTGGTTGTGTCATGAATCTATGAAGTAAGTTAGATGTTTTGTATTTCATTATATGAATTCAACCTGATGAAATCATTTTTCACTTTCTGCTTTGACGTAGTCCCGCTGACCTGCACAAGTAATGCATTAAAGCCACATACTACCGTTGTGGTGGCCGATGGCATTCCAATGCTAAAGTTAGATAGGGATATGAGGAAGGTGTCATGCTGTAAACATGAAATTTGTAGCGTACCTTAGCTTACCAACCTCATGTCTTATTTATAATACAGGAGTCCTGGTTCTACCAAGCCATCATAGGCGTAGTTTAGGAAGGAGATCTTCATGGAGATCCTTATCTAATTATGAGTCGTGCTGTAGGAAGGAAGTTCTCTGTCAGCCTTGTGCTCCTAGATATGTGGGAGATAGTTCCCAATCTAAGAGCAATCCGTAGAAGGAAGTTTCCCTGCGTGGAATGTGTTCTGGTATTTGCTTCTTAGTTGGAAACGTAGAGCTATTGTAATTTATTGTCTGAAGATGATCCTTGAAATACTTGCCTTAGTAGGGCTCATGGGTATTGAGGACAACTGTGAGACATGTGGGCTTAGCATGCTGTAAGAGTTTGGGTCCGCCTAGCAGACTGAATTAGGCGAGCTTAATACCGCTTGGGCCGGATCAAATTTGGGCTGACGTTGGGGCCCTTAATTTTTTGAGATCATCACGACACGTGTATGGCTCATGGATGTGACTATTTTTATGTATCATCAGCTACTCCCCCGAGATAGTGGGCCGTTACATCGGTTCGCTAAGTCATCTCTTGAAAAGATACGCTGCTCATGATGATTGAGTCTGAATCGTTGCTTAAGCCGCCTGCCACATTAATTGATCGTGTGTCGATTTAGTGAAAAAAAGGCAGGAACCTAATCCCTACTTAGGTCATCCGTAATGCGGAGTCTAACTCTTTTATTCTCTTTGCTTTAGAAGATACTGCCCTACTCATCTTTTGATTTGGAAAAGATTGTTTGTCTTCTTCATGGCTCAACAAGACCTTCTTGATGACGCAACCTTGGCCAAGGGTCTGGAGTTTTTCGAAGATACGTTGCTTTCTGAGCCCGACCTCGCTGAAATCTGTACAAAGTTTGGGGTCCCTGAGGACATGTAATTGTATGTTCTGAAGGGTGACCAGATGCCAATGTCGCAACCGGCAAGGTTCATTTGCTTGCATCGTAGGATGCTTCAAACTGGAGTGCATTTTCCCGTTCTGGACGTGATTTGGGAATTCTTGGACTTCCTTAGGATTCTTCCGGTTCAATTGGGGCCTAATGGATATAGGATTATCCTCCTCATCCTGATCACGACAAAGGAGGTCGGCGTCCGCGTGACTCCGCGGGTAATCCAGTTGTTGACTTCTCATCAGCTGAAGGGTAATGTTGTTTGCAATATGACATTGCCGACCTGCGATTTGGTGGGGTTGAAGACAGGTCGAATCTTAATGATGCGCAGGCCGAAGCATTGAATGAGCGGCTGGTGCAGGTTGCAATGGCGGCTTCCGCTGGTGCCGATTTGCATGGAAATGTTCCAATAGAAGGGTCCTGTGAAGATTCACATGAGGTTGTGGAATTTGATCGTCCTGTTGGTGCGCTATCTAATAGTGGTCGAGGTGGCACGGGCTAAGTTTCATGTAGTCTGCATTGTTCACGGTCTTGTTCCAGGGCACAGCTCGAAGTGTTGGAGAGTCCTTTGGATAACTCGCTTCCTCCTCCCCCTCTGGATCTCGTCAATCCGTCTCGCACTAAAGGGTCAGTCATTTGTACTGCAAAGGGTGGTGCAGGTGTGATTTCTGATCCGGGAAAGTTTCATCCGGATGCGCGGATAAGCCTGTTTACACCAGACTTGGTAAGGATGAGCACTTAGGTCTAGCACCAAGAGGTTGATGTGGAGTATGCCTCGACGTAGCATATAAGCAGGCGTCACAACTGGCTGATGGATTGCGCTCCGAAACCCATGGAGGATAAGCAAAAAGGGTGTATGGATAAGGGTTTAAAATACTTTATGTTGGGTATGTCTCACTTGAGCCAGGTGGTCGTTGTTGGGGCGGAAGTCGAGGCTGCTCGTGAAAGGGTATACACCATGGAGCGTTTTTTCTCGCACATGTAGGCATTGTACTATGATGCGCTTTATGAAATTGAGAAGCTACAGAAGCAGGCTGAGTAAAAAGGGCTGGAGCAGTAAGCCATGGTTGCTGAGACTCAGAGGGCTTGTCTGGAGGCCCTTGAGCATGAACTAGCAGAGGTGGTGTTCGAGAGAGACAGACTCAAACAGGAGTTGAACCGGGTCTGCCGAGATGTGAAGGCTGCGTAGGAAGCAATGGCTGAAGCACGTTCTGAACTGCCATCTCTTTCTGAAGAAAATGCTTCGATAGAGGCTGACTGGGCTGCTCATAAGCAACAATTGGAATCTGATGTAGATTTCAATGCTCGAGAGGCAAGGAAAGTCGAGGACTAGCTCGAACTGGAATGGCAAGAGCTTAGTGCTCTGATAAGTAGTCAGACCATAGAGAAGTCTTAGGTTGGCGCGCTGACAGGCGAGTTGAAGTTGTTGGAGCGTGAACTTGTTGATGCAAAGGCGCGAGAAGAATTTTTGCAGGAACAATGCAAATGCGAGTTCCACTGGGTCGTACACGGCGGGCTGGAGTTGCTGGCGCTGATGAATGAGGAGTATCCGGAGTGGGATCTCGGCTGCTATAAGAAGATGTCGTATGTAGACTTGTATGTTGCCTTTGCATCATCGGACGATGAGGACAGTTTGGACCCTGATGCCCAGACCGTAGTGCGTGTGGATGCGACTCCTGCTATTTCCCCCGCTAAGCTTAGTTTTTCTATTTTTGTACTTTTTCCTGATAAGGAGTGAACTCTGTATTTTGTACTCATTTTGTTCGGCAGTTAACGAAAACAGTTTTACCTGTTTCATGCTCGTCGCCTTTATTGTATGTTTTTTTTTTGTTTCGCCTTGTCGTATTGCTTTGGCACAGGCTGGTTGAATCACTAGGACATCGAGTGGTATGTCTGCTGTTAGGAGCTTGACTATTTTCGTTGCGAATGACTCAAAGTCACTGTTGCATAGTCATGTCTGGTGGCGGGCATATTGTGGACAGTTTAGCCTAGGGTTGATTTGCCAAGGCTATTGTCTTGTCCTCGAGGTGAGCTATTGGAAGCTTGCCTCGCTTGTGTGACTGGTCAGCTGCAGTTGCTGCTATGGGCGAGTTGCAATAGCCGAGCGTACTCAATGGAGCGTTTGTGCGGAGTCAGATATCGGTGCGAGTTTTCTTTGCTGTTAATAGGATACCGGTCTGTTTGAGCGAGAAGACACTAACTTAGCTAGATTTGACTTTGCGACAAATGTTTTGTAGGAGAGCGGTGGTCACGTGGCGAGCTGCTTGGAGCTCTCACCTTTTGAACCATCTATGTCCGAACAATGTGGACTACAAGATTGGGGAGTAACGATTTGGCGACTACGCAGAAAAGTGGTAGTTTCGTGGCAAGCAGTCGACATCAGTTGGGGACTGACTAGTTTCCCACCTTTCGAACCATCTACACCTACGCGATGGGGCCTACAAGTTCGAGTTAAAGGGGTTCAGCGACCAGGCTGAAAAACAGTGTTCCCGTGGCAAGCCGTCGAAATTAGTTCGAGACTGACTAGGCTCCCACCTTCTAAACTATCTACATCCACGCAATGGGGCTACAAGTCCAAGGTTGGTAAGTCGGTGGCCACACTGAAAAGCGGTGGTCCTGTGGCGACCCATCGAAATCACTTCGGGACTGACTAGGCTCCCACCTTCCAAGCCATCTACACCCGCACAATGGGGGCTACAGGTCTGTGCTTTGATCAGAATCTTTTGTTGCCAGTCGTCACCAATTCGGCGATCATTGACCACGAAGGGGGCAACAATCCCTGGCGAGTCATCGTTACCAGACGTGATAGCACTAATTAGACTCGCACTTCCTAAACCATCGGGATCCGCACTAGGCGAACTAGGTGTCGGGACGTACCAGAAGTCGTCCTCATCAGCTTTGGCTGATTAAGCTTGCTGGGTTGGAGAGGGATTTCGCTCGTTTGAGGGCGTGCGAACCCATGTCCGCTAGTGTCATGCACTGTGTGGACAACATTACCTAAAATCAAACAGCGATCCGTAGGTATGATCCGTGCGTCAAAGCTGATTTGGATTTGTGCTCGTACCAAGCATGTAGCAAAATATTGTTTGAATGGTGGGTCGAGCCTTTGGGCTCGCAGAGGAAGAGTTAGGGTTTCATGTACGGTTGCGCTATGTGCACAGCATAGATCGCACGGTGACACGTGTACTGCGTTAGCTGCGGAACGGTTGAGTATCGGTTACTCCCCCTCAATTGATGGGGTTGCGCGCAGTGTTATGAATTCAACAAACGTGGTATGCGCAGTTTCCTTGGGAACCGTTGTCTCTTCACTTCCCAAACGATATTCAATGCTTGATAATTAATACTTGGGTGCCTGTTTGGTGAACCATCATGTCTATATAATGGTGTTCTTCCATCGTTGTAGGCACTATCTTTCGCAGAGTGTATCTCTTGTAATGTTCTTGTTTGAAGAAAATGTATTGGGTTTTTCAAAGGCTGAAGGGAGATCTCTAGTAATGGAGTCTTCGAGTGTTCTGACATTTGCACCGATCAGGCATGATCATTATGGTTGTCATGCGTGGTTACCTGTTCTAGGTGGCACATAGTTGATCTGCTGAGATCTCGTAATTTCTTCTCATGTCATGGAGAAGAAGTACAGGTTTCCTACCAAGGGAGATACCTTGGTGTTACTCTGTGTCGCTTGTGTCCGCGTGTATGCGGTTCCCGCTGCTAACTTATGGCTTATCAAAGTGTTAGCCGATGCGTGGTGCTTTCGGTGGTGGTATCTCTCAGTCATCCCGGGTACCATGCATGTGAAAAGTGTTCTCGCTTGATAGCATTGTGAGACCTTGGGTACTTCCTCGCTTGTGGCCATCCTCAATCGCCTTTTTCTATCCTCTTCGGTAGGTTGAAAATTGTTTGAGGAAGTCTGCAAGGAGGTAGGATGCCTTTTGAGGAAGCCAACCGTCTGTTGTAAGGTCTACAACGTTGTTGTAAGGGCACTTTCCTGGGGTGATTTCACAAAGCAATCGACCGCTCAGTCCTTTCAATCCCCTCTGACACTTTGTCCTTGATCTTAGGAAAGGGTCGAACGAAGTTCGTCGAATATCTTTGCTGTCACTTGCAAATAGCTTGCATGGCCTTCTTCAGATACCTTTACGTAGTTAGATCGTTTAAGCAAATCTTTACTTCATGTTGTACCGATTTCAGATGCTTGTAGTATGTAGACTTTTGTATCCGCCTCCAGGCGCTTGTTGTTACATTTTTCCAGTAATCAATAGAGTTTTTTTTTTGTAATCCTTTTTTTTCTTCTTAAATGATTGCAAATCACATAAGCCTTTAAGAACTAAAACTCTACATTGACTACAGAAAGGGAAATAAACAATTGAAAAAGACTAACTGTTGACTGAGAGAGATTGATCCTAGCCCTGATGTGAACTCGGATGGCCCTTGCGGATCGTTAGTGTTCTTCAGCGGACTGTCGAGACTTGCTGGCGTTATAGAGGTTACTGAATAGTAAACCTTGTAGAGGGGTTAATCTCAGCACCGACGAAAAGTCGGGAAGTTGTGTCCCCATTTGCCTCAGCCTCTCCTTTCTGCTTGGTTGAAGAACTGATTGCTCCTGTACGGCTTGACTATTGTGCCTCCGCTGTCACTCGACCTGGCACTGGTTCAGGCTGCTCCGTAAGACTCAGTTGGATTTAGGAGAACTTTATTTATTTCAGTGTTGGTTTCCATGTATTATCCCTTCAGAGTGTTTAGCGGTATACTTAACGCAACGGTGATGGATGGAGACTACTCCTTCCATCTGGTGGAGCCATGGTCTTTCCAAGATAAGGTTGTAGGTTGATGGCGCATCTACTACCATGAAGTCCAGAAACATGACCTTTCTTAGTTGTGGCATCCTTGCCATTGTTGCTAACCTTATCTTTTCGATGAGGAAGCATTTCTCCCCGCTAAATTCAATCAACGGGATATCCGAGGACGCCAGGTTTTCCTCATTGAAGTCCATACAACGAAACGTGCTGTAGAACAGGACGTTGAGCAAGCTTCCTGTGTCCACCAGAGCTCTCTTTACCTCTCACCTTGCAATGGAAACCGAGATGAATAGGGCGTCATTGTGCGGCGCTCAGACTCCTGCGAGGTATTTGTCCGTAAAGGTCAATGTGGGAATGGGGCTTTGAATCCTTGAGTGACAGATGCACCTGTCCTCATTCACTGGTTGTGTCTGCATTTCTAGTAGAGTTCACTTGCGAGACCTATACGAATGGTCTTCATTCAGTCTGACTCCATGAAGGACATAGATTATCCTTGGAGTTTCCTTTTCTATTTCTTTCATTGATTCCCCCCGGTCCCTGGTTTGAGGTCGCTTCTCAAAGTTCATGAATTCTTTTAGTTTGCCCCTGTGGATCCAGTACTCAACCTCATACCACAAACTCTTGCAGTCGTTGGTATCGTGGCCACCTTTCTTGTGGTACATGCAGTACTTGTCGTTGTCACGCTTGGAGGGGTTTCCGCACTGCTTTGGGGGCTATTTTAGATCTTTCCAGTTTGTCATTGAGTTTAGTACATCAACAGGCTAGAATTGAGGGGTGTCACGTCTCTGGATCCAACATAGTTGGTGGCTTTTTTGGCCTGGATCGACTAGGGTCTAATCTGTTGTCACTGCGCTTTCTCTTACTCTTTTTCTGATCCTCGCGTCTCTTTCCCTCCTTGTCCTTAGGAGCGAAGGGCTTCTTCTCGCTTTCGATTTCCCTTTTCATGGTCCTCAACTCCTCCAGGGTAATGTGTTTCTGGGTGTTCTTGAGGAGATCCTTCATGTCCAGAGGGGGCTCCAAGGTGAGGTATTCGTAGAGTTTTCCTTCCTCGAAGCCCGTAGTGAAGGTTGTCATGACCGTGTCATCGCTGCATCCGTCAATGAGAGTCAGCTCGTTGTTGAAGCATGTGACATACTCTCGTAGCATCCGTAAAAAATGTTGGCTCCCAACGAAGCATGTCAGAAACTCCTTTTCCAGCGTCTTGAAGGTTTCGATCGACCTCGGTGGAAGGCTGTGGAACCACGTTAGTGCTGACTTCTTCAGGCTAATGAGAAAAGTCCTGCACATCACAGACTCAGATCCTTATTTGAGAGCAATTACATGTTGGTAATGGCGCAAGTGATTATGTCGTAGAAGTTGAGCTTCGGGGGAGTGAACTTTCTCGGAACGGGATTCATGATTCAGTCCACAAATGGTACGACGGAGAAATGGTACAACACGTCCGGATCGTGTGCCCCTCTGTGGAGGGGGTTTTGAAAGTCGAACCTCTCTGCCCTGGCGGTAGGCTCAATGTTCGCCGCGCAACCTCCTCTAGTCCAATGAGAACTAGCTCTCCTGTGCTTGTTCTCTGCCATCATTCGGATATGGAAGCCCGTGCTGCTCCTAGTCTCTGTTAGCAGGTGGTGGATTTTGTCGTGTGAGGGCCTCCACCGCCTTGGTGATCTGCTGTATTTGAAATGACAATATCTCTATTCTAGGATCCGTCATTGCTGTCGTCGACGCGGGGGCATGAGTCTGTTGTATGTGTATGATCGGAACCGCTGAAACTGGCGGTGTAGCACCAGCCTGAGCGTTTGATGTGTCCCCTTGTTCTCCGTTGTTGCGTGATCTAGTGACCACCATCTATCTGTATTTCTAAGGGAGACGGTTATAGTAAATAGTTAGGAACTTTGTCGTCCCCATGGATGGCGCCAAATTGATGCAGTTGTTTTTTGCTCCCTGCTTTGACCTAGTCCCGTTGACCTGCACAAGTAACGCACTTGAGCCACAGACCACCATTGTGGTGGCCGATGGCACTCCGATGCTAAAGTCAGACAGGGATCTGAAAAAGGTGTAATGATGTAAATAAGGAATTTGTAGCGTACTTTAGCTTAAAAACCTCATGTCATATTTAGAGTGCAGAGTCCTGGTTCTACCAGGCCATCATAGGTATAGTTTAGGAAGGAGATTTTCGTGGAGATCCTTCTCTAATTAGGAGTCGTGTTGTAGAAAGGAAATTCCATGTTAGCCTTGTGCTCCTAGAAATGGGGGAGATAGTTCCCAATCCAATAGCAATCCATAGAAGGAAGTTTCCTTGCGTGGTATGTGATGTGGTATTTTCTTCCTAGTTGGAAACGTAAAGCTGTTGTAATTGTCTGTCCGAAGCTGATCCTCGAGATATTTTCCTTAGTAGGGCTAACTGGTATTGAGAACAATTGTGAGACATGTGGGCTTAGCATGCTGTAAGAGTTTGAGTTCGCCTGGCGGACTGAATTAGGTGGGCTTAATACCGCTTGGGTCAGATCAGTGTTGGACTGACGCTGGGGCCCGTAATTCCTCAAGATCATCATGTCATGTGTATGGCTCAAGGATGTGACCGATTTTATGTATCATCACAACACATGCTTTCTTCTTTTACTTCTTAAGCTCAAAATTAGATAAGTTTTTATACGTGCAATTTCTCTAACAAGTTCCTTACAATGTTTACATATTCTTAGTCTAAGTTTCATTGTGATTTGCTAGATATTTGGTGTTTCATTTAAGTATGGATTCCTTGTTTGCTTTTAAATCCACATTTGATTATTAGATTACTAATATAACTTAAGCTTGAAATCAATTTGCTCATAATGCTATATTTTCCATCCTAAGGTGAGATGAGAATCCACCTTAGGATGTGTTAATGAATTTGGAAAAGATTAATCTAAGAGTGGCCTAATGGTGACATCTACTCATGATGGTAAACTCAAAGCCCTAGCTCTCACATTTAGGTTTTACTTTGCATTTTTATTTCAAACACTTCACCAATCAATTCTTTTTTAACTAGGTTAAGTTTCAAAAGAGATTTGAAGATTAGTTTTCCGAATTTTATAGCTTTCCTTGTGGGATTCGACCCGTACTTGCCGTTATCTAACTCAATAAATTACTATGCATTTGCGGTAAGATTTGAGATCGATCGGGAGGCCGAAGTGTCCGGCTGGGAGAGGGACAACCTGCGATTAGCAGGGGTCAAAGATTCAACAAATCTTAGTGTCGCGCAAGTAGAAGCTCTGAGCGAGGAGCTATTGCTGGCTATTGTCGCGACTTTTACTAGTGCTGATTCGTCCGAGACCTTTTGCTTTAGAGTCATGATGAGGATTTGCATGAGGCTTTAGAATCCAATCGTCTCACTGATGGATTGTCCAATAGTGGTCGTGACGCCACCGGCCAAGTCTCTCATAGTTCACATTGTTCTCGTCTCGCTCCAGGCCGTACCTCAAGGTGATGTAGGGTCCGTTGGAAAACTCGCTTCCTTCTATTTCTCCGAATCCTTTTAAGTCGTCTCACACTAAGGGGTCGGTTGTTGGTGATAAAGGAAAGGCTGCGGATGAGGGCCTAGGAGCGGTGGCGACTACGAAGGGTGGAGCTGACAAAATTCCTCATCCGGGAAAGATTCATCCAGATGCGCGAATAAGTCTGTTTGCCCTTAACTTAGTGAAGGTGAGCAATCAGGTCTGGCACCATAAGGTTGATGTGGATTATACTTCGAGGAAGCATATGGATAAGGGTTGATGGATCACACTCTAAATCCCGAGGTGGATACACTAGAAGAGCGTATGGATAAGGGTTTAAAGTACCTTATGCTGGGAATGTCTCACTTGAGTCAGGTGGTCGTTGCTGGGACAAAAGTTGAGGTGGCCCATGAGAGGGTGTATACCATGGAGCCTATCTTTTCAAACATGCTGAGTATGTATTCTAACTTGCTTTTTAAAATTGGGCTTCTGAGGAAACATGTCGAGGAGAGGAGGCTGGAACAGTCGGTCGTTGCTGTTGAGGCTCAAAGGGTTCGTTTGGACGCCCTTGAGTCTGACTTAGCAGAGGTGGTGTGTGCGAGAGGCAGATTCCAACAGGATTTGGATCTGACCCACCGTGATATGGAGGTTACGTAGGAAGCTGCGGCTTAGGCGCGTTCTGAACTACAGTCCCTCGCTGAGGATAATGCCTTGAAGGAGGTTGATTAGGCTATTCAGAAACAGTACTTGGAGTCCGATGTGGAATTTAACGCTAGAATAGCGAGGAAGGCCGAGGACCAGCTTGAACTGGAGCAACATGAGCTCAGTGCTGTAAAGAACAATCTGATTACGAAGCAGTTTGATTATGGAACAGTCTAATGTCAATGCGCTGGCTAGCAAACTTGAGCTATTGGAACTTGAAACTTCTGAAGTGAAAGCGCATGAGGAAGAGCATTTCCAGGAACAAGGCAAGTGTGAATTCCGCTTGGTTGTACATGGTAGATTGGAGCTACTGGAGCTTATGAAGGACGAGTATCCGGAATGGGACCTCGATCGTTATAAGAAGATGTCGTATGTAAACTTTTCAGTGGTTTCTACGTCATCAGACGAAAAGGGCAGTCTGGATCATGATGTTCAGACTGCGGCGCGTAGGGTCGCAACTCTTACTCCCTTCTCCGTTAATCTTAGCTCTTATGTTTTTGTACCCTTTCCTAATAAGGAGTAAACTTTGTACACTTGTACCTTTTTTTTTTCAACTGTTAATGAAAACAAGTTTATCTTGAGTACATTTCATATCCGTTTTGTGCTCGTTATCCCTATTGTGTGTTTTTCGTTACGCTTTGTTGTTTTACTTTGGCATAGGCTGGTTGGGTCAATAGGAAGTCGAGTGGTCTGTCTGCTATTGAGAGTTTGACTGTTTGCATTGCGAGTGACTCAGAGTCACTGTTGCTTAGTCACGTCCGATAGTGGGCGTTCCACGGATGGTTCAGAAGCGAGCTATGTTGCCCAACTTTGGCTCATTCATAAGGTAAGCCGCTGGGGGCTCGTTTTGCCCATCTGACTATCAGTCGCGGTTGTTGGCATGAGTGAACTGTAATAGTTGAGCACATGCGTTGTCTTTGACCTAGGGCGCTTATCCTGAGTCAAGTTTCGCAAGCTCGAGCTAGCATTCCATGCAGTACTCGTTCGCGAGTTGGCGGGATGATTTGTTGGTCGGCATGAGCGGCCTTTACTAGTAATAGAATGTAAGCTCGTGTGAATATGGACATGCTTTTGAGTTGTAATTTATCTTTGTGGCCGCTGTTTCGAAGGAGAGCGGCGATCGCATGGCGAGCTGTCTAAGCCTCCCACCTTCCGAACCATTTATGTCTGAGAAGAGTAGACTATAGGTTCGGGGAGTGAGGATGTTGCGATCATGGTCTGTTGAAGAGCAATGATCCTGTGGTGAGTCGTCGACATCAGTTTGGGGCTGACAAGTCTCACACCTTTCAAACCATCTACACTCGCGTGTAGCGCTACAAGTTTGAGACGAGGGGGTTTGACGACCATGCTGAAAAACAATGGTCCCGTGGAAAGCCGTCGGAATCAGTTCGGGACTGACTAGGCTCCCACCTTCCAAATCATCTACACCTGTGCGCATCGAGTGACAAATTTGGGATTTTTTGGCGACCATGGTCAGTAGAATAGCAGTGGTCCCGTAGTGATCCATCGAAATCAGTTCAGGACTGACTAGGCTCCCACCTTATAAACCATCTACACTTGCACAGTGGGGGCTACAAGTCCAGGGTTGGTAATTCGGCGAACAAAGTCTGTAGAAGATCAGTGATCCCGTGGCGAACCATCGGAATCAGTTTCGGACTGACTAGGCTCCCACCTTCTAAACCATCTAAACCCGTGCAATGGGGGCTACAAATCCAAGGTTGGTAAAAACAGTGGTCCCATGGCGAGCCATCAAAATCAGTTCGGGATTGACTAGGCTCTCACCTTCTAAACCATTTACACTCACGCAGTGGGGGCTACGAATCCAAGGTTGGTAATTCGGAGACTATAGTTTGTAAAAGAGCAGTGGTGAGTCGTCAGAATCAGTTCAGGACTGACTAGGCTCCCAACTTCTAAACCATCTACAACCGTGCAGTGGAGGCTACAAGTTCAGGGTTGGTAATTCGGCGACCATAGTCTGTAGAAGAACAGTGGTGTCGAGGTGAGCTGTCAAAATCAATTCGAGACTAACTAGGCTCCCACCTTCCAGACCATCTACACTTGCGCAATGGGGACTACAGGTCTGGGCTTTAATCATAACTTGGCATTGTCGGTCATCACCAACTAGGCTAACCTGATCGGGTTTGACGACCGTTGTCCGCGAAGGAGGCAAAGGTCCCTGGCGAGTCGTTACCATACGTGATAGCACTGATTAGACTCCCACTTCCTAAACCATCGACATCTGTGCGGGGCGAACTAGGTGTCGGGATGAACCGAAAGTCGTCGTCATCAGCCAAAGCTGACTAAGCTTGCCTGACTGGGTGGAGGCTCCGCCAAATGTGGGCGTGCGTGCGGAATGCGTTTTGCGGATGAGTTATGAAGATACAGAAGTGCCTTGAATCACCTGGCAAAATGCAAGAATGATCAGTGTGTTAGGAATGACTAGGGTTTCTAATGCTCATGTCAGACACATGGTAGAATATTGTTTGAATATTGGGCCGAGCCCATGGGTCCGTATAATGAAAGCTAGGGTTTCTTGTACGCAATATGCTACGTGTACGGCGTAGGTTGCAAGACAGTTGAGTATCGATTCCTGCCCTTCAATTAATTGTGTTGGATGCAGCCCCGTTGATTGGACGAACGTGGACCTACGCAGTTTCCTTGGGAACTGTCGTCTCATTGTTTCCCATACGGTATTCAATGCCGACAGTTAATGCCGAAGCGCCCATTTGGTGAACCATTATGTCTATATAATGGTGTTTCTTCATCGTTATAGGCACTATCTTCTGTAGAGTGTATCTCCTATAATGTTCTTACTTGAAGAAAATGCTTTGGGTTTTCCAAAAGCTGAAGGGAGATTTCCATCATTGGAGTTTTCGAATGTTCTGACATTTGTGCCGATGAGTCACGATGAGAATCATTGTTATGTTTGGTCACCTGTTCTGGGTGAGCACCTAATTGTTTCATTGAGATCTTGTAATTTCTTCTCATTTTGCGAAGAAGAAGTATGCACTCCCTCCCAAGGGATGAGCCTATCGTTTATTTACTTGCGCTTTGGTGTTACCTTGTGCCGTTATGCCCGCATGTACGCGGTTCTCGCGGCTAGCTTGTGGTTGATCGAAGTGTTGGCAACTGCGTCATTGCTTTCGGGGGTGGTGTCTCTTAGTCACCCCGAGTATCGCACATGAGAAAAGTGTCCTCGCTTAGCAGCACTATGAAACCTTGATCGCTCCGTCGCTCGCGACCATATTCATCTACCTCTTCTACCTCCTTCGGGAAGCCAAAAGTCGTTTGAGAAAGTCTGCAACTCGTTGCAAGGTCTGTGTTGCCGTTGTCGGGTGACTTTCTGGGGGTGATTTGGCGGAGCAACCGGCTTCTTTGTATTCTCATCCCCTTTTCACAGTTTTGTCTTTGATTTTGGGACATGTTTCTCGGAGGAGTCGTTGAGCGAAGTTTACTTGGGGTACCTTTGTTATCTTCTAACGTCGGACTATTCAAGCGAGTCTTTACTTTATGTCGCATCAGATTCAGATGTTCGTAGTATGTAGTCTTTTGTATCGCCTCAAGACGTCTGTTGTTACATCTTTCCAGTAATCAATAGACTGTGTTTGCGTAATTCTTTCTTTATTTCTTAAATGATTGCAAATCACATAATTTTTTAATAAATAAAACTCTACATTTACAAAGGAAAGGAAAATAAACAACTAAAATAGACTAACTGTTGGCGGAGAGAAGTTGACCCAGCCCTGAAGTGAATTTGAATGGCCCTTGTTGGATCGTTGATACTTTTACAGAACTGTCGAGCTTCGCTGATGTCACCAAGGCTACTAAAGAGTAAACCTTGCGTGGGAGTTATCTCCACATTGACGAAATGTCGGGGGGTTGTACTCCTGTCTGCATTGACCTCTCCGCCCTGCTAGGTTGAATAGCGGATTTCTCGTGTATCGTTTGATTGTCCCCTTTTTTCGAAACGAGCCACTGCTGTTGGGATCTCATACTAGTGGAGTGATGCGTCTACAGTCACTAGGTCCGGCTCTAGTTCAGATTGCATTGTCAGATCCAGTTTGATTTGGAAACATTCTTTTTGCTTCAGTGCAGCATAATGGCAGCCTCGTGCCGTAGGTTGGTCCCCACGTATAGTTCCTTCAGAGTGGTTAGCAGTGTACTTAATGCATTGGTGAAAGGTGGAGATTATTGCTTCCATCTGGTGGAGCCACAGTCTTTGCAAGGTAAGGTTGTAGGTAGACGACGCGTCTACTCTCATGAAGTCTAAAAACAAGACCTTTCTGAGGTGTGGCTCTCTTGCCACTACTGCTAACCTTATCTTCCCAATCGGGAAGTATTTTCTCCACTGAATCCGATCAGCGGGTATACTTAGGAAGTCAAGTTCTCCTTGAGGTCCATACCGCGGAACGCGTTGTAGAACAAGACGTTGAGTGAGCTTCCCGTATCTACCAGAGCTCTCTTTACCTTCCACCTTGCAATGGAGACCGATATGACAAAAGTGTCATTGTGCAGCTTTCAGACTCCTTTGAGGTCCTTGTCCGTAAAGGTTAAGGTGAGAATGGGGCTTTGAACTCTCGAGTAGTAATCGCGTCTGTCTTCATCTGCGGGCTGTGTCCGCATCTCCAGTAGAGTCCGTTTGCGAGACCTGTTTGACTAGTCTTCATCCAGTCCGACTCCATGAAGGATATAGATTATGCACGGAGTCTCCTTCTCTATTTCCTTGACCGACTCTCCCCGATCCCTAGATCTTTTTGATTGCTTCTCGGAGACCATGAATTCCTTTAGCTTGTTCCCACGAATCTAGTACTCAATCTTGTACCTTAGACTCTTGCAGTCGTTGGTGTCATGACCACCTTCCTTGTGGTATGAGCAATACTTGCTGTTGTCATGCTTGAAGGGGTCTTCGCGCTGCTTCGGGGGCCACTTTAGATCTTCCCATTTTTTCATGGAATTCAGGACGTCCGATAGGCTAGAATTGAGGGGGTCACGACTCTGGATCCCACGTAGTTGGATTTTTTTTTTCAGGTCTGGCCCGGCCGAGTCTGACATGTTGTCATTGCTCTTTCGCTTGCTCATTTCTTCATCCTCACGCCTCCTTCCCTTTTTCTTGTCTTTAGGAGCGAAAGGCTTCTTATCACCTTTCGTTCCTCTCTTCACAATTTTCAACTCTTCTAAGGTGACGTACCTCTAGGAGCTCTTGAGGAGCTCTGTCATATCCAAAGGGGGTTCCAAGATAAGGCATTCATAAAGCTTTCCCTCCTTTAGACCCGCGGTGAAAGTCGACACGATTTTGTCGTTGCTGCAACCGTCAATGAGTGTCAGCTCATCGTTGAAGCACGTGACATACTCTCTGAGTGTCTCATTGGATCTCTACTTCAAAGATAGTATGTAGTGTGGAGCTTTCCGGAGGCGCTGGCTTTCTACAAACCGCGTCGGGAACTCTTTTGCCAGTGTCTTGAATGAGTCGATTGACTTTGGCGGGAGGCTGTGGAACCATGTCAGTGCTGACTTCTTTAGGCTGGTAGGGAAAGTTTTGCACATCACCGACTCGGATCCTTCCTTGAGTGCCATTACATGCTGATAATGGCGTAAGTGGTCGAACGGGTCGGTGGTCCCATCGTAGAAGTCAATCTTTGGAGGCATGAAATTCTTTGGAAGGACTTCATTCATGATACGGTCCACGAATGATGGAACAGAGAGGTGGTAAAACACGTCTAGGTCGTGTGCCCCGCTGCGGAGGGGGTTCTAAAGGCCTAGCCTCTCTGCCCTGAGAGTCGGTTCTGCGTTGGTCGTGTTGCCTTCTCTAGTCAATTGAGAACTAGCAGGGGCTTGACTCTCTTGTGCTTGCTCTTTATCGTCTTCCGGTGATGGAGGCCTATGTTGATCTTGATCTCCATTAGCGGGTGGAGGGTTATGTTGTACGAGAACCTCTACCGCTTTGGCGATTTGTTGTATTTGAGACGACGACAAATATATCCTAGGGTCCGTCGTTGTTGTTGCTGGCACGAGGGTGTGAGTTTGCTACCCGTGCATCATTGGCACCGCTGAAAGCTGGTATGGTGCCAATCTGAGCGTTTGACGTGTCCCCTTGTTCTCCATTGTTGTGTGATCTAGTAGTCATCATCTCTTTGTATTTTGAAGAGAGATGATGCTAGTGAAAGGTTAGGAACTTTGTCATCCTCACGGACGGCGCCAAACTGATGCAGTTGTTTTTCGCTCCCTGCTTTGACCTTGACATGCAAACTTGCTGACCTGCACAAGGAACACATGTGAGCCACAGACCAACGTTGTGGTGGCCAATGGCACTCCGATGCTAAAGTCAGACAAGGATCTGAGGAAGGTGTAATGTTGTAAACGGGGAATTTGTAGCCTACCTTAGCTTACCAACCCCATATCTTATTTATAGTGCGGGGGTCCTGGTTCGACCAGGTCATCGATGGTGTTGTTTAGAGAAGAATATCTTCGTGGAGATCCTTCTCTAATTAGGAGTCGTGCTGTAGAGAGAAGTTTCCCAGTTAGCCATGTGCTCCTAGATACATGGGAGATAGTTCCTGTTCCGAGAGTAGTTTATAGGTAGAAGTCTCCATATTTGATACATACTCTGAAATCTGCTTCCTAGTTGGAAGCAAAGAGCTGTTGTAATAGCACGTCCGAAGCGATCCTCGAGATACTTGCCTTAGCAAGGCTTACGAGTATTGAGGATAGATGTGAGACACGTGGGCTTAGCAGGCTGTGAGAATTCGAGTCCGTTTGGCGGACTGCATTGGACGGGCTTAGAATCACTTGGGCCGGATTAGTGTTGGGCTGACTGTAGGGCTTGTTATTCCTCGAGATCACCATGACATGTGTACGGTGCAGAGTTGGGACCATTTTGGTGTATCATCGGTAAATATTTGATTATAGCATTTTAAAAGGCCGTTTATGATAGCACTTTTTGAATGTTAAAACAAACAATTGATAGCATTTATATACATGTGATAGATAATACAACCATGACATTCACTAATGCTATGATAGATAATATAACCATGACATTCACAAATGCTATGTTGGAATAACGGTTTCATAGTGCTATGTCAAAAAGATAACATGGGTTACTATGACTTGCACTATATGCTATGGTACCTCTTTCATAGCATTCTTGCAATGCCGTAAAAAGCCAATTTTCTTGTAATACACTTGTCTTTATTTTTAGTTCACAACCCCCCTCCACATATTTTTTATATTCATCTTCAATTTAATCAACATTCTTTTTCAATCTCAAATCAACAAGCAACAATAATTAGTTCATGTTTCTTTCAACCCAACTTATCATGGAATCCAGTGTGTTGTTGTCACGCCCTAAAATCGAGCTAGTGGATTTGAGTCGTGATTATGACTAATTAATTTCTATCATCGAGTGATAACAAGGTTTCACTATTCTGAGAGATAAGTGAATTATATTGTTGTCGTGGAGCAAGTAAACTAAAATTTCATGTGATTTCAAGATGGCTTCTCATATAAACACGCACGATATTTTATAGATACCAAAATATGATATGATTACATAGTAGTGTTTTGAATGCTACTAAATATAGAAAATTTGTGTAGCAAAAAGAAATGAGACACCTGAGTACTATTTTACAAATGTCTCAAAAACTAAATAAGGATAGTACAAAACCATGCAAAAACATGCAAAAACATACAATACTACTATGTCTCTTCAGGTGCAGGAATGTCGCAAGGATCAAAGGTAGATTTTTTTCTTGTATTCTACATCATGATTAGCTTTTTCCATGTAAGGATCTACACTGGAACAAAAATAGGTTGAGCAAACGAATTCATCCTGTAGATAACTAGAGTATGCCCCGTGCCGTTGGCACTCCACATAATTTTAATTTTGCTAAATATTTTGTACTGAACACCATTACTATTCCGTTTTTGCTTTGAGTAAGTATTGAAGTGTAAGCCTATTCTAAGGTAAAAATATATATTATAAATTTTAGGGTTATACTCAGCCAAAATTGAATCAATTGGAGCAAAAATTTAAACGCCGAGAATAAGTTCTCCCCCAATATTTGAATTCGCCAAAACATGAAGTTTAGCGTTTTTGTTTAAATGTGCATTAAGATGCCCGACTCATTTTTTCTGATATGATCGACCCGTCTCATTAAAGACGTGAAGTACTTTATACATTTTTTTTTAATTATGAAATATATATTTTTAAAATTTTAGCACTTGTATTGATTAATGATTTTGTTGGAAATATCTTCAAAAATGCATTTCAATGATACTAAGTTTACAAAAATCCGACAATGATGTAGATAGTTATGATAAATTTTCCTTTTGCTAAAAGTAAAACACAATATTTTCTCTCTCCGCCACATGTACATTCCACTAACTTTTTTTAAAAGTTTTTCATTATTTTTGCCCTTCTACATATTTTAAATTTACAAATATGCCATCATAGGAAATGAATCTCAACCCTCAAAATTCAATACATTTCCCAACTTTCAATCCTAACCATCTTTTATCTCTAATCCTTTTTATTTGACTTTGTCCCAGTCAACAATGAATAGTAAAACACCACTATGAATTGTAATATATATTTCAATGTTTTCTAACTGTTATACATGAAACCACTATAACCATATGATGTATATGTTATAAAAGCCAATTCATTTTGTAACGTCATGTCATAAATTTATTTTAAGTTGAAAATTCCCGGTGTTATCTAATCATTCCTTTGAACTATATAAATAATTTATATAGATAAGTACTACATATAATCATAACAACTGACAGTAAGTCACTCCCTATAACCAGTCAAGTCAGTTATATATACAACTCCAAATAAGAGCTATCAATATAAAAATTGTTTCAATACTTAAATGGTGTGGAACGTCATCATTGTTTCCTGATTTTCCAGTAGGAGCAACCATTGACACTCATTGCACACCATGGGGCCTAAGCATAACTAGTTATCACATTTTTCAGCTCAGGTCAACATTAGCTCGTTATCGTCGGCCAGACGTCTGACGACTCACCAAAATACCTCAGAACAAGCCCATTAGGGGATCATTGAAATTTCAATTTAGTAATGCGAATATGTGTCAATAAAAAATTGAAATGTCCATGATCAAAAGACTTGGAAGAATTGATGGAGTAAATTGATGCAGATCAGAGCATTCAGGTGTATTACGTATATCGAGAAAGCTTAATGAAAACTCAAGAATTTTACAAGAAATAGTTTTCGTATTTTAACAAAATAATTTTATGATTATTTTGTTAGAGTGTCAAAATAAAAATTTTCAAATTGTTATTTTTGGAAAACCTCCATATTGCTAAAGTTGTATTTTTTTGCTTCAAAAATGTATTTTGAGTATTGAAATTGCTCTATTTAGTTTCCAACTTTGAAAATGTTTTGTATTTTATAAATACAAATCTTTTACACATAGTTTTCTCTGGTTTGAAAATTGATTAGTGAAAAATATTGAGAGATATAGTTTTCCATTGTTAGCTTCTGAAGAAAACAGAAAGCTCTTACACTTTTTCTATATTGGTAGTAACTCGAACTCAGACGCGAATGAGTTAATTGGAAAACTCAATTTGGTTTTTGGTTTTTTTTTTTTTTTTTTTTTTTTGGGGGGGGGGGGGGGGGGGGTATGGACTTCTTTTTTGTTGATTTTTTTATTTGGAATTTTATTTTGTGTCATGTATTTAAATAATTACATTTGAAATGTTTGAGATTTTTTGTTATCATATCTTTATTTTGATAATGACAATGCTCATTGATATATGATATGTATTAGATGGTGATTTTCTTGATATTTCTTTTGCTAATTTAAGTGTTATTAGGAATAGATATAAAATAATTATTGATATTATTGTCCGAGTTTTTTTTCCAAAACTCACTGAGTAATCGATTGACTCGGTATTCTGTCCCAGGCCGAGTCGCTAGAGTTTCAAATTAACTACCTAGCGGATTGGTGATCGTGGAGGAGTAAATTCAATGCCTTGAGGATTCTTGGTAGTGCAAGGGCTGGACTTCAATCTTGATTGTGGGTAATGTTTTAAACTTGTAATATTTTTTTTTTGGCTCATTTGTGGTTTTGGCTCTCAAGCCGTGATTTTTTCCTCTTAAGAGGTTTCCACATAATATATGTATTGATTTTTATTTTTCGCACTTTATGGTATATAACATAGTTAATTAATATAATTTTCATTAAAAAATTGATCTCAGAAATTTCAATTAGTAACAGTACATTGCAAAGGATTCAAACCCTAGTGTTGATTCGAATAATCTGAAATTAATTTTTATGGACATGATTGTTGAAAACCGTAAGACCATTGAGATACACTTGGGAGAGATTGACAAACATATAAATGAGACATTTTATGCCCTTAAATATACAATTGGGTCAAATATCTAATAAAAGTATCTCATTACGTGTATTTTGTAGAAATTCAAGCACTAATCTCAAAAATCACACACAAAGTCGCACAATAAGGCTAAGTTCAATAACTAGGAAGCCCATTGGGTTCACGCATGCATTGTCAAAAAAATTATAGATTTTCAAGCCCAAGACCCATGAAGTCAAGCCTTCAAAATGCCACTATCTACGGATCTCAAGAAAATCAACACAAAAATTTAGACGTCCACATGGCCAACTTTATCATAGCGAGAAAAAAAAAAAAAAAAAACTCTACAAACCCCAAAAGTGTTAAGTCAAACTCCAATACCCATTCTCACATTTTTACCTATTCTCATATTTGCATAATTCGCATCTAAGTCACTTTCCTTATTTCACCCCATCACTTTTACATTTTTCCTTATTTATCTCCATCACTTTTATCATTTTTCATATTTTACTCCATTTTCCACATGCACATTTTGTTATTCTCATTCATAAACAATTCCCCATAATTTCGTCAAGCCCATCTGCATGATCAAAATAAAAATCATCCCTACACATCTTCCCATTTTCCATATAATAGTCTCACCCTTCTTCACCTATATATACCCCCATGTCGAACACTTTCTTTGAAAAACACTTTCAAGAACACTTTTGAGGGAGAAATAGGTGAGTATTTGTAGAGTTTAGAAAGAAATAAGTGGAATGAACGTCAAGAGCTTACCATGTTTTACTAACATTTCACCTTAGGGTGTGAGTGAGCCCATGGAAGGATAGCTCCAAGATGGCTATTTTATATTAATTTCTTTTCATTTTCATGCATTAGAGAAATACGTTTAGTTAGATTAGTCTTGTAGCTTGGTTATATTATGAACCTATGAGGTAAGTTAGATGTTTTGTAATGAATTATATGAATTTAACTCATTTTTTTTCTTCTTCTATTTCTTATGCTCAAGATTAGATAAGTTTATATACTTGCAATTTCTTTAACAAGCCCCTGAGTACAATGTCTACATTTTATTAGTGTAAGTTTCATTATGATTTGTTTGATATTGGGTGTTTCACATTGATGGATTATTTTTATGTTTTTAAATCCATATTAGATTTTTATGTTATGAATATAACTTATGCTTGAAATCATTTGTCTCATAATGCTATATTTTTCATCTATCTAAGAGTGGCTTATTGGTGACATCTACTCATAATGGTAAACCCAAAGCCCTAACTCTCAAAATTAGGTTTTACTTTGTATTTTTATATCATGCACTTCCATTGTTTATTCCAACTTGTTTTTCTTGTCGTGAGAGATGTCATTATAGAAATCAATGTAATTTTGTGTGGGCTAAGAAAAATTCTTCTTATGGTAGATGGTCTAGGAATTGGTCTTATTCATCTCATCATTGTTATTATTTTGATAACTCATATTCTTATTTACAAAAATCACAAATATACACATATAGAAAAGCCACATTCCAAGCCTATTCAATTTGTAAAAACTCACGCTATTTGGGTTCGAAAAGATGATCTTTTAACTAAACCATTAGATTTTGGTAGGAAGTCTATTGGTGTTGTTTCATTAACTCGAGTGTTTTGTTTCACCCCATGTTTTACTTTTTTCGATTTGTTAGTTTCGTAAAAAAATTATTTTTATTTTTTGTAGGATTTATATTTTTGTTTTGGTTTTCTTGCTTCACTGGCTATATTATGAGATTATATGTGCCTATGACATAAATTTTGAGCATCTTAATTTATTGGTATCATCTTGTTCATAAATCATTATCATACAATACAATTGCATGTATCCATATTGTTACACTTGCCTAACACGATGGATCATTTTTATTTTGACAAGATGATACTATTTTGTGACAAAATGTTCAATACTGGTATAGGCTGACTGTTCATATTTGCCTTTTTTTTTGTGGAATATTTTCATCTATATTTTTCTTGACTCATCCTCATCCATTTAGTCAATTTCTTTCATACAATTAATACATTTGGAAGACTTGTTTGGCTACCTGTAGTTGTATGAGGTTGTATAGGTGTGATGAGTTTCCAAGTGATGATGTTGAAGTGTTCATAATTTGATCTGGATGACCATTATTTCAAAAGTCCGCAAATTCTTTTATCTCTCATAGCTCATTTCACACTATAGATTTCAAATCCAATTTTACCTCATCTTCGCAACCCCCAATTATCTGTTAATATTTCAGTAAAGGGAAGTTCATTCAATAAAATATTATTTATAGAAAGGGTTATGTTTATTGCCAATGATTAATTCTATGTGAGCTCAAGATATTATTCTATTGATGGGTATCTTGAAAAAATTTCTAACACGCTCACAAAATTTTCAATCAAATCTTCACCTCTTTTACATGTGTGCAGTCACTTACGTTTGTATTTAAACATTTTTACGCATTTTGGTATTCATTGAGTTGAAGTGAAAATTATTTTGATTGTTGCTTCCACAAACACCCATATATATTTGTATGAATTGTGAATTTCATGATGCGAATTTATTATAATGCTACTTTATTGTGCTTGAGAGATATATTTTTCAATGATCTCTATTTGTGTTTGCAGCATAAAAAAATAAATAAATAAAACAAGCTTTTTTATTGATGTTGACCAAATTTCTACTCAATTAATTTGACTGGTATTAACCTGGATGGTTTGAACTCAGGTCAAACCCAGTCAAATTTAGTAGAAATCCTGTCAAATCATTTTTTTTAATGTTACAAGCAGATATCTTTGAAAAATATATACCTTTCAAGCACAATATTGTAGCATTATAACCAATTCGCATCATTGATATATGTTGGTTATTTATTGAGGGGAGAAATTTGTTCATGAATGAATTTTGATTTGTTCAAATAATATGTGTTGATATCTTTATTAAAACATTTTATTGCCACACATGCCATGACTTGTTTGATTGTTTACGTGTGTGTAGATTATATAGGTAATCAAGATAGGGATAGCAGTTGGTAAAGAAACAAGCTTCACTTCTTTTTGTTTTTCCCTTTTTCTGAGACTAAATGACTAAAGCTCAAGCTTTAGACTTTGTTGAGTATTTTTACATTGAATCTTGTAATATGAACAATAATGTGGAAGAAATTTTTTAGTGTTTACAAGGTTTGGTTTCTCACAAAATTGATAAAGCGGGAGATTGTCACTCCATATTTTTTAGTGACTGGGACATGTGCCAATAGAGAATCGAAATGTCCATGATTAAAAACTCTGAAGAATTGATGAAGCAGATTGATGCATATCAGAGCTTTCAGATACGAGTATATTATGTATATTGAGAAGGCTTAATGGAAATTTGAGAGATATACAAAAAATATTTTTGGTATTTTAGTAAAGTAACACTACACCACACATCCTCATTGATAGCATTTGCTAATAGCATTTTTTACAATTGTGCTATGAAAAGTCAAGTTTTAATGATTTTGAATTGGTAAAAATGTTGTTTAAAATTAGGCGGGCTTGCTCACCCAAAAATTTCACTCAGCGCGCAACCCTTCTCCTATCTCCTTCTCGCACAAATATTTCACTCCTCTTTCAAACCAAAAGCTATAGAGCAATCTATGAGAGAAAAAAATAGAGATCGAGAGACATATCCAGGGAGAGCAAGAGATCAAGGGAGAGGAAGATATCCAGGGAGAGAGAGATCGAGATACAGAAAGATCTCAAGGGATGGACGACATAGGGGAGAGAGAGGACTCAGAGAGAAAGAAGATAAGAAGAAGAAATAAAGAAGATAGGAGAAGCAGAAAAGCAGACCATCTTGGTAACAGGTGGAGCTGGATTAGTCATCCCTTCCCTCCCCCAAGCTTTCTAAGGCTTGCTCATAAAACATAATTTCATCCCTTCTCTCTCTGTGGCGAACTGTATATGAACTTGTTCTCAGTCAATCCAATCTCGCTTTTGATTGCTCGCAATTTTATTTTCTTTTTCTTTTTGTGTATCTAATCAGAAGGAGAAATGAACGTCGCCTGGCAGCTCAAAGCGTGACTGGTCGAAGAGTAAAGCTCGATCTCCTCACAAAACCCTCTGGTAATGAATCTTTTACCTTCATTCTTCTCGTCTTTATTTAATTTCTAGGATTTTAGATTGTTTTATTTGCTTCTTCTTCTATTAGACTCCTTCATCACAGTTCAACTGTTGATATTTAGATTGGCAAGCATGTTTTGATTGAAGAGTTTACCTAACCTCTTTAGGTTTTCTTCAACTTGATAGGGTTTTGTTTTTGCTTAGTTTGCATTTTTTGTTCATTATCATTTTATGCTTTCAGTTGTAATCGGTTTGTGACAACATTGGAGATCAATGATACTGATTTGGTGTGAAGAGTTGAAGTTAGGGTTCTATGTTTTATTGTGATACATATTTCCCAAACATTGTTCAGTGATACTGGTTTGTAATCGTGTCATTGGAGATCCAATTGTTTTATAAAACGAACAGAATATTATCAAATAGCTATGAAACAATTTATTTTTGGTTTACAGAGGAGATACTTTATTTGGGATGTTCCATTGTTGGATTTTTTTATTTTTAATTTTTTTTGCAGATTTAAGCATTGATTTATTTTCAGTTTTGGAAGTCCCAACTTTAGTATTTTATAACAAAGTCAGTATGAATTTTTTTTTTAATCTCGGAATGCCTAAGATAAACCTTCTAAAATAGTAATATCATTTTAGGAGTTCAACACTTACTTTGATAACAAGTATTCTGTATATAAAACAATAATGATGAAACTTGCTCTTCTATTGGCAGAGATTCTTTTGCAGTGGGAGATTGATCTTTGGCCTAGATGTAGCTTCAATGTTTCTATCATCACTCCTAATAGCAAGCCTTGCAGTAGCATTTTGATTTCAAGTGTTCAACAAGATTGTTTATCACTTTTTCTTCTCCCAATATTGGTTTCAGAGTGATCATCACAACTTTGATAAGTTACTCACCACCTTTCTTTCATAAATAAACTATACAACATGAAAAATCCATTTTGAGTAAAAGGGCTATTACTACTTTTATACTTACTACTAGAGATGCTCAAAGGTTTGCAGCCATGTCAAACACATACAAGCACATTTTATAATCTCTAAGACCTAATGTGGTGTTACCACATATTCGAAAACCAAAGAGGATCGTTATAATACATTATTTGTTCATCATGTAACTTAATCATACTTAGCTTTCTAGGAAATTTGTAAAATTGGGTTATGATGCAAATAAAGTAGTGTATCCATTTACATTAGAAAATATTTTCATGTTTCAGTTTGGACCTGTCTAGGACTGGTTCACTTAGTTCATGCTTGACATGGGCCATCTTGGATCATAGAAAAAAAAATGTTCATGTAAACTAACATGTCCTCTAAATGGACTTATTTGGCAAGAGTTCCTTGGGAGCTCAAGTTGTTTGCTTTCAAGTCCTTTAGATACTTGATATTATTCTAGGAATACTAACACAACTCTATTCTTTTCGTATTTGGTTTATCATTGTCAAGTCATCTTGACTACCTTTATCGTGTTGTTTATGTGCATATATTCCTTTGTATAGTTCTTATATACCACTTTGATTAATTAAAACAAAATTTAAAAAATATGAGGTAGGGACAACAATGTGATTATTGTATTAGAAGTACGATAAATTTAATAAACCCAATTCATGTAGTGAATAATGCAAGACTTGACGTTTCTCTTCTTAACATCTACTAGCGGTTTTTCTTCATGTTTATATGTTTGTCAACTTTACTGTGCATCTACGTGTTCGTGTCTTCATGGGTCAACATATAGAACAACGGTGGCAAGACACTTTGTGGATAACAACGTCAAAGTAGGTCCTATCAGTTGTCCTCATAGTATACTGCTTCATAGCTATCTTGTTCATTGGTGGACTTACGATTTTCCATTCCCATTTTATCTGCACAAACCAGGTGATCTTTCTTCTTCTTGAAAAAACATCCTATTGTTGGAAATTTTTGTGATAAACATAATGCATCTTATAGTATTTAGTGTATGTACATCATAGTTGTGTAACTAAAATACATATGTGCATATGTATTTACTTTGTAAGTTGTGTTTCATACCTCCCAAAAATTATAGTCTCTTGTTTTTGGTATTGCAGTAAACTTATGAGAACTTTCATTATCGATACGATTAGAAGGAGAATCCATATGATAAAGGGATAATAAAAAACATTAGATAAATCTTCTTCACAAAAATCTTGTCTTTGTACATGTACATTGTCAGCAAATTATCTGAGAGGGGACTCAAAGTATAGGGGTGTTACTTTGCGCAAATGTGGAAGATGGGAAGCTATGATGGGGCAGTTCTTGGGCAAGAAGTAATTAATTACTGCTTCTTTCTTATTTATTCTTTCATTGTTCATACTAGTACTAAGATATTTATAGGTTGTTAAATGTGTTTTTGTCCATTTATATGTGTACCTATGTTTGTATTGAAATTGAAGCTGCAAGGTTTTTTTTTTATGTTTTATTTTACTTGTTGGCCATTGTTCAGTAATGTTTTTTATTATGAACTTTTCTGTATCAAACAATTTTACTTTTGCTAGTTCGCTTAAGGCATGCATAGGCTTGGGGATATGAACTTGGGGAAGAGTATTCATGGGTGTGCCCTGAAAACTCGGTATGAGTCAACCTCTATGTTGGTGGTGCTCTTCTTGATTGGTATACCAAATGTCTAGATGTTGATGCTGCCCTGGTGGTTTTTAAGGGAATTCCCAAAAAGGATGTTATTCTTTGCACATTGTGCTCAAAGTGATAGGAACAAGGAGGATGCGAAACTATTTTTAAAAATGAAACAAGCTTGTGTGGTCCCAAACTAGTTTACATTCGCTAGTATTCTACAAGCTTGTGCGACCATTGCCATGTTGTAAAACATGGACTTGATTCTGATGTATTTGTTACCAATGCTCTCATTCACATCTGCTAAATGTCGAAGGATGGAGGAGTTGATAAGATTATTTTTGGAGTTCCCAAATATAAATGATGTGACATGAAATACAATAATTGTTGAGTATGTGCAGTTAGGAGATGAGGAAGAGGCTTTGAGACTTTTTTCTAAGATGCTTGATGCTCAAGTACCATGTTTATTACTGAGGTCCACCTTTACGACCAACAATATTCTAAAAATGTTGTAGAAAACTATATAACAACATTTTTTAAATGTTATGAAAGGAGTTATAACAGTGTAAAAAACTATATAACAACATTTTCTAAACGCGATGAAAAGAGTTACAACAACGAGTCACAAACGCTATTAAAATAACACTTTTAATAGCGTTCCAAAAACGCTAAATAGGTCAAGATTTTTAATAACGACGGTTGTCACAACATGTTATTTAATGTTATCATATCTAGTGATAGCGTATTTGGAATGCTATAAATGAGGATTTGTGGTGTAGTGTAATTTTTGTGATTATTTTGTTAGAGTGTCAACTTACAAATTTCCAAATTGTTTTTTTTTTTTTTGAAAAACTTTCATATTGCTAAAGTTGTATTTTTGGGTATTTTGAGTTTCTAAAATTGCTCTATTTAGTTTCCAACTTTGACAATGTTTTGTACTTTCTAAATACAAGTCTTTTGGAAATAAAAATAAGATTTTTCTCTAAATTGAAAATTGATTAGTAAAAAACTGTTTTCAGATATAGTTCTTCATAGTTAGAGAAAACCTTTGAAGAAAAAAAAAATTCTTACACTTTTTCTATATTCCTTCTTCAAATGATGTTTTTATTAAGCCTTCAAATATAAAAAATCTACAACTTGGATTTTGAAGTCTTTGCTTTGGTGAATTCCAAATTAGTGATCATGGATGAGCAAAGTTGTGCGTCAAGGCCCTGAGGATTCTCGGTGGTGCAAGGGCTGAATGGCTAAAGATGACAACGAGAAAGATCATGGACTTCTATCTAAGTTGTGGGTAACATTTTTGAACTTGTCATAACTTTGCTCATTAGTGGTTTTTGTTATCGCTTCGTGGTTTATTTAAGAGGTTTTCATGTAAATCTGTATACTATTTATTTTCCCCGAATAACAAACACTGTGATGATGTAACCTTGTTTGACTCTGCACTTTGTTATTGATAACATAATTAATCAATATAATATCCATTAAGAAATCAATCTCTAAATTTTCACAAATACCATTGGCTGAGCTCATAGGACACATGCAACCACAACATGTAATACACATGTTATAATACTTGTCAAATTCAAGAGCGTAATATTAGGTGCATACATGCACCCTATATAGTCCTAGAGATCTAATTAAATAAAATATTTAGTTCTCAGGAATATACTAAATCAATCTAGTGAAATTATTTCTTCAATGGTCTACAATATCTTATTTATTATCGTGGTCAACTGATATTGGATTAGCGAAGAAAAAAAACTGATATCGGGTTAGCGCAAGTTTTTTTCATCTATTCGATAAGATACACGAGATGATACGATCAGATCATCACTACAACATGTTTATGCGACCTACCATGTAGTGTCATCTTAATGAAATTAATTGCATAATTTTTCTCTTAATTATATATTTTTGTTGTATTGAAGTGATTGCGTAGGATGAATATCTATCTTCCAAAATCTAACACCCGTACTTTTTCAGTGATCTTAATAAATATTTTTCTACATAAACCTTTGGTTTTGTGTTTTTGTTACAATAATATAAATTTACTTATGTTATAGCCACATAGAATGTGAATGTTTGGTTTAGCTTGGATTAGGTGAAATTTTAAGTAGATTCTCTACTAATATAAGACATGAAATTCTTTCTATTTTTTTAAATAATTTTTTGTTTACCTTGTGTGTTTTCGAAATTCATTTATCTCTTACCTTCCGAATCTCGTGACGAGATTTCATTTAAGGGTATATAATATAACGACTCTACTTTTTAATTAGCCTATTATTATAATTATCATGCCTTAATTTATTAATTATTATAATGATTGGGTTATTAGAAAAAAAAAAATGGTGCCAATACCACTTTGAATTTAAAATCCTTATCTTGTAGGTTTATATCTCTTTGGGTTACATTGGAGAAGGGCTATTATTCTCCACCCGTTCATAGTTTGTGAAAAAAAAAACAAAGGAAACATTAACAAGAAGAAGAAGAAGAAGAAGAGCCAAAGGGGCTGTGGTCGATTGGTTAAGGCGTTGTGGACTTGATCCACAGATCCTTGCTTCGAGACCCACTGGAGGCATCTTTATTCCGGGGTGGTGTTCGACCCGTAGGTCGCATCTCGGGACTAGGTTACGGATCCTAGGCTAAAAAACCGGCTTGCCTTTCAAAAAAAAAAAAAAAAAAAAAAAGAGAGAATAAGGAATAGAATAATAAAGAGCACATGTGAGTTTTTCTTCATTCTCTTTTATTTTTATTAAATTAGTCTATGAATTAGGGTTAGAGTTTAATACGTATATAAGTCTGAAATTTTATATTCACATGAAAGTTTTTATGTATTTTCATGGAAATTGGTTGAATTAAAAGAGAAAATCCAAAATCAGATTCTTATTTAAATCCCGCAATACAAGACAACTTTGCGCAGTCTTAGGTTTTCTATTGGATCAAGACCTTCTAGTGGTCAAAATCCTTTCAAATCAAATCTTCAAAACACATATATGAAAAACATACCTTTGGTTTGGAGTCCATCCAACTGGTAGATTTCCCTCGAGGCATAGAAACCTGCCATTGGTCGAATTTTAGAAATCCTGATTTTGCAAAATTGATTTCTTGGGATTTTGCAACTTATATATAATTGATGATAAATGTGTTTGCATTCATGCCTATCTATATGATGTTAGTATGATGTGATTTTCAACATTTAGTGAATGCTTGTGTTGACCGAGTTTTATTGAAATTATGTCAATAGTACAATATATCTAATGATACATCAAAATAGATCGACATCGCGGTCATACACGTGGCAAACACTATACCATAAATGACAATTTGTAACACACTCGCTTTGTTACTAAAAAAATTTGTAACACCACAAAAATCTTGCAAATCATGACATTACAAATATTAGTAACACCTCGAAGTGTTACAACCTTCAAATTTCGTAACAGTTATCCAAGGTTGCTAATGGCATTGTAGCATGTTACAATGTTTAAATATTAGCAACACCTCGACTTGTTACAAATGTTTTTTTTACAAAAATCAATATGTAAGATTTTATTTAATTTTTTAATTAAATAAATAAAAATATATCAACAAATGAATGACATCCAATGAAATTATAAAACCCAAATATTCAAATACCAATTTTAATACCCAAATTAACATAATCTTGCAACCATTACAAACTGAAACAATTGCAATCAATTACAACATCGTTTCTTATATTGAATCAATTTTTTTTTTAAAAGTACATGTATCAATTACATCATTAGTATGCTCACACTAAGAAAACTAAAAAATGTTCCTAGCTCTCTCAATAATGGTTATCATTTCTTGCATCACTGCCCCAATATATCCCTACAATGCACCATTCATCGTATTAGCATATAGCAATAAGAAAAATCATATAATGAAAAATCATATAAGGTGTTTCAACTAAATTCATCATATACCGAAAATGGAGTAGTGCTCATTTCCGATTCAAAATTTTCAATATGTTCTACACTGCCTCAAGGTCTTTGCTTTTGTGTTTTATCTGACGTCAAGCAAGACAAAGATGCATCTAAACAAAAAGAATTTCATAGAATATGAATAACTAGACATCAAGCAAGGCAAGAATATGCATTATCTCAAAAAGAAAAAGCTACATAAAAGTCATAAGTTAAGATTTCTAAATGGTCTCAAGGACTCGAATTTCATTTACAAAACTAAGCTCCAAAATACATAGTTATTACAAATCTAAAGCTTCTCCTTGTGTACAGAGAGAACCAATGGGTAGAAGCAAACAATTTCTTCAAAGATGACAATGTCACTTCAGAGGACAGATAAAAATAAAAATAAAAAAGCTACCTTGAAACCAGAATCTCAAGAATAGCGTGCCCCCGATGGCCCCATCTCCATCAAGTGAGAATGAACCTTCAGTGCACAAAACCTGTAAAATGGAACAAAGTGCCATTGAAATGAAGTAGAAGACTCAATACAAAATACCCAAGAACAAAATTCAGGCACTTTATTACTGAAAATCACATCACATTAGCAATAAAACACAAGTAATCCACATCACATTAATATTTCAAATTCACTTACGCAATAGGGCGCTGCGACAAGTCCAACATCAAAATGCAATTTCCATGTATTGATTTTCCTGTTTCAAATTAATAATTCAAAACTTTACCTGTTTCATATCAAATTGTACATATTCATGAACAACATGAAGAGTGTTTAATATTTCAGAACCTTTTCAGATAAAAACAATGCGACAATCAAAAAGTAAATTAACAGACCATGCACATAAATGAAGGTTTTGGTCACCTGTCATCAGTGTTGCGCATGGTCCACTGTGATGGAGCAACACTCCAACTTATGAGGTTGTCAAATTGTTGCACAACATTCATCAACACAATGAAAGGTAGAATAACAAACTATAATCTTAAAAAAAGACTTGACCATCTTCCTTTTCTTTTTCATTTTATCTATTGGTAAAAATTTAAGCTTTGAACATATATCTCCACTCAGTGCAAAACTGAATTCTGATATGATAAAAAAAATTAGAATTTAAAACAAACATGCGAGTGAAAGAACATTATCAGCACAAATGTACAGCCACCGGGATCATTTGAAAGAGTGGCGGAGAGATCTTCGATTGAGAAAGAGATTTGTGAAGTCTGGTTTTTAGGTTTTGTAATGGTTCTGCAAAAATGGGTTCAGAGAAGAAATGGAAATGAACAGATAAAAGGGAACTTAACAATATATTTATTAAATTTACTAATTCACATCTATACAGTGTAATGCACGCCGGCTTTGTGAACGGTAATCGTGTGGATTTCGTCCTGATTTTTGTTTTTTCGATTTTGCCCTCATCCAAATTAAGTTTATTCCTTTTATACCTCTCCCTTTCTTCTCACCTTCGTCTTTGAAACTAAACCCAAACTTCTCCATTTCTTCCTTCTTTCTCCTATCTATCTCTCTGTCGGACCATGACAACTACCGCAATGCCTTGCCCTTCCGTTTAATCTTCCTTTCTTTGTTCGGCCACTACCACCACTACACCCCCTCCCCTTTTGGCTTTCTCTACCTAAATAAAACCCCTCCCCCAATTTCTGTTCCACACAATTTCTTCACAAAATCATTTTAATTAACAAAACGGATCCATGACAAAATGAGACCATCATATCCATATGCTATCAAGTGATTACATCTAATTCGCCACTTTTTTCTTGATCGAAATACAATCATCCTTTGGACTAAGGTTCGAACGGGGTTTCAAATTTCTACTTTGTAGTTTTCCCCCATTCCACAATATTGATTAGAGAGATTCATGGTTGTAGTCGGCGAGGGGCTGAAACCATACCGCCGTCAGCCGCCACCGCCTACACACCACCCAACCCATCCATCTTCTTTGATCTATTATTCTCTATCTTCTGTTAACTCGAGATGTTCCAGGTTTGGAAGGTGGCTTATTGGGTATAATTTGACCTGGCAAGAGTTGGGCATTTTCTTAAACTCTAACCCGATATATGATTTGGGCCTTTTGTTAACACTATTTGGCCAATATCATTGTATTTGGCCCATGACCATCATTTAATTTTCATATAATATCATGTCTTCCCATTTACATGGATCTCATGAAAAACAAAATTGTGGAATTTAAAATAAATAAAAACTCATAGAGTAATTTTATATTTCAGTAAATGTCACTAACCCAAATTTTCTAATATTTTAAATTGCTCTTACTATTTAACTTCTAAAATAACGCTGATATTCGAGCACGTAGAGCACGTCTACCACTAGTTTTTAGTAACTTAACTCAATAATTAGTAACACCTTTTTTTGTTATAAGATTTGTAACATAATGAAGAGTTACAAATTAAAAAATATTAATGTTGTTAATTAGCCATTTTGGTGTAGTGAAATATCATCCATCACGAGGATCTGGCGTCCCATCTAGCAGGCCAGCTCGTAAAACCCAAAAAGGTTAAACTCAATCGTAAAGGCCCAAACAGAGCCCCATTAAGAGGTAATCGAAACCCAAATCCAGACCCACACGAATCAAAACCCAAATTCAGGCCCGATACGAGTTCTCTCATAAAGAAGAAGAATGTTGCATAAAAAAAAGTCATGGAAGGAGTTACGCCTCCACAGACGCATCTCCATAAAATAAAAGACTATTACGAGAAACATTTCCTTCTGTTGCGCCTCACACGCTTAAGTCACCCAGAGAATAAACCGCGAGCATTATAAAAGGTAAATGGAACATTCGACAAATGTATGCAACTTTAACTGAGTTTTGTCCAGATTTACTTCATTCTTCAAATAGAGCTGTTGACTTTAGCATCAGAGTGTTTTCGGCCACCAAAAAGGTGGTATTGGGTAGTCTAACATCTGTTTTGCAGGTCAAACTCATGAGAGGACAAGATTTGGACGCATCAATTTGACGTCGTCCGTGGGGAGAGACAAGTTTCTTTTCTCAAAAGAATATCCATAGTGATGAAACTCACCAAGATCTGATTAACAAAAAAATAAATTAAAAAAAAGAAGCTATCAATGCCAATGGAATACTCTACAGATCCTCAATCTGACGATGGACGATGCGACATGTCTCATGATATCAACTCAGTGACAACCGTCGAACCAACTGTGCCGAAAATGAGGGAGCCTCGACAAATAACGATTCAGACGTCTCTAACATCTTGGGAAATCCCTTTGGACCCTCGTATAGATATGCTCATGACTCAGATGAACCACATGATCAAAATGGTGGATAGACTCATCCAAAACCTGGAGGGCAGCAAACCTTAGGAAGAAAGCACCCAGCTTAAGAGACATCAGACCAATAACAATTCCGAATTCAACCAATGAAACTATGGAAGACTACAACCGAAAAAGCCCAAACGTGAACCAGCAAAGAATTCGTTCACGACCTTAATAACGAGTTGAGGCAAGGTCCTTAAAGCTATAGTAGGAAGGGAATGTGTCAAATGGACACCAAAAATGAGAGGAGATCCAAAAAGATGGAATAAAAGCAAATATTGCTCCTTCCACGACAACTACGGACACTGTCACGCCCAAATTTTTAAATAACCTAAATTAATAGATTGTCCAAAAACCACAGCACGGCAGGAACAATTTAAATGGTATTGTCATGAGGCAAAAAATATATTAAACGACTTGGAGAATTCGTTAAGCTGAGAGAGCTCGAAGGTGAAATAATCACATCAAAAGAATGACCAAATGAGCAAATATACGTCTTGCACGGTGCAGCTGAAGAAAATGAGCAATCCAACTGATCCCGAAAGTGAGTAATCAAAGACCTACAAGCAAAGATTAGATACCAAAAGCCGTCAGCACAACGCACAAGAACAATATAAAACACTTTGACATTCTCCAATGAAGACACGGACTGGGTCAACTTCTCGCACAATGATGCCTTAGTGATTTCGGTCATGATAGCCAGGTGGGAAATTAAGAGAGTGTTAGTCAACACGGGTAGCTCATCCAACCTTCTATACCAACAACGTTCCAAAGAATGTGGTTCACTAATGAAATACTCTCACCTAGCGATCAACCAATGGTGGGTTTCAGCAGGGAACAAGGTCGTCCACTGAGGATGATTCAACTACCAGTCAAAATAGAAAACCAGGAAAACAATGTGTGTTATTAACAAACTTCCTTGTCGTCGATGCTCCTTTTGTGTACAACGTGCTCTACTTGGGAGACTCTAGATACATAAAATGGGTGCAATCTCCTCAACTATGCACCAATGCTTACAGTACCATACTGACAATGGTCTCGACCGAATCAAAGGGGATCAACCAGCGGCCCATGAGTGTAATTTCGCAACGATAAAAGCTCCCCACAAATAGCAATTACTGCAATGATCGGATGAGCTTTCCCAGCAACCTGGTCAGACAAATCTCAACCTCCCGGTTGATAATATGGATTCGACTAGCCCACGTGATCGACCTAACATTGGACAGCCGGAAGAAGAAACAATCGTAGTCTACCTAGACAACGAAGCAGAGAAAGCAGTCCGAATTGGCACAAAGATTCATCCCAAGCTTGTCGAGGAGCTAATCCAACTGCTGAAAGATAACCAAGATGTTTTTGCATGGACAATGAAGGACATGGTAGGAATAGACCCATCTGTCATTTTTCATTAATTACAAGTAAACCCAGACAAGAAACTAGTTTGACAAAAAAGAAGGTCGGTGGCTCGAGAACGTAATCAGGCAATAAACGAGGAAGTGCACCACCTACTTAATGCAGGGATGATAAGAGAAGGTCACTACCCAGACTGGTTGGCAAACACGGTGCTAGTAAAGAAAAAGAAAAAAAGGCAAATGGAGGGTATGCATGGACTATACCGATCTAAACAAGGCCTACCCAAAAGACAATTTCTCACTTCCACGAATAGACCAGATAGTGGATGCAACCGCTGGACACGAACTGCTGAGGTTTATGGATGCATACTCTGGGTATAATCAGATACAGATGTACCCTTCTGACCAAGAAAAAAAACATCTTTTATAACGGAAAGGGGTGCATAGTGTTATCGGATAATGCCCTTCGGATTAAAGAACGTGGGAGCAACGTACCAACGGCTGGTGAACATAATGTTCAAATATCAAATTGATGAAACAATGGAGGTTTACATAGATGATTTGCTTGTCAAAAGCTCATGCCGAGCAGACCACATCATAGATCTTGAACGAGATTTCTCCCAACTGCGAAAGTATAAGATGAAATTGAATCCGAAGAAGTGCACATTTGGAGTAGAATCGGAAATATTCCTCGAGTACATGGTCAATCAAAAAGGAATCGAGGCTGATCCAAAGTAGATACATGCGCTTCTCAACGTGTAGTTGGCAACAAACATAAAAGGTGTACAAAGTCTTAATGGAGGAATAACGGCCTTGAACAAATTCATTTCCAAATCCTCGGACAAATGTCTACCTTTTCTCAAAATTTTGAAGGGAAAAAATAAATTCGAAAGAAATGTGGAGTGCGAGAGAGCTTTTCAAAGCATGAAAGCATATATGGGGAGCATAGAGCTACCAACGAAACAAAACACAGGGAAAACACTGTATATATTTATCTGTGTCCAACCACGCGGTAAGCTAAGCGCTAGTATGGGAGGAAAAGGCGCACAAAAACTAGTATACTACATCAACAAACACTTGCGGATGCATAGATCAACTATCCGGTTCTAGAAAAATTGGTGTTCGCCTGATCGTGTTTTCAAGAAAACTACGACCATACTTCCAAGCGCATCCAATCAAAGTTATGACCGAACAACCACTTCGGTCACTATTGCACAAACTAGATCTATTAGGAAGGATGGTGAAAGGGGCAATAGAGTTTGGGCAGTTCGATATTAGCTATGCCCCCAGAACCACTATGAAAGCCTAGGCATTGGTAGATTTCATCACCGAATTCACAGGAAGCAATGATCAACAGACAGAAAACAAGAACGAAAATAGAACAAAACAAACCAATTACCAACAGATGGATCCTCCGCTATGACAGAGCATCCAACGAGGTGGGAAGCAACGCTGGATTAGTCATGTACAACTCTGAAGGCGTCGCGTTGGATAAAGCAATAAAATTCAACTTTAAAGCCGAGTACGAAGCTGTGATACCTGGGCTACAGTTAGCAAAACACTTGGAAATAAAAGACATCAATGTATTTACTGATTCCAAACTAGTGGTTATTCAACTAAATGGCGAATTCCAATTCAGAAAGCACGAACGAAGGCCTACCACCAAAAAACCATTAAACTGATAGAAGGCTTCCAGACTGTGCTCATTCAACGATACGCAAGGATGGAGAACAAAAGAGCCGACAAACTGCAAAGGAAGCACCAACAGCTAAAGAGATTAATAATTCACTCGTCATGATGCAAGGAAGCTCCATATTTGAAAACCAGGTAGAAGAAGCATGCGCCACAAATCAAGATAACAACTGGACAACTCCAATCCTGGCGTATATATCAAACGGAGAACTCCCAACAGATAACATGGAGGCCTGAAAACTACAAAATCTGGCAACACGATACACAATGATTAACAACAAACTCTACAGAAGGTCTGCCATGAGTATGTTGTTAAAGTGTCTTTCACCAGAAGATGCTGAATATGTCATGTAAGAGATCCACCACGGTACATGTGAAAATCACCCAGAGGAAGAACGCTGGCCCATAAAGCACTCATGCTAAGATACTATTAGTCAACGATGCAAGCAGATGCTCAAATATTCGTTCGCACGTGTGACAAGTGTCAAAGATTTGCCCCATACACTCACATGCCTGGACAGAACCTGATCCCGATGAGTAGCCCTTGGCCATTTGCGCAATGGGGAATGGACATCATAGGACCACTCCCCATGTTCGATATAAGAAGTTTCTCCTCATAGCCTAGACTACTTCACGAAGTGGGTAGATGTAGAACCCCTAGCAAAGATAGGAGAAATCCAAGTCAAGAAGTTTCTGTGAAAATACATAATATGCAGATTCGAGATCCCAAAGGTAATTGTCACAGACAACAGGAAACAATTCGAAGGCTGAGTAGGCGGGTGTTTGTAGTTGTCGTATTGTCATTACCAATTTCTTGCTTATATTAGGTTGAGTAACGGCTGAGTAGGTGGGTGTCTCTACTCGCATGAAAATAGGGCTTTAGTCTAGATTGGAGCCCTTTATTTGCTTGTCCAAGTTCATACTCTGTCAACAATAATAACCTACTGAGAGTTAAGTCATAGGATAGTCACCCTTGTTTATGCAGGTCATGTTCTTTTAGTGACATAGTTATTGTCTCCCTTAGTAGTTGAGCTTGCTTAGGAGTTGTCTTCACGCTGAAGACTGTACTTCCTTGCTGGTCTCTGACCTTTGTAGAGGTTAAGTTGCCTGGTAAACCATCTCTTGTCAGATATAGTCTTGTCAATCTTGAAGAGGACTTTGAATGCAAGGAGAGTTGCCTCTGCATTTTTGGTTTGGGCTCCGATAATACGCCCCCTCCCAGATAGGAATTTGTTCGTTGAGAATTTATCTTTGCTCAAATGGGCTAGACTTTTTACATTTATTTGGCTCAATCCTTGAGAGGTCTTGAGCTGAGAAGTAGTCTACGCTTATCTGGGCTAGACTTTGTAATATACCCCAATCCTAAACAGAAGTTGGGTTGCCGATGAACCATATTTGCCTGAATGGGCTAGAATTTTTACTCCTTAGGTTCAGTCCTTGAGAGAACCTGAGCTGGGAAGAAGTCTTTTATGCTTGTCTAAGATAGACTTTATAATACACTTCAATCCTAAACAGGAGTTGGGTTGTCGAGGAACCATCTTTGCTCGAACAGGTTAGGTATCTGTACTCTTCTCGCTCAATCCTTGAAAGGACTTAAGCTAAGAAGAAGTCTTTTGTGCCTACCTAGGCTAGACTTTATAATATACCTCATTTTTGAACATGAATTGGGTTGCTTAGGAACCATCTTTGCTCGAATAGGCTAGGTCCCTGCATTCCTCTGACTCACTCCTTGAGAGGACCTGAGTTGGGAAGACGTCATTTACACCTGTCTAGGCAAGACTTTATAATATACTTCAATCCTAAATAGAAGTTGGGTTGTATGAACTATCTTTGCTTAATAGGCTAGGTCCCTATACTACTCTGGCTCAGTCCTTGAGAGGACATGAGCTGGAAATAAGTCTTCTACGCCTGCCTAGGCTAGACTTTATAATATATCTCAATCCTAAATTGGAGTTGGGTTGATGAGGACCATCTTTGCCCGAACAGGCTAGGTCCCTGTCTTCTTTTGGCTCAGTCCTTGAGAGGATATGAGCTGGGAAAAAGTCATATACGCTTGTCTACGCTAGACTTTATAATATATTACAATCCTAAACAGGACTTGGGTTGTTGAGGAAACATTTTTACTCGAACGGGCTAGGCTCATGTACTCCTCAAGCTTAGTTCTTGAGAGGACCTGAGCTGGGAAAAAGTCTTTTACCCCAGCCTGGGCTAAACTTCATTGGAGCTATGAGTTGTCCGCGGACTGGACTCGATCCGATGCGTCATACCTTGGCTCATTAGCGGACTATGTCACTTGTGCGATGAGCCGTTGTCGCCTTCAGTGGGGCTGGCCTCGGTCACTTGTGCTCCATTTTGGTCCCCATAGTCGAACCGGTTTATCTTAGGAGTGATGAGTCGCCCGTGGACTGGACTCACCCGTTTGCAGTGAACTGGGTTTGATCCACACTTGTGCTGCCTTGGCTCCTGATGCAGACTAGGTCACTTATGTGGTAAACTGTCGACATCCTGAATAGGACTAGGCTCGACCGCTTGTGTCCCATTTTGGTCCAAGTTTTAGGACCACGTTATCTTAGGAGCGGTGATTCGTTCGTGAACTGGACTTGCCTGTTTACGATAAACTATCTGTGGACTGGGTTCAATCTACACTTGGATGCTTTGGCTCCTGAGGCGAACTCGATCACTTGTGAGGTAAGTTGTCGACGTCCTGAATGGGACTAGGCTCGGCCACTCGTGCGCCATTTTGGTCCCCATGTTAGGACCAGGTTATCTTAGGAGCGGTGAGTCATCCGTGTACTGGACACCCCCGCTTGCGGTGGACCATTCGTGGACTAGGTATTTTCTGCACGTATGCCATTGCGGTCCTATGGTCGGACTAGGCTATCTTAGGAGTTGTGAGTCATCTGTTGACTGGACTGGGTCCGATCCGCACTTGCGCTGCCTTGGCTTCTAAGGCAAACAAGGTCACTTATGTGGCAAGTTGTCGACATCCTGAATAGGACTAGGCTGGGCTTCATTGTGTGGTGAGTTGTTCTTGGACTAGGCTTGACCTACCGTATCATACCTCGGTTCCTTAGGTAGTCTAGGTCACTTATGTGGCGAGCCGTCATTGCCTTCAGTAGGGTTAGCTTGGTCACTTGTACTCCATTTTGGCCCTTGTATTAGGACCGAGTCTTCCTCTGTAGAAGGAGTCGAGCGTGGAGTAGAGTCATTTATAAAGAGATTACCTTTATCGATCTTCTACAAAATTTATATATGATGCTATCGTTGCTCCTTACCAGCAAGCCCTTGGCTTGTTGGTTAATCTTTCTTCTGGGGGACTTGAACCATCATGGTCACTTTCCCGATAGGTTCATTGCCGCGTAATGACATTATCTGGCAGAAGATTGATTTCCCTTGATAGTTCTTCTCTCTCTCGGTGGACAGGGTACTTGAGGCACTGATGATGTATGGAGGCCATTGCTCCCATCTACGGGAGCTAAAGTCTTCCCAGAAATATATGCGGATGGGATGTCTACTACAATGAATTCCATCATAAGAAGTTTTGTCAAGTCCCCTACTCTTACAGGTAGGCTGATGCTCCAGACTAAGTAACATCGAGTGCCGCTAAAGCCAACCATCACCTAGTTGTCCGATTTCAGCTCCTCCTCTCTTAGTTGCATCCTGCGAAATGCTTCCAGGAACAAGATATTGGTTGAGCTCCCCATGTTCACCAGCTACCTTTTGACGCCTCATTTTGATATTGCAATTGTGATAACCAGGGCATCGTTCTGCGGGAAGTAGACCCCTTGCATGTCCTGCTGGGTAAATGTCAAGTCTGGGGTTGGGTGTTCTTTCCTAGCATGCTGGTTTGGGTGGTCTCCGTAGTGGGGACCTATCTGCAACTCTCTGATTGCCTGCTTTCTTGACCGATTGGGTTTTTTCGGTCCATTGTGCGTACTTTGTAGGTCGTAGATGTCGTTTGTGATATTTACTTTGACCTTCAGTGACATTTCTTCCTTCTCTTTCTCTTGGGGATGTTTCTAGTCTGAATTATGTCTTCTATTTCAAACCCAGTACTCTATCTCATCTTGAGACTTTGGCAGTCCTGGGTGATGTGACCATAGTCCTTGTGATGGGCACAATACTTGTTCCTATCACGTTTTGAAGGATCGTTTTTGGTTTTGGGAGGTCACTGGGTGTCATCCCAGTTTTTCATGGCGGAGAGAACTTTGGCCAAGCTGAAGTTGAGGGGAGCGAACTTAGTGAACCTTGCGCCGATGTAGTTTGTGGCCCTGTCGGATTTGGCCATGTCAGACTCGATCTTGTTGTCGTTTTTCCTCCTCTTTGACCTGTCATCCTCTTCGCGCCTTTTTTCCTCTCCCTTGTCCCAATCCACCTTACTTCTTGGCGGCCAGCATCTCCTCTAGAGTGATATACTTTTGCGCACTTTTCAGTAAGTCCACCATATCCCTTGGGGTTCGAGGATGAGAAAATTGTAGAACTGACCTCTAGAGTGATATACTTTTGCGCACTTTTCAGTAAGTCCTCTAGAGTGATATACTTTTCCTGGGTGATGTGACCATAATCCTTGTGATGGGCACAATACTTGTTCCTATCACGCTTTGAAGGATCGTTTTTGGTCTTGGGAGGTCACTGGGTGTCATCCCAGTTTTTCATGGCGGAGAGAACTTTGGCCAAGCTGAAGTTGAGGGGAGCGAACTTAGTGAACCTTGCGCCGATGTAGTTTGTGGCCCTGTCGGATTTGGCCATGTCAGACTCGGTCTTGTTGTCATTTTTCCTCCTCTTTGACCTGTCATCCTCTTCGCACCTTTTTTCCTCTCCCCTGTCCCAATCCACTTTACTTCTTTGCGGCCAACATCTCCTCTAGAGTGATATACTTTTGTGCACTTTTCAGTAAGTCCACCATATCCCTTGGGGTTCGAGGATGAGAAAATTGTAGAACTGACCTCCTCAGAGGCCAGAAGTGAAGATGGTGACCGATGTGTCGTTGTTGCAACCGTCGATTAAAGTCATCTCGTCGTTGAAATGAGTATGTACTCTCTGAGGGTCTCGCCTTGCTTCTACTTGAGACTTAGTAGGTAGTGAGGCCAGTTTTTTATTTGCTAGCTTCCTACGAATTTGGTGATAAATGCCTTTGCCAAGACCTGAAACGACTCAATAGATCTTGGCTGGATACTATGGAACCATGTCAGTGCAACTTTCTTCAAGCTGGTGGGGAAAGTTTTGCACAGAATGGCTTCTGAACTTTGTTTCATCGTCGTTACATGGTGGTATTAGCGCAGATGATCCGACAAATATGATGTTCCACTATAGAATTCGAGCTTTGGCGAGACGTACTACTTGGTATTGGGACGCTCACGATCTCTTACGAAAATGGAGGGACGATGAAGTCATAAAGACGTCCGGATTGGTTGCCCCTAGTCGGAGCAGGTTCCTGACCATGGTACAGTCTGTTTTTGGGATGTGGTCCATGTCGTCCCTTAGTCTCTCCTGCCGGCCAACTTTTTGGTCCCCCTAGGAAAGTTTTCACTTTCTTGGACGCACACTCAGGTGTCCTTTTTGGTGTGGGATCTCCCCAAATCTCAGCCACTTTCAGATGGCTGATGTCGATCTTGAGCGGGTATCTCCACCACCCACGCTAAATGATCCATATGAAGCAGGATCTAGTTTATGCAGGGCTTCTGTGGCCGGAGGGTTGTCTGGAACATTGAGTGTTCGAGATCTGGTGTTGGTGATCATTTCTTGATGCTTTGCTTAGCTAGAAATAACTTTGTATGTTCGTTTTAGGGAAAATTATCATCGTCTTTCCACAAACGACGCCAAAATGATGTGTTCATATTTTTCCTTACAGATCTTGTTGATCTTGAGCCTACAAAAATGGGCAGTGGTTAAGCCAGGGACCACCGTTGTGGTGGCCAAAGGCATACCTATGTTTAAGTCAGATATCGATGCAAGGAAGAGTGAAGACTGTATGTAAATTGCAATGTGTATGCGTACCTTTCTTCCTCCTTTCACCATCTCTTATAGCGAGTGTTTCTTCCCAACTTTCCTCGCGATCAATGGCGTGATGAAGAGAGGAGATCTCGCATAAGATCTCACATGTGCATGATTGAGTATCTTCGGCACTTGGCTCTGTTTAGGCGTAATGTTTGAGTGGGATAGAAGTTGATTTTGTGCGAGTGAATCTCGAGCATGAGACAACTCTGAGATTCGTGTTTGGGCCTTATTGTCTTGGGCCAAACCCTAAGATCCGTGCCTCTTGGGCTGGCGTGTCTTGGGCCTTGGCACCTGACTTATGGGCTCAACAATAGTTTGTGAATGGATCCGCTTGAGACTGCGTTGAAGCCTTTTTCATGCTAGAGTTAGCCCATGCCACATGTACGGCTATGATCGAGCGACTGTTTGATGTCTCATCAAATATTATTACCAATTCTAGAATTAAAATTTTATTGGGCTTTATCTACGAGTTCTTTTAATCAATGGGTTCGTTCAATACATGGGTAATGTAGGTGACAATGGTTGGAGTAGTGGAACAAGTATGGAATGATTATGTGCTGATTTTGGACAAAGGATATATTTCACGCCGTTGCAAATAACATACTTGAGTAGAAAACTTAAACGCATTTAGTATTATAATTAATAACATATGTACAAAGATTATTAAGGCAAAATAATATTTGTAAATCGAAACATAAACAAAGTGATAGACATAGAAGAGAAGAATTAAGAAAACATTCTTAATATATTGAACACATAAAAACTTATTGATAAAGATTACTGAAAAGTTATTAAGGTTCTCTAGCAATACATATTACAACAAGACTCCCATAGCAAGATTATAGGACTCTCACACTCTCAAAGAAAGCTCACACTTATTACAGACTCTCACTCTTACAAAGAAAGCTCGCACTTAAACTTGACACTTAAGCTTATAGAGAAAAACTTACAAAACAAGACTCTTAACTTAGATTATAAACTTAGATACTCAGACTCTATACATTGATGTTGTTCTTTGATGCTTCAATTTGAGGGTTCCTTATAAAGGCTAGGAGGCAGAAGATGATAACTTGGATTAATACTTCAATTCTTTAATTGTTTTTTTTAGGAACAAGATAAATATTCATTCGGAAACAAAGTGTTTGAGATTAAGACACAACAAAGAGATAAGAAGACTCTTAAAATGTTGAAGATGAGGCTTCAGAGAAGAAAAACTAAGGACTTTTTTTTTAATTATTGTTTACAAGAGTCGTCCTCATAAGGATCTTAAAAATCTTACATTACTCCGATATACTTATTTTGAGAGTAACCAGGCGAGTTCTTTCTATAGAATATTCAGGAACATGTTTTGCATTATCTTTTCCTAATTGAACAAGGGCAATTTGGAGTTTTAACTCCATGCACCTCTCGGAGATCTTGGATGAGTTTTATTAGTTTATGTTTTAAGCATATCAATCAACTAAGGAAGAACCCTCTTATCAGAAACCGCAGTAGAAGTTGCAGGTTTCCCAAAAGTCTCAGAGGGGAAACTTATTTGAATATTGAATTATATTGATAAGTATATCCCAATATTTTTATACAAACATCTCTACTTAGCATGAGAATAACAGACTCATCGTCAGTGAGTAAGACCATTTAAGAATTGAATGAACTCGATGCTATATACAGAACAAAAGTAAGAAGAACTAATTGGATTGTTGATGATAAATCTTATGAATTGTTATCTAAGACTTGGAGAAAAATTCTTTTAATTTTTTAGGAAATATTTTTCCAGAGCTTCCAAGTTAAGCTTTCCCACCACGTGTATGAGGCTATTCTGACTTAAGGATAATATCGCGAATGATCATTTTGTTGAAGGTAGGTTGTGTGTCAGTTTTATTTGTAATAGTAATGATTGATGAAGTTAGACTCTATTTTAGTCAAAATGGTTTCATAATATTGGCGATTTTTTCCTGGAGTGACACAACAAAAATGATGAGATCCATAGTAACATGAAATTGAGAAATAAAGGTTGTATCCAATGGCTTCTATTTCAATCTCAGATTCAATGGGAATGATAAAGGCTATAAGTTATTGACTGAGAGCCCGAGGTTTCGGTTTTGTCTTTTTGATGACTGCAAGTTCCACTTTGAGGCACAATTTCTGATTATGATCACACTTCAAATGTCTTGAAAGAGATAAAACATCGAAAAATGCATCTTCATCAAAATCCCAACCAGTAGGACAAATGAGTATATTAACATATTGGGGTTGATCAAGATAAATTTTAAAAGCCTTCCTCCCTAATTTAAAACCAAAATATCACGTCCTTGGTATGAGTTATGCCAAGTAAACATATCAAACCAGAGACTAGTGACATATTTATTCTTTGTATTAAAGTTTGTCCTTGAAGAAATTCCCCAGATAAGAAACTTGTAAGATATGAAACACAACTAATGGCACAGGAGTCTAGCAGAAATCCTGTAACACCTTTTTTTTTTTGTTTATTTTATTGCTAAATTTCTTTTTTTTTAATTAAAAATAGTGGTGTAAAGTTTTTGGAATTTAATTGAAAATTTTAGAATTTTTCTATATTTATTTTAAAACGAGTTGCCCTTAGTGATCCGGTGGGGGCAAATAGCCACCCACCTTTAAAACAGTCCTCGTCGACTTTTCTCTTCATCTTCACGCAAGGGCAGACATCTTCTGCGACCGATTTTGCCGACGTTTCTCCCCCAATTTCTTTACCAAATCTTCGCCCTTCTTCCTCATTTTTCTCTATCTTCCCTCCCTCTTCCCTCTTATTTGATTTCCTGTTCTAAACATATAAAACCAAAGCGTGTGTGAGCTTGTTGGATCTGTCACTGCCGGAGCGAGCAACACGGCTCCAATCAGCCTTTTCAAGGGTGTTTTTGGCATCACTTTGAGGGTAGGAACCCCACATGTAGAGGGTGATTTCGTGGTTGGCTAAAATTTCTGAAAAATCAACTATGCATGTCCTTTAGGGAGGTTCACCGGCGTGAATCTGAGCTGTGATTGCACGGGTGAGCTGCGATTCACTGTTCTAGTTGTTCTTTGACCCATTTTCGGCCAGTCTTGGCCTGTTGTGTATTTTGGAGACGATCAAATTGGTGTAGGGCAGAGTCTTCGCTGTTTTGGGGGTTTGGAATGATTTCGCGGAAATTTTAATTTTCAATTGGGTGGCCTGTCGGAGTTAGAGCATGTTTTGGAAAGCTTCCAGAGTCGCCAAATCATTGTTTTCACGGATTAGGCTCTGCATCAGGTTAGATTTGGGTTTTCGGAAACCCATTCTACTCAAGTGAGAAGAAATAATTTCTTTTTAGAATATTGCCATTAGGGTATTTCAGTATGTGCATGTTAAATGATATTTGAACGCGGTTTTGAATGTTTCTTTTGAAGAAATATATGGAAATGTTGGCTGAAAACCATGTTGCATGGTAGTCACTCATGTTAGGAAATGAAAACTTGTATAGTGGTTAATTTTCTGAGACTGCATAATATTTCATGATTTTCTGGTTTGGACTGTAAAATAACACATGAGAGTAATTGCATCATTAAGCATTCATGGCATGTTATTGTGCATAATTAATCGTTCATAGCATGTATTTGATAATCCATATGGAATTTTGCTGGAAAATGTTTTTCTGGTGGTATATAGTTGTAACCCTTTTGGGTGGGCAGGCAGCGGGGGAGATATGACCGACAAGCTACCAAGGGGAAAGTATTGTAACACTTTGGGAGGGTGGGCAGCAGAGGAGATATGGCTGGCAAGCTACCAAGGGAACACTATTGTTGGTGTTGTTGAGCGCGTGTTTGATATTGTATCACCTTGGGCGGGCAGCGGGGGGATATGGCTGGCAAGTTACCAGGCGAAAAAGTACTATTGTGACATTGGCATGATGATGTTAAAGTTGTTGAGCACTTTCATATATACCCGTTTCAAAATAAGGAACTACGCTAAACCCGTGAAAGGATTAGCACTTAGCCTTGAGAAACAAGACATTTTTGTGTAGGAAAATGGAGTACTGGCAAAGCACATTGGAGTGTTGCATTTCACATGCATATTTACATCATGATTGAACACTTGGAATAAAGAGTGCTTGTTATGATTATTTGAATTTTTGTGGTTGAGATTATGTATTATATTGCATTCATGTTGCATCTTATGTACACATGTATTATCCATTTTATTGTCCTTAATTGTTATTATGCCTTTTATTCGAGGTTGGATGTTTCAGTTCTCCTCATACCAGCTCGTGTTGACCCGTTTGTTTATTTTCTGGCAAATGGGTGTACCCCTATTCGGGTGCAGGTGGTGATGGTTTTTCAGTAGGTGCCTAGTGACCGGTTGTCGTCTATCTGGTCGGACGGTTGAGAGGTAGGTTAAATTCTCAAGTTTTTTTGGATTTTGATGTATTTTGTAAGTCAATGTGACTTAAGTGGAAACGTAAGGACAAATGTAAAACTTGGATATTATCGTCATTTTGGTGTAGAGTGATGTTTTGTTTAGTATGTTGTATCTTATGCTAGCAGGTGTAACCATTGGCAAAAAAAAAAGGGGTTGCGTCGCGTCTCATATTTTTAGGCATTTCGGTGTCTTGGGAATTGGGGCGCGGCAATTTGGTATCAGAGCCATGGTTACACTTAGCACCGATGCTTAGCTTGCCTTCGGACGTGGGATTAGGTAGAGAAGTTAGAAGTGTTAGTGTGTTGTTTGGCATCTATGTTGACCCAATATTTTTTATTTTCTCTCCTGGAAGGTGATGGCGCGTGGAAGTCGACCTCGGATTGTGCCTCTTTCAGGTCTTGCTGGAGATACACCCAGGGTGGCAATTGATCCTCCACATTTCTGAGAGGAGAGACCATGTGTTTACTAGCTAGATTAGGCAACTTTAGCAGGCTTGGTGCAAACATTGAATAGGGGCCCACAATATCAAGACCCTTTCGCTCGTAGGAATAAATCTTTCATGGATCTGGGTGGTGAAGGATTTGACGGATCTCGAGGAGTTATGGAGGAGGACCGTTGGATGCGTAAAATAAAGACTGTGTTATCCAAGATGCAGATGACAAAGGTGGAAAATAGGGAGGTCGTAGAACAACAATTAGATAGTGAAAGATGTTTCGGAGATGACCTGGTCCGAGTTCAAGGAAGAGTTTGAAAAAAAATACATTCCCCAGTCTCAAAAGTTGTTGTTGTTGATAGAACGGTTCTTACATTTGGAATAGAGATTCAGGACAGTGATAGAGTATGTGAATGAGTTTCATGAATTGAGTTGTTATGCCCCTTTCCTTGTGGATATTGATTATAAGAAGAACGAGAGGTTTGTCAAGGGGTTGAGCCCACGCTTGAGGATGTTTGTGACCATCTATTAGAAAGCCAGTGGTAGCGGCTCGAGGTTTGTTCAGGGTCAGGGAGATAGGTCTTATGAGACGAGATCTCAGCAACAAGAAGATCAACAAAGATACCTATGTCGTGGCGGACCTGTTAGAGATGGTAATGACATAGATTTGCGACGAGGTTGTCCCAGTGGATGGTAGAGGCCTTGTGCTCAGGCTACTCATGTTGAGAGGCAGGGCCAGCGAGATCAATGGCAAAGAGAGGTGTAACAACCGACACAATTGCTTGTACCTAGAGCTTAGGAGGTTCCGCCCCGTCGTTGTTTCACTTATGGTCAGCTAGGCTACTTTGCTCGTCAGTGTTTGATTAAGCCTGTTCAGAATGTTCCCTAGCCACAGCAAGCACGCGTGTACACCGCAATTTCTGGTCAAGAAAATGTGAAATGTGAGTTTTGTTTACTTAAGTACATTAGTTATGTTATGCTATAGTTCTTTGCATTTAACATGCTTCTAGTGGTGATTAGGTTGATGCTTTAATGGTGTGGTTGAATAAATGTTATTGTAGTTGGCACGTTAACTCGTGTTAGTAACTTATTAGTGTGGCATGTTACCATGGCAGGTATAGTGCATACCCCATTTTTCTTTTCAATCGGTAGTGTTGTTAGGTGTTGTTGCGTTTAGATATTTTAATATTTATAGGGAGCTTGTGGTTAAAGAACACCTAGCCACCACACCCTTACCCACGACACTTCTAGTCGAGTCCCCCTTCGGAGGGTATGTATCGTTGTATGATTTGGGCCTTCATTTTGGATTTTCTTTGGGGGATCATACATTTACATTTGACTTTGTCGTATTGGGTGCTTGAGGATAAGATGTCACAGTCCTATTCGGAGCTTCTATCATAGGGAAATCTCAAGGACGAGATTTCTTTTGAGGTGGGTATGACGTAACACCTTTTTTTGTTTATTTTATTGCTAAATTTGATTTTTTTTTATTAAAAAAATGGTTTAAAGTTTTTGGAATTTAATTGAAAATTTTAGAATTTTCTGATTTTTTTTAAAACAGGCCGCCCTTAGTGATCTGATGTGGGCAAATAGCCACCCACCTTTAAAACAGTCCTCATCCCCTTTTCTTTTCATCTTCACGCACGGGCAGACATCTTTTCCATCTGCAACCGATTTTGCCGATGTTTCTCCGCTTCACCAAATCTTCGCCCTTCTTCCTCATTTTTCTCCCTCTTCCCTCCCTCCCTCTTCCTTCTTATTTGATTTCCTGCTCTAAACATATAAAACCAGAGTGTGTGTGAGCTCATTGGATCTGTCACTGCCGGAGCGAGCAACACGGCTCCAATCAGCCTTTTCAAGGGTGTTTTTGGCGTCACTTTGAGGGAAGGAACCCCACATGCAGAGGGTGGTTTCGTGGTTGGCTGGAATTTCTGAAAAATTAGCTATGCATGTCCTTTAGGGAGGTTCACTGGCGTGAATCCGAGCTGTGATTGCACGGGTGAGCTGCGATTCACTATTCCAATTGTTCTTTGACCCATTTTCTGCTAGTCTCTGGCCTGTTGTGCTGTTTGGAGACGATCAAATCGGTGTAGGGCCGAGTTTTCGCTGTTTTGGGGGTTTGGAATTATTTTGCGGAAATTTTGGTTTTCATTTGGGTGGCCTGTCGAAGTTAGAGCCTGTTTTGGAAAGCTTCCAGAATCGCCAAATCATTGTTTTCACGGATTAGGCGCTTCATCAGGTTAGATTTGGGTTTTCGAAAACCCATTCTGCTCAAGTGAGCAGAATTCATTTCTTTTTAGAATGTTGCCATTAGGGTATTTTAGTATGTGCATGTTAATTGATATATGAACGCGGTTTTGAATGTTGCTTTTGAAGAAATATATGGAAATGTTGGTTGAAAGCCATGTGGCATGGTAGTCGCTCATGTTAGGAAATGAAAACTTGTATAGTGGCATATTTGATGAGATTGCATAATATTTCATGAATTTTTGCTTTGGGTTGTAAAATAGCATATGAGAGTGATTGCATCATTAAGCATTCATGGCATGCTATTGTGCATAATTAATCGTTAATAGCATGTATTTGAGAGTCCATGTGAAATTTTGCTGAAAAAATGTTTTTCTGGTGGTATATAGTTATAACCCCCTTGGGTGGGCGGGCAGCGGGGGAGATATGACCGACAAGCTACCAAGGGGAAAGTATTGTAACACCTTGGGAGGGCGGGCAGCCAGGGAGATATGGCTAACAAGCTACCAAGGGAACACTATTATTGGTGTTGTTGAGCGCGTGTTTGATATTGTAACACCTTGGGTGGGCAGCGGGGGAATATGGCTGGCAAGTTACCATGGGAAAAAATACTATTGTGACATTGATATGATGATGTTAAAGTTGTTGAGAACTTTCATACATACCCATTTCAAAATAAGGAACTACGCTAAACCCGTGAAAGGATTAACACTTAGCTTTGAGAAACGAGACATTTTTGTGTAGGAAAATGGAGTACTGGCAAAGCACATTGGAATGTTGCATTTCACATGCATATTTACAACATGATTGAACAATTGGAATAAAGAGTGCTTGTTATGATTATTTGAATTGTTGTGGTTGAGATTATGTATTATATTCCATTCATGTTGCATCTCATGTACACATGTATTATCCATTTTATTTGCCTTAATTGTTATTATGCCTTTTATTCGAGGTTGGATGTTTCAGTTCTCCTCATACCACCTCGTATTGACCCGTTTGTTTGTTTTTTGGCAGATGAGTGTACCCCTATTCGGGTGCAGGTGGTGATGGTGTTTCAGTAGGTGCCTAGTGATCGGGTTGTCATCTATCTGGTCGGACAGTTGAGAGGTAGGTTAAACTCTCAAGTTTTTTTGGATTTTGATGTATTTTGTAAGTCAATGTGACTTAAGTGGAAACGTAAGGACAAATGTAAAACTTGGATATTTTCATCATTTTGGTGCATAGTGATGTTTGGTTTAGTTTGTTGTATCTTATGCTAGCAGGTGTAACCATTGGCAAAAAAAAGGGGTTGTGTCGCGTCTCAATTTTTTAGGCATTTCGGTGTCTTGGAAATTGGGGCGCGACAGTTGGTATCAAAGCCATGGTTACACTAAGAAGCGATGCTTAGCTTGCCTTCAGACGTGGGATTAGGTAGAGAAGTTAGAAGTGTTAGTGTGTTGTTTGGCATCTATGTTGACCCGATATTTTTTCTTTTCTCTCATGGAAGGTGATGGCACGTGGAAGTCGACCCCGGACAGTGCCTCTTTCAGGTCTTGCTGGAGATACGCCCAGGGTGGCAATTGATCCTCCACATTTCTATGAGGAGAGACCACGTGTTTACAAGCTAGATGAGGCAACTTTAGCAGGCTTGGTGCAAACAATTAATAGGGGCCCACAATATCAAGACCCTTTCGCTCTTAGGAATAAATCTTTCATGGATCTGGGTGGTGAAGGATTTGACGAATCTCGAGGAGTTATGGAGGCAGACCGCTGGATGCGTAAGATAGAGATTGTGTTCTCCAAGATGTAGATGACAGAGGTGGAAAATAGGGAGGTCACGGAACAACAATTTGATGGTGATGTTGGATTTTGGTGGGATTTTGTTCGTCTGAGCAAAGATGTTTCGGAAATGACCTGGTCAGAGTTCAAGGAAGAGTTTGAAAAAAAGTACATTCCCCAATCTCAAAAGTTGTTGATAAAATGGTTCTTGCATTTGGAATATTTATCCATGACAGTGAATGAGTTTCATGAATTGAGTCGTTATGCCCATTTCCTTGTGGATACTGATTATAAGAAGAACGAGAGGTTTGTCAAGGGGTTGAGCCCACGCTTGAGGATGTTTGTGACACCATCTTTTAGAAAGCCAGTGGTAGCGACTCGAGGTTTGTTCAGGGTCAGAGAGACGGGTCTTATGAGACAAGAGATCTCAGCAGCAAGAAGATCAACAAAGATACCCACGTCGTGGCGGACTTGTTAGAGATGGGAATGATAGAGATTTGTGACGAGGTTGTCCCAGTAGAGGGCAGAGGCATTGGGATCAGGCCTACTCATGTTGAGAGGCAGTGCCAGCGAGATCAATGGCAGAGACAGCCAACACAATTGCCTCTGCCTAGAGCTTAGGAGGCTCCGCCCCGTCGTTGTTTCACTTGTGGTCATCTAGGCTACTTTGCTCGTTAGTGTTCGATTAAGCCTGTTCAGAATGTTCCCCAGCCGTAGCAAGCGCGTGTGTACACCGCCATTTCTGGTCAAGAAAAGGTGAAATGTGAGTTTTGTTTACTTAAGTACATTTGTTATGTTAGAGCTCTTTGCATTTAACATGCTTCTAGTGGTGATTAGGTTGATGCTTTAATGGTGTGGTTGAATAAATGTTATTGTAGTTGGCATGTTAACTTGTGTTAGTAACTTATTAGGGTGGCAGATTACCATGGCAGGTATAGTGCACACCCCATTTTCTTTTCAATCGGTAGTGTTGTTAGGCGCTGGTGCGTTTAGATATTTTATTTATAGGGAGCTTGTGGTTAAAGAACACCTAGCCACCACACCCTTACCCACGACACTTCTAGTCGAGTCCCCCTTAGGAGGGTATGTATTGTTGTATGATTTGGGCCTTGATTTTGGGTTTACTTTGGGGGATCATACATTTACATTTGACTTTGTCGTATTGGGTGCTTGAGGATAAGATGTCACAGTCCTATTAAGAGCTTTTATCATAGGGAAATCTCAAGAACGAGATTTCTTTTGAGGTGGGTATGACGTAACACCTTTTTTTGTTTATTTTATTGCTAAATTTGATTTTTTTTTTTTAAATGGTTTAAAGTTTTTGGAATTTAATTGAAAATTTTAGAATTTTCTGATTTTTTAAAAACGGGCTGCCCTTAGTTATCCGGTGTGGGCAAATAGCCACCCACCTTTAAAACAGTCCTCATCCCCTTTTCTCTTCATCTTCACGCATGGGCAGACATCTTTTCCATCTGCGATCGGTTTCGCCTACGTTTCTCCGCCAATTTCTTCACCAAATCTTCGCCCTTCTTCCTCATTTTTCTCCTTCTTCCCTCCCTCTTCCTTCTTATTTGATTTCCTGCTCTAAACATATAAAACCAGAGTGTGTGTGAGCTCATTGGATCTGTCATTGCCGGAGCGAGCAACACGGCTCCAATCAGCCTTTTCAAGGGTGTTTTTGGCGTCACTTTGAGGGTAGGAACCCCACTTGCAGAGGGTGGTTTCGTGGTTGGTTAGAATTTCTGAAAAATCAGTTATGCATGTCCTTTAGGGAGGTTTACCGGTGTGAATCTGAGCTTTGATTGCACGGGTGAGCTACGATTCATTGTTCCAGTTGTTCTTTGACCCATTTTCTGCCAGTCTCTGGCCTGTTGTGTTGTTTAAAGATGATCAAATCGGTGTAGGGCAGAGTTTTCGCTGTTTTGGGGGTTTGGAATGATTTCGCGAAAATTTTGATTTTCATTTGGGTGGCCTGTCAGAGTTAGAGCCTGTTTTGGAAAGCTTCCAGAGTCGCCAAATCATTGTTTTCACGAATTAGGCGCTTCGTCAGGTTGGATTTGGGTTTTCGGAAACCCATTCTGCTCAAGTGAGCAAAATTCATTTCTTTTTAGAATGTTGCCATTAGGGTATTTTAGTATGTGCATGTTAATTGATATATGAACGCGGTTTTGAATGTTGCTTATGAAGAAATATATGGAAATGTTGGTTGAAAGCCATATGGCATGGTAGTCGCTCATGTTAGGAAATGAAAACTTGTATAGTGGCATATTTGCTGAAGTTGCATAATATTTAATGAATTTCTGCTTTGGGCTGTAAAATAGCACATGAGAGTGATTGCATCATTAAGCATTCATGGCATGCTATTGTGCATAATTAATCGTTCATAGCATGTATTTGAGAATCCATGTGGGATTTTGCTGGAAAATGTTTTTCTGGTGGTATATGGTTGTAACCCCCTTGGGTGGGCGAGCAGCTGGGGAGATATGGCCGACAAGCTACCAAGGGGAAAATATTGTAACACCTTGGGTGGGCGATCAGCGAGGGAGATATGGCCTGCAAGCTACCAAGGGAACACTATTATGTGTGTTTTTGAGCGCGTGTTTGATATTCTAACACCTTAGATGGGTGGGCAGTGGGGGGATATGGCCGGCAAGCTACTAGGGGAATAAGTATTATTGTGACATTGATATGATGATGTTAAAGTTGTTGAGCACTTGCATATATACCCGTTTTAAAATAAGGAACTACGCTAAACCTGTGAAAGGATTAGCACTTAGCCTTGAGAAAACGGGGCATTTCTGTGTAGGAAAATGAGGTACTGGCAAAGCACATTGGAGTGTTGCATTTCACATGCATATTTACATCATGATTGAACATTTGGAATAAAGAGTGCTTGTTATGATTCTTTGAATTGTTGTGGTTGTGATTATGTATTATATTCCATTCATGGTGCATCTCATGTACACATGTATTATCCATTTTATTTGCCTTAATTGTTATTATGCCTTTTATTCGGGGTTGGATGTTTCAGTTCTTCTCATACCAGCTAGTGCTGACCCGTTTAATTTTTTTCTGGCAAATGGTGTATCCCTATTCGGGTACAGGTGGTGGTGGTGCTTCAGGAGGTGCCTAGTGATCGGGTTGTCATCTATCTAGTCGGACTGTTGAGAGGTAGGTTAAACTCTCAAGTTTTTTTTTGTTTTGATGTATTTTGTAAGTCAATGTGAGTTAGGTGGAAACTTAAGGACAAATGTAAAACTTGGATATTATCACCACTTTGATGCATAGTGATGTTTGGTTTAGTTTGTTGTATCTTATGCTAGTAGGTGTAACCATTGGCCAAAAAAAAGGGGGTTGCGTCGCGTTTCAGTTTATGAGGCATTTCAATGTCTTGGGAATTGGAGAGTGACAAATCCTGGGATTGATTTTGGAAACACATACTCTCATGTACATTAAAAAATTTAATAAGTTGCAAAATCTGAAAAACTTGATATGAGACTTATGGATGTAGTTATTGCATACTTATACGGGGACATAAACACAAATATTTACATGAATGACCTTGAAGGATTTACTTTGCTTCGAGAATAGCTGAAAGTACGTACTCTAACTAAGGCGTGCATTATATGACTCAAAACAATATGGAAGATTATGGTACAACTGCTTTAGTGAATATTTATGTAAAGGATGATATGAAAGTAATCTCATCTACCTTAGTATCCTATAAGGAATTTAGTGAAATGATTTGTTTTATAGTTGTAGTTTATGTGGATAATATAAATATCATTTGATTTCTAGAAGAGATTGAGAAAACTATAAGTTACTTGAAAAAATAATTTCAAACTGAAATGCTTCGGGAAAACAAAGCTCTGCTTTGGCCTTCAAATCGAACATAATACTTCTAAATATCTATATAAAGATGGTCCTGAAACAAACTTCACTAAAATTATTCTACCCAAATGAAGTTCAAAAGAACCGTGAGATTACAATTGAACAAGTTCGATGCATTAAACAATTTGGGAATCTCAAAGCATTGCCTAAGTAAATTTTTTAGAAATTTGTGCACGGATTCGGAATGCATCGACTACATTATTAAACCAACTAAATTTATTATATTGAGGGGGACATATCATTAGGGGGAGTGCTCTGAAGAATGCAATATCAGATTTTAGTGTGTTGTGTGTATGTATGTATGTATGTATGTATGTATGTATGTATGTATGTGTGTATGTGTGTATGTATGTATATTCCTTCGATTAGGTTTTATCCACTGGGTTTTCAAGTTCTAATTGTAACGAGACAATATTATGCACACCCATCATAGTTTCTACAAAATATTGTACTCTTTTTCCTTAGATTTTGGTTTTTCCTAGTATGTTTTCTTTAGCAAGGTTTTGATGAGGCACCAAGAATGGGTATCTAAAGGGAACTGTTATAAATAACCTCGATAGTTGATGCCCTCATTAACTACTGATCATATAAGTAGGTTAGGGTTTATACCTATTATAATGACATAATATCTTCTACTATAACAATATTTTTACAAGAGAAATGAAGACTTCTCACCCATACTGTGTTCATCGATTGCATGCTTCCATGATATTGTTATGGCAAACCCTGTTTGACACCACCAAAAGTATTGACCCACACCGCCATTCAGATTTTTTTATCTCCCACACCACCCCCTTTATCTTCCGCAACACCACTTATCTCCCACATCACCTATATAAACTTTTTGTGCCTCAATTGAGCAATGTATAGTCATTTTACGACAATAGCACAAAACTGCAGAAAAAACATGGTACTGTCCCTGACTTTCGGCCAACTTATACACTCGATTGAGAGCAATTCTCAAGATTATCAAAACACAAAAATGTAGTACTCTGAGTTATCGAATGAACATAATTTGAATCACTTGAAAATATTTTGAAATGAGCAAGTTACGGCCATTTTACTAAAGTTGCACAAATTTGTCCCGCAAATAACCAATCGCTGGTCACTATGCGAGTTTGAAAAATCCATTCGCATTGATCAATGTGAATGGGAGACTCTCTTTCGCACGTGCCTTTGCAAATGTGAGATTCCCACTCTCATTGTCAAATGCAAATGGGTGAAAACGCATACTCTGTCCAGATTTTTTTCTTCAGATTTCGAGGATGAATACGACACTCACATCGATGGAACTATTGTTTCTTATTTTTTTGAGTGGTGGATTGTATTCAAACTTCCTCAATCTATTCACTTGAACCAAAGAGATATATGAAATGAAATTTATTTTTCTTGTAGTCATTTCAATCAGAAAATCAAGTGTTTGTTGAGATCTATGTCCTTTCAGTGCATACTTGCATTAATCTGAGTTTCTCTTCACATATGTAGTTTTCATGAGTTTCATATTCTATTGACAATTACCAATTGGCTGCTCTTTACTCTTACATTGGTGATTGTAGTTTTCACCAAAATTAAGTGTTTGTTGAGGGGGCTATGCAAGATAATAGAAGAGAAGATGAAGAAATGAGAGGGGATGAGAGAATGAAGGCGGGGAAAGGGCTGTGTGGCTGGCGACAAGTAGGGCGGGTCGTGTTCTTCCTGTGAAGATGAAGAAGATGAGAAGAGAGGAGAGAGAGAAAAGAGAAAGATGAAGGGAAAAGACCTATTTAATGGTGGCGTGGATTAGTAGATCCAAAAAAAAAAAAAAAAAATGGTGGTGTGGACAATACTTTTGGTGGTGTCAAACAGGGGTTGCCTATTGTTATTGCTTAATTAGCTAATTGATGTTATATATTAAAAAAAAAAAAAAAAAAAATTAAAAAAAAAAAACCACAAAAAAATTACATTTTAACTAAAATGCCACAAGAAAATAACATTTAAACTATTCCAAATTAAAACTATCCAAAGTATTTTTTTTTTTTCTTCTAAGAACTTTGTGAGGATTTAATAAACTTTGAACTGTCATTACGGGACATTTTGATGAAATGCATGCTTTTTCTTTGAACGGTTCTTGGAATCATGAATCCAGTAAGAAAGTTTTTATAACGTTATGGTAAAAAGTCTGGTAAGCATTACACATTTTACTAGAATGTTCACATTGTTCAATGACAATTTTCCAAATTGTGACCAAACGTAATGAAGAAACATGGTTTGGATTCTATGGCGTTTTGTTGAAATTGTGTTGTGCAATTATTAACCTAAATAATAAGCTTATAATTGTACGTTTTACTCGCAAGTGCACAAGATCAAACAAATAGTATGTATGGCAAGTTCAAGATCATTCCCACGAGGATTGGTTCAATTATGTTTAAAACAGTTTTCCTAATACTATTATTTCAATGAAACCTAATAATTAATTGAATAAGAAAATATAATGAGAAAAATTAAATGTAAAACTAAATAAATTCAAATAGTGAGAAAATAAGTTAGGGATTCGATATCCGCCACTAGTCATCGTCATTTGAATAATAACATGCACAATAATACATACCAAATTTCAATGCTCAAATTTTGCCAACCTAAGAGCATGAGTGTCTACTCCTTAAGCTATGGATTTTCCTAAACAAAGAATTAGGCATGGGTTCCTACTCTAACTATTTTCATTTTAAAGGTATTTAACATGGTATCTACTAAGTTGCACTTCAAGAATGCATAAATCAATGAAAATCGACAAAAACATAAAACCCAAAACATGGTATCTATTTCGGTCATCTATATTGATTAATTTCAAGAACCGGTCTTACTTGACTCTTTTTGTTACTTAGCATAGGCACAAGACTCGGTCATCTAAATTTACCTATGTAACTATCCTCATAAAAATCATGCATATGGTGATCAAGCATAAACAAAATTAATATAAATGGTGAAATAAAACTAGAAATTAATCAATTGAGCAAGTAAAGTGTATCAATGCATGTCAAAATTCTAAAGAGTCATAACTAGTACTTTAATCTATTCCTAGCTAAATTAATTTGTTACACATACTGTAGGGAAGATTAATTTTCAAATAAAAAATTGAAAAATAGAAGAAATAAACAAATTCTACTCGCGGTGGTACATAATAAAGATCTGGGGTGCAAATAGCTGTAAGAAGCTTTTAAACTTCTTCCCTCCAGCTGCTTCTTCTTCACATGGTCTGTAACAGAACACAAACTGAGGCAGCAGCTCGCATAGCAGTTCCTTAATTCCTTTTTCTTCTTTGCTTCTTCTTCTTCTTCCCCGCTTCAGTCACACACGATAGAAACTCGCAGCGAGCAGCCCACAAAAAAAATCAAATACGCAGCCAATAAGATGGAAAAAACACAGCCAAAGAGGGGTCAAAATTTCAGCCAATAGAGACCCAAATTTGCAGCCCGAAAAACAGCAAATACGTAGCCAAAAGAGATCGAATTGGCAGCCTGAGAAGATGGTGAATTCGCAGGCAATGAGGGGTCTAAATTTCAGCCAAGGAGAGGTGATTTCGCAGCCAAGAGGGATGCAAAAATGTTGTCTCTTATTCACCTTTTAAAATCCTTTATTTCCTTTTTAATTTCGCCCATTTCTTAACGGGATTAGACATAAATTTCTTGGTGAATTTGGGTTTTTTCTTTTACTAAGCTTCCTTTTTTTAGGACCCGGCCTTGCACGTGGCATTAGCTTCTTGTTTTTCCTCCATTAAATCACCTGCCAAAACCAAAATACACAAAATATACTAAATAGAAAATTATTACAAAAATACTAGAATTAACTAAATAATCTAGCAACTATACTTAGAAAAGCGATGTTCAGAATGCACTTTTATGCACTCGTCACACCCCCAACCAGCTTATTGCTAGTCTCTGGCAATTCAAGCAACTAAAACTTAACTAAAACTTAAGACTGACATAAAACTCTTATCTATACCACTTTTGATTGCATTTAGCGAATGCAATAAGTCTTTAAGCCCATTGGTGTCTCTAGTGGACAAGTTATAGTCTCGTGAGAGTTTACCAGAGTGGTACCCACAAACACTATGTTATTTTCAACAAATTGCTCAGTCTTGAATTCTAATAAAGATTACAAATTGTCAAAGAGAGTAAAGTATCATAAGAAAAATTGGTTTTCATTCATTAGCAAATTTAAAATAATAAACTTCATCTTCAAAAGTTTTGAAATTTAAAATAAGGTACATCACTTATAAATTGCTAGCAAGAAACCACAAGTTCTTGTTGATGTAAAGTGAATCAACACATAAGTATGAAGCTTCAAAGTAATTCTTATATACATGACTTACTTCCTCCAAATTTATTGAAATTTTTATTTTATGAAACAACCAAGGCAATGAATACTAACACCAATTAATATATATATATATATATATATCTATATATATATATATATTTTTTTTTTTTTTTTTTTTGGTGGACTGTGCAATGTTTAACTCTTTAAAGTTTTCTAATTGACTCATGTAACTAGCTAAACTAGTTTATTTTAACATTATGTCAATGATACTCATCCAACAAATTTCTCAATTTATCCTCATATATAAGCATGCATATTTGGTTTCACCTCTTCATACCACACACTATGTGTCAGTGCGGATGTGTTAAATTTAAAGTGAAACAAGTGGAATACACACTAACCAAAAATAAGTAGTAAATATAGAATTCCTAGACATATGATCATGTGCACCATTTTAAACTTGCTAATGAATTTTGAATCAAAAGTAAAGTTTAACGAATACTCTAAAAAAAAACAACTTAATTCATCATTGTGTTCAACCTAACCATACCAAGACATCATTGCAAAAAAAAATTTGAATTATTGTTTTTATAAATTTTTCTTTTTTGAAATAAAAGAAAAACAACATTTCTACACCCCCAACCTACATCGGACATTGTTCTCAATGTTAAATCAATCCGTTGTAATAAAAATGAAAGAAAAAGAAAATAAAATAAATAAGAATGATCTAACAACCTAGCAAAACAAAATACGAAAATAACAAAAAGTAAGCAAGTGAGAGACTTAGCTGGATTTCTATAACGCGTGAACGCCTTAGCATAAAGTGCTCATTTGCTCTTTGGGTTACCTCCCAAGTAGTGCTAAGTTTATAGTCTTCAACCAGACTGGATGACTGTCATGCCATGTATTGAACGGAGTAGAAAGTCGAGTCTTTATTTGCAGGGTCAAAGATCATCTTAATGTAGGGCTTTACTCTATGTAAATTTACTTTAAATGTTTGATTTTCTCTTGCTATGAACCTCTACAGCTCCATGAGGAAAAACTTGTTCACAACATAAGGACCATACCACCTAGACTTGAGCTTCTCAGGAAAAAGTTTCAATTTTGAATTGTAGACCAACACTTTCTGTCCCACGTGAAAATCTTTCATGATAAGGCTTTTATCATGATATGCATTGCTTATTTCCTTGCTTTGCTTGGCATTCTCATAGGTATCATGCCTTAATTTCTCAAATTCATGCATTTGCAGCTTCTTCTTGTCACCAGCCTATTTCATATTCGGCTTTGTGAAACTATGAGTGATGACAGTCTCCAATGGACCAATGTTGTGTACCAGAAAAACTTGCTCAACATTACTTTGAACCACATCAGTATTAAAACAATCATACTCATCATGTGGTAATTTTAATGCATCAAATACCTTAAATTCTATCTTTTCACCATTTACTTTCATGCTTATAGTACCATTTTTTACACAAATTTTCGTATCAATAGTATGCATAAAGGGTGTTCCTAAAATATTAAACAAAGATTATATTGTAGAAGGTTCTTCCTTATCTAAGACAATAAAATCCACAAGTAATGTAAATTGATTTACCTGAACCAAGACATCTTCTAAAATACCTCTAGGTCTTTTAATGTTTCTATTTGTCAATTGCAATGTAATTGAAGTTGGTTTAAGTTTCCCCAACTTTAATTTCTCATAAATCGTATAGGGCATCAAATTAATACTGACACCTAAATCAAGCAGAGCACGTTCGAAGAATCTACCACCAATTGTGCATGGAGTAGTAAAACTGCCTGAATTTTTTAGTTTGGACTGTAATTTTAACCGCACTTACCTCTTCATTCAATGCAACTTTCTCATCTTCTTGAAACTTTTTTTTATGAATACAACAATCCTTTAAAAACTTGGCATAAGATGAAATCTTTTGAATTGCATCAAGTAAAGGAATATTAATTTCTACTTTCCTTAAAGTTTCAAAAATATCACGAAATTTGTTATCTTTCTTTTGCTTTATTAATTTTTGAGGGAAGGGTGGCAATATCACCTTCTCCTTTTCACTTACCTTGTTGGAGTTCGTGGTACATGTTGGATGTGCTTCCATTTTGTCTTCCTTATTTTCATTTGTTCCCACTTTGTTGTCAACAACTTTACCACTCCTAAGAACTGTCACGGCCTTGAGCTGCTCGCGTCCTCCTGGGTTTGGTATGGTTTGGGCTGGAAACTCTTTCTTTTTTGGTTTGGTCACGGCCTTAGCCAATTGTCCTACTTGTGCCTCCAATCTTTGAATGGCTTGACTGGTTTGAGCATTGGTATGTTGTTGTGTAGCAATGAACTGAAGTATGGCACCCTCGAGACTATCTTTATTCTGCTCAGGATTTGGCTATACCCCTTGTGGTGGAGGTTGAAAATTATTTCCCTGCTGGAAATTTCTCTGCTGTCCTTGTGGATCTAGACTATTCTGATTTCCACTCCAAGAGGAAGTGGGGTGATTTCTCCACTCTGAAATGCAAGTATTGGGATTATTTTTTGGAGGATAGTTGTTTTGTCCAACATAGTTTGCATGCTCCCGCTCAGTAAAAGAAAACATAGGACAAGTCTCAGTAGTATGATTAGAATGAGAACATATAGCACATACCTCGACTTGAGCAACTTGTTGAGCTGGGGAAATGTTCTGGGTCGACATTGTTTTCACAAGCATATCTAGCTTTTTTTTCCATCGCTGTCATCTAAGCTTGAATTCCAACATTAGCGCTTACTTCATAACACCCTTACCTTTCAATCTTGATCTCCCTCTTGATGAAAATTGCTGAGAATTCTCACTTAGGGTCTCAAAAAGCTCAATAGTTTCCTCACTGCTCTTTTCCATAAGTACACTCCACAAGCATAATTAATAAGACTTTTGTTAGTATCATTTAAACCTTCGTAAAAAGTTTGTACCTCATCTTGAGATAAATTGTGGTGTGGACATTTGAGAAGTAGCTCATTAAAATGTTCTCATGCTTCAAAGAAAAAATCTCCATCTTTTTGTTGGAAATTTTGAATTTCCCTTTCTGAGTTGCCTTGCTTTTTGAGCTGGAAATAACTTCTTTAAAAATTTAGCGGCCAAATCCTCCCAATTATTTATGGAACATGCAGCCAAAGAGTTCAACCACAACTTAGCGTTATCTTTTAAAGAAAATGGAAAAATGATTAACCTAATTCCTTCCGAATCTAAGCCTTGGATATTCTAAATCTTGCAAAGATCAAAGAAATCCCTAATGTGTAGATATGGATCCTCAGAAGGCGTGTCTCTGTAATGTGGCACCATGTTAAGCAAGTGAGGAGATAAATTGAAGTTGTGTTTTGATGTTGGTTGGAATATAATGCACAACGTTTGATTGAGATTTTGTGGAATAAATGAGCTCTTCATTGGCTTTCGCACTGGTGGATTTCCTACTTGGTCCATTTTTTCCTCAGATTCTATCTTCACAACTTGCTTTTTAAGTTGTCTAAATGTTCATTCAATCTCTGGATTGTATATACTGATGTTTACGGCTTGTGACCTACGACCATGCATAAACAAGATTCAATCCTGCAAGACAACACATACGAAGTAAATGTTTTGGCAAGAATAGATACTGAAAAAGCCAAAGTGAAATTGTTGAGCAATTTTTTTTAATTAAAAACAATTACACCAAAGGAAAAATAATTAAGCACAATTTAGCGCAATCCTTGGCAACGATGCCAAAAACTTGTTGTGCAATTATTAACCTAAATAATAAGCTTATAATTGTACGTTTTACTCGCATGTGCACAAGATCAAACAAATAGCATGTATGACAAGAATGAGATCATTCCCACGAGGTGTTCAATTATGTTTAAAACAATTTTCCTAATAAGGAAAATTAAATCTAAAACTAAATAAATTCAAATAGTGAGAAAATAAGTTAGGGATTCGATATTTGCCACTAGTCATCATCATTTGAATAATAAATGCATAATGATACATACCAAATTTCAATGCTCAAATTTTGCCAACCTAAGGGCATGGGTGTCTACTCCTTAAGCTATGAATTTTCCTAAACAAGAAATTAGACATGGGTGTCTACTCTAACTCTTTTCATTCTAAAGATATTTAGCATGGTATCTACTAAGTTGCACCAGAACGCATAAATCAATGAAAATCGACAAAAACATAAAACCCAAAACATGGTATCTATTTCGGTCATATATGTTGATTAATTCCAAGAATCGATTTTACTTGACTCTTTTTGTTACTTAGCATAGGCACAAGTCTCGGTCATCTAAATTTACCTATGTAACTATCTTCATAAAAATCATGCATATGGCGATCAAACATAAACAAAATTAATATGAATGGTGAAATAAAATCAGAAATTAATCAATTGAGCAAGTAAAGTGTATCAATGCATGTCAAAATTCTAAAGAATCATAACTAGTACTTCAATCTATCCCTAACTAAATTGATTTGTTACACATACTGTAAGGAAGATTGATTTTCAAATAAAACATTGAAAAATAGAAGAAATAAACAAACTCTGCTCGCGGTGGTACATAATAAAGATCTAGGGTGCAAATAGCTGAAAGAAGCTTTTAAACTTCTTCCCTTCAGCTGCTTCTTCTTCTCCCCCCGGTTTGTAACAGACCACGAACTGAGGCAGCAGCTCGCACAACAGTTCCTACCTTCTTCTTCTCCGCTTCTTCTTATTCTTCCTCGCTCCAGTCACGCACAATAGAAACTCGTAGCGAGCAGTCCACGAAAAACAGCAAATATGCAACCAATAAGATGGAAAAAATGCTGCCAAAGAGGGGTCAAAATTTCAGCCAATAGTGACCCAAATCCGCAGCCCGAAAAACAGCAAATACGCAGCCAAGAAAGGTCGAATTGGCGGCCGAGAAGATGGTGAATTCGCAGCCAAGGAGGGGTCCAAATTTTAGCCAAGGTGAGGTGTTTTCGCAGCCGAGAGGGATGCAAAAACGTTGTCTCTTCTTCCCTTTTTAAAACCCTTTATTTTTATTTTAATTTGGCCCATTTTCTAATGGGATTAGACATAATTCTTTTTTTGTGAAATTGGATTTCCTCTTTCACTGGGCTTCCTTTTCTTTAGGACCCGACCTTGCACGTAGCATTAATTTTTAAATTTCTCCATTAAATCACCTACAAAAACCAAAATATACTATGTACAAAATTATGACAACAAGTATTAGAATTAACTAAATAATCTAGTAATTATACTTAAAAAAGCGATGTTTGAAATGCATTTTTATGCACTCATCAAATTGAAACGGTCTCAAAGTAATTTTTGGGAGCAGAAATTCTAAATGACGAGGAAACGGGCCCTCGAGGTGCGTGCTTTGGGAGGGGGGTGCAGCCCTCCCTCCATCCCCGTTTCCTCAACAACAAGAAGGGTTGTTTTGGGAGACACTGCACATCACCAAATTTTCTCAAAACACGGTTTGGATTCCAAGGAGGAGTAATTCTACCTATCGAGGAAGTGGGCGAGGGAGGGTGGCGAGCACGTGCAGAGCTGACGTGGTTAAAAAAAAAAAAAAAACCGGGGGAAATCCAAAATTTGGGAGAGAAGAAGGAGGGAATCGAAAGCTTTTTTCTCCCCATTTCCTCATTCCCTCTCCTCATTTTTCATCTCGACACAGATATAGAAGAAGCTCTCCCTCTCCACCCTCTCCCCATCATCGTCATCGACTGAAACGAAGGAGAAGAGAAGAAAGTTTCTCTCGTCCATTTCCTCTCGCAAAAGGTAAACCCGACCCTTGATTTTCCCTCTCATTTTAGGTTTTTGGTTTTTGGTTTTTGATTTTTGATTTTCCCTTTACTTGGGTGTTTTAGGTTTTAGTTTCGGACAAAAAGTTGGTGGGCAATCTGGTTTTCATCACTCGGACGTAGAGGTAAGATTTCGGGCTCCCTTTCTTCTTCTCTTCGTTTCGTCTTCAGCCGAAGAGCTTCAAAAAAAAAATTTGCTCCTCTTATTTTAGATCTAGGGTTTACGAAATTTCTTCAGAAATAGTCTGTAGATCTTTTTTTTTTTTTAATTTCAGTGTTCATATCTGATTGAATTGTGGGGTTTTTTTTTTTAAGATGAATTGTGTTTACTCTTGGTTTTTTTGTCAATGGGCGAGGAAATGAAAAAATAGGACTGAAAAAATTCTACCTGTCGAATTTCAGTGTTCATATCCAAAATTAAGAAAAAAAATTTAATTCAAAATTAGTCAATTCAGAAATGGTTTTTTTTTAATTTCAGTGTTCATATCCAAAAATGTGAAAAAATTCTTCAGAAATAGTCAATTCAAAAATGGTTTTTTTTTTAATTTTAGTGTTCATATCCAAATTTATTTTTACCACAGTTATAATCAATCCACAGTCATAATTGTCTTCACATTCTATTCAATTTATAACGAATGGAAGGGGACTGAAAAAATAGAGTAATATGTGAAACGTTAACATTGTTTGGAATACATGAGGTGTTGGTTTTCTAACTGATGGTTATATGTTAAGGTTATACTCATAGTTTGATGGTTTGTGATGTTGGCAATTCCTGCTATAATGTTGGTAACTGTATAAATTTTGTCAAATAAGTGAAAGAGTTCACTGTATTTCATAGAGACAGTCTCTTCCCCTTAGTTTATCATCTGTAAATTTTTCTATGTAACCCTTTAAAGCTTTCCTCTCTACTTGTAATTTTCTATCTCTATCTCCTAAGTCTTTCCTCTGTAATTTCTTATTTTCAATATATAAAGCATGCATTATTATTTATCTTCTTCTTCTTTTCTTTCAAAACTTTCTAAGAACTGTTTCTGCACAAACATCTCGTTATACTAGCTCACACCTAGTATCGGCACCGTTCGCTTGAATAGTTTAAAGAAATGTCTGCAAGAATTGTAAGTCTTTCCTTCTGTTCTTAAGCTTTCATCTTTCTGTATTTCTTGTACATATTAAATAAATAAAATCTTTTCTCTATCTCTGACTATCCAAGATCTGTTATTAATTGAACATCTCGTTATACTAGCTGAACCCTAGTATCGGCACCATTCGTTCTAACAGATCAAAGATAGAATCTCTGTATTGATTCTATGTTTTGTATTTCATTTATGTTTTGATTTCTGCATATCATACTGCTTATCATCTCTCTGTGATTAACCATTGTTGTTGTTATAATGAAAATAAAATTAAGGCTTTGATTGGTATTGCTTTGTTGGAGCACATGGGCTAAAGTCTTGTTGTAATGGATAATGAAATTAAGGCAGAAACAACCGAGATGGTTTAATCATATGCAACACTAACTCCCTTTGTTCTTCTCTTCGTTTCGTCTTCAGCCTTCAGAGCTTCAATTTTTATTTTTTTTCTCCTCTTATTTTAGATGTAGGGTTTACAATTTTTGTTCAGAAATAGTTTGTACATCTTAGCTTTATGTACTAGAGTTTCAAGATGTTAATGAACTTTTAGACCTTTGTGTGATTTTCGACTTTGTTCGCACGCCTGAATTACAACAGCCTCTCACATTATACTTCCCTCTTCCTTATATCCCCTCCTGTTGCGACTGGTAACTTCAAACTAAGCTTGATTCAATAGCTGATTTATGGTTTGAAATGGAGAAGATCGATGGGTGGAGTACTCTTCCCAATTTAAAATATTTGTACTTGATACATACAAAATTTAGAAAAGTAATCGAGTTTTGCATTGTGTTGTTCAACGCTAGAAACTCTGAAGTATAGAATTGTTGTTTATAGTTTGAAGATAATGAGATATGACCATTAGGTAGTTTAAGAAGAAACACTATCCACATGCGTATCTATCGCGGCATTTATTTTTTTAAATGCAGGAATGACATTCAGAGCGTACGTTGTCTATCGAGGTCGTCAGCCTGGAGTATACCTAAACTGTCCCGCATGTTTATCCGCGGTATCAGGGTATAGGGGTGCTTCTTACAAGGGGTTTATGTCAGTCGAAGAAGCTGAGGAATCACACGAGTTGTGGGTTCGCTCAAAAGCGGCGAGGAGAGATTCGGAGGAATCCAACAACAATGAAGATGTCACGGTTAACGATGTAGTTTTTGACGATCAAGTCAGTCCATCGAATGATCAAAGAAATGTCACTCAAGGGAACAATGATCCTTGGGCTTTTACGAGGGACTTAATCAATACTTTGATAATTGTACTTATTATCTTAGGTTTAATATTTATTCTTAAGCTCTTGGACGAATGATGGAATTATATGTACATACATATGTATTATGTGAATATATTTCATAATCCAATGAAATTTGTGTTTCATATTGTTCTTTTTTTTCTTCTGTATGGTATGCTTTTGTTTTATATTGTTTTTTATATTCTTTTTTTGAACGCAAGTTGTGGTTGCGGAGTGTAGCTTGCTGTTTGCATTCCAAATTCTACCAGGATTCTTCATCAGACTTCCTACTCTCTGTAAGTGCACTGATTTGCTTATTCAATAGTGTGATAAGATCTGACTTGTTTTTGTAATGCTCTGTAGGATGGAATCACCTAATTCAGATCAACAGACAGAGTTCATGTATTCCTAAGGAAAATAAGACACATATAAGTGCTTAAGGAAAATAAGACACATGAAGCTGGATGGTTGTCCTGAAGGAAACTGGTTCTGCAGTAAGAAATGTGAATTGGTATATTAGATTTACTTGGTTTTTTTTCTGTTTGATATACCATATAAGGGCTTGATTTTTGTATAGACCATAAATAGTTGAGTCTTAACCAATGTGCAACTGAAGTCCCTAACAAGGCTCACTCAAGTGGACCATATTAAGGGACATCATAACACTTTTATTGCTCTTTATGCACGGAGTTGTTAGGATAAGTTGATTTGCGGTGTCAGAATGATTTTAGCTACAAAATTTCAGCAATATATGATTCAAGAACTCTGAACTTTTGTTGAACAATTAATTCCTGTAGTAGAGACTTCTGTGAAAACTCTGAACTTCTTATGATTCAAGAACGTTTAGTAGTAGTTTCAAGATTTTGAAGCACAACCAACACTTTTGAGTAGTTGCTTTGGTCAAAGTACGCCTAGCACATTTGAGTTGCAGAATGTCTCATACTGCTTATTACTCCCACAAATGTTAAATGTGAGTTTTCCAGCCAAGTCTATTGTGGAACTGAAAGATATATTCAATTTCTGTCTCGTTTTCTTGGTTTTGTTCATTGTTTGTTTGTTCATTGGTTTTGTTCAATTTTTGTCCTGTCAGATAAATGTGCATTCAGGACTAAACCCCATGTGAATCAGTTAACTTAATACTATGTTCTCTGTGGATGACAGGATATTGAGAAGGAGAAGAGGAGACAAGAAAACCCTGAAGCAATGGAAGAGTATGATATAGACAATGTCCCTGAGATCAAAGCATACACTTCAAAGAATCAATGAAGTTTGCTCGCAGAAGTGTGAGCGATGCAGATATCAGGAAATATCAGCTGTTAGGCTGCAGAATGTTAAAAAGGCTTTACTCTTCCAATGGAATACTCGAAGGTTTGAGTACTGATTTATCTTAACATTTTCTTGAAGACATTATAGCTTTTGTGTTCATTTTCTTAGTTGTTTTCAACTATCACACTGCAGTGCCATTGCTATAGGATGTTGTTCAGTCCATGGAGCAAGATTGTGATATGATCTGACCCAAGTATATGTTGTTCTGCAGTATTGAATCACTTGTTGCAGTTCTTTTGACAAAGATCAATGCAGAATTGAGACTGACCTGGCATGATATAGCAATGTAGATCAGAGAACGGTAAAGAGTGAACACTGATTTGCCACTAGAACAAGCAGAATTGATGGAAAAAACAGAGAACAAATTGTATTGATATAAATTGTAGACAATTCGAGATGTCCAGTCTCCATATGAGCAGAGGTCAATGTACAAAGTGCTTACAATTGAATGAATACCTGTTTCTCATGTTACTCTCTTATTTATAGACATTGCTAACACAACACTACAATGTATCTAACAGACCCACTTGTATATAGCACCTAACAGACTTTGTAACCAACCACTTCCAGCCTGCACACCCTGTAATCATCCACGCTTTCTCCTTGTATATGTGAACTTGATAGGAGGCCTATCAGATTGATAGCAACAAAATTCAATCACTGACATAATGCAATTCTTAGAAATGCAATCACTGACCTCTATAGCAATAGCAATTCTTAGAAATGCAATCACTGACAGAATTGTTAGAAATGCAATCACTGACCTCTATAGCACTAGCAATAGCAATTCTTACAGAATTCAATCACTGACAGACTTCAATCACTGAATACACATTCAAAGATAAAAGAAAGAATTCAATTCTTACAGACTTCAATTCACTGATATATGTAAGATAAAAGAAAGAATATACATTCAAAGAAAGAATTCAATTCTTACAGACTTCAATTCTTCAAAAGAAAGATAAAAGAAAGAATTCACCGAATACACATTCAATCACTTACAAAATTCAATTCTTACAGACTTCAATCACTGATAGTAACATAGAAATGCAAAGATAAAGATAAAACGACTGAGATTGCTAACTGAATTGATGTCATAGCCTGCCAACATATGTTTAAGCTAATTTGTAGATACAAAGAACCTTGAATATCTGAACATTTCAAACATGCCAAAATACATTGTAGCAGCTTTTCATCATAGCCTGACAAATTAAGTAACCCACAAAATGACCTAGTCTGCTATATTTGATACCATTTGCAGTTGATGAACTTCCTTAAGATCCATTGAATATGACAACTCTTAGAAGAACACAGTAAAATTCATTGCCTGAAGAACTTTTCATCATAGGGTTGTAAATCTCCATATATTCATTGCCTGAAGAACAAGATCAGAGATGTTAGATGCTGTAATTGCCAATTGTACACTCATATTTAAATGAAACAAAGCAATTTTGATGAGAAAAAACAACAAAGAAATGAAAACACATAAATGGGTATTCATCAGTTATCACATTTTGCTTTCAATTATAGTAAACTTGGGTAATCTTCAGCCTTAACAGGAGTAAATGTGGTAAATGGGTAAGACCCAAAGAAAGTTTGCAAAATGTGGCATGTTAAACCAACCTTAACATGAAAATAGAATCGCAGCCTTAACAGGAGTAATAAACAGTCTTAAAATGATAATGCAAGCTAAACCAACCTTAAAATGAAAATAGAATGTCAATGTTTTTTAAAATGATAATGCATGAACAGGAGTAATAAACATGAAAGTCATGAACAAGCTAGACCAACCTTATCATAACCTATGATTTGTATAGTCCATTCCGTGGCTTGAACCGGGCGGCTGCAAAAATAAATAATACTGATAAAAAAAGAAATAATAGGAGGCATACAAAACACATAACAAACTAACAAACTGTACAAAGAGATACATACAAAATACAAAATATGTACCTGTGAGAGGAGCGAGTAGAATTGATCAACGCTTCCAGGTTGTAAATCGCGTGACCCCGTATTATCATCCTTAACGATAACAAACATACAAATCATAAGTGGGCAAACATACTTACTGATTCATACCTTGTAAATATAACAAACAAACCTGTGTATTGCTTTGACTAGGCATCGTATTGCTTTCACGAGGCATAACATAAGGCATACACTGTAAACCCTACAAAAAATAAAATTTTCAATATATGTAACTTAAAAAATATACATTCATAAAACACATTGCAAAACATACCAGATTAGTCTCAATGGCCTGATTCGTTTGCGTGTCTTTCTTTTTTTTCCTTTGTTTCCTTTTACACATCTTCTCAACAGTGGATTTCATCCTTGATTTAGACGGTCGTCCTTTGCTACGAACCGCTAATGGACTATGAATCTGGATGGCAGAACTAGAAGTAGTGGTGTCCACTTCCAAATACCTCTGTGAATCAACATGCTCATCACCACCGACAATTTTATATTGCTCCATCTTCAAAGTGATCCATTCTTGAACTTTGCATGTCTTCTTTTCATCCTCAGCGGCGAATTCAGCCATTTCATAGAAGGCATTGCACATCTTTTCAAATCGCACATTTTCAGGCTTCATTCCCCAATCTGAATAAACAATTTTCACCTTCGTATGAATCCTCCTAACATCTTTCCTCCACCTCCGAAGAACATAGTTATCAGGTATATCATGAATCTCTCTTTCAAACAAGACTTTCAATATATGTTTGCATAAAATCCCCCTGAACTCAAACAATTGACAATTACACTTGATGCCAAAGTCGTCAACATTTAAAGAAACTACATAATGGACCGATCGTTGCCTATCATTTATCAGCAAGTCTTCTTTAATAGTGTGCAACTCACAGCCACCCCCATCCATATCTTCACCCACAATTCTACAACATATATTCCCTGCTATCTCTTGTTGGAGCTCTTTAATTTTTTTTGTAGTGTAAGCACTTTGAAATTTTTCTCTATTGCATATGGAGTAATGCATGGAATCCTTTGGCTAAAAGATTTAAAGTCATGTTCAACTTCTTTTTGGACTTTACTTCGTTGTGCATTCTCATATTGTTCTACGAATTGCTTCAATGTGGTCTTCGAATTAACATAACCATCAAAAAAAGCATTCATGCTTTCACTCCTTTGAGTTGAAGACATCCCCGCCCAAAAACCATTTCTTTGAAATATTGGCACCCATCGCATCCTTTCATAATATAATCCACCCAACCAGTCATTTTCATGCAGACTATATTTATCAATAAAACCATGTCAATTTTCTTCAAACTCATCATGAGACAGGGAATCATAAACTGCTCTTTGCATTGCAAACTTGATCGCCTCATATTGATTGCAACCAGACAGTTTTTCAGGCAACTTCTTCATGATATGCCACAAGCACCATCTGTGTCGTGTGCTGGGAAATACAATTTCAATGGCCCTCTTTATTGCCCTATCTTGATCAGTGATTATAGCAGACGAAGCATTGTCATTCATACACACGAGCCATGTTTGAAAAAGCCATACAAATTCTTCAATCGTCTCACCACATATCAATCCACATCTGAAAAGAATTGACTGACTGTGATGATTCACCCCAACAAAAGGAGCAAATGGCATCTCATACTTATTTGTCAAGTATGTAGTGTCAAATGTAACAACATCCCAAACTCCTTGTAAGCTGCCCTGCTCCATGCATCAGCCCAAAATACATTTCTCAACCTACCTTCATCATCCAAATCCCTCATACAAAATAAATCAGCATTATTAGCTTGCATTCTTTGGAAGTAGTTATGAAGAGCCATCGCATCCCCCTCACCAAGTCTCAACTTCCTCACTTTGTCCAAATAATTGTAACAGTCTTTTTGGGAAAAAGGCAAAATTTCATGCCCACCAACTTCAATCACACATGACGAATAACTCTTATTTGGTCTAATACCTGCCCTATCATTATATTCAAGCTTCTTCTTGACATACGAGCTCATAGATCTGTTCTTTTGATAAAATTTCGATTTACTAGGGCTTAACGCGTGATTGTGATCAAGTGTAACTCTTTTCACTGAAACTGTTCCATCAACCCGTATATGACCTCTAATCTTAGCCTTACAACCACATTTGGTCGACGGACGCAATCCCAAAACATTTTTTCCATCACCTCTTTGCTTCCCGGCCCGACCACATGAAAGCTGAATGAACGTAGGTTTTCCATCACCATTTTTTTCAGTAGTCATTATTTTCATTGGAAATCCCTTTCTATTACCATATTCATGATAATATCGTTGGAACTCGTCAAGGTTGACGAATTCCATCCCATCTTTAGGTTCCCTCACCTCTTCTACATTTTCTTCCACCAACATACAATCATTATCTTCTACACTATCCATTCTTGTAATGTTTGTTTACAAATTATCAGCCAATGAAGTGCATAACAAGGTCATAAAAGAAGGTGATCTAGAACACACACATAAACAAAGGATGTGATCTCACGATAAAAATTTTCATTTCATCAGAAGGGAGAACCTAATTAACATCAAAAATTTATTTGTTATAAACTATAATAAATAAAACAAGATTTTCAAAAGACATTTCTTTAAACTATTCAAGCGAACGGTGTCGATACTAGGTGTGAGCTAGTATAACGAGATGTTCGTGTAGGAACAGTTCTTAGAAAGTTTTGAAAGAAAAGAAGAAGAAGATAAACAATAATGCATGCTTTAGTCCATGTGCTCCAATAAAGCAATACCAATCAAAGCCTTAATTTTATTTTCATTATAACAACAACAATGGTTAATCACAGAGAGATGATAAGCAGTATGATATGCAGAAATCAAAACAGAAATGAACTACAAAACATAGAATCAATACAGAGATTCTATCTTTGATCTGTTAGAACGAATGGTGCCGATACTAGGGTTCAGCTAGTATAACGAGATGTTCAATTAATAACAGATCTTGGATAGTCAGAGATAGAGAAAAGATTTTATTTATTTAATATGTACAAGAAATACAGAAAGATGAAAGCTTAAGAACAGAAGGAAAGACTTACAATTCTTGCAGACATTTCTTTAAACTATTCAAACGAACAGTGCCGATACTAGGTGTGAGCTAGTATAACGAGATGTTCGTGCAGGAACAATTCTTAGAAAGTTTTGAAAGAAAAGAAGAAGAAGATAAACAATAATGCATGCTTTATATATTGAAAATAAGAAATTACAGAGGAAAGACTTAGGAGATAGAGATAGAAAAGCTTTAAAGGGTTACATAGGAAAATTTACAGATGATAAACTAAGGGGAAGAGACTGGCTCTATGAAATACAGTGAACTCTTTCACCTATTTGACAAAATTTATACAGTTACCAACATTATAGCAGCAATTGCCAACATCACAAACCATCAAATTATGAGTATAACCTTAGCATATAACCATAAGTTAGAAAACCAACACCTCATGTATTGCAAATAATGTTAACGTTTCACATATTACTCCATTATTTCAGTCCCCTTCCATTCGTTATAAATTGAATAAAATGTGAAGACAATTATGACTGTGGATTGATTATAACTGTGGTAAATTTTTTTTTTGATATGAACACTGAAATTAAAAAAAAACCATTTTTGAATTGACTATTTCTGAAGAATTTTTTCACATTTTTGGATATGAACACTGAAATTAAAAAAAAACCATTTCTGAATTGACTAATTCTGAATTAATTTTTTTTTCTTCTGAATTTTGGATTTGAACACTGAAATTCGACAGGTAGAATTTTTTCAGTCCCATTTTTTCAGTTCCTCGCCCATTGACAAAAAAACCAAGAGTAAACACAATTCATCATAAAAAAAAACCCCACAATTCAATCAGATATGAACACTGAAATTAAAAAAAAAAAAAAAGATCTACAGACTATTTCTGAAGAAATTTCGTAAACCCTAGATCTAAAATAAGAGGAGCAAAATTTTTTTTGAAGCTCTTCGGCTGAAGATGAAACGAAGAGAAGAAGAAAGGGAGCCCGAAATCTTACCTCTGCATCCGAGCGATGAAAACCAGATTGCCCACCAACTTTTTGTCCGAAACCAAAAACCTAAAACACCCAAGTAAAGGGAAAATCAAAAACCAAAAACCAAAAACCAAAAACCTAAAATGAGAGGGAAAATCAAGGGTCGAGTTTACCTTTTGCGAGAGGAAAGGGACGAGGGATACCTTCTTCTCTTCTCCTTCTTTCCTTCTTCTTCCCTAATTTTCGTTTGACCTTCTTATCTTTTCCTTCGTTTCAGTTGATGACGATGATGGGGAGAGAGTGGAGAGGGAGAGCTTCTTCTATATCTGTGTCGAGATGGAAAATGGGGAGAGGGAGAGGGAGTTTTACTCGTCTCTGCGTGCGCCAAAATGGGGAGAGGGAGAGGGAATGAGGAAATGGGGAGAAAGAAGCTTTCGATTCCCTCCTTCTTCTCCCCCAAATTTTGGATTTCCCCTGTTTTTTTTTTTAACCACGTCAGCTCTGCACGTGCTCGCCACCCTCCCTCGCCCATTTCCTCGCCCACTTCCTCGACAGGTAGAATTAGTTTAAAACGTTTTAAACCCTCATTTGTGGTGCCTCAAGTACCTCCGTAATGTGAGTGCCTTTATTGCCACCCTTATTCAAAGTTCTTGTGGTGTCTTCCACCGAAGTATTGGGTGGTATTAACATGGTCATGATATATAATCTCACAAAATTGCACAATCCTCTCTTCACTCGTTTCCTCTGTCGAGCAAATGAGCAGCGCCGCTGGCTTCTCTTCGTTCTTCACCACCCCCACCTTCGTATCTTCGCTATGGAAATCCAATTGCAGTTCATCCTCTTCGCCAATGTCTCTGTTCCGCAGGTTAGCGACTGCCCATGCCCTCAAGAAGAAAACTGGAAGAGTGGGTCTGCCTTCTCTGGGTTCAAGCTACACGACACTAACATCATGTCGCAGTAGCAGCACTTCAATAGCGGAGACTGGAGCCCTAACTGCTAGCTCTTCATTTGATAGGTAATTTTTCTCTTGAAATTTTGATGTTTCTTAACTTATCATTTGTTGGATTGAATTTTGAATGTTTAAGCTTTGTTTCATTCTGCTTCTCGTCCTATGAGGCAATTCATTGAACGTAATTGAGAAGGTTACAATTATTTATGTGCATTTAGACTCATATAGAGCAAGTCGTTTACGGGTTTGTCATCAGTACAAAACAAAATATGATGGCTTTAATTCGTATGTTAGCGTACGCATGTCCACTAATCAAGTCAGATGATTGGGCAAGAATTGTTGGAAGCATTGCAAAGTAGTTTTAGCACACGGATGTCAACATTTTCTTACATGAAACTAAGCTAGAGGATTTCAGGCACGTTGGGTAGCTTGGATTACATACATTGGTCTTGAAAGAATTATTTGGTAGCATGGCATGACACTCATGTAGGTCATGCTTGTCAGGCAACAATTATACATCAAGCTTTTGCAGATCAATCTCTGTGGATATGTCATCTTTCCTTTGGTATGTCTAGGATGACATCATTTTTTGGTATGAGTGGTTCACATAATGATCTTAATATGTTAGACTGTTCTCTTTTCTTTGACATCACTAGTGGTAATGTACTGCGAGTTCAATTCTAATTGAATGGTCTGATTACAACATGGGCTATTAGTTGTTCCATGTGATCTAATCCGAAGTGGGCGATTTTGATTAAAAGTATGTGTCCCAATCATTGAGAAGCAAAAATTTTGCTCATAAACAAAAGGGCATCGAAAAAATGTTTCTTAGAGTTTGTTGTTCTTACAGCTAGGTGGGGTACTGTGAAACAATTGACATTGTGAAACAATTGACATTGTGAAACAATTGACATAGTTTAGGGATTCAGATGATCTCGCTATAATTGTTAAGATGTGAACCATATTACATTATATGATCATCGAAGATGAAAGGGACACTCCCAAATATAAATGGTAAAAGTGTTAACATGAAATTAGTCCCTCCCAACATTTTTCAAACCATTTTTAGCTTGCACCAACTTTGTTCAAGGGAAAAAAAAGAAAAAAAAATTTGTTCAAGGGAAGTGAATGTGCAACTAAAGCTCGACCTTATCGAAAAATTTGTTGGAATGTCAGGAAAACAATTAGTTGGGAGGAAGTCTTGTCACTTGGAATACAACTCATTAAGACTTTGCTGGCATCTTCGTGTTTGTGGAATAGATTCATGATGCCTTGGTCCATTGTTGTGTGCCTTGGGGATGAAAATGTCATGCATACTCCAAGAATAAAAAGGGGTGGGTTGGTATCTTATTCTGCAAGTGTTTGAGTTAGTTGGCAAGAAAGGGACAACCGAGTATTTGGGAGATCTTTTTATTTATTTGTTTATTTATCTGGAGAATGTATTGTCATGAGTGTAATGGAAGATCTTTTCTACACTCAAATCGCTGTGGAAAAGTGATTAAACTCAAATCGGTGTAGACAACTCCAGTGCGCTCCTGTGCCCCGGGGACAAAGCAACCTGACGGTTGCGTGAGGATGAAATCCGGCAGCCAATTGTTGGCTCTGAATAACCAGCTCAGCAATAAGCTTAATTCATCCATAAAATAACGAGACGGGGTTGCGTGCTAGTCGAGTGACGTAGGTGCACAAGAGTACTTTGTTCTACAACCATATCTTTTTTATAGATCCTTGCTGCTTCATCTGGGAGAAAATAATCATAGATATGCCGGTCATTAGAAGGAATAACCGCTATAAAAAAATTCCTCGTGTATCATCATCTGGAGCAAAACTACCTGAATTGCGTTATCGGAGCCGAGCCAGGAATGGCCGTTAGTGGACACCCACAACTTTTCACTTACATTAAGAAAAGATGTTCACAGGGCAGAAAGACTCTGGTCATAGGAACTTAGACCACCTACGCATTGGTAAATGAAAACCACCTCGATTGGATCTACCAAACGAATTAGGCATGCTCTTGCCTTGAAAGAATTCACATGTAGCCACTAGCTTTCCTAAAATAAGGGGAGATCCGCTGCTTACTGCTCACGGAAACATCCGACCTATACTGCGGAAAGTATGGAAAAACATCTCAATCTACTCGTTAAGGAATCTTAGGTATTAAAGTGTGGATTTCATATAGTAAAAAAAATATGGGAGGTGTTGTATTTGAAACGTATGAAATATAGTAAATATCGTAAAGGCAGATGTAGTAGGGGTCGTGAACCGGACGGTACACAACTTTGTTTTGGAAGATATGGCACTCAAAGTTGTAGAGCTGATCGTCTTTCATATTAGCCATTGAAACAACGCGTCAGGCTACAACCAGACAATTCCAAAGAAATGGTAAGATATAGATAAGAGTTCTCGCCGATCTCCCTATTACCGGGAAAACAAAAAAGGAAGAAGGGAAGAGCACAAACACGAAAAAGCTATTCTATCTATTATTATGTATATTGTTTTTATGAAACTGCTCACTTGGTGTATTTTTATTTTTTATTTAAATCTTAGGGTCCTTTTTTATCTGGGATCCTATCATTTTTTGGTCTCTAGCCGACCCGTGGCAGATCGTTCAAAACGTTCTTCCATCGGTTGTTGGAGGAGACGTAGGTTTCTACCGAGCCCCCGTTTCTCCAGTCAAAATCTTGGAAGTTCCACCCACCCACTCCCTCCCCCCTCCCACCCTAGACCAAACAGTGGAGGCTTCTCTTAACCAACACGTAGAAAGTCCTGATTTGAAAACTCAAATCGGTGTAGAAAAGTGATTAAACATTAGCATCACCATGGTGTAGAAAAATGATTAAACTTTTCTTAACCAAAACTGAGTTCCCCTTGTCATTCTCTTCTTTGTTGTCATCACTTTGAGATTTTTCATTCACAGCTAGGGTCCTTAATCTCAACACTCAAGGTTGGGTCATCACAATAATTTCTACTCTGAACTTCTCGTGCACTGAGTTTCTATTGTCGCCCGAGTTAACTTCAGTGTCCTCACCTTTCAACACCAAAGCATTAAAAGGGTTTTTGTTAATCAGATTTTTCAAAGCCACTTCTTCATTTATATTTGAATCAATTTTATTCTCTGCAACCTATTTTCTGCATGCGACGACCCTTCTTCTGAAGTGTTTGTGGTACTCTTGAGTTATTCTCCTTTCAAATTTTTTCCCCGTTCGTGCCTATATGGTCTTTGTTAATCTCTTTTCTGCCATAGTCTTATGCACTTGGGTATTCTTAGAAGAAGATGTATCCTGTTGCTTCTCCTTCTCCTTTCTTTCATTAGTTTTTTTTATTGCTTATCATTTCCTTCTTTTATTGGAGTGATCAATCCTCCTTCAACAAGCCTCAACATGCCCAATCATCGAGCAATAAGCGCAATATTTAAACCCTAGATATTGAAGCTTTTGCCAAAAACCTTCTTCTTTAGGTTTTTCAATCCATATTTTTTCAAGAAGAGGTTCAGTCACTTCCATCTCCATGCAAACGCGCACAACTTTTGGTCTAGTGAGGCATCAAGTATTTCGTCAATCCGGAGAAAAATTTCAATCATGTCTCCAATTGCCTTCAATAGCACTAGGTGAAAGAATTTGAATGGTAAACCAAGCAATTCAACCCAAATCGTTGCATGGGATCCATAGTAAGGCTGAACCCCGTGTGCCATCGAAAACTTTAAAACTTACTCCTCTTATGTGAAAGGAATCTTTGGTAATGCTTTTTGAACTTCCTTTTCTCAATTAAGGCGAACCAGAACATGGCAAGGATCTAGCAGCCCTGGCTAACGCACACTCACCAAAAACTCGCCATGTTCTTTTGATTGAATCTCTAATAGCCTCCAAAGAAGGTCTGAAACTCTTGTTATGTGAAAGCAATCCGTGGATAATGCTTTTTGAACTTCTTTTGAATCAAGGCGAACCATAACATGGCGAGGATCTAGCAGCTCTAACACAAACTCACCAAAAACTCGCCATGTTCTGTTGATTGAATCTCAAATAGCCTCCAAAGAAGGTCTGATGCTGGAGAACTTCAAGGCTATGACATGCTTCATAATCAAATGCCCTCTCTCCATATCCATAGATGGGAAAGAGGTAGGAGGATTACCTTCTCGTCGAAAGCCAATGTGATCGGTTGGCTGCATATCATGATCGTTAGCTTTGACCTCACCAAGAACTTGCGCAAAAGTAAGGGGAGGGGTTGCTTTGCCCCCTTCTAGACCCCCTCCCAAGTTTGGAGCAGAAGGAACACTGGCCATGTTCGGTGAATCGTGAGGAAAAAAGAGCAAGAAAACCTTGGATCAATGGCAGGGATTAAGAGATCCAAGAGCAACATGCCAATGGAAGCATGGATCGCTTAAAAATGAAATCGCCTCGACACGCCAATTTAGTTTCATTTATATTTTCGAAGGGTTTGTAGAAATGCTTATAGATGGTAGATAACAACTGGGGGATGCATGTGTAAATTCTTTTTCCTCAATTATCGTTGGATCTAGTATTGCTGCCCACCATGCATTTATTTGGGGTGGGGATCCAATAGCTTGGTGAGCTGAGTAGCATTTGACAGTATAGGCATTTGCAGCAGCACCATAAGAGAGAAGACTTTAAGCTGCTTGTTCATACCGTCAAGGATATCTAGATCTTCTGTCAAAGCCATGATCATAGGGAAGTTTGTCTTCGTAGGTCAGATCTATTGGGGGCCTTCTTCCATTGATGGCAGCCCTGATGTCATAAGTTATCTCTTCTTCATTTTCTGAACAACTTGAATTATCATTGCTAATCCATCCGCATCCATGGGTCACGTTGAAAAAGTATTCTCTTTTGATTCTCTTTGATGGGACAGAGGTTTTGCTGGTTCAGTGACTATTTAGATTCCTTCTATCACAATACTCCTTTCAGAGAAAGTAGGTGGCTGGAGCATAGGGATCCGAGAAGAGACCGCCTTTCAGAGTGACTGGGGTACTGGTACTGGTACTGCGACATGCTCCTTCCCCTTTCCAGCCCTTGCAGGAGAAGCCTATGGAGTAAGGGAGTGTCTGACAACTGTCAGGATTTCTTTAATTTTGTTCACCACAGCTTGTAAATTACTCACCTCTTCGCAGAGGTCAGGTCCTACTTTCTTTACTATCAGGCAAGGGCCATCAGAGCTTTATTTGTCCAATTGAGCTGCTGGTAAATGTAGCCGGCCCCTTAGTATAGGAGCTGCCGTGACTCCTTATCGCATATCGAGAGGGTGGAAACACTGAGTATCTCAATGGTTTTCCATCTTGAGATATCTGCTCCACTCATTTCGTTTACAAGGGAGCTACTGTTGGTAAAGTGCTATGGTGTAACAATCCCTCTTTGCTGGATTTGATTTTTCTTCAGTCAACTGAGAGAGTCTGTTGAAGATCCTCTGGCCTTAAGCATCAATTTGTGGCGATGAGTAACCTAAACTAAATAGCCTTACACATCGATTTTGCACTGGCAAACATTTTAGATAACTTAGTGTGCAGAGGGTTCAAAATGACGATAGACGCAGTCTCTGCTATAGCCAACAGGAGTTGCTAGAGCATATATTCTTTCCTTGTCCCTTCTTGATAAGATTTATGGTACAAGATAATGGCAGAATGTGGAGTTCCTCTGCCTCTTGCCACTAACTTGGAAGCATGGAGGGAGCAATTGGCTGTTAGAAACTTCTTTGACATGTGGAATTGGTTGTGTGATAGAATCCTTCTTGCAGTCATAGTGGAAATTTGGAAAGATCGCAATCCTGCTAAATTTTGAAGGGAGACACTGAGATGTAAACAACCTAAGAACATAAGTAGCCGTGTCATTTTGAGGGTTCACTTGGGAGTTCTGAAAAACTCTTAATTCAGTTCATACATGTGTGATTGAGCAACACTTTTCGGAGAATAGTTATTGTATGGTTCAGTAATAAAAATAATGAAAAAGAAATGACACTTATTTCATTATTTTTATTAAATGGGAGTTTTGTAGGTTTACCCAAAGCACAACACTTACAAAAGGAATACATAAGTCGAAGTCGGAACTTAACATTTTATTGGTTACTAAAAACGATAAAACTTTGGATGACGGATGACCTAGCCTATTTTGCCAAACTTGCGAAGATATGGCTATAAGAGCTTGAGGTGAAGGAGAAAAAATAAAGACTATCTTTACTTTGCTTTGAAAGGGGAGACACAGAATGTGGTGTGTAGTCCCAGTGTTAGGATACCATGATACCGATTTGGACCAGCAGGAGAAGGGATCTATAACCCTACAAATACTGTGTTAATAAAGTCTGGAGTGGAAGCCAGTCTGGACAGGCTAAAAACAAATGGTTGCAAAGCTAACACCAAGGAGGGCGAGCCCGAAAGACACCTATTGTAGCCACGGTTCCAACTACCTATGTTATTCCAATTACTAATGTTGTTCCAATTACCATTATCGTTCCAAGACCATTATTGTCCTCATATCCACACTCTTTCTTCTTGACAATACCTCTCAGGCCTCGTTTACAACAAAACGTAACTACCACGATGTACCAAAACTAAATGAACCCTAAATTTTGTAAAAGGTAAAATTGTATGAAATTATACTTTTTTTAATATTAAAATTAGACCCATTTTATTTATTTATTTATTAATGAATGCCCGAAAGCTACATCATTCACCTATAGGGTTAACCAAACAATGTCTGAAGGCTACATCATTGTTGCCACTTAGTATCATCATCGCCTCCATCTCGCATGAAGACTTGCTTTTGCTCCAGTCCATTGCCTCCACCTTGCATAAAGACTTGCTTTCACTCCTCTCAAGTCCTGTCCATCTAAACAACTACATTCAATACCTAAAAGTTTATTAATGGCGGAGCACATGTGCTCCTAACCAAGCGAAAACTTACAAAATCCTAGCTGATGAGTCTCGAACCCGCGACCTCTCACAAGGAGTGGATGTCCAACCTCTACTTTTATTACACAATGGCTGCCTTATTAAGGCTTCAAAACAATGCTATCCCAATTTGCATACAATGATTCAAAATACACCCCTTTAAGGAAGGGAAGATGACATACCCAACCTCAAGGGTAATCAACTTCTCCAATACAGTTACTTCTACCTCCGTCCCCTTGTTACAAAAGATTATTGTTACAAACGATTCTATTTTTTTGTTCTTTTCAAACTTTTTAGTATAGAGTTGAAGGAAACACATTCGACAAAACCTTCCATTTCACAGATGAATGCTTAGGGGTCTTCCAACCTCTTGAGAGATCCTTCTCAAAGCGGCCATCACCCAAACACACCAAAACTGCCCTGAAATTAAGAAGTATTTTATATTAACAAACATGTGGAAAACAATATATATTTTCACAAGCTGCTTTGAGAAACATGCTCCTGCATTTGAACTTCTTCACCTTCACCTGCAAGTAGAAATGCTACATCCTAGGGATTAAGGTTTTGCGAGTTGTCTATTACTCTTCCCAGAACCCAAGGCAGAAGTAATGTTAGGACCTGCATCCTTGAGCTTCCTTTGCACTTTTCCTCATTCCCTGATTTGTATTGTTCAGAAGGAAAGTATACCAACTATATCACCTTTAGTTTTTCAGTTACATCTTCCTGTTTAGTCTTCTCTAAATCTGAGTGTGTTGTCTGAGAACTGATTTTATTGCAGCTGCAAGGAATACGGCCGCTTGCTTCCCTGTCCACCTCAAAATGGACCACCACGAGTGGAGCACCTGGTTGTCTCAGAAAGTGGACCTGTTCTTGACTATATTAGTAAAGCTTTGGATCTTCCTTCTATGTGAGCTATCAATCTTCCTTTGAGAGAATACTCAACATTGTTAAAATTCGTATATTATATGCAATCATTCAGGAGTGATGAATATATTTGTATTTTTTATTAACGAAGATATGTTGCGGATCTTATCCAATTCGGGGCTGTGTATTATGCATTGGTGTGCCCAGAGCCTCCTCCTACAGCTACTCCCGAGCATATTCAAATTTTTAAAGAAGTCACTGCACCATCAGTTTTGAAGAAAAGAATGTCAATTAAAGGAAAGACTGTACGAGAAGCTCAAAAGACCTTCCGTATATCCCATATACACGAGTTTGTTGAGGCTGGAACTTACTTACGTGTTCATGTACACCCAAAACGCTTCCCAAGGTATTTCCAACACTTAGATTGTGAGTCATGTGAGTGTCTGCATCTTAATTCCTTCTGTCATAAACTGATCTGTGATGTTGGTTATTCTATGATATGTTCGGCAGTTGTTTATCTCAACAGTTTGTATCAGGTGCTATGAAATTGATTGGAAATCAAGAGTTATAGCTGTGACTGAATCTTATGTGGTTCTGGACAAACCGGCTGGTACATCGGTGCGTAGAACCCTTTCTTCCACTAGCTACTGCTAGATAAACTTTTCAGGGTTTACTTTTGAATGCTACTACTATATTTTTGGAGTAAATTGATAAGGTGGTCATGTGGAGTACAATGTACAATCAGATAGTACAACATTAAGCATCACAATCATACTTCTTATTGGATGAATAGCCAAAGCCCACGCCTTCATGGGATTGGTTCAATAGGAATAAGTTGATGGTAGAGTGAGTAGTTTCAAAATGGCATTAGAGCTGACAATGCCTTGTTCTAGAAGTGGGGACTTCTCAGGAGCCGATGTAGGATATTTTTGCCAGTGAGGGCCAAACTGTTGCTAAAGATTTGGGAGAAGAAACTGAGTCGGATGACAACAGGTCGGATTCGTTATATGCATCTCCCATGCCAAACCCATTAAACAATATTTTGGATGTGATAAAATTAATATTGTAGTTCTTAGAAAAATTTCATTTTTCATTCAATAATTAATTGACAGAATATCTATTTATATTCCAATAGGAAAAGATTTAATATAGTCCACAAAATGTGGGGTTGTGGTGAGTGGGTCCTACTTAAAAATTTAAAAACATAAATTAACAATAATATTTCTCCACTGTGGTCTCCATCAATGGGGACAACAAGCTATATTTTAAAGGGCGATTTACCTTTCGGCCCCATTAGTTTAGGCCTATCCCACTTTCATCCACAAAGTTCACCATAATCTGGTCTAGCATCTGTGATAGTATAGTCAATCTACACACAGTTGCTCATCCCAAATCACCGTGTTCTCTGCAACCAGGCAGAAAGAATCAATTGACCATCTTCGTCCTCTTTGTTGCGTGGTGTCAGAACTGTGGTCTTTATTTCTCTCTGAATTCCATCTTCAGGCCCCTTAGGGTCCTTGTTTCCCAGTTTGGGTAGAGAGTATGTAAGCTGCCACTCGTAATTTGCTAGGCTTATTTTTGGCAAATGGGCTTGGGATAGACTAATCCATACCTTAGTTGGGGTGATCCGAAGAGAAAGGAGCAGTAGAACTTTTCAAGAATGTGTAGAAATCAGGTCAGCAGCTGTGGAAGATACAAAAGTCACTCTATGGTTATGGGCCTCTAATTGGATAGATTTAGAGATATTAACTTTGTTCTGTATGTATAGATATTAGGGAGGGGGCCAATGGTTTTATCTGTGCTGCCTCTCAAATCTTTATACACCTCATCATTAAAACTGTTTTCTCTATAAAGAAAGAAAGGAAAAAAAATTCCATACAGTCAATGTCGTGGACTAAGCTCTGTTGTCACCTATCTTCTTCTACATAATGCCAAGAGTACCCTTGCATGTGCAAGGCACATGAAACTGATTCCGTCATAAAACCTTAACAGTCGAATCCACGTGTTGCAATCTTTGCTCTTCAATCCAAGGACCCATGGTTTCTCAGAAGTAATGGTTGCATCAATTCAACTATAAAGTCGCAAAGATGACAAAGTTTTCAACCTAGCAAATCCAGATTCAACTACTCTAAAATGGCTGGTGAATCGTCCTCATCAACTTCTCCTGCACTGGTAAGTACTTCATTTATTTTGAATTCACTGTTTTCATGTAATCTTCACCTAATTCAATGTTGTGTTGAAGAGGATGGGGCCAAATGGTAACACATGTAAAATAGTGGGGTGTAAATAATAAAACATTGGACCATTGGGGTAAGTGGGAATAGAATGCTATAACCTGGTTTGTTTGGGTAATAGCAGGGAATGAGTCCATTGTATGACGGCCGCTTCCCAATTCACTATGCATGGCTGTGCAGTGAGTTTCAACTCCTACATTCCTTGGTGGGAAGATCTTGTAAAATTCACATCGATGAATGTTCTTGAAGAAGACAAAAGACCATAACTTTAAAAAACAAGAAAGTAAAAATTCCAGCTCATCTTTTGTACGGAGGTTTTTTTTTTTTTTTTTTTACCCGTTTTCTTCTCAAGTGAAGGTCGACAAACCCTACCAATGGCTAACGGGCATGTTCTCTTTTTTCACAAGTTCTTCCTACGTTCTATAGAGAATAGACCAACAATGGCCATTGCAATTTGTGCCAAACCCAACTATAACTTTTGGGGGTATCAACATTGAATAAATCCTAGCCAAAAGGTTCCTTTAGATTAAAGCGTTGTGGCCGTTAACGTGTACGGTGATCTTTTTTAGGAGTTTCAAATAGGGGTGGGCACGGGACGGGATGGGATGGGACGAGATATACTCATCCCTATCCCATCCCGTTCATACAGGATCGGGACGGGACAGGACGAGACGGGATCAGCGTGCTGCCTGTGACTGCTGCGAAGATTATCATCATATAAGAGCGTGAAAAATAACTTTCTTATAATTAGATATAGATGTGACATGCAAATATAAGGGTAGTCACTAAATTCCCTAACAATGAAGTCGAGTGGGCTGACTTTTAGAAAATGACATGATAAATGGGACCCACTAAGAGTATTTGGCGGGATTGAAAATCTTCATCCCATCCCATCCCATTCTAGATCGGGACGGGACGGGATCGGGATGAAATTATTCAATCCCATTAAGACCCGAAAAAATCGGGACGGGACGGGATCGGGATTGCGGGATGGGATGCCCACCCCTAGTTTCAAACATCTTCAACTTGCAAGGGTCTGGGCATTACAGAGCTCGATCCAGGCACTGACTTCACGGTCATGGGTTAGACCGAATTATGGTAAGAGTTCGATCCGCATCATTGACTTTAGGGTCATAGATGTTAGACCGGATTATGGGAACCTTTTGGATCAAAATGGAATGTACCTAAATTAATGGGGGCCAAAAGGTAAATTCACCATATTTTTAACTACTTCACACCTCGTACAAATACAACACTGAAGTCAGTATAACAAAGGTCAAATTTATGAAATATCAGCCCCCTCCCTTCGCCCTCGATATCTGCCTCTGGGATGCTGCAGTGTTGCCTAACTGAGTTTGGCTGATAGTTGTATTTAGTAATTTTGCCCCCATATTGGTTAGAAACTTAGAACCCCATCCAAGAGTGAAGATTAATTAGCTGCAAGCACATTCAACTTTGCACTGAAAGGTAGAATGCCAAGAGTCCTCAAGTGGGAAGTATTATTGGTAGACTGGATTGCTACTGCAAGTCCAGTGGCATTCCTGTGGAAGGGACATTGTGTGGGCAGTAGAGATGTTGCTTTGATATCTCAATCAATGGTCATTACAAAAAGGGAAAAAAAGGAAAGTGTCACAAGGAATGATAAAATGGGAGAAGAAAGAGGGCTCATACCGAGTACTTGGTTGGGAAGATGAAAAGATAACACACGACCTTTTTGCCACAGTATAGAGTTCTTTAAAGAGTGGCTCGTCTTGTTTGTCAACTGCTAATTTCAACGATAGTCATGTTCATTACACAGTGGAAGGACATCATCTGATTTATTATGTGAGGCGACAATATGAATGTTAAAGAGCATCTGTGCCTTATTGGTCTGTTTGTGCCTATTGTATAAAGCTGTTACTTACTACTGTAAGATTCGTAAATTCATTGAGAAGCAGAAAATACTAGTTCAGGCTGTGAATAAAGTTTTGGTCAACTTTCTAGGTTGTCTGTAAATGTTGTTTTCTTTCTATTGTTATGTTATTCCTAGAATATACTGATCTGTCACAGTGTCTACAATAACTCTTGATAGGTGGGAGGCACAGCAGACAATATTGAAGAGAGTTGTGCAACTTTTGCTACTCGAGCTTTGGGCTTAGAAACTCCATTGAAGACCACCCATCAGATTGATAATTGCTCTGAAGGCTGGTACTGCTTCTAAAACGAATTAAATTACGATTAGAAGTATACACAAAAGGTAATTGGTTTATATAATATTCTTGCAGTGTTGTCTTTGCTAGGACTAAGGAGTATTGCTCAGTTTTTCATGGGAAGATCAGGGTAATTACAATTTTTTTCCTTTCAGACCAAACATGCAAAGTGTTATTTTTTCCTCAATCATGTTTGTTTGTATTTCAAAGTTAAATGGTTACAGATTTGATTTTTGTAACCAGGAGAAAAGAGTTAAAAAACTTTATCGTGCACTAGCTGCTGCTCCTGTTCCACTTGGAATGATTTCCCATTACATGCGGCCAGTGAATGTTGCTCCGAGACTTGTTTCAAAAGGTATTTTTTTATTATTAAGAGGTGGTTTCATTATGTGCATCATAAGATAACATTGTCATCAGTGATAAGGTTTTCACGTGTTTATTGAAACTGAGTCAGACCAAAATGGACAGGGATTAAGGTCGTGAGAGTATAATTGATTGGGCTAGCATTATCCATTTATCTAGCCCTACGCTTTTTAATAAAGATTTCATGATGATGATGTCATTGTTGCAATGCGATCTATAGATTCTTGCAAATTTAGTCTTGAAGGCACTCATTCCTATTGGGACTTTACATTCACGAGTATATACTGATAGTTGATGAAGATGATATGCGAACCGTGCAGTGACGAGCCAGAATTTTTGTTGAAAGAGGGGGGGGGGGGGAGTGATGAGTACGGGTGGGCATGAATTCCCGTACCGATCTGGTCCGACCCGGACTGTAATGGACCTGTCCTGGTTCCAACCGGGTCCAATCGGTTCATAATGATTTTTTATGGTCCCGAGCTGGTTTGAATCGAGACGGGACACAGTTTCCATGATTTTAGTCCTGTCCCGATTACTGTAGCAATGTTATAAATTCAAGCCCAATTCAATACCATCTTCTTTAACATGTAGTTATTATTTAATGTACTTTCTTCTCTCTCTTTTTCCATAACACAAAAAAATGAAACAAATCATTGTCCCCTCTGTAGGCAACTCTCTCTCACATTTAATACCACCAACCATCTTTTCCCCATTTCAACTACTCTCTCATTTAATACCACCAACCATCATTTTCCCATTTCAACTACCCATTACTGAGTTTTAAGTATTTTTATTTAATTTGTTTCTTTTCCTCCCCCACCTTTTACTTTGTTTCTTTTCCTCCCCACCTTTTACTTTGTTTCATGTACTTTCCAGTGAAGATCAAGGACGAGAAGAAGAAGAAGAACAACTCTTTACTGAGTTGACTCATTTTTACTGCAACATTATTTCTTTTGTATAGTTCTTGGAATGAATCGGCTTCTCCACCGAAGAGGAGTTCTCCCCGGGAAGAGGAGAGGCCGATCTGTGGCGGAATTCGGAGATTCTTGGGGGGATCAGTTGACAGAAGGAAGGCCGATCCGAGGACGGAGGAGGTGGCGGAGCGATCTTTCCCAGTGGCGGAGGCGTTTGCTTGAGTGAGGGTTTGACGTCGCTAAAATGTAAAGAGAATGACGAAGGCTTAGGTTCCTTTTTGTCGTCGTCTCCTCCGTCTGGTGGAGGTGAAGAAGAGAAGTGGCAAGTAAGCTCTGGTTTTCATAGATAAAAAAAAATTTGAACCGGGAAGGCGTGGTCATGACCCGGACCATTCCGGTTTAAAATTGTTTGGGACCAACCGGGTCAGCCAAATTTTTTTGCTTTCCCGACCCGTAACAGTCCCGTTTCATTGTATCAGGGCCAGGATAGGCCCCCAATTTCGGGCCATGCCCACCCCTAATGATGAATCATAGATAATATAATACTTAATTACTTTAACAAAAAGAATTAATTCGAACAATACATAAACAACTATACAAACACTAACTGCTAAACAAAACTCCATTTAATCTAAGGGGAAGGCAATAAATCCAACATGCTACTTTGTAGGAGCACAAAAGATAAATATAAAGTTAAGGGTCAACTTTGTAGGATAAAGGGTGTGTGGACCACCAAGGAGAAAGATCCACCAAGGAGAAAGCTCCCCCTACTTTAACAGAGTGCGATTTACCACCTATCATAAAAGGCTAATTAGAGGTTACCCCATCATTAATCACTATTGCAGTCTCCCCCAGGACTAGCAATCAACATGCATTGACTGTCAAAAGGTTCACGTTGATTACCAAAACTCACTTCAAACAATAACCCATAATGAACCTCGAGATACAAACATGTATCTTGAGAAAAAAAAATTAATGCATCAAAATTTTCATGTATCTCCAAAAAAATCATATGAATAAAATACAAAACTAGACCTCAAGCTACGAATTCATTTTGAGAAAATACATTTTTTTTTTAAAAATCTTCTTTCTCAAAGCAGGCAAGAAAGATTGAAGTTGCTGGTGGCTGATGGAAAATTGGCAATGGTGGGAAAAGAACTAAAATCAAGCAAAGAGGGAGGAAGAGGAAGAGAGTAGGAGGTGGGGCGGTTGCCGATATTGCAGTAAACAGATAAAGGGTGCAGAAGAGAGGAAAAGGCAGAGCAGAATCGTCGGCGTTGCAGATAACAAAGAGAGAGGAAGGGGTGGAGATTATCTAACTAAAATATAAGTTGTGACTATTCAAGACCTGTCAAAATTGGCATCATGTTGATGGTAAAAAGGGGAAGAAAGATTGTTCAACTTGTAAACTACCTGGCACTATGCTTATTGTATTTGCAGTTTGATTAAGATTTATTTTCACGTTAAATATGCACATTTCAAGTTTTTAAGAATATCATAAAATAGAAGTTGAGATGTTGGATTTTGTGCTCCTTGATAGGTTCTATATGTCATTTTATCCATAAAATTTGGGATGTCAAAAAATTTCTGCATGTTACAGATTTTCATGAAGGATGGAGCTCTTGCCAGCTTGAAGTTTTGGAATGTAAGGAGGTTCCCTGGCCAAATGCCTTAATTGAAGAGAAGTACGGTGTTGATGACTGTGGTTGGCCATCAAAGAATGTTGCATATGAATGCAAAATCAACCTCTTAACAGGTCGCACTCACCAGGTACAATTTTTTTTTTCAATGTTATTTATTTATTTATCTTATATAAATTAATAAACACAATCTTCATTAAAAACTCAGAAGGGATGAGGCATGTCCTTGCCAGTGAGAGTTTCTCAAGGATTACAAAGAGAATAGTAAATTAAAAACAAACTGAAAACAGAAAGACAAACAAGGTCTGAACCCATCTACCACTATCCCAGTATGATTAGCAGTGCAAGATGTGCTCCCATCTGAATCTCGATTCTCTCCCAGAATCCTCTTTTGCAGATTTCCAACGCGATCCCCCACATCCACACCCGTACTTTGACATTTAAGTCGAGGTTCATAACCTCTGAAAACTCTGGCGTTTCTCTTTCCCCATGTGGCAGCGATTGTGGCGACAAGAGTCTGTCCCCCAGCCAAGTCTCTCTAGCTGAGTACTTTCTGTTATAATTTATACAAGCGCTGCACCCAATTTCCCATGGAAAATCCCATCGGGAACAATCCTCCAGAATCAGCTGTAATAACGTTCCATACACAAACAGAGTAGACACAGTGAAAGAGAAGGCGGTTTACAGAGTCCTGATGATTTACACACAGACTGCAATGATTTAGGATATCTTTTAGCAAGGTTATCATTGTGAGAATTTGCCCTTGAGCAATTGCCCATGAAGGAAAATTGACACATGGAGGAGTTTGTTTCAACCATAGAGCCTGGTGCTACGAATGAAATTGATGTGTGGGACTCTTGTCATTCCACCACTTGAGAAGAGAGAGTCCATAATTGTTAACGACTGAATAGCTATTTTTATCCTGCCAGCACCACTCATCTTCTCCTTCCCTAACAATCTGATATTATGAAGCAAGTCGATGAGGGCTGAATGCATTGGGTTTCACAATCACTGAAGGCCCTGCGAGATGCAAGGTCCCACACACTCCATGCTCAGAGATTGGTCTGAGTTGCTCTATACTACCCTGTTGCCACCTCGAATGGGCATAAAGATCAGGAAAATAAGATTTGAGAGGGGTTTGAGTAAGCCATTTATCTTATCAGAATTTAAACTCTGATATAGATTTGCAAATTTCAACTTTAGGTTCACGATAGGCCTTTATAGAGCACAGCAGAGAGGGTGGCGACATCATCGGTGAATGATGTCTCGACGCCATTGGAATCCTCTTCATACTTATATCTAATGATCTGCTGCCAAAGAGATTGATGCTCGTTGCTGAACCTCCACAGCCATTTCGACAACAGGCACTTGGTTGAAATATTTGTCTGAGAATAACCAGTCCCCCTTTTCTCTTTGGTTTGCAAACCATGCGCCAATCATCATGGTGGTACTTAGCACTAGGGGTGGGCACGGGACGGGATGGGACGAGATATACCCATCCCTATCCCATCCCGTTCATACGGGATCGGGACGGGACGGGATGGGAAAAACTCCATCCCGACCTCGTCCCATCCCAAACGGGTTCGGGACGGGATCAGCGTGCCAATCTTCTTCACTTGCAAGCCCCAGTTTGCAAGCACCCATGAGTATAAGAGAGAACGTTGTAGTATGACACTGAATGGTTACTGGATTGAAAGGATTAGTGCACCATTCTGGGCAGCACAACAACCTTTCTTTGGCAATAAAAAAAATAACTATTTAATTGCTTCCAAAAACAAAATTGACATTAAGCACTGAGCAAATATGAATGTGAGGAAGAATAACAAATTCATCGAACATTGATAATTGAGGAAAGATTGAGAGACTCACCATCTAAAAGTGAGTCACAGACCTCGTCTCTTGTCACATTGTTCAGTCCCAAACTATGCCACTTCACAAACTGGTACTTGTTCAGTCCCAAACTAATGCAGAACTATGCCACTTCACAAACTGGTACTTGTTCAGTCCCAAACTAATGCAGAAGCCTCTAGTTTCCTTAAACTATCCCAAACTATGCCACTTCACAAACTGGTACTTGTATTTGTCCTCCATGTTATTCTACTTTTAAAAATTCTGATTGAGAGAGATTACATTGGAAAAGTAACTTCTAAGTTCTAACTAGTGTAGGTCACCGTGGTTTCAAGAAATATATACCCTTTCTACATCACTAATCTCACCCATTCCCTCGAGAACAAGCTCCAAACTGAGTTACAAGTTCGGCTCATAGCCCACAAGAATAAAACAAGTAATGCTTAGGACACCATATAACTCTACAAGTACTGCTTAGGAAACCAAAAAAGAGAACCTCATAAACATGGTCAATGAGAGCCCTTCCTCCCTCTAAAGTGAATGCTTGACAGGACTAGAAATAGAACATTAGACACACATTTCCTTATCATGCAACAAGGATGTAATCCAGGAAAGTTCCAATTTCACATTAATTCACAATTCTAAAATAAATAATTAAATAAAAATATTAATAATTAATATTAATAAATTAGTTCGGGACGGGACGGGATTGGCGGGATTGAAAATCTTCATCCCATCCCATCCCATCCCATTCTAGATCGGGACGGGACGGGATTGGGATGAAATTATTCAATCCCATTAAGACCCGGAAAAATCGGGACGGGACGGGATCGGGACGGGAATGGGATCGCGGGATGGGATGCCCACCCCTACTTAGCACCCAGCGAGGTGCCCGAAGGAAATTCCTGCAAATTCTATTGGACTAGTAGTGGAAGATGGGACAGTAGTTGCAAACATCATGAATACAAGGATACTAGCCAATGAGTATTTGATCACAGTTACCCATCCTGGCTTTGAGATGTGCTTGCGCTCTATGTTTTAGGCTTGTGGAGCGCAGCATGGCACTAAGGAGGTCTCTTAGCACCTCCTAAGCCTTGGACGTATTGGCAACGCCCTAGGAGCGCCTAGGATAACAAAATTTTTGCCGGAGAAAATTCTCATTTCTCATATTTATAGTGTTCATAGTTATCAAAACATTTCTCGTATCTATCTCGGAAACCCAAATTTAAGTTACATATTTCGTATCATAACGTATATCATAATATGGATATTTTTTTAATATATATCCTATATGTATATTTAAGCATATAAACGACACAAATATGACATTTAAACAAAAATAAGTCCAGAAAAAACACTTTCATTCATGTAATACTTGTAACATATGCAAGTATCAATATCATCCAAAGTGACCAAAACATATATTACCTTAGGCACCCAAAAGGGCCAAAACATGTCCAATGCCCACAATATATAAAAGTGGCGAAATGTTCATTCTAAATACTAAATAGATACTACTAATAATATTCTAATAATCATTAGCAGCCAAATATTGCATAAGTTATCCCCACGAGGAAGCATTTTTTAAGTCTACAATAGTGGATAGGAAATTAGAAAAAGTTTGCAAAAAAAAAACGAAAAAGTAATACGAAGTTTCCTACAAGAGCCATGGAGACAAATCACGATTCCGAGTTGTGAGGATTGAGATATAAGGATTTTAGTGATATCTCTACATGAGAGTATTTTTTGGTTTTCTCTCAAAAGCTCTCTTGGAGAAGATGAAATGATGTTTTGTAAAGCTAAAGGGTCAAAATTGGAAAAAGCAGAAAAAAATTTATTTCAAAAAATGGGTCTCGGCCGGTACGGCACATGTGGTGTATCGGCCGATACATCTGGTAAATTGTTATATACCAGTCTGTACACCCTATTATATGCGAAAGCGATATTTGGGTCCGGTGTGTACCGGTTGGTAACTGGTACAGTATATATTTACATTATCTCAATTATATTATTATTATTATTGTTGTTGTTGTTATTATTATTATTATTTTGTGTGTGTGTTTTCCTGATTCATTTTGGTGGCTCCTTCATTACAAAACATCAACACAACAACAACAATAGGTGAGAAAGAAGTCATCAAACATAAGTAAAACAAATAATGCATGCCATAGCCACCAAGTAAATACATAATTAATGTCTCATCTCAATCTCACCTATCCAAAACCCAAAATAACAATTCTATCGGCAAGTGTTTCCCATTCATAAGTCATAAACCAACTACCAACGCAGTAAGTAATAAAACTTAATACAAACCAAGTCATATTCATAACAAGAAGTCATTTAACTAAAACTAGAGGCTAACAAGGCCATTGTCCATAACTCCGTTCCTTGTAAAAATCAAACATCCTTAAAATCTCCTGAACTCATTATTTCATCTCCATTGTCCTACAAATGGCTGAATCCCTTTTCATTAGTGACTTAGTTAGTTATTAAATAAACTATTTAACATTCAATTTTTAATTGTGTTGCACAAGAGTGATATTGGCACCCGAATCACTCCATTGAGGTGAAGTCGCTTAGACTCACTTTGACAAACTGCGTCAGAGTATTGCAGTTCCCTCCTTAGAAAGTGATTGGAATGTTTGTTTTGAGAATCATGCAGGTAAGCGTCAAGCCTACTATAAGAAACAATGGTGGGGATAACGAGTCTCCTTTGCGAACTGCAGGAAGTACAAAAAAAAAAACTCTTGGGATTTGATCCATTGATGTTATTGAAGAATGAAATTGTCTTTAACAGGGTCGAAAATCCAGCTTACCCATTTAATCCAAAAACCCATTTGACAAAACATGAATGCACTGAAGTTCCAAGTTATTGAATCAAATGCTTTCTCGAATCTATGAGCATATTAGCAATCAGAGGGTCGCGAACCCAGTGTTGTTACTTGATGAGGGCAGCTGATAACTGGCAAGACCACTTTGAGCCTTTGTGCGAGGATCTTAGAGAATTTCCTCAATGAAGATCAAACTGATGGGGTGAAATTCCTGAATTCTTATAACACTCCTTGTTTTTTAGGTTTAGGGTCATCAGAGTGGTGTTAAAATGCGAATCTAATTACGACTTATTGCTAAAGTCTTGAATCAGTCTTAGCATAACTTCTCTGATGATGTTCCAGCACTTGGAGAAGAACTTTGTGGGGAAGGCTGTAAGTACCAGGAGCTACATCAGTAGCCAAGCTGGCCAAAGCTACTTCAACCTCTTCTTCACTAAAAAAGAAGGTGAATACCTTCTGCTTTACGAGTGTCTAGAACACGAAAGTCCTTCTAGAGAGGGGCGTCGTGATTCTGGTTCAGAAAAACTTGGAGTGCTATGATATTCTCTCTGATTCAATGAATAATTATTCATCCTAGATCCATAATGCATCAATCTTGTTGACCGTTCTCCTATGGTTTGCCAGCTTGTCGAAGAACTTGATGTTGAGTCTCCTTTTCTTCGTTTGTTTCCTTATGCTTCTAATGGATAAACTCTCTTTTAATCAGCTTATCCAAATACTAAATCATTCTTAGTTGAAAGTTGTTTGTTCCATTCATCATCGGAAAGACTATGACGACTTTCCTCAGTAGCGCTCCGATCATGGCATTGAGATGTGCTTGTGCTCTATGTTTTAGAGCCGTCGACACAGCATGGCACTAAGGAAGTCTCTTAGCACCTCCTAATACTGATGCCTTGGACGTCTTGGCAACGCTCTCGGAGCGCCAAGGATAAAAAAAAACTTTGTCGGAGAAAATTCACATTTATCATATTTGTGGCGTTCATAGTTATCAAAATGTTTCTTGTATCGTATCTTTCAGATTTGTCCTCGCCAATCCCGATAATATCTAACCTACCAAAAAGAGCAGCGGTTAGGCTCAGGACCACCGTTGTGGTGGCCGAAGGCACTCCGATGCTTAAGTCAAATACCGGTGTGAGAAACAGTAAAGACTGAATGTAAAATTGCAGTGTATATACTTGCGTATATGTGTGCGTACCTTTCTTCCTCATTTCACCGACTCTTATAGTGAATTTTCCCTCCCCAACTGTCCCTGCGATCGAGGGCGAGATGGAGGAGATCTCGCATAGGATCTTACCTATGCATGACTGAGTACTTCATCACTTGGCTCTGTTTAGGACCCAATGCTTGATTGGGTTAGAATTGATTTCGTATAAGTGGATCTCGGGCCTGTGACAGCTCTGAGATCCACTGTTCAGGCCTTATTATCCTGGGCTAAACCCTAAGACCTGGTCTTTGAAGCCGGTGTGTCTTAAGCCTGAACGGTAGTCTTGCGCGTGGGTCTGCTTGGGACTACCCTGAAGCCTTTAACGTGTTACGGTTAGCCCATGCCACGTGTATGACTGTAATTGACTGTTTGATTTCTCATCAGCTACTTCCCCGAGTTAATGGGGTTGCGCGCAGTTCCATTGATTCGATGAATGTGGACTGGTGCAGTTTTACTTGGAAGCGTCGCCCCCTTATTCCCCATATAGCATTTTATGCCGACGCGACTGCTGGGTGACTTCTTTCTGGGAACCGTCGTGCCTATAAATAGGCTGGTTCTCATAGGCCTGGCATTGCCATAAACATTGTAGAGCCTGTTCCCCAAATGTGCATTTCTAGAGAATGTGCTTTGACATCTTCAAAGGATGAATGAGGATCTTCGTTGGTTGAGTCTCCGAATGTTCTAACATTTGCAGCGACGAGTCTTAACAAAACCTGCTATTGGATGAAGCCACCTGGTTTGAGTGAGCTTCTAGATGCTCCATGGGATATCCAAATTTCTTCATATTTCGCGTGGAAGTACATACTTTTCCTTAGGAGCCAAGTTTGTCTTCCATTTTCTGTTGCTCCGATGTTGCTTTCCACCATTGTTTTTTAGAGATAACACCAGCAGCCAACTTTGGGTGGTTTTTCATTTTTCCTTCACTTTCAAGTCCCCTTCTGAAGGCAGGCTGGCGGAGCTAAACCTCGACGTGTGTTCTGGCGGATTCTTAATCGCACCTTGCTTTTTACCAAGCTCAGATACTTGTATTGTGTAAACTTTTATAATGTAACAACTTTTCGATGATTAATAAAGTCTACTTTTCTGAATTCGCTTTTTTTGTATGTTCTGAACGAATGTAAATCATGTTGGCTTGTGCGACTAAATCTTCTGGGCTATCAAAAAAGATGAGACAGTTTTAACTTTCAGCAAGGACTAGGCTGACCTATTTCTGAAGGGGACGCATGTGGTCCTGACTCAGCCTGTGTAGTTCCTTTAGCGAAAAAGCCTGTTTTGCAAATGATAGTGAAGTTACTGAAGAGTGATCTTTGTGTAGGCTGGTCGTGTCTTGCGGGCTGCTCGCTTTTTGAGTAGGCGCTGGCTATTGAAGCACCGTTTCTTTGCTCTGTAGAGAGCTTGAGCGATAGTGGAGTAGACCATATGCTGACTCATTGTTTAATTGAGCCTTGGTGGTCAAAGCGTTGCCATGGTCCGTATGGATTGGAACGGTTGAATGCGTTGAGTCGTTTGAGAACTATACTTGTTAGCATGTGTGTCGCCTTAGTTTCTGTGGAGATCTACGCTATATTTGGAGTGGTGAACTGTCCGTGGATTAGACTCGCCCATTCGTGGTTAACTGTCCATGGACTGGGTTCAGCCTGTACTGGAGTTCCTTGACTCTGAGGCAAACTAGATCACTTATACGTCAAGTCGTCATCCTTAAAAGGACTAGGCTTGGCCGCTTGTGCGCCATCGTGGCCCCTGTATTCAGATCAGGTACAATAGGGAACAGTGAGTTGTTTGGAGACTGGACTCACCTGCTTGCGATGGACTGTCCATGGATTGGGTTCGGCCCGCATCGGAGTTAGTTCCCACGCTCCGGTGTATACCGAGGTGGATCACAGGGCTGCACCATTGATCAGATGAAGAGGAAACTCTTTTGAGTGGCTAACCGATTCCCATTGGAGAAGGCGGCTGCGGAGGCACACATCACTTGTGATCAACAACTTTTGATGCTAGTAAGTTGACAACTTGGTTCTTTTGTCACATAGTTTTAGCATTGTACTTTATTGTTCATTCCCGCTCGTTGTTTCGTACTTAGGGGATGACCCACCTAACCCATGCTGGCATGGCGAGTATTGAGGTGGAGTCTTTACGGATACACTTTTTGCCTTGGAGACGAATTTTATCGACCAGGAGGCCCAGTTTGCTGATACCTGTAAGGAGGTGGACTTGTTGACCAAACAGTTGGTCGCTCGGGCCAATTTGGAGACCCAGCTGGCTGAAGCCTGGAAGGTATGACCAACACTTTGGTTGTTCAGGTGTCTTTGGAATCCTAGCTAAAAGGGATCTAAGGGAGTCTGGTTGATGCCCAGGATGCCCGAGCTAAGCTCTTGTTTGAACTGAAGGATGCTCAGGAACGACGGGAGAAAGCGATAGATGAGCAAGCTGCGTTTACTCAGCGCCCATTGAATGTTGAAAAGTCTGCCGCTGACTCTCAAAGTACGCTAGTCACTGAGCGCGCTGAGGTAGTTCGCCTAAGGGGGCTTCAAGAGGCTCTTTAGGCACAAATTTCTGAGCTTACTCAAGAGCGTGCTCCTCGTGAGGAGGTAGCTCGAAAACTGGTGGTCTGTGAAGATAGCCTAGCCAAAGCAGTTGGGCTGCTGAATAGCTCTAAGGAAGAATGGGAAACCAGGGAGAATGAGCATTGCGAGATTGCTGATAAAGCTCAGGCCCGTGATGTTGCTGATGGAAGGCAAGAGGTGATAGATTATATCCAGGAGCTCCACAGAGATTGGAATCTCTTTATTTACCGGCCTTATGCTCGGTTTGAGGTTGCTTATGACTCTTCTTCTGGCGCGTGAGGTGGTCCTGAAACCAGTTCAGGTGTCATAGAGACGATTGCCCTTCCTGTTGTCCCAGAGCCTGCTTCGGACTTTGCTGCCCATAAAGCAGCTTCCAACTTTGTTCCCGCTGAATCAGCGGCCTTTGTAAAGAAAAAATTATCAATGAGAAAATTTCCATTTCTTAGTTTCTGTGCATGTACTGTCGTACTTGCCATTTTCAATTCTTGTTTAGATTGAGCTTAGTAGAGAATGAGTAGGCGGGTAGGTAGGTATATTTACCCCCACTTGAAGTAGGGTTTTAGTTTGGACTGAAGCCCTTTCCTTGCTTGTCTAAGCATATTCAGTCAATAGTAGTAATCTGCTATGAAAGTCAAGTTGTAGGATAGTCACCTTTGTGTGGGTTGTGCTCCCCTGGTGACATGATTATTGTTTATCTTAGTAGTTGATTCTGCATAGGAGCTGTCCTTGTTTCAAAGGCTGCACTTCCTCGCTGGTTTCTGACCTTCGTAGAAATTAGGTTGCCTGGTAAACCATCTCTTTTTAGACTGAGTATCGTATACCAGTAGTCTTGTTTGTCCTGAGGAGGAACTTGAACTTCAGTGGGGTTGCCTCTGCCCTTTTTTTTGAGCTCCATAATAGGCTCCACTCCTGGGTAGAAGTTAGGCTGTTAAGGAGTTACTTTCGCCTGAACGGGCTACTCTCTGTATTTATCTGGCTCAAACCTTGAGAAGTCTCGAGCTAAGGAGTAGTCTTGGCCCATCAGGGCTAGTCATATTTTGACCACAATCTTGAACATGAGTTGGGTTGCGGAGGGATCTTTATTGCCTGAATCTCATAAGATGCCTTAGCCCTGAACATGATCTGAGCTGTTGAAGAACCATTTTCGCCCTAATGGGCTAGGCTCTTGTATTTCTCAGGCTCAATTTCGAGGGGACCTGAGCTGGAAAGTCCTTCACATCTATGTAGGCTTTATAATATACTTCAATCCTGAATAACAGTTGAGCTGCTGAGAACCATCTTCCCCTGGACGGGCTAGGCTCTTGTGTTCCTCAGTTCTAGTCCTTGAGAGGACCTGGGCTGGGATAAGTCGTCAGGCCTATACATCCTTTATAAAATATTGAACAGGAGTTGAATTGTCGATGAACCATTCCTACTGAACGGCTAGGCTCATGTAGTTCTCTGGCTTACTCTGAAGGGGACTTGCTCTGGGAAAAGTCTTCTAGGCATGTCTAGGCTAGAATTCATATTATACCTTACTCTTGAATAGGAGTTGCGTTGTTGAGGTACCATCATTGCCCGAACAGGCTTGGTCCTTGTGTGTCACTGGCTCACTCCTGAGTAGGACCTACGTTGGGAAGGAGTCTGTTGCGCATGTAGAGGCTAGACTTGATAATAACTTCAATCCTGAATAAGAGTCGAGTTGTTGAGGGACCATCCCTGCCCGAACGGGCTAGATACTCGTGTTCCACTGGCTCGGTCATGAACCTGACCTGGGTTGGGAAGGAGTCTGTTACGCCTATAAAGGCTAGACTTGATAATAACCTCAATCCTGAACATGAATTGAGTAGTTGATGGACCATCCTTGCCCGAACGGTCTAGGCCCTCGTGTTCCACTGTCTCTGTCCTGAACAAGACCTGCGCTGGGAAGGAGTCATTTACATATGTAAAGGCTAGACTTGATAATAACCTCAATCCTGAACTGGAGTTGAGTTTTTGAGGGACCATCCCTGCTCGAACAGGCTAGGTCCTCATGTTCCACTGCTTGGTCCTCAATAGGTGCTGCGCTGGGAAGGCGTATGTTACATTTGTAAAGACTAGAATTGATAATAACCTCAATCATGAACAAAAGTTGAGGGACCATGCCTTCCCGAACAAGCTAGGCCCTCATGTTTCACTGGCTCGATCCTGAACAGGATCTGCAATGGATAGGAGTCTATTACGCTTGTAAAGGCTGGATTCTATTTGAGTGATGAGCAGTCCATGGACTGGGCTTGATCCGATGTATTGTAGTTTGGCTCCTTGGCGGACTAGGTCACTTGTACGGTGAGCGATTGTTGCCTTCAGTGAGGCTAGGCTCTGTTGTTTGTGCCCCATTTCGGTCCTCGTAGTCAGATCAGGTCAAGAGTGGTGAGTCTTCCGTGGACTGGACTCACCCACTTGCCGGGAATTGTCCATGAACTGGGTTCGTTCGTTTGCGGTGGACTGTCTGTGGACTTGGTCTGGTCCGCATGTGCGCCATCGTGTTCCTAAGGTTGGACTAGGCTATCTTAGGAACGGTGAGTTCCGTGGACTGAACTCGCCCGTTTGCAGTGAATTATCCATGGACTGGGTTCAGGCGCTTGCGGTGGAATGTCCGTGGACTTTGGCTCCTAAGGCGGACTAGGCCACTTATGCGGCAAGCTGTCGTCGTCCTGAAAAGGACTAGGCTTGACCATTTGTGTGCCATTTTAGTTCCCGTGTTAGGATCTGGCTTTGTTCAGTGAGCTTTCCGGGGATTGGGCTCAAATTGTCGTATCATACCTCAGATCCTTGGGCGGACTAGGTCACTTATGCTTTGAGTCGTTGCTGCCTTCAGTGAGGCTAGGCTTGATTTCTCGTGCACCATTTTTGCCCCCCGTATAAGGGTCGGGTCTTCCCTGTAGGAGTTAAGCGTGGAGTAAAATCGTTTTTAAAGAGATTACCTCTATTGATTTGCTTCAAAAAGTGCTACGTGCCACCCTCACTTCTCCTTACCGGTCCATCTTACCGTGAGGGCTAAGGGTGGCACGAGACGAGATGGACCTAATTCTTATCCCATCCCATTTGTTCAGGATTGGAATAGGATAGACTTCACCGACCTCGTCCCATCCCAAACGGGTTCCTGACGAGATGAGATGGGATGGGATGAGCATGTACTAAATAGTCCCCCAATGAAAAATAACAAATGAATCATCTCACATTGCTCACACACCAATAATGTCAAATTTATGTGCATATGATATTCATCATTATAACAATATTATATGTGATATAAAACTTGTGAAGGCTTACAATGGAATTAAGTTTGTCAAATGAATTATGGGAGATGGAAGGAGCCACTCCATAGATCCGTATTGCATATTTCCGTAAGAGTTGAAATATCATTTATATAAATACAATTATGAGTAATGTACTCCAACTACATAACTCATATTGCAAAACTAACCCAAATCATCATTTGCCTTTATTTTGTACAATTATTGTCCTATAACCAATATAAAATGTGAAAAAACATATAATTTTTACGGGTTCTATTTGACCTAAAATATTCAAATTGAAGTTTCTATCTAAACAAAAAATACCAAATCAAGTAAAATTTCAAATAGTAGATGTTTTGATTTAATTTCAACACATCCTAAACTTTTATTTAGAAGTGTAGTTTGATTAAAATTTAATAATAATAATATTAAATAAATAAATTAGGGACGGGACGGGATGGGCGAGATTGAAAATTGTCATCCCGATCCCATCTTACCATAGATCAGGACGGGACGTGATCGGGACGAGTTTGATCAATCCCAAAAGGACTCGAAACAATAAGGATGAGACGGGACAACACCGAGATGGGAGCGGGATCGCGGGATGGGATGCCCACCTTTACTGAGGGAATTTGAGCCGATCGCGGTTACTTACCCGACAACTTCATCGCCACATAATTGCATTCTCTGGCGAAAGATTGATCTCCCTTGATAGTCCATGCCTCTTCGTTGACAGTGTATTTGAGGTATTAGTGCCATGTGGAGACCACTGCCCCCATCTGGTGGAGCCAGGGCCTTCCTAGGATAAAATTATATGTGGAAGGGGCGTCCACCATGATGAATTTCGTCATGAGGAATTTTGCGGGTTCCTTTGCTCCCACGGGTAGGCTGATGCTTTTGACTGAGTAACTTTGGGCACCGCCGAAACCAACCATCACCTGATTGTTCGGCTTAAGTTCCTCTTCTCACATTCGCATCCCACGAAATGTTTTCAAGAACAGGATGTGGGTTGAGCTCCCGTTGTCCACCGACTTTTTGACACTCCATTTTCATATGATGATTGTGATGACCAGAGTGTCGTGTGGGGAGTAGACCCCTTGCATATCCTGATCGATGAACGTCAAGTTCAGAGTTGGGTGTTCCACCCGGCGTGTTGGACTGGGCGGTCTCCACTGTGGGGACCTGTTCATAGCTCCCGAATTGCCTGCTTCATTGATCAGTTAGATTTTCCTAGCCCGTTTTTTGTGATGTGCATGACGTAGATGACGTCTGCAATCTTTTCTTCGGCCTCTGGGGCCAATCTTTATTTCTCTTGGAGCTGTTTCTCGTCAGATTTTACGAATTCTCCAATTTTTCCACTTCGAACCCAGCACTCGATCTTATTAGAACTGGCAGTTCTGGTTGATGTGGCTGTGATCCTTGTGATGGGCACAAATATTTGTCCTTGTCACGTTTGGAAGGATCGCGATATTTGGAGGCCACTTGATGTCCCCTCAGTTTTTCATGGCAGAGAGGATTTTGGCCAAGCTGGAGTTGAGTGGAGCGTACTCAAGGAACGTTGCGCCGACGTAGTTGCTGGCTCTGTCAGGTTTGGCCTTATCGGACTCGGTCTTGTTATCGCTCTTCCTTCTTTTGGACCTGTCCTCTTTGCGCCTCTTTTCTTCCCCCTGTCCCAGGCCCTGGAGGCCTGTTTGGCTTCACTTTTGCCTCTTTTTTGGCGGCTAGCATCTCCATAGTGATGTGTTTCTGTGCACTTTTCGGCAAGTCCGTCATATCCCTCAGAGGCTCCAGCGTGTGGAAGTTGTAGAACTGACCTCCTCGGAGGCCAGAAGTGAAGGCGGTTACCAAAGTATCATCGCTGCAACCGTCAATCAAAGTCAGATTGTTGTTGAAACAAGTGACGTATCCTCTGAGGGTCTCGCCCTGTTTCTATTTGAGACTTTGCAGGTAGTACGACCATTTTATGTTTCGTTGGGACCTCACGAATCTTGTGATAGCCGCCTTCCCTGAGACCTCGATAGATTTTGGCTAAGACTGTGGAACCAGGTCATAACAATTTTCTTCAGATTGGTGGGAAAAGTTCGGCACAAGATAGCCTCCGAGCATTCTTTAAGGACCATCACGTGATGGTGATGGTGCAAATGGTCCGACGGGTTTGATGTTCCATCATAGACTCTAGCTTTGGCGATACAAACTTCTTTGGAAACGGAACGCTCATGATCTCTTCCAAAAACGGAGGGATGGTGACACCGTACAAGACGTCTGGATTGGTTGCCCCTAGTGGGGGCAAGTTCCTGACTGTGGTGCGGTATTTTTTAGGGGTGTGGTCCCCATGTTCTCCGTCGCCCCTTAGGCTCTTTTGCGTGCCGGTTCTTTGATCCTCCCTAAAGAGGTTTTCACTTTCTTGGACATGCTCTTGGGCGTTCTCCTTGGTATGGGATCTCTGTCACCATCATGCGGCTGTTGTTGATCCTGAGAGCCTCTCCATCACTCGCGCTAGATGATCCATGTGAACTAGGATCTGGTCTATGCGGGGATCGGTCGTGGCTGCTGTAGTGGCTTGGCTAGGCGACTGCTTTGCCCCCTCGGTTGGATCAATTTGACCCTGTGGGGGGCTTCTTTGGATGGAGGGTTGTCTGGTTTACCATTGTTGAATGTTCGAGATCTGGTGCTAGTGACATTTCTCGATGTTCTGTTTAACTTAGAAAGAACTTTGTAAGTTTGTTCAGGGAAAACTTATTGTCGTCTTCCCCACGGACGCCGCCAAACTAATGCATTCAGATCAATCCTCACCAATCCCGATTATATCTAACATGCATAAAGATTAGTAGTTAGGCCCAGGACCACCGTTGTGGTGGCCAAAGGCACTTCAATGCTCAAGTCAGATACCGGTTTGAGAAAGAATGAAGACTGAATGTAAAATTGCAGTGTGTATACTTGTATCTGTGCGTAGCTTTCTTCCTCATCTCACCGATTCTTATAGCGAGTTTTCCCTCCCCAACTGACCCTGCGATCGTGGGCGTGATGGAGGGAGGATATCTCCCATAAGATCTTACATGAGCATTACTTTTTACTTTCGCAATTGGCTCTGTTTATGACCCAATGTCTGATTTGGTTAGAGTTGATTTTGTGCGATTGGGCCTGTGACTGCTCTGAGATTCCACTGTTTGGGCCTTATTGTCCTGGGTCAAATCCTAAGACCCATGCCTCTGGAGCTGGCATGTCTTGGGTTTGAGGGCCTAACTTATGGGCTGAACAGTAGTGTTGTGCGTGGTTCGCTTGGGACTGCGTTGAAGCCTTTTACGTGCTAGGGTTAGCCCATGCTACGTAAACGATTGTAATTAAGTGACCGTATGACGTTTGCCTTTATTTATCCCTCCCCTCCCTTCTTTTATATTCCAGAACAATAATTTCATCATCTTCTTCTTCTTCTTTATATTATCCATCTTACTTACTCACTCCTTTTCACAATAATTATTCCTACTTTTTCACCTCAGATCAATTCGATGGGACTGGGACACCTGTTTTTCTTTATCGAGCAATATTATATATATATATATATATATATTATTTCTCTTCTCTGTTACTGGTAAAAACATAGCAAGCCAATTACTAGTAGTTGTAACAGTTTACACAAAACTCGCTTAAAACCCAATAAGACTCGGTTACTCTCCTCAATTGAATGACATATTTAAACAAAAAGTCCAGAAAAACACTTTCATTCATGTAATACTTGTATAACATATGCAAGTAAGTATTACTATCATCCAAAATGACCAAAAAATATATTACCCTAGTCACCAATGGCCACCATATACAAAAAGTGGCTAAAATATTCATTCTAAATACTAAATGGATACTACTAATAATAGTTAGTAGCCAAATATTGCAAAAGTTATCCCCACTAGGAGGCATTTTTTAGTCCAATAGTGGAGAAGAAATTAGAAAAAGTTTGGAAAAAAACTAAAAAGTAACACAAAGTTGCCTACAAGAGCCACTCATGAAACTTTCGCATGGAAGCTTCAAACCTTCAATCAAACACATGCACTAGGTGCTTATTCGAAAAAGAAAATAACCACCACGAAGACAGATCATGATTCAGTGTCGTGAGTGAGATATGAGATTTTTACTGATTTCTCTACATGAGAGTATTTGTTTTTTTTTTTTTTTTTTTTCTCAAAAGCTCTTTAGAGAAGATGAAATGGTGTTTTGTCAAGCTAAAGGGGGTAGATAAGAGATAAGAGAAGGGTAAAAAGTGGAAAAAGCAGAAAAATTAAAATAAAAATAAAAATAAAATTCAGGAATGAGAGTCACTTGGACCTTTTTGTGAAATAAACCACAATCTATCAGATTATTATCGGCTTTTGAATTGATAGGCAGAACTTCCCCGTTTAGCTGATATCTCAAGATGATAATCTCTTCCACAAGGAACCATCCTTGCCCAGACTTAGCACCATGCATACCCTCCAGTTCATTGCTGGAACTTTGGTTCTGAATTGATGTTGATACAGATAGTAAGTTCCATAGGAGATGTAATTGAAAAGCAATTTAAGTGATGGCCACCGTGTTATTCCTGTCCTGCTGACAAGGTTCTTGGTATGGTGTTACATGTTTTCGAAAAACAGCATTTTGAATTGTTTATTCATTGTCATTACTTAATTAATTAGCATTTGCAAAGCAATATTCCACCATATTAGTATTTCACAAACTGAATCATGAAATGCAGGTTCGAGCTCAATTGGCTGCCTGTGGTGCACCCTTGGTGGGTGACTCAATGTACATGCCTGCTGTAATAGCAGAGAAGGCCACTCCAGGACTAAACCCATTTGGTGAACAGCAAAAGAAGTACACAAGTGAGGATGACAAGACGGATGCAATAAAAGAGTGGATGGCTCAGCATGGAAAGGAACCAAGTGTAGCAATTGGTCTCCAAGCATGTCAGATCTCATGGGATGAAGGAGAACACTCTTACGAGGCTGGATCCCCATGGTGGAGGTGATAAACATTACCCAAGCTAAAGGTTAATCTTCCTAGGCTGTGCAAAATACGGATGTATCACAAAGAAAGTTATGTTTCTGCTCCTTAAACTTTAATCTTTTTGCCGGGTCACAAACTTTATCACATGTTATTTCCATTTATTAATGGTTATGTAAAAGTTTTATTTACTTTAGATCAAGGTAGTCAAAGCGTGAAGCGAATGCGAAGCGATTTGCTTGGCTTGGCTTTAAGAAAAAAGCGAAAAGCGAAAGCAATGGCTTTACGCAAGTAAAGCGATCCTACAAAATGATTTTAATATTATATAAAAAATGTAATATATGCATTTTGCTTGTATATTAGTTTTTAAATATATGCATTATGTTTTTCTATTAGATTTAGATGTCTTAGCTCAAGTCAATGTAAGTGTTCATATTGCTTCCTGTGTTATGATGTTTGTTATCATTCATTGCAAAACCATACTTGTAACCAATGTCCTCCCAAGTACTACTCTCCCTTGGTCTCACGATTTTCTTCGATATTCAATCACCTGAGTAAACAAAAAATATCAACAATATTGATGTATAGATTATTAATGCATAGAGAATCAATGAATAGATGTGGGTTCCTTCTTTGGGGTCATGACGGTGAAAATTTTGGTGAAGTTTTGTTGAAGGTAAGAAGATTTGTACCACAAACAAGATCTCCAACTCATACTCTGTTGAAACTCTCTGATTCAGCCGTGAAGCTATAAAGAGAGAAGGAGAAAGAGAAAAAAAAGTATGAGAAGAAGAAAGAAAAAAAAAATTTTGTTAGATTATTTAGTTTTAAAGAAATGTGGAATAGACTATACTTGAGAACCGATGCACCCAGCCCTAACATAAGACACAAGACCCACAATCAGAGTGATGAAGATACGTAGTTGATGGAGTTTTACTTGTGGCCATGATCATATAAAATGATATGTTCTGTCCATGCGCGGTTATGGACTATATGTAATTAGGCTAGAGCATTTGATTAATAAAACTAATCTGGAAAAACTCTTGGATTATATAGATATAGTTAATAAATGTGCTTATCTAAAAATCAGTGTTCTAAAGAAGGCGTAGGCGCTAGAGAAACGCCCTGATTAATTGTTGGGCGGGGTGAAAAATCGGGTGGGCGTTTAGGCGGGTTTTTTTTTTTTTTTTTTTTTTTTTTAAAGGTTGATTGTGTTTTTATTTTATTTTTCTTTCCCCTTTTTTGGAAAGAAATAATTTAATTATTTTTTATTCAGTATATGTCCGAATATAACAATTGATGATTACTTAATGGAATTCTCAAATGATCTGTCGGTACCAATTTTAGTAATGTAGATTTTATCAAACATGACTGAGGTCATTCATGCAATTTGAAGAAAAATAAAAGAGTAGTTTGGATATTTGTCAACAAATTCAACTTTGTATAAAGTACTCATCATGACTAACTTCAGTCATTTGAGTTTTAATAAATTTTGTAAATGATTGTTAATTTTGCATATGTATCTTGGCATTAAATTGGATATAATTGATAATGTATTATGTTTAACTTTTGTAAATTATTAAAGTTTTAATACAAAACCTAAAACCGCTTAGGCCCCTGGGTGCTAGGCACCTGCTCGCCACCTTCCATCGCATAACGCTTTTTAGAACACTGCTAAAAACACATCTCACCCAGTGGAAATACTATAATCAATTGATGCTTGACACTTGCCAAAGTTGGAAAGATTCACTAAAAATGTGCTACCTATATTAATTTTGACTGTTCTTTATTGCCTTACTAAATACAAGAAGTGGGCATGTCGCAGATACGCATGTGACCCTAATATTCAGGATCAAAGAACAATTCAAATAGTTTAGAGTGAGGCTAGGAAACCAGGTTTTGCAACCATGTTTTATAACCAGGATGATGTGGCATCGTTAGAGGAGTTTTTTTACAACCTCGAGATTTACATAAACACTTTGGGAATTTCATCATTGTTTCAAGATCACGTCACGTCACCATGGTTACAAAACTTGGTTACAAAACATGGTTTCTTAGCATTTTCCAATAGTTAAATGTATGCCTGAATGTAAATGTACATATTCCATATCATCCAATCTGTGTAAACCAAGGATTATGGTAATGACGTTGTTCAACAATAAAACACATTGTGCGCAATGGAATAATAATTTTGAATTTGAATCAATTGATAAAGAACCTATAGCTACCATGTTGAAATTAAGTTGAAACTGTTACAAATATAATTTCACTATAAAATTGCATATTATACATTCATTCCGGGTCTTCATTATTGCCTACATATATATAGATGGTTTTAATACAACAAGTAGGTATATCATATGGGTTTTATGCTGTCTATAAATATTGTATTATGCTTACAAGACGATTATGTAGAAACATAGTAACACAAGTGTTCATTGTAGTGTGAGAAATCAGATTAAGATCAGTTTAATTAAGAAAATGATGAGGAAGGAGTTGTGTTTAGTTTTGTTTGCTTGTTTTTTCATTTTTAGCATTAATGGAAAATTAATAAGGAAGCAGTTGGTACATAAGATGAAAGTACCTGCCTCTGCAGATGCTATTTGGGCAGTCTATGGTTCCCATGATCTCCCAAGGCTTATCGTCAAACTGCTCCCTAGTGTCTTTGAGAGCATAGAAATTATTGAAGGCAATGGAGGTGCTAATAGTGTCATTAATGTTACATTCTCTCTAGCTATATATACTTTCCTTTCAATATACTTTTCTTATATTTGTACATTTTTTGAACACTTGGGCTTTTTCATTCCGAGTCACAAAAATGCTTAAGCAATTTATTTATTGTGGTTGTTTGTTTCAGGATCAATACCTATTCATCAAATTGAAAAGGGTAATTTGCACTTTGCCCCCTAAAATATATAGCCAATTCAACTTTGCTCCCAATTAACATTCATATTGCACTTTTCCCCTCAGACTAACAATCAACGTGCATTGACAGTCAAACACCTCACGTGCCACCATTCTTCCTATTTTGCATGAAAAAAATGCTCTTCACGTGCTTATCGCGCCTGATGTGATAGCATGTAAATCCCAACCGTCTATTACCTGAAGCAGGCACGTGGACGGCTAGGGTTCACTATCTGTCAGCCCATAGCATTGAAGAGACGAAGAGTGGAGGAAAAATCCCCTCCGTTTTTATTCTCTCTATTTTGTTTCTTCTCTCTCCCTGTGTTCTCTCTGATTTCTCACCGAAATAAAAAAGCGTAATACTGAAACGAAGAAGAGGAAACTCAAAACAAAAAAGGGGAAAAAGGTTGTTTTCGGTGTCAAAATCACAATCAGTAGCAGCGATGATGATGGGAGCACCACTTCTAGCATACACTGGGACGATTGCAGTTCGTTTAGTGATTTTAGTGATTTCTTCAGTCAGATGCCAAGCGATGAAGAGCCAAATCTGAGGCGAGATTTCACTCCTTTAGACACTGAAGAGGATGTGAAACCTTCTCATGTTCATTGGCGTGATGTATTGTAAGTCTTCTTTGCCATTTTAGGGTTTTCATTTTGGTGCTTCTATATGTAATGCATGTTTGAATGGATGGTGTGAATGGTATGATTTTGTTAGTATTTTGTTCATTTGCATAAATTCATGTTTCTCCACTGTTTATTTGGTGGTTGTTGTTTGCATCAGTGAAAATGTTGTTTCCGAAAGTGATTTAGTTTCGTTTAGTATTGCTAGTGGTTGGTGATTCCATGAATCAGTAACAATGTTCATTTAGTGTGGTTTACTCTTGCTAGTGGTTTAGTGTTGTATTTTTTTTTCCAATTTACTATTCACGTTTGGTTGCATGATTTAGTGTGGTTTAATTTAGTTGTGTTTGTCTGTTTTGTTTGCCTTAGTGAAAATTGTCTGATTTTGTTATGTTTTTCCGTTTTCAGTATTCTGTTTGCATCAGTGAAAATGGTATGATTTTATTTTGTTTGCGTGTTTGCAGCAATGGTAAGTGGGGACAAGAACTAAAAGTCTGGAACTTAGTGATCCATTACAATGGAAAGTGGAGTAAGATTGCAGAGATTCTTGGTCTGTGGAAGGTCAGCGATTATAAAGATGAGATATCTATAGAGTTTGTACAAGTGCATGGGGATTACCTGAATTGGGATAAGTTAAATAAGAGTATCTTTGAAGCTATCCCCAACCCACATAAGCATGCCTTAACCCTTGGAACAACACATACCTATGTGGATAATGGGGTGAGGATGGACATTAGAAATGATAAAGACTTGATGTATTATTGGACCCATGGAGACATTGATGACAAGGATGCTTTGCATGTGTTTGTTGAAGTTAAAGTGGCAACACAAGTGCATGAAAGCAACACTCCTGGGATTAGTGTAATGGAGCCTAAACCAATTTCAACTCCACCTATAGTTGATGTAGACCCTGCCCCTGTAACACAATCCACCCCTACTAAAAATATTCATTTGAGGACTAAATGCAGGGCCAAAAGGCCTTGGACCGGGATGAAGGTTCCAACCCCAATGAAGAGTAAACGTAGTGATTGGTACTCTCCAAGGAAAGATGGTAGTAAAAAAGAGATAAAGTCAAGTAAGACAAGATTGAACTTATATGATGAGTTGAGTGAAGAAGAATTAGATGATGACTTACTTAATGTAGTACCCAGGGACCTGCTGAGGAAGCAGTTCGATCTGAAGCATGTCCATCTGAAGCAGGTCCATTTAAAGCATGTCCATCTGAGTTTGCTAAGCTGGATGATCTTCTAGTAGAAGATGAATACCATTCAGGCCATGACACTGAAAATGAAGCACCTCCAGGTGTGCATGCTGGTTTTGTGGCTGAGACTGAGAATGTTTATGGTGATGAGAGTGATCATGAGGCTCACCCATGAGGATGAGGATTGGGTCTTGGAGGTTGGGAAGGAATGGCCCACAGTAGATGATGCTAGGTTTTGGTTGAGGAAATATGCAGTAAAAAAAAGTTTCTGATGACATTTAAGAAGAATGATCCTGACAGGCTTTAAGTGAAGTGTATAGATGAAGAATGCAAATGGCATTGCTATGCAGCAAGAAACAAAGATGAGCTTACCATCAATGTTAGGACCATGGGGCAACAACACATGTGTGGGGATTGTTGATGGGAAGCATCCTATGGCTAATGCTAGTTTTGTTGCTAAGAAGTGTGAAACCATGTTTAATACCCACTTCCAGTCTATCACATCTGACTCACTTGTGAAATAGACATGGAAGGAGAACACTGTTGAAGTCAGCTACCATGTAGGATGGAGGGCAAAATAGAAATTGATGGCCAAAATAGTTGGTAACTATGAGGAGAGTTACAAGATGCCCCCTTCTTGTTGCATGCAGTTGTTGACAACAAACCCAGGAAGCATTGCTACATGCTCAACAAATAATGAAGATCAAAGGTTCACAGGCACGTGTTTGGCTTTTTCTGCCAGTCTACTTGGTTGGTAGCATGGGTGTAGACCCTTGGTGGGTTTGGATGAGTGCTTTCTGAAGAAAAAATATGGGGGTTGTTGTTTGTCAGTCACAACTTTGGACGACAACAATGGTCTTTTTCCATTGGCCATCTACATTTGCCAGTCAGAATGCTACCAGACTTGGTACACCTTCCTAAACATAATTGAGATGCAGTGGAAGATGCATGAAAGGAAGCTGACCTTTATCTTTGACCAACAAAAAGGTTTGATTGAAGCAGTGAAGTAGCTCTTTCTTGATTCAGATCATAGATTCTGCTTTAGGCATATGTACAAGAACTTCAAGAAGGCGAGATTTGGTGGGACCTTTTTTATGAGACTAAGTTGGAAGGCTGCGAGGGCATACAAGGAGGTTGAGTGTGTCTCCCACTTGAAAGATATTAAGGAAGCTAATCCAATGGCTCATCAGTGGCCGATTAATAGGGATGTGAAGAGTTGGTGCATGACCTATTTTAACACTAGGCTATGCTCAGAGCATATCATTAACAATTTTAGTGAAAGCTTCAATAACTGGATCATTCACCTAAGGGACAAACCAATCTGCAAGTTCATTGATGAATATCACATGCTTGTCATGAGGCTTATGTATGACAGAAGGATGAAAAGTAGCACTTGGGACATGAATGGGTTAGTACCTAGGGCTCAAAAGTTGATTGACAAGTACTGTGAAATGAAGAACCAATTCAGGATGTTTGGGTCCAGTGATGGCTTCATCACAGTGCAACATAATGACACTGGTGATAGGTTTAGAGTGAAGATATCTATTAGATATTGTAACTGTAGACAGTGGGAACTCACAAATGTCATATGTGTGCATGTAATATTTACTTTAGTCAATCAAAAACCGCAGTGGGCAAAGTAAGTAGTTTTCTCATTGCTTATATGTCATTGGTTTTTTAATCATTGCTTATATATCATTGCTTATATACATATTTCTATTTAATACAAGTACTGCAGCCTCTATCATTCTGTGAAGGCCTATGTGGAAGCATACTCTAGGGGCATTGTAAGCATTAGAAATATGCGTGAATGGGATGAAGTTAGTTTTATCTTCATTGCTTGTGTACAATATTTCCATGTCTGATTAGTATTTCCATGTTTGATTAGGGTTTTTATGTGGCAGCCAAGATACTTAGTATTGCCTCCTTTAGTGAAAAGAGGTCCAAGGAGACCTAAAAGACAAAGAAGAAGAGATGAAGATGAAGATGAGGTTCACAGGGAACACATGAGTTGAAGAAAGTGTGGAATGGGGGTCACAACAGTAGAACCTGTAGAAACCTTAGTAGGGATCAGACTGCTGAGGATGGACAAACATCTAAGAGGCCTAAATGCACGAGGGCAAGTAACAACAAACCAAGGGGTGCAAGGACTGCTAGTGGAAAAGGAAACAGTGAACCTCCAAAAGAAATGCCCACATGTCCTCCACAACCACCAAACTTCCAGCCTTAGATGCCTACAACTCCAATTTTACAAAACAGTCGGAGTACCATGTTCACAACTCATCATTTTGCACAAGGAGTTCGACCCCCACCAATGAGGTCACCATTTAATCCAGTGTTTTAGCCTAGGAATAATAGGGGCAAGAGGGGACAAATTCTATTTGCAAGGGAACAAAACAGTTGGAGACCTAGGGGGCTATGAAGATGCCCTTAGACAGTTGGTGACTCATATTAACATTCTCATTTTGGTGAAAGCAATTAGTGAAAGATAATTAGATAGTTGGTGAAAGCAGTTACTGAAAGACAATTTTTTTTTTGTTTATTGACATTGTCATTATGTGTTTTCTGATGGTATTGAATGCTTGTGTTGGTATGGTACACTAACTGATGCACGTGTGTTATGTCAAGACTTGTGTTGGTATGGTACTCTAAATATACACTTGTGTTGGTTGCAAGTTTCGTTAAATGGTAGTGAATGCTTGTTAGTATGGTACACTTCAGGTTGTAAATTCAGGTGATGAAAGTTATTGAAAGTGTTATTCAGGTTGCTATGTTAGGTGCTATGTCAGGTTGTTAGGTACCGAATGTTAAGGTTGTTAGGTAGTGGTCAGTTACTGAATGTTATTGAAAGTGCTATGTCAGGTTCTTAGGTACTGAATGTTAAGGTTGTTAGGTACTGAATGTTATTGAAAGTGTTATGTCGGGTTTTGAATTGCAATGATCTTGCGTCAATTGAATTACATTGATGTTAAGGCATTTGATTACAATGTCCTATTAACATCCAATGAACGTCAAATCAATTTACATTGTTGAAAGAACATCAAACTTTGTTGCAAGAACATCCAATGAACATCAAATGAATTTACATTGTGCTTTAACATCCAATGTACATACGTACTCCTTAAAAAATTTGCCTAGTTCAAACCTACTATTCACTTGTTTGATTGTGCTTGTGATACTATGAGATCTGTAAGAAAATCAAATAAGAGTTGTTAATTAACAGTAACTTAACCCTTTAAAATAAATTACTAGCATAAACTTAACCCCTTAAAATAAATTTGAATTTAACTTTGCCCCCTACAACGAAACAGACCTAACAGATGATGAAGACGAGTTGCAACTCAAACTTGCCATCAAAACTTGTCAAGTTTTTCCACTTATTGATGCTTATATTGAATCTACAGTGAAATAACATGTAGATGTAGTAGTAGAAGCAGAGGTGAGAGTTTTGGTAGTGAAGTGGAGACGGTGGTGGTGAATGAGGAGTTGGCCGATTATCCCAACGTCTTAGTGGAAGTTTGAATCTCAGCCTTCAATTTTAATTGCATCAACTTTTAATCTCAGCCTTCAGATCAGTAAAGGGTATTTTGGGCAGTAAATATGACCATTTTGAATCTAGCACGTGCCTTGACAGTCAAGGCACGTTGACTGTTATTCTGAGGGAGAAAGTGCAATATAAATGTTAATTGGAGGCAAAGCTGAATTAGCTATATGTTTTAGAGGGCAAAGTGCAAATTATCCAATTGAAAAATGACATATAAAGGATGTACAATGCATTGGAGATGGATATTTGGCCTTAGGATGTACTTTCTACATGGAGAGTTTCCACATCCTTCCAAGAACTAGAATTCATGTGTTATCAAGTCTACTATTTTGTACAAGGTGCCAGAGGAGTCAGTAGGCCAGGTTGAACCTTATATCATGATTAAATCCCTTATTGGCATTGGTAAAGTTATCTACAAATATGTTCTTGAGAATGGTGGCGGCGCCAAATATGTTTTTGAGAATAGTGCCCACCTTGAAGCCATGTGATTAATGTACGTAACCTTGGATTGCATGTAGTTTGTTTGTTACGATCCCAACTTAAGTAATTAGCCAAGGTGTTCCTGTAATTTTCTTTTCCCTTTGATTTGTAGGTTCATAGTGCAACTCTTTGTATGCATGTTGAAAATATGAGAACGTTCATTCTAGGATTTGTTTAACACCAAAATGATCTTCTGAGTCCGATCTGTGATTTTCATTTTTTTTTAGTTCAATTTATTTAGTGTAACTTTGTTTAGGACTGCATAAATGGACAAATAGAACAATATAATGATTGGAACCCTGTTAATGCAAATATGCAATGTCAGCCTAATCAAGATTCGGAAAGTGTTAGGAAATGAGAACTTTCTAGCTTATTACTTTCGTGAAAAACACTGTTCATCATCTATGTTATACTAGCTTTCAAATCTATGCGTTGCACGTGGGCATGTTTCATGTTCACTTTGCAACTTTCATTGTATTAGGACTAGCATATTACCTGTGTCGTTGGCACTACATTAGATTGATCAACCTTGGTAACTTAGATGGTATTGCAACAGTAATTAATTCGTGCAAAAATTTAAATATGTCCGATGACTTATCACCTTCCTTTACTCCCCCTATGAATTAAACACCCAAAAACCCTATTTTGACTCAATTTTTTGTATTAAAAACTTGGACTCAATTAACATTGTGACATTCAATGCTATCATGATGATAGCATAGATGTTCATCCACTACATGTTTTTTAGTACAAACTCTAACCATCTTTGCACAACATTTTGTTCATGAATTGCACCAACGCCATTGTTCCTCAAAGCCATCCATCATAATTCCTATGTTTGATAGTGTAAATATTAAAATGTATCCATTTCTTAAAGATTTACAAATGAAAATTTAGAACCGTTGAATCTGATATCTACAGTTTAGATAAAAGGTGTATTAGAAAATGTGTGGATTTTCGCTTTGTAATCTTGACCGTAGATCGAATATCTAATGGTTGAGACAAAAATATGCTTTGTAAGTTAAGCTGGTTCAGGTAATACAACTTACAATCCAAAACCAATGAATTCATTTTATAGTATAGACAAGTCCCTTCAGTAATTCAATTATTTTGTGAATATAATAGTACGTAAATAGCTAGTATTTGGATTTTAATATCGGATTTAAGTCAATAATCATGAAACACCAAGTTATTATATTATTGACATTGCCTTATTTAATTATATATCTTCTTCGTAAGAAAGTACACTTCTAAAGAAAGCTATTGGCCTTATTTTTTTAGGATTTTTTTTTTTGAGTTTGGCCCTCACTAGTTTATGCCTAATTGAGTTTATTACTCATTTTAAAAATTAATTCAGTCTAACACTTAATTTGTAACAATCAACATAGTCGACTTCCATTACCTATTTAACTTTTCTTAAAATCCAAAAATAGCCTTCACTTAGAAGGCACATGCAAAACAAATGCCAAATAAACATCTCTTGGATCCCACCCAGTTTTCAATCTGATTCCCACGACCAAACACCTCCATCACAAAGTAAAGTGAAATTCTAGGGAGCGAGGGAGGCCCCCCATCGCCCACCCTCCTTGGGATGCGCACCCTCGCTCATCCCAAGGAGGGTGGGCGGTGGGGGGCCTCCCTCGCTCCCTAGAATCACTCCAAAGTAAAACTACCCCAACCTCCACCTGCCCTTCATTATCAACCCACCATAACCACCTCCATGCGTTGTCTCCCGACAAATTCTTCATCCTCGCAACTACATGACACCTCCAAAATCAACATCATACCCTCCAAAACTACAAGCCAATCTGATTTACCTTGTTTTAATGAGTGGCCAAAACCCAGGCATTCCATATTTGATAAAATAGAGGAAGGGATGTCTCTATCTACAATGCAGGGGGTTATGTTTTGTGTCAAGTCTAAATAGAAAAATTCTCCTTTATACTTGGGAGTCTTGTGAACACTTTCAATAGGCCATTTGTTGTGTTGGGTTCCACGACTTCTACTCCTGGTTGCAAGCAAGTACTAGTCAAAATAGAATTGTCCCAAGTACATTCGCAACAAAGAAAAGGGTTTTGAGGACTCATTTTTTCCTTTCTCTCTCAGTCTCAGTCTCAATCTCAATCTCATGAAATCATATCACTGTAGAGTGAATTAGGTGACAATACAACCCCCATGGATTTTTAGTAGATGACAGATTGTGGAATCTTGAAGAAGGAGGTGGTTTAGATATATATGAACAAAAAACAGAACGAGAAAATGGGGGGCAGTTACCCATGATAATAAAAACCTTGACCTTTTGATTGGAGATCAAACCACCTAGATCCTTTGATTGGGAATCAACCACCAATAAACTAAAATAAAAACTTGTATTGCTTGCCTAAACTCTAGTACATCATATGTATTTATAACTGAAAGCAAAAATAATACTTCCTAACTGAATTCAAACCTAATTCTAATAAAACAATAACTCCTAATTCAAAACAAGCTAATATTCCCTAAAATAGAATATTGTTCTCACTAATACATTCTAATCTCAAGTAAATACTAAATATGATTGGCATCCTAACATCCCACGCCGCCTGAAACAAGGCTTGTCCTCAAGGCTTATTATTGCGTTCGAATAATCCTCGATCAAGTAGTTTCTTCGGGACCCATGAGGGTTCATTGGCAAGAGTAGGTAAAGTTGGGTTCGGAGTAATACCAATACCTAACTTCTTCTTTAAAAGAGAAACATGGAAAACGGAGTGGACACGAAACGCAACCGGAAGATCAAGTTTGTAAGCCACATAACCGATCTTTTCAAGGAGTCGAAAAGGCCCATCAAACTTGGGAGAGAGCTTAGAGTAATTCTGAGATGCAGCAGTGGATTGTCAATATGGTTGCAGTCATAAGAAAACCTAATCATTAACTTCAAAATGCCGCTCAGTGCGCTTACCATTAGCATATATTTTCATACGGTCTTAAGCCTGATAAAAGTTATCTTTGAGAACTTGCAGAAAGCGATCACGGTCCCGTAAAGCAAGGTCAATGACATGAACCGCGGTGCTACCAGGTATATAGGTTGAGATCTTCGGAGGTGGCCGACTATAAACAACTTCAAAGGGAGTCATTTTGATTGCACTATGATATGTAGCATTGTACCACCATTCTGCCCAAGGTAACCATTTTGTCCAACGACTAGGATGATGACTAGCAAAACATCGAAGATAACACTCTAAGGTACGATTAGTAACTTCAGTCTGACCATCAGTTTGGGGATGATAGGCTGAACTACGACATAATTGAGTATCTTGCATCTCAAAAAAGGCCTCCCAAAAGTTACTTAAGAAAACCGGATCACGATCGCTCACAATAGAACGAGGCATACCATGGAGGCGAGTAATATCCCGCACAAAGACTTCGGCAACTTAGGCCGCGGTGTAAGGATGAGCCAAAGAACTGAAGTGCGCATACTTGGATAGACGATCAACAACGATCAAAATCGTAGATTTGCGATTGGACATTGGTAATCCATCAATAAAATCCATAAAAATATATAACCAAATATCGTCGGGTATTGGTAAGGGATTAAGCAACCTAGGAGGAGAAAGAGCTTCACTTTTATTCTGTTGGCAAATATCACAATGAGAAATAAACAACTTTACCGCAGCTTTCATACCAGGCCAGTAAAAATTATGCTGAAGACGTTTATATGTGTGGAGAAAACCGGAATGGCCCCTAGTAGGCGAGGAATGGAACTCATGTAAAAGTGTAGAACACCAAGATGATGATGGAACTACCACGAGTCGATCTTTATAGCGAAGAATACCATGCTCATATGAATAATGTGGTCGAGGAGATGATTGTTGACAACTATCAATAATAGTACGCATGGAAGGATCCAGACGACACTCCCGGCTAATTTCATCAACACTGAAAATGTCGGAGAAGATAGAGCCAACAAAGAACTGTTGGAAGGCAAGCGAGAAAGTGCATCTGTAGCTTGATTGACGGAACTAGAACGATAAATGATTTCATAGTCATATCCAAGTAATTTAGAGAGCCACTTTTGTTGTTCAAGAGAGGAAAGTCGTTGGTCCATAAAATATTTGAGACTACGATGATCTGTATAGATTTTGAAGTGCCGACCCAGGAGATAAGGCTGCCAATTTTGTACTGCAGCAACAATAGCTAACATTTCCTTATCATAGATGGTCATGTTCAAATTGCGTCCAGAAAGACCTTTACTGAAATACGCAAGGGGATGACCCTTTTGCATAAGTACCGCACCAATGCCACCATGATACGCGTCACATTCAATATAAAATTCAACATTGAAATCACGAAGTGCTAGTATGGGGGTAGAAGTTAAGGCCGTTTTAAGAACAGAAAAAGGACTTGGAGGCATCATCATTCCAGATAAAAGAATCTTTCTTTAATAACTGGGTCAAAGGAGCACTAATCTTACCATAGTCGCGAACAAATTTACGGTAGTACGCGGTGAGTCCAAGAAACCCACGAAGGTCCGTCAAAGAAGAAGGACATGGCCAGGAGACAACACTCGTAATTTATCATCGTCAACTGCAACACCAAGCCCTGAAATAGTATGCCTAAGATACCCAATAGAGGATTGAGCACAAGAACACTTGGACGCTTTCGCAAAAAGCTTATGAGTGCGCAATAGCCCAAAGACAATAGAAAGATGGTGAAGGTGATCAGAGAGTGAGGCACTATACACCAATATATCATCGAAGAAAACTAGGACAAAGTTACGCAAGTGACGACGAAAAATGTCATTCATCAAACTTTGAAAAGTCACTGGGGCATTGCTCAACCCGAAGGGCATAACCAAAAACTCATAGTGACCATCATGTGTGCGAAAAATCGTCTTGAAAATATCCGGTTCATGAACCCGAATTTGGTGATGACCCGAGTGTAAATCGAGCTTAGAAAACACCTATGTGCCGTGTAGTTCATCCAATAATTCATCCACAATTGGAATTGGAAAGCGGTTCTTAATAATGATTTTATTAAGGGCTCGATAGTCAACACACATGCGCCAAGAACCATCATTATTTTTAACCAAGAGAACCGGTGAAGAATAAGGGCTGGTACTGGTTCGAATAAGGCCTGCAGCCTTCAATTCAGATACAACTTTATCAATTTTGGCATTTTGAAAGTGAGGATAACGATATGGCCGAACATTTACTGGAGAAGCATCCGGTAAAATCGGAATATGGTGATCATGTGCTTGGGCGGGGGGGGGGGGGGGGAAGGGTGTTGGGATTGCCAAAGACATCCGAAAATTCAGCGATAAGTGGTTGAACGACAGCTGGAATGGAAGCACCCAGGTCAACTTCCTGAGTTAACTGTAAAAGAATGTCGTGACGTTCCTGTCGTAAAAAATGATGGACCAGGGTATTATCAATGAACATGAACATGACCATAGGAGAATTGTCGCCAATTAATGTATAAGTACGATTTGCCACTGAGAAGGTCATAATCAGCTTGGAAAAGTCCCAAGTAATAACACCCAAAGAGTGAAGCCATTCAGCACCTAGAACCACATCACATCCAGTGATACCCAGAAGGAAGAAGTGGTCGTGGAATTCATAATCTTGTAATTTAAGGGAAACATCCCGACAAGAGCCTGGACTATGCAATTGGCCACCATCCACAATCATGACGTGTAAAGCACCATCTTTGTGGATTGGAAACCCACATTGTTTGGCAAAAGACGGGTGCAAAAAATTATGAGTTGAATCAGAGTCAATAAGGACAGTGACAATCCTGTGTTTTAATTGTCCAGTGATACGCATAGTTTCAGGCCGTGGGGACCCGAGAAGAATATGAAGAGAAACTTCTAGGGGAGGTTCAGATAAAGTATGATCCGGAATAGGTGGCTCAACATCAGAATTGTCTTCTTCTTCCTCATTACCCTGGAGGAGCAAAACGTGGGGCTGAGGACAACGATGGCCATGCTTATATACTTCATTGCAGTTAAAACAAAGTCCTTTGGCACGACATTCTTGTTGTTCAGCCCATAACAGACGTTTAACACCTGGTGGTATACTAGTAACAAGTTTTGAAGAATTTGCAGCAGTCACAGGGTTAGCAAAATTTCAGACAGACCCTTTAGATTGAGTAGCATTAATGGCATCTTCTTGACATAAAGCCAACTCGAAAGCATGTGTAATACTGGTAGGGTGTAGCATCCTAACTTTTGGTTGAATATCAACACGCAAACCCGATAGAAAAATGCTAATTTGATGAGATTTAGACAAACCTGTCACCAAATTAGAGAGCTTCTTGAACTCGATAATAAATGAGCGAATTGTGCCTCGTTGTACTAACTTGGCATCACCCTGAAGGTGAAGAGCGGCAATGGGAAGCATTTGTTCGTTGGAAAGGCCGTTGAGTTCCTGGTATTGCTCGGCCTGAAATAACCAACCATACGGATCAGTTCCATCGAAACGGGGTAAATCAATACGGAGGCCCTTGCCAGAAATAGGAATAATTGGCTGTTGTTGTTCCGGTTGAACGTACGGTGCCGGGCGATATGGCTGGAGACTCCTTAATGCCTCTAGAATAGTGGCATTAGTGGTCTCAAGTGTATGGAGGTGGGAGGAGATCCCGACAACTTGAGCAGTAAGCTCATCGACTTTCTCTTGTAATTCAGCAACAGTCATTATAAAAAGGAGGGTTGTTGGTGTGGTGTGAATATCAGAAAGAGAATTAAGGGACGGACTGGGGTCACCAAACAGTATTGTGTGGTGTGAATAGCCAAAAGAGTATCATAAACTCCTTCTTTCTCCACGCGTTTTTGCTAGTGTGCAGTGATGCGCTCGGGCTGGTTGCTGATATTGGCGCTGAAGGTTGCTGATCATTGCGTGGAAGGGAGGTTGCTGTGATGATGTCGAGGTGGGGTTTTTGTTGTGGATTAAGACCTGTGAAGTGGGAAGGTGAGGAAACGGTGTTGTTGAAGGTGTTTGTAATTACAACGAAGGAAGGGAACTATTGCGATGAAGGTGATTGTGATGAAGGTAGGGAACTGTTGCAGTGAAGGTAATTGCGATGAAGTGGTTTTTGTTGTGGGGAGGGAACTGTTGGTGGCTCGTTGAAGGGTGGTTGTTATGGAGTTGTTGGTGATGTGTGAGGAAGGTGATGGCCGGTGAAGAACGAAGTAACAAGAAATTTTTTTGGCTCAAAATCGATGTGGCTCTGATACCAGATAATAGAGACCTTGACCTTTTGATTGAAGATCAAACCACCTAGATCCTTTGATTGGGGATCAACCACCAATAAACTAAAATAAAAACTTGTATTGCTTGCCTAAACTCTATTACATCATATGTATTTATAACTGAAAGCAAAAATAATACTTCCTAATTTAATTCAAACTTAATTCTAATCAAGCAATAACTCCTAATTCAAAACAAGCTAATATTCCCTAAAATAGAATATTGTTATAACTAAGACATTCTAATCTCAAGTAAATACTAAATAGGATTGGCATCCTAACACATGTTTTCGACTGGGAACAAGAAGAAAGGGATTGGGTTTGAGAACCCAAAGTTGTTTTCGTTGAAAGTGACTTGTATTGGGCAGGTGAGGGTGACGACGACGAAGAAAACAGTTAGATCAAGGTCGAGGAGTAGTAATGAGGAGGTGAGTTTCGGTGGAGGATAGAAAATGGAGGAGAAGGAGCCCTTTGTTGTTTAAGAGAAAGAAAGAGGGGTGACCATTACATATCTCAAAGGTCTGATCATGAATTTTAGAGATGCTTATCTGGTATGTGTTTTACATGTGCCTTCTAAGTTAAAAATATTTTTGGGTTTTAAGAAAATTTAACTAGTCAATGAAAGTCAACATAGTTGACTGTTATAATTTAAGCATTAGACTAAATTAATTTTTAAAATGAGTACCAAACTCTATTAGGCATAAACTAATGAGAGCCAAACTCAAAAAAACCTTTTTTTTTAATTAAAGATAGATAGTAAGATTTAAATAGATGGGGTTGGCAACATTTTAAAACAATATACCTGGATAAATAACAAGCATTTTGTTAAACGTTGTATTCGTTGAAAAAATAATCATTGAAATACGTCATTGAAGCATTAAAACGTTAACTTTTAGTTTTTCATAATAAATGTCTAATATTTCATTTTTGATATTTTTTTCTTTCATTGTGAATGAAAATTTGAAAAATCTCTCAAATATAAAATGTGATTTGCTTTCACCAACTCCTTTTTTTTTGTCAATGTCATAGTCATTCATGAATCCGAATTTTCCTACCCTATGGTAAATCTGGGTCACATAGTTGGCAATCTCAGTCATTGGATTGTTTTGATCAACATTGATCGACTATAATTTATGAATATAAGCAGATTATGGATTAGAGAGGGCTTGACGTTTGAATCTCACCTTTTTTTTTTTTTTTTATAAATCTTAAGAGTGAGAACATAATGGATTTTCTCTCCAGGATATAGATCTCAAATAAACAAGTTGGTTTGTCGAAATGAAACTCACAATACAAGCGAACTCTCTTTTGTTTATGCACACTGACAAAGATATTATAGAGAGTTTGAGACGATTCTCTTAAATTTTGAGAAAAAAACGTGTTCTTCTTGCTTGAAACACTCTCTAAATTCTTTTGAGTGCCACTTTAAGTTTTCACAAATTTCAAGTTGAAATGAGCAAGTGAGAGGATTTCATATTTATAGGCCAGATCTGGATAGCCATAGTCGATTATTACTGGCCTTTTTTATTGTTGTCACATATGGTCAAAATGAATATAAAGTCAAAGCAACTCTCTGGTCTAACCATCCCCAAGGCCAATAGTCATAGTCGACTATGCTTTGCTCAGATATAAAATTTTATAATGGCAGCCAAAATCTCTTTTGGCTTTTCATTTTGCATTTAGCCAATCCATTTATCATTTTTCGCTTGTCTTCTTTTCACTCATTTTATAGTCCAACTTGCAATTAGTCTTCTTGAAAATTGACTATAGTATACCGGTCTTCTTTCTTTATTTAGTCTTCAAGTGCCTACTAAGGTTTTCGGCTCACTTTTATTATGATTAGCATCTATATATGATATGTTCGTTAAAGTTGACACCTTTAATTGAGTTTTCTTGGTCCTACTTGAATGATCTAATTTTCACGATCACTGGCAAACTCAATATGTAGGACTTAATAATTCGATCACACATTTATACATATTTTTCTCAATGCTCAACTTATATAGGTTTTATAAAATTTAATCAATAATTATTTTTAATCTAAACACAAACACATTAATAGGTGCAATATAATGCATGCGTACTCATGGTATTTTTTTTATAAATTAATTTCATGTTTGTGAAACTCCAAAACTTATTACTATAATAATTTTTCAAGCTTATAAACATTTATACATATCAGAAAGTAACTTTAACTTGTCGTAATTGCACTTCATTTTATATGTGCCCTTTTTATTCATTTTTAACCTCTTTTAATTATATATGACAATATAAAATAGTATAGTAAGTCTAGGGAGCGAGGGAGAGCCCAACACTGCCCACCCTCCTCGAGATGCAATGTGAAGCGCATCTCGAGGATGGTGGGCGGTGTTGGGCCCTCCCTCGCTCCCTAGAATGGGTGAATATAGTATGACTACCCATGTCTTTACAATCTACTTTATAACGGGAATAAAAATCTCGGTGTCCTTAAATGTTAAATATGTCAATAATTTGGTTTCCGAGAATGTCCCCTTTATTATTTATTTATCTATACTCTATAACGAGATTTCGATAATACCCTTGAGTAATTTTTAGATGTCCTTTTCATGGCACTTAAAAGTTTTGTAAATTAATAACAATCAGGGGAGTTTTAATGCACTTATTGCTCTAAGGTAAAGTTTTCCACGTGGAACAACTGTACTCATACTCTTCTATTTAAAAAAACTAATAAATTGATTGGCCAAAATACCCTTTTAATTGTAAAGGTTAAACAAATAGGTCAAAGAGTAGACTTGTCTCTTTAAGAAACTTTAAAATGTAAAAATTTAAATCTATGAGACGACTGTTGTTTACGAGAATCCATGAGATTTGGGAAAATGCTCCAATGTCTCAAAGTGCATCACATTTGAAATTTACCCCCTTAGTGTATGTTTAAACCGTTGATTTATATTACTTTGGATTCTAAATTTTATTCGTATACATTTTATATTTCATTTGTGTTTTATTATTTATTTAAAGTTTTATTTATTTTGATATCTTATTTTATGTTTTCTTTTTCTTTTTTCTTTAAATAAAAAAAAATTGGATCATATCTTTCCATTTATTCCTGCATTATAAATGTTAGATTTCTCTTTTTTTTTAAGATGTTTGATTTCTTTTTAATTGATAACCCGTTATTTATTTTCATATTTGATAATTTAGTGATTCATTTGAGGAGTGCCAACGGTACGACCCAAGGACTAAAATGGCATACATGAACAATATAGTGAGAACTAAGACGTTCACTCATGTTGTTTGCAAGATGAAATTGTAATACCTACTTTTGTGAGTTTTAGAAATTAACACCTTTCATAACCTGATAAAATTTGAATAAGAAAAAAAAATATATAGATATACACTATTATTGATATGCACATATATTAAAGTATTAGTTCTTACTTGAGTGTCTTGACTCAGAATATGATTTGTAACTTGTCCATGAATTTCAACTTTACTTAGAAGTCTAGTGCACTTATCCTAAAACCCCAACATAAAACAAGTTACAACGGATTGTACGCTAGTAATTTAAAGTTGGAAACGACTTATTTTGCTTTCTCTTTCTTTGATTATTCAAGTTGGTTTTGCCCCTATTATTGACCCGTGAACCTTGAGATTTTTTTTATTTGTTTGTGAAATCTCCAAATCACCCTTCATTCTAGTTAAATGACGCAATTTTTCATTTCAAAGAGCCACTTGATACACTATCTTCAACAATTCTCTCTTACTAGTATCTGTTTCTTCGGAGTCGTCTGAGGAATTGCTTGTAGCATAGCTTCGACTTTTGCTAATGCATTATCTATTGCACTTGAGGCTACCGAATGGACTTTTTCATTAACTGTACTCTTGGTCACAAACTTGATGGCCTTATGTCAAAGCTCATTATAATGCAAACATAAATTTGCATTACAATTTGGCAGAATAGGCTTTCCACTTCCATCCCTTACTAATCCAACTTTAGCCTGTTTTCTCCATTTGTTAAGGATATGCACCGTTGGAATTTCATCGATGTTGTTATGATAAAACACCTTTATAATGTGGCGACATAAAATCCAAAGAAACTCAAAAGTCTTACAAGTGCATATAAGAGATGTTGTTTGTATTCCCCTAAAAACATTTCAAATGCCATATGTGTGTAGTTTTTATTGCTTTCTTTAACATACATGGGTGCAGGGATAAATAATTTTGTTATTTTGGCTTAAATTGAAATCTTCCTCTATTTCTTTTTGACATCGTGACTGAAGTGTATAATAAATCGAGACAAAGAATACTTTCTTAGCACAAAATTTTTCAACAACTTGTTTATGCTTTCACCACATTGAGTGGTAGTCACATCCCCACAATATGTATCACGGCCATATGCTAATGCACATTTTTCATGGGCTTTAAATGAGTCACCCAACCATTTATTGTTGCCTAATTTATGATCCTGCAACATTTTTTTCCTATTGTGATAAGCATATGGAGGACCACCCGCCGCAACCATCACCTCTCTATGGGCTAGGCCTAGGCCTAATTCCATTATACCATCGCCTTCCTCCTTATTGAAAGTCGAGGTGTCACACCCTCACTACAAAAAAAAACCCCAATAGCTACAAATACTAGAGACAGAATTAAAAAACCGTCTCTAATTAAAAGATTTGCGACGGAAAAAAACCGTCACTAATTCTTTTGGTAGCTGACGAAAACCATAATCATAAAAACTGTGCTTGTGACGGGAAAACCATGGCTAAATTAATAATAAACCGTAGCTAATTAAAACATTTGCGACGGCATATTAGCTGTCGCTAAGTTTTACAAATAAAAACGGATTGCTACTGTATAAGCCGTCTCCACTATATAAAAACTGTGCTTGTGACGGGAAAACTGTGGCTAAATTCAGAACAAGCTGTAGCTAATTAAAGCATTTGCGACGGTATATTAGCTGTCGCTAAGTTTTACAAATAAAAATTGATAGCTACAGTATAAGTCGTCCCTAATGGATTTTTTTGAAAAAAAAAATATATACAAAAAAAAACATTTAGCCACGATATATTAGCTGTCGCTATGTTTTACAAATAAAAATTGGTAGCTACGGTATAAGCCGTCCCTAATGGATTTTTTTGAAAAATAATATATAAAAAAAACATTTAGCCACGGTATAATAGTTGTCGCTAAGTTTTACAAATAAAAATTGGTAGCTACTGTATAAGCCGTCCCTAATGGATTTTTTGAAAAAAAATATATATACACAAAAAACATTTAGCCACGGTATATTAGCTGTCGCTAAGTTAGTGCAACTCATTTGTTTGCAAGGCAATTATCAAGGAAGGATATATGTAGTCTTATCCTAGACAGTTTTATAATTTGTTAAAAAATTTCCTCTATTATTTTGTGTTCTCTGAATTTGAACAATCTGTTTTTGCTCATTTTTTGTTTTGTTTCCTCCAATAATTTCCAGGAAGATGTGAAGATAATGAAGAAAATGAACGTGGATACTTACAGGTTCTCCGTTTCTTGGTCAAGAATTATACCAAGTGAGTAGTAGCATAAGCATAATTTTGATGTGGATGAATTGCTAATAGGTAAATTTTGGAAAGTTAAAAGTGTCCTTGAAGACTTGGTTACTATTCTGAAGGACCTCAATTTGTATGATTATAAGGTTAAGAACAATAATTAGTTGTGACAATTGTTTTTTGCCTTTAGATGGGAAGAAAAGGGATGGAGTGAACCAAGAAGGCATAAATTATTACAAGATTATGCAGAGGTTTGTTTCAAGGAGTTTGGTGACAGAGTGAAGCATTGGATCACCTTAAACGAACCATGGACCTTTGCGAGTTTTGCTTACAACCTGGGGATCCATGCACCTGCTAGTTGTTCTAAATTCATCGAAAAATGTACTACTAGGGACTCCACAGCAAATGGCTACTTCAGTAAGGCAGTATATTCAATCAAAGTTGCTTAGACTACGTTGGACTCCTGATCTTCATATCTCTTTTGTTCATGCTGTTAAAAGGCTCGGTGGACAAGAAAGTAAGTTTTAGAATTTCTTTCATGAACATCTACAATATTTTGATATCCATATACATCAAAGTTTTGGTATTTTCACTTAAAAGAAGAAAACATATCAGTCATGCATTAATGGTAGAGAATAAAGGATAAATAGGATTACTAACTCTTTATCATTTTTTTCCTGTGATTGTTGCAGAAGCAACTCCCAAATTAGTCCTTCAACTAATGAATGTGAGAGGACTTAGCATTGCCCATGTTAAAAGCCACTTGCAGGTATGAGAATGATTTAGAAATTTTTTTTTATCATCTCCTGCATCTTACCCATATCCTCTTTGATATTCTTACCGCCTTCCAGTCATTTTTTTTTACTCTTTCTAACTAGTTGAAGTGCCTTCATTTTTCTGCAGGTCGAAAGATTGTTTGATTTCTATGAAACTTACAGACGCTTTGAATTTGGATGGGGAGAAAAATTTATTAAGATTGAAAAGGCATGGACACTCCGGATTTGTTTTTGCAAAATCCTTTTTGTTGTTTTTTTTATTAAACCTTGATTCAAAATTAATCAGTTTTAGTCTGTCCTTGATTGTAAATCCATGTAAATTTTCTACTTATGTAGCCCCCTGAATCATATATATATATATATATATATATATATATATATATATATATATATATATATATATATATATATAATTTCAATTTGAGGTTGATAGAGTATAAAGTTGTTTGGGATTGTATTTTTTGTTATGGACAAGTTATTGATTATACGAACAAGGTTAGTGTATTAGTCATCATTTACGGTGAAAATTAATATAATTATTTTCAAGTTTGAAATGTTTCTTCTGAATGACAAAAAAAAGGCAATGAGAAATCTGAAAATTAATAGAAATAACTAATTTCATTAAAAAATGAATTTTCATTAGTAATTTTTTAGCTACAACAAGTTAGTATTAGCAACGGCAAATGCCGTTGCTAAATTTGCAACTTAGCAACGGTTTGAAGTCGTCGCTAAATTTGCAACTTAGCAACGGTTTGAAGCCGTCGCTAAATTTGAAACTTAGCAACGACATATTAGCTGTCGCTAAGTTTTACAAATAAAAACTGAAATTGCTACGGTATAAGCCGTCCCTAATTGATTTTTTTGAAAAAACAATATATACACAAAAATAAGGAAGCTTTGGGTGTGAAGAAATCGCTCCCATCCTTGGGGTTTTTGTGAGAGATTTGGGGTTTTTGTGGGAGAGAAGAATCGCTGAGTTGTGACGGTAAAACCGTGGCTAAATTCAGAAAAATCCGTAGCTAATTCAAATATTTGGGACGGTATATTAGCCGTCGCTAAGTTTTACAAATAAAAATTGGTAGCTATGGTATAAGCCGTCCCTAATGGATGTTTTTGTAAAAAAAATATATTTATACAAAAAACATTTAGCCACGGTATTTTAGCTGTCGCTAAGTTTTATAAATAAAAATTGGTAGCTACTGTATAAGCCGTCCCTAATGGATTTCTTTTGCAAAAAAAAATATAAACACAAAAAACATTTAGCCACGGTGTATTAGTTGTCGCTAAGTTTTACAAATAAAAATTGGTAGTTACAGTATAAGCCGTCCCTAATGGATTTTTTTTAAACACAAAAAACATTTAGCCACGGTGTATTAGCTGTCGCTAAGTTTTACAAATAAAAATTGGTAGCTACGGTATAAGCCGTCCCTAATAGATTTTTTTTGAAAAGAATATATACACAAAAAAACATTTAGCCACAGTATATTAGTTGTCGCTAAGTTTCACAAATAAAAATTGGTAGCTACGGTATAAGCCGTCCCTAATGAATTTTTACAAATAAAAACTCTTTGCTACGGGATAAGCCGTCCCTAATTAATTTTTTTGAATTGGGGTTCTAATTTGGAAGTTCTATTTTGTTGAAATGTGAAGGGGGTTATTCATTCTGATTGATTGGGGTGCTTAAAGTTGAGGAATTTCGAAGATGAGGACAGTAATTCAGGCTGTTCCTCGTCTTCACCGGCTTCAAGAAAGGGTTATTTCGTCTGGGAGAGTAACCCAATTATCTTTGGTTAATTTAGTTTAGAAATCATCTTCTTACAGAGACCAATGTGTTGGAAACTTAAAATTTTCACCTTTACCTTCAAGAACTCTTTATACTCCTACTGCTAAAGATACAACTGGAGGTATGTTAGTTGTTTTTGTTGTAATTGTGAATTTACTTAATTCTGAGAATGATCCATTGATTGGTTTGGGTGCAGATTCGTTTGGTGTGACATTAGATGTAAATAGAGGTGGTCCTCTTGTAGAGTATGAGCGTAGAATCGCTGCGAGCGAGCTTGTTGATGGCGATGAATGTCAGGTATGTTAGTCAAATTTTTTATTTTAATAGTTGATATACCATTAGAGTTGCATTGGTACTTCAAATGACCAATATAAATGTTGTGAAGTGACACACTCATTATCTTGTATAGGTGACTTGGTGTGAAAATGTTAATAGTCTAATAGACCCTCAAGTTGATTACGTTTGTGAGATAGCATTGATTCTCACCATGGGTGTGGTTCTGATCCCGTGTTCAGCAAAAAATAGGAGTGGGATTCACAAACAAAAAAAAAACTTAAGTCTTAAGTTTATGTCCGGATAATAGTTTGAACTTATGAATGCACGATATGGATTATTAGCTAGTGTAGTTAGTAGATTTTACTGGAACCACTCTACCATTGAAATTTGTATCGCTCTCACAGTTGTTATTGGTTAAGTTTATTTTTATCTCTTTATTTGAGAAACATTCTTACACTAAAATTTGCATATACACACCTTAAGAGAACTTCAGAGACTCTATGATCAACTCGTTGAGTCAGCTCATGAATGTCGTTTGGACATATATGAATCTTCTGATAAAGGGCAGAGGTAACAATTGTCCATAGTGATTTGATCTGGGTAGTCTCCTATTTTGGGGATGAACTAAACCAAATGATCTGTTTTGAATGACATTGATATACTCAAGGATACAACTTGGGTCCTTCATAACATCAGGCAGTCTATGCTTTCAATGAAGAGGCCACCTATTGGTTAACGATTTGGATTGATGCATAGGCAGTCGGATTTTCATAGTTTCAAAAGCTTAAAAGTTTGTTTAATTATGTTATCACAAATTATACAGACAGATTTCGGTATGAACTAGAATAGGTTGACTTGAGCACTTTATCTCATTGCAGAGACATAAGGGTCTGTCGGATCCATTGGAAGTGGTCATCGGAGAGATATCAGACGAGTCACTCTTATTACGCCTTGATGAGTTTATGGTAAGTTAGGTTATATACTTTTTGCTTATTGATCTTACGCCTGGTTAGTTGACAATTTCTTCTGTGTCTGAATTCTTATAGGTGACTGATGTTGCTGATGCATTGATATTGAACCGCCTTTTTAGACATCTATTCAGGAACGAAATTGTAAGTCCTATAATTCATTCTCATATATTCTTAAGTTTTTTTAATTGTTTCATTTACCTGATATTTCCTTGGTTTTTTTTTTTTTTTTTGCTATAATTTTACTCAAGAATTTTATGTATTGCAAATGTGGCTGCTGGTGGACTTAAAATGAAGATCCTTGTTTCCACTTCAAATCGTGCACCAGATCGTCTATACGAAGGTGGCTTGCAAAGGGACCTTTTCTTGCCCTTCATTGCAACTTTAACGGTACTCAAATGGAATGTCTTCATTCATTTATGTTAGATACATAGGACTACATGGACGTGTGGTTTTTTATTTTTTATTTTTTATTTTTTTTTAATTTTTTAATTTTTTTTTTCTGAGATTCAAGTCCCTTGGAATTTTTGGATCTCTCTTTCTCTCCTTTTTTTTTTTTTTTGGAATTGAAATTTTTTACATATCCATACTTTCTATGCCTGATAAGCTTTTTAATGTAGGAAAGATGTGTGACTCATGAGATTGGTTCATCAGTAGACTATCGAAAACTGACTTCGGTAAATATGTGTTTTCAACCCTTTTGAATGTGTGAAGTCTGTTTCTTCTTTTCCTTGTTACTTTATAATTTTATTTTTTTCGCGTTAACTTGTTTTGCATGAAGGGCAAGGTTTTTATTTCATTGGAGAAAGAGAAAAGTTATCAGGCATTCTTAAGCAAAAGTTTCAACAATTAATTGGCGAAAGTGTTGCCCATCCACAAGAGGTGGAAGTTGTTATGGGAAGGAGATTGCAGGTTCATAATCTCACAACTTTGTTTAGGGTACAGTACTACAGTATAATAATTCTAAAAAAAACTTTTTTACCTAAGGTTCCACTAGGAGCTAATGGATGTGCTTACTTCTCTTTTGAAGAACTGTGTGATAGACCCCTTGGAGATGCTGACTATTTTGGATTGTGTAGTAAGTCATTTCTATCCTTTGTGTAGTTTGTAAGGTAGAACTTCATCATAGAATGATAATTTTCTAAACACACTCGATCAAAAGTAATTGTACTTTGGAACACGTTGATAATGTCACCATCGGTTGCATTGCAAAATAAATAACTCTACTTCAAAGTTTGAAGAAGTAGCAAACTTGGGATTAATCTCAACATGGTGGGTGGCAAATGATTAAGTTGCTTGGGTGTTTTACATCTCTATCCTAAATGTGTCATGTTCCTGAGGATATAGTTAACTTTGTCATTTGGATTAGTGTTACGGTATTCCATGTGAAAATTACATTATTAAGGTATCAAGATAGTATGTGAGGAGGTCGGAGGGAGTGATGAAACTGTCTAACGGGCTAAACCCATTAACACACCCATAGATGCCACGGGTCCTTCCAAAAAATGTGGACTCGCCATTCCCGATTAAGTGAAGCACCAATGTGGATGCTTTTGGTCTGCAATCCAATATTCATCGCCAACACCATGAAGCCTCACGTAGAGCAAGCATAAGCCAGAAGTCACGTTGCTTTATGAGGTGTTTCCATATCCATCGAACCCATAGAGTATCTTGTTTGGAAACAAGATTCCAAATATGTTTCATACAAGAGACTTCATTCCCAATAGCGATATTGCGTACCCCAAGTCCATCCTCACAAGGAGGATGACAAATAGTGTCCCAACTCACCTTAGCTTTTTTCAATGGCGTGTCTCCTCCTGACCATAAGAAGTTACGTAATATAGCATTGATACAGTCAATGGTTTTCTTGGAGAGGCCGTAGCAAGATGTCCAGTATATGTGCATGCTAGTAAGCACTGATTTGATCAACACCAATCTCCCTACATAGGATAGAACCTTGCTTTTCCATGAGTTAACCCTCTTTCTTATTCTCTCTAGAAGAGGGGAGCACTGAAGATGGGAAAGAGTCCATGATATCATAGGCAGTCCAAGATACTTTATAGGGAGAGATTCTGTGTTAAATTGGAGATGGTTGCCAATATGTTCCTTCTCATCATTAGGGATCCCAACCAGAAAGAGAGAACTTTTATTGTTGTTCACATCCAGACCCGTACAAATTTTAAATTCCCGCAAAGCGTCAGATAGGGCCTTTGCAGAGTTGCCATCCCCATGAAAGAATGCAATAAGGTCGTCAGCAAACCCAAGGTGAGTGATGAAAGGGTCATTACATCTGCGGTGCAGTTTGTAATGTGCTTGAATGCCAGTATGCTGTTTGAATTTATTTCAGCATTTCAGCATTTATTTCACCGTTTCAGCATTTCAGCGTTTAAATTTCAACATTGTAGCGTTTAAATTTTTTTTATTTCACCTTGTTAATATGTTTCGCTTACCTTTGTCGATCCTACAAATGCTCCAACTCAAAATAGAAAAGAATATTTTATTATATCTAATAAGATGTTGATTAGTAATGTAAAAATGCATCTTAGTTGTAACTTAGAGTCTCCATTTGAATGTGCAACTTTATGAGATTTGTATTACATAGCTTAAACATTCAATACGTTTCTCATGCACTGCTCTTTCAAATTTTACAGGTTTAGGTGTTGCTGAATTGATATTGGTTTTGAAGTAGAAGATATGAAATTTTGAAGTATAACACATTTTGTGGGATGATCGATATGGTGTGCAAGATCACATGAATTATTGTATGTATCGTTTTTGTTGTATGTCTCATAGACGATCACTATGATTTATGTAGTTATTTAAGTTTAAGTGAGTTATATCTCAAATTGAAATTGTATATATATTATATAATATATATAATTTCAATTTGAGGTTGATAGAGTATAAAGTTGTTTGGGATTGTATTTTTTTGTAATGGACAAATTATTGATTATACGAAAATTAATATAATTGTGTTCATGTTTGAAATGTTTCTTCTGAATGACAAAAAAAAGGCAATTAGAAATCTGAAAATTAATAGAAAGAACTAATTTCATTATAAAAAATGAATTTTCATTAGTAATTTTTTTAGCTACAGCAAGTTAGTGTTAGCAACGGAAAATGTCGTCTCTACTTTGACAATTTGATTTGCAACTTAGCAACGGTTTGAAATCGTCGCCAACTATCCACGGCAAATGTCGTCCCTGTTTTGTTAAATTGATTTGCAACTTAGAACTGGTTTGAAGTCGTCGCTAAATAGCCACGACAAATGTTGTCCCTGTTTTGTTAATTTGGTTTGCAATTTAGCAACGGTTTGAAGCCGTCGCTAAATAGCCACGGCAAATGTCGTATCTGTTTTGTCGATTTGATTTTCAACTTAGCAATGGTTTGAGGCCGTCGCTAAATAGCCACGGCAAAAAACATCTCTATTTTGTCAATTTGCGACGGCAAAAATCGTCTCAAACATTTTAAAAGCCGTCGCTATTGCATCGGTCTCAAATAAAACGACGGAATCAGCGACAAAAGTTTTTGCAACTTAGCGACGGTTTTTAGCCGTTGCCAATTAACTGCGAAAAAGTTTACCGTTGCTGATTCAAATAGCGACGATTCAAATAGCTACGGTATTGGGACGGTCGTTGAGCTGTTGCTGATTCATTTTAGCTACGCTTTTTTTATAGTTAGCAACGGTAAATCGCTGTTGCTGAATTTTTTTTTTTTTGTAGTGCCTCCTGCATGAAGTAGGCGATTTTGACTTTTTAAACCTCTATCTCCAATATTACTGCAAGTACGATCATTGCTGCAAATACATTAGTGCAAATACCTTCCCAAGAAGACAAATAAATTCCATGGTCATTCATTCTTTTCGAAACAACTTTAATTTTGATTTTTTTTTCATGAAAATCACAAAAATAGTCGAGATAAGTGGGAAAAATAATTCAGCCTATTATGAAGATATATAGCTACATTTTTCAACTAGTACTTTTTCATGGACAAATAATATATTTGTTGAAAGTAGACAATGTTATCAAAATTATTTTCACAATAAACGTGCCATTGAGATATAATAATTTTGAGTCTTCTTTAGTGCTTCGTTTAAGTCTAGTGTGTTCTGATCTTCCTAGTAACATTGATGTCTTTCGATCAGGTCTTCGGCACTCCCCAAAGAGGAAGGAATACAGTCTTCAGCTCCCAAAAAGAAAATCAACCACCAAAATACAATATAATATAGGAATTCAATTAAATAAAAAATTAGATGCTTTCCTCACATGCATCTTCACTTCAGGATGTCAATTGTTTGCTTCGAGGCTTCTTACTCCAGAATGCTACAACCAAATAAGTCATGTTCATGTGTTTAATTGCTTCATTTTATGTTTAATATTAACATATGGTCATCATAATAAAATACTGCTAAATCTTTCCGGTGGTGGTGCCAAATCTGTTGTGAAAAACAGTGACAACCAAGATGATATGTAATTAAGGAGTGTTGGTCAATTGTTGGCACTGCTTTTATATTTTTCTTCCTGTTTAGTTTACGAGGTTCGGTAAAACTTTTTGTATGCATGGTAATGGTATGTTGTATGTTTGGAGACGTGAGTGTGTTTGTTGGCAGGAATGGATGTTTTCAAATATTTTGGAGCAACTTTAAGGTGAATGGACAAATAGAAAAAACATGACAAGTAGACTTGTCTAAAACTGATAAAGATCTTGTGTCTGATCTAGGTAAAACTTGTCCAAGATATGTCATTTTGTAGATCAATTTATCTTGGAATTGAATAAAATGAAACCAAAGAATTAACAAAGTTGGATGATATTCTTGCTTATGATGAACCTCCATTTGGATAAATTGGTTTGTTAACGCACTTGAGATAACTTTCCTGCCTTTATTTATATGATTTATGACAAGATCCCTCAGCTTGAATACCTAATGAATCTGTTATTTTAACTGATGTGTTGAGATTTGTTCTTGCCATTCCCGAAAATATCTAACATGTAAAAAATAGCAGCGGTTAAGCCCAGGATCACTGTTCTGGTGGCCGAAGGCACTCCGATGCCTAAGTCAGATACCTGTTCGAGAAAGAGTGAATACTTAATGTGAAACTGCAGTGTGTATACTTACGTATATGTGTGCTTATATTTCTTCCTCGTTTCACCGACTCTTATAACGAGCTTTCCCTCCCCAACTGTCCCTGTGATCGAGGGTGTGACAGCTGATTGGGTTAGAGCTGATTTCATATGAGTGGATCCTGGGCCTGTGACAGCTCTGAGATCCACTATTTGGGCCTTATTGTCCTGGTCCAAACCTAAGACCCATGCCTTTGGGGCTGGCGTGTCTTGGGCCTGGGCGCATGACTTATGGGATGACTAGTAGTATTGCACGTGGATCCGCTTAGGACTTCGCTGAAGCTTTGTACGTGTTAGGGTTAGCCCGTGCCACATGTACGACTATAATAGAGTGATTGTTTGATGTCTCATCGGCTACTTCCCCAGTTAATGGGGTTGCGTACAGTTCCATAAATTCGATGAATGTGAACTGGTTCAATTGTACATGGAACCATTAATGCTTGCTACTGGATGACTTGCTTCTGTGAACCGTCATGCCTTTAAAAAGGTTGGTTCTCGTAGGGTCTAGCATTGCCATGAGCATGCTCCCCAAATGTGTCTTTTCAGAAAATGTGGTATGACCTCTCCAGGGAATGAAGGGAAATCTCCATTAGTGGAGTCTCTGAATGTTCTGACATTTGCAGTAATGAGTAGGGGTGGGTACGGGACGGGATGGGTCGACATGGACCTCATCCCTATCATATCCCGTTTGTTTGGGATCGGGACGGGACAGGATGAGCATGTACTAAATTTTAGATTGAAAATTTAACATATAAAATTGAAAATTTTGGATTTACCAAACACACAACTCTAATAACAACTATATAACTTTAAGCCATTGATTATTATTTTCCCATTTCATTAGCTTTTACTCCTTTATTTTATAACCACTATTGAAGATAGCCATTTTTTTGTACATTGCTAATGAAAATGATCAATGAGTTTGTTATTTAAAAACTACGAGGAGCACACATTTTTGTTGTCAAGAGTTATGAAGAAGAAAAAAAGAAAGAAGAGGGTTTGAGTTATATTCATTATCTAGGTTAGTCACATGGAAGCTTATGAGAATAAAATAGTCATGTCAATAAATAAAACAACAAATAAAATAGTCATACCAACAAATAGTTTCATACTAAATATTAAAAAAATTGGTTCGGGACGGGACGAGATGGGCGGGATTGAAAATTTTCATCTGATCCTATCCCATTCTAGATTGGGATGGGATAGGATTGATCAATACCAATAGGACTTGGAATAAATTGTGACGGGAGAGGACGGGATTGGGCTCGCGGGATGGGATGCCCACCCCTAATGATGAGCCTTAACAAGACCTACTATTGGATGAAGCTACCTAGTTTGAGTGAGCTTCCAGTGGCTCCATGGGATCTCCAAATTTCTTCTTATATCGCATGGAAGAATAATAGACTTCCCCTTAGGGGCCAAGTCTGTCTTCTATCTTCTGTTGCTCCCGTGTTGCTTTCCACCACTGTTTTTAAGAGATAACACTTGCAGCCAACTTAGGGTGGTTGTTCCTTTTTGCTTCACTTCCAAGTCCTCTTCTGAAGGCAAACTGGCCAAGCTAAACGTCGACGTGTGTTCCAATGGATTCTTACTCATGCCTTACTTTGCACCAAGCTCGGATACTTTTAGTGTGTAAACTTTTGTACCGGCTAGTTGGTCAAGTTTTGTAAGAACTTTTTTTATTATCAATAAAGTCTACTTTTCTAAATTCATTTTTTATATGCTTTGAACGATTGTGAATCATGTTTGCTTGTGCTAATAAATCTTCTGGACTGTCAAAAAAGATAAGACAATTTTAACTTTGAGTACAGACTAAGCCAACTTGTTTCCGAAGGGGACGCGTGTGGTCTTGATTCAACGTGTGTAGTTCCCTTGGTGAAATAGACTGATTCACCAAGGATAGTGAAGTCACTGAAGAGTAATATTTGTGTAGGTTGGTCGTGTATTGCGGGCTGCCTGCTTTCTGAGTAGGCGCTAGCCTGTAGGAACACTATTACTTAGCTCTATAGAGATCTTGAACGACATTGGAGTAGACCATATTCTGACTTATTGTTTAATTGAGCCTTTGGTGGTCAAAGCGTTACAATGGTCCGATTGGACTAGAACAATTGAATGTGTTGAGTCGTCTGAGAACTATACTCGTTAGCATGTGTGTCGCCTTAGTTCGTGAAAATGACTAGGCTATCTCTGGAACGGTGATTTGTTCGTGGATTAGACTCGCCCGTTTGTGGTGAACTGTCCATGGACTGCGTTTAACCAATACTGGAGTTCCTTGGCTATGAGGCAAATTAGGTCACTTATGCATCAAGTCGTTGCCTTTCTGAAAAGAACTAGGCTTTGGTGCATATGCGCCATCGTGGTTCCTGTATTCAAATCAGCTTTCGTAAGGAGTAGTAAGTTGTCCAAAGACTAGACTCGCCCACTTGTGGTAGACTGTTGAAAGTGGAATTGGAAGGCTTGCTCAACATTCTTAGCTTCGAATGCCAGTTCAGAGCATTTTATAGAAGGTTTCTTGGTTGCATTGGTTAGTACTTGACCAACACTTTCTTAAGCAAAAGAAGACTGGACCTTGCTCATAGTAATCATCTCCCATCGCTTCTCCGAGTCCCTGGCATTATTTTCAGATCAAAGAAAGAAGGTGAACCCAGCAAAAAATGGAAGCGTGTGCTAACGCGCTCCGACTTTCAAGCTGAGTCGGCACTTGTTCCGAAAGATAAGAACAATGGTGATTCCTCCTGCCCGGTTTGCGCTGGAGTTAGTTCCCACACTCCGGTGTATATCGAGGTGGGTCACGGGCTTCCACCGTTGATCAGATGAAAAGGAACTTTTCTTGGGTGGCCAATCGGCTACCATTGGAGAAGGCAGCTGTGGAGACACATGTCACTTGTGGGTCAGCAAGTTCTAATGCTAGTAAGTTGACAACTTGGTTGTTTTGCCACTTAGATTTTTCATTGTACTTTATTGTTCATTCCCGTAAGTTTGTTTTGTAATCAGGGAGGACCTACCTTACCAATGCTGGCATGGCGAGTCTTGAGGTGGAGTCCATATGGGATAAGATTTCTGCATTTGAGACGAAGTTTGTTGACCATGAGGCCCAACTTGCTGACACTCGAAAGGAGGTGGACTCGCTGACCGAGCAGTTGGTCGCTCGGGCCAATAGGGAGGCCCAACTGGTTGAAGCCCAAAAGGGTACGACCAACACTCTGGTTGTTTAGTCATCAAATCACAGCTGAAAGGGATCCAAGGGAGTCTGGCCGAAGCCTAGGCTACCAAACTTGAATTGTTGTTTGAACAGAAGGATACTCGAGAATGATAGGACGAGGCGATAAATGAGCATGCTACATTTACTAAGCCCCTGCCAAGCATCAAAAAGTCTGCCACTAACTCCCAGAGTACGCTAGTTAGTGAGCGCACTGAGGCAGTTCGTCTAAGGAGGCTTCAAGAGGCCCTTCAGACTCAAATTTCTGAGCTCACTCAAGAGTGTGACTCCGAGCGTGCTCGTCATGAAGATGTAGCTTGAAGGGAGGTGGTCTCTAAAGAGAGCCTGGTCAAAGCAATTGGGGAACTGAATAGCTCTAAGGTGGAATGGGAAACCAGAGAGAATGAACATTGTGAGGCTGCTGATAAAGTTTGGGCCCGATGTTGCTAATGGAAGGCTAGAATCGATAGATTATATCTAGAAGCTCCACAGAGATTGGGATCTCTCCATTTACCAGCGTCTTGCTTATGCTCGATTTGAGGAGAGCGATGGCTCTTCCTCTAGCCTGCGAGGTGATCCTGAAGCCAGTTCAGGTGTCATGGAGACGATTGCCTCTCATGCTGTCCCAGAGCCTACTTCAGACTCTACTGCCTATGCAGCTGCTTCTGACTTTGTTCTCCTTGAATGAGCGGTTTTTGTAAAGAAGAATTTATTAATGAGGAAATTTCCCTTTCTTTGTTTATCTTTGTATTTGCCTGTAACTAATGTACTTTCCATTTCCATATCTTGCTTAGATTGGGCTGAGTAGACGCTGAGTAGGCAGGTATATCACCCCCTTGAAGTAGGTTTTAGTATGGATTGAAGTCGTTTCCTTGCTTGTCTAAGCATATTCAGTCAATAGTAGTAATCCGCTATGAGAGTTAAGTTGTAGGATAGTCGCCTTTGTTTGTGTGGGTTGTGCTCCCCTGGTGGCGTGATTATTGTTTCCATTAGTAGTTGATTTTACGTAGGAGTTGTCCTCGTTCCGAAGACTCCACTTCCTCGCTGGTCTTTGACCTACGTAGAAATTAGGTTGCCTGGCAAACCATCTCATTTTAGACTAAGTATCATATACCAATAGTTTTGGCTATCCTGAAGAGGACTTTGAACTTTAGTGGGGTCGTCTCTACCCTTTGGTCTAGGCTCCCATAATATGCTCTACTCCTAGGTAAAAGTTAGGTTGTTAAGGAGTCGCCTTTGCCTGGGCGAGCTAGACTCCCTGTATTTATCTATCTCAAACCTTGAGAGGTCTTGAGCTAAGAAGGACTAGTATTCATCCATCAGGGCTAGTTCTTCTATTTTGAAATCAGTCCTAAATAAGAGTTGGGTTGCAGGGGGGCCTTTCTTGCCTGAATAGGCTCGACTCCTATGCATATCTTATTTGATCCTTAAGAGGTCTAGATCTCATAAGATGTGTTAGTCCTGAATAGAATCTGAGCTGTGGATGAACCATCTTTGCCCGAACGGGCTAGGCTCTCTTATTCTTCATGCTCAGTCTCGAGGGACTTGTTGAAGGAATCTGAGTTGTCAATGAACCGTCCTTGCCCGAATGGGCTAGGCTCCTAAAGTTCTCTGGCTTAGTCCTAAAAGGGACTTATTATGGGAAAAGTCTTTTAGGCATGTTGAAGCTAGACTTCATAATATACCTTACTCCTTAGTAGGAGTTAAGCTGTTGAGGAGCCATCCTTGCCCGAACGGGCAAGGTCCTCGTGTTCCTTTGGCTTAGTCCTGAATAGGATTTGCGCTGTAAAAGTTAGACTCTATTCGAGTGGTGAGTTGTCCATGGCTTGGGCTCGATTCGATGTGTTGTACCTTGGCTCTTTGGCGAACTAGGTCACTTGTACAGTGAGCGGTCATGGCCTTCAGTGAGGCTAGGCTCTAGGGTTTGTGCACCATTTTGGTCCCCATAGTCGGACCAGGTCATGAGTGGTAAGTCGTCCAGGGTCCGAACTTTCCCACTTACAGAGAACTATCCATGGATTGTGTTCGCTCGCTTGCGGTGGACTGTTCATGGACTAGGTCCATCCCGCATGTGTGCCATCGTGGTCCTGAGGTTGAACTAGGCTATTTTAGGAGCGGTGAGTTGTTTGTGGATTGGATTCGCTCGCTTGTGGTAAACTGTCCATGGACTGGATTAGCTCGCTTGTGGTGGACTTCCGTGGACTGGGTCCTGACCGCATTTTGCCTTGGCTCCTAAAGCAGACTAGGCCACTTATGCGGTAAGTTGTCGTCGTCTTGAAAATGACTAGGCTTGGTCGTTCATGGCCCCCATGTTAGGATTAGGCTTTATCCGACAGTGAGTTGTCCAAATACTAGGCTCGACCAGATGTATCATACCTTGGATTTTTGGGTGGACAAAGTCACTTATGCAGTGAGCCATAACTGTTTTTAGTGAGGCTGGGCTCTACCACTTGTGCACCATTTTGCCCCCCCCCCCCCCTCGTATAAGGATCGAGTTTTTCCATATAGAAGGAGTTGAGCGTGGAGTAGAATCGTTTTTAAAAAAATTACCTTAATTCTTAGCCACGAAATGCAATTCTTAGGTGGAAGATTGATCTCCCTTGATAGTCTCCATCTCTTCGTTGTATTTGAGGCATTGGTGTCGTGTGGAGACCACTCCCCCCATCTGGTAAAGCCAGGGCCTTCCAAGGATAATATTATATGCGGAGGAGGCGTCCATCGCGATGAATTCCGTCATGAGATATTTTGTAGGTTCCCTTTTTGCCATGGGTAGGCACAATACTTGCCCTTATCATGCTTGGAAGGATCATCTTTGATCTTTTGGGGCCACTTGACGTCCTCCCAGTTTTTCATGGGGGAGAGAATTTTTTCCAAGCTGAAGTTGAGTGGAGCGTACTCAGGGAACCTTGCGCAGACATAGTTGAGGACTTTGTTAGGTTTGGCCTTGTTGGGCCAGGTCTTGTTGTCGCCCTTCCTCCTTTTGGACGTGTCTTTTTCTATGCACCTTTTTCTTCCCCCTGTCCCGGGCCCTATGGGTCTGCTTGGCCTCATTGTCACCTCATTTTTTTGGCGGTCAGCATCTTCTCCAAAGTGATGTATTTCTGCGCAATTTTCAGCAAGTTTGCCAAATGCTTCGAAGGTTATAAGGTGAGGAAGTTGTAGAACTGACTTCCTCGAAGGCCATAAGTGAAGGCGGTCACGGATGTATCATCGCTGCAATCGTCAATCGGTGTCAACTCGTCATTGAAATGAGTGGCGTATTCTCTAAAGGTCTTGCCCTATTTCTGCTTGAGACTCAGAGGTAGTGCAACTATTTTTTGAATCATAGGCTCCCCACGAATTTTGTTATAAACGCCTTGGCCAAGACCTGGAACAAATCAAATAGATCTTGGCTAAAGATTGTGAAACCAGGTCAGCGCAACCTTCTTCAGGCTGATGGGAAAAGTTCGGCACAGGATGGCTTCTGAGCTTTCTTTGAGCACCATCACGTAATGGTAATGGCGCAAATGGTCTGATGCATCTGTTGTTTTGTCATAGAACTCTAGCTTTGGCGGGATGAACTTCTTTCAAAACGAGGCATTCATGATCTCCTCCAAGAATGAAGATATTGTGAGATCGCACAAGACGTACGGATTGGTTGCCCCCAGTTGTAGCAGGTTCCTGACTGTGGTGCAGTCTGTTTTAGGGGCATGGTCCTCGTGTTCTCCGTCGTCTTTTAGGCTTTCTTGTTGGCCAGCTCTTTGATCTCCCTGAGGAGGTTTACACTTTCTGGATGCCATCTTGGGAGTCCTCTTTGATGTGAGATCTCCCTGAATCTTTGTCGTCATCTTGTGGCTATTGTCAATCATGAGCAAGCCTCACCACCACTCATGCCTGATGATCCATGTGAACTGGGATCTGGTCTATGCAGAGATCGGTCGTTGCTGTCACAGTGGATGGGCTAGGCGACTACTCTGCCCCCTTAGTTGGATTTATTCGACTGTGTGGGTGGGCTTCTTTGGCCGGACAATTGTCTGGCAGCATTGTTGAATGCTCGAGATTTGGTGTCGGTGACCATTTCTCGACGCTCTGCTTAGTTTAGAAAGAATTCGGTATGTTCATTTAGGGAAAACTTAATCTCATCTTCCCCACGGACGGTGGCAAACTGATGCATTCAAATCTGTCCTTGCCAATCTTAAAAATATCTAACCTGTAAAAAGAGCAGTGTTTAAGCCCAAGACTACCGTTGTGGTGGCTGAAAGCACTCTGATGCTTAAGTCTGATGCTAGCTCGAGAAAGAGTAAAGATTGAATGTAAAGGTCCAGTGTATATACTTGCGTATATGTGTGCGTACCTTTATTCCTCCTTTCACCGACTCTTATAGCGAGTTTTCCTCCCCTAATTGTCTTTGCGATCGAGGGTGTGATGGAGGGAGGAGATCTCGCATAAGATCTCACATGTGCATGACTGAGTACTTCGACACTTGGCTCTATTTAGGACCGAATGCTTGATTGGGTTAGAACTGATTTTATGCAAGTGGAACTAAAGCCTGTGATAGCTCTGAAATCCATTGTTCGGGCCTTATTGTCGTAGGCCAAACCCTAAGATCCATGCCTCTGTGGTTGGCATGTCTTGGGCCTGGGCACCTGACTTACGATCTGAACAAAAGTCTTGGGCGCGGGTCCGCTTGGGACTGTGCTGAAGCCTTTTACATGCTAGGGTTAGCCTATGCCACGTGTACAACTGTAATTGAGTGATTGTTTGAAGCCTCGTCAGTAACATTTGCTAGAGGCAGAAAAACTATTGTGTTGAAGTGATTGAACCCAACTTACTCTATCTAACATAGAGGAATTTGCAAATAATTGTTGGATCCTTTCAATATCCGTAGAATGTTTGTGTTTGAAAATGACTCAATGCACTCCCTCTTCTTGAAGCCTTCGACGCCCACAACTTATTTCCATATAGCTAGAAGTCAAGAACCCCAAAATTCATGCCTTCTTGAGTTTCCCTGTCTATTTAATTGTTCAATCCCTTGTCACATTTATTAATTGGAACTTTATCAACTCAAACATCTTAAAAGAATTTCTTGGTTGTCTAAGTTAAACCATTTTTATACAAGCCAAATATTGTAATATCTTTTTGATGAGACATCAACCAGTCATACGATCACGGTCGTACACGTGAGATGGGCTAACCCTAGCACGTAAAAGGCTTTAGCGTCGAACAACGAATCTTAGAGTTGCCACAAGCCCGAGATCCACTCACACAAAATCAACTCTGGCCCAATCAAGTATTGAGTCCTAAACATAGCCAAGTATCGAAGAGACTCAATCATGCACAAGTGATATCATATGTGAGATCTTCTTCCTCCATCATGCCCCCGATCGCAGGGATAGTTGGGAGGGAACACTTGCTATAAGAGACAATGAAAGGAGGAAGAAAGGTATGCATACACACTGCAATTTACATACAATCTTCACTCTTCCTTGCATTGATATCTAACTTAAGCATTAGAGTGCCTTTGGCCACCACAATGATGGTCTTTGGCTTAACCCCTGCTCATTTTTACAGGTTTGATATCATCAGGATCAGCGATGACAGATTTGAACACATCCGTTTAGCATCATCCGTAAGGAGACGACGAAAAGTTTCCCTTAAGTGAACATACAAAGTTCCATCTAGCTAAACAAAGCATCAATAAATTTTCAACCAGCACCAGATCTTGAACATTCAACAATGCCGAAACAGACAACCCTTCGGCCAGAAAATCCCTCCATAGAGTCGAATCGATCCAACCGAGTGATTAGAACAGTCGCACGACACAGTCACTGAGGCAGCCACTGCTAACCCCCACATAGACCAGATCCTGCTTCATATGGATCATTTAGCGCAGGTGGTGGAAAAACTCTTTCAAGATCAACAGTAGCCGCACAAAAATGGAGGAGATCCGGGGAGACCCCACACCAAGAGGACGCTCGAGAATGCGTTCAGGAAATGAAAACTTCCTCAGGAAGGATCAAAGAATTGGTCGGCAAGAAAGCCTAAGGGACGAAAATCACGGGGACCACGCCCCGTAACAGAATGTACCATGGTTAGGCATCTGCTCTAACAGAGGGCAACCAATCCGGACATCTTGTAGACCTCACAATTTCTCCATTATCGAAGGAGATCATGAGCGCCTCACTACCAAAGAAGTTCGTCCAGCCAAAGCTAGAACTTAATGACATAACGTTAGATTCGTTGGACCATTTGCGCCACTAGTACCACGTATTGGCGCTAAAAGACAGTTTTGAAACCATCCTATGCAGAACTTTCCCCAGCAACCTGAAAAAGGTTGCACTGACCTGGTTCCACAGTCTCCAGCTATGATCTATCAATTCGTTCCAGGTCTTCGCGAAGGCGTATATCATGAGATTTGTAGGAAGTCAACAAATCAGAAAAGGGCCTCACTACTTGCTGAGTCTCAAATAAAAGAAGAGCGAGACCCTCAAAGAGTATGTCACTCGTTTCAACGACAAGCTGATCCCAATTGATGGTTGCACCGATGACACGTCGGCACCGCATTCACGTTTGGTTTCCGTTGATGTCAGGTTTATAACTTCCTCACTCTAGAACCCCCAAGGGATAAGGCGAACTTGCTGAAAATGCTCAAAAGTATATCACTTTAGAAAAGATGTTGGCCGCCAAGAAAGGAAGCAAAATCGAAGCCAAGCAGGCCCAGAACCCGGGACAGGGGAAAGAAAAAAAGGCGTGAAGAGAAGGACATGTCAAAGAAGAGAAAAAGTGATAACAAGATCGGGTCCGACAAACCCAAACCCGACAAGGCCACCAACTACGTCGTCGCAAGGTTCACTGAGAGGACATCAAGTGGCGTCCCAAGATCAAAATTGATCCTTCAAGGCATGATAGGAGCACGTAATGCGCTTACCACAAGGACCACGACCACACCACCCAGGACTTTCAAAGTCTCAAGAACGAGATAGAGTACTGAGTTCAAAGGGGAAGACTCGGAGAATTCGTAAATTCTAATGAGAAACAGCCCCAAGCAAAAGAGAAGAAGAAATGACCAAAATGATCGCAGAAAATATTTCAGACGTAATCTACGTCTTGCACAATTCGCACAACGGACCAAAAAATTTAACTGGTCGAGGAAGTGGGCAATCCGAGAGCTGAGGTCAGGTCCCCACAGTAGAGACTGCCTAGTCTAACATGCTCGGGTGGAACACCCAACCCCGGACCTGTCGTACACTGAGCAGGACATGCAATGGGTCTACTCCCTGCACCAAGACACCCTGGTTATCATGACTGCCATATCAAAATGGGGCATCAAAAGGTCGTTGGTGGACACGTGAAGCTCAATCAATATCCTATTCTTGGAAGTGTTATGCAAGATGTGGCTGAGAGAAAAGAAGCTAAAACCAGACAACCAGGTGATGGTTGGTTTCAGCGACGCCTGAAGTTACTTAGTCAGGAGCATCAGCTTACTCGTAGGAGCATGGGAACTAGAAGCTCCTAATGACGAAGTTCATCATGGTGGACGCCCCCTCCACATACAATATAATCCTAGGAAGGCCTTGGTTCTACTAGACAGGGGCAGTGGTCTCTACACGGCACCAGTGCCACAAGTACCATGCCAACGGAAAGAAATGAACTATCAAGGGAAACCAGTCTTCGGCTAAAGAATGCCATTACGTGGCAATGAAGCAATTGGGTAAGTAACAACGATCGATTCAGGTTCCCACGAGTAAAAATGGAACAACGAGCCAAGGGCTTACAGGTAAGGAGTAGCAAGGGTAACATGTAGCACTCTTAAAGCAGATCAATAAAGGCAATCTCTTTATAAATGACTATACTCCACGCTCAACTCCTTCTACAGGGAAGATCTAATCCTTATACATGGGCCAATAACGCATAAGCGGTCTAGCTTGGCCCCACTGAAGGCAACGATGGCTTGCCGCATAAGTGACCTAGTCCGCCTAAGGAACTAAGGTATGATATGGCAGGTCGAGCCCATTCCCCAGACAGCTCATCGCCCAACGAAGCTTGATCCTAATACGAGGATCAAAATAGCACACAAATAGCCAAGACTAGTTCTTTTCAGGATGTCAATAGCTAGCCGCATAAGTGGCCTAATCCGCCATGAGCCAAGGCAGCTCTAGTGCTGCTCGGACCCAGTCAATGGACAATCCACTGCAAGCAGACAGACCATGTCCATGGACAGTTCACCGCAAGCAGGCAAGTCTTGTCCATGGAAAACTCACCGCTCCTAAGATATCCTAGTCCTACCACAACACCGCGATGGAATACAAGCGGATCGAACCTTGTCTCTCGATAGTCCACCGCAAGCAGGCGAATCCAGTCCACGAATAATTCACCTCAAGCACGTGAGTCCAGTTCACAGACTACTCACCGCTCTTAAGATAACCTGGTCTGACTACGGGGACCAAGATGGTGCATAAGTGGCCGAGCCTAGCCCCACTAAAGGCAACGACATCTTGCCACACAAGTGACCTAGTCTGCCAAGGAGCCAAGGTACGACACATCTGATCGAGCCCAGTCCATGGACAACTCACCACTCAAATAATGTCTAGTCTAGACATGCCTAAAAGGCTTCTTCCCATCGCATGTCTTCTCAAGGACTGAGCCAGAGGAATACATCGACCTAGCCCATTCTAGTAAAGATGGTTCCTCAATAACCCAACTCCTGTTCAGGATTGCGGTATGTTATAAAGTCTAGCCTAGATAGGCGTAACAGACTCCTTCTCAGCATAGGTCCTCCCAAGGATTGAGCTAGAGAAATACAGGGACGTAGCCTATTCGGGTAAAGATGGCTCCACAACAACTCAACCCCTGTTCAGGATTGGTGTATATTATAAGGTCTAGCCTAGACAGACGTAGAAGACCTCTTCCCAATACACCTTTTCTCAAGGATTGAGCTAGAGGACTACATGAACCTAGCCCGTTCAGGCAAAGATGGTTCCTCAACAACTCAACTTATGTTCTGGATTAAGGTATCGACAGGCCTAGAAAACTTCTTCCCAGGTCAGGTCCTTTTAAGGACTGAACCTAAGGAGTACAGGAGCCTAGCCCATTCGGGAAATAATGGTTCTTCAACAACTCAACTCCTGTTCAGGATTGAGGCGTATTATAAAATCTACCCTGGATAGATTAAAGAGAACTTCTCTTTAACTCAAACCCTCTTAAGAATTGAGCAAATTATGCACAGGAACCAAGCCTATTCAGGCAAAGAAGGTCCCTCGGCAACCTAACTCTTGCTCAAGATTGAGGTCTAAATAAAAGGCCTAGCCCAACGGGCGGATACTACTTTTCAGCTCAAGACCTCTCAAGGGTTGAGCTAGATAAGAACAGAGAGTCTAGCCCGTTTGGGTGAAGACAACTCCCCAACCACCTAACTCATGCCCAGGAGTATGGCATATTATGGTAGCCTAGACCAGAATGGCAGTGGAAATCCCACTTCAATTCGAAGTCCTCCTCAGGACAGACAATACTATGGTACCAAACTTCAGTCTAACAAGAGATGGTTTACCAGACAACCTAATCCCTACAAAGGTCAAAGACCAGCAAAGAAATGAAATCTTCGGCATGAGGACAACTCTTACACATTATCTACTAAGGGAAATAGTAATTATGTCACTAAGGGAACATGACCCTCATAAACAAAGGTAAGTACCCTACAACTTGGCTCTCATAGAAGATTAAGTTATTATTGTTGATAGAACATGCTTCGACAAGCAAAGAAAAGGCTTTGGTCTACTTCAGGTGGGGTACATACACCCTCCTACTTAGCCTCTACTCAACCTAATCTAGGCAAGAATTGGAAATGGAAAATACAACAACTACATGCACAAATATATATTTTTTTTAAAAGGGAAAATTTTCTCATTAATATTTTTTTTTTAATTTCATTAGAAACCCGTTCATGTAGCGGGAATAGAGTAAGGAACTTTTCTACAACTTAGAATCTAGAACAGCCTCAGAGTCGGCAGTGGTCTCTAGAACAACAGGATCAAAGATCATTTCCACGACAGGCGGATTAGGCTCAGGGCCACTTCGCGGGGAAGAAGAAGAACAATCATCCTCATCAAAGTGGGCAAAAGCCACCTGCCTGCATGATCTTTCGCAATGTATTTCAGCAAATCCAACCTACCAGCAACAACCTTGCTGAAATCAGTAATCTCAGCGGCACCAAGGAACTCCTTCTCCTTGACCGCCCATTACACCTTCAAGGCAGACAACTCTCCATGCACTCTGGACAGGGCACTCTCGCAGTCTGCCAGCATACGCTCAATCGTAACCCAGCTTGGATGCTCGAAGTCCCACTCCTGAGTAAGTTGTGACACTTGTATCATAACAACATCATTAAATTCTTTCTGCAGAGAAAACTCAGATGTTCGTGATCCAGAGTAGCCTGGATTTCAGTAGCATATTTTTTGCAGATACCAGACGATTATCAGCCTTTATCTGTCCCGATCTTCCTGAACTCCCCCGAGCTTGGTCATAAACTAGGTCCTGGTAGCCTGGGCCTCATCCAGACTCTCCTAGACTCATTTCAGTCAGACTACCAGGTCTGCCTGAGCAATCAAAGCCTTATCCAGACTCTTGCAGGCAATTCACAATTGAGCCTTATTGACAGACAGTCAGTTATTTTCTCAGCAAATCCATTTCAAAAAGAGCATCCGAAAGCTACAACTACTGCTCAGCAAACAACCTTTCCATGGCATAGACTTTGTCCTGCGCAGAGTCTACTTTAGTGCCCAACATCCCATGATACCTTAGGTGAACCATCCTCTGATTGGAGACCGAACACATGGTTACAAAATAGAAGTACAATAATAGGCCAATGACAAATAAATAAGTATTAGCTCACATGCATGAGTTTCTTCAACCCTTGATTAAGCTGGTCCCCAGCGGGCATCTCCTCCAACGGCAGACGATCAACCAAACGGGAAAATACCTACTCAGAAACTGTAGGGATTTTTTCCTTTAATCAACATCCTAGTGCCCAGGCCACGAAAGTTGACGCGAGCACTGGAATGGAGGACTTTGGGGTCAGGGATGAGTCTAGCACCCCCTAACAACTAGACTTTCGAAGAATGAGGAAACTCCGCGACTCCCTTCCCTTTGCTAACAACAAGCTACAAGGAAACATAACGAGCCTAAAGATTGAGGCAGTGCCCCTCGGAGCACGAAACTCCAAATATGAGTCACCACCAGCGAAAAACCTCATGGCGGCATCAAGAAGACGAGCATTGATGCGCTCGAGCTGCTCTTCATCTAGACCACCGGGGTCCTCCACCGCAGCAAGACGAATATGTCCCCCCTCGAATAAATATCGGGGCAAGGAGTTAGACTGTCGGGCTCGGGCATTGTCCCCTCATAAACATGGAAAGGTACCACTAAATGGGTGTGATCGATGAAATCCTTCTTTATGATAGACAACAGGCGGAGAGGGCAGCTTGGGCAGCCCCCACCTTGATCTTTTTGGACTTACTAGTCGGGGTAAGCAGCCCCTCCACAGCTTTTCTCTTGGACAAACTGGAATCCCTTGCAACTATCTTCTTCCGCGTCTCGAACGCTCTGACGCCAGAAGAAGAGCCAGTAGAAGATACCAACGCTCAGCCACCCAACTGACCTTATCGGAGAATAAACCACTGCTATTGACAAATTCAACAATAAGTGCATCCGCAAGGGGCATAGGCGGAAAAGAAAAAAGTTGTCTCTAGCTCTCTCCTCCTCGTGAGAAAGGGCAACAGCGTTGTGTCCTCCATTAAAGCAAGGGGACTTCACCAACCAACAGGTGCCATGGCTACTCACCATTGCACAAAAGCGTTAACCTTAAATCACCGGGGATCTGATACCGACTGCAAAGGTCAGTGAGATCCCTTTCTGTCATCTGAAACGTCCAAAAATAACTCGGTACAAGCCACAAGACTGTCAGGCAAGAATCAAGTAGTCATGATCGAAAATAAGTTTGCACCTAACCCAACTAAAGAGAATTCTTGACAAGAAAACATGAACTCGTGAAGGGAAAAAGGTCAGATTCTCTCAAAGAAGGTTTGTATAGTCTTGACTTACAGGTGAAGCAATCACCAAAAACCGTTGCTCAAGCAATAATTGCAGCACAGAAGATGAAAAGGCGCCAAATATATCATCATGACCTCACATAGACCCTCATTTTTGCAGGTTTGGTATCATATGGATCAACAGTGACAGATATGAACACATCACTTCTTGATGAAAAATAACTTATTAGTTCTCTTTATATATATATATATTACTTCTCTAATGTATTCCTTTATGGGATTAGTCTTCTTCGGATTTGTATGACTCAAAAAAGGATGTGATCGCTCAGCAAATTCCAATGATAGTACCCATTACGGAACTCATTACCTTAAAATGATCTAATTTCTAGATTTTTCCTAAGCATGGCTCCTTTTGGAGGAAAAAATAGTTTCCTAATTGAATGAATTAGGACAAGGAAAATCTCTATAGGTATAGCATCGTATTTTATGCAGACATTGATAAGCGTCTTTCCCAAGAGATTATTTTTGAAAAATTGTAATTCTTGTCCTAATAATATATGAAAACTTTGATTTATGTATTTTTCTTCTTGTTTTTCATTTTCACATCTATGAGTTTGTTATGTATCAGTATCACTAATGTGCCTAATTCTCAAGCCTAATTGAAGGATGGAATATGATAGGCAGACATCTCACTAATTTATCGAAATGTCCTTGTTTTTCGAGTTAGTTGCTTAAAATAGGGAATATTTAGGGTATTAGTTTGATCATGAGATCTTAACTAATTTGAGGTCAAAATGTATTTGTTTAAACTCTAATTATAGCTCTAACAAGAAAGTAAAAAATAAAATGACATTTTGCCCACATGTAATCAACTCACATCGTCATTCCTCAATTTAATTATCTATCTTACAAATCAGAATGGTGTTTGGGTTGGAGATAAAAGACGGTTAGGATCGAAAGTTGCAAAAAATGTTGATAATGGAGATTCATTATCAACAATGGCATGTTCATAAATAAATTGCCAATAGAAGGGAAAGGAAATGAAAAAAAATGTGAAAAATTTGTGGAATGCATATGTGGTGTAGAGGAAAAATTTGTGTTTTTTTTTTTAATAAAAATCATCATAATTATCTACTCAATTGTCGAATATCTATTTATCATCGAGAATTTAATTGTATAACATATAAAAATCTTTTATACATACGGAATGGAATTCTTTATTCAAGCAAAAATTCTGTTGAATTTTTCATTTTTTATTTCTTTCTATTTCCTCCCATCTTCTTTTGAGTTTCATTCTTGTGAACGTACTCCCCAAGCAGGGTACTTAACATGTTAGCTACAACACTGCACTAGTGGATTGGAAATTGGAAATTGATATTCGAAAATGGAGTTCATCTTGAAAAGTTATTTTAGTCTATAAAGAGCGGATTGAATTGTATTACTGTCAATAATGGATTTCTTCTGTGTAATACTAATTGATAGGTCATCGTTGGTAAGTGCTACAAGATCTCGTGCATTAGTAAACTTGGTATGGTTGAAATGCATTTTTGAAGATGTTTTCAATTAAACCAATCATTAGTACAAACGTTTAAAGTTTTAATTATGCATTTTTTTAAATTAATTGTAATCTATGTACTTCACGCCGTAAGTATTTTCAATACTAAGACACATTCAAGCAAAGACCATGAACTCCATATTTTGGAAAATCAAAGTTTGGGGAGGATTAATTGCAGGTTTTTAAATGTGAAAAGTAGAGGGCCTACAATTCCTCTAATTCTTCCGCTTCTTCTTCGGAAACCCGATAAATTGGAGTTCACAGCTGAACCAAGAGGCAAGATGAACATAAACACAGATACTAACAAGGGGGTACTCAATTCGGAATTTAAATGGACTCTGAAAGATTTTAAATCTCGTGGATTTTAAAAGGTTTCAAAGGATTTTACAAAATCCACTGGATTTTGATGAATTTTAAATGATTGAATTTTGTAGATTTTATAAAGGTTTGTTATGGATTTCAATGGATTTTTATAAATTCAATGGATTCTTATAAATATGTTATTAGTCATACGAAGCAATGAAAGAACATCACCTACATTGTTATCCATGCCAACACAAATCATAAAACATCTCTCAAAACATCAATTAAACAATTGTTTGTATGCTATGAGAATTTTACTTTAAATTAAAATAAAATCCAAATACATTGAAGATGGTCCAAAAGTAATACAAATAATTATTTTACTTCAAATTGTTATCCTCGCCAACCGCCATCTCTCCTCCTCCTCCCTTTTCCTTTTTCTTTAATCACCACCACGACGATGCTACTACCAACGGTGGTAGGGCATGATGGTGTGGCCGAAAGTTGTGGGGAAGTTGGTGTTGCTCCTACGAAGAGAGAAGAAAATTCGAAGAAGGGAAGGTGGTGGGGTTCTTCAACGGATCCCAAAAAAAGTGGGGTGTTGGTGTCCTTCAGCGGAAATGGTGGTGTTATTTAACAATAGCCAATACAAATCCGTTGAAATATGAGAGGGGAAGGTTGAATTTGGAATGATTCTTGTTATATATATTTTCCACTCACAAATTCTTCAAAATTCATAACTTTAACAAATCCATTAAAATCCACTACTTCTTGAATACCCCATGATTTTGGTAGACTTTTAAAAAACATGAATTGAATACCCCCTAATTTTTAAAACAACCCTTTAAAATTCGTATTCGAATACCCCTAGATTTACATGTATTATTTTAAATCCTTAATTGAATACCCCTGGATTTTAATGGATTATAAAATCTTTAACAATCCATTAAAATATGTAATTGAATACCACTCCCTTATTTTCTTAAAGATGAGTAGCGTATTCATTTTAATTATTTCAGAGGGTGAACAAACCACCATTCCTTGGATAAAATTTAGGTCATTTTTGCAAAGCAATGGACGCATAGAAAAGGAAGTTCCAAGTCTGCTCCCACAACTTGATTCTGTTTTGAAGATTTTTATCACTATTAGACAAATTACAAATACATAAAGAATTTGTGTAAGCTTGAACTCGAACGCAAACTAGAGTGCATCCTGTATCTCCCTTGTTGTTGGCCCAATTAAGTTGAGAACTCTGCATACAGGGTCTTAATGTTGTTATCACCAAATCATAATCCTTGAAATTTTATCTGAGATAACTTAATGCATGCTTCATTATTGTTATTGTTGTTGTTATCATGGTCTTAAAAAATTATTTGTAAAATCTTGCATTTGTTTGTTCGTGTATAATAAATTCTCTTCACTTAAATTGAAATTTGAAAATTTGAAAATTCTTGCATTTGTTTGTTTATGTATAATAAGTTCCCTTCACTTACTGAAATTCTTTGAACTTTATACCTAAACAGAGTTCAGAATTCAAGCCGTGTAGACACGTAATTGTTCCAAAGAGTTGGTAGACAATCTACACCTCTATCTTCTATACCACTCATGCAAATACTTGCCAATAAAATGGTTGCCATGAAAATAAAAATAAAAATAAAATAAAATAAACTATGATATGAACATTTATCTTTTTCAAAACAACCTTCTCTTCGTATAACATGTATTTGTACGTTGTCTTTTGCTTACAGTTTCAGATCAACAATGCAAGTCTAAATCACCATAATAGTAGGATTATTTTTAGCAAATGCGGAATAGGCTATTCCCAAAATATGTCGGTAGGCATGTGACCCAGGTATTCAGGATGCCAGAGTATTTGATCAATAAAATTCAAGTAGTTAAATTTAAATGTACATATTCAATATCATCCAATCTATGAAAATCATGGATTATAGTTAATAACGTTGTTTATCAATACAACACATTGTGCATGGTGGAATAATATATTTGAATTTGAATCAATTGATAAAGAACCTAATAGCTGCCATGTTGAATGTTGAAACTGTTATAAAAATAATTTCATTATAAACGTGCATATTATATATTCATCTTGAGTCTTCATTATTGCTTACATATAAATGGTTTTAATACAAGAAGTAGGTAGATGATATGGGTTTTATGCGTCTATAAATATTGTGTTATGCTTACAAGACCAATATCAACAAACATTGTAACACAAGAAAATGAGTGTTCACTACAGTGAACACTACACCAAAAAAGATGTTACTAATTATTAGTTAAGTTACTATTAATAATTTTAATAAATATATTATTTATAAAAATAACTAAGAAATAAAAGAAAAACATTTAGTTAAGTTACTAATTATGGTTCCTTTATTGTTCATTTTTTCTCTAAACCATCTTCTGCAAAAAAAAAAAAAAAAAAAAAAAACAAAACCCATACAAAACCTAAAATCAATCTCAAACTTCACAAATCCCTCAATCTCAATCTCAATCGATCGATTTCCATTGTTTTCTATCTCTCGATCGAAAATGTCTGTTGATTTTAGTAAATTTGAAGGAGCGCGAACAAGCTAGTGTTAATTATCATCCCACTCACTCTACATTCTAGCATGATTCAACTACACATTTTCAAATGTAGCACGATAATAAAATTCATATGTAGCAATTCATTCCTTGATGTCAAAATTGAGCAATGTAACTGGGTACTTGGGTGGTTGTCTAGTGCAATTAGTTGAACTGGTGTCGCAGGGTGGTATGTTTTCATTCACTATAGCTTTCATTTGTTTCACTTATTGTTAAGGTGGGAAAATCCTTGTATGTCTAGTTAAACACATGCAAATCTATATGGAAGTCATCACTGCAATAAAATTTCACTCATGAGCTATATATATTCCAAAATTTTCAAATTTCTATTGCATTAAAGGAAGAAAAAAAAACTTGCCTTAGGCCATATTTTATAGAACAATATTAATTGAATTTAATTGAATACATGGTTCATAGCCTTGTTTTTATGCAGACATTTAATTCTAGTTATAAAAGTGCTTTGATGGCGTTTTGACATGTTAGGTTCCATTGACTAGAATTTAATGCAGGGTTGTTTGTTGGATATTGTCGTTTCCTTCTCATGCGTGAATAAGGTTCGACTCTGATCGGATTCGGAATCGGATGCTTTGAAGCTAGAGATGTCAACACAACCAAGTCACAGATGGAGATGCCATGCATACCCAAGTTTCTATCAGGCCATTAGAAGATTGGAAAAGGATCAGAGTGGCAACCATTTTTTTTTTCTTAGCCGCGGCCTCCCTAGTTGTTGACACATTGGACATTTTGTGTGTTCTTATGTTTGAGGACAATTTCCAGGGTGTTCCCAGTATGGAATTATCGAGAGCGTGGAATATTTGTTTAGTTTTCTTAGTCGTTAGCATACTAATGATGTACTTGATACATGTACTTTTAAAAAAAATACTAAGACAATATGAAAACGATGTTGTAATTGATTGTAACTATTTCACTTTGTAATAGTTGCAAGATTATTTTAATTTGGGTATTAACATTAGTATTTGAATATTTGGGTTTTATAATCTCATTAGATGTCATTCATTTTGTGATACTTTTTTTATTTTTTAATTAAAAACAAATAAATAAAAATTGTAGCACGTCGAGCTGTTGCTAATATTTGAACATTGTAACATGCTACAGTACCATTAGCAACATTGGACAACTCTTACGAGAGTTGAAGGTTGTAACACGTCGAGGTGTTACTATATTAGTAATGCCATGATTTGCAAGATTTTTGTGGTGTTACAAAATATTTAGAAACACAGCTAGGGTGTTACAAATTGTCATTTATAGTGTAGTGGAGACAGATAAAATTATGATCAATTTAATTAACAAAATGATGAGGAAGGAGTTGTGTTTAGTTTTTTTTGCTTTTTTTTCATTTTTAGCATTAATGGGGAATTAATCAAGAGGGAGTTGGTGCATAAGATAATAGTGCCTGCCCTTGCAGACGTTATTTGGGCAGTCTATGGTTCCCTTGATCTCCCCAGGCTCATTGTTACTTTACTCCCAAGTGTCTTTGAGAGCATAGAAATTCTTGAAGGAGATGGAGGCGTTGATAGTGTAATTGTGCTTGCTTGTTTCAGGATCAATACCACTTCATCAATTTTTATTTTATTTTATTTTTTTATATCCCTTAACCCCTCCCACCCCAGATGTCGCCAGCTGGGTTCGACCCTGTGACCTAGTGATACCATATTTGGCACCACTTCATCAAATCGAGAAGTTCGTGAACATGGATTACAAGCAACGTATAAAAGAAGTACAAAGTACTAGAGATGGGTATTTTGCCCAAGAATGTACTTACTACTTGGATTACAAGCAACTGTATTGTATGAGGTACCAGAGGAGTTAGCAGACCGAGTTGAACCTTATATCATGATTGAATCCCTTTTTGGCATGGCTAAAACTATCACCAAATATGTGTTGGAGTTTGTATAGCAAATAACAAATAGTCTCACATCTATTGTGTGAAGTCATCATAATTTATTTATAAGTGTTGATTTTCAATACTTAATAAATTATGAAGAAGCATTGGGCCTTGAGGTTATTAGCTATTTGATGACAATATACATTATATATGTTTATAAATCAAAGATAGATCCTTGGGCATTGGGGCTCTTGGGCTTCTTGGGCTCTGTTGATAACAATCCCTTTTTGCTCTTCAAGCCTTTGTTTTGAATTAAAAAAGGATGTGTCTGATCAGCACACCCTTTCAATTCAACAGACATAAACCATTTTGTTATCTGTATATTGAAGAGAAAAAAGGGTTCCTCAACACATTAATTTTTTCTAGAGTCATTCATCATTCCTTCACTTTCAGGAGATATCGCATTCGGTAAATTTGCTAGAATCAACACCATTGTGCTAAGGTGTTGGTATTAGATAGTTGAATCCTGGCAGTTAGATGCCTAGAACTACAACACCGAGTAGAGGCGAATTTTGTCTATAGGACATAGCTTATCCGCTAGCCTCTATTTACAAATCAAGATGTACCAACTTCGCCAATTCAAGATAGTGATTTCTCAAGCCTCTATCTGCAATACAAGTTAGTAGATTTATTTGTTTTATTTTATTTCATTGTAATCAATTTATAATACAAATAGTATTTGTACTGTTGCATTATTTATTTCAATAAATTTATATATTGTTCTGATTGTTCTCCAATATTTTATAGACAGATTAATGGAACAATCGGTGAATGGCGTCAAACCCCATGTTGAGAAACCAGACAAGTTCAAGGGTATGGATTTCAAACGCTGGCAACAGAAGATGTTGTTCTATCTAACAACCCTAAACCTTGATCATATGGTCAAGGAAGATGTTCCTATTACTGAAGGAGATGATATTTTTGCATATCAGTTTAATGCAATTGATGCATGGAAACATAGTGAGTTTTCATGCAGGAACTATATCCTAAACATTCTTGATGTTACATTGTATGATGTGTATAGATCATACAAAACAGCAAAAGAACTTTGGGAATCCCTAGAAAATAAATATAAAATTGAAAATGTTGGTTCAAAGAAGTTTATCATTGGAAAATTCTTAAAGTACCAAATGATAGACTCAAAGACTGTTGTGAACCAAGTGAAGGAACTCTAGATTGTGATCCTAAAACTTGTTGCAGACGGAATGGAATTGCCACACCAATTTGCAGTCGGGGCTATCATTGAGAAGTTGCTTCCATCTTGGAATGATTTCAAGATTCATCTCAATCATAAGAAGACTAATATGACAATGGATGATATTTTTCTGAAATTAAGGGTTCAAGAAGATCACCGCAAGAGTGAAGGAATGAATGCTTCTGAGTTCGACGTCGAAGCCAATGTTGTTGAGGATGGAAACAAGTCCAAGCCTAAGTTCAAAAGTTAGAAGAAGAAGAAAAAAAAGCAACAAGTATGATGGAAAACGTCCACACTCACATGCACTTGTTCCAAAAGAGAAGAATTTCAAACAAATTAAAGGTGCATGTTGGGTATGTGGAAAGCCTGGACAAAAGGCACAAGACTGCTGCCACAAGAAGGAGAATCCTACTACAATTAATAATAAAACCCAATCCAATATTGCTGAAGATTTTGTTGGTGGTGTTTCTGAAATCAATATGATGATAGATAATAAGGATTGGTGGGTTGACACTAGTACAACAAGACACATGTGGAAACCGAAATATGTTTGTCACCTACCTCCTATCAATGGTGAAGAAAAGTTGTTCATGGGCAAGGCATCTACTGCAAGTGTTTCTGGAAAAGAGAAAGTGGTCCTGAAATTTACATCTGGAACAGACCTTACCCTGATGGATGTGTTGCATTTTCCTCAAATTACTAAAAATCTCATGTCTGGTTCTGTTCTAAGCCAAAAAAAAGCTTTAAACTTGTATTTGAATCTGACAGGTTCGTTCTCACTAAAGGGGGAACATTTGTTGGGAAAGGCTACTTGGCTGAAGGGCTTTTTAAACTCAATGTACTAGTTTTGGATGTGATATTCACATAATTATTACATAATATATTTCATAATTTATACATGTTAGTGTTTCGATTATTATATTTTATAGTAATTATTTTGTTTTCATGTCTTTGTAGGAATTTGAGCGTAAACGATGAAATCATATTAAGGCGATAAGTTAAGGAACGACAATTAGTCGATTCCAACGGTGGTATAAAGCAGTCACAAACCTAAACCCGAAACCTAATTCATAACCTAAACCCGAAACCTAATTCATAACCTAATCCATAACCTAAACCCAAACCCAATGCCAAGCCCAATCCTACCCAAAGAATCTTCTCCAAATTATACATTGATGAATCATCCCCTCATCTCATCCCTATTCATCTTGATAATTTTCTATAAATACAAAATAATAGAGTGAGAAAAAGGGGGGAAGAAAAAGAACTAAAAAAATATCAAAACCTCTTCCACTCACAAGGTGATTCACAATCACCATCACCACCTATCCATCTCTCACTCATTCTCTGTCCAACTCACTCAGCAATCACCGCCACAGTCACCTCGCCACCACCATCACCCGAGCACCACCACCACCTCCGGACAGCACAACCGCCACCACCGTGAAACAGGGGCGTGACAACCCTATTTCACATCAAATTTCCACCTCGCGACCCAGACAGACCGTCCACGCCACCGAGTTCCGCCATCACCACCCTCTCTTCTTCTCTGCCTCCCTCTCTTCGTCACCGTCCAGCCACCACATAGCGGCTCGTCCGCGGTGCACAACCACCGCTGAAACTGGAATCGAAACAGGAAGTCTCCTTTCATGTTCTCTCTCTATGTTTTTGAGTTTCTTATTGCATCTCTCTCTTCTTTTGCAGGTTTTGGAGACATTTGGAGGACGTGACGGTCGCGAGGAGCGAAGAACATCACCGCGAGCGGTGCTGTCGCGTTGGAGACGAAGGCGGTACTGTAGCAGAGGCGGGAGACTGAGTCAAATTCAGTTTTTCGCTATTCACACCCCCGGTTCTGCTCTGTACCACCACAGAGCGTTTTGGGACCATTTGTCTCGGGATTCGTGTTCGGACCACCTGCTGATCTGCTGAGTGCCACCACATCGAGTTTGTGACAAACTAAATGGGTTGTATAAGTTATTTTGATTTATTTTTCTGAATTGTGTGCTTAATTGTTAATTACAATTTATTTCTGAATTTTTGATAAATTGCTTTCACCCTTCATTTTCGAGAAATTAATCTTGATATGTTTGGTAGTTAGAATTACCCTTTTTCAATATTCAAAGCATGTCCTAAAAATATTAAGCTTAAACTTTGATTAAGTGTGCCCTAAAAAAACACTTAATACTTGGTAAGAGCGTATTTGCTTGAAATAATTTGTTAATGTTTGATAGAAACATAAGATAAGTTGAATTGGATTTTAACGATCACATATTCGGTGTAAGCAAGGGATTCTCATCCCTAAAGCTTCTCGTTTTTAAAGTCAGTAATTTAGATTTCAATAATTTTGCTAACTCATTGGTGAGTCCAAATTGGTGAGTCCAAGCCCACAAAACTCATTTCATCTATCTTTTATTTTAGTTTTCTTATTTTTAATTTATTTTTAGTTTAGTTTTAAAAACACTGTAACCCCATTTTCCATTTAAATTAGTTTAGATAATTTCTAAAATTCAATTTAATCCACCTTCCTCGTGGGATCGACCCGTACTTGCCGTTGTCTACCAGTTAGGCACCGTGCACTTGCGGTTATTACAAGTGGGCTGAATTAACCTATTTATTTAGGTTAGTTAAATTCGCATCAAGTTTTTGGCGCCGTTGCCGGGGAAGGTTGCTGTGTAATTGAATTTAAGATTTATTTTCACTAAATATAAAAAAAAAATTAAAATAAAAAACAACAAAACAAAAAAATTCAAAATACAAAAAAAAAATTTATTTTTATTTTGCTAAGTTCTTTTTACACTAATTTCTTTTTATTTGTTTGATTTTGCAGAATACACGCTTCTCGAGGAAATTGGACGATCCTGCAAAAACATCAAGCACATTTTATTTTTATTTTTGTGAGGAGAGTTTTAATTTTATTTTCACCTCATTTTACGAGTGTGTGGTGTAATAGTTTTTAAATTTTACTGTTTTTCATTTTGTTTAATCACAAAAAAAAAAAAAAAACCTAAAATTCTCTAAGTCAAAAAACAATTATAGGGAAACAATTTTAATTGTTACCCAATAATTTTTTTTATGATTTAGAAATCCGACTTCTACGACCAAGACCAATAAATTTATTTGCATGTGCTTGTGTGTTGATTGAAACGGTTAAAAAGAAGTCGGACATTTTTTTGAATTGTGCTAACTTTTTGTGCAGATTGGAATACGCAAACTGTAAGTATTTCTATCACACGCAATGTATTAGCGACCCGAGTGCTTTGTGTAATTGTTTGAAATTGTGTGATTGGTTGTTTATTTTCTGTAATTGTGGATGCTAAACTTTAGTAATTCATAATAAGCAGACCCAGCTTCTAAATAGAAACTGGTGGGACTTGATATCCCCACCTCATCACTCCAGCTGTGTGCAACCAATAGCCAAACATAATTAAAATCAATTAGCAAGTTAGATAGAGCCATCTCTTAGGTTCGGTGTTCATAGGACAACCAAGACCAAGGTGAATCCAATAATTTTTGTGTTGACCCAAGCTAAAAGTGACGATGGGTTTAATCATTCAATGAACTCCGAGAGGCCACTGCCACAAGGGTAATTTACCCGGTACGCCGAGTCATAAGTAAGCTACGATCCACAAGAAGAATTGGTGTAACCAACAGTTTTTGGTTAGGAACACAAGCCTCAAGTGTGCATTTAACATCACATCGTTCTCACATCTATTGGCTTACAGAGCGGTAGCACAAAGAAGTACTTAATTGGACCATTGTGACCTCCTTCTCTTGTGCGATAATCCAGTTTCTTTGAAACAAAACTCTATCCTACTGATTTTGAACTTTGCGGTGTAAAGTGTACACTCTTAGGGTCAACTTGTAGCACCCATTGCTGTGTCATAAAGATTACATAAGAAATAATTGTCCCCCAAAGATAAAAAGATAATTGATCTCAAAAACGTTGATTGCTTAGGGAGGCATGTTTCTTGTGCATTTATTGGTTGCTGATTGCATGTGAGCCTGTGTATATTTTTAGAGTTAGTGCTTTCAAAAAAAAAAATGAACACAAGGGATTATCCAGCCTATTTTTTCGAGCAAGTCAATTCAATTTATGACATGCGACGACCTGATTATGATCCATATTTAGATTATTACAACCCAGGTCTAGCCTATCATCCTGACTTCTCATGGGCTCATGGTCAGTACCATGAAGGCCCTCTAGACACTCCTCAGACTCCTCAAGCTTTCATTCCTGATAATGAGTCTCAATTTCATCGAGTTGTTCCTCCTTCTAACACATCTAGTTTAGAGGACGCCTTAACTCGTGTCATGCAACGAACAGGAGCAATACTTGAGCAAAATTCTCAGGACATCACAGAATTGATAGCTAATTCTCAACAAAATGCTCAAGCTATCAAGAAACTTGAGATGACTTTGAGTCAGATAGCTGAGTCACTTCCTGAGATAGAGTCAGAAAAATTCTCTAGCCAACCTATTTCCAACCCAAATGGTCAATTTGAAATTAGTGGCACATCTGAGCCGGACAGTGAAGATGTCCAATCCACTACTACCCTTAGGAGTGGAAAACTGGTTGACAATCAGGTAGGAATGCCTGACATAAGTGTTATTATATCCTCACAGGTTGCATCCTCCTTTCATAAGAAGGCTGATAAAGCCTCATTTATTGAGGAACCTGTAGATTCCGAGACATCTCCTTCCCATGTTGACTCATGCCTCCCTAGTGACTCATGCATCGAATCAAACTGTGAACATTCTTTAGAGTCTCCCCTTGACTGTTTAGAGGCTTGTTTGACTCAATTTAGTTTAGACTTTGATGTTGATGATTCCATTAGGGAAGTCAATGATTTGCTTGACTCAGTCCCCATTGTGGATCCTAGTTATAAATGGAAGTCTAAAGTGAAGCCTCTTCCACTCAGTGAGTCAAAACTCGTCCCATCAGTTGAGCCACCTGAGCTTGACCTTAAACAATTACCTGACACCCTCAGGTATGCATTTTCAAGTGATGAGTTGTCTAGACCAATATCTCTATATGATTCATGTGATGAGCCTGTACCACCTGATATATCCATCGTCTCATCTACTTGCATCACATTACCATTTACTAAGGCTACTTTCACCGATCCCTTGTGCTGTATTGAGGATTTCAGTTTTCACCATCCTGTTGTGAAAATTATTCAATCTTCTGATTTGGAACCAGGCATAGGATGTTTTCTTTTTGGAGCACGCAAGGATCATCTGTTGTGTATGACTACTGGTCACTTTTGGGATGTCCTAGTGTATTTGGTGCCCCATGTGATTGCTATTTTTGAGTGGACTGATCCTCAACTGTTCAGGTTGTTGATATACGACCATGGACTAAGTGTTTGTCATGTTCTTCCTCTCCACTATTCGATACACCATTTTTTAGGAAGAATATTTGTCGGGCTGATGACGGTAAACCAAGCGCTCCTAGGAGGCAACCTAGCTTTAGTTGTGTGTCTTTGCTGTTAGTCTGGATTGATTTTAGAATACCCTATTTAGTTGTGTTTCACTCATACTCGTTAGCTCCGTAACAGTTTTGACTTACAACTTGCCTTTCTTTTTAGTTTTATTTGTTAGTATCGAGTTTGCATTATATCGATTTCTAATGAAAACTCCATGATTCTTATGTTTGTGAGCCTCATTGATGGATGACTTCTTGGAAATTGGTAAAATCTTCATCGCGGTAATTCTGTTCTAACCTCCTCTCATGTACTTATTTCATTCATTTGTCAGAATTATTTTGTTAAACATTGAGGACAATGTTTGGATTAGGTTTGGGGGTAGGGTTCATGAGTCGGTGAATTTTTCGTAGTATTTTCTTTTCTTATCTTTATAAAATAAAAATAAAAAATAAAAAATAAAAAATAAAAAATAAAAAATAAAAAATAAAAAATAAAAAATAAAAAATAAAAAATAAAAAATAAAAAAAGTGTTTTTTCTGTCAAGAAAACTTGGTCTTTTGCGATTATGAAAATGTTTTATGCTCAAGAAAATGCAAGCCAACTTGACAGATTGGTATATTGATAAAGACTGAAAGTTTAGTATGATCCTTAAGTTAGATCTAGTTCATAAGATTTTTCAACTCGATTATCTTTGCACCATGAGCCATATTAGCATAACTTGAAGTTGATGAGTGAAATATGCACTAGAAAACCTTAGAATAATAGTGGATACTTAACCCTGAAAGTTTTGAACATTTCTATTTTTTCTGAGGGTTATACATAAGCTCTGATTTTTCTTGAGTCCGTATTATCTCGTTGATGATCTCATTATTCTCATTTTTCTGATCAATTGCTTTGGGAATGACATCAAAATTGAATTATTACACTAGAACTTCTTGGCTTATTCAATTAAGATATCATAATACTGACCCGAACTTAGGAAATGATCTAGGCATTTTTTTTCTTTAGACCATTAACTAGCCTTTTAACTTACCTATAACATTAACCTTTTTTGTAGCCTTTTGAACCTTAGAATAACTTTTATTTGTTAACCCATTAACCTTTACCCAACGTTTCTGGGAATGTGTATGGATGGATATACTTGGTGTAAAAAGGGCATCAAAAAACAAAATATGAGATATTTCATAAATCCTCTATTGATAAAAAAAAAAAAAAATAAAAAAAAATAAAAAAAAGGTTGAAGAAAAGAAAAATAGTTATAAAAAATAAAAAATAAAAGATTTTTCAATGAGGATAAAGATGTGAGAATGAAGAAAAAATTGATGGTGCACAACATTGGTTTATTCTTGATAGCCCTAATTGTTCGTTGAATGGGTGTATACATTTCTAGAAACTTTTCTTAGAATCCTTTGACATTTCTTATTAACCATTACCCAAGCCACGTTACAACCCAACAAAGTCCTAGTTGATCTTAGGTAAAGGTTGGTTTCGTAGATGTGAAGATTTAATAACCAAGACCTATGGTGTTTGATTCAACATTTCCAAAAGTATTTGATATTCCTGTCCATGAGATCATGTTCATTCCATTCTTGAAAAGTCCGTTCTTCATATTACTATATGTGAGATGATTGTTTTCCATTATTTACTCTTTTCCTCACATATAAACTGAGTGAAATACCAAATCTCTGAGTGTTTTATTGTGAGTGACATGAGAGGTTTGAAGTCAAAACAAACTTTCTACAGGAGATTTAGTCATTGTTTTACTCTGAAATGAAAAGTTATGTTGATAGTGCTATCCACACACACACATTGAGTTGAGGATGATTGTGAATTTTTCTCTAACTTGTGGAGAATATTAAATTATTTGGAAATTTGTTGATACGCTAAAATGACACTGTTGGTTTCTTGCATTTCTTGAAGTTTTAAAATGAACACTGTTTGACCAAGTTTTGATTGATTCAGTAATGTTTGTGAGTAACATTTCTGGAAACCCTCACGAGACTATAACTCGTCCACTAGAGGTAATCTAGGGGTTTAAAGCCTTGTTGCACGTTTAAGGTAAGTGCAACCGATGATTCCTGCGAAAGTGAGTTAGTTTTTTTTATAACTTGGAAACCAAGTTAGGATTTTCTTTTTATTGTTTTGCTCGAGGACTAGCAAAATATAGGTTTGGGGGTATTTGATATTCACATAATTATTACATAATATATCCCTTAATTTATACATGTTAGTGTTTCGATTATTATATTTTATAGTAATTATTTTGTTTTCATGTCTTTGTAGGAATTTGAGCATAAACGATGAAATCATATTAAGGCGATAAGTTAAGGAACGGCAATTAGTCGATTCCAACGGTGGTATAAAGCAGTCACAAACCTAAACCCGAAACCTAATTCATAACCTAAACCCGAAACCTAATTCATAACCTAAACCCAAACCCAATGCCAAGCCCAATCCTACCCAAAGAATCTTCTCCAAATTATACATTGATGAATCATCCCCTCATCTCATCCCTATTCATCTTGATAATTTTCTATAAATACAAGATAATAGAGTGAGAAAAAGGGGGGAAGAAAAAGAACTAGAAAAATATCAAAACCTCTTCCTCTCACAAGGTGATTCACAATCACCATCACCACCTATCCATCTCTCACTCATTCTCTGTCCAACTCACTCAGCAATCACCGCCATAGTCACCTCGCCACCACCATCACCCGAGCACCACCACCACCTCCGGACAGCACAACTGCCACCACCGTGAAACAGGGGCGTGACAGCCCTGTTTCACATCAAATTTCCACCTCGCGACCCAGACAGACCGTCCACACCACCGAGTTCCGCCATCACCGCCCTCTCTTCTTCTCTGCCTCCCTCTCTTCGCCACTGTCCAGCCACCACATAGCGGCTCGTCTGCGGTGCACAACCACTGCTGAAACTGGAATCGAAACAGGAAGTCTCCTTCCTGTTCTCTCTCTCTATTTTTGAGTTTTTTATTGCATCTCTCTCTTCTTTTGCAGGTTTTGGAGACATTTGGAGGACGGGACGGTCGCGAGGAGCGAAGAACATCACCGCGAGCGGCGCTGTCGCGTTGGAGACGAAGGCGGTACTGTAGCAGTACTGTAGCAGCACTGTAGCAGAGGCGGGAGACTGAGTCAAATTCAGTTTTTTTCTATTCACACCCCCGGTTCTGCTCTGTACCACCACAGAGCGTTTTGGGACCATTTGTCTCGGGATTCATATTCGGACCACCTGCTGATCTGCTGAGTGCCACCACAACGAGTTTGTGACAAACTAAATGGGTTGTATAAGTTATTTTGATTTATTTTACTGAATTGTGTGCTTAATTGTTAATTACAATTTATTTTTGAATTTTTGATAAATTGCTTTCACCCTTCATTTTCGAGAAATTAATCTTGATATGTTTGGTAGTTAGAATTACCCTTTTTCAATATTCAAAGCATGTGCTAAAAATATTAAGCTTAAACTTTGATTAAGTGTGCCCTAAAAAGACACTTAATACTTGGTAAGAGCGTATTTGCTTGAAATAATTTGTTAATGTTTGATAGAAACATAAGATAAGTTGAATTGGATTTTAACGATCACATATTCGGTGTAAGCAAGGGATTCTCATCCCTAAAGCTTCTCGTTTTTAAATTCAGTAATTTAGATTTCAATAATTTTGCTAACTCATTGGTGAGTCCAAGCCCACAAAACTCATTTCATCTATCTTTTATTTTAGTTTTCTTATTTTTAATTTATTTTTAGTTTAGTTTTAAAAACATTGTAACCCCATTTTCCATTTAAATTAGTTTAGATAATTTCTAAAATTCAATTTAATCCACCTTCCTCGTGGGATCGACCCGTACTTGCCGTTGTCTACCAGTTAGGCACCGTGCACTTGCGGTTATTACAAGTGGGCTGAATTAACCTATTTATTTAGGTTAGCTAAATCCACATCAGGATGCCAGTAATAATATAAATAATGCTTCTACTTATTTGCTTAAGTCTTCTACATTATGACATGATAGATCAGGACATGTTAATTTTAGATCTTTGCGTAAAATGATTAATCTTGGTTTACTACCTAAATGTACAATTGACAATATACATAAGTGTGAAACTTGTATAGAATTGAAATTTGCTAGTAAATCTTATAAGTCTATAATTGAAAAATCAAATGAATTGTTGGGATTAATTCATACAAATTTGGGTGATTTCAAATCAAACCCAACTCGTGGAGGAAAGAATTAGTACATTAATTTCATAGATTATTACAGTAAATATTGTTATGTTTATTTACTACATACCAAAGATGAGGCTTTGAATATGTTCAAGACATATAAAGCTGAAATAAAAAATCAATGAAACAAGAAAATCAAAATTCTAAGATCAGATAGAGAAGGAGAATATGACTCCAATGCCTTTATAGAATTTTGTCTTTCACGTGGAATTATTCATCAAATGACTACACCTTACACTCCCCAACAGAATGGGGTTGCAGAGTGTAAAATAGAACTTTGAAAAACATGATTATTTCCATGTTGAATAGTTGAGGGTTGTCATTAAAAATGTGGGGTGAAGCCTTGTTTACTACAAACACCATCTTGAATAGAATCCCACCAAAGAAAAGTGATCAAACTCCATATGAAAAATGGAACAAAAGACAACCAACTTATAAAATACTGAAAGTGTGGGGTTGTCTAGCAAAGGTTCAAGTGCTACTTCCAAAAAGGGTTAAACTTGGGCCTAAAATGGTTGACTGTGTGTTTATTGGATATGCCAACAATAGTGCAGCATACCAATTTCTAGTCATTAAATCGGGATTTTCAGATATTCATACAAATACTATCATTGAGTCCAATGATGCCAAATTTTTTGAGAATATACTTCCTTACAATGATAAGCTTACTAGAAATAAAAGAAAAGCACATGATTTTAATCATGTTAATAGTGTTTCATCATCCGGTGTTCAAGACAAAGACTTGAAACCAAATGAGTCTACACTGGTTGTCCAAGAACAACAAGTAGAGCTAAGGAGAGGGGGAAAAGTCAAGATTGCTAAAGATTTTGGACCTGACTTTTTAACGTTTCTCACTTAGGGTGAACCACAAACCTACAAAGCAGTTATCACTTCTCCTAAATCTATTTATTGGAAAGAAGTAATAAATAGTGAAATTGATTCTATTTTACAAAACCATAAATGGAAATTAGTAGATTTACCTCCAGGTTGTAATCCAATTGGTTACAAATGGATTTTAAAAAGAAAGTTAAAGCCTAATGGTACAATAGAAAAATATAAGGCTCGTCTAGTAGCCAAAGGATACCGTAAAAAAACAAGGGCTAGATTTCTTTGACACTTACTCACCCGTAACTAGAATTACATCCATTAGGATGCTAATTGCAATTGCTTCTGTTTGCAATTTGGAGATACACCAAATGGATGTAAAAACAACATTTTTAAATGGTGAATTAGATGAAGAAATCTATATGAAGCAACTCGAAGGTTTTGTGGCAAAAGGTCAAGGGAAAAAGGTTTGTAAGCTTGTAAAGTCTCTTTATGGACTTAAACAAACACCTAAACAATGGCATGAAAAGTTTGATCATACAATGATATCACATGGATTTCGGATCAATGAATGTGATAAATGTGTTTACATCAAGCAATTTGGCAGTGGTTATATTGTCATTGCATGTTTGTATGTTGATGACATGCTCATCATGGGACCAAACTTGGATATCATAAACTCCACTAAGAAAATATTGAATTCGAGTTTTAATATGAAAGATATGGGTAAAGTTGATGTAATTTTGGGAATACGAATTCTAAGAAGTAATGATGGCTACATACTTACCCAATCACATTATGTGGAAACAATTTTGCAAAAATTTGGTCATTTTGATAGCAATTCGGCTAAAACACCTTATGATCCAAATTGGCATCTCAATAAGAATAAGGAATTAAGAAAGTGTCTCTCAATTGGATACTCGCGTATCATTGGGACACTACAATACATTACAAATTGTACTAGATCGGATATTGCCTACTCAATAAATAGATTGGCTAGATATACTATCAAACTATCCAAGGCCCATTGGGTAGCTTTGGTCAGAGTATTGCAATACTTGAAGTTCACAATCAACTATGGATTACATTATAAAAAAATATCCCCCAATTTTGGAAGGATATACAGATGCTAATTGGATATCTAGTAAAACTGCGAAATCCACAAGTGGATATGTATTTACACTTGGTGGGGCAGCAGTTTCATGGAAATCACGAAAACAAACGTGTATAGCACGTTCCACAATGCAATCTGATTTTATAGACTTAGATTAGACTGCTGAAGAAGCAGATTGGCTTAGAAATTTCCTAGAAGATATTATGTTATGGCCTCAACATGTGACTGTTATATGTATTCACTGTGACTGCATGACAGCCACTGCACGAGCGAAAAATAACATTTACAATGGCAAGTCTAAGAACATAAGACAATTGCATAACACTATAAAACAAATGCTCAAAACTGAGATAATTTCCATTGACTATGTGAAGTCAAAAGAGAATATTGTAGATCAACTTACAAAGGGTATACCAAAAGAGCAAGTGTTAAAATTATCTAGGGGAATGGGCTTAAAGCCAATCCAATGAGGTGTATACCTGGCGGAAACCTAACCTAGCCAAATGGAATTCCAAGGCTTAGGTTCAAAAAGGAAAACTAGTTAGGTGAAACTCAAATAATAGAGTGTACACACTTACTCATTCCTATGATAAGAAATGTATACTACTTTTAATGGTCAGGGTGAATATTTATTTATTCTTAATGACACTAATCTCTTGAGAGATAAAATGGATACAACAGGGTATTAACAATCTAAATGTCACCTATATGGGAGTAAATGTGGGGTCGCATTTATGAGAATGATATGGCTGAATTTTATAAAGGTCTCATGAATCCAATATTTGTTCAATACCAAAATGAACACAAGTGTATGAATTGAAAAATGTGAAGATATGGTATGTGAGATACTCATTGTCTTGATTTACTAAACATGGTGAACATTTCAATGTCTCCTATACACATTGCGTCACCGGTAAATCTGATAAGTATTCACTAAGGAAGGTTCAAGTCCAAAAGACACCTCTCTCAATGCATATCATGTCTAAGTTTCTCTCAAGAAGACAACTCTATATATTTACTATACAAATGTGGGGATTTGTTGGAGTTTGTATAGGAAATAACAAATAGTCCCACATCTATTATGTGAAGTCATCATAATATATTATACATATTTATATCAAAGATAGGGCCTTGGGGCTTGGGCTTCTTGGGCTTTGTTGATAACAAACCCTTTTTGCACTTCAAGCATTTGTTTTGAATTAAGATCGAATGTGTCTGATCAACACGCCCTTTCAATTCAACAGACATAAACCATTTTTTTCTATATATCAAAGAGAAAAACAGGTTCCTCAACACATTAATTTTTTCCAGAGTCATTCATTCTTCCTTCACTTCTAAGAGAAATCGCATTCGGTAAATTTGTCAGAACCAACACCTTTGTGCTAGGGTGTTGGTATTAGATAGTTGAATCCTGGTTGTCAGACGTCTATCGAATTACAACACCGAGTAGGGGTGAATTTTGTCTATAGTACATAGTGTATCCTTTAGCCTCTATCACAAATCAAGACGTACCAACTTCGTCATTTCAAGATAGTGATTTCGCAAGCCTCTATCTGCAATACAAGTTAGTAGATTTATTTATTTGATTTCGCTGTAATCTATTTATAATACAAATAATATTTTTATTGTTGCATTATTTATTTCAAATAAATTTATATATTGTTTTGATTGTTCTCCAACAATATGTTCTTGAGAACGGTGGTGGTGTCAAATCTGTTCTAAAGAACAGTGACAACCAAAATGTTATGTAATTAAGGAGTATTAAGGAGTATTGGTCAATTCTTTGCACTATTCTTATGTTTTTCTTCCTGTTTAGTTTGCGATGTTCGGTAAAAGTCTTTGTATGCATGGGATGGTATGTTGTATGTTTGGAGACTTGAGTATGTAATTTTGGCAGGAATGGGTGTTTTCGAATATTTTGGACCAACTCTAAGGTGAATGGACAAAGAGAAAACCATAACAAGTAGACTTGTCTAAACCTGACAAAGATCTCATGTCTGATTTAGTTAAAACTTGTCACAGATATGTCATTTTGTAGATCAATTTATGTTGGAATAAAATGAAACCAAAGAATTAACACAGTACGATGATATTTTTGCCTATGATGCAACTCCATTTTAAAAAATTGGTTTGTTAACGCAGTTGAGATAGTTTTCCTGCCTTTACTTATATGATTTATGAAAAGATCCTTCAACTTGAATGCCTAATGAATATGTCTGTGTAATATTTGCTAGAGGCAAAAAACTAGTGAGTGTTGAAGTGATTTAAACCAACTTACTCTATCTAACATAAAGGAATTTGCAAATAATTGTTGGATCCTTTCAGTATTGGTAGAATATTTCTGCTTGAAAATGACTCAAGGTACTCCCTCTTCTTGAAGCCTTTGGCTCCCACAGCTTATTGCCATACTACGAGAAGTTGAGAATCCCAAAATTCAAGCCTTCTTGATTTTCCCTGTCTATCCATTTGTTCAATCCTTTTCCACAGTTATTAATTGGAACTCTATCACCTCACTGTCAGTTAAAATGATTTGTTAGGTAACATCTTAAGAGCATTTCTTGATTGTCTAAGTTAAACCATTTTTATACAAGCCTAATATTGTAATATCTTTCTGGCATAAATAACTTACTAATTCGCTTTATAAATATATAAATCAAATATTACTTCGTAAACTAATGTATTCCTTTATGGGCTTAGTCGTCTTTGGATATGTATGACTCAAAGATGGATGTGATCGAGCGACAAATTCCAAGGGTAGCACCCTTAACAGAACTCGTTACCCTAAAATGATCTACAATTTCAAGATCTTTCCTCAAAGTTGCTCCTTTTGGAGGCAAAAATAGTTTCCTAATTTAATGAATTAGGATAGGGAAAATATCTATAGGTATAGCATTCATATTGTAAGCAGACATTGATAAGCGTTTTCCCCAAGAGAGTGTTCTTGATTAATTGTATTTTTTGTCCTAAAAATAGTTTGTTATGTATTGGTATCACTAATGTGCCTAATGCTCAAGCCTAATTGAAGGAATGTAGTAGGCAGAAACCTCACTTGTTTATTAAGGGATATTTGTTTGATCACGAGATCTTACCTAATTGGAGGTCAAAATGTGTTTGTTTAGAAGGTGTTTGTTTTTGCTTCTGAATAAAGTCAAAAATCTTAATAAGAAGTGGGACACCTTGTTTAAAGCATTTGTTTTTAGTTCTGGTCAGAAGTTGAAGTTCTAATTGCAGTAAGCACTCCCATGGTGCTGATCACATAGCACTGAGTGCTTAATGAAAATTTATTTCAATAATAACCTCATAATAAATTCATAATGATTGTTACTACCCTCTCCTCTACCAACCATCATTTTTTTTCTCCACCATGTTTTTATCATGCGAGCAATGACGCCACCACCCTCTTTAACCTACCCTTTTCCTCCTCTTGCTCCTATTCCCATTCCTCTTTTTCTTCCTCTCTTTTGAAACTTGAATGAGGATTGGAGAAGGATATAGTGTGATTTTTTATAGTGTGGAAAATGGTCTCAATGGTATTTGGAGGAGAGAAAACAACTGAAAAGGGAGATTATTGTTGGTGGTTTGTGGTGGGCGGTGGGAGTTGTGGTGGTGGGTAAAAATGTAAAAATACTTCAAGTCAGCACCTAAAAACAAACACCATTTAATTTTACATCTTCTAATTAGCAACTCATTCAGAAGCAAAACAAACAGTTCAGTCAAAAGCTCGTTTAGAACTTCTAACTCTAGTTAGAAGTTAGCTTCTAACCACTTAATAAAAACATACACCCTTTTAAACTCTAGTTATAGCTTATAACAAGAAAGTAAAATAAAAATAAAAATGACCATTTTGCCCACAATAAACAACTCATCATCATCCCTCAATTTAATTATGTTATATAGGGAATGAAAATCTAGTAAACCACTTAATCGAGCTTAAGAGGGAACCACCTCTTGTTGAAATGCCAAAACAAAATTCAATTTTAGATAAACCACCCCTTGTTCAAACATGTTCTTCTCTAAACAAATAACCCCTTTCTTATCTCCTTCAATTATTCTCAAGTTAGGCACATTCTTCTCTTGTACAAAAGCAATTGAGCCAAATCTGAAGTTTTTTATACCAATTTTTTTTTCTTTGTTAACTTGTTCATAGATTTTGACAGCTTGACAAGGTTGTGCAAATTTGGCAAAACCTTATCTAATATTTTCTGACTCGGCTTGGTGCAAATCAATCCATATCATCTAGAGGAGAAGATATCATGAAGCTTGTGCTCAAATAAACATAAAATTAGAAAGGGGGACCCAGAAGTTTACGAGATTAGCAAAATGACCTGATGCGCCCAAATTCGTCTTTGTTGATCTCGAACCTGCAAAACGAACAACAGTGAGCCAGGGACTACCATGGTGGTGGCTGAAGGCACTCCGATGCTTAAGTCAGACAATGGTGCAAGGAAGAATATAGACTAGATGAAATTAACAATGTACATGCTTACCTTTCTTCTTCCCTTTGTTCACGTTTTATAACAAGTGTTCCCTCCTCAACTGTCCCTGCTGTAAAAGGCGTGATGGAGGGAAGAGATCTCACCCATAATCTTACTTGTGCATGACTGAGTCTTTTTAGCACTTGGCTCTGCTTAGGACACAATGCTTGACTGGGTTAAGTGTTGATTGGCGTGAACGAATCTCGGGCCTGTACCAGCTCAGAAATCTGTGTTCGAGCCTTATTTTTTGGGCCAAGCTCCAAGATTCGTGCCAACATGTGCTGGCGTGATTTGGGCTTGGGCGCCTAAGTTACAGATTGAACAATGGTTTAAGCATGGGCCAGCTTGGGACCGTGTTGAATCCTTTCTCGTGTTGGGGCTAACATATGCCACATGTACAGCTGTGATCGTATGACTGATTGGTGTCTCAGCTACTCCCCCTAGTTAGTGGGTCCGTGATTGGGTCACCAACTGACTGTGCGTGGGGGTTCGTGTTGTACCATGATGAATTATTTCAGCGCCTTTTCAGCTTTCGCGCCACATTTAATTTTTATGCAGCGATTAGGTAATCGTCTCCCCCGTGTGCCAAACCTATATAAGCCCGTTTTGGTGAGCTTTTTCCTTTTACCTTTCAGAGCTCCCTTTTGTTCTATGTATTTAACTTTTTTGACTTGATTGAGCTTGAATTTTTATTCAACCATGTATGTGCAACTTAACCTCTCGCCTGAGTGAAACTAAGGTTGTATCAACTTTTTTAGGGGGTCGTTGAAGTTAGGGAAGGACTTGACCGATCTTTGTCAACGGTATGATATCCCTGGTGATCTGGGATTGTCGCTCCTTTCGGAAAGTGACTCTCAATCTATTCCAAGGGGAGCATTTTTGCCTGTACAAGGCCATGTTTAAGGTCAGCCTACGCTTCCATATTCCTTGCATCATCTAGCGCTTATCAGGGCATTGTCTCGGCTCAGATACTGCCGAGCAGGTTGAGTATACTGATTGCTACTCTGATCAGGGCAAAGGATGTCGGGCTCCATCTATCGACGAAGTCGTCCAATTCTCTGAGCGGCATCTACTGGTTTGTGAATACACCTTGTCTGAGTGGTCAGTTTGATGACCCGGAGGATTAGCAGCTATACTGCTTTTTATGCTTCTGTGAAGTCTGGGTACTTTACCTACAATGGTCTGTGGGCCCTTCGCCCCTTTGAGGGACCTTCGTGAGTTTCTTTACTTTTTGCTTTTTTATTTAGTATATGTTGTTGTCTGACTTATCCCTTGCTTCTTATTAAGGTTGCACGATCATGTTGTTCTTTCTTCGAAAGAGGAGAGAGCGAGAGCTGACTTCCTCTCTCGGCCGTCGATGCTTACCCTAGATGTTCTTCAACCGGATAAAATCAGGCAAAGTGGTGTGTTTTTTGGCGAGACCACTGGCACAGGTGAGCCCTGACTGTGCCTATCAGTTCTTCTTCGGGTGTCGAAGTACAGGCACCTGGGTAACAAAAGAAAAAGGTGTCGATGATGCCTAGCCCGTTATAGAAGAAAGCTTTGGAAGGATTGCTCCCCCCCCGGGTCGCTCTAAAAAGATCAAGTTGGGATTCGCTATGCCTCCTGTCGCTCCTCTGAGCGTGGAGAGGGATGTAGATTTGATCATTGGTGGGGAGGAATCATTGAAAACCCTAGCTGCTGTTGAACCTAGAAAGGAGTAGTTGGTTTTTTAGAGCCCTACTCCTGGTTTATCTGCAGGTCTGACCGCTGTAGAGGAACAACTTGTCTTTGGAATCATCGCCCGCAATCTCTCTGTTGATCCGAGACTGAACAATTGCCTGAGCCTCCTTCCTTTGTTGCTGATAAGGGGAAGCAAGGAGTTTTCTCCTTCGGAAGGTGTGGGGAGGGATCTTCTGATCCCCAAGTTCTCCATATTGACACTGAGGTCGGTTCTCATGCTCCCGCGGGTGTCCTCCTAGGTTCTAGTGAGCATTACACGGAACACAGGACTGACACCGTCAACCTACTAAAAAAGAATTTTCTTGGTTAGCCTACCAGCTGCCAATGGAAAAGGTGGTCGCATGGAAGCACCTCAAATGGGGGCAGCAACTTCTAATGCTGATAAGTTGACAACTATTGTTTACACATGTGCATGTTTTCAAATCAGGGGATGGCTCACTAACCCATACTGGCATGACATGTTCTTTGCTTTGGAAACAAAGTTCACCGAGCAGCAGGCATAGCTCTCGGATGCCCTTAGCAGGGCAAATTCGCTAACATAGCAGTTGGCTACTCGGAGGGTTCTGGAGGTTCATCTGGCCGAGACCGAGAGGAGTCTGAACGGTGCATTGGTTGTTCAGTCGGCCTTGGAGTCTCAATTGAAGGGGGTCCAAGTGAATATGGATGAAGCTCGGGTTGCCCAAGCCAAGTTGTCATCTGAGCTGAAAGGTGCCCGAGAAAGTCGGGACATATGGTATATTAGAAAACTGTGTTAACCAACTGCTTGGCAAATGTCACGTGATCTATTGTTGAATCCCAAAGTGCTTTGGACATTGAACATGTTGAGGCAGTTCGCCAAAATGATTTTCATGAGGCCCTTCAGGCACAAGTTTTTAAGCTTACCCAAGAGCTGAACTCTGAACGTACGCGTCGTAATGAGCCAAACCGTAAGCTGACTGACTCTGAAGAGAACCTGGCCAGGATAGTTGAGGATTTGAATAGCTCGAAGGCACATTGGGATGCTAGAGACAAAACGCTTCTCAAGGCTGCCAATAATGCATAGCTTAGTAATGTTGTTGTCGGGAGGCTAGAGCCATTTAACTATAATGAGCAGGACCGCGAGGGTTGGGATCTTTTCGCTTATAGGCATCGTGCTTATGCTCATTTTGAGAAGGAGGATGATTCTTCCTCTAGTCTACGGGGTGGCCCTAAAGCAAATTCGAGTGTCGCAGAGACGGCAACCAACCTCAATGTTCTAGAGCCCGCTTTGGACCTTGTTTCCCACGAAGCTGCTTCTGACTTTGTTTTTTAAGAAGATGTTCCTAACTTTACTCTCGCCGTATGAGTGATTTTTTTTATTGGAAACCATTTATTAATGAAAAGCAAAAATAAATTTCATTTCCTTGTTGTTCACGTTGTAGCTGTCATACTTGCCATTTTTAATTCTTACTTAGATTAGGTTGAATAAATGGGTGTGTCCACCCCCACCTAAAGTATGGTTTTAGTTTGAACTGGAGCCCTTTCTTAGCTTTTTCGAGCTCATAATCTAATAATAGTAATAACTTAATCTTTTGTAAGTTAAGTTGTAGGGTAGTCACCTTTATCCGTGTGGGCTATGTTCTCTTAGTGACATAATTATCATCTTTGAGAAGAACTAAACTTAGTAAGAAGTCGTCTTGGCACTGATGACTGGACTTCCTTGGTGGTACCTGACCTTGTATAAGGGTATTTAAGATACCACCTCTTGTTGCACTGGATTTCAGTACCATATGTCCGCTTTCAGTCCTGAAGAGGACTCGAGTTGAAGGGAAGTCATTTTTGCCTGTCTGGGCTAGATTTCCATAATAAACCTCAATCCTGAATAGGAGTTGGGTTGTAGAGAAAATCATATTTTTCCTAACTAGATCTACGTTTCATACTGGCTCAATCCCGATGAGGACTTGAGTTGGAGAGATTTCGTCCCCGCCCGTCTGGGCTAGACTTTAATAATGGACCCCAATCCTAAACAAAAGTTGGGTTGTGGAGAAATCACATTTGTTCAGACTAGATTTTTGTTTCATACTGGCTCAATCCCGATGAGGACTTGAGTTGGAGAGAATTTGTCTCTACCCATTTGGGCTAGATTTTTATAATGGACACCAACTCTAAACAGGAGTTGGGTTTTGGAGAAATCATCTTTGCCCAAATGGGCTAGATTCTTCTATTCTTTTGGCTCAATTCTGAAGAAGACTTGAGCTGAAGAGAAGTCATTTCTGCCCGTATGGGCAAGACTTCCATAATAAACCCCAATCCTAAACAGGAGTTGGGTTGTGGAAAAATCATTTTCGCGTAAATGGGCTAGATTTATGTGTTCATCTGGCTCGATCCTGAAGAGGACTTAAGCTAAGGATAAGTCTTTTTTGCCCATCTAGGCTAAACTTTCATAATAAACCCCAATCCTGAATAAGAGCTGGGTTGTGGAGAAATCATTTTCGCTCGAACGGGCTAGATTTCTATTAAGCGGACTAGGTCACTTTTTGGGTGAATTGCCGATATCCTAAATAAGATTAGACACGGTTGCCATGCACCATCTTGGCCCTTAGATTAGATCATCGCGGTGTGGTGAGTCGTCAACGGACTGGACTCGGTCTGCTCTACGGTATTGTTGTTCCTTAGGCGGACTAGGTCACTTATGCGGCAAACTGTCGTTGTCCTTAACAATACTAGGCTCGGTCGTAGTGCACCATTTTGGTCCTCGTGATCGAACCAGACCTCTTTTGAGCGGTGAGTTGTCCGTGGACTAGGCATGGTTTGTTGTGCGGTGCCTCGGTTCCTTAGGCGGACTAGCTCACTTATGCGACAAGTTGTCGATATCCTGAATAGGACTAGACTCGGCCATTGTGCATTGTTTCGGTCCCCATCATAGGACCGGGTTTTTAAGTGTCGCAAGTTGTTCATGGACTGGACTCAATACGCTTAAGGTGAACGGTCTGTGGACTTAGTTATGTCTGCAAGTGTATGTCGAGGTTCCTGAAACGGACTAGGTCACTTATTGGGCAAATCATCACCGTCCTGAATAGTAGGTTTAGCCGTTGTGCGCCATTATGGTCCCCGTAATTGGACCAGACCTTTTTTGAGCGGTGAGTTGTCCTTGGACTGGGCTCGGTCCGCTGTGTATCACCTTGGTTCCTTAGGCGGACTAAGTCACTTATGCGGAAAGTTGTCGACATCCTGAATAGGATTAGACTCGGCCACTGTGCACCATTTTGATCCTTGTGGCAAGACCGGGTTTTCCATGTTGAAATAGTTGAGTGTGAAATGGATTCGTTATTAAAGAGATTATCTTTATTGATAGCTTTTCCTTAAAAATTCTACATGATATTCTCCTCACTCGGACTTTCTGACCAGTGAGCCTTTTGCCCATTGGTTTTTTTTTGTAGGAGGCTCAAACTATTACGGCTATTTGCCCGATAGCTTCATCGCAACATAATGGTTTTCTCTTGCGAAAGGCTGATATCCCCTGACAGTCCCTGTCTCACCGTCGACAGGGTATTTTAGGCATTGGTGCCATGTGGAGACCACTGTTTCCATCTGGTAAAGCCAAACCCTTCCCAGAATCACATTGTACGCAAAAGGGTATCTACCACTATGAATTCCATCATTAAGAGCTTTACCAGTTCCTCTATTACCACGGGTAACCTGATTCTCCCGACTGGGTAACTTCAAGCATCGTTGAAGCCAACCATAACCTGATTGTGCGGTTTCAACTCTCCCTTTCTCATCGCATCCCGCAGAATGCCTCAAGGAATAGGACGTTGGCTGAGCTTCCCGTGTCCACCAGCGATCTTTTCACGCCCCATTTCAATATCGCAATCGTGATAACCAGGGCATTGTTATGAGGGGAATTGACCCCCTGCATATCTTGCTCAATGAACATTAGGTCCGGGGTCTAGTGCTTTATTTGAGCATGTTGAACTGGTTGGAATCCGCAATGGGAATCATCCGCAGTTCTCGAATTGCCCTATTTCTTGACCAGTTTCGGTTTATCGTGTGCACTGTGCAGGACGTAGATGATGCCAGCAGTCATTTCTCCGACCTCTAATGTCGTTTCTTCCTTTTCCTTTTATTGGGGTTGTTTCTCATCGAAATTCACAAATTCTCCGAGTCTCCCCCTTGGTACCCAGTACTCTATCTCATTCTTGAGACTCTGACAGTCTTGGGTGATGTGATCGTGGTCCTTGTGATAGGAACAATATTTTTTCTTATCTCGCCTTGAAGGATTGCTCTTGAGCTTGGAAGCACTTGATGTCCTCCCAACTCTCATGGCGGAGAGAATCTTGGGCAAGCCAAAATTGAGGGGGTGAAGTCAGTGTACCTCGAGCCGACGTAGCTGGTAACCCTATCGGGTTTTACCTTGTCAGACCTGGTTCTGTTGTTGTTTTTTCTCCTTTTCGACCTGTTTTCCTCGCGCCTCTTCTTCTCTTCCTTTTAGAGGCCTACTTGACTTTATTTTCACCACCTTTCTTGGCTGCCAGTATTTCTTCGAAAGTAATATACTTCTGTGCACTTTTCAGTAAGTATGTCATATCTCTCGGGGACTCCATGGTAAAGAAGTTGTAAAACTAACCCCCTCAAAAACAGTGACCAACGTGTCATCGCTGCAACTGTCAATTAAAGTTAGTTCGTCGTTAAAGTGAGTGACATACTCCCTGAGGGTCTGCCTTGCTTCTGTTTTAGGCTTAGCAGATAGTAGGGCCATTCCTGATTTGCTGGCTTCCGACGAACCTGGTGATGAATGTCTTCGCCATGACCTGATATGAGTCAATGGATCTTGGCTAAAGGTTGTGAAACCGGGTCAACGCAACCTTCTTTATCCTGGTGGGAAAAAGTTTGGCACGGGATGGCTTCTGAGCTTTGGGGGGGACAAATTTCTTTGGCAAGGGGCGTTCAAGATTTCTTCCAAGAATGAAGGGACAATGAGATCATACAGGACATTTGGATTGACCTCCTCTAGTCGGAACGGGTTCTTGATCGTGGTCTTGTCTATCTTTGGGGCATAGTCCCTCTCCTAAGCTCCCTTGTCAGCCAACTCTTCGTTCCTCCATGGAGAGGTTATCGTTTTCCTAGACGTGCTCTAAGGCGTTCCCTTGGATCTAGGACCTCCTTGGATTCCCATCATTCTCGGATGATTGTTGTTGATCCTGTGTGATTCTTTATAACTGTTGCGCTAAATGATCCATGTGGAGTAGGATCTGATCTATGCGAGGGTCAGCTGCGGCTGCCTCAGTGGCTGGGTCATGCGATTGTTGTACTTCTTTGATTGGATCAATCTGAACCTGTGGTTGGCCTTCCTTGGTTGGAGTGTTGTCTTGCTCGGCATTGTTGTTATGTGCTCCAGATGGTGCTAGTGACCATGTCTCGATTTTATGTTCGTTGGAAAGAGCTTAAATGTTTGTTTCAGGGAAAACTCGTCGTTTTCCCATGGACGGTGCCAAACTGATGCGTCCAAATCCATCATTACTAATCTCGAACCTGCAAAACGAACAACGGTGAGCCAGGAACCACCGTTGTGGTGGCCGAAGACATTTCGATGCTCAAGTCAAGCGACGATGCAAGGATGAATATAGATTAGATGAAATTAGCAATGTGTACCCTTTTATAGTGAGTGTTCCCTCCTCAACTTTCCATGCTATCGAGGGCATGATGGAAATGAGGAGATCTAGCCCAAAATCTTACATGTGCATTACTAAGTCTCTTCCGCATTTAGCTCTGTTTAGAACCCAATGGTTGATTGGTTAAGAGCTCATTGGCGCGAACAAATCTCGAGCTTGTGCCAGCTCAGAGATCTGTGTTTGGGCCTTATTTCCTGGGCCAAGCTCCAAGATCCGTGCCATGTGGGTTGGCGTGATTTAGGCTTGGGCGCCTGACTTACGGACTGAATAGTGGTTTAAGCATGGCCCGCTTGGGGTTGTGTTGAAGCCTTTCTCGTGTTAGGGCTGACATATGCCACAAGTACGGTTGCGATCTCACGATTAATTGATGTCTCATCATGACCCTTGTTCTTGATATTTGGACCATTACAAGAGTTGCCAATCACATCTAATTTCAGAGTACTCCAATGAACTATAGAAATTGCCCATATAGCTTTCACCTTCCGATTATATCACCAATACCCAAAATACAAGGTTTAACAACGACCTTTTTTTTAACCCTTAATCCTCTCCACCCCATGCCGCCGGTCAAGTTTGAACCCATGATATGTGAATTCATCCGCCACACCTCTACCAACTCAGCTAGTACACCTTTGTCGGTTTAACAACGACCCAATCATGTTCTCTTCGCCTTTCAGCCAATAGAGAAGTAGGGGCATCAATGTGGAATAAGCTATACACCCAATAACCGATGGATTAATTGACACCCCTAACACAAACTAGCTAATATATTAATAATAGTATAATCAATTGATGAAGAAAATATGCCCGACAGTTGCCAAGTTTGAAAGCTTCATTATAAACGTGCTACATATATTACTTTTTGAGTGTTCTTTATTGCCTTACTAGATACAAGAAGTGGGTGTGTCGCAGGTAGGAATTGTATTTAGGATGCTAGAGTATTTGATCAATAAAATTCAAATAGTTATATGTAAATGTACATATTTGATCATGTCTTTGTAAAGGCAGAAGACTGAAATTATTGGGGTTAGAGGAAAATAAATAAATAAATAAAACAAATTTCCACACTGAAACTGGAGCCAAATATAAGACTGAAGGAAGAAACATAATACATGTTGCATCCCCATGATTGGATAACAAAACATATGAAATTACCTAACCTTATAATTAGATATATAAGATCATAAAACTCAGAGCTTGGCACAGAAGCATCCTAGCAATTATTTGGATTTACATAGACCATCAGGAAGTCATTTCCCATGGACATGATTAACCAAAAAAAAGAAAAAACTGGCATTAAAACTTTGTTACTACCATCACAAAACAAATTCCATCAAAAGCGATGCAGCTATGTTCCGTTTAACAACAGTTCTTCATTATGCTTTACTCAAGTATTGTTTCTTCTCTCTTTAGAGGATCAAGTTGTAAATAGGTAAAAGGATCTGTTGGTTCCTCCCTGCATGCCAAACCAAGAATCATCATATAACTCATGAAAACAAATAGGAAACGAATAATAGAACAAATACACTTCTGAAAAAGTACTACATATATGCATGAATGTCATAGTAGCAATACCTGTCAGTTTATCTAACCTATTTGTTATTTATGATACACAGGTAGACAAACATAACAGTTTTTTTGTCATTTTTGCTTCTTCTTTTTCTTTTTCTTTTTTTGCATAAATAGATTTTCAGCTTGTCGATACCTGAGTCAGATAAATGAAGGGATATGATGGCTACTTTGTATTAGGAAAGTCGATGATGAGGGAGAAATTATACAAAACGAAGAAACCAAGAATCATCATATTAACTCATGAAAACAAATAGGAATTGATAATAGAACAAATACACTTCTGCAAAAAGTACTACTACAGGTAGACAAATATAACAGTTATTGGTCGATCACTTTTGCTTTTTTTTCTTATCTATTTTTGCATAAATAGATTTTCAGCTTGTTGAGACTCGGATAAATGAAGGGATATGATGGCTACTTTGTGTTAGGAAAGTCGACGATGAAGAAGAAATTATACAAAACGAAGAAACCAAGAAAATTCCTTGTTAAACATTATTGCAAACCAACACAATAAGGTCGAAAAACCCCATCATGGTTACCACTCTTGAAACTTAACAATGATAATAACATACAGGAATAGGATTCTTTAACCCATAAGCAGGGGCGGACCTACTAAAGGGCCCCCTCTAGTACTTTTAAAATAATTTTATTATATATTTAATCTTTAAAAAAAAATTAATTTTATAATGTATAATAATACAATATGTAAATTGTTCATTCAACCATTTTTACATCTTTCTATTGGTGTAGTGGTTGGAAGTTTGTAATTTTTTGTAAACAACCCTAGTTTGAAACTCATCGAGCGCATTTTTTATGGCTATTCACTATAAATTTTTATGATTATTGATAATTACTATTTTATCATTATTAATCGTCTAATTTTTTATTTTCAATATAATTTTATAGTAATTGCAAACATTAAAAAAATTGTTTAGTTTAATAAAAATTTATTTGTGTCCTCTCGGAGCGTATGGTTTCTTTATGTTTATACAATTTTGTCATTGTGACATTCCCCTACTTTTTTGTTTTCAACTCAATTTTATATGTAATTGCAAACATTAAAGCAATGAATTGCTTTTCACAAGTGGCGTAAAACCTCCAACCAAAAAATTATTTGAAATTAATATCTAAAATAATAACTAAAAAATTTAATGAAAATATATGCCACTAGCCAACTCGTACAAAATTTGAGCATCATAAACATTTTCGATAAAATTGTATTAGGATCTTATTATGTTCGTAAATTTTCGATTTTTTTTTAGCTTCAATTAGATATTTATCCTAATTATTTTGTGATTTTAGTTATATATTCTAGTTATGACGCTCGTTTGCCCCTTGCTAAGGTTATTGATATTGTGACCTTATTTTGGCTTAAAATTGGATTACATTTAATTCAATTTGGTATATGCAATGTATTTTTATAGTTGTATTTTTCTTATTTTACTAACTCGGGTAGAAATTTTTTTTTTCTTGCCATTTCGCCCCTCCTTGATTAAAATCCTGGTCCGCCATAAGTCAAAGTTTCTAAATGACTTTGTTTTGTTGTTGATCTAACAGAGGTATCCACCAAACAACTTGGTGTTTTTGTTGATAAGGATCACAATAACACGGATATACAACAGTTAAGAGAGAGATGAGTTGTCTAAACTTGAACCAGCTCTTTTGTGTTTCATGGGCATGGCAGTGTTTCATATAATCAAACCGAAAATTCCCCACAGCGCTTCCTCAATTTCGTAATTATGATCCTGCATTCAACTTGGTAGATAGAGCAACCACATCCAGAGTAGCAAGTATTGCTTTAGAATCATAATAGAGTGAATAAAGCATAAGCACACATAAATATACTATTTCTAATGAAATGCACTTGGGCTTTGGGTTTGAATTTGAGTCATATGCTGCTTATCATGACCCTATTGTAGCTTGAAGGTGATGACTGGTAGTTTCGTTTTATTTTTAAGGCTCAGAATTTTCAGGCCCAAGAATTTGCAAGACTAAATTGGAATAAAATTGTTGGATCTAAATGCAATGTCAAAAAAACCAAAGGAAGTGTAAGCATGAAGTAACTGAACCAAAGTATAAGATAGAAACTTAAAAAGTAGATTAGTTTAAAGTTACTTTATTGCTCAAAGCTCTGTGAATGAAGAAATCTACGAGTCAACAAGTAAATATGCTCAGTCTGTATACAGTGCACCTGCCTGTTTCTTACACAATGGAGAATGAGTTCATGTGTTAATTTTGAGACTTAATCCTTTAATTTCACAAAAATCTAAGTTAAGGATTGAGTTTAGGCAATTGAGCAAGGGTCAAGATCCTCATGCATCAAACCTATAGATTAACAACATTTTATGCGATAATGCAATAACCAACAAAATCCATGACTTGTCGTCTCTAAAGCACGGGCAATCCAAAAATTACAAAGAGTATGTGTCGACCACTCTCAGACAACACTCTTTGGACACTTGGTCAGCATGTCCGGAATGTTGACCAGTCGGATACCGGTTGGACATTGTTTATTTAAAAGCTTTTGTTTACGATTTAAATAGAGACCCAACATTCACCTTCTATCATGGAAAATTTGGAAAACTCTCAAATGCCTTCAAGGTGAGACTAAGATGTGGAATATTAGACGAGATCCATTTGAAAGCTTAGAAGGTGTAGGGATACTTGAATTTGTGAATCTTGCTCTTGTTGAATCGGATATAAGTGGTGGTGTCATTAACAATAGTGACAATGAAATAATAGATGAAAATTAACTCTTTAAAGTTTGATTAGGAAGATTCTTAGGGTTCTTTTTGTTTATTGTTTATGTCTTGTGATTGTCAAATAATTAACAAAGTTGGACATGTAATTGAAAGAATGAAGCATTTTGAAGGAAGACTAATTCAAGGTTAATGCCATTATAGTAAAGATCTCAACTTATGATATGAGTTGTAAATTTGAGTTAGAATCTTAATAGGAGTAGAGGCCAGCAGAAAGCAGTAGGCGGAGAGCAGCCAGCAGTAGCAAATCAGAGCAACGAGCAAAGGTAAGCAGATCCAGCCGAGGGAAGCAAGCAGAGGAGCAGTCTCCTCTCCTCTGGCATGGATATCTAGGCGGAGGAACGATGATTCTCCAGGAAGCAACCTCATGTGATTCTTGGTTCAGGGGCAGCTCAAGTACACACATAAGTGGAGAATCCCTCTCACTTTAAGTTTCCTGCAGGTCCTTGGAAGCCTCTGTTTGGTACAAATCACAGTTCACATAGCTTTGACCCTCTCTTCTATCATGCTCCCATTAGAGAAGAAGACGTCTGTGTTATACCAAAGGCGGTTGCTGAGTATGGTGCTAATGTTTGGCAGAAGCATTTGATAGGGTACTTCATCGACTCCAAATTCCGTTATTATCTTGTGCAAGCTACAATGACAAGGAAGTGGAAAACCAAGGGAAACCTGGAGATCAGTAGTGATGGTGACTGGTTCTTTTTCAAGTTCTCTGAGGAAGATGACAGAGTTGAAGCTCTAATGGGAGCACCTCTTTATACTGGGGGTAAATTGTACATTGTGGGAGCTTGGAATAAGGAGATGGAAATTGCTAAGGAGCAGCTGTCTAGAGTCCTTATTTGGGTGCGATTTTATCGAATTCCTAAGCAATTTTGGACCAAATGAGTTTGAGTCATATTGCTAGTAATCTTGGAAGGCCTGTGTACATTGATAAAGCAACTGAAAAGTGCACAAGGCTTACCTAAGCTAAATTTTTGTTGAGGTGGAAACAACCAAAACACTCCTAGATGTGCTTAAATACGCCGTTGAAGGTGGGCGAAGCTTTACTGTGAACTTGGAGTACCCTTGGAAGCCACAAGTATGCATGAAGTGTCACAAATTTGGCCACTCTGACATTCGATGTGGACTGGAGACTAAGCCTGCTTTCAAAAGCACAAGGAATTTGAGATCAAAGCAACAACCTGCTAAGAGTGCCAATGTGTTCAGGGAAGAAGTTAACGAGGGTGGTCAGACAAAACTGGCTTGCTAATAATTTTACCAATGATGTAAGGGAACAGGACACACTAGCGGTAGGGCCGAGGGAGGTGAAGTGCTGGAGCGTCAACTTCAAACCATCAGAAAGTTTTCTGAAGAGTAACTGTCGATGAAATTCCTGAGTAGATGGACAACAAAATGAACATGAGAAGGAGGATTGTGACAAGCAAGGGCAAACCCATGATGGAGAGGATATCACTCACACTAATATGGTAGGCAGTGACCAAGGAAATGAAGTGGTAGTAGTTGATAAGAGTGTTAATGATCAGGATCGCGACATGGTGATAGTGAATCAAATAAAGTCGGACACGTTGTTGATGGAGAGATCAATGTGAGGTAAGGGAACCCAAATGGATGTTCAAGTCCATAAAATGGGAGATAAACATGACAAGGCTAGTGATAATCAAGTTAAGGTAGTAGAAACTCATGCAAATGAAAGTGATGGAGAAGAAAATGATAAGAATGAGGATGGAAGTGATGAGAATGGGAGTGAAAGTGATGGTATTTAGCATATATATATATTATATTAGGTGGGTTAGTTTAGCAATATTAATATCAAGAATAATTGGGCCTATTACGTAAGAGCTCAAAATAGTAGTTAGGGCTTTATTAGACAATTAGGATTAGGTTAATTAGCTTGCCAAATAAGTTAGAAATATTATAAACAAGGCAAGGGATTGTTCATTGTTCTTCAGTTCAGATTGTAAATTCGAGAAAAGTATGGTCTTTGCATGAATAAACTAGGGTTTCGTTTTCATTAGTTCAAATCTTGATCAATTTGTCTACATGATGTTATCTTTTGCGCCTGATCTATCAATCGGTACCAAAGCAAGAAGCTCCGAGGAGGTCGCGACGAGTGTTTCGAATCACACGTGAACAAGGTAAAGAGAACATAACAGGGAGGAAGTGAACGCAGCCACGTTGTATCATCAATCCATAACAGATATGAGCAGTCGACAGAAGGAGGTCGATTGGAGGGCTCCCTCCCCATTGCAGGGCGATGGGGGCGCTGTTTCGTTGCTTTCGTCGTGATGTTGTTTCGCGAATATTGATTTTTCTAGGTTTTGTGTCTTTCGGCTTCTTTTCTTTCTCACGAAGCTCTGGAGGATGATGTTGCTTGACAGGAACACAATATTTTTCCGCACTTTATGTAGTTGTAGACGAAAGATTTGTAGCATGGTTATTGATGGAGGATCCAGTGAGAACTTGGTCACTAAATTAATGGTGTTTATCTAAGGGTTTAAATAGGAGCCCCTTTATGTGCCTTTTGTTTTAGGATCGTTGGATCCGAGTAAGAAAACGAGAGCAACCACAAAATGCTTAGTTCCTTTCTCTATTAGGCAGTATAAGTATCAAGTTTGGTATATTGTTATCCGTGGCAGTTTCAGCAACGATCAATTCATGATAAACATATGAACACATAGTTTATGTGAAGTTGAAGAACACAAATTTAAACTGCAACCTCTTCGGCCTACACTTGTGAAAATGTTACTCTAAGGGGTTGATATGGGAGTACAACAAGTACAGGCTTCTACAGTTGTAGTACAAGAGATCCTTGATGATAAGTATGCGCCAAGTACGGTCACTTCACCATTTCAGTTACCAGATCTTCCCATTCCATTTCATATGTAGAAACTTCTTGCCACATTCCGATATGTTTGCAGTAAGGGTGGAGGGTCTTTGCCTCCATTGCGAAATATTCAACATGCTATTTAGCTGGAAGCAAAAGCGCCTATTCCTAATAAACCACATTATCGCATGGCCCTTAAGGAACATGAGGTGTTACAACGGCAGATAAATGAACTTTTAGCCTAAGGCTACATTCAGGAGAGTATGTTGCCAAGTGCAGTTCTTACTTTGTTAATACCTAAGAAGGATGGTTCTTTTTGTATGTTTGTGGATTCGCGAGCCATTAATAAGATCACAGTCAAGTACCGCTTTCCAATTCCTACTCTGGAAGACATGCTTGATAATTTGCAGGGTGTCATGGTATTTACCAAGCTAGATCCTAAGAGTGGCTACCATCATATTCGTATGCGGCTTGGAGATGAATGGAAGATGGCCTTTAAGATGAAAGAAGATCTATATGAATGGGTAGTCATGCCCTTCGGGTTGTCCAATGCCCCTTCGACATTTTTGCGGGTAATGACACATTCTACAACCTATTACTAACAAATTTGTTGTTGTTTACTTTGATGATATCCTTATCGTTAGTCGCACAAAGACAAACACTTCAAAGCATGTTCGGATTATTTTAGACGTTCTAAGAGACATAAATTTTATTTAAATCTGAAGAAATGTGATTTCATGGTATCTTCAGTGTCCATTTTGGGGTATTGCATTATTCTTCCTTTCCTTGGTCTTTCGTTCCGTCACTCGGGAAGTGGGATGTCTGTTGATCAATTTAAAGTAGTTGTTATTCGAGATTGTCTTGTACCCACATGTTGTTCCCAAGTACGCAATTTTCATGGGTTGGTCAGTTTTGATCGACCTTTATTTAGGGTTTTAGCTTGTGATGACACCACTGACTGAGCTTATCGCGAGTTTGTGATTCATTATGATAATGAAGCTTTTCGTTTCCTTAACTCGCAAAGACGTGTCAGTAACCAAATTAGTAAGTGAGTCAACAAAATCATAACTTTCGCTCTGAAGCGTGTTAAGGGGTCTCAGAACAAGGTAGTCGGTGATCTAAGCCGCCGTGCAATTGTTTGTTTGTTATGTGTACTTCTATTGACTGGTTTGATTACCAACATTTTATGGATTTGATCCTTTCTTCGGTCCTATTAGGGGTGGGCATTTAAGATCGAAAACCAAGCCCGACCCGGGAACCGGAGCGAACGGACCGGTCCAAGTCTTTTATTGTTATTTTAATTGTCGGTCCCAAAGCCCAGCTCGGCCCGAATATTTCGGTCTGATTGTCGATTCCCATTCTCAGAACCTGGCGGGTACTTGGCCTGACCCGAGTATTTAAATAAAATTAAATATAAACACAATACAATGTATTTTTCTCTAAGGTTTTATTCACAGTCAGATTTCTTCCTCTTCGCAATACCACCGCCTATTCCTCTTCGCAAATTCGTTTTCCTCTATACTCTCCTCTCCCCTCAATTTCACTCCACCTTCTCTACTTCTCCACAGATCTTCGCTTCAACTTCTTCGTTCTTCAACATTCTCATTTCTCTACTCAAACCAACAAATTAGGTATGAATGTGAGTGAGTTTATTGAATGTTTTATTCAACTTTGCCTATTGTTTCGGCACCGAATTTTATTTTACTGATATTTTTTAATTTTATGTGCAAATTTTAGGTAAGAAGAGGGTGAAGCTAGTATTGATCAAATCTTGGATTAGGAAGTAAGCAGATCCTTCTTTTGGTGGTAATTTGAGTTTCTTGAATTTGTTTGTACTGATTTTCTTGGTTTTGCCCAAATTTTGGGTTTAAGAGATGAGTTCTTGGTCGTGATATTGAGTTCTCTTGGCTTGCAAGAAACATGCAGGTAGATCCTTTTTTTTTAATCTCTTTCTTCCTAATCTATTGTTTTTGATAATGTTTGTGTTCAAAATATGTCTTGTGACTTTCTTGCAACCCACACCCAATCAAGAAATACACAGGAGATCTCTGGAAGGCCTTCCAAACAGGTACAGTATAAGAATAAAGTTTATGCATTAGGGAAGTTGCATAATAGCAAGCTTCCTATTACTGTAAGAAACTGTCACATGTGAAGAGTACAATAATATAGGGAAGCAACAGATGAAAAAAACGGGGGAACTTTTGACGGGAGATTTGAATTTCAAACTAGATGGACAATGTTGTAATTTTGCTTCTTGTTAGTTAAGTGGAGGGAAAACCATCCACGTGTTAGTTTGTTAGAAGTAGCTTTCATAATTCAGTTAGACTCTCTGTATAAATAGAGAAGCAAGAGATGGATGAAGGGTAGAGAAGAAATTGAATAGTAGAAGACTCTGGTTCAGAAAGAACAGAGAAATTGTTGTATTTACTTGTTTTTTCTGAATTGATCAAACAAAACCATTTTTTTCCAATTTGTTCTTCTTCAAGTCACCGTTGTGACATTTGGTATCAGATCTAGCTTTTCATCTCTGGAACTAGACAGTCATGGAAACCAGATCTAAAGAATTGGAATCAATGTTGAAGGAGACAAAGAAGATGCAACTGGAGACATCAGGACAGCTCGAACTTGTGAAGGCTGAAATGAAACGATAGCATTAACAAATGAGGCTCGGGAGAAGAGACTGGATGCAAGAATGGAACAGCTATTTCATATGATACAGAGTACTCACAGAGATGGCAGACATATTGGAGAGAGTTCGAATCCTGCTTCTCAGATCAATGAATATTCCAGATCACAAATGGAAACTCCTCTCCATGCTCCATTGGAGAACACTAGTATGTATTCTCAATTACCTAAGCTTGAGTTCCCTTCATTTTATGGTTCTAATCCTAGATCATGGATTAAGAAGTGTGAGAGGTATTTCACCTTCTATCAAGTCTCAGAAGAGAATAAGGTTGCCATCACTTCCATTCATCTAAGTGGAAGAGTTGACCTATGGTTTTTAGATTACCAAATCAACAATGAAATCAGGCACGGATCTACGAGGGGGCGAGTGGGGGCACTTGCCCCCACTGACTTTTGAGAATTTTTTTTTTTTTTTTTTTTATAATTTATTTGTCCCCCAATTAGTTTTTTTATGTGCCCCTCTATTCTCACTTTTCACTTTAACCAGGACTTTATCCTTCAAATCATGTACATATCAAATTCAAACGAGTTATTCTAGACAGCTCGGGTAGACAGCCTGGTTTGCTGCCTGGGGGGCCAAAATACAAATTTGCCCCCCCCCCTCTTTAAACAACTTTTTGGAGAAGGTATTTAAAGAGGGGGGGCAAACTTGTATTTTGGGCCCCCCAGGCAGCCTCTCCCAGACTGTCTAGAATTTGGGAATTCAAACTATACTTTTAGAGTTATAGATAGAGGTTAAATCCCTCAAATCTCTCAAAGAACAGAAATTCTAGCGAGTCTTCCCTGTCTGGGGGGGGCGAAAATACATTTTTGCCCCCCCTCTTTAAACACATACTCCAAAAAGATGTTTTAAAGAGGGGGCAAAAATGTATTTTTGCCTCCCAGGCAGGGAAATCAGGCTGGTTTCCCAGACCAGCTAGAACTGCTCCTCAAAGAAACCAAAATTCACAGTTTCTTCTTCACACTCCATCGATTGGATAAGATGAGGGAAACCCCTATATTTCATCATCTTCAAAGATCTATAACTATTGAGTTATTTGAGCTCATCTTCACAAGATCCAGTAGGATCCAAACCACCTTATTCTTCTTCTTCCAGGTACCATGTGCCTTCAATAATCACTGTATTGGTCATCTCCACAAAAAAAATCGTAAGCAACTCAATCTCTTCCTCATTTTCTTCATGTAGTAGTAATCAATGATTCAAACCCTTCTCTTTTGTTGTGTTTCTATAAGTAGTAATCATCTTCAATGAATATAATAGTAATCATCTTCAATGACTGTCTTTGTTGTACTCCCCTTTTTGCTATAGTAGTAATCAATGAATATAGTAGTAATTCTACAGGGCCTGGGTCCCCCTGCTTGGTTTGCTGCCTGGGGGGCAAAAATACACTTTTGCCCCCCCCCCCCCCCCCCCCCCCTCTTTAAACACCTTTTCCAAAAAGGTTGTTAAAGAGGGGGGCAAAAGTGTTTTTTTGCCCCCCTCTTTAAACACATTTTCCAAAAAGGTTGTTAAATAGGGGGCAAAAGTGTATTTTTGCCTCCCCAGACAGCAACCTCGCTGGTTTTTCTAGGCCAGGAAGAATTTCGGATTTAAAATAAAATTCATGTTAAAATAACTAATTTTTATATTATATTTAATTAATTATGACATCACTCCGCCCCCCCTCGACAAAAATCCTGGCTCCGTCACTGAATGAAATGCTTAACTGGACTGTGTTTACTCGTGACATTTGTGAATGGTTTGAGGACTCCATTTTGGAGAACTATGTGGAATCCTTTAACAAGCTGAAACAAGAAACCTCTGTGGAAGATTACTATGACAAATTTGAGGAATTAAAGTCTCTAATGCTGGCACACAATAAGAACCTAGATCCAACCTACTTCGTGATGAGTTTTCTAAGTGGATTAAAACCTGAAATCAAATCTTTAATTCAGATGTTTAAGCCTACATCAGTGACTCAAGCATTCAATATTGCAAGGATGCAAGAAACCTCTATTGGACCTAGCCAAATTCCCACCAGAAATAACTACACAACCACAGTCCTTAGACTTAACATTCATCCATCAGTAAATCCAACTACATACAGACCACCAACTCAAACTCCATCTAGCTCATTGCCTCAAACTAACACTTATCAACAGACAAGGAACAACTACCCTTCAAATAACCACCACAGTCAAGTTCTCACCTTCCACACCACCCATTAAAAAGCTATCACCCGCCCAAATGAAAGCTAGAAGAGATAGAGGATTGTGCTATAATTGCGATGAGTTATACAAACTTGGCCACTTTGAAACTGAGAATTTAATTCAGGAATTGCAATTTGCAATGGAAGTTCCTTTGCATGCCATTCATGGTAGTCATTCCATCAATACTATATTGCTGAGAGAACTACTAAAGAAGAGGATTATCTCTGTTTTGATCGACACAGGAAGCACCCATTCCTTTGTTGACCCTCAAGTAATCAAAGAAACCAACTGGCCAACTGTTTTGACAACCCATATGATAGTGAAAGTTGCAAATGGGCAGCAATTGCTTAGTAATGCAATTTGTCAGAATCTACAATGGACCATGAATGGCATTGTCTTTGAAGGAAAAGTAAGAGTATTACCTCTGGGAGGGTATGACATGGTCCTAGGAGGAGACTCATAAATGACAACTTCCATTGTCTATCTTACACAAACATTATATGCAACTTGGCAAAACACATCTCCGTGCAATTGCGGATGTGATTATAGATCTAGTGGTTGACGTTGTTAACCAAAAGTTCTTTCAATCCACTCCTGATCAACAGTTGGTGTTGAAGAGAGAAAGCTGCTAGATTTGAGTTGCATTGATTCATGTGTTATGATTGAACCAACTGAACTTATAAAGGATGAGGGGAGGCCTAAAAAAAAGAAATTGTCTAAGCATGAAAAGTCTACGAAAAGAGACCCCTCTGGTCATGAGTACGCGAAGACATTAGAGGAGCTTAAAAGTCAAGAAAGTGTTTCTAAGCCAAAAGAGAATGTGTGGAAATGGAAAACTACGTTCATGAAGCAAATTCCTATCTAGATTCAGGATTATTTTGAGGACATTCAAAATATACTCGTCGATGGCAACTGTGGATTCAGATGCATAAGCAACTTCCTACGTTATGACAAGAAGAGTGGTTAGAGGCAAGTGAGACATGAGCTACTAATAGAGCTAGAAGGTAACTATGACTTGTAGGTTTGAATGTGGAATGATGGAGGGGTGAAGACTGTGAAAGATGCTTTGAATATTCCCGAAGGCACTGTACTCATTACAAGAGAAAAGTGGTTGATTCAACCATATATGTTAGAACTGGAGGCGAACCATTATGGTTGTGTTTGTGTTCTATGGGAACTAGAGTATATATGTTCTACCGCCGTCAAACTTGAACGACGTATGTATATGTTTCATGGCACACCTTCACCAGAGTTTCCACTTTTGCTTCATATGACGCCAAGACCACCATTGCCTCGACAGTACCGACTTGGCCTTTTCACATGTTTTCAGAAGCAGTATCATGGAAGTCTTCGTTCGATGGCCAACTGCAGATAGGTGACGTGATGGTTAAGAAGTAAAATGCATCCAAAGCAAATAAGAAGTCAGAAGAGGTCGTCCAAATTGATGATTGAACCACATTTTGTAACTTTTTGCACATTTTGTATATGACATGTATACATACGATGATCTACTTGTAACAGAAGTCAATGTTTTTGTACTCTATGATGAATTGTACCTTTTTTATCATTAAATGGGAACAAATTATATGGATGACTAATTGTATGGATGATTTATATCATGGTAATGGTAAAAAAAGTTAAGTGATAATCAATTAAACATGATACATTTAATCAATCAACCCAGAAAATTGAACACATTTTTTAAAAAAAAATGACAGCAAAAATTTCAGACTGCAAACGCATGAGCTGCTGCGAGTGTAACACACACACACACTCGCAGGAATCGTTGCGTATTATACCTAAAAACCAATAACAACCAAATGCAGCGGGTACTGCGAACCATAATTTTTCAATCGCAGCGGTCACTGCGAGTATAACAATCAGGTTCGTAGTGTCCGCTGCGATTGGACAGTTTTCACACTCTCCATTTTTTGGATTTTTTGAATTTCATTCTTTTTTTAATTCCTTTAACTTAGATATTGTCTTGGCATATTTGATTTATTGCAAAACCCAAATTTAGACCTTTCCAAGTTGGGTGATCAAAATTGGGATTTTGCAATACACTATTGGAATTGAAAAAAAAATCAAATATAAAAAACCAAAAAATGGATAGAGTGTAAAATTTGTCCCATCGCAGGAGATGATGCTAATGTGAGTGTTATACTCGCATAGACCGCTGTGATTGGAGAATTATAGTTCGCAGTAGCCGTTGCGTTTGGTTGCTATTGGTTTTCAAGTATCTTACACAGTTTATTGTGCAAATGTTATTATGATTGTCGCAGCAGCTCTTACGATTATATGCATTACCTCGCAGCGGCTCGTGCATTTGTAATAAGAACTTTATGTTTTGACATATAGGTGACTTTATGTCCAATTTTTCAAGTTAATTGATAAACATTTACTTTTACTTAGATTATAGTTAAATTTGTAACCATTACTTTGATATACATAAATACTGATAGCTGTCATAATTATGAAATCATAATTCATTGCATAAACGTATAATCATTACATTTTCATTAACTACAAAGATTACAACAACCAAAATTGTATATCAAGATTACATCAAGTCCTCTTAGTTTTTTTTTGAGGTTCGGTTGTAGTGATATTCTTCTCATGCCTCTTTTTCGTTTTGCCCTCACTTCCTCTACCAACAAAGACTTTTTCAGTGTTATCAGCACCACCACCACCCCTTCCCCTACCTCTACCACCACCACCACCATCACCCCCTCTTCTACCACCTGCAACACCACCACCATCGTCCCTTCCTCTACCACCAAGAGCACTAGCAACACCACTACCATCTCCCCTTCCTCTACCACCAGGAGCACCACCAATGCCATCACTGCCTCCCCTACCACCACCTGCAGCACCACCACCATTACCAGTTGGACCAGTCGGTTGTTCTTCCTCATTATCTCTGAAGGTGACATGCATAGACATTTGTCTTAGCGGGTCACCTACTTTCTTTTTTCTCCTGAGCAACACAACAAAATCCACATTCCTTCCTTCTTGAATAGAAACGTTAATCAACTGTCATCAACAAACTTGTTCTGCAAAGAAAACATTGGTCTTTGTAAAAAAATAACAAAAAAATTTGTATTTCAAATGTTTGCAATATTTGTTAAAGTATAGATCAATTACCCAATTGTGAAATATGAACAATTAATTTCTTAAGGGATGTGTCATCTTAATCATTAGTAGTTGGATGAATGGATGACTAATGTCATGAAACCACTCCAAGTAGTCACTATTGCAATCCCATGGAAGCTTCATTACCACACCTTGGTTTTCAAATGACACGAGATGATTCTGCCAAGTTGCAGCGAACGAAGACAATATCTCGTGTTTCACCAAGTAGTTATGGCTAGATTGACTTCTATTCTTTATTTTGGCTTGAATGGGGGGATTTGGAATGCCCTGTACCTTTCCCATCTATCTCATCATTCAATATGGGTGATAAGATTCTTCGACGTCAAGGCATAACAAGCAGTCTTGGGAGCATATAATGTTGTTTGAAGTTGAGTTATTCGCTTGGATTCCGCATAAGGGTCCCAAATGACCCAACAATATAAACATGAACTTATTTAAATTATGGATGAAAAGTGACAACAATTACTTGAGATGAAACATGAACTTCAAATATTCAGTGCGAACCTTGGTTCTAGACTTATCAGCAAAGATAGTCATGCCCAAAAGAAATAACAAATAACCTCGTGCAACTTGTTGTTTCTTTTGAAGAGAATCGGTTCTACTTACTTTCCCCACAATAATGCTCCTTAATAAATTTCATCTCCACAAAACTAAGATTCTTATGGACATGCTTTTGTGTTCACTCTTTTGAATCCCCAAACCATTCACTAAAAGTTGCACACATTCTTATGCCTTCATTTGATTTTTTTTACCATAATCGACTTACCAATAATCGACAATTGAGTTATACGATAGACATCATCGATGTGATGGTCATTTATCCAAAAGGGAGGTAAAAAGTATTGGTCTCAGGTTGCTAACGTTTGATAAAAGCACAAACTGTCACCCTAATAATATGATCCTTACAATGGTCTATCAATGGTCGGAGACCACTCTTATAAACCATTGAAATTACTTCTTTCGGCTCCTCACTCAACTTTCAAACTATAAAATTCTTATATTGATGCCAACATTTCAACTCGCCTCATTCCTACACAATAAGAAAAACCAGTCAGTGTCCAAATAATATAAAAACAATAAGTACTACATATTTTAAAATACTTAAAAATACTATAAGTAACTCTTCACCAACCCAAATGGACTGAGAAACATGACCATCATAATCCTCTAATATGGATGCATCTTTGGGACCACCAAGATATAAAAAAAAATTGCTAGGTTCTTGATCTTCATGGGAACCAAGTTCGACAGAAATAACTGGTTCCTCTTGACCCTCTGCATCCCTCTAACCTTCCGCATCCGCCTGACCCTCCTCATCTCTCTGAGCCTCCTTGTCCCCCTCACCCTTCTCCGCTTCCTCAACCTCACGAACCACACCACGTTGACTTTGCAATAGCAATAGGAGTGTCGTCGCTTCATCATTTGTGATCAAATCACTCCCCATTTCATCTTCTTTCCTCTCCATCTCCTTTTTTTTTCTCCCTCCGTTCTTGAATTTTTTGGTTTTTTTTCTCTCATCTATTTTCTTTATTTTTTCGGAAACAACCTTCTCAAAGACACCTTCATTGGTTGTCCTTAAGTTGGATGATCCCCACCATCACCACCACCAACCACCAAAGCAACGTCTTTGTTTGTCTTTGTCATACTAAACATTTAATGCAACATGATACAATTACAACAAAACAAAAATTAGGCATGGAGAATTACAGTATTTAAAGGGAAATTTAGAGTTTACCTGACTTCGTGGCTTTGGTTGGATGCAAAGACGGACTCCCATAACAACAATCAAACACAAATAAGCAAAGAAGAGACCACGCACCAAATCAACATCAAATCGAAGAGAATTTCACACCAACTAAGCCCACAAAAGAATAATCACACACCAACAGACCCGAATCGCAAAATCCCCAAGTCCAAACAAATCACACCCAAAACCTCCAACCTTTGTATCGCACATAGACTGTAGAAGGAAAGAGTAGAGAGTAGAAAGTAGAAGGAGAATGAAGGCGGGAAGAGGGTGTGAAGATTCAAATTTTGGGAGAGGGAGAGATCGTTTCGTTTTGGAGAGAAATGACAATTTTTTTTATTTTAGGAGGTTAAGGGTTTATATTGTGGTGTCCTTCAGTAGGTGGTGACGTCCTTCAAAAATATGGTGTCCTTCAGAAAGTAGGGAGTTGGTGGTGTCCTTCAGCGAAAAGATATAGTTTTATTTAGTCACTGCATTTTAAGAAATATTTCGGTGTGTAAAAAATGTAAAATTTTCAATTATAGATGAAACATATAAAGTAAATTTTGAGGGTATATGAAATAACAAGTTTTGAAAATATTTAATGATTTGTTATCGGGTTAAATTTGATTGATTGATGTGCTACTAGAAATTAGATATTATGGTTGAACAAAAAACCGACAAAACCGATTAAACTGACAGAACCGATTTGTTCGTTTTAGGCTCGGTTCGGTTCGATTTTGAGTTTTATGTGATTTTAACCAAAAATACCAAACCAACCGAATATATATAATAAATAATATATATTTTATATAAAACTAATATAATATATTTAATTTAGTCGGTCGATTCAGTTTTAATCGGTTAGTTTGGTTACAGTTTACATAAATTATAATGTGTTCGGTTCTATTAATGTTTGGTTTGAAAATTTTGAAACTAACAAAAGTTAGCTCGATTATCAATTTTGGTGAAAATTGAACTATCGGTTTGGTTTTCAACCCTAGTAGCAATCACCCTTTGTAAGCTCAGCTCAATGAACTTGGCCTTGTGGTCAGGCGGATACTGGCCCAGCCCAATTCACAAAGCCTACTTGTCTTCAAATCAAACTTCCTTTCCGTTGAATATATACCCATATTTTGAAATAGAAAAGTAACCTAAAATCTCCCATCACAACTCAAGCTCCAAGTCTCAATTTTTTCGAGAGAGAGCTTTGAAACTCTTGTATTGTTTTTCATGAGTTACTTGAGAGAGAGGAAGTACTTGAGAACAAACAGTTGAACTACCAAGCAAGCAAAAGTTGAAGAAGGAAAAGAGTAAATAAAGCTTAAAAAGAGTCCGCCGTCAGAAAATGGGGTTGCAAAATAGAAAGAGATTATGAGGAAGAGAGAGTAGATCGAGAACTGAAGAGGAAGCAGATTGCGATGGATGGACATTTGTAAATCCAGATGCGTCGAGGAGGAAGCACTGTTTTTTGGCGAAATTATTGGCAAATGGGAAATTTGAGTTGAGTTGGGAAGGAGAGGACATGAAGGAGTCTACTTTACCCAATTCTTTATCAGTAGTCCACCTGTTAAAGTTTTCGCTGCCATGGACACAGGATCCAGTCCAAACCTTGCTTCAAATGATATAAACAAAAGTGCCCCTTCTTTGATCCCAAACAATCTTCAAGCTATAACAAGGTATCCTGCAACTCTAAAATTTGTAAAACGTACTGGCTGGATCAAGGGCTGCTTGCGACACTTGATGCTAATATTGGGTGTACCGAAGTGTTTATGGTGATGGCACATAAAGCTTGCAAGTTGCAACTGAAAATTTCCCCTTTGATCCTCCTAATAATGATGAATCTTGGTATACCACACATGTAGTACGTACTAGTAGGTCCATTGTTTATCCAAATCTTGTACTTGGGTGTGGCACAAACAATAGTGGCCTAGAGAATGATATTTCAGGGATCTTAGGACTTACAGATAGCCCTCTTATCCATTGTAGCTGAATTGGGTTTCAAGAAGAAATTCTCATATTGCCTAGTACCCTACGCCAGTGGTAAACTAAAGTTGGATAGTCACCGTAGAATATTTACTAGAGGAATCGTTTCTACGCCTCTGATATCCAATGCAGATGACATATTTTATTTGATGACACTAGAAGGTATTAGCAAGTCAGGTAAGAAATGTCTGGAGAAAGGTGATCTTGAAGTGAGTAAAGGAAACATCTTTACTGATTCTGGAACAACATTATCAACAACTCCTACTAAAGTTATACAACATGTTGGAATCAGAGTTGAAGAGGTATCTCAAAGTGAAGCCAACCTAAGAGCCAACTGGTTCATTACAACTTTGCTACAAAGCCAAATTCAATGTCAAGTTGCATGTAGTGACGTTTCATTTGGAAGGGGGTGATCCAAAATTGAGTAAATCAAACTTATTTGTCGACTTCCATGCAGATTGTGCTTTTGCATTTCAAACTTATCTGCCAATGTCAAGGTCTCAGCGGTGTAAATGCATTGGTATGCCAAGTGCTGGCAAAAAACACAAGAGGGCAAAAAGGAAATGATTTGTAAGGGGGTCGATGATATTAGCAGGCATGGATGATTTGCAAGGGTTCACCATAAGTCCAGATGATGGGTTTCTCATTTTGGGCAACCGAAGTTGAAAATATGCTCCAGCTGCTTGCAGCAACTTGTAGTAGAGTTTAACCACAATTACAATTCAAAGTCAAGATCCCCTTTTCCTCTCTCTCTCTTCATTTTCATTTTCATTTTCATTTTCATTTTCATACAGAGAAGAGATAGAGATCTCATTTCATTTTCATCCATCCATCCATCACAACACAACACAACACAAAGAAGAAAACAAAAACCACCCCACAACACAACACAGAAAAGAAAGAGAAAGAGAAAGAACACAGAAATTCCCTCCAACCCAAACCAAACTCATCAAAACTTTCTTCCCTCTCTCTCTAACCGCACTAATTCCGTAATGGGTTTCTCGAATTTCGTCGACGCCCTTCTCTTCATTGCTATTGTTTCTCTCTTATTTGATGCGCAAATATGTATGCCTTGTAATATCTTCCCAAACATTCTAATTGAATTGAAGTCCAATTACACTCGTGAATTCAGTGATTACTTAGTTGCTGAGAAGCCTAACTTCTTTGTGGGGTTGATAGCATTGGAAGTGTTGATTCAATGGCCAATCTGCATTGCTAATCTCTATGGCATTTTCAATAACAAGTCTTGGGTTAGAACTACTTGCTTGATCTATGGGGTCTCCTCTTTCACTAATATGGTAAGCAAATTTATTACTTTTATCATTTTATTATATGTGACATTGAAATTGGTAATATAGTCTATAATCAATTGTTGTATTGGATACCATGGTTACATGAATGGGTGGGTGTAGTCTTCTGTGAAGATGCATCGCATCATACGTCTATCCGATGAGATTATTTGTTAGTCTACTAAGGTTGACAAGGGCTTTCTGCCAAAGAAACAAACCAAGCTTTTGATGCTTAATGTGCCAAATACATATGGGGTTTGAGAGATATAGCTCGTAGTTTGGCAGCATTCCATATGATATGATTCATGGGGGGTTTTTTTGTTTCGTCATTGATCGCAGTGAAAATTTAGGTGGTTTACTCTTTAGTCAGTATACTGGAAAGGTAGGTAGGTGGTATGTACATTGGCAGTTGTATAGGTGTTGCAGGGAGCAAGTAAGGTGATTTCGGCTGAGAGGTTTTGAAGTTTGCATGCAACCAAACAAATTGACTAATCTAACAATATTTGGGAAAATATATGCACGGTCTAAGAAACAGCACAATCTTGATGTTTTATTGAGCTAGTTACAGCTTTCGGGATCTTTATCTCATTCACACTCTCTCTGCATTGGAGTAAAGTTCCGACCATCAAGACTTGCCTGTAGTTTCTAAAGTATTTCCTCTTTAGAGGGTCCAAATAGAGCAATCTAAGAGATGAACTATAGGGAGAAGGTATTAGTGGAGGAACTCTTTTACACTTCAAGGATGTATTAGTTTAGCTATATCTACAAGAAATTCCTTGCAGTCCATAGCAGTGGAATAGGAGGTAGTTGGCTTATCAAGTTTCAAAAGTAGAATTTGTTATAGATGAAACCAAGAATTCACTGCTAATATTCATTCCGAAGACTCAATGTGAAAGAACAAGCTAGATATGGGGTGCTAGTGCTATATTCTTTCATTTGCTCACATCGCAACAATCTTGTGTACGGCGAAATTAATGGTTCTTGATCTATCCTCAACATAGTAGGTGACGAGTTTTGAGCTAGCCAATAGTATTTGGAAGTTCAAACATCCTAACCATTGACAACATAAGTAACTGAAGAGTTCATAAATGATGCCTAGAAATTGGCACAAATATTTTGACTTTTCATGTAGGACTCACTTGGTTTTCATTCACACTACATGCACATGGCTAATTGAAAACTATATTATTTGAGCTTAATTTCAGGAAAATTAAATAATCACATCACAAACAACATGATAAATTTTATCACAAACAACATGAGCTCTATTTGAACTCTATTTGTGCATGCCCTAAGATACGCATGATAAACTTTATCACATACAATATGATAAAGTTTTAGCCCATTTCGACATGCATGCCCTAAGATATGCATTAAAATGTGAAAAGATAAATCTAATTATAATAGTCACGAAACAAGCAAGGGTCCACCTTTAGTGCGACGCAGACCAGTAGGAGGCTGGTCAACACCCATTGTCCAAGACCAGCCGAAAGAGTGATCCTAAAACACCCACAACGACTGTTTATCAAGATATCTAATCATGTAGACTAAAACACGTATCTCGAGAAACATTGTCGAAATGGGCTGAAACTTTGGCAAGTTGTTTAATGATGTTAATCTGTAATTTTCCTAAAATTTCCAGCTCAAAGAAATAGAAAAAAATAAATTAATTTAGTACTATCCTCAAGTGTTAACAATAACTTAGTGTATCCTGAATGAATAATCAAAATGCTTTTTTGTTCCTAAACTGCCAATGCCCCTCGATTGCTCCTCATGCATCGCAAAGGATTTACCATCTTCTCAGCTTTTTTTTTTTTTTTTTTTTGGAAAGCGAGTGGGGTTATTTAGGATCCCCAAACCTGAAAAATAAATAGGAGTTACATTCGTAGATAAGCTTTCCCTGATTTATCTTCATGTACAATATCTTTCAAGTCTTGAGCAAATGAACTCGGAGTAATTTCCACAAAGGTCGAGCTTGGGTTTAGACTTGCAAGTCTGTCCGCAACCCTATTAGCTTCTTTGTACTCGTGTCTTATGGTATATTCTTCCAATATTCCCAGCATTCTCCTAATATTGTTGACAGTGTGACGTAGATCCCATGCTACCTGTCTGGACTTGATCAGATAATACCGCACTGTAATTGAATCAATGCTTATTACCAGCTTCATTAGATTTCTCGATCTAGCTAGTTGTAATCCTGCCTCAACTCCTTGTAATTCATGTTTTAGAATAGTGTGAACCGAGGTTGAGCCAGCACATGCAGCTACAATATCATCTTGATCGTCCCGAATGACAGCACCAAAGCCACCTATGAGGCCTCGCAATGACCCATCAGTGTTGAGTTTATACCATCCAGTAGGGGGCTTATTCCAAGAGCACATGATTGGTGTTCGGATCCTGAACAGTGGCTCTAGTTGCCATCTCCCAAACAGCTGTCTGTTGGCAGTATTGTCATCTATAACTAGGTCCTCCGCACTGAATTTAAGCCTGACATCATTATAAATTCGTTTAGCTAGTTCACTTCCTGAACAATGTTGCTGCTGGTACAACCTGGAGTTTCTTTCAAACCACAGGTAGTAAATTGTAGCATTCAACGTAACCTTCTTCATTTGCGTATTGCTACCATTACCCCTGAAATTTCGAGCACACCATCTGAGCTCTTCTTCCCATCCTGCAATTTGCCTAGAGTAGTTCAAGTAGTCCAACATCTTGCCCCATACAAATTGAGAATAAGCACACTTGAAGAAAAGGTGATTCTCGGTCATTCTTTCCTGGTTGCATAATGGACAAGTATCCTGCAATACTTTCCCCCACTGCTTGAGTTTACTAAGTGTTTTCATTGCTCCATGACATAGGATCCAGGTAATAAAAGCATGCCTAGGAATGCAGCCTTTAAACCAGACGATGTGTGCCCATTCCACTGTCCTGTTGCGCTTCCTGATTGCTTCATAGGTGAGCTTCATCTGATACAATCCATCACTGCTTGCTGTCCACAGAATCTCATCTTGCTTGCTTGCATCTAGCTCCACATCTTCTAAATGAGTAAGTATATCACTGATAAGATTAGCAGCACTCTGGGGTAAGTCCAATTGTCATCTCTAATAATGGCCGATACCTTAGCTTCTTTGTGATGTGTTGAATCATACAATAGTTCCTGCGGGAATTGACTCATTAGGATGCCTTTCGGATGCCATGGTTCTTTCCATAAGAATGTATTTTCACCATTCCCAATAGAATGGATCGCTATCTGTGATGTCGTATCCCTGCATTCCAGGATTTTTCGCCAACACCAAGAAGCTTCCTTCGGGGTAGTCATCAACCAGAAGTCTCTTTGCTTAGATTAGGTATTTATGCACCCATTTGACCCATATTGAATCTCGACGAGTGATAATACTCCAAATGTGCTTCATGCTTGCTGCCACATTGCCAATGCGAATGTCCCTAACACCTAGCCCACCTTCTTTGTACGGGTGACATATTTTTTCCCAACTTACAAGGGCCTTTTTAGCTGCAACATCACCTCCGGACCATAAAAAAACTACGGAGTATAGTATTAATGCAGTCAAGAGTTTGCTTAGGGAGCCCAAAACAGGAAGTCCAATATATATGCATGCTAGCTAGAACCGACTTGATAAGAACCAGTCTTCCTGCATATGTGAGGAACTTGTTCTTCCAGGAATTGACTTTCTTCCTAATCTTTTCAATAATAGGCATACATTGAACATGAGATAAATAGGAAGAAGTCATAGGAAGTCCTAGATATTTGGCTGGTAAATTTCCATGAGTAAATTGAAGGTAAGATGCGATCATACCCCGTTCTTTGTCTGGTACCCAGCTAGAAATAGCATACTCTTGTCACAATTGACTTTTAGGCCAGTGCAATCCTTGAAAACAGGGAGTACATCAGCAAGAGCTCTAGCCGAGCCTCTATCACCATGAAAGAAAGCTATTAGATCATCCGCAAAGCATAGGTGAGTGACCACAGGATCTTGGCACCTATAGTGCAACTTGTAGTGACCTTCCTGAACCTTTTTGCGCAATAATACATGCAAAATTTCCATGATCACAACAAATAGATAAGGGGACATGGGGCATCCTTGTCTTATTCCTCTCGTAGCTCTTATATATCCTTTAGGTGAGCCATTTAAACAAATAGAGAATTTTGGAGTAGTGATGCACTCCTTGATCCAATCAATGAACATAACAGGAAACTTGACCTTCTTGAGTAGTAATAGAATTGCATTCCACCGTACCATGTCATAAGCTTTCTTAAGGTCTATCTTCGCTGCACACCTAGGCGGACCCTTATCTCTATGGTAGTTCCTTACAAGTTCATGAGCAAGCATGATGTTATCTTGGATGTGTCGCCCTCGAATGAATGCAGACTGTGAGTCGCTCACTATCTTTTGAACTACATCTTTCATCCTGCTAGTTAATATCTTGGTAATGCATTTATATAGGACATTGCAACAAGCAATTGGCCTGAAATCATTGAAGTAAGACGCATTAGTGACTTTAGGAATTAAAGCAATATGCGTAGCATTTACCTCACCTAGCAATTTGGAACTCTGGAAGAAATTCAATATGGCCTTAACAAAGTCATCCCCAATGATGCGCCATGTTGCTTTAAGGAACAATGAGGAGAAACCATCTGGTCCGGGTGCTTTATTTGAGTCTATTTCTGATAGGGTTTCTGTAATTTCATTCCTGGTTATCGGCTTGACTAACTCCGCCCCCATTTCCTCTGTCACTATGCTATCAAACTGCATGCTTTCAATAAGATCAGGATTGTAGGCAAGTTCTGAATTTCCAGTGAATATGTTTGTGAAGTGAGTAATGCATTCAGCTTCAATTGCTTCAGGTTCCTCCAACTTAACTCCCTGGCTATTATAAATGCTCATAATTTTGTTTTGAGCTCGCCGTTCTCTGACTAAGCCATGGAAGTATGCATTATTTTGATCACCCACTGCAAATAGCTTTGATCTAGACTTCTGCTTCAATTCTGATTCTTCATTCCTGACTGCTCTTGCATATTCTCTAATTGCATTTCTTTCTTCCTGGATTAACTGATTTGCAACAGGTACTGTTTGTAAAGCCTGTTGTGCATGGACCATCCAAGCTCTTGCTTGTTCTACTACCGAGCACGCCCTATTGAAGCCTGCCTTGCGCCAGTTGGTTAAGGCATGCTTTACATTTTTAACCTTTTGGTTGAACCAATACATAGGATTTCCAATGACTCTTATGTTCCAGGCCTCCTCCATTGTCTTTTGAAAATCATTCTCGTACACCCAGTAATTAAAAAAATTTAATGGAATAGGACCCCGATTCTTATTGTCATATAATGAGAGCAACATTGGAGTATGGTCAGATATACCTGAGTTGAGAAATTCTGCTTCTGCGTCTGGGAGCTGCTGTAACCATACATCATTAACCAGCACTCTGTGTATTTTAGATGAGACTCGATCAACTCCAAACTGGTTATTGCTCCATGTAAAGAAGTTGCCTCTGTATCGGCAATCATATAGACATGCTTGTGTGACACAGTTCAGGAAATCCTGGGCACCTCCTTGCTGTGATGATGCTTTCCCCATTCGTTCAGTTGCATGCAAAATCGCATTGAAGTCACCGAGTATTGCCCATGGCAATGTGATTGTGCTTGAGAGTTGCAAAAGCTCACTCCATAACTGTTGTCTTACCGTATTCAGACAACATTTGTAAGTTCTCTGTGGGTGAGTTTTTGCGAGTGAAGTCATGTAAATCATTTGAGGCTTTATAGCATTTTTGCTAAAAGACAATTGGTTTTGGAACGACAAACTGATCACGGGTCCGTTAGATGGCAAGGAGAAACTTTGAGTCTTCGTGAGTGAAGTCATACAAATCATTTGAGGCTTTATAGCATTTTTGCCAAAAGACAACAGGTTTTGGAACGGAACCGATAACGAGTCATTTATTGTTTGTTTTGTGTGTTTGGTCAAAAAGGGCTACAATGAACGCTGACATAGCCTAAAAAAGCAATACAACACGCACACGACACTTCCAATCTCAATGGTCTCGTTTTGTTAGAACAATGGGTACCAAGAGCCAAGGAGTGAACTATATAGCAATGTTTTTGTTATTGGATGCAACATGTTTAGGTTGGGTTATGAAAAAGATTTAGCCAAAGTTCCTTTCATTTTGGTTGCTCCTCATCCACCTTGCTCCTTTCTTTAGTGTATTCATATTCCATAAATAAGAATAAAAATGTCCCATAAGAGTTGGTGTTTGATTTTTAATGGATGGAGGATTTTAGAACTTTCACAACAAGGTGTGACTGGAGAGATCGTAATGACTCTTTAAATTTGTAAGACGATCTTTGAACCAAAAAAATCCATACGCAGATTGACTCATGTTTGTAGCACACTAAGATGTATATTTGTTGATTTAATATTTGATTTATGGAAAATATCACAAGTTACATACTGAAAATATCAGAAAGTCGTAACATTAAATAATGTGGATTATTCTTTGTTTATTTTGTATATGATATTTGATTGTTTTTGTAAAGCCAATACTAATATGATCGTTTTGATATGTCAGGTTGCTATCTTATCAGAAATGGTATTGTCTCACAGGGCAACAGATAAACTGTTGATGGTATATGCCCCCTTTCTAGTGTTCGCTGTGATAGCGATTTTGCGGGGAGTTGTCATTCCAGTTCCTGAGCTCGGTTTTTATAGGATCCCATAAGGGACCTATAGGTCAACCCATAAGAAAATAACCATGCTGCCGGCGGGTCTCGAACCTAGAACGTGAGAGATAAACTCACACAGCCCTAACCACTCGATCATAACACCATTGGCATCTAAATGTGTACATATATCTATATTACAATTCATATTGGTGTTTTACTATTCATTATTGACTGGAATAAAGTCAAATCGAAAGGCTTAGAGATAAAAGATGGTTATGATTGAAAGTTGGGAAATATATTGAATTTGAGGGTTGAGATTCATTTCTTATGTAGAAAGGCAAAAGTGATGAAAAAAATTTTGAAAAAATATAGTGGAATGTACATGTGGTAGAGAGAGAAAATATTGTGTTTTTCTTTTAGCAAAATGAAAATTATCATAACTATATACACCGTTGTCGGATTTTGATAAACTTAATATTGTTGAAAATCAATAAGGGCCAAAATATTAAATATATGTATTTCCTAATTAAAAAAACGTATAATGTATTACTCGTCTTTAATATTTTTAAAAGCAATGAGACGAACCGATCATACCATAAAAAATGAGTTGGGCATCTTAATGCACATTTAAACAAAAATCATTAATTTCATGTTTTGGCGAATTCAAAGATTGGGGGATAACTCATTCTCGGCTTTTAAAATTTTCCCCCAGCTGATTCAAATTTGGCTTAATATGCTTACACTTCAATAAGCGAAAATGGGAATAGTGACGGAGTTGTTCAGTACAAAATAATTAGCAAAAAATAAAATTATGTGAATTACCAACGACACGAGACATACTCTAGTTAATATACAATACACAATCATACAATTAGAAGAAATACAAGAATATAAAGAACAACATACAACAAAGTTGCAGTCACCAACCTTAATAAGTTATATCCAAAGAGAAACTATTCATATGAAACAATCAAGATTACAAGATTTTTCTTATACTACCTGCCAAAGTTTACCTGTGAAATTTTTAACATATGAAAACCTTAAGCAAAAATCATGTCTTACCTAAAATAGATAATAAATAACGCCAAAAATCTAAACTCTTTTTCAATGTTTGAGAATGATTATGGGATAGAATTATTATGTTCCTTGGTTGCACTATTTATAGAGCTATATGAAAAGAGCTCTTAAGATAGAAGTTTAAAAAATACATATATGCTGGCCAGGTCTTATGTGTGTGACTTGTCTAAATAGTTGATCACAAATTCAATTTGATTAAATGAGATCATCATCTAAGTTGTTTGCTTCATGCATCGAGCTTTGGTCTTGGCTTGGCAAACGAGTCGATATCTATTCAAGGCCTTGTTGACCAGCCGTCTAAGTAGAGACACTTTAACTTATAATTCTAGCATGTTATTTTCTCAAGGATTTTTCTGTTGTACTGAACTTGAAATATTGACAACAGTAACGCCACCAACTCAGTTCCACCGGTATTTTACTACATCACACCACCACTCTCTATGTTGCACCACCGTCACCTTCTTACTTTCCATCTCACAACACAACTGAAGGAAAACACTTCCTTCCCAATTGACAACCACTCTTTGTCTCCATCTTCTCTCCCATTCACCCAACTTCGTCCTACCCTGTACTTCAGCTTCAGCTTTCCTTGGTTGCCCTATTTATAGAGCTAGATGAAAAAGGCACTTAAGATAGCTAGCAGTTTAAAAAATACATGTTGGAGATTTATTGTGTATGTGTTCGACCAGGTCTTTTGTGTGTGAAGTCTTCCAACTAGTCGATCTCAATTCATCATCTAAGTTGTTTACTTGTACATCAAGCTTTGGCTTGGCTTGGCAAAGAGATGGAGCTCTATTCAAGACTTTGTTGACTAGCTGATCTAACAGGCACTTATAATTCTAGCACGTTATTTTCTCGAGGGGATTTTTCTGTTATATTGAACTTGAAATATTGACAACATCAACATCCTCAATAACGCCACCAACTCAGTTCCACCAGTAGTTCACTACATCACACTACCACTTGCTATATTGCACCACCGTCCTCTCCCATTCACCCGTCTTCCTCCTTCACTCTACCTCATGTCTTCCTCCTTCACTCTACTTCATTTCCGTCTCCTCTATCTAAAATAATCAAGTACAAATTAAGATTTGAAACTAAGCGACTGTGATTTGGGTTAACAAAGCATGGATGGATGGAATGGTTAATGGCTTATGACACCTTTGTAATTTAAGCTGACGGTAGACTTTGTTGAACCATTTGGGTTGGATGTTATTAGTCCACACTCTATTATCTAACCTTGACATCATATTATTGGAGAACAGGAGTTCCTAAGTTGACCCATTGAGTTGACTCTCAGCTCACCAAATTTTCGTTTCTCAGAATTTGTCACGATGCACGTCCTTCCATGTGCAGTGGTGTGTATCTTTCAGATCTGTGTCAAGCACGTCCCAATGCTAATCCTGGCTCTGAATATGCCCATCATGTGCCTCACATGCCAAGCGTGATAGCTTATCTTTATACACCCCAACAAATATATATATGTTAGAACAGACATCTTTCCCGGAGACCAAAACAAGGGTACTGCACTAAAATTAGCACCTCATCAACATTCAACAATAATACATTAATTTTTTTCATATACTTCTAACATAAATAACAAGAAAACATTCAAACTTCGACAAAAATACTATCTGACAGTCCAGATCGAAAAGCACTATGCAGAAGCATTTGATATCCAATCTGAGCAAAGAAAACAAATGGAGAATTTCTTCGGCTGAAAATTCTGATTCCCACAGAATGCTTACAGGATCCATAGATCATATCTACAGCGAGCGCTACGCTGAGTTCTCGTGCAAGATGACATACTCACGACTGCAAAACCAAGAAACATAATCTCCAGGTGAAGTTATTCAGATAATAATGCAGAAGAAAATAAAAGCAACGTCGAGAGAGCTGTGTAATAGCTAATATTATGGTTATTACGTTACAGATGATTGCACTCAATTATTCTAGAATAAGGATTGTGATTTCGCTTTTCGAGTAAATTTTGGTCTCTTGATTTTAAGAATTATTTTGGTGTAAAGAAAAAATGAAAAAATTTCGAGGATACATGAAAAATATATTATGGATTTCGAGAGGATATCAAATATGTGAAAAAAAAATAAGATGCAAGTAAATAAATTTATTAAACACATTAAATAAAGCCTAAATACAAAAATTTGAAAGAAACAAGAAATCTTTATATAATTAGAAAATTAGGGAGTGATTTCAAAAACCAATATACAATTAGAAGAGATGCTAATTAGAAAATCAACGAGGTGGTTCCAAAAATTAATAAATAACTAGAAGAAATGATAACTAGAAAAAACCTCGAAATTTATGAAAATACTCCAAAAAATTTCAAACGCTCAAAAAATGGTAACTTTGGTAGTTGGTTTTTTAATTTTTACAAACAAACACCAAAAAAAATTTCAAAAAAATGTAAAATTAAATTTCGCCCTTTTCCTTTTCGGAATTCCAAAAACACGAAATTATCGGTGAAATTTCACGAGTTCCTTGTTCTAGAATTATTTTATGATGAAAATACCGTCCAAGGTACATGAACTAACTATCATTAAGAGAACGAATCAACAGACCAAGTAGAAAAATGCACTATCCAAGTGTCAAACCAATTAGCTTTGACATTGACAGTGTGCCTGAACTGACAAGTCTAATGATTGTTTAAGAAGAAACATTTTTTAAATGTCAAAGAAGTGGGAAGTAAAAAAAACAAAGTTCGCTACTGATCCAAAAAAAAATTCTACTGGTAATGCAACACAATCTTCTCATTTTTTTTATATTGTCAAGTCAAGGAGTTGCTTTTTTTTTTTTTTTTTCCGTTGATGGACGCCCCAAACTCATTTAGAACATAAACTTTCAAAAACTTGGAAGTCCTTGATTTCCTGATCTATTAGTTTCCATTTGTCGGGTTGACAATGATTAGAACTAGTAACTTTGCCAATTAGACTTCTGATCACCTTAGTAAACGCAACTAACATGCTATTGACCTTTACTTGAGACATAATATACAGAAACGGTTACTTCAAATAGCGATGCAGGATAGCATATAAAATAATAACATGCTTGATAAGATCACTATCATGATTTGGGACATAATTTGTGACTAAAGTGTTTGTCACAGTTTATTTCTTTTAGCACAGAGCTAATGTTATCATGCACCTAGGTCTGTAGTAATAAAAGAATCAAGGAGATAGAAATGAAGAATCTTGAAAATGAGGTCAATAAAACAGGTGTAACTTTTTCAGAAACGAAACCCAACAGTAATGTTGCAGTTCATCATAGAAAAAATTGTTAATAGACTTCTCATCATTTTGGGATGAGCAGTCAGAATAATTTCATTTTAAAACAAGAAAAAAATTATTTTAGACGCTCTACGTGGTTGAAAACTATGTCCAAACTAATCATATAATAACCTACCTACTATTTCCAAACTTAAGAGTGTCCTTTTCAAAAAGTTCATAATAGCGCTGGGGATCAATGCGACTATCCTGCATCAGAGAATGCGCTGAGTCAGAAAGACATTTACTACATATTTTTGTTAAATAATATAGCTTGAAAAGTAAACATGGATAACAAAAAAGGATTCTGAGAAGGAACAGAGACAAATTCCAATTGGCTTACATTAAGAAACGTTCCATTTGTGCTCCCCAGATCCATTACGTAAGGCCTGGATTGGAGAGGAAATAATCATTAAGATCAGCTTTAATCAAGAACAACTGTTCTCTAGACTTTGTCCAAAACAGAGTTTATTAAGAGAATAAATCAGCTGGCTCACCTTACTTGCTTTGATAACATGCCATCAGGTTTCTCTACATCCACTTGCCTGAAACCCAAGAACAATGAATGATATTGAACAGTAAATTAAAAAAAATGTAAATTTGTGAAATGTTCACAAAGTAAGGATGCAAAACTAAGAATCTACCGGAACTGAATGACAGCATGTTGCTTGCTGCATGAAGGGTGATCTGTAGGGATATCTGCAACCCTCCTTTCTCTTCCAAAAAGATAACAGCTTTGGCGGTGTATGTAGAGGGGCTCTGTTCATAAAAAAAATATGAATAACGTATCAACAAGGAAACAAGAAATAAGCTTGAATCGAATTCAAGCTTCTTTTAAGTTCGAATGATACTAGAATTAACATGCTTAGATAAACAGACTTGTCAAGATGACATTGAAGTACTCTTTTTTTTCTTTTTGGTCATATAAGTATTCGATCAATCAATCAGCCAAAATATCATAACAAAAAAAAAACAGAGAGATAGAGAGTGACAAATACGAAGCAGGGGAAGAACCCTGTGAAAACACAGAGAAATTACAGTCTAAACAAGCTTTCCCAATCAAAGATACACACAAGGAATTCCAAGTCTGAGGTGATGTCCCACACTTTTTCCCATTGCCAAACCAGGGATTAAATTTCCCTGCATAAAGAGAGACTATCTTTCTTCCTAGCTCTGACAATTGTTGTTTCTCTTTTTCCATATCACCCACAGATAGGCCAGTAACACTCTGCCCTAAATCCAAGAGCCCTTGATATGGGAATTTAAGATTACAAGTCCAATAGGAATTCAATTCAAGTAGGTGTCAATTTTTGTATTTTGTTTAGGAAAGTAATGACCTTAATTAATGTTTCTAGTTTAGGTCAATTATTAATTAAGGCCATTGGCCAATGTAACAGTAGTTTTTATTGAATTCTAAGAATTGCTTGAATTCGTGAAACTTTGTCAATATCAAGTTTTGATCATGTATTGGCTTGTAATCTTCCGCTGAACTCATCAATTTGGTATCAGAGAGTTAAAATCTTTGGACAAAAATGTCGGCTAAGAGAACGAGAGTCACTAATGCAAGGATGGAGCGCATGGAGAAAGCCCTTGCAAACATGGAGAAGCAGTTGATTGTTGTTTTGTCAAGAACCTAAAGCTATCCATGAAAAGTCGCGTCGTGAGGCTGAACAACGAGATGAGTTCACTTCATATTCGTCTCAAGAAGAGACAATGAACCCTACTGTTGTTGATTAAGGAAACCTGATTAAGGAAACCAACTGTATTTGATGTGTAAGAAGGGTATACGTCTATCCGCACGTCATTGCGTTGTGAAGCCGAAACAAATTACGAAATTTTTTTAGATTTTCACGTTGAAGAAAATCTGAGTATCGAAGAAGTTCGCAAAAAAGAGTGGTTGTGGAGAACCCTAATTTCCCAATTTGTTCAAAATCCCTAAGTCTAAGATTCATAGAGAAAATTATGTTTGTTCAATTCATGGTATGAGCAACTACCAAGGAAAAGTTCAAGGTCAATTCTTAGTGGCACAATTTTCAAAATTTTCATACTCAAAGCTCACGGACGAGCTTTTCAAAGTCAGTGTAGTCAAGGGGACCGCCTCGCCCCACCTCTACCGCCTCAGCCCAAAAATGGTTGCAAGCGCAGCCAATCCAATTGCAGCAAAAAGAGGTTGCAACCCACCCTATAATAGGGTTTTATGTTTCAATGATTTCTATGCTTTTGGAATACCAATAGTGATCAAACTTGTGGATTTTTACCAACCATTCCAACAATTTTTTCTAACAAATGCTCAATATTCTCAAGTTTCTATTCTTTCAAGATTATTGATTTTTAATAATTTAGTGGATGTTTGCAAGTTACTTGACACTTATGTAGTGCAAATTTTCGTTATGCTATACAACTTCATTACATTTCCATTTCTATTCAAGGTAGTTGTGTCACTTTTTGAACATATGTGCTTATGATACTTATTAAAATGATGATGTATACTACTATGTTGATATGTTTCGATTTATTATAAAAAAATCTTTAAATAATGTTATGACCGCCTCGCTTCACTGAGGCATCCGCCTCGCCTCACGCCTCAGGCATTTTTAGGGTCGTCTGTCTCGCCTCCGTCGCATCGCCTTAACTACAATGTTCAAAGTGGGAGAGAATGATGTAATATGGGTATTTTATTCATTATATTATTTAATCAATAACTGGATCAGTCCATGTTATGGCCTAACTAGGAGTACAAGTCCAATAGGAATTAGGATTAGGACTTTTGTTTTTCCAATTAAAATTAGGAATTCAATTCAAGTAGGAGTAACGGTTTTTTTTTTTTGTTTAAGAAACTAGTTGCTTGCTTAGGTCAATTATAGAGCTGTGCAGTTAAAACAACGTTATAACGCCGAAATAATTTCGATACAACGCTTAACGAGGTGAGTCATTACGTTATGAGATTATCACGTTTTTGTATCATGGCTACTATATAACGCCGTTACTGAGATAACTTTTTTTTCAACAATGCCGTTTTAACTTTTTGTTCTAATATATAAAAAAATACTCATTTCATTCTCGATCAAAAAAGGACCAGAGCTCGCCATCGCCGATCGATAGAGAACTAAACCTTGTTGGTTAACGGAGAATGAGAGAAGAAAAAGGAAAGAAGACGAATAGTCGATCACACTCTCTATTGCGATCTCACTCTCATACGAAGGGAAGATGTATTTTATTAATGTTTTAATGTTTTTGAATTTAATATTATGAACATGATTTATTTTTTTGTCTCTATAATATATCAATACTTTGTGGGAGTATTTAATAGAATATTCTGTTATATGCTGTTATATCTCGTTATCACCTATAACGCTCCAGGGTCCGTTATCCGTTTTAACTGCATAGTTATGGAGTAAGGCAATTGGTCAATGTAATAATCGTTTTTATTGAATTTTGAAAATATGTTGAAGTTAAAAAACTTTGTTTATTAAGTTTCAATTATGTTTGGTTTGTAAGCTTCCGCTAAACTCATCAATTTGGTATCAAAGCGGTAAAATCTTTGGACAAAGATGTCATCTAAGAAAGCAAAGATCGCCAACTCTTCGTGGCTCATTGCTCAAGGACGAGCCTTTTAAAGTAGGGCAGAATGATTTAATATATATTTTATTAAAAATTAATTTAACTTATCCCCAAAATAAATAGCTAACTATAGATCAATCCCTAAAATATATCGTTTTGCAAATGCTCTCGACTAGCGGTCAACATCATTGACTATTACCAAGCGCAATTTTCAAATGGACACTGTTTTGATGCCTAAAATACCCCTACACGATGTAACGAACACGATTGAACATTTCCCAACAGTTACGATCATACATGTGTCAGCATCAAGATGTGTAAGTTTTGATCGAACGGGCGGATTGAAAGTAGTCGTTGTACGTCAGGAGAGATGAGAAAACTCACATGAATTCCTCTATATTTATTCAACAGGCGGTGATTCCATGAAAGTTCACAAGGCAGAGATGTTTAGAGTAGCCAAGGGTTGCGAAGGTGCAGGTTTAAGTCCATATAGTAAGAGTTGCAAGCCATCTTCAACCTCTAGCCATCTGCTATGAATCTGTATTGAACCAGGAGGCATTCTTAAATTTAAAGTTATTATAAAGGTTAAGTACTGCCATGAATTTGTTTTAAGGAGTAATAGTGATTTCTTTTGTAAAAGAAACCCTATGTGAACATTGTGATGAGCTCACTCACGTTGGCAGCTCTGTAAATGCAAGTAAATCAAATGCATACTTACACGTGTGCGAATTGACAACAACAAATGGAATGCAAATGCACATTGACAACTACATATGCAAGCCTTCTATTCATGCATAAATGCAACAAAATGCAAGTACACACTGACATACATATGCACCTGTGTCAAAGCAGAACATACATATGCAACCAACATTCAAATGCACCTCTGTCAAAGCTACCTCATATTCAATAAAAACATTCTGTCATACAAAAATAACCGTTCATTTCATATGTGACGCAAAGTGGTTCCAACATCACGTCAAGCCATTAACAACCCACCAAAAACCCAAAAAAGTGATTCCAACATGTCGGGGTATTTACCATGTCATAAACCCATTAGCAATTACATATCAAGATTAGTTAAGATTGAAAAACTTGAATCTCGAGTATCTTATATTAAGTATCATGAGGAACTTGAACAGTGTAAATCAAGATGGGTTAAGTACACATCTCGATGAAAATTCAATAGTTTAAAAATAAATAATCACCATCTTTGCCTCAACTCATCTAAACTCCATTACCATCCAACCTGCAACAACACCTCCACCACCACTTGAAACCAAACACCCCACCCCACTCACAACACCATTGCACCTCCACCCAACTCACCTCTACCGCTACCTGAATCAAAACACCCCCGTACTCTCAACACCACCACCAACAACACCTAAACCCAAGCAACCCCACCTCAACACCAACACAACCATCACGCACCTCTTGAAACCCACCCCACACCACCTAGATACCAACCTGGGTCAACCCAACACACCCCACCCAACTCACCAATCACCCCACCCCACTTACACAACCACAACAGGCACAACCCACCAAAAACCCAAAAAAGTGGTTCCAACCACATGTCAAGGTATTTACCATGTCATAAACCCATTAGCAATTACATATCAAGATTAGTTAAGAATCAAGATTGAAAAACTTGAATCTCGAGTATCTCATATTAAGTATCATGAGGAACTTGAACAGTGTAAATCAAGATGGGTTACGTACACATCTCGATGAAAATTCAATAGTTTAAAAATAAATAATCACCATCTTCTACCTCAACTCATCTAAACTCCATTACCATCCAACCTGCAACAACACCTCCACCACCACTTGAAACCAAACACCCCACCCCACTCACAACACCATTGCACCTCCACCCAACTCACCTCTACCACTACCTGAATCAAAACACCCCCCCCCCCCCCTACTCAAAACACCCCCCCCCCCCCCTACTCAAAACACCACCAACAACAACACCTAAACCCAAGCAACCCCACCTCAACACCAACAGAACCCTCACGCACCTCCTGAAACCCACCCCACACCACCTAGATACCAACCTGGGCCAACCCAACACACCCCACCCAACTCACCAATCACCCCACCCCACTTACACAACCACAACAGGCACCGGTATTGTACAAACCCTCCCACCCCACCTTCAACAACCACCATTGCCCATTTGAACATATGCATTCAATCCCCCGCCATCTACAATTAATAGAACAAAAATCACCACCCACCATCAACAAATTCACATCGGTTCGAATGAGAGGGGAAGGGGAGAGGGGGGTTGTTGGTGAAGGCAGGTTGTAACTAGAAAAAGAGGAGGGGTGATGAAGGATGGGGAATTAAAATCAAAGAGGAACGGAGGTGGAAACTTTGACACAGACCTCTAGCAGATTAGAGATTGCAGTTGCAACAAACATAGTAGTGGTGTAGCAGTGTCTTTGTCGTCTCAAAGTGAATAAGAGGTTCGATGACTTGGAACCTTGACCTCCAACTCAATGTTGATGTTGTACTGGAAAAATCAAGAAGGGGTGGGGCTTGGCTGATGGCGGCTCGCAAACTAAAATCGTAGAGGAAGATAGGGGATCGAACGGTGGTGGTAGGCGCACAAAAATCAAAGGGAGGCCAGGGAGAGGCATGCCGGTGAACAAAGGGAGTGGTGAATGGTGCACAAAATGATAGGCTGCTAATGGGATCGATTTAGAGAATGGGGTATAGGACTAGTGACGATGATGTTGCAAGTGGGATGGGGGTTTTGGAGAAGATGAGTGTTTTTCAGGGATTTTTTTAACCCTATGGTTTTTCTCGAGATCCACATTTGTTACAGGCTTATATGAGCCATCCATTTTGTCACGAGATACATGTTAAAATCCACATGCTAAGGGCATTTTTGTCACCACAAAAAGGCACGCGAATGGATTAACAGTCCATGCACGTTGACCGCTAATCTAGGAGCATCTACAAAATGAAATATTTGAGGGACTAATCCATAATTAGCTATTTATTTTTGGGGATATGTTAAATTGACCCTTTTATTTATTGTCTTATTTAACTAATAGTTGGGTCAATCCATGTTAAGGCCCAACTAGGAGTGCAATTCCAACAGGAATTAGAATTAGGGCTTTTGCTTTTGCAATTAGAATTAGGAACTCAATTCAAGTAGGAGTTAAAGTTTTTATTTTGTTTAGAATGTAGTTATTTGCTTAGCAAGTTTAAGTCAATTATAAATTAAGGCCATTAGCCAATGTAATAGTTTTTTGTTCAATTTTGAAAATTAATTGAATTCGTCAAACTTCGTCAATATCAAGTTTTGATTATGTATTGGTTCGTAAGCTTCCACTGAACCCATCACAACCCAAGCATGAGAAGAGTTGCTACTAGGTATAGGAGCTAAAGACTCGGAACAAATGCTCGCCCAAATGGAAGTGAAGACAGGCAGGTGAAGAAGGTCAATGGTCTCAGGATCTCCTTCACACAACGAGCATATGTTAGGCCATTTTAAGCCTTTCTTTTTGTCAAATATCACTAATATTTAACACAACAATTACAAATGAGAACCTAAAAGTCCCCATTAACTAGGTGGCAATCAAACACTATATTTTCCAATTCTTGCAATCATTACCTTTTTGTCCTTCATTGGTCATTTCTTGATTGTGTTGGTGTCCTTGGAGGTAATTTGACATATTGGCAATTTTGGTTTCGAGCAGGTTATGGACCTGGACCCGAACTCAATGAGTGGATCCCATTATTATTTTATCAATTTTAGAACCTTAGAAATTTTTTAGATGCATAAGACGTTGATCGAGGAGTAACCCGTATTTTAGTAGTTTAATAGGTGAAAATCTGCATAAACCAAAGTATACATACGACCTGATGTTCTTCCTCTCACATCTCTCATATCTCTTAGTCGCTTTACAAGGTGAGAAGGATTTTCTACCCTACCTTTGAGGATCCAAGAAGAAATTAGGGGTTTTCAAAGCGAGTCGAAGAGTAGAAATTGAAGACTTCGAAGGATTTGCTTATTTTTTACCTTGGCTTGTAATTTCAAGTTGGTTTGGGGAGATGTGAAGTAGGTATCGGGTATTCATGGTGTTGCGTGGTTAATTCGAGACCAATCGAAGAGGTTTGTGAGTTCTTCAAAGGGATTGTTCGACTCTCTACAGATTTGTTCATGGAGTCACAAGAGTTGTTAAGAGGATTTTTGTTCAGCAAGTCATCAAGAATTTCATTGAAAAAGCATCCCCTGAGTGAAAAACTCACAAGGCTGGAAAAGAAGTTACATAAAGTGGGGGAAGAGGGAGAGAGAAAGAAAAGTGAACACCATTGAACTCCAAAACACAAAAAAACAAAAAAAAACCAACAAAACAAAACACTCAACAGAAACAATCCTGCAACCAAAAACTAGGAATTCATTGAGTCCAATGAAAACAACTCTAAATCTAAAAAGACATACAAAGGTTATTTGATTTCTGCTGACGGTAACTGTCTATATTGTTGAGGCAACACTTTGTCTTCACCTTGAACTTTCAAGTCTAATTTATTGAAGAAGTAACAAATGTCACGGTTGAATGTCTTAGCGACTCCACCTCTTGCTTGGATCAGGACCAGATTTTGTGTCTGAAGGGTATCTACAATCACTCTCCTCTTTTCATTGATATTTATACCTAGCCTCTTTGCCCCATTGATCATTTAAAGAGCTTGATTTTTGAAATTTTCACTTTCAAACCCGGGCTGGACATCAAACTTTCGTACTTCACCTTTGCTCATAAGTTCATAACAATAAATTTGGACATTGATTTGCATTGTCCCAGTCTTACGATCAGTATTGTCCAAGCAAAATTCAAAATCGAGATATGATTTGCATTGTCCCAGTCTACACAGTCTACACAGATTTGCATTGATTTGCATTGTCCCAGTCTACACAGATTTAATGCCAAGTGAGAGTTGCCTTTGTCCCTAAGTTCAAAACATCATATATGATTGATAGGTTCACGCAATTAAGCTGCCTGACAGTCCCCCACATCTATCAAAGATCTTGTCTCCCTCTCTAAGTTTCTATGTTTTTGTATATTTTCTATTTATCTCTCATTCTCACTCACTCTATTTTACGGATCTGTGTTGTTACGGGAATCGCCAAGGAGTTATTTTTCTTTTCATAAGGGGACTCCCAATCTAGGTGACGGGGCAGGTTGGGCGCCAATTTCACCTTTTTTAAGAAAAACCTTCAACAAATATGTAAATGAAAACCCTAATTAAAGCCATGGGACTTTAGCATTTTAGGGCAATGGATATGAAAATTTTGGAATTATTTTGGCTGAAAATGAGGATATTTGACTTTTACGAGTTATAATGTATGGCGTTGTTAGGTCCAAGTATAAGTTGGTTATTTGACTTCTCAATTATGAGTATGATTGGGTTTGTGTTAAGTTTTATAACTTATCAAGTAGTTAGTTGGTTTATGATTTATGAGAAACACTAGCTAATAGAATAGCTATTTAGGATTTTGAATATGATTGATGGGGATTAAGATTTGAGACATTGATTATGTACTTACTACTTAGTTACTTAGAAGCTATGACTAGCTCCTATTTTTCATTTTTTATCATCAACATGATCACGTTGATGTTTTTGTGTTCCTTACCGTCTCTTTGTTTATTTTAGTGTTTCGGTAATCATTGGGTAAGGGTCAAGGGGCAAAATCGTAAAGAAAAATAAAAGAAAGAAAAACCGAGGAAAACGAATTGGACAAAATAACTCAACCAACTAATATCAATTACTCGGCGAGGAATTGACACTATGATAAGAACCTGTAATAGGAATCTGATTAGCTAGAGCACTTGAGCAGATTTAGTAAATTGCACAAAGAGATGTAATGGTAGAATAGAGGATTGATAACAAAGGATACAATTCCAGGAATTCGAGAGCCTGGTCTCTCCCTTTCAATATACTCTACTTTCATCCCCCTTCCCTACTCCCCTACCTTCCCCTTTTATAGCTACTACTCCTACAATACTGACCACTCAAAAAAAACAACCCAAACAACTCAGCTAACAGACTAGATACCTCAGCCTTCTATTCCCTTCTAGTGAATACTAGTAGTTCCCTGATCCTTCTTCCTTCTTGCATAATTTGATTTTGATTTGGGGCCTATCAATACTTTGGGGCCTATCAATACCCCCCCATGAACTTTCACCTTGTCCTCAAGGTGGGAGTTCCATTCGATCTGTCCATTTGATGAGCACCTCCAATCGACCATGGGGATTGTAGCGCACATTATGTTTGAGAGTCGTGCCGTATAATTTGAACAATCCTGTCCAGAAATGTCTCATGAACACCAAAATGTAAGAATATGTTATGATGATAGATCCCCATGTCGCAGCGTGAGTAAGAAAAACCCAACGTTGTATGTCCATTGCCAAGTGAAAATTCACAAGCACAACGATAGCAATAGGCCACAGACTGCCAAGACTCCAAATGCCAATTGCACTATCCGTGTAGACAAAGAGAGGCACATAAAAGAGAAGAAGGCTCTGCCACAGAGTGTCAACCATTGTGATCCAGAAGAGTTGTATGTTATAACTTTCATGTTCATGCCCAGCACCACAAAGCTTTGGATACTTCAGCAGTGTCTTATGACTCAATTCCTTATCCAGAATTCCGACAACAATTGTGGGGTCTGAAGTGTATAACACAGAATAGAACATGCTACTCCAATCAGTTAATGCAGAAGTCGTCGAAAAAGCTGTGCATAAGATGTACCAAAACAGCCACAATATGAACACAACATTACGGTAGAAGTGATATAAAACCAAATAACCAACACGCTGATAATTCCAATGTCCATGCACAAGGAGCAATATTTTCAAAACCCTGAACTGTCCCATTGCAACATCTGATGCCCTAACTGCTTGACGTCCTTCCTGACCACGAATACCAACGCCGACATCCGCCATTGGAATCATCGAAACAGTATTAGCCCCATCACCAATATCCAGTGTCCTGTCATCTGTCCGACACTTGATTGAATCAACAACGCCAGCTTGTTGAAGAGGAGCAACTCGCTAGCAAAGAACAACCTTGCAGGAGGTGGCCAGATCAAAAAGCTCTGACTCCAATTCGTTCTCCATGATGTAGACAAGACTGTTCCCATCCATTACAAGCGTGATATGAACCTGCCCGTCCATATGCTCGAAGGTGTCCCCTGGTGGTGGTTCGGGGTCGGGCTCCCCAGTGTCGGGTTCCGCCTTGTGGTCTGCTTCGGGTATCTTCGTATTATCCACCAAGAGAATTTGTAGCTGTCGTTGTCGACAGAGATGACCTGGTGAGAACTTTTCATCGCACTTGTAACAGAGGTCGCGAGCCCTCTTGCTCTGAATTTCAGCCTCCGAGAGGCGTTTGAACCCCCTATCACGACAGTGGCTGGCCAAGTCGGGTCGCTCCGTGGCTGGTGGTCGCCGCTGAGCCCCCTTGTGCTCCCATGGAATGGAGGTGTGCTGAAATGGAGGTGCGCTGTGAGTTGGTAGGGGGTTAGGGTTCGTGAGCAGCGTAGGTGAGGGAGGTCGTGTTTGGGCCGTCTTATCCCAATGAGTACCCGACCCATTCCAGCCCAAAATTCTATTTCGGTCCTCGACCATTTGGGCCGCTACCATCAGGTCCATTAGTGACTTGGGCAGCAACAGTCGCACCTCGGCCCGAATCTCCTCCTTCAACCCGTTGATGAAGGTGCTCTCTAGCACTTCATCAGAGAGATCGCGAAGAGGGGACGCTAGGGTTTCAAATCTCTCCACAAATTCGTCCACCGAGCCCGTCTGACGGATCGCCAAGAACTTCTCTGTCAAGGTTCCTTCACGCAGTAGTCGAAATCGGGTAAGAAGTAGCCGTTTGAACTCATTCCAGTCTTCCAAGATTCGTCGACCCTCCATCCAGGTGAACCAAGCTAAAGCCCGACCGTCCAAGCTCACTGTTGCCGCTTCAAGCTTCTCCTTCTCTGTCATATGGTTCATCGTGAAATACCTCTCAGCCCGAAAGATCCAGCCATCCGGGTCATCCCCCGTGAAGATTGGAAATTCCAACCTCCGTAGCCCCCTCGGTTCTGAGTTATCCATCTCCAATGGGGTCTCCTGTCTGCTTAGAGGAGATTCTAAGCCAGAGGAAGGGTTCACCTCTCCCTCCACTTGCTTATTTTTCTCTTTTACTGCCGAGGAAGGTCCCGCGTTGAATGAGGAAGGCCCAGCACCGTCCCTCTTCAGCAATTGCTCAATTCTGCTTGTCAAATATCCCAAGGATTTCTCAATCACCTCAAGGCGACTTTCCATACCAGGTAATTTCTGGAGCCCAACTTGTACCGTAGTCAATTCTTGTTGCAATTCTCCTTGTACCATCTCTGGTCTTTCCTCTAGGGCTTCTATTTTTTTTTGAGCCATGATTAAGGTCCAAGAGATCTTGCTCTGATACCAATTGAAAAGAACCTGTAATAGGAATCTAATTAGCTAGAGCACTTGAGCAGATTTAGTAAATTGCACAAAGAGATGAAATGGTAGAATAGAGGATTGTATTGATAACAAAGGATACAATTCCAGGAATTCGAGAGCCTGGTCTCTCCCTTTCAATATACTCTACTTTCATCCCCCTTCCCTACTCCCCTACCTTCCCCTTTTATAGCTACTACTCCTACAATACTGACCACTCAAAAAAAACAACCCAAACAACTCAGCTAACAGACTAGACACCTCAGCCTTCTATTCCCTTCTAGTGAATACTAGTAGTTCTCTGATCCTTCTTCCTTCTTGCATAATTTGATTTTGATTTGGGGCCTATCAATACTTTGGGGCCTATCAATACTTTGGGGCCTATCACATTACTAACTGAGTAACCCGAGTAGATCCGAATTACACATTCCGAGTGATGATTTTAATCCCACGGTCCTCTAGCAAGTTAAATTCTTAGCATGTAAATACAGAAGGCCAACAAGTCCAGTAAGTCCGGTGGCACAGAGCCCCAATCTGCTATTGCTGACCCAAATAACTATAAGACCAAGAGAACTGCCATCCATATTTGAAAGATGATGTACTCTGAATCTGGTTTTAAGATTCAGTTTTGTGCTTGACTTTTAGAAGCTACGGCCATTGTAGTCGTGCTTCAGAGATGGCATTTTCTCCTAATAAGAAATCTTCTTTGATTTAGGTTTTTACTTTGCAATCAACTAGGGGAGATGGCGGCCAGACTGTCGAATAACCTATTGAAAAAGTCGAGTATTCAAAACCTGATCTATCATCTTATTAAAGTTTCTTCCTACAAAAGATCTCACCATTGTTTCTCCAATAAAGATCTCACCAATGTTTCTCCAATGTAAAACCTTTTGCAGGTATTTTAATACTATGAATAACTTATCTGTCGAGAAATTGTCTGAACAGCAAAGAGTGCAAGCTCTGGTACTGACTAATATCCAATCAGGACTTTGTCAAGCCCAACTCCTAACCTCTTCATTCTCAATCCAGCGACTTCATTTTGTTACCACTCAATTTAAGATCAGAGATTTGGGCGACAAAGGAGTGCTCCACTGATATATTACATGATAACCTAAGTAAAAGAAAATGAGTTGTCAATAAGCAAATGAATCAGCTCACGATGAAGAAGACGGGAGGGGGGAAATTCGGTGCAAGGGAGAGGAAGATTGTCCCGGAAAGGTTGGTTTTGAAGCATCAATTCTTCTTCCAGATCAAAACTATAGGGTATCTCAAGGCTAAATAGCCTTTACTTTCAAATTCTATGTGTGTGGTAGTTTGGTTTGTTGAAAAGCCAACTCAATCCTACTTGACACTGAATGTGAAAACTGGGTGTTTGACTAAATTTTCAAAAGAACTGAGGTCCAAAGAAACATAGCCCTGATGTTCAAAAGACAACATAAATATTATTTTGATAGCAATCTTAAACATTTATGAAACTAATATGCAATCTGAGAGTAATATTCTCATCTTCTAGCTATTCTGAGAGAAATAAGGTCCAAAGGATTTAATTCCGTCTAACTTGGTAAAAGATATTGTGTTATCTGTCTAGTCCGTAATAGCTATGGATAACTTGAAAGAATTTTACGGATGATGGCACGTGATGAACTTTTGACTGGGGGTAACTTGAATAAGATGGGGCATGGGGCTCAACTTTGTTGACAGCATGTGTGAAACAGAAGATAAACCATCAATCAGCTTCACAAAGCAGAATTGGAGTGAGTTTTGCCTGGAAGATTCAGCTAATATGCTCTCGAAAGAGCACCTCTTTCACTAGATCATTGCCTTTAGGAAGAGTGGGTGTTCCAGTAAAAGGGGCTTGCCTTTGGAGAAGGGTTTTCTTTGCTTGTTCTTGGGTCATTTGGAGAGAGAGGAACAACAGAATTTTCGAAGGCTCGAAAAAAAATCGCATTCCCTTTACATGGACATAAATCTCCTGTGCGGCTATGGGGTAATATCTGGGTCAAAACTAGGGGGGTGCCTTTTCACATGTGTATTTTCAAGTGAGGAATTTTGTTTAAGCTGAAATTATTCCATGTATAATTGTCTTTTTTCTTGTGACTTTCTCAATCACAAGGTTTTAAATGTTAATACAATATGTGTTGTTTTTCTGATTAAAAAAAGGAACTGTCAGATTGGTACCATTTTTTTTTAATCAATCAAACAGCAGGAGAATTTCATTAATAATAAAAAGGTGACCAAGGTGTTCACCCTCTAAAATAAACAAGTAAACTATACAAAGAGATTATAAAGTAAAGAAGCTAGCCCAACAAAAAATACAAGTATGAAAGGGGTCACCCTCTAAATAACCCCACATATTGCCCCAATGCCAAACAAGAGATTTGATCTCTCTACAAACAATGAGAAGATCCTTCTTCACCCCTCTAAAAATCCTACTCTCTACAAACAATCTTCACCCCTCTAAAAATCCTACTGCTTCTCTCATTCCAAATTAACCAAACAGTGGCCAGTGAGACTCTGGTCCAAGCTCCAATAATGGAGCAACCATTTTTCCTCCATTGTTCTACCCACCAAAGGAAAGAATCTCCAGTAGACAAAACTCCAGCAGAATCATCACAAATAGATCTCCAAATCTCCATGGAAAAATTGCAGGTAAAAAATAGGTGATGGATGGTTTCTGGATTGCACTGACAAAAACTCCATATGTTTGTAATTAGCAGAGGCCTCTTTGATTGAGGGAATCCCCAATCAGAATTTTTCCATGTGCAAGGGCCTAAGTGAAGAAATTCACTCTAGGAGGGACCTCCTTCAACCAAAATATGTTGTTTCCAAACAAATAGAGGAAGCAGACAAGACTGGAAAGTTGAATGGACTAAAGAACTTGTTTTTCTATGCACTGAGAACTTCCCAGATCCAGTCATCTTCGTCTGACGAGATATTGCTTAACAGATCCACCAGCTCAATAAGCATTGGTAATTCATTCTCTCACACCCATTCTTAAAGTCAGTTCCCAAGACTTGGAGTTGTTCTGCAAGCCAAGATAAAATTGGGAGATGATGCCACCTTTCCTAAGAGAGATGTCCAGTTGGCTTAAATTTGATTTTGAGTGGTTGTATAAACAAAGGCTTCAAATTCATGATAGTGTCCCACCATACCACATAAGAGATCCGTTTCTCAAACAAAGGCTTCAAATTCATGATAGTTTTCCACCAACTACACCCATAAGCAGAGGAGACTTGATTGATGAACTATCCATTAGGAAGAATCCTATATTTCTGCTGAATGATAGCTTCTCCACAAAGTGCCTTCTTCTTTATCAAATCTCCGAAGCCATTCGCAGAGAAGAGCGTGATTTCTAATGCCTAAACCTCCCATACTTTTAGGCTTACAGATCTCTGCCAAATTGACCAAGTGCTTATTTTTAGCAGAGCCATTAGATCCCCAAAGAAAGACGACAGTTTTACTTCTTTGCAATGAAGAACCAGAAAAACTTAAAATATAGAAAAGAAATAGAAAAAAACTTATTATCAATTTGGTACGTGCAATCTATGGCACGTGCGGAGTACGGGCAATTCGTGGCACATGATACCCTAAAACTTTACATTTGACAACCGAAAAATGTTGTGTCATGGTGGTGGTGGTAGCAGATGGTCCACTGGCATGAACCTAACTTAATAAGGGGTCGGGTATTAGTGTCTGTCGTTCTTAAATAGTGGCGCCTGAATCATGTAAAAGAAATACCAAATCTAAGATTTAGCTGGTGATGGGAGGTGGTCCACTGGCGCAGACCTAACCTCATAAGGGTCATAGGTGGAGGTGGCCATCGATGATTGTTGGTGGCGGGTTGAATCAGGTAGGTGAAGATAAAATGAAAAAGAGGGAAAAAGAAGACTCGCGTGCTAGGGTTTTGAATTTTTTTGAAATAGGTACTAAGGGTATGTTTGATTTTTGTTTTCCATGAAATCAGAAACATGTTGAATCATAGTGCAAGAGAGGAGAAATAAGGGAGTATGCATGAAAGTTGCGACCTTCCACCACACCTCCGAAAAAATCATGGAAACAAAACTATTTAGGGGAGCTAAGAATACTCCTCCACGAAAAACACTCATAAAACAAATCCATTTTTAATATAATGGGATGAAAATTTTTCCCAATTGCTATCTCATCTCCATTATTTTTGGGTTTTCCACAAAAACATCCTAAATTGTAAATAAGTTATTTTTTGATACCTATGTTGTCTGAAGCGAGAGTCGGGCGATGCGCCAAGCTCCGTTGTGAGAGTTGCGACATAGTTCCAACATGTGGAAGATTGGAAAGTAAAACTACTTTCATCAGGGGGGAAGGTTAATCCTTGTTCGTCACGTTCTTTGCTCTATTCTTGTGTATACTTTGTGCGCCGAAGGTGATTGAAAGAATCCAAAAAATCGTTGTTGTTTTCTTTGGGGTGCTAGTGAAGGAAAGTTGAAGAAAAACTGGGTGGCTTGGACCAAGCTTAGTGTTCCATTTAAGGAAGGTGGAATGGGAGTGTAAAATTTGTTTAATATGGTTAAAACATTAAGGTTAAAAGCCTTGTACAATCTGACTAATTTAAACTCCTTGTATGCGGTTCCGTGCAAAGAAAATATCTCCAAGATGGTGTTCCATTGTTGATGCAAAAGGTGAAGCCGAGTACATCCCCATTTGTGTCTGAGTTGTTAGCATTAAGACCATTGTTGTTGGATAACTCCACCTGAACCTGTAGTTTTTTGAAGAAAGTTAGAGCCTTGATCAGGTGTTAAAAGCGACCTGAGTTGCTGGAAGAAGAGGGAATTTCGCCAACGGTTAGAGATCAAGGAACAAAGGATTTGGATTTTGCACGATCAAGCTCGTAAACATGGCAAAGGAGTTGTATAAATCTCAACTCAAAGAGGATAGTGACGAACTGGACTTTCGTATTTGGAAACCATCCAATGACGAGAATTTTCGCCCAAATCAGCTTATGAGCTATTACCCACAAATTTTTAAGAAAATATGCACCCGCTGTTACCCACAAATTTCCACCTTCATTTGGAAAACTGTTAAGAGAGGGATTCCAGTAGACAGATTCGTTTCAAATTGGCATCAGGTTGTCATTGTTGTGTTACTCCGGACGTAGAAACCTTGAAGCATTTGTTCATTGAAGGAAATCTGGCATCTAGAGTTTGGGAAATTTTTATCTTATTTTTTATGTTCATTTGCGTAGGCCGATGGAGGATCCAACCATGTTTTAGCCTTTAAGTTTGGTTTAGGGGTGCAAATTTTCAAGGCAGGTTTGTATGCTTTACAATCTCGCTCCTACGTTCTATCAATGGAAAATATAAACAAAGGAATAATTGTGTTTTTGAAGCAACGAGTTGGGCCGCAGATTATGTCATTTTGTGAGTGAGATCATGGCTCCGACTGGTGTCTTCCATTTTTGTTCATTTTCGAGCCAAAGAGATTACGCAATGATGGTTGGCTCTTGAATGTGCTATGACTGGTGGTGACAGCCCACACTTCAGCCAACTCAAATTTTGTATTGGTACTTTCCGCCTCAGGGAAAGACGGAGTATCTAGTGTGCAACTTTGGGTGTGAACCAAGAGGGAGAAGTCATGCAATTGAGATCGAAGGTGTCGAGGTCCCAGAGTGTGAGGCTTTTCGATATCTAGGGTCTATAATTCAAAAGAATGGGGCTATTGGAGCAGATGTAGACCACAGGATTAAAGCTGGTTGGTTGAAATGGCGAATGGCGTCAGGAGTATTGTGCGATAGAAGGATGCCTGCAAGGCTAAAAGGGAAATGCTATAAGACAATTGTTCGACCAGCCATGCTATATGGTTCAGAATGTTGGGCTACTACGGGACAACATACGCATAGGATGGCAGTAGCAGAAATGCGTATGTTAAGGTGGATGTGTGGTAAAACTCGTAAGGATAAGATTAGAAATGAAAGAATTAGGAGATACTTAGGTGTAGCGCCCATAGAGGAAAAAATTAGAGAAAGACGTTTAACTTGGTTTGGTCATGTGCGGAGGAGACCGAGCACGGCGCCAATTAGAAAATGTTTAGATTGGCAAGTTAATGGAGGGTGTAGACGGAGGGGACGACCGTTGAAAACTTGGATGAAGACGGTGAATGAAGATATCATTGAGCTTGGATTAGGTGAGGAAATGTGGGAAGATCGCATTGCTTGGAGAACCAAAATTCATGTAGCCGACCCCGAAAATCTCGGGAATGGGCTTTGATGATGATGATGATGATGACTTTCCGCCTCAGGGAAGGTTTGCCCTTAATGTAGATGGCTCTTTGATGGAGGAGGCAATAATTTGAAACACTAATGGAGTTTGTGTGATTGCGAAACAAATTTATTTTGGCAAGGTATCGAACAATGTGGCAGAATCTTTGGTACTACTTGTGAAGGTTTGCGATTATGTAAGCCAGTTGGGTCCCCAAATGTATCATACAAACAGATTCGAGCTTGGTTAAAGGCTTTTTTTAGCAGTACAAGATCCCATAAATTTTAGAAATGTTTGGAAGGAGATTCAGGATCACACTCGCAAGATTGAGGTCGCTTGTGTTCATGTGTATCGTGAGGTGAATACAGTAGCAGATGCTCTGGCACGTTTAGCTTAACCGGAGGCGTTGTCAAAGACTTACGAAAGTACCACTTTACATAGAAGACTGAAAGCTTTGCTATGACTAGATAAATTGCACTTTGCTTACATTCGACAAGCCGAGTAGAATGTTTTGAATTTGTTTCAGTTTTCCACGAGTAAAGTCATAATGTACTCCCATTTGTATTTCATCTTTTTACAAGTAATAAAGGTCTAGCATCTGAGAGTTGCCTCTCCCTACTGGAAGGTTTAACCCAAAAAAAAAACGTTAAGTGAAACCATAATATTTTTGTAATTATTTATATAGTTTGCATACTAATAATAAATCATAATTCGAATAAGACAAACATGATTATAAAACCACTAATCCATAACACCATAACAAAATAACATGATAATTAAGCAAACAATCAACAACAAAAGACAACATTTAGTTTTCCTACAAAGCTACAACATCAAGTCTTACAACAAAACAAAAGGCAATAATATATAATAACTATATTTAGATTAGTTAATTATTAAAACATTATTTATTTACAAATTAAAGAAATGTATAATAATAAAATAAGTATTAATAAATAATAAATAATAAAAATTTGGTTATAGGCGTCCCAAAAATCGCCTAACAGCGTCGTGTCGCGGCTGCAATGATTTTTTATGCAAGGCCCTTTGAAAAAGGGTGACTCGTCCGTTGCGCCGCTGCCTCGGACAACACAATTTGGTACTACACACGAAAAAGAATATTTTTAGGTGTCATTTTGTACTATTTAATTAAAAAAGGGCATTGGGATAAAAGAACTAATTTGGGCTTTTACTTCCAGTTAGGACCATTGAAGTTTCAGTTAGCTAAAATGGCTCTACTCAAACTAAAAGAAATTGTTTATTAATTCGTTTGAGGTGAAATTTTAAAAAATTGCATATTGACAATAGAAACATCGTGTTAAAATTTCAGCTTGTTTAGACACCGTTCTTCGAGATATGTGTTTACGTCCTCACCATTAAATATCTTGACAAACGGTCTTTGTGTGTTTAAGGACCACCGGCAAGCAGATGGTCTACGAGCCTACTTGTATGGCGCCCAAGGTGCGTTCTTGCTCGCTTCATGATATTAATAGAGAAATCTCCTTTATCCCATTTAAGGCATATCACGAAGCACACATGTCAAAACCGAATGAAACTTTACCACGTTTCTGATGTGAATTTATAATTTGAGCTCAAACGAATATCAAAATGAATGATAAACTATCATTTTCATTTACTAGGGTCCTTTTAAGTAAATGAACCAGGGATCTTAAATGGACAGTCAAACTAGAAATTGGGCCTTTTAGCCCAATATCTAAAAATATTTATTATTTTTGTGTAAATATCAAACACTTGATTCAAATATTTATGATATTTGGGGTTGCTTATTTTTATAAAAGTCGAAGTAATCCCATTTAATCAATAGTAAACTAAGAAAGCATTAAGTAATGAATATGTTAGTTAACACATGCATGGCAACCAGTCACTCACTGTGGAAACATCACATGGGCCAGATTTTATCAATGCGATGTATGAGGAGTATTACCATTAAGAGCTTCACCAGCTTTGAAAACATATAGTCTCCATCTTACATCTGGTTTCCGAGTATCTGATGGCTCAGTAAATAGCAGTGTCACACCTAATGTTGACAGAAATCGAATCAATAACAGAATGTCATAACAATCTCGTGTGTATTTCAAATCTTAATTACCACAACGGGGGAGAGAGAGAGTTTTTATTCCAACTCAGCAAGGTCAGAATTCAATTAGAGGCCTATGAAACACACAATATTTTCCATGCACCACAAAGAAACATAATGTTATCCCACATCCACATGGTGGTGTATGATCTCAATCATCAAAATAGTCCATTGCTACTCGTACCTCTTACTCTATTAGTTTCATCAGCAAGTTTTCCAGATAGCTCAAAGGAAGGTTTTTGCTGCATTTCACATAAATAGAATATAAGGTCATACTCACAGTCCATGAATCATAGGAATCCAATTGGGATGTAAACTGAACTATGTACTATTACCCAGCATTCTACTTAGTTCAAAACTTCAATTCATGCATGTGATCCAAAAGCAGGACAACATGAGATGCCAAAACTTAAAACACCAAGATCCAATCTTACCTTTTGCTTTTCTTCCAGAGACTCTGCTGCAGCCTTCATCCTTGCAAGTGAATCATTTTCATCCCTGCCCAAGTTAGCGAACGTCTATGTCAAATGCTACTAAACAGGAGTATATTAAAAAGAGGCCAGCATACTGAAATGTTCAAGGACATGCATCGCATATGTAAATAGTTGTAAAGCACTGAAGTTTGGAATGAAGCACCAAAAGATCTAGTTGGGATCTCCAAGAAGTAACCAATAAAGGCAAACTGTATGGTCAGTGGAGCTTGAAACCAAGCTAGGTATGCCGAACAGTAAACTTAATCCTTAATATAATCCACGGGCATTTCGAGTCATTGGATGGAATCTTATCGATTAAAAATGAGATATCAAGATCTAGCAGACGATGGTTTCACAGATTCACCCCCACCATCCCAGCTAATAAGAAAAGAGAGTCATTACCCAAAAGCTGTGTATAACTATCTCATAACACTGACCCAAATAAAAATGCATCAAGAGACATTTCAAGAGGGCTCCATGGATTTGTGCCAATGTCATATAGTTGCTTAATTTTGGTGATGAACTGATGAGAGAGGCCGTGGAGTGTCCATTAAAGCACATATTGTTTTGTTCTTTCAATAGCATCAACGGGATGAAAATATGGCACCTGTCCTAGATCCAAAACACACGGCAAGGTTTGTGGTGGTTGGCTAACCAAAGAGCCATTCATTAACTGTTTCGTTGAAACATTCTGTGGCAGCCAAATTCAAGTGTAAGGGGCACACCAAGTATATGAGGCACACGGGCAGTGGATAAGCAAGTGGCAATTGTATCATTGTGGTTGTGGCACAAGAAACATCTATCGGCGAGTTGTAGGCTTCTTCATTAGAGTTTATCAATAGTAAGATTCTCACATGGCGAGCAATCCACCCAAACAAAGCCTTTGGAGGGATCAAATTTGGGGTGGGCATCCCATTCTGCGATCCCGTCCCGTCCCAATTTTTTTCGAGTCCTTTTGGGATTGATCAAACCCATCCCGATCTCATTCCGATCTAGAGTGGGATTGGATCGGGATGGAGATTTTCAATCCCACCATCCCGCCCGGTCTGAACTTTATATTTTAATATTTTAATTAAGACTGTAATTTTTTCACATCAGCATATCTGAGGAAACTAGAAGGAAATGGTAAAATGCTGAGAAGCACAAAATGGTACCTAAATTATTTTGGTTTATATGCATTTCAAATTTATGTGCATGCAAGTGGGTTTTTTTAACTGTAGTTTTGTACCATAATTTTCGATTAATTCTAAATGAAATGTAGTGAAGTTTTGTACCATAATTTCCACTTAATTCTAAATGAAAAGTATGTAGTGAAGTTTGCATCCATGTCGATTGTTGGCTAAACAAATACTACACATAATCATATTTTCCTACACAATTGACTTGTTGAAGGCTCTAGTGGCTAATGGTAGAAGTTGGATGCAAAGATTGGGTTTGATATGTATGAAGCCTCTTCTTGCCACTTTTAACGTTGTTTCCCCATTCCATATGAAGAGACAAACAATAACATAGCTGCACACTCAAAACATTTGTTTGGAGATATGTTCAAGTAGTAATATGGTAGGCAATAATGTAAACCCGACTTGATTACACGAATTTTGTATTATGTTAAACCCGAGCCGTCCCGAAAATGTTTGGGATGGAATGAGGACGAGATGAGGTCTATCCTGTCCCGATCCCATCCTGAAGATAAAAGCAAAAGGATGGGAACAGGATTAGGTATATCCCATCCCCATGGCTAATCCAGATAGATTCTCATGGCGATAGGGCCAAAGACAATGGGCTTTATCTTCTTTCCATTTATTATGAATTGAGTTGTTATGACTGAGAAGCCTTTGTTGTCTTCTTTCCATTTATTTGGAGTTTTCACCTTCGTCCAAAGTTCTAGAATCCAGGAGTATTCTAGCAAACTCCTGGATTTCTGATCCTTTAAAGCACTTTTAGGAATAGATTACATCTGGAAGAGGATTCATGAGTGGAGAAAATTTGTGAGATCGTGCCCTGTTTATTGGTTGAAATATTGTAGGGTAAAGGGAAGGCAAGCTAGGGGGATTCGGGGGGGCTCCTGCGCACAAAGCACAGGAGGTCCTGTGCACAAAGCACAGCCGTCGGATCTGATCCGACGGTTCAGATCGAAGGATTTCAAAAAAATGGATTTCAAAAAATAAATAAATAAAATTGAAATCCATCGATCTGAGCCGTCGACTGTGCTTTGTGCACAGGAGCCCCCCCCCCCCCCCCCCCCGAATCCAGCTAGAGGTCCTTGGCCAATCCAATTGTCACTCCAAAATGCCACCTTGCTACAATTCCCCTTTTGATCAGATCTTGACTTTTCGAAATTACAAAGGCTACAGACATGGGGATGGAAAATCAGCTTGGTGAACCATTTGGGTGTCGAATGTACTTCTCAGCAACAATTTTCCTCCATTGAAATCATGTAAGTTGGGAGGTCAGACACATTGTAGTTAAGGCATTGAGACGGAGGCGAGGCGATCGGGCCTGAAAATGCCTCGGGCGTGAGGCGAGGCCGACGCCTCACTTCATTAGGGAATTCTTAACATTTTTTAAAGATTTTTTTATAAGCATAGTAGTATACATCATCATTTTGATAAGTATCATAAGCAAATATGTACAAAAAGTGACACTACCTAGAATCGAAATATTTTTTAAAGATCTTTTTATAATAAAATGAAACATCAGCATAGTAGTATACATTATCATTTTGATAAGTATTATAAGCAAATATGTACAAAAAGTAACACAACTACCTATAATCGAAATGGAAATATAAAAAGTGACAAATTTATCAAAACTTAGAAACGTTTTATCTTGTTTTAATCAAATTGATCAAATATTACACCAAGAAACATAAAACCTTATTATAGAGTGGGTTGCAACCTTTTTTTGCTGCAATTAGGCTGAAAATGGATTGCAATTAGGTTGGCTATAACCAGTTTTTGGGATGAGGCAGTGAGGCGGCGAGGCGGTTCGAGGCGAACGCCTCATTTCACCGCACCACATTACTTCACTTTGAGGCGGAATTTTGTAAAAACGCCTTGAGGCACGCCTACCTTGACTACACTGGTGTTGAATTTATTGAGAACCGGTATACCCAGTTTACTAATGAACTTGAATTGCCAAGTGCTCAAACATTAGCAAACTATGATGGATTTGAAATTTACACTGAGCGGGCGGCCAAGGCTAGGAATGGCAACAGGGCGGATTTTGTCATATCCGTCCTTGCCCTCACCAAGAAAAAAACCATCCCCACATCCGCCTCGTTTAACCATTTATTTTATTTTAAAAATCCGCCCACGCCCTGCTCCGTTTATACCCCACGGGCTTCTAACGGATTAGAGATTCACACCCCGCCCCAAAATAGGCTCGACTGGATTTAAATTAAAGGTCTGAAACAACCAACAGGCCCGTCCGCCATTATTGCAAAGGTCGTCAATTTTGCCAACTCAATAAGGCTTAATTGACAAGAGCTCAACGAAAACTTCAAGGTGTCTAAGTCAGCTTTATCAGAGCAAACACACAACATAATTGACTTTTAGGTGATGCGGGAATATGTTTATATAATGAAATTTGAGTTTTGGCTAAGTAACATGAAACTTGACTTTTAGGTAATGTGAGACTATGTTTGTAACATGAATTTGAATTTTGGCTAAGTAACGTGAAACTTGACTTTTATGTAATGTGAGACTATAATTTGTAAATGAAAAATTTACAGCTAGAAAACTAAATTTGGATTATACTTGGTGTTTGCCTCGAAAATTTCTTGTTGAACCTTACTTTATCTCATTGGTAGTGATGGTGGCTATGATGGCAATGGTGGTGGTGGTTGTGGTTGTGGTTGTGTATTTAGTATTTTGCTTGGAGATTCCTTGTTGAACCTTATTTAATCTCATTGGTGGTGATGATGGCAGTAGTTGTGATTTTGGTATTATACTGATGGTGGTGATTGGGGATATGGTTGTAGATGGTGGAGATGATGGCAATGGTTGTGGACTTTGTGATATCATTGGTATGGTGATAGTTTTTGTTGGTAGTAGTGATGATGTGGTTTTTGTTGATGGCAGTGATGATAACAATAGTTGTGATTGCGTATTTAGTATTTGGCTTGGAGATTCCTTATTGAACCTTTCTTTATCTCGTTGGTGGTGGTGATGGCAGTGGTTGTGGTTTTGGTATCGTGGTGGTGGTGGTGGTGGTGATGATTGTGGGTGGTGGAAATGATGACAATGGTTGCGGTTGTTGGTGGTAGTGGTGGTGATGATGGCGGTGGTTGTTAGTAACGATAATGATAGTGATGGTTGTGGAGGTGTTATTGTGGGTGGCAGAAGAGGTGGTTGTGGTTTTAGTATCGTGGTGGCAATCGCTATGACTATAGAGGTTGTGATACTGGTGGAATTATGCTATGGTGGCTGTGGCATTTGTTGTAATTTGTAAAGGTGTTGCCAGTAGTGGAAGTGGTTGTTATGGCTATGAAGGGGTTGGTGACGGTTATCCTATGATGGTTGCAATAAGTGTGAAGGTGCTGGTGTTATAGTTGTGAAAGTGATTATGATATGGTGTATGTGGTGAATGTGAAGGTGGCAGTGATTTTGCTATGAGTATTGGTAGTTGTAGCAACGTGGTGATAGTGATGGCAATGAAGGCGATGATGATTATGCAATAGCGGTGACTGGCTTGTAAGGGTGTTGGTAGCGATGGTTATGAAGGCTATGGTAATTATGCTATGGTGGGTAACGGTGGTGGTGATGGCAACAAAAGATAAAATAATAGTCATTTTATTGTGTAATTAGATAAATGAAATAATTTGATAATAAACTTGAAAATGTTAACTTAAGCAATGTGAGTGAGAATCTAAAAATTAGTTTTGTCTCACATCCTATAGAAAGCAACATGCAAAGGTTTCTAGTTTTATAAAAACACAAGTGATGTGTTAGATCTGCCATTGCTAATGTCGCCGATCTCGAGCCTGCAAAAATTAGCAGCAATTAAGCCAGAGACCACCGTTGTGGTGGCTGAAGGCACTCGATGCTTAAGTCAGATATCGATACAAAAAAGAGTGAAGACTGTATGCAAGGATGCATGGACATGGACACGCGCATAGTGTCGAACAAGGACACGACAAGCTGACTTGAAAATTTTCCAAAAATTAGGACTCAGGGACACGTCAAAATGGCATACTATTTTTTTAACGAGTCATATAAACATAAACAATGATCTAATGAAGTGTTTTCCATTGCAAGTAGAAAAAAAATAGAAAAAACACAAAGAAGAAAAAACATAGAGAAGAAGAGGAGCAAAGATGGAGAAGAAGATAACACTAACACTCTGTTGTAAGAAAAAAACGAAGTGAAGAAAACAAAATGGAGAAAAAATACAGTAGAGGAGAGAAGAAGCATAGACTATTATATGTTTTAGTGGCTCATTGCCCTGTTTATCTTGAAATGTAACTGAAAGAGTCATTCACTTCAGATGGATCAACAACCATCAAATTAGGTGATTATCTGCACACATCTAAAAGTAAAAAATAAAACGAAGTCGATTAACAAGTCTTGACTATGTCCTTAGTTTTGGTGTATCAGAGGTGTGTCCGACACGTTGACCACATTGACCATGTGTTTGACACTTGCCAACAAGTTGACTACGTGTCTGACACATGTCCGCAGTCCGACGCGTGTCAGAGGCGTGTGGGATACGTGTCGGACACGGATACAAGTTTTTCGAAGAATTTGTGCTTTTTTGACAGTATGTAAATTGCAAGGTGTAAGAATAAATTTTTTCTTCCTTTCACCATCTTTTATAGCGAGTGTTCCCTTCCCAACTGTCCCTGCGATCGATGGCATGATGGAGGGAGGAGAACTTGCATAAGATCTTACATGTGCATGACTAAGTCTCTTCGGCACTTGGCTCTGTTTAGGACTCAATACATGATTGGGCTAAGAGTTGATTTGTGTGAGTGGATCTCGGGCCTATGACAGCTATGAGATTTATGTTCGAGCTTCATTGTCCTGGGACAAGCTCCAACGCCGATGCCTCATGGGCTAGCATGACTTTGGGCTAGGTACCCTGACTTACGGGCTGAACAGTAGTTTATTTATGAATGGATCTGCTTGGGACCTTGTTGGAGCCCTTGCCGTATTAGGGTTAGCTATGCCATGTGTATGTTGTTATCGCATGAGTGGTTGATGTCTCATCAGCTACTCCCTTTAGTTAGTGGGTCTGCAAGTTGGGCCACTAACTAACAGCGTGTAGGTTCTCGGCGCTTTTTGAATTTTGCGCCGCCTTTAAGGTTCTTGGTCCGCTGTGCGGTACCTTCTGGGAAGTTAAATCGCTTCGCGGTCCAGGAGCGATTTTCAATTAATCGAAAATAGTCGAAAATAATCGGGATTTAATCGGTATATTTTTTAAATCATATATTTTTAAAATTTAATCATAGTCATATACAAAAATAAATAATTAATCAAAATACTATAAATTTGTATTACTTCACTAATTCATACAATGAACTTAATTTTGCAGGTTGGAATAGTTATAGATTTATAGTTAACTGGAGATGTTCAGGAACAACACAACAAAACCTATAGCAACTCAGCAAGTGATAGCAGCAGTGGAAGCAGATACAAAACAGATATATACGTGGAAGCAGATACAAAACCTATATACGTGGAAGCAGATATAAAAAAGATACAATACCGGCCATACGTCCTTTTTATTAGTGTTGTTGCTACAGAAGCATATACAAAATAGAGCTGATATGAAGGAAAATGCATAATTTCATCAATCGATGAACGAAATCAACAAAAAAAAAACATATCTGAAAAAAGAGGAGGAATCAGTCAGTGAAGCAAGAAGAAGCAAGAAGAACAGATCAATGAAGCAAGAAGAACAGATCAGTGAAGCCATTGCTTTGCCGAAAGAAAAAAAAACAGAAAGATGACCAGATCTGAACGAAGAAGAAGAAGAAGAGGAGATCTAAAGAAGAAGCGCATGTCTTACCTGAAGGATGGAGGAAATCAATTCTTCAATCAGCTTCGTCTCTTCTTCTTCCTGGAACAGATCTTAACCACCCTGGTAAAATCTCTGTTTCGTCTCTTTTTCTTCTCTTCGTCTCTGACTCTCTGCATCATCTCTTCTTCTTCTCTCAGCAAATAGAAATCGAAGATGAGGGTAGGTTTTGTTTTTTTTATACAGACGATAAATCGGCGAGTCAACACGGCCGATTATTCGGCGACTTGCCAATTTTTGGCCGATTTTGGTGAGTCCGCGAAGCTCTGGCGATTTTTTACCAATCCGAAACGGTCTAGACCCGATTTCCGATTAATGGGCGATTTAATAACACAGGGTACCTTCGCTCTTTAGGCGGACCAGTGTAGTCAAGATGACTGCGTAGGCGTACCTCAAAGTGTTTTTACAAAATTTATACTCAAAGTGAAGCAATGCAAATGAGGTGTCCACCTTGCCCCGCCTCAACTGTCTCAGCCCAAGAATGGTTGTAACCCACTCTATAAAAGGGTTTTATGTTTTCTTGGTGTAATATTTGATAAAAACAAGATAAAACCTTTTTAAATTTTGATAAATTTGTCATTTTATTATTATTTTTTGGAGAAAGCATATCATGTTTTGATTAGCCTATGGTCAACATCAATCTTGATTTTTTATAGCATAGTTCAAAGATTTTTATGCTAATGAAATACCAATAGTGATCATATTTGGGATTTTTACCAATTCTTCTAACAAATGCTTAAGTAGTTGTGTTACTTTTTACATATTTTCCTATGATAATTATCAAAATGATGATGTATATGTTTCAATTTATTATAAAAAAAATATTTTTAAAAAATGTTAAGACCCACTAGTATAGTCAAGGCGACAGCCCAGGCGCGCCTCAAGGCATTTTTATAGAATTTCACCTCAAAGTGAAGCAATGCAGTGTGGTGAAATAAGGCATCTGCCTCACAGCTCAGCCCAAAAATGGTTGCAACCAGCCCAATTGAAGCAAAAAAAATGTTGCAACCCAATACCCACTCTATAATAGGGTTTTATGTTTCATGATGTAAACATTTGATAAATTTGATAAAAACAAAATGAAACGTATTTAAGTCTTGATAAATGTCTCTTTTTATTATTTTTTGGAGAAAACATGTTTTGATAAGTGTGTTATAATATCAATCTTGATTTTTCATACCATAGTTCAATGATTTTTATGCTTTTGAAATACCAATAGTGATCATACTTATGGATTTTTACCAACAATTTCTTCAAACAAATGTTCAATATTATCAAGTTTTGATTTTTTCAAGATTATTGATTTTTAATAATTTAGTGAATATTTGCAAGTTACTTGACACTTATATAGTACATATTTTCGCTATGCTATACAACTTTATTATATTTCTATTTCGATTCTAGGTAGTTGTACCACTTTTTATACATTTGTTTATGATACTTATCAAAATGTTGATGTATACTACTATGCTTATATATTTCAATTTATTATAAAAAAAATCTTAAAAAAAGTGTTAAAACCGCCTCACTTCACTGGCATCCGCCTCGCCTCACGCCTCAAGCGTTTTCAGACACGTTCGCCACGTCCTCGCCTCAATGCCTTACCTACAATGGTTAAGACCGCTTCACTTCACTGAGTCATCTACCTCGCGCCTCAGATGTTTTCAGGCCCATCCGCCTCAACTAAAATAAAGCAGACTAGGTCACTTGTGCGGCGAATCATAGTCGCCCTCAGTAAGGCTAGGCTCAGCTGTTTGTGCACCATGTCCCTATATCGGGTACAGAATTTGTTAGATCGGTGAGTTGTCCGTGGATTGGGCTCGACCCGCAGTATCGTACCTCGGTTCCTTAGGCGGACTAGGTCACTTATGTCGCGAGTTGTCGTCGCCCTTAGTGGGGCTAAACTTGGCCGCTTGTGCGCTATTGGTCCCATTATAAAGACCGGGTCTTTCCTTGTAGGAGTTGAGTATGGAGTAGAGTTGATTTTAAAGAGATTACCTTTATTAGTAGTTTTTTCAAAAGTTATAGGCTACTCTCGCCGTTCCTTACCAGTAAGACCTTGGCATGTTGGTCCACCTCTTTTCAAGGGGACTCGAACTGTCGTGGTCACTTGTCCGTTAGCTTTATTGCCACGTAATGGCATTCCCCGACAGAAAGCTGCTCCCCTGATAGTTCTTGTCTCTCCGTTGACAGGGTATTTGAGGCACCAGTGTCGTGTGGAGACCACTGCCTCCATTTGGTGGAGCCAAGGTCTTCCCAAAATTAATTGTATGTAAGGTGGCGTCTACCACAATGAACTCTGTCATAAAGAGCTTTACTAATTCTCTTGCTCTCTACGAGTAGGCTGATGCTCCCAACTAACTTCGAGCACTGCTAAAGCCAACCATCACCTGGTTGTTTGGTTTTAGCTTCTCCTCTCTCAGTAGCACTTGTGGAAAGCTTCCAAGAACATGATATTGATTGAGCTCCCCGTGTCCACCAGCAACATTTTCACGCCCCATTTCGATATTGCAATCGTGATGACCAAGGCATCATGCAGGGTATAGACCCCTTGCATACCCGCTTAATGCGTCGGGTCCGGGGTTGGGTGTTCTACCCGAGCAAGCTGGATTGGGCTATCTCCGCAGTGGGAACCTGTCCGCAATTCTCGGATTGCCCACTTCCTTGACCAGTTGGATTTTTCCGGTCCATTGTGTTGTGCAGGACGTAGATGACGTCTGCAATCTTTTCTTCGGCCTCTAGGGTCGTTTCTTCCTTCTCCTTTTCTTGGGGTTGTTTCTCGTCAAAATTTACGAAGTCTCCGAGTCTTCCCCTTCGAACCCAGTACTCTATCTCATTCTTGAGACTTTGGCAATCTTGAATGATGTGACCGTGGTCCTTGTGATAGACACGGTACTTACTCCTATAACGCCTTGAAGGATCTTTTTTTAGCTTGGGAGGCCACTTGATTTCATCCCAGTTTTTCATGGCAGAGAGGATTGGCCAAGCTAAAGTTGAGGGCAGCAAACTTAGTGAAACTTGAGGCGGCATAGTTGGTGGCTCTGTCGGGTTTTGGCCTTGTCAGACCTGTTTTTGTTGTCGCTTTTCCTCCTCTTTGACTTATCATCTTCGCCCATTTTTCTTCTTCTCTTTCTCGGGCGCTGGAAGACTGTTTGGTTTCATTTTTGCATCCTTTCAAGAGTGATATACTTCTACGCAATTTTCAGTTAATCCATATCTCTTGGAGGCTCCAAGGTGAGAAAGTTGTAGAACTGACCTCCTCGAAGGCAAGAAGTGAAGGCGGTGATCGATGTGTCGTCGCTGCAACTGTCAATCAAAGTCAACTCGTCATTAACACGAGTGACATTATCTTAGGTTCTTGCCAATGCTACTGCTTGAGGCTTAGCATGTTGTAAGGTACCTTCCTGATCCGTTGCCCGTGATTCCCACCGTCCCTTAAGCTTTTCTGCCGACTAGCTCTTTGCCCCTCCCTGGGAAGGTTCTCGCTTTCCTGGACGCACTCTCGAGAGTCCTTTTTGGTGTGGGATCTCCCTGGATTTTCGTCACTTTCGGGTGGCTGCCTTCAATACGAGGATTCATCCGAAATCGATTGGTTAACGCGAAAGCTGGAATTACTTCGGCCGTGGCACGATCATAAGAGCAAACCCTAAAGTCTATTTTCCACAAAAGAATGCCATAATAAAGGAGATGAGCTTGCAAATCATTAAGGGAGATTAAGTAGGAAAGTCCTACCCCGAATCCATTATAGATTAATTAGTCAGCTACCGCAGCTGCCCGGATAAAGTAAAAAGACGGGATTTCCATTTCAATGGTGGGAAAGGATTGTGACCTACGACCACCATGATAGATGAATGCATTAATTTAAATTTCTACAACAGGGCACTAAGGCAACCAACGTTTTCTAACATATGTGACGTGCTGACGGGAAGATTTAAATCTTTCTAAAATTGATCCTAGCTCTCGCCTTGGTGCTTGTGTTGATACCAGCCTCTTCCTTTATGTATATGGTCTCACGATCACGAGCTGTCGATCCTGAGCGAATCTCTCTACCACCAGCACTAGATGATCTATATGAAGCAGAATCTGGTCTATGCCGGGGTCAGCATAGCTGCTTCAGTGGCTGGGTCTTGTAACTACTCTGCCCTTCAGTTGGATCAGTTCGGCCCTATGGTTGGGCTTTTCTGGCCGGAGGGTTGTCTGATTTAGCATTGTTGTTGAATGCTCAAGATCTGGTGCTGGTAAAAAAACTATGTTCATTTCAAGGAAAACTTATCGTCTTCTCCCACATATGGCACCAAACTGATGTGTTCAGATCAATCATTGTTGATCTCGCTGATCTCGAGCTAGCAAAAATAAGCAGCGATTAAGCCAGAGAGCACCATTATGATGACTGAAGGCACTCCGATGCTTAAGTCATATATCAATACAAAGAAGAGTGAAGATTATATGTAAATTGCATAGTATATGTGTACATTTCTTCTTTCTTTCACCATCTTTTATAGCGAGTGTTCCTCCCCAACTGTCTCTGCGATCGAGGCATAATGGAGGAAGATATTGCATAAGATCTTACTTGTGCATAACTGAGTCTCTTCAGCACTTGGCTTTGTTTAGAACCCAGTGTTTGATTGGGCCATGAGCTAATTTGTACGAGTGAATCTCGAGCCTATGACAGCTACGGGATTCATGTTCAGGCCTTATTGTCCTGGGCCAAGGTCCAAAGCCCTTGCCTCGTGGGCTGACGTGACTTTGGGCTTGGGTACCTGACTTAGAGGCTGAACAGTAGTTTATGAATGGGTCCACTTGGGACAGTGTTGGAGCCCTTTTCATAGGGTTAGCCCATGTTACGTGCACGGCTGTGATCGTATGACTGACAAGGATTTGCATTCTTTAGATGTAAAGATTTGTCTCACATCTTCTAAGAGGTAAACTTAACAAGCCTATGCTTCTATAAAAAATTAAGTCCAGCAATACATTGAGTTGGTTTGAGCCTAATTAGCTGGAAGCTTTGTTGGCTTGGATATGACCAACCCAACAAATTATATATTATACATATATAAATGGATATTCACCGGGCGGATATGGCCAAATTCGTATCCACCCCAAATTCGAGATGGATTAAATTTTCATCCCCGAATCCACCCCAAATCCGTTAAGCTAAGCCTATATCCGCCCCATTCGGGGGCGGGGCGGATATCCGTGTAAACGGATTTTTCTGCCATCCCTAGCTAAGGCATTGAGTTGAGAGGAGACCAGTTTGGCAATGCATGATGATGCTATGCCAGTTAGCTGGCTTAAGTTCTTGACACCATCAGCAAAAAGAGAAACACTCTTCTGGAAATTAATGGGCTTCGTGAAGCCCAGGTGCTGACTTAAACAAAATGAGCACATGGATGCTTCTCTCTCCTTCCTTATCATGGCAACCAGTTAGCAAGCCATGATGTTGAGCTTGCATAATCAAACAAGTGAGAGTTTCAGCAGAGCTGGTGCATTGGAGGGAGACACGCTACTCTTTCACTGCTCGGTCAAGAAGCGAGTAGCTGGTCAACTGATTATGCGGGGCGTATTAAAAAAGAATCAGACAATTCATCCCAATGAGAATTCTTTTTCATATCCCATTTTACCCTTCACTAGGCGCCACGTGCAGAAATTGTTTTGCCATTGAATGTGTAAGCACCCACACACCAAGAAGGCCCTCATTAGATAATATCGTCTCATCATCATCCATGCCATCAAAACCCAAAAGCATCCCTACTATCACCATCATCATGTCTACTACCTCGAATAAGAATCACACAGCAAGTCCTCCCAGAAAGCAAAAATTTTAGATATAGTTGCATGGCTGTTGACATCTATAGCAAATATCCAAGGAGGGATAGGCATAAGGGTTATTACCATTTTGGAATTAATGATAGCTGGAGAGACCAGTTCTGGATAATAACTCTCCACGAGCGATAAATGGTGTGGGAACAACTCTTTCACATGGTTTTTTTTTTCTTTTACACGGGGAAAAGATGAATCCAAAATTGAAATCAACAATACATATTCTAGACGAAATAAAATTAAAATATTTAGGTATGTGGATATACTTGGGGACCACTAAAGGAAACTCCGTTTTATACATGTAGGAACAGGAGGGAAAATATTGTAAAGCATTAATTTTTTATTTGCTTACGAGACAAATGAAACTGCTTCCAATATGAAGCACATAAGCTATTCAAATAAGAACTATAGTTTTCTTTTGAGATTAATGATTAATTTAGGTAACATCCACCTTTTATAGTCTCATAACACCTAAAGGTGATGAGAGGTTTGCTAAAAAGAGATTAGGATAAACTAGCTATGCGTCGAAGATAGTCACAGAGAAACTAGAGAACCTTTTAGATTGTAAGTATAAGTGCTTTACTTTCATTATAATTCTGATCCTTTTTTGTTGTTGTTAGAGAAGGTCAAATTGTATTAGAATAAACAATCAGGCCAACAATTACAGAGCATACGATGCCGCAACATGAAGATCACCTAGTTTATCATACTCAAAGTTTGTAATTATCTTCATTTCATGTTACAAAACTAAATCCTAGAATATGAAATAAGGTAAAAGAATTCATAAAGAACTCACGGGTGCTCATCTCCGCTTGGGTTTATGACCTGAAACACAACAGAAAAGCCAAAGGTTAAAAACCCAAACAATGAAGGTGAATGAAGAACAAAAGTTAATGATATGCACCAACAAAACACGGTAATGTTGTAGTGGCATTCCGGAGAAGTAACAGTGAGTTTTAATAAGTATACTGAATCACAAATAAGGACCATAGATCTTTTTCTCCTTTACCACTTAGTTGCACCATTTGCAATAAACCAATTCCAAGCTCACGATTTTTCCAATAAGTAGCATTATGTTCCCAAATATCATAATCAAGATCACTACATTATAAAGTGATTAACAGTAATTGCAATGAGTAGACATCACCAGACACCTCGTCACGCGCTCCGCCTCTGGAAACCCTTGAAGGCGAATTTGAATTGTGTCTATTAATATTGCCTCGAGCTGGTGGAGACTCTGATCTCCTATGTCTCGACTTGGAAGAAACCCCATCTTGCTTATCCCGGTCAGACCTTTCACGCCTATCAATCAAATCATCACGATTATGTCTCTCCTTATCACCTTCACAACTATGATGCCTCTCCGTGTCACCTTCAAGACTATGATGCCTCTCCTTATCACCTTCACGATGATGCTTCTCCTTCTTGCCTTCTCGTTTCTGCCTCTCCTTGTCACCTTCCCTACTATGCCTCTCCTTCTCCCCTTCTCGTTTATGCCTCTCCTTATCGCCCACCCAAGAGCTGTTCCTCGAACGTTCTCTATCACTTCCTTTATCCACCACCCTCTCCGACTGAGCTCGTTTTAGCCTCTTTGTCGCTGGAGAAGGCGACTCCGAAGCAGGAGAAGTTGATGATATCTGGCGCTTCGGAGGAGACCTTCCCACCCGACTCACAGGCTTCTCTTTCTCTCTGTCCCGGTGTGAAGAACTGGGTCTAACAGGAGACCTAGCTTTAGCCTTTGGGGAGGTCCTGTGTCGAGCACTCACAGAGGACCTTTCTTTACGAGAAGGAGTGTTTCTTCCTCGAGGAGGAGACCTTCGTCCCCTCACGGGTGAATCTGAAGAATCGCTGCGCGTTGGTGATCTTCGACCTACTGATGGACTCATCTCTGCATAAACAAAATGAACCCTTTCCTTTAGACGCAATAACACCGATCAACAAGTAAAGTAGCGAATTCAAGTTTTAGAGGAGATAATGTGCCTTGGTGACAAATCAAAACCCTAACTTTGAAATGTTTTAGCAGCTAAGTATGAGAAACGATAGATAGCGCGGCATTGGTGGTGCGTGTGACTGTGTGAGTGAGTGGAGAAACAATATGAAATTTGATGAAGAACTGACAGAGAAATTGAAATAGAAAAAGAAGGAAACCAATGATGATGATGAGCTTCGTGGACAGTTTAGCTTACTGACGAATAACCGTGTGTGTGAGAGAGAGAGGGGTTTTGTTCAAGAAGAGGCGAGGGTTCCTCTTCCGTTCTTGAAGACCCTAGCGATGACAGGGTCACAGGTTTGGCGTTTTTTTGTTGCTTGTATTTCCAACTCAAGCACGAAAAATTGGGGGTGGTCACGGTTCGGAATGGGTAGGGATTGGGCTTGTCCTGGTCCCTTTTCATGAAATGTGATTTCTCAAAAATATCAAAATTTTATGGAATATTTCTCTTTTTTTATTAGTGACCAAAATTTCTTTTTAACTGAAATTTTTTTTTTTTTTCATTAGGTCAATCTCGTTATAATTTTAGTTTAATATTAAAATTTAGTTATACAAGTGTTATTTATGCAATATGTAGTTAGTTTGACATTACGAGTAGCGTGATACTCTTTATGTAATTTGTAAGAGTTTAAAATGTTTAACTTATATTGATAACTTCAAAATTATAATCAAAATTTTTAAGTTTTTTCTATACACAACATATTTCTTAAAATCAACTTACCGAAATTACCTCGAAAAATGAAATCACAATCCTTGGTCCCATTTATGTAAAACTGGACGAAACAATTCGGGATTGGATTTTTTGGTAAAAGCAGTTCATTCCAAACCGGTATGAACCAAGACGGTCTGGGACTGAACCATGCCATCCCAATTTTTTAAAAAGGCCCAAACCATTTTTTTTCTCTCTTATTTATAAACCAATAAACACTTCTTCACTCCTCCATCTATTTTTCTTCTTCTTCCAAACTCATTCGATCTTTCTCTCTCAATTTCTCTCTGCCAAAGCGTTGAAATCTCTCGTCACACTCTTCTAACAAGATTTTCTTGTTGATCGAATCGAATTTAATCGAACCACATATGGATCCTGGATGCCTGGATCTAGGTTGCTTGGAAAAGCAAAGCAAGGAAGACAATATTGTTCTCGAATCTATACTCAAGTTTCAATCTATTTTCCTCACTGTTTCAATTATCTTCCAGACTTTCAGTAAAAAAGCTAGAGCGAATAATAAGAGACGACACCGATGCATAGAGGGGTTTCAACACTAGCGAATAGGGGCTAGAGATTTCACACAATTGGCACTGTTTGCAAGAAAGATTCGTCTTTGGTTTCAAAACTTCTTCTGCAGAGATTGCTCAAGGAATCAAATTTAGGCGTCAACGTTGTTTTGGATTCAGAGGAGGCGGATTCTTCACTTGGAAATGAAGACTCCATTTTGTGGGAACCTTTAATTACGTCTCTCAGACATCACTCATCTGCGAAATCTCAACTGGTAAGAAAACCAACAAGCCCATTTTCGCGTTTCTTTGGAAGCTCACTAGTTCAGTTTAGCCTTTTTGTGATGTTTGGTTCATTGGTCATTGCAAATTCACTGTGATATGGATACCCTTTTGAGAAATTAAAAACGAAGTGGGAAACTTTATGGTTGTTGGTACCTCATATTTATGGTCGTTTTCATCAAAATAAAAATGGAGGCTCCCACTAAGCACCATTTTCAGCCAAGCGTCATCATGTTCATCATCTTCTTCTTTCACTTGTTCCTAAACTTGTTGATTGCTCTGATACTCTCCGCTACAACGGGTGCTACACCAAATGCTAAACCGAATGTGTAATAACATAGAAGAGTGAATTTTTATGTATTAGTTGTTGTAGCTAAAGGCAAACATAGAACACTTTAAGTTTTGTTTAGATAAACAGTGAGAGAATTGTTTGGGTCGGGTTACAATAAACTTAAACAAACAGTGAATAGGAAAATGCATTTGTTTGGGTTGGGTTTTGTTAGGGTTTGAGTTGGGTTTTGTAAATGCTAAAGTAACAGGCATGCATCGGTACGGTTCGGGACTGAAATGTTGGAAATTGGTTCCGTTCCAATTCCAACTGATCTGAGACCGGAACCGATATGAAAATAGTAGAACTTGTTTTGGCATGCTTGAAACCGTTCGGAACCATACCGGTAGGGGTTCAAACGTGATGGATTGGGATTCTTGTCCAGCCCTACGAAAAAATAAAAAAAAACCTTTAAAACCCCCCAATTTGTCCTTGTCAACTATATCTTTCTTCCGAGGAAAATTCTACTCTAGTATTCAAAATCTACATTAATTGTTACATTTTTTAATTTACATTCATTTTGCCATTTACTGACATGACATATTTTCATTGGGCTGTCATTAGATAACTTTTTGAAAAGTAAAAAATGTGAACCAATGAGAACACGTCAAGTCACTAATGCTTCTTTATGGTCTGTGATGGAGTCATTGGAGTGGTGATAAGATAGTGAACAAAAGGGTATTTCAGAGCTTATATTCTCTTTTTCTTTTTTTAATCAAACTAACTCGCGTGGAACATCAAATAAAATGAATGGACGAGATGCCTCAACCCGGTGACCCTGCTATGGAGCCCACCCCACAGGGTTCAACTTCTAGTCAACTGTTTGGTTAGGGGTGGCAAGTAGTGACCTAGCAAGATAATTCGTTACGACACGAATTGCTCTATAGCTTGCCTAAGTTTGGAAAAATATGACATGAGTAGTAACCATGTTGACACGACATGACCCGTCAAAATTGTGGACTGAGTTTGGGTTTGAGGTCTTGATGCTAATCTGTTTGTTATCTCTAATTATTATTCAATTACTAAAGCATATATATATATATATATATTCACACAATTATGATATGCATAGGTTTGAACAACGTGGAATCTAACAGTGGATGGTATGCATTGATTATTATTGCAGATCTATGCTAAGCAATGAATTACTGTATTCATTAATTGCATACCTGATCCATAATGCATTCACTGATTGCCTACCATGCTGACAGTATGTCAGGCACAAGTATGAATTCTCACATGGAGAACAAAGATAAATAGAAAGAATGGGAAAAGTGAGACCTACGAGCATTGTAGTCAAAGCCATCCAAAGCCCCCGCTTAAAGCCAAAACCCAAGCCATGACATCTCGCTTCGCCTTGGTCAAAGCCAAGCCACTACCCCGAAGCCACCGCTTTTAGCATTTTTTTGAAGCGTGAAGCCACCAAAGCCATGGCTTTCATTACACAAAAGTCTTTTATTTTTGTCACTTTTATTCTCATTTTCTTTTTCTCTTTAGAGTTTCACGACTGAATTAGAGAGCTTCAACATAGCAGGAGTTGGAAATCTTGTTCAAGGTACAAATCTTCTTACCTTCAATAGAGCTTCATCGGAATTTCCATCGCCATGACCCCAAAAAAGGAACCCACATATATATATTGATTATCTATGTATTAATAATCTATATGATAGACTTATAAATATTACATTTTAAGCCCCCAATTTTATATTTGTTATGTTCTATTATCTAATAAAAAATGTCATTACGTGTATTTTGTGTATAATGAAGGAATTCAAGTATTAATCATCAAATATGACACAATAAGGCTAAGTTCAACAACAAAGCTCATTGAAAGATAACACATGCATTACCAAATATTTTAAAGCCCAAGGTCTATGAAGTCAAGTCCACAAAGCACCATCATCTACATATCTTGAAAAAATTAATTTGAAGATTGGACATCCACATGAAAACTTCATCATAGCCAAAAGAAATCTCTACACACTCCACCATCCATTTTTCAACATATTCCCTGATCTTTTTATGATTTTAGTCCACCATATTCTTTTATCTTTCCCTTATTTTATTCCATCATCCATTCTCCAACATATTTCCTTATCTTTTTTCTTATTTTATTTCACCACCCACTCCACCATATTCTCCAACATATTCCCTTATCCATTATCCAGCAAACAACGATCTGTAGGTACGGTCCGTGCGTCAAGGTTGCTTTGGATTTGCGTTTGTGTCTAGTATGTAGTAGAATACTGTTTGAATGATGGATCGATGTTTTGGGCCCGCAGAGGAAGAGTTAGGGTTTCATGTACGGTTGTGCTACGTGTACGACATAGATCTCACGGTGACACGTGTACGGCGTAGGCTGCAGGACGGTTGAGTGTCAGTTACTCCCCCTGAATTGATGGGGTTGCATGCATCGCCATTAATTGAGCGAACGTGGTATGTGCACTTTCCTTGGAAACCGCCGTTTCTTCATTTTCCACATGGTATTCCATAGGGTTGAACAAAAAACCGATCAAACTGATTAAACCGACCAAAGCGATTAAAATCGAATCGATTGGTTTGGTTTAATTTAGGTTCGGATCGGTTTCGGTTTTAAAAAATTGAAAACCGAAGTGGTCGGTTTGGTTTTCAGTTTTTATGTGATTTTAACCGACCAAACCGAATCGATCGAATATATATAATAAATAATATAGACTTTATATATAAATAATATAATATGTTTAAAATAGTCAGTCGATTCGGTTTTATTTCAGTTTTTGTTCGATTTTAGTGGGTTCGGTTCAGTTACGATTTGCATAAATTAGAATCGGTTCGGTTTCAAATCGATTTTGTTAATGGTCAATTCAGTTTCGGTTAAAAATTTTTAAAACGGTTTAGGTGAAAAACTGAACCAACAGTTCGGTTTTCAACCCTAGTATTCCATGCGTAGCAGTTAATGTAGAAGGCCCGTTTGGTGAACCATTACGCCTATATAATGGTGTTCTCCAATCATTGTAGGCACTATCTTTCGCAGAGCCCATCTCCTCTAATGTTATTGCTTGAAGAAAATGTTTTGGATCTTCCAAAAGCTGAAGGTGAATCTCCATTGTTGGAGTCTCTGAATGTTCTGAAATTTGCCTCGATCATAATCGTTGTTATGCGTGGTTACCTGCTTTTGGTAAACACGTATTTGGTTTGTTAAGATCTCGTAATTTCTTCTCATATTGTGGGAAAGTAGTACGGGTTTTCTACCAAGGGAAATGCCTTGGTGTTACTCTATGCCACTTGTGCTCGTGTGTTTGTATACCCCGCTGCTAACTAATGGTTGATCGAAGTGTTAGCCGATGCGCGATGCTTTTGGGTATGGTAGCTCTCAGTCACTTCTGGTATTGCACATGGGAAAAGTGGCCTCACTCGACAACACTGGGAGACCTTGTCGACGTGGCCGTTGTGGCCATCCTCATCTGCCTTCTTCCATCCCCTTCTGGAGGCCAAAAACCATTTGAGGAAGCCTGTAAGGGGGTGGAATATCTCTTGAGGAAATCAGTAGCCCATTGTAAGGTCTACAACACTGTTGTACGGTCGCTTTCTGGGGTGATTTGACGTAGCAATTGACCGCTCAGTCCTTTCAATCCCCTCTGGCATTGTCTTTATCTTAGGAAGGGGTCGAGCGAAGTCTGTTTGCATGTCTTTGCTGTCACTTGCAAATAGCTTGCATGTCCTCTTTCAGACACTTTACGTAGTTAGATCGTCTAAGCGAGTCTTTTATTTTATGTCGCACTGTACTCAGATGCTTGTAGTATGTAGTCTTTTGTATCCGCCTCAGGACACTTGTTACATTTTTCCAATAATCAATAGAGTTTGTTTATGTAATTCTTCCTTTATTTCTTAAATGATTGCAAATCACACAAGTTTTTAAGAACTAAAACTCTACATTGACTATGGAATGGGAAATAAACAACTGAAAACAGACAGACTGTTGAGCGGGAGGAATTGATCCTGGACTTGAAGTGAATTCGAATTGCCCTTGTGGACCGTTCAACGGGCTGTCAAGAAGCTTCAGAGGTTATCAAAGAGTAAACCTTGTGGAGGGGTCAATCTCTGTACCGACGGAACGTCGGAGGATTATTCCCACTTGCCTTGGCCTTTCCGTTTCGTTGGGCGGAAGAGTAGACAGCTCTCGCATTGTTTGAAGGTGATGCCCCCGCTGTTACTTGGCCTGTTACTGTTTTAGGCCGCCCCGCGGTATGTAGCTGGATCTGAGAGCATTCTATCTATTTCAGTGCGGCGTAATGGAAGCCTCGTGTCGTAGGTTGGCCTCTGCGTATTGTCCCTTCTGAGTGGTTAGCAGTGTACTTAACACACTGGTGAAGGGTAGAGACTACTACCTCTATCTGGTGGAGCCATGGTCTTCCTAAGATAAGGTTGTAGGTCGACGGTGCGTCTACGACCATGAAGTCTAGAAACAAGACCTTTCTTAGCTGTGGTTCTTCTGCCACTGTTGCCAACCTTATCTTCCCGATTGGAAAACACTTCTCTCCGTTGAATCCAATCAGAGGGTAATATGAAAACGTCAAGTTTTTTTACTTGAGGTCCATACTACGAAACACGTTGTAGAACAGGATGTTGAGTGAGCTTCATGTGTCCACTAGAGCTCTTTTTACCTCCCTATTTACTATGGAGACCGAGATGACTAGGGCGTCATTATGTGGCGCTCGGACCCTTCGAGGTATTAATTTGTCCGTAAAGGTCAAGGTGGGAATGAGGCTATGAATCCTTGAGTGGCAGATGCGTCTGTCTTCATCCGCGGGTTGTGTCCGCATCTTCAGTAAGGTTCGCTTGCGAGACCTGTACAACTGGTATTCATTCGGTCCGACTCCATGAAGGAGATATATTATCCCTGGAGTCTCCTTCGCTATTTTTTTAACTGACTCCTCTCTGTCTCTAGTTTGTTTTGGTCACTTCTCAGAGTTCAGAAATTCTTTCAGTTTGCCTCTGCGGATCCAATACTCAACTTCATACCTCAGACTATTGTAATCGTTGGTATCGTGGTACGCGCAGTACTTGCCATTGTCACGCTTGGCGGGGTCCCCATGCTGCTTTGGGGGCCACTTTAGATCCTCCCAATTCTTCATGAAGTTTAATACGTCTGATAGGCGAGCATTGAGGGGTGTCACAGTCCTGGATCCAACGTAGTTGGATGTTTTTTTTTGTCTGGACCGACCAGGGTCTAGCCTGTTGTCATTGCGCTTCCTTTTGCTTCGTTCCTCATCCTCGCGTTTCTTGCCCTCCTTTTATCCTTAGGATCGGAGGGCTTTTTCTCACCTTTGATTTTCCTCTTTATGGTTCTCAGCTCCTTCAAGGTAATATGCTTCTGAGCGCTCTTAAAGAGCTCTGTCATGTCCAGAGGGAGCTCCAAGGTGAGGTCTTCGTAGAGTTTTCCTTCATTGAGGCCCGCAGTGAAGGTTGTCACAGCCGTGTTGTTGCTGCATTCGTCGATGAGAATCAACTAGTTATTGAAACGAGTGACATACTCTCTGAGAGTCTCGTGGAATCTCCGCTTTAGAGAGAGTATGTAATGTGGGATTTTTTGAAAACACTGGCTCCCTACGAAACAAGTCAGGAACTCCTTTGCCAGTGTCTTGAAGGAGTCGATCGACTTCGGCGGAAGGCTGTGGAACCATGTCAGTGCTGAGCTTTTCAGACTAGTGGGAAAGGTTTTGCACATGACAGACTCAGATCCTTCTTTAAGGGTCATTACGTGCTGGTAATGGCATAGGTGGTCGAAAGGATCGGTGGTTTCGTCGAAGAATTCGAGCTTCAGGGAAGTGAACTTCCTTGGAAGGGCCTCATTCATGATCTGGTTCACAAAATGGCAGGATGGAAAGGTGGTATAGTACTTCCGGATCGTGCGCCCCTCTGCGGAGGGGGTTCCCAGGGTTGAGCCTCTCTGTCCTGGCGACAGACTCAGCATCAGCCGCGCAGCCTCCCTTAGTCCAATGAGAACTGGTGGGGGCTTGGCTTTCCTGTGCTTGCTCCCTGCCATCCTACGGAGACGAAGACCCATGATGCTCCTGGTCTCCATTGGCAGGTGGTGGATTTTGTCGCGTGAGAGCCTTATCCGCCTTGCTATTTGTTGTATTTGAGATGACAGCCTATCGATTCAGAGGTCTATTGTTGCTGTCGCCGGCTCGGGGGCTTGAGTCTGTAGCACATGTATGACTGTAGTCGCTGAAAGCGGCGGTGTTGTGCCAACCAGAACGTTTGATGTGCCCCCTGTTATCTATTTTTGCGTGATCTAGTGGTCACCATCTTTCGGGGTTTTGAAAGGAGACGAAGCTAATGAAAAGTTAAAAACTTTGTCGTCCCCACGGACGACGCCAAACTGATGCAGTCATTTTTCGCTCCTTGCTTTGACCTAGTCCTGTTGACCTGAACAAGTAACACACGTGAGCAACAAACCACTGTTGTGGTGGCCAATGACACTCCAATGCTAAAGTCAGACAAGGATCTGACGAAGGCGTAATGGTGTAAACAGGAAATTTGTAGCATACCTTAGCTTACTGACCTCATGTCTTATTTATAGTGAAAGGAGTCCTGGTTCTATCAGGTCATCGAAAGCGTAGTTTAGGAAGAAGGTCTTCGTGGAAATCCTTCTCGAATTAGGAGTCGCGCTGTAGGAGGGAAGTTCCCTGTTAGCCTTGTGCTTCTAGATACGCGAGAGATAGTTTCCAATACAAAATCAATATATAGAAGGGAATTTCCCTGTGTGGAATGTACTATGGTATTTGCTTCCTAGTTGGAAGCAGAGAGATGTTGTAGTTGCCCGTCCGAAGCTGATCCTCAAAATATTTGCCTTAGTAGGACTTACGGGTATTGAGGATAGTTGTAAGACGTGTGGGCCTAGCATGTTGTGAGAGTTTGGGCCTGTTTGGTAGACTGAATTGGGCGAGCTTAGAACTGCTTGGAGCGGATCAGTGTTGGGCTGATGCTGGGGATTGTAATTCCTCAAGATCATCATGACACGTGTATGACTCAGGGGTGTGACAATTTTTATTTATCATTAGCTACTCCACTCGAGTTAGTGGTTCGTCACATCGGTTTGCTAACTCATCTCTTGAAGGGATGTGCCGCTCATGATGATTGAGTATGAATCGTTGCTTGAGCTGCGCGCTGCATTAATTGAACGTGCGTCGGTCCAGCGAAAAATATGCGAGAACCAAATCCCTATTTAGGTCATCCGTAGTGCAGAGTCTGACTCTTCTACTTTCCTTGTTTGTGAAGCTATCGTTCTGTTCATCCTCTATTCAAAAAGGATTATTCATCTTTTTCATGGCTCAACAAAACCTTCTTGATGAGGCAACCTTAGTCAAGGTCCTTGAGCTTTTCAAAGATAGGTTGTTGTCTGAGACTGGCCTTGCCAAAATTCGTACGAAGTTTAGGGTCCCTGAGGACCTGCCATTGTATGTCCTGACGGGTGACCAAACGCCAATGTCGCCTCCAACTAGTTTCATTTGCTTGCATCGTGGGATGCTTCAAACTGGAGTGCATTTTCTGGTTTCGGACGTGATTTGGGAGTTCTTGGATCTCCTGGGGAATCCTCCGGCCCAGTTGGGGCCTAATGGATATAGAATCATCATCCTGATTTTGATTAGTGCTAAGGAGGTCGGCATCAGCGTGACTCCGCGAGTAATTCAATTTCTGACTTCTCCTCGGCTGAAGGGTAACGCTGTCTGTAAGATGACGTCGTCGACTTCTTTTGTGAATCTGCCCGATGATTTCAAGTTCTTGCAGAAGTATTGCTTTTTGGCCCCTGCGGATTCGAAATATATTCAATGCAAGGACCGTCCGCTTGAACGAGAGTTCAGGTCGCTTTGTAAGTCCAACTCTGTCCCATGACTTTGATATGCTTGATCGTGGGTTGGGTAATCATTGCTTGTGTTTCTTCGCAGGAAGATTTCCCACTACTCCTCTTACCTTAAAGGAGCAAAACATCATGAAGAAGTTCCGCGGTTTTCCAAAGAAGAACATGATTGATGTCATAAGAGTTTCCAACTTCATCCGTAATGGGCTGTGGGACAATTGGCACATTGCCCCCACTCTACACCGAGTATCACGAATTAAGTTGGAAGATGGGGCCCCTTCAAGGAAGAGGAAGGCTACTGGGGCCAAAGTTCTCGTTCTGTCTAACGTGGAGGAACCTTCTGAAACGCTTACCTCTTTTGTAAGGAAGAGGTTTCGTGTTAGAACTGGGTTGCCTTCAGCACGACCCGCTCTAGTGAGAGTAGAACGCGAGTCTGCTAAGCCTGTTGGGGTGGAGACTGATGTGTCCAGCTTGGAGAATGATTACATGCGGTTCATAGGAGTTGTAAACAGGTCGAACCTTAGTGACGCGTAGGTCAAAGCTTTGAATGATCGTTTGGTGCGGGTCGCAATGGTGGCTTCTGCCGGTGTTGATTTGCATGGGACTGTTCCAATATAAGGCATATGTGAGGATTCGCTTGGGGTTGTAGAATCTGATTGTCCCGCTGGCGTGCAGTCTGAAAGTGGTCGTGGTGGCATAGGCCAAGTTTCATGTAGTTCGCGTTGCTTACCGTCTTGTTCCAGGCCACAATTAGAAGTGTTGGAGGTTCCTTTGGATAATTTGTTTCCTCCCCTCTCTCCGGATCTCATCGAGCCGTCTTGCAATAAAGGGTCGGCTGCTGTCGACAAGGGAAAAGCCACGAAGGAGAGCCTAAGGACTGTGGCAACCATGAATGTAACTCCTTATCCAAGAAAGCTTCATCCAGATGCGCAGATAAGCTTGTTTGCACCGGACTTGGTAAAGATGCGTTCAAAGGTCATGCACCAAGAGGTGGACGTAGAGTATGCTTTGAGGAAGCATATAAGCAGACATCAAAACTGGCCGATGGATTGCACTCCAAAACCCGAGAAGGATACGCTAGAAGGTGTATGGACAAGGGCTTGAATTACCGACTTGATCCACGTGGCCGTTGCTGGGACGAAAGTTGAGGCGGCCAGTGAGAGGGTATACACCTTGGAGCGTGTCTTCTCGCACATGCAGGTGCTGTATTTTGATGTGCTTTATGAAATTGATCGGCTACAGAAGCAGACTGAGGAGAAGAGGCTGGATCAGTCAACCGTGGCCGCTGAGACTCAAGGGGCTCATCTCAAGGTCTTTGAGCGTGGACTCAAACAAGAATTGGACCAGACCCGCCGAGACGTAGAGGGTTCGTAGGAAGCTGTGGCTAATGCGCATTCTGAACTGTGGTCTCTTGCTGAAGAAAATGCTTCGAAGGAGGCCGATTGGGCTACTCAGAAGCAACAGTTAGAATCCGATGTGGAGTTCTATGCTCGAAAGGTGAGGAAGGTCGATGACCAGCTCGAATTGGAGTGGCATGAGCTTAGTGTTGTGAAGAGCGGTCTAGCCATAGAGTAGTCTCAAGTCGACGCTCTGACTGGCAAGTTGGAGCTATTAGAGCGTGTACTTGTTGATGCGAAGGTGCGTGAGGAGGAACTTCTTCAGGAACAAGGCAAATGAGAATTCCGCTGGGTTGTACATGGCAGGTTGGAACTGCTGGCGCTGATGAAAGAGGAGCATCCGGAGTGGGATCTCGACCGTTAAAAGAAGATGTCGTATGGAGACTTGTCTGTTACCTCTACGTCATCGGACAAGGAAGATAGTTTGGGCCCTGATGTCCAGGTAGTGGCGCATGTGGACGCAACTTCTGTTTCTTCTTCCACTAGGCTTAGCTCTTTTGTTTCTGTACCTTTTCCTGATAAGGAGTAAACTTTGTGCGTTTTTACCCTTTTCCGTTTTGACCATTAATGAAAACAGTTTTATCCGTTTCATGCTTGTTGTCTCTATTGCATGTTTTTCGTTTCGCTTTATTGTCTTGTTTTGGCATAGGCTAGTTGAATTAATACACTACACCACAATTGGCTATTAATAGCATTTAATAAGAACATTTTTATACTTATGCTACGAAAACCCTACTTTTAATAACATTTTATTAAAAAAAAAACGTTGTTAGCATTTAAGCGGGAGATTAAAAAAGTAAACCCGCTTGACGTTTTTGTAAAATTTTGAGACCGCGCTCAATCTTACCTACAAGGAGATAATTTAACACAAGTCGCACCCCTCTCTTCTCCATCGATCTCCCTCCCTCCCTTTGTCGCCATGCTCTCTCTCTCCTTCGTCCTCCCTCTCCGTCGTTCTTCCTCCATCGCTCTCTCTCCCTTTCTTCATCTCCCTTTATCTCCGTCGCTCTCCCTCCCTCTCCCTGTCGCTCGATCTCACTCTCTAGCAGTCAATTGCCTCTCACTCAATTCCATAGTCGTTGTTGTTCTCCCTTTCTTCGTCTCCCTCTCTCTCCGTCGCTCTACCTGTCGCTCGATCTCACTCTCTAGCAGTCGATTCGCCTCTCACTCAATTCCATAGTCGTTGTTGCTCTCCCTTTCTTCGTCTCCATCTCTCTCCGTCGCTCTCCCTCCCTCTCCCTGTCGCTTGATCTCACTCTCTAGCAGTCAATTCGCCTCTCACTCAATTCCATAGTCGTTGTTGTTGTCTCTCTGGGGTGCTCCTCTCACAGCAATGCCCATGCCCATTTGCAGTTGCAGAGTGAGAAGGGGCCTTAAACCCCTGTCTGCTTCCCGTCCGTCCTTGACAATCACAATTCACAACAACTCTCTTTACTTTGTAAACTCAAACATATTTAGTAAAACCCTAAAGGGTGGGTTGGGTCTCTCTTGCAGGTGAGAACATCACTACTTAGCTTCCACTCTAAAGCCACCAAATCTCTTGCTCTCTTTTCCCTTCATTTTAAACTGTGTATCCTATTATTAATTATTTATTTCACTTTTCTTCTTCTTCTTTATGAATTCATAAATTCCAACTCAACAAGGCTGGCTACTTAGTACTTCCAATTCAATTCTTCATCATTAAATTATTACTTACTCACTACTTCATGGGTAGTACTTATTTTTCTTTGAGTGGATATTACTTCTTCTTTAGAGTTTATGCCTTTTAGTTGACATAAATTTATCACTTAGATTTCCAGACAACCCAAAAAAGGGTCAAAATAATGTATGTTTCAACCCAATGTAGCAAAAACTACTCTCCTAATGCTCTTCCTATACTTTCAGGTTTATCTCTTCTTGTTGTTGAAGACTGCCGGCATCCCAAGACTGTCGAGGATTTCATCAGATCTACACCCCCATCGAAGGTTTTACTTTGAATCTCAATTGATTTTGGGAGAAAGTTTGAATATTTGTGTTTTTTTATTGATAAAAATCAGATATTTATTGTTTGGTTTGTGTTATTTTTCTTTGATTAATTGACTCATTATGATGTTGGAATTACAGTTTTCAAACATTTGGTGATAATGGGATTTGAGGTAAGTTTGTGATTTAAACCTTGGGATATAAATAGACGTGATTCTCAACATTCGGCTTTACATCCGATTTACTCGAAATTCGATTGAATCTTATCTCATTTCTTGTTTCTTGTTTGGTTTCAGATCCTTCTATGCTACTTTGCCTTTACAGGAAACCTGAAAACACATGGAAGGCAAAATTTGAGCTTCATTATTGTCTCTGAGGTTCGTTGATTTCTTGGCAATTGTGAATTTGAAGCTTAGTTTATCTTTTGTGTACAAATCTGATTTGGTTTGTTTTGGTTTAATGCAGGGGGTGGTGAATTGCACTAATATTTTTGAAATATGACAATGATGGTATCATTATAAATTTATTTAATTTTTATTTTGGATAGATTCATTTTAGTTTTTGAGATTTGGGTTTAGATTTGTTTTGCAGAATTAGGGTGTGTTTTGAATTCAATGATCTGGGTTTAGAAAAGTTGAGTTTCTTGTTCATAGACTAATGGCACAAAAGTTTATAGTTTGGAGAGTTTGCTTAAGGACTCTATTGATATCTCAGTGATGATTGATTTGATAATAAAAGATAACTTAGGGAGATGTGGAGAGCTAACACATCATACAAACTCCTGAAAGCGGCTGCTTGGAAGATGTTCTTAACATTATTTGTCGATCTAAGGAGATATCTTGTATGTTATGATTTATCTGTTAACCAGGTCTAAGATATTATGATTGTAGACTATTCACTAGCTTTATATATTACCGACTGTGGTCTATTCTTTGGTTTTACGTAATTGGAACTTTATATCATTTATAATTTACTAAACAGGAAACGAGCTCAATATGCTCAGATGGAAGTAGAATTGCTAAGTGCATGAAAGAGTAGTTTGTTTACAAAAAAAAGTTACAAGGGTGTTTCGAGTTCCACTCTTCTTGCCAAATGCTTAGACCCGAGACTCTAGGATGACCGTCCTTACTTGCTGAAAGAACTAACTGGGATTGGAGTGGTGACTGCAAAGGTCTTCTTATACCCTTTTATCGTTCATTGTTCACAAATCTTAGTTAAATTATATATGTTGAACTATGATCAAGTATTTTTCTCCCAATGTTTTAGGCACTGAATTCGGCTGGATTAATAAATTCATTTGAGACTTTGGCAGAGGCAGATCCAAGGAGGATAGAGATAGTGACTGGCCGAAAAAATCTGCTTGGAAACCATATAAAATAATCTTTATCATCCCTTCCCCCGAAAATCAAGATGGAGGTTGAGGAGAGTGAATTCAATAGAAAAAGGAATGTCAAAGTTAGTAGTAACATTGACTCGGCTTTCACAGCCAGTCTCATTGACTTAGTGCCTTTGTGCTGATATGGTAAGTAATTTTGTGTCTTGTATTATAAATTATGTTGTAACTGCATAACTCTTCGTCCCTTTCCCAATACACTATTCTTATGTTGAATAGAGTAAATTTCCAATTTTTGTAGGTTGTTGGTTCAGAGGAAGATAACCAAATCTTGTTTTATGAAAAGATAAGGTGAGGTTGACTTGTTGAGTTATTTATTTTATCTCAAAAGTATTCTCACGAATATCACCATTGAAATTATCTCCACCAAATCTGTTATATATTGCAATCCTAATTATCCAGCCAACGGATATGGGCAAAAAAATATCATATGCAAAAAGTCTATTGGACTGATTGATCCTAAATTCTGATACTTGGATCAATGTGTGTTGGCATGAACAATCAAGAAACTTCTATGAAGTTCCTCAATGCTTCTGAGCATCTGATTGTGTTGATTTCAGCCAGATCAATCTTGAGCCATTGGTTTCACTGTTTAGTTCCACCTACTATCTCATAGTATACTGCATCTATTGAGGATCTTGATGAGTCTAATTGGTATAAATAAAACTATGCATGTCATGTTGTTTCACATTGGCAAAATCTATTGTATAAAGAGACTAACTTTGTTTTGTTTGGCTGCGACAGAGTGAATGAAATTTCCAGGTATGCAAGTAGAATTTTTGCTAGTTCTTCTGATCTGCTTAATTGCTTATCTAAAATACGCACACACACCAAGCTTATGCATAACTACCTTGACATAGAGTTGATACAATCTACTCCATATTAGAAAGGCTATAGAGAAGTCAAAATATAAGTAGAAATGGGTAGTCTTACATTAGGGATTGTTATACATTAGAGAAGTATGATTATGAAGAACCATGTATCGACTTATTTTGGATTCTATGTATTGTGTTGATGAGACTTATTTTGTAAGAACCATGTATTGACAATTGTTTTTTTATATACATAGTTGGATTATATTATTATTGATGAGATTTTTATATAGTTGGATTCTATTTACTATTGCACTTTTATATAGTTGGATTTTATTTACTGGTGCACTTTTTAATATTAGATACAGATTGCAAATGATACGTAAAGCAAAAAACAAATGAGAAAAAAAAATTCGCGTAGACTTTTAGTAGCATTTTAAAGTGTCATGAGTAATTAAATAACAACTTTCTCAAATTGTTATAGATAATTGTCACAACATTTTATAAATGTTGTGAAAGAAATTACAACAGTGTACAAACTATATAGCAACATTTTCTAAATGCTACTAAAGGGGTTATAATAGCGTAAAAAAGTATGTAACTACATTTTATAAACGCTATTACAGGATTTACCACAACATTCCAAAAACGCTATTAAAAGAACACTTTTAATAGCGTTCCAATAACGCTATTATAGAGCCAGACTTTTAATAGCGTGTGCTGACACAACATGTCTTACAATGCTATCTTATCCAGTTATAGCAGTTTTGGCATGCTATAAATGATGATTTGTGGTGTAGTGATAGGACGTTAACTGGTCTGTCTGCGATAGAGAGCTTGGCCGTTTTGCATTGTGAATGATTTAGGGTCATCGCTGTATAGTCATGTCCGATTGTGGGCATGTTGCAGATAGTTTAGCTAAGAGTTGAGTTGCCCGAGCTGTGTCTTGTCCCCAAGGTAAGCCGATTGAGGCTTGCCTTACCTGTCTGATCGGTCGGTTGCAGCAGCTGCTATGGGTGAGTTGCAATGGCCGAGCGTATGTGTCAGAGTGTTCGTGCCGAGTCAGGCGCCGCAAGCTCGGGTTTGCATCCTAAGTAGCTTTTATCTGGGCACTGGTCGTACGATTTTTGTATTGGCGTGAGTGGCCTTTGCTAATGTTAGAATGTCAGTCCATTTGAGCGTGAAGACGCTGACTCAGCTAGATTCATGTTTGCGGTCACTGTAGGAGAGTGGTGGTCGCATGGCGAGCTGCTTGGGGCTCCCACTTTCCGAACCATTTATGCCCGAGCAATGTGGGCTACAGATTCGGGGGGGGGGGGGGTGAAGGTTTACATCTCACTTTCATCAATTATTGAACTTTGTATGAATTGTGAAAGTAAAACTAGCAGTTTTGGAAAAAAAATCCACTTTTTACCATTTAACCTAACTTGTGCTTACTTCAGTCTTGGTTGAATTTATTAGGTATTAAACACTATCCAAGGTCTGATTTTTAGGTGACTATTTAAAGAATATCTTGAATAGAAGTTTTGATTACTTTCCAGAGAAAGAGAAACACATGATCAAGAGCCTTGGGTGAACTTATAGAACAATGGAGGATACTTGGACTTTAACTTAGGACAATATTTTTTTGTTTGAGTGATTGGGAGGATTTAAATTTGTACTATTAAGTTGTAATAGATAAAATAGGGTCTGAGATACAACCGGAAGCAAAGTGAGGTACCTCTCTCAACCCACTTCGCAACTCCTACAAGAAGTGTTTCGGAAATTTTTTAGTGTTTAAATTTTTGCAAAGATATAGAACTGTGCTAAACTACGTAAGAATGGACCTGACTATTTGCAATTGAATGGGACTTGATCACCCACCTCATCACTCCAATTCACGTTCAAACTTGGCCAAATTTAATCAAATGAACTCAGATAACTAGAGCCAATTAGAACGATGTTCATAGGACCTCAAAAAAGGAATAGATTGTGATTGAACTCATTTCTGACATTTTCGCATTGGAGAGTGGTGTTTCGACGAGGTTTCTCACAAGTATGATCTTATTTTGATTAGGAACACAAGGTTCTTGAATGTATTTAAGTTGTAACTAAATATCGTAAGGAATCCTTGGATCTTAAAGACGCCTTTCAAATACTTAGCCAGTTCAAGCAAACAGGGTAAAACCTAACTAGAATGCATCTCTGCCTAGTGTGGTGGTCTAAGGAGTTGTCGTAATAAGGTTCTCCTTACTTATATTCAAGACATATGAGAAAATCTAATTAGGGTGAGAATTGACTTTTGAGGCACTCAAAAATCATTCCCTACTTAAAATTAGATGGGTCTTAAAAATCAATCATCCTTTGCACTTAATTGAAGATAATCAACTTGTTGTTTGCTAGATGGATGAATAGAAATTGATAGCGTCATGTGTTGCATTTGAATATTGCATTTAGTTTAAGTTATATCATTTTAAGTTGCATTAGATTTTCGTCATTTTCAAAAAAAAATCAAGTCAACTTTGATTCAAGTTCAGTGTCAAGGAGTTTGTCTTGTAGAATGAGCCATTGAGTTACGAATTTTCATTGGGAAGATCAAATCAATGCTGAAGCAAATTACTTTGCCTTAACAAACCAAAACCAACCCAAAAATTAGGTTTTGCTTATGCCAATCATTTGTCACAAAATGAATATGGAAACCAACCACCTTAGAACCAACACCAACCCAATTAGGGTTATGAACCTTTTAAGCCCACACCATCATTTGATCCTCAATATGTGCATAACAATGAACCTTAATTAAGTTGTCCTACAATGCTAGTAGAGACCAATCCATAATGTGCAATCCACATCATCTTCATATCCAATTAGCTCCTGGGAGAAAACTAACATTTCTCCTTCATTCCAAGAGAATCTAGATCAATATATGAAATCTTGAAGTCAATCTATACGAGAGACAAAACAACGTCAGCAGGCCACCGACGAACTTTTGGTTGAGATTTGGGATTTAAGGCTTCAAAATGATGCATTTATGAATGTTAGGGATGAATGTGAAGAAAATGTATGAGAGGAGAATGAGAGATTTGATGAATTGTGCCATATTGATTTACCTATATCAAACTCTCAAGCTCCCCAAATAGGAACTAGATGAGTGGATGAAACGTGTGAGACAATGTGCTAGAGAAAGATTGTGGATGAATCATGAATTTTGTGTTCAAGATGATAACATTGATAAGCATGGTGAGCTTGTAGAATTATCTAGTCACTCCTTAGCTAACTCCATGTTTACGGATGTTATTGTGTCACCCATTATTGATCATACATACACTATAGAGGTAAACACAAAGAAGATCAAATTACGCCACCATGTGGTGATATTACTCTTTTAACCATTGTTGTAACATCCATGTCCGATACAAAGGAAAAACCTGAGAAATTTGTTAACATTTTCCTCACTTTTAGGAAGTTTCCCGAGTTTAGACTTGAATTGCATATTTCAAAAATCTTGGGGAATTATTTTGGGTAATGTAAAAGAAATTGTGAACAACCTGAAGAAGTCGATGACCTATCCACGTCTGACCGATGTCCTCTTCTAGAATACCAAATTAATTTTATTCCCTTTGACAAATTGAACTTGCATCATTCTTTTGAGGAAACATTTTCTGAGCTAAAGATAAAATTTAATCTTGAGAGGTTTCCATGGATTGACTTGTAGGGTATGTTAAATCAGTTGCATCTTATTGTTTCGTATAATCATGTTTCGTATGACCCACCAATTTTTAGATTGTTATTGTATTAATTATTGTTAGACTAAGATTTTAGTGTATATATTAGGTAAGCTGAATTTAAAAATAAATAAAAAAATCACATGACTATGATTTGATTGGAGCCTACTTTTGGATATTAACAGAAGTCATTTGCGCTCTCATGTCGTTTAATGGTATACCCTTTCCATTTCTATTTATTATTTTTCTCTCTTGTTCATGGTCGACGATGTCTTATTTCATAACATTTAGGACAATGTATGACTTAGGTTTGGGAAGGAATATTTCAAAAAACTTATGTCTCGTTTGAAAATGACTTGTCCAATTTATTGAGTCAATAAAAAAAATATTTTTTTCGATCTGTTTAACCGTACTTATCCATTATGAGATTAAGTTCCATAAATCTAGTTGCAAATGCATCTGAGTGTAAGATTTGAAACTTAGAAAGTTAGTAGTTTGTCAATATTAGACGATAGTTTGTGCTACTTGTAAGCTAGGCGTTTCTAAGAGTTTGCATTGAGAGTTATGTTTTAGCTTTGATGTTTTTGTTTAAAGTTGAAAAACTGGATTAGTTATTTGGTGAACATGAGAAAAATAGTAGAGACTTGAACCCTATGAGATTTCTAGCATTTTCTCCTTTCTGAGGGTTATAAGCTAATTATGAATTTCTTGAGTCTTACATTATCTTGTTGCATGATCTCTACAATTCTTTGTTTCTGTAAAAAATTGAGAATAAAACATCAAAGTTGAATCATACCATTACAGTACATTCTGAAATTCACCCAAGGCATAAAAACTATGTTATTATTGGGAAATGAAGAAAAATCATTATTTGCCTAGATTTAGCCTTTTAACCTTTCCATGTATTATTTATCTTTGGAGTCAGTTTGAAACCCGTCATATTAACATTTTTGTTGTTAACCCACTAATTGATAACCCCAAAATAACCTAATTATATTTTTCCTAGCCCTTGTACTTTTGAGAAAGGTTGGAGATGAATGGATAGGTATACACTTCTTAGTGGCAAAACGAGTAGAAAGTGCTTCACATTCCATTGCCATTTTGTACAAGGGTTAAAAAAAATACCCAAGTAGCCCTTGCTTTCCACATCAATGAAGATGTAAAGCTATTTAATAGAAAATAAGGAGTTAAGCCAATCCATGAATTTCGACACTTATAGAAGACCTCTAACGTTATCAAAAATACTTTTGTTTGTCCTTAACCTTTAATGTCACCCTTTCCTAGGCCCCGTTACAACCTAGTTAAAATTTTTGATCCTTAGGAAAATATGGTTGAAGTGTGGAGGGTGAATTAAGAAATACTGCGGTGAATGCATCAACATTCTTAGAGGATGATATTCTTTCTTGAGATCATATTTATTATATTCTCGAATTCCAGTATTTTGTCTTGTATGTGAACTACCTCTTATTCATTGTTTCATCTTATTCATATACATTTGAGAGAAAATAGCCAAATCTCTGAGTGATTATATACCTTGTGAGATTTGAAGTTCAAGTGAATTTTCTCGAATGTGATTAAGTATATGTCCATTTTTAAACTAAAATTTGCAACAAAGAAGATGATCAAACTCTTTATATAAACTTGAATTAACAATTCCTTTGTCTTTTGAACAGTGCTCACTAAAGTCGCTTATTGTCTTAATACTGATCAAGAAGTTATAGGAATACATCTTTTGAGGCTTACACATTCAAGTAGGAACTCTCTGAGGTTAAATAAGGAAAAAGTTATTTTTGAATAAATTTCTTAGTCTGAGTCACGAGTATCACTAATGTTTGTGGGTATCATTTTTGGAAACCCTCACGAGACTACAACTTGTCCACTAGGGGAAACCTAGAGGTTTAAAGGCTTATTAATATACTAAATATAATCGTGATTCCTACGAAAATGAGTTAGTTTTTATTCTTCTTTTGCTCGAGGACTAGCAAAATGTAGATTTGGGGGATTTGATAGCCTTATAAATGATACATTTTAAGTCCCTAATTCTATATTTGTTATGTTCTATTATCTAATGAAAAATTCTAATTACTAGTATTTTGTGTATAGTGCAGAAATTCAAGTATTAATCATCAACTATGCAAGAAATGACACAATAAAGCTAAGTTCAACAACAAAGCTTAATGGAAGATAATACATGCATTACCAAAGATTTTCAAGCCCAAGGTCCTTGAAGTCAAGTCCACAAAGCACCATCATTTACATATCTCGAGAAAAATAATTTGAAAATTTGGATATCCACATGGAAACTTCATCATAACCAAAAAAAATCTCTACACACTCCACCATTCATTCTCCAACATATTTCCTAATCTTTTTCATATTGTATTTCACCGTATTCTTTTATCTTTCCCTTATTTTATTCCACCATCCATTCTCCACCATATTCCCTTACCTTTTTCTTATTTTATTCCACCACCCAATCCACCATCTCACATTTTTTCTCTCTTATAAATACCTCATGCTTGGAGTATACTGAGGGGATCTGAAAAATGAGAGAAAATTAAGAGTTAGAGATTGAAAGCTTTAAAGTTTCACTTGTAATTTGAATTTCTCTTTATGTGTATCACCATGAGAAACCTAAGGTTTATCATGAGTGGCTAAACACCTTCTTATGTGTATCACCATGAGAAACCTAAGGTTTATCATGAGTGGCTAAACACCTTCTTAGGGTGTGAGTGAGCCCCATTAGAGGATGACCTCAATTAGGTATTCTCAAGGTATTTTTTTCATGTAAATTAGACCAATATTGTGATTAGCATAATTTATGTACTTGGATGTCAATGTTTAATGAAATCAATTTTATTTTATTTTTCATAATCATGGATACATTTTTTGCTCTTGCTTTCATCTTTCTAAAAGTCATAGATTAAAAATGTCTTCACTAGTATGAGTCTAACTAACCCATGCACCCTTTAATGTTTTAAGTGTGATCACAGTATAAGGTTATACATGATTTGTTAGATATTAGATGTTTCATTTAAGTATGAATTTCTTTTATGCTTTTAGATCATGCTTATAATATTTAGATTTGATTATTCAATTGATTTGATTACATAAGCTTCATTGTACAATTTTTCATTCTTAGTTGAGGTGAGAACCTATTTAAGGATGAGTTATGATTGGAAAAATATAATCTTGAGACTAGCCTAAGAGACCCATCAACCCATGTTGGTGATCTCTAAAGCCCTAAGTATCTCCACATTTAGCTTTTAGTTCAAACACCTCATCAACCACTTATTTTCTAACTATGTTAAGTTTTAAGATATATTTAAATATTAGTTTTCCGATTTTATAGCTCTCCTATGGGATTTGACCTGTACTTACCATTATCTAACTAAATAGATATTGTGCGCTTACGGTATGATTTGAGATCGATCACTATACATTAATAATGTTGTTATTTTTTGTTTACTTAAAGTGATTGATTATAAAAGAAAATCGTGGGGCAAGGGAGAGTAGTTCTTGGAAAGACATTGGTTGGAAGTATGGTGTTGTACTGAATGGTAACAAACATCAACATAGGAAGCAATATAAACACATACATTGATTGAGTTAGCACCTCTAAATCTAGTAGAGAAGCAGAATGCATATATTTATAAACTTAGATACAAGCAAAATGCATTTATTTTTTCATTTTTATATAATATAAAAATTATTTTTTAGGACCATTTTATTTGCGTAAAGTTATCGCTTCACTTTTCGCTTAAAGCCAAACCATGGCAAATTGCTTCACATTCGCTTCACACTTTTACTAACTTGCCTACGAGAACATAACAGATTCTTATCAATTGGAGAAACATGAAGATACTTAGAAAAAAATATCTAAGGGCGAGGGGAAGATAATTGTTCCTGAACTTGACGAGGAACAAAAGGGGAATGAAGAGATCTAAGAGTCGGTGTTCCACGGTTGGGTATCATTTTGCCAAATGCCAAATGAGGGTTGTGAGATTTGGATTCGAGAGTAAGATGTTTGAGGTAGGGACATTTATTTGTGGGTTTGGGGGGAATCGTTATAGGCGTGATGATGTTATGAAGGGGGGAAATGTGTGTTTTGACATGGTTTGGGAAGATCCCATAGAAGAATTTTTCATTGAGTTGGGTGTTTTTCTTGTTTGAATAAAGGTGAAAGCAAGGAATGGAAATGAAGGGGAAATAGAATGGAAGAAGATATGAGTAAATTTTAAATACAAAAAGGCAATGAAATATGTGACTTTCAATACTCCTAATGGTTATTTGTTGTGGTTTTGCAAATGCTTGATCGCACCAACCAAATATGGTGACCAAATGATGTGCTTATATAGTCTATATAATGATACATTTTGACTGATGTGGGGCAAGGTTTGGATTATGTAATTAATTACACTAACGGAATATTGTTTCGTGATTGTATCAATTGTGTATTGCAAGTAACCCCTTCACCTTCAAAGTAAATTCAATTCATAACTCATCAAATTATAGAAATGTGACCAGTTTGAAATCCTATCCTAGGGATGGCAATGGGTCGAGCCTGTCAATGTACGTTGACAAATAAACCTATAAATTTTAGATCCTTACAAATCTTTGTGTGTAAAAGAAAGGGTAAGACAATTAATGTTAATTTAATTTATCACGTAATTTGGTCTATAAAAAGGTTAGGGTCTACGATATTCAAGATTTGTGTCCTATCCACAACACTAAAAATTTTCTAACAACGTCAAATATTATATTCAATAAATTGAATGGACGTTATCTATTAATTTAACCATGTTAAAAACCAACAAGTGGCATAATATCTAATAATTTTGGTGGTTCCTCAAAAAAATCATAGTAAACTTCAAGAAGGTTAGAAACATTTTAAGGCTTTGAAGGGAAAAAAAATGTAGAGATATTTGTTCCTATGTTTAAAGAGTTTTGGAGAGTTTGAAACTTGAGGAGTAACAAGAGAAAGTGATATAGTGCATCACAACCTTTGAATTAGTTTATGTCTATAAGGTCTCAATTGCTTATTCAATAAATTCAATTATCTTTACGACTAAACCCAATATCCAAAGAATTTCTATAAATGTATTATCAATGTTGAAGGTCCGCCATTGACTATCAAGTTGTTTGAAGAAACCAAACCAACCCACCACTACCTGTTTTCTTAATAAGATGAGTTGACAAACCCAACACGACAGATGACTCGTTAAGTTACAATTTACAAGACTAAAAATTTACAAATTTTTTAATTACGAAATTGCACATTTAACCTGCTAAATCAAATATTTTCCAGATCTGCTACAACAAAAATGTAAATAATATAATCAAAATAATGTAACTGAGTATAAACCTTCTTTGGATCACGAGTTTTCCGGCTTGTTGAAGAGTCGTCTGACTGTCGTCCTTGCAGCGAGAATTATCCTTTGTGTTGCCCATATTATCCCCCGTCTCGATCTCGACCTCACATTGAGGTGACGATGGGGCTGAAAGATAACTCACTTACTTTTTCCCCGTCTATTGCTTCCGAGTTGGCTTGTGAAAGAGAGTCGATCATTGTGAGCAAGGGGAAAGTGGTGGATGAGGGCCCTGATGTAGTGTAGATAGTGAAGGGTGGGGCTGGAGTAATTTCGGTACTAGAAGACCTTCATCCAGATGCGCAGATCAACCTATTCACTCCGAAAGTGTTGAAGATAAACAACGATGTCTAGCACCAGGTGGTTGATATTTTTTATGCTTTCAATAAGCATATCAGTAGGTGGAATGACTGGCTGGTGAATTGTGCTCCGATGCTAGCAAGTGATACGTTGGGAAAGCTTATGGACAAGGGGCAAAAATATCTCGTGTTAGGGATGTCATATCTGAACCAAGTTGTCGTAGCTTGAATGGAGGTTGAGGCTGCTCGTGAGAGTGTATACCATCGAACGAGTTAGAATTTGCAGAAGTCACACTTTGACGCTTTCTGTGAAATTAAATCACTGAAGAAGCAACTTAAGGAAGGGAGGCATGCCCAATCAGCTGTTGATGCAGAGGTCTGGTAGAAAAGATCGGAGGCTCAGAGGATTCACTTGAAAACGCTAGAGTCTGATTTGGCATAGGCATTATCCGCGAGGGACAAGTTTGAGGAAGAACTGAACTTTGTCCGTCGTGACTTACAATTTGCTAAGGAGACTGTAGCCAAGGAGTAGGCTGAAATGTAGGCTTTGAATGCGGAGAAGCCCAAAAAGGTGTTTGAATGGACTATCCGATGTCAGCAACTAAAGGTCGATGTTGACTTCAATTTCAAAAGTGTGAGGACAACAGGAGAGCAACTCCTTCTGGTGCAAAATGTACTGAATGCAGTGAAGGACAACTTGAGTGTCAAGCAGTCCAAAACTGATACCCTGTGGGCAAATTGGAGCAGCTGGAGCGCCAGCTCGCTAAGTCAAGAGTGTGTGAGGAGAGGCTTCTTAAGGCCCAGGGCACGTTTGAGTTCAGCAGAGTTGTGCACGAAAGACTAGAGCTATTGTAGCTGATGAAGGAAGAACATCCTGATTGGGACCTTTCCTACTACAAGGAAGTTTCATTTGCGGAGTTTGGAGAAGCCTCCGATCAATTAGACGCAGAGGGTCATCAAGAAAATAACATTTGAGCGGTGGTACGTACGGGCACATCCCTTGCTACTTCTCCCGCCAAGTCTAGCTCCATTGTATCTGAACCTCCTTCTGACGAGGAGTGAACTCTGTATTTATGGCTTATCAATAAGAGATAATATGTTAAGCAACATTCTATACTGATGTATTATTTGACTTTCCTTGCTGGATTTTTGTTTTGTTTTGTTTTATTTTATCGCGATATTAGCTTTTAGACAAGAGGTTTTCCTGAGTCAAGAAGTCATATGATTGATCTGCTGATGTGAGTTCTGCCGCTTATGTTGCGACAGTTCTGGCAATCCTAGTCTGTACTCTTTAGAGATCAAAGAGTTGTATCGGTCATGCCTTGTAAGTTGGCTACACTCCATATGAGGGGATAAGTTTGGCTGGTGATAGATTATTCGAACCAAAATGTTACCTTTCTTTGAGATCCGTCATATGAACACCAAGCTGCAAATTGGACCAACAATTATTGTTGCTTCCATAAGCGAACTGGTCAGACTGTGGTCATGCTTGCGCATCACTGTAAGTGATCAGACAGTAATCATTATGAGTCGTCCGAGTTAAGCTTCCTGAGCTTTGATTGGGCTTTCAAACCGTCTCTGCCCGCTTCTGGCGGACTAGTTTGTAAGAGGCACCAAAAGTTATAGTCATAAGTCAAAACTAACTAAACTTAGGTCAGATTTGGCGATCATTGTCTGTGACTGGACAATGATCCCTGGCAAGTCATCGTAATCAGGCATTGAGAACACTAACTAGACTCCCACTTTCTAAGCCATCATCATCCTTTTTAGCAGACTAGACGTTAGAGCGGACTAGAAGCCGTCGTTATCAGTCAGAACTAACTAAGCTTTGAACGGGTTTGACGATCATTGTATGTGGTTGGACAATGATCCCTGGCAAGTTATCTGATCAGGCGTTAATAACGCTGACTAGACTCCCACTTTCTAAGCCATCGTCATCTATTATTGGCGGGCTAAGCGTTAGAGTGGACCAGAAGACGTTGTCATTAATCGAAACTGATTAAGCTTTGATCGAATTCGGCGATCATTGTCTGTGGTTGAACAATGATCCCTGGCAAGTCATCGTGATCAGAAGTTAAGAGTGCTGACTAGACTCCCACTTTCTAAGCCATCTTCAGCCGCGCTTGGCAGGCTACGGTCTTAAAGTGGTAGGGTTTGGCGATCATTGCCCGTAGTTGGGCAAACATCCCTTGCAAGCCATCATGGTCAGGCGTCGAGAGAGATGACTAAACTCCCACTTTCTGAGCGATTGAAATCCGCGCATGACGAACTAGTCATTAAAGCGAACCAGAAGCTATCATCATCAGTTGTCACTAACTAATTTTGGTTGGGTTTGGTTATCATTATCTGTAGTTGGACAATGATCCTTGGCTAGCCATCTCGATCAGGCATTGGAGCGCTGACTAGGCTCCCACTTTCTAAGTCATCGACATTCACGCACGACAAACTAGGCATTAGAGCGGACCATAAACTGTCATCATTAGTTGTCAATGACTAAGCTTTAATTGGGTTCCGTGATCATTATCTGTAGTTGGACAATGATCCCTGGCAAGCCGTCTCGATCAGGCATCAGAGCATTGACTAGGCTCCCATTTTTTTAGCCATCTTCATCCGCACTCGGCAAACTATGGTCTTAGAGCGGATCAAAAACCATCATTATTAGTTGGAATTGACTAAGCTTTGATCGGTTTTGGCGATTATTGTCTGTAATTGGACGATGATATCTGGCAAACCATCTTGATCAGGTGTTAGAGCGCTACTAAGCTCCCACTTTCTAAGCCATTGTCATGCGCTTTTGGCGGATTAGACGTTAGAGCGAACCATAAGCCATCGTCATCAGTCAGAACTGACTAAACTTTGGTCAGGTTAGGCCTCCACTTGGCCTTTAATGTGCAAATTTGACTTGGATGTCCTGACTTACTTAATTCGCCCATGAGTCTGACATGGAGGTCGGACCAATAAATCTAATTCTGGAGTCGGATCGCCATAGATTGGCTAGACTGTGTTTATCCAAGTTTAATGAACAACAGAGGAATCCTAACAGAGCAGATACCTCGGATTTATTGATAACATTATCGTAGGCGTGCTCTGTATTACATGGGTGCTTTAGGCCTTCGCCGTTTGTGTTTTCGTGTACTAGGCCGGATCTGGCTGGGTACTTGCTTGGGCCCATTAGTTGGCTGGGCTGTGTGAGATCAGCATGTCAGGTGTACGACGTAGATTGCAAGACGTTTTAGTATTGGTTGCTCCCCTAGTTAATGGGGCTGCGTGCAGTGACATTAATTCAATGAATGTGGACATGTGTAGTTACAATTAGAACCGTCACCTCCTTATTTACCGTACGACATTTAATGCTGACATAATTGTTGTTTGATTTCGTTTCGCGAACCGTCACGCCTATATATAAGCCGGTGTTCACCATTTTAAGCACTGTCATGAATGATGTCGAGAATGTTCTTGAAATGCATCTTTCTAGAAAATATGTTTTGGGTTTTCCAAAGGCTAAAAGAAGAATTTCGTTGTTGGAGTCTTCGAATGTTATGACATTTGCAGCGACGAGTCTTGGCAAGACCTGCTATTATATGGTGTCACCTGGTTTGGGTGAGCATCCAATTGGTACTATGAGATCTTGTAATTTCTTCTCACATTTCGTAGGAGAAGTACATGCTTTCCCTCAGGGGACGAGTCTGTCTGTTGACTTTTCTTGCTCCCTAGTTTCCATCCATCATTGTTGTTGGGAGGTAATACCCGTTGCTAGTTTTAGAGTGAATTTTCCTACTGTATCTAGTTTATGCGACCTGCGATCTTAGGGTGCTAACTCTACGTCTCCCCAGGCATTACACATTTGAGAGGCATCCTCATCTTCCTTATTTTGTTATTTTTTTGAATGGCGGAGCAAGACGTCTGTTGTCCATTTTGAGTGTCTTTGTTGCCACTTTCAAATCATCTTTACAAGGTAGATTGGCGGAACAAATAATCAAATCATCTTTACAAGGTATATTGACGGAGCAAGACATCTGTTTTCCGAAGACAGATTGACGGAGGAAAATCTTGACGTGCGTTTCAGCGGATTCCATACTTGCGTCGGACTTAGATACTTGTAGTGTTTAAACTGTTGTACTAGTTAGTCAAGCAAGCTTTGTAATAAATTTTTTGTAGTCAATAAAGTCTGTTTTATTCCTTGAATGAATCTGTATCATATAGGCTTGTGCACACAAATCTTCTAAACTGAAAAGAAAGAAACAAAAACAAAAGAAATAAAAATAATAAGATAGTTTGACTCTAAACAGGGACTAAGCTAATATGGCCCTGAAAAAGATGTTCATGGTTTTGGCTCAGACTGTATAAATTCCTTGATGAAGTGTCACATTTTGCCAATGTTAACGAAGTTACTAAAAAGTGAACTTTGTGCAAACGAGTTGTTCCTCGCTGGTTGTCAGTTTTTGGAGTAGGCGCCTATTTGTTGAAGTGTTATTACTTAGCTTTGTACTGGACTGGTTGGTATCTCCAGTATTGAATTTCGACTCATAAAATAGGTGACCCTTGGTTATCAGAGATTTGTCTCTGTCCACACGGGGTGGCATTTCCCCCTTATTTGGGCCCAGTGTTTGATACATCTGTCCTGCGGGTCCAAGCTATAATTGCTAGCAATTTAGTTGCTTCAGTGTTGCGTAATGACAGTCTTTCGCCGAAGGTTGATCTCCACAAATAATTCCTTGGGCCTGGTTGGCAGTGTAATTGATGCATTGGTGCAGAGTAGAAACTATTGCCACCATATGGTGGTGCAAAGGCCTCCCCGGGATGATGTTGTTGGCAGACAGAGCATCAACCATCATGAACTCTTGAAAAAGGTACTTCTGTAATTGTGGCTCTCCCACCACTACCATTAGGCCGATGTTCCCAATAGGGAAGCATTTCTCTCCGTTGAACCCGACCATGGGATGGTTGGCGGGCATTAGGTTCTCTTTCTTGAGTTGCATATTGCGGAAAGCGTTGAGAAACATGACGTTTGGAAATCTTCCCGTGTCCACCAAGGCCCTTTTCACTTCCCACTTTGAAACGAGGACCGAGATGACCAGGGCGTCACTATGAGGAAATTGAACACCTTGGAGGTCCTTGTCCGTGAACATCAGTGGTGGGATCAAACATTGAATACGTACATATTACTTGTATGTCTTCTCAGGTGGGCTGTGTTCGCATTTCGAGAAGCATCCTTTTACAGAACCTGTTGGACTGCTTGCCTTCGAAGTAGACTCCATGTAGAACATATATGATGCCAAGAACTTATTTATCTATCTCCTTAACAAAATCTTCCCTTTACTTTGCCCCGTCTTGCCTTTTGTTTAGGCTAAGGAACTCCTTGAGCTTCCTCTTCCGAATCCAGTACTTTATCTTGCTCCTGAGAATTTTGCAGTCCTCAGTGTCATGACCGCCCTCCTTGTGAAAGGAGCAGTACTTGTTGTTATCGCGCCGGGAGGGGTCTTCTCATTGTTTGGTGGGCCACTTTAGTTCTCCCCAATTCTTGATGGAATTGAGGATGTCAGACAGACTGGAGTGGATGGGAGTGATGGATTTAGACCCTACGAAGTTGGAGGCCTTATCTTGTCTTCCACGGCCAGAATTGGGCTTATTGTCATTACGCTTTCTCCTTCTATCGTCGCCATCCTGTTTCTTCCCCTCCTTGTTTCTTGAGCCAGAAGGTTTCTTTTCAGACTCCGCCTCCTTCTTGCGGCTAACATCTCATCGAGAGTGATATATGTTTTGGCAATCTCCAGTAAGTCCACCATATCAGTTGGAGGCTCCAGAGTGAGGAAATCATAGAACTTGTCTCTCCTCAGACCCGAGGTGAAGGTCGTTACCGCAGTGTTGCTGCTGCAGTTATCGATGAGAGTCAACTCATCATTGAAGTGTGTGACGTACTCCCTTAACGTTTCGCCCGGCTTCTGTTTTAGGGTGAGCAGGTAATGCGGGCTCTTCTTGATTCGTTGGCTGCCAACGAAGCGTGTGAGGAACGTTGTCGCCAGAGTTCAAAATGAGTCGATGGACCTCAGAGGGAGGTTGTGGAAGCAGGTCAGCTTTGACTTCTTCAGGCTGGTAGGGAATGACCGGTACATTACTGCTTCAGATCCTTCCTTGAGCGCCATTACATGCTGTAAGTAGCGAAGGTGATCTGACGTGTCCGATGTCTTGTTATAAAACTCCAGCTTTGGCAAGTAAATTTCTTCGGCAGTGGCTCGTTCATGATGTGATCCATGAACGAGGGGACAATGAGGTTGAACATATTTGAAAACATATTTTAGAATCAGATATTTTAGAGACTCTCCAATTCCGTTTCAAAAGTTTTCTGAATTATTAAAAATGTCGATTTTCATTTTTCATGTGAATGATGAATTGTTGATGTTACCATTTTTCTACTGGGATGCTAAAAACACTAATAGGCTAGATTTGAGTTTACAAATAAAACCTTAATTAACGCTTTTAGATATTACCCCAATGTTACACACCCAGGTAATTTGAAATTAGACATACCTCAAAATAACCGGAGTCCATATTTGAGTGTTTGTGCTTTACATGACTAAGAGAGTGTTTATTTTTTGTTCTAAATAGACTTAAAGGTATTAATAAGAAATTGGACACTCTAAACAAAGTGTTTGTTTTTTGTTCTGATTAGAAGTTGAAGTTCTGATTTGAGTAAACATCATGGAGGATGTTGATCACTTAACACTTAGTGCTTAATGAAAATTCCTTCCAAATATTAACTTCAAATAAATTCGTAATGATTATTGTTACCCATATTCTCATCCTTTCTATTATACTAGCATTGCTGCCACCACCAGCCTCCCCGGGTTCCCTTCTTCCTATTTCTCTTTATCTTCCTCTCTGTTTAATATTGTAGATGAATAAAGAGAAATATAAGTGATTTCTGGTGGTGTTGGAAAAGGATCTCAACAGTATTTGGAGAAGAAAAATATGCGGAGAAAGTGGTTAATGTTGATAACTTGTGGTGAGTGGTGGGAGCTGTGGTAGTGGACAAAAATGTCAAACAACAACTTTAAGTCAGAATCTAGAAACAAACACCTATCATTTTTACAACTTCTAATCAACACGCCATTCAGAAGCAAAACAAACAGTTAATTTAGAAGCTCGTCGATGACTTCTAACTCTAGTTGAAATTAGCTTCTAAGCAATTAAAAAAAATACACCACCTCAATAGCTACCCACTTTTTTTTAATTTCAAATAAAAAATATAAATCCCTTAAAGAACATGTATGCTTGAACATGGCTTTATACAGAGCTACGTGTCCTTCCTTTGGGGTTACCGGAGCCTCGTCGTCGCCGAAGAGCACTAACCTTAAAGGTATCGATTGCAAAGATTGGCGAGATCCCTCTCCATCATCATAGACATTCCATAAAAATCATTATAAGCAACAAATCATTACAGGCAACAAGACGGTCGAGCGAGAATCGAGAAGTCATGGTCAGAAAAAAGTTTCCATCTAACCCGACTAAGAATGATTCTTGGCAAGAAAACTGAAACTCAGACAGGAAGGAAGGGCAGACTCTCTCAAAGAAGGTTTGCATAAACTTTACTTGTAGAGGAAGCAATCACCAAAAACTATCGCACAAGCAATAATTGCATCGAAGGACCCGAAAGGCACCGAATTATATCATCACGACTCTGTGTGGGCCTCAATGCATACGTAGTTAGTGGCCCAGCCGCAGACCGACTAACTACGACGAATAGCTGATGAGACATCAAACTGTCACTCAATCACAGCCGTACATGTGGCATGGGCTAACCCCAGCTCGTAAAAGGCTTTAGCGCACTCCTAAGTAGACCCATGCACAAAACTATTGTTCAGCCCGTAAGTCAGGTGCCCAAGCCTAAGACACACCAGTCCCCAGAGGCACGGGTCTTAGGGTTTGGCTCAGGAGAATAAGGTCTGAATAGTGAATTTCATAGCTTTCACAGGCCCGAGATCGACTCGCATGAAATCAACTCTAGCCCAATCAAGCATTGGGTCCTAAACAAAGCCAAGTGTTGAAGTACTCAATCAAGCACAAGTAAGATCTTATGCGAGATTTCCTCCCTGCATCACTCCCTCGATCGCAAGGACAAATAGGGAGGGAAGGCTCGCTATAAGTGTTGGTGAAACGAGGAAAAAAGGTACGCAAGTATCCACACATCAATTTTACATCCAGTCTTCAATTTTTGGCGAAACTGGTATCTGACTTAAGTATCGAAGTGCCTTGGACTACCAAAATAGTGGTCTTGGGCTTAACCACTGCTACTTTTATAGGTTAGATATCGGGATCAATGAGGATAGATCTGAACGCATCAGTAGAATGAGAAGAATCGAGTAGAGAAGAACAAGACTGAAAAAGTTGATGTCCGGGCTGCAAAAATGAGGAGGGAGAAGGAATGAGGAGGGTGGAGGAAAAAGGGGAGGGTGGCGGCGGGGCTGTGAAACATAGAAGAAAGAAAGGGTGATGAAGAAGGGGGAGAAAGAAAGAGGAGGAAAGGGAAAAGTGGAGGTGGGGCTGCAAAACAGAATTAGAAGAAGAAGGGGCAGAAAAGGGAAGAAGGAGGAGAAGAAGGAAGAAAGGGAGATTTTTTTTACAACTGTTAAATTTTTCTCGAGATACGACTATGATTTAATTTGGGCCATAAAAATTTCTTCGAGATGTGTTTATGATTTCAACTGGACCCTACGATTTTCTTCGAGATAAGATTTTGAAATAATTTTTTTTTTAGCAATTATTGAATTTTCCTGGAGATATGGTTATGATTTCAATTAGGCTCTACGATTTTCTTTGAGCTGAGATGCCCGAGATACAAAACATTCAATCTCAGTCTTTGATTTATCAAGGGAATTTCGGTCATCTAATTTAAAAATATACAATCAATGCACGTTGACTGCTAGTCTTGGAGGGAAAGTGCAATATGGATTAAAGATTTGAAAGATCCCAACTAGCTATTTATTATAAAGGGCACATAGCAAATAACCCGAAATTAAAGGGTGCCTAGCTTCTCCTCCGCCGTCTTACACAATTCACTTGGTCAACGATGAGCATAAAGTTGAGGCCTCAGAGTTGATTGCTTCATAACAACCACTAACTTCCCACTCTTCCAACTCCAATGCCAACCACTGTCATACAAAGTCACAAAGTCTCAGCTCTCGGTATTGTTATTTTAGCTAAAAATGTTTATTGATAGCGTCTCTAGTAGACTCTTTAAATATGATGTTTTGGTGGAGGGAACTAAAAATAGTAAAGCCTGTTTTCTAGCTAAGTGAGAGTTGGTGTCTGAACCAAAAAATATGGGTGGGGTAAATATTCAGTTGTTTAAACCTAAAAATCATGTCTTATTGTCCAAGATGGTGGTCAGAATTTTAGAGCGACCAGATGACCTTTGGCCAACACTCCTCAAATCTGTTTATTTCAAAAAGTGTAGCCTTTCCAAGCTTCTTTCACCAATACGGGTTTTTCCTTCGTTTGGAGGAGTTTGGGGAAAACTCTCAATACTCTTAAAAAGGGTTTATTGTGGACAGTAGCAAATGGGAAGTCCTTCAATATGTGGGATGATCTGTGGCTAACCGATTTTGATTCTTTGAGAGACTGTGTGCATCCGAACACTCTATTTCTGTTTGATTCCGTGAAAGACCTTATTATTTTAGAAGAAGGGGGCAAAAGGAGTGGGATCAGCCAACTATTGAAATGTGTTTTTCCCAACAGGTAGCTATGACTATTCTGAACACTCCCATTAAACATTTAGAGGAGAAAGATGTGCTTATATGGAAACATGAGACCAAAGGAGTATTCACTGTGAAATCGACCTATAGATCTTTCAGGAGTGAAATGCCGATTTTATCTAATGCCTCTTCATCCAGAGGAGATGATAGGAAATTGCTCTAAGGTATTTGGAAACTCAATATTCTTCATCGAGTTCAACTTTTTCTTTGGAAGATTTATAAAAGTATTGCTTCCTTTAGGGGAGGTCCTTAGACAACATCATATAGTAGTGAGCAATGAATGCCCACTTTGCAACATAGAAAAGGAAGCATCTAGGCATGTTCCTTTTTGGTGTCCTCTTGTTGTCCAAGTGTGAGGTATGTCTAACATGCATGTTAGATGGGATAGAGTGGATTTTTCTCATGAGAAGGATTTTCTAGAGTTCTTGTAGTACGTGTACGCAAGCAGGTATGAGAGGGAATAAGGCATGGTTAGAAATACTGCAGTCCTAGATCATATTTAGCAGGCTAGAATAGTCTGGTCTTTGAACAAAAAAAATTCAGAAAACAGATGATAGCAAGACTAGCATATAGTTCAGTTAAATTCTGGCAGGATTCAAACAATATGGAACAACAACAATCAAATCCCAATGATGTCAGAATTGACACACCACAAGCAAATAATCTACCTATTTCAACGGTTTTTTAGCATGCAAAAATACTAGCAGATCATGAATGTATTATGCTGGTCACTGATGTTGTTTTCCACAAGAACAGGTGTGATGGGTGTTTTGCTTTCTATGTGACTTATGCAGATGGTAAGATAATATGGATCAATAAAAGATGTTGAAGGAAAGGCATGACAACAAGTTTTGAAGCTAAATTGGATGGGGTCATACTAGAAAGTGAATGGGCGATGACGAAAGGGTATAAGAAAGTTGTAGTGATAACTGATAGCAAAGACATTGCGGAAGTGATCAATGGCAGAAAAGAGAATTTATCATGGCAACATTGGCTGGAACATAAAGTAGCATATTTTGAATGTTTCAAAGTTATTCACATTAGAAAAAACATGAACCTAACAGTTCATTGACTGTCTGCATCAGTCTAGTAGTAGTAGCAGTAGTAGTAGTCATAGTAACAATGATGATTTAGAGATGAGATGTACTTTGAACTTGAAGGGTTTTTCATTTTAATGCAATTAAAATTTTTTTGATCAACAAAAAAAAATCTCTAGTAAACATTTATTGCGATTTTGTCAATAGGCTATCAATGTGAGTTTACCAAATATGTAGACTCAAAACTCAACTAATAGGCCTATCTTTTGACGAAGAAAAAAAAAATTTAACGGTTGCAGATTTTTGCAAGTTTGGACTGTCGCAAACACTAAGTGGGGGCTTGGTAAACCCTCTCCGAGGCTCTATTTTTTCATGTTCCGTCTTTGAGATGCTCGTTTATAGTCGTTGATCTGATGATATTAAATGCATATGGTCGTTGGATCTAATGCAATTAAATTGTTCCAACCACAACAGCTAGATGGTCAAAACGACCATATTTGCGCAGAGGTTGCATTCAAATATGGTCAAAGTGGCCATATTTGCCCAACCACCAAATTATCAACCCTATAGTTTTCCCCTATAAATATATATCTCCCTTCTCTCATTTTAACCAAAACTCATTTATTCAACCCCATTTCCCTAATAAGATCATGTGGCATACACATTACCATAAATTAACGTAAGTAATGTGGTAAAAGAAATAAATGCTTCAACAAACTGATTATAGTGCCTTGAGTGGTAAAATTATTTTGCTAAAAATCCTTGCATAAATGGTAAGTTTTGCAAATTGATTTATCATAAAAATAATTCATGTGACCTGTCAAACACCCGCAAAATGGAAATTTCATCAAATCAATTGTATTTATAGAAAATTTGTAGTGAACCAATATGGCCCTACAAAGTAATAATTGTCAATAAGATTAAAAAAAAAACATACATATGTAATATTATAATAAAATTTTGAGATATAATAAAATATTTCCTTAAAGTTGTCAAAATAATGATTTGCTTTAGAGTTGATGTCATGCCTTTGAACTTGCGGGTACATAATAACTTGTCAACATTGACACCTTGTTGTTGAGGCTAGGATGCTTCTAGCTTTTCAAGCATGTCTATATCTTATTGTCATGAAACTTTTGGCATTTTCATATTGCCATCCTTCAGGTTATCTATTGCAACAATGATTCTTTTTCAATGATAGTAATAAGACATCGAACAATCATCCGATCACAATTGTACAAATGGCATGGGCCAACCCTAACACGAGAAAGGCTTCAATGTGGTCCCAAAAGAACCCATTTTTAAACTATTGTTTAACCAGTAAGTCAGGTACTCGAGCCCAAGCGACACCAGCCCAAGAGGCACGAGTCTTGGGGCTTGGCCTAGACAATAAGGCCCAAACACAAATCTCTGAGCTGTCATAGGCCTGAGATCCACTTGCACAAATCAGCTCTTAGCCTAATCAAGCTCCGGGTCTTAAATAAAGCCAAGTGCCGAAAAGACTCAGTCATGCACAGGTAAGATTCTAGGCAAGGCCTCTTCCCACCATTACACCCTCGATAGCAGAGATAGTTGTGGAGGAAATACTCGCTACTTAAGGTGAGAAAGGGAAGAAGAAAGGTATGCATACACATTTTTAATTACATTCAGTCTTCATTCTTCCTCGCACAGTTACCCGACTTAAGAAACGAGTGCCTTCGGCCACCATAACGGTTGTCCCTGGCTCACCGTTGTTCGTTTTGCAGGCTCGAGATCAACAAGGACGAATTTGGACGCATCAGTTTGGCTCTGTCTGTGGGAAGAATGATAAGTTTTCCTTGAAATGAACATTTAAAGTTCTTTCTAGATAAGCAGAGCATCGAGACATGGTCATTAGCACCAGATTTCGAATACTCAACGATGATGTCAAGCTAGACAATTCTCTAGCCGAGGAAGCCCAACCACAGGGCCGATCGATCCGATTGAGGAAGCTAAACAGACGCAATACCCACCTAGTGAGGCTGACCCTCGCATGAATCAGATCGTGTTCCACCTGGATCACCTAGCACGATTGGTAGAAAGGCCTCGGGATTGATAGCAACAATCTGAGATCGGCCAAAATTTGGGTAGGTTTCAGACTTGAGAGGACGTACGAAAATGCGTCCAGGAAGGCGAAAACCTCCCCATAGAAGTGCAAAGAGCTTGCCAAAAAGGGAACCTAGGAGAAGATGAGGATCATGGGGACCATGCTCAGAAGACAAACATAGCCATGGCCAATCCTAATATCTGGTATGATCTCACTATTCCTCCATTCTCGAAAGAGATCACAAGTGCCCTTCTTCCAAAGAAGTTCATCCCCCAAAGCTCGAGTTTTATGACGAAACGTCACATCCGTTAGATCATCTACGTCATTACCACCATGTGATGACACTTAAAGAAAGTTCAGAAGCCATCTTGTGCAAAACTTCTCCTACCAGCTTGGCGGCGCTGACCTAGCCGAGATCTATTGATTCGTTCCAGGTTCTGGCGAATGCATTCATTACCAGGTTTGTCGGGAGCTAATGGATTAGAAGATGGCCCTACTATTTGTTGAGCCTCAAGTAGAAGCATGTTGAAACCTTCAGGGAGTATGTCACTCATTTTAATGACGAGCTGACTTTGGTCGACGGTTGTAGCGATGACACGTCGGTCACCGCTTTCACTTCCAGCCTCCAAAGAAGTCAGTTTTACAACTTCCTCACTTTGGAACCCCTAGTGGATATGCGGGTCTGTAAAAAAATGCCAGAGATACATCACCCTGGAGGAAATGTTGGCGGCTAATAAGGGGAAAATGAAGCAGAGCACCTCCAAAGCCAAGGACAAGGATGAAAGGGGAGATATCTCTAAGCGAAAACGGAGCGAGAACCAATGTGGGTTTGGCCAAGCAAAGCCATACAAGGCCAGTGGCTTCAGGTACTCTTATTACACTCTTCTCAACTCTAGTTTGTCCGATATTTTATCCGCCATGGAAAAATGGGAAGACATCAAGTGGCCAACAAAACTCAAGGGGATATTTCAAAACGTAATAAAAACAAGCACTGATCTTATCACAAGGAAATAGGCCATGATACCAAAGACTGCAGGAGCCTCAGAGATGAGATCCAATATTAGATCTAGAAAGGGACGACTAAGGAGTTCATCAGTTTCAGGGACACACAGCCCCAAGGTAAAGGAACAATTCATGAAATCGGAGATGTGATTTTTTATGTCGTATGTGTCCATGGGGCAAACGAGAAAAAAAACACTCGAATCTCTCAATAAAGAGATCGGTACGAGAACTGCGAGTCAGGTCGCACTACCGAGATCATCTCATCCAGCACACATGAGAAGAAAGAATAGCCCTGAGCCTAACGTTCACGGAACGAGACATGAAAAGAGTCTGCTTCCCCCACAACGATGCCCTAGTCATCTAAAAAAAGATAACAAACTCAGGAAATTGCTGGTGGAGATAGGCAGTTTCGTCAACGTACTGTTCCAAGATGCATTCCTAAGAATGCAACTAATGGAAGGAGTTGGCACCTGCAAATCAAGCCATGTTCAGCTTTGATATTCACATAATTATTACATAATATATCCCTTAATTTATATATGTTAGCGTTTTCGATTATTATATTTTATAGGAATTATTTCGTTTTCATGTTTTTGTAGGAATTTGAGCGTGAACGATGAAATCGCATTAAGGCGACAATTTAATAAATGACAATTGGTCGATTCTAACGGTGGTACAAAGTAGAGGGTCACATATCTAAACCCATAAACCCAAACCCAATGCCAAGCCTAAGCATACCCAAAGAATATTCTCCCAATTATCCAGTGATTATCTCCATGAATCATCCCTTTATCTCATCTCTATTCATTTTGATCATTCTCTATAAATACAAGAGAAAAATGGGGAGAAAAGGGAGGAGGATAAGGGAATCAAGCATCAATAGCCAAAATCAAACCCTCTTCCTCACAAAGTGATTTTCATCACCATCACCACCTCCATCCACTATCAACCACAATCACTCTCTCATCCACCATCTTCGGACAGCAGCACCGCCACCACCACCGTGCGAGCATCGCCACCACCACGAAACATGGGAGTGACAACCCGGCCTGTTTCGCATTAGACCTTCACCTCGCCACCGAGCTTCGCACACCACTCCACCGCCATCCGCCCCTGTTCTCATTGTCACAAGCAAAGCCACCACCATCATCGCCGCGAAACAGAGCCTCACCGCGACTCTGTTCCGCCTCGCCACAGACCTTGTTCCTCCCCTCTCTCGGCCTCTCTTCGTCTCGACCTCCTTCCTGTCCTCCTCTCTCACGACCACTATCGCAAGCGGCGCGTCAGCCAGCACGCAACCGCCGCGACAGGAGCAAAAACAGGGCTCCGCTCTCTGTTATTGTTTTTTTTTTTGAGTTTTCATTACACCTCTCTCACCGATTTTCCATCCCTCTCTCTCTCTTTTGCAGGTCCGGAGCAGGTTGGAGGACGAGGAAGCTCGCGAGGAGCAGAGAAGCAGCACCGCGAGCGGCGCTGTCGCGTTGGAGACGAAGGACACTGTAGCTATGGCGGGAATGAGTCAAATTCTGTTTTTTGCTATTCACACCCCTGGTTTTGCTGAGTACCACCACAGAGCCTTTTTGAACCTTTCCTCGAGATTTGCGTTCGGACCACCTGCTGATCTGCTGAGTACCACCACATCGAGTTTGCGACAAACCAAAAGGGTTGCATAATGCATTTTAATTTATTTTACTGACTTAAACGCTTAATTGTTAATTACAATTTATTTCTGAATTTTTTTTGATAAATTGCTTTCACCTTTCATGTTCGAGAAATTAAACTTGATATGTTTGGTAGTTAGAATTACCCTTTATCAATATTCAAAGCATGTGTTAAACATATTAAGCTTAAACTTTGATTAAGTGTGCCCTAAAAAGACAATTAATGCTTGGTAAGAGTTGATGCTTTTGCTTGAAATAATTTGTTAATGTTTGATAGAAACATGATATAATTTGAATTGGATTTTAACGATCACATATTCGATGTAAGCAAGGGATTCTCATCCCTAAAGCTTCTCGTTTTAATTTCAGTAATTTAGATTTAAATCTTTTTGCTAACTCATTGGTGAGTCCAAGCCCACAAAACCCATCTTTTTATTTTATTTTATTTTTAATTTATTTTTAGTTTAGTTTTAGAAATGTTTTTAACCCCATTGCCTCCAAATTAGTTTAATTAAATTATTAAATTCAATTGCATCCACTTTCCTCGTGGGATCGACCTGTACTTGCCGTTGTCTACCAGTTAGACACCGTGCACTTGCGGTTATTACAAGTGGGTTAAATTAGACTATTAATTAGGTTAGTTAAACTCGCATCAAGCTTCAATGGGGAAAACAACTACCATGATTGGAACAATTATGCTATCGATAGTCGTAGGATGGCCAGACATACAGAGGATCCTGATGACATAGTTCTTGATCGTAGTCACCCGCTCCGAATACAACATAATCGTAGGTCGACCTTGGTTACACCACATGGAGGCGGTAGTCTCCACCCAGCACCAGTGCCACAAATACCCTTTTGACGATAAAATAGGGATGATTAAAGAGGAACATACCATCAGCTAGAATGTCACTACGCCGCGACCAGACAACAGGAAAATGAAGCACATTGACCCGAGCAAAGGATCTGGATGAGAAAGCCCTAAATTCAGATAGAGGGGACCCACCTCCATCTTCGAACGTCAAACCTCCATCCAACCCAAAAGGTAAGTTGAATGTTGGGCAGCTGAAAGTAGAAGCCATCACAATATACTTGGACATCCCAGCTAATACGAAAGCAGTCCAGATAGACTTTAACCTTAATAGAGTGTTGGCAGATCAGGTAACAACATTCTTAAAGCAAAACCAGGATATATTTGCCTGGACAATGAAAGACATGTTGGGAATCGACCCCTCAGTAATCACGCAATGACTGGTAGTCAATCTTGACTTGAACCCCGTCAAGCAGAAGAGGTCGGTGGCGCTCAAGCGCAACTAGGTCATTAATGAAGAATTTCGAAGTCATTTGAATGCTGGCATGATAAGGGAGTTTCGCTACCCAGAATGGCTGGCAAACACAGTTATGGTAAGAAAGAAAAAAGGAAGATAGGGTCCATATGGACTACACATGCCTTAACAAAGTCGACCCAAAAGACAACTTTCCACTGCCCTAGATAGACCGGAATGTAAACGCGACGTCCAGACACAGCCTAAAAAAACTTCATGGACGTGTATTCTGGCTACAATCAGATCAATATGCACCTATCGGATCCGGAGAAAACCTCATTCATAGTGGATAGGGGCACATACTGCTGCCAAGTAATTTGTTTGAACTGAAAATACAGGGGCAACATACCAACGTATGGTAAATCAAATGTTCAAAGGAAAAATCGAAATGACCATGGAAGTCTACATAGATGATAATGCTGGTAAAAAACGTCCATAATCTCGATCATTTGGCAGACCTCCAAGGAGAATGTCCCAATTTTGGAAGTACCAAATGAAGCTCAACCAACAAAAATGCACATGTGAGGTGCAATTAGGAAACTCCCTGGGCAACATAGTCAACCGAAGAGGAGAGCAGTGTGGATAGACCTTCCAAGATTTGAAGGCATACATGGGAAACACTGAGCTGCTCTCGAAACCTACTCCGGGTGAGATACTCTACCTATACCTCTTAGTCTCAAAACACGTTATCAGCTTAGCTCTGATTCAGAAGAAGAAAGGAAAATAGAAGTCCGTCTACTACATCAGCAAAACGTTCGATGTAACAGATGCTAACACCCCTAACCTGGAAAAACTGGCTTTAGCATTGGTAACTTCCTCCAAAAACTGAGGCCCTATCCAAGCTTACTCAATAATAGTCCTGATCGAGTACCCACTCCGGTCAGTATTGAAAAAGCCAGAACTATCGGGAAGAATGGTCAAATGGTCAATGGAGATAGGACAATTTGACATCCATTATGCTCTGAGAATGGCTATCAAGGCACAAGCACTGGCAGAATTCATCATCGAGTTCATTGAGACAAGAAAACAGAGGTTGAAAGCCTAATAAGGATACGAGAACCCCGAGCCGCCCGCACAGGGACAGATCTTGCAATGTGACGAGTCATCCAACATGAAGGGTTGTGGAGCCTGGATTGTCCTTTACACCTCAGAAGAGGTCACCCTTAAGAAGGCTATCAAATTCAGCTTATGTGATTCAAACAATGAAGCGGAATATGAGATCCTCCTAGCCGGGCTAAAACTAGCCAAAAAAATTGGAGTAGAAGAAATCACGGTGTTCAACGACTCCCAACTGGTGGTCAATCAGGTAAAGAATGAATTCGATGTTAAAGACCCCTGAATGCCTATTGCGGGAGATCAATTGATGCAAAAAGAGGCTCAAGAGAATTCTACTCCGTCGTTGTTCCAGGGCAGACAATCAGGAAATTGATGACTTGATCGAAAATGCCTCGTCCGCAGAGGACGACTCCGACACACTCATTGGTTTCCAGGAGAAGTCGCTCCTAGAGGAATAAGGGCACCATGAAACCTTTTCCACAAGCGAAAAGACCAGCTATATGATCCCCCTAATCATCTACATAAAAAATGAAGTCCTCCAAGCATATAAGTTGGAGGCTCGCAAGCTAAAAAGTAGAGCAGTATGGTACACACTCCTCAATGACAGGCTATATAGAAGATCAATAGATGACCCTCTACATGCTTGACCTGACCCATAAAGAGGCAGACTATGTCCTTCAAGAAATCTAAGAAGGAATCTACGGGAACCACCCCGAAGGAAGGACACTAGCTCACAAATCCCTCATGCTAGGGTACTATTGGCCGAAAATTTGGCAAGCGGCCAAAGACCTGGTCCGTAAGTGCGATAAGTGTCTAAGGTACGCCAAGTACACACATATGCCTGCACAGAACCTGGTCCTAATGACTAGCCCATGGCCTTTCGCGCAATGGGGGATGGACATTGTACGCGCGTTCCTGATCTCATAGAGGAAGAAGTTTCTCCTTATGGTTGTCGACTACTTTACCAAATAGGTAGAAGTGGAATCCTTTCCAAGATAGGAGAGAATCAAACCAAGAACTTTCTCTAGAAATTTGTCATCTGTGTGGTCAACAATAACAAAACTCAGTTCGAAGACAAAAAAGTCAAACAACTTTGCATTGACCTGGGCATCAGTCACCACTTCTCAACGTTGGGGCAACCCCAGCTCAATAGACAAGCGGAAGTCACAAACCAAACTATCCTGGAAGCAATAAAGAGAAAACTCGAATCAACCAAAGGGCTTTGGGTCTCTAAGCTTCCGGGTATCCTTTGGGCATACCATACCACGAAAATGATTCCGATTGGAAAAAGACCATTCGCCTTGGCCTATGGGTCTGAGGTGATGGTTCTAGTAGAACTAGGAATGCATGGGTTTAGAATGGAGGAGTTTAGGACAATGGTGAAGCTCTGAGAGTCGTACCAAACTTACTCGAAGAGCGAAGAGATTAAGCTTTTGTCAGAATATCTGCCTATTAGCAAAATATGGCCTAGTACTAATAAGAGGGTTAAGCCTTGAGAATTCAAAGTCGGCGATTAGGTACTGAGAAAACCTAGCCGAACACAAAAGACTCAAAAGAAGGCAAGCTATGCCCAAACTGGGAAGGTCTTTACAAGGTGAAAACAATCAAAAGACCCGAAACCTACTGACTAGAAAACCTGAGTGGAGAGCGTCTGAAAACACCATGGAATGTAGAATACTTAAAAAAGTATTATTAATAAAGGTGATGATACATAAAAACGGTCACACCCCTGAGCCGTACACGTGTCATGATGATCTCGAAGAACTATAAGCCCCAGCATTAGCCCAACATTGATCCGGCCCAAACGGTTTAAGCCTGCTTGACTTCAGTTCGCCAGGCGGACACAGACTCTCACAACATGCTAGGCCCACGCGTCTCACAGCTGTCTCCAATACCCATAAGCCCTTCTTAGGCAAGTATCTCGAGGATTAGTTTCGGACGGGCAACTAAAGCTGCTATTTGTTCCCAACTAGGAAACAAACACCATAGTATATTCCACACAGGCAAACTCCCTTCTACGGATTGCTCTTGGATTGGGAACTATCTCTCGCGTATCTAGGAGCGCAAAGCTAACAAGGAACTTCCTTTCTACAAGCTGACCCTTAATTAGAGAGAGATTTCCATGAAGATCTCCTCCCTAAACTACGCCTATGATAGCTTGGTTAAACCAAGACTCTTTGCACTATAAATAAGACACAAGGTTGGTAAGCTAAGGTACGCTACAAATTCCCTGTTACAACGTTACACCTTCCTCAGAGCCCTATCTGACTTTAGCATCGGAGTGCCATCGGCCACCTTATGGTGGTCTGTGGCTCACGGGTGCTACTTATGCAGGTCAACGGGATAGTAGGAACCAGGTCAGAGCAGGGAGCGAAAGACGACTGCATCAGTTTGGCGTCGTTCGTGGGGACGACATAGTTCGTAACTTTACACTAAGCGTCGTCTCCTTTCAAAACACAGAGAGATGGTGACCACCAGGTCACATAACAACGGGGAACCAGGGGACACGTCAAACGTTCTGGCTCTCCCTATACCGCCTCCTTCAACGACTCCTATCTTGCACAAGCAGCCGACTCACGCTCTCGTACCAACGACAGTAGCAACAGATCCCAGAGTCGATACGCTGGCGTCCCAAATACATCGGATCCCCAAAGTGGTGGAGGTTCTCACGCAACAGAATCCACCACTCGTTAATGGAGATAGGAGCAACACTGACCTCTACCTCCGGCAGATGATAGGGAGCAAGTGCAGGAAAGCCAAGCACCCGCCAGTTCTTATTGGACTAAGGGAGGCTGCACGGCTAAGACTGAGTTCAACGCCAGGATAAAGAGGTTCGACCCTGGGAACCCTCCTCCGCATAGGAGCACATGATCTAGACGTACTGTACCGCCTCTCTGTCCCACTATTTGTGGATCGAATCATGAACGAGGCCCTACAGAGGAAGTTCACTCCCTCGAAGCTCGACTCCTACGATGAAACCACCGATCCCTTCGACCACCTGTGCCATTACCAGCACGTAATGGCCCTTAAAGAAGGATCTGAATCTGTCATGTGCATGACCTTTCCCACTAGTCTGAAAAGCTCCGCATTGACGTGGTTCCACAGCCTTCCACCGAAGTCCATCGACTCCTTCAAAACGTTGGCAAAGGAATTCCTGACGCGTTTCGTCGGAAGCCAACGCTTCTAAAAAGGCCTGCACTCCATACTCTCCCTGAGGCAGAGGACCAGCAAGACACTCCGAGAGTATGTCACATGCTTCAACAATGAGATGACCCTCATCGATGGGTGCAACAATGATACAGCCGTGACGGCCTTCACTGCGGGCTTTAAAGAGGGAAAGTTCTACGAAGACCTCACCTTGGAGCCCCCTCTGGACATGGCGGAGCTCCTCAAGAGCGTCCAAAAACACATCACCTTAGAACAGTCGAGGACAGTAAAGAGGGAAACCAAAGGCGACAAAAGGCTCTCCGCGCCTAGAGACAAGGAGGGAAAAAGACTCGCGGATGAGGAACGAAGCAAGAGGAAGCGCGGTGACCACAGGCCAAACCTTGTTTGGTTCAAGCCGGAGAAATCATCCAACTATGTTGCATTGTGACACCCCTAAATGCTAACCTATCGGACGTACTAAAATCAATGAAAATTTGTGAGGAACTGAAGTGGCCCCCAAATACACGCGAAGACCTCGCCAAGCGTGACAACGGCAAGTACTGCGCGTACCACAAGAAAAGTGGCCACAACACTAACGACTGCAAGAGTCTGAGGTACGAAGTTGAGTACTGGATCCGCAAAGGCAAGCTAAAAGAGTTTCTGCAGTTTGAGAAGCCAACAGAACAAACAAAGGCTAGGGGGAGTCATTTAAAGAAACAGAAAAGGAGACTCCAAGGATAATATATGTCCTTCAGATAGTTGGACCAAATGAAGGCCAGTCTTACAGGTCCTGCAAGCGGACACTCCTGGATATGCGGACACAATCCGCAGATGAGGACAAACACATCTACCACTCAAGGGTGCAGAGCCCCATTCCCACCTTGACCTTTATGGACAAGGACCTCGAAGGAGTCTGGGCTCCACATAACGTCGCCTTAGTCATCTCGATTTCCATAGCAAGGTGGGAAGTAAATAGAGCTTTGGTTGACACAAAAAGTTCACTTAACGTTCTGTTCTACAACGCTTCCGCAACATGGACCTCAATGAGGAAAACCTGACGTCTTTAGAACACCCGCTGATCAAATTCAGCGGGGAGAAGTGCTTCCCCATTTGGAAAGATAAGATTAGCTACGGCAGCAGGAGAATCGCAGCTCAGGAAGGTCCCCATTCATCGAATTAATGGAACTACACGTATCTTCGTTATTTGGGGGGGGGGAGTAATTGATGATATAACGAACATCCCCAACCACAACCGTACACGTGACATGTGCCAACTCTAACACGAGAAAGGCATTAACACGATCCCTATCCACAACACTAAAAAATGTTTTAAAATTTTCTAACAACATCAAATATTATATTCAATAAATTGAATGGATGTTATCTACTAATTTAACCATGTTAAAAACCAACAAATGAGATTAGATCTAATAATTTTGGTGGTACCTTAAAAAAAATATAGTATTTTGAAACTTCAATAAGGTGAGAAACATTTTAAGGCTTTGAAGGGAAAAAAATGTAGAAATATTTGTTCCTATGTTTAAAGAGTTTTGGAGAGTTTGAAACTTGAGGAGAGACGAGAGAAATTGATATAGTGCATCACAATCTTTTAATTAGTTTATGTATATAAGGTCCCAATTGCTGATTCAATAAAATCAATTATCTTGACGACTAAAACCAGTATCCAAAGAATTTCTATAAATGTATGATCAGTGTTGTAGGTCCGCCACTGGCTATCAAGTTGTCCTAAGAAACCAGCCAACCCGCTACTACCTGCTTTCTTAATAGGACGAGTTGATCAACCCAACACGACAGATGACTCTTTAAGTTTTGATTTACAAGACTAGAAATTTACAAATTTTTTTTATTACGAAATCCCACATACAACCTACTAATTCAAATATTCCTCAGATTTGCTACAACAAATATGTAAATAATATAATCAAAATAATATAACTGATAAAGGCCAAAACTAGCTATTACATTATTTTAAAAGCTCCTACATTTGAATCTAACTCTTCAAAAGATAAACCCCATAAAAAAACATGTTTTGACTTAAAATAGACATTAAATACTCAAACCAATTTAAGAGATGACACACTGAAAGGTCTTCAAATCACATGCAAAAAAATTTAGACAAAAATGTTTCTCATGAGAAAATTGCTTTGTTTGTCTTATCTAAATAACCAATCGGTGAATCCGTTAATCGCTCTAACTCTCTTCCTCCTCATATCTCTCTCAATCTCTGCATCAAAGCCATATTTTTTCCAAATCTACATTACAAGGGTTGGATTGCCTAAGCAAATGCAGCAAGCCGCAGTGAGAGAGGGAGAGGAAGAGAATTTGAATTTGAGAATGGAAGAGTGAACGCTTGAAACGGTGAGAGGATTCATGAAGTTGGTGTCGATGATCTTGAACTCACACTTGGTAATGGGAAGACTCAAAGTTGATCACTGAATAAAAAGGTTTTTGATGAAATGACATGAGGAATTTTTTTAAAACATTTAAATATTTCATACAAAAAAGTGTATCAACATTTTGGAAAAATATATCACCATTACGAAAAAGGGTATCACCATTTCGAAAAAAGTGTTTCACCTATATAAAATAATATACACTGTCTTTTTGGGTGTTTAAGGATCGCCCCTTGAAATAACCAAACAAAAATTTTGGAAAGAAACAAAGAATGCTCGCTTCAACGAAACAACTACTGTCATGCCAATAACCTAATATCCTAATCTGTAAAGCAATTAATTATAGTCTAGAGTACACTAAAACTTTCAAGTTTATTAAATATTAAGGTTGACCACTACTAAAAAATACATAGTGATACACTTAAAAAAACACATGGTGATACATTAAAAAATAGTTGGTGATACACTTGAAAGCACACGGTGATACACTTACAATAACCAAACAATGTAGTTATAGGTATTTGATCATATTTGTTGATAATTTGAGTGTATCACTTTTTAAAAAATCTTAAATTATTAACATGTGATACGCTTTGTTTGGTGGAACATTAGGATTTCGCGATGCCTTGAGGAAGTATGATGCAAAAACAGGTTATTACAAATAAGAAATTGGACACTCTAAACAAAGTGTTTGTTTTTAGTTCTGATTAGAAGTTGTTAGCAGGCCATTCAGAAGCAAAACAAACAGTTAATTTAGAAGCTCGTTGATGACTTCTAACCCCAGTTAGAAATTAACTTCCAAGCAGTTAAAAAAATACACCACCTAAATAACTACCCACCTTTTGTTTATTTTTTTAATTTTTACATTTCAAACAGTGTCTCTTGAGAAGAAAACCACAAGATAATAATATGTATGTCGAGGCATAAATTATTGATGTTGATTGATTATACATATTTTTTTTGTCTTCTTCAACCCAAATTTTCCCTTTAGCCTCTCCAAACCATCATCACCACCCCCACATTCACTCAACCATTCTTCCCGAATTTCTTAGAAGAGATATTTAAAAGTTGGGGATGGTCATTAGTGTTTTGGTGGATTTAAAGAACATAGATTAAAATTGAGAAAAACCATGATCTCAATGGTTGGGTGGCAATGGGTCATGTTGTGTCAAATAAAAATCCCATTTCAAACAAATACAAAATCGACACAGGGTTCGTGTAAAAAAAATCCAAAACCAAATACACACCCAATAATTTGGTGGCATGTGTTGACCCGATTGACACTAATAGGCATGGCTGGTGGCGGGTCAATATTGCAATTTGAATAATTTATACTCTTAATTAGCCAAATACCATTCAATTTATAAATGTACATACTTTCAATTGAAAAGTTTAGGGTATGACATATGAGCTTAGTCATGTACCTCGAATGACCTGATAGGGTTAATATACTATATGAGCTTAATCATGTACCTTGATACAAATGACCGACCCCAATTTTAGGCAGCCAGGCTTTATAGCCACTTTTTGGTCAGGTTTTGAGCTTTTTACACTTCTACCCATAATATAGATAATGTTTGTGATTATATTTTAAAAAAGGGGTAAAAGTGTAAAAATGTCCAAGTCTGGCAAAAAAATGGCTTTAAAGCCTGGCTGCCTAGACAAAATCAATGACCGAATAGCAGCAAGTCTAGGCAGCTAGGAAACACAACCATTTTTTGGCTAGGTTTGGACTTTTTTTACACTTTTACCCATTCTCTTTAAAACACAACCACAAACATCATTTATAGAAGGGGTAGAAGTGTAAAAAGCCTAAAACTGGCAAAAAAAATGGTTGTATTCTCTGGCTGCCTAGATTTGTTGGATCGGATAGGGTTGATATACTTAGAAGTTATTTTTCAACATGAGTAAGTCTAGGCAGTGAGGACACAACTATTTTTTAGCAAGATTTGTACTTTTTTACATTTTTACCTATTCTCTTTAAAATACAACCACAAATATCATTTATAAAAGGGGTTAAAGTGTAAAAAGATCAAAACCTGACAAAAAAATATATGTGTTCCCTGGCTGCCTAGAATTGTTGTGAAACATATATCCCAAATCTGATGCGGTTAATTACTACACAATTATTTGGTTGAGACATCATGAGATGATGAAGTCCAACGCTCGAGAAACAAAAGCGTAGAAATATACACAGGAGAGAGTTTGTTCTACTCCTCTCCTCTCATCTGGAAGTCAAGTGAAGGTGTTGGTTCAAATTTCTCCAACGGTCAGTAGAGTTTCCTATCATATCTCTCGTTTTTTCAAATTTCAAAAATTCTTGGCCTTTAACGGTCGTTTCTTCACCGTCTCTCTCAATTCAAAAGGTCTAAGTAGGGGTGTTAATCGGGTTATTCGGTCAACTATTGCAGCAAAACCAAACCGAACCGAACTTGTGTTTCGATTTTCGATTCGGTTTTCCAAAAATTTCAAACTCTAACCGAAATCGGACCAAACCGATCGGGTTCGCTTCGGTTCGGGTTTTTTTGACAGATGTAAAATTTAACAAGTATCATCAAATTAACACAGCAAGTATTCCTGACTTGAGTATCATCAAATTTAACAAATATCATTTAGTGCCAAAACCCAGAAAACTTGTATATGTCAATATGAAGACTGTAATACAAATATTAATAAGCGTTGCAGAGCATTTCATGTGTAACAGGTTTGGATAAATTTTTTTTTTTTTTTTTTTTTTTTGCATTTTGGTTCTCCAGATCATACACAAGTCCTATTTTGTCAAGTCCAAATCATCGTCATCGTCCGATTTGAAGCAGCTAAGCTAAGCTCATACACAATTAGGCAAGTTGATATCCTCCTTGCCTTGAACAGGTACACACTTTGCCATTGGTTGTGGTTGTTGTTGCTGTTGTTGTTGTTGAGTCTTCATGAAACTATTGCATATATTGATCCTAGAACAAGCTCTCACTGAGTCACCACCACCACCAAGTGGGATCACAGGTAGGTTGTCACAATTGCAAATTTCAATCATGAAACCATCTGGATCATGGAAGAACAATTGATCAACAGCAAGATAGAAGAAAACATGGCTGATTATAATTATGAACATAAGAGAAGAAAACAACAACAATCCTGTTCATAATTGGTTGTTGACGACAGAAAAAAGAACTCAAGCATGTTCATAATCAGCCCTCAAAAAAGAAAACAGGACAATTGGTTTACTTCTTTGATTCATGTTGTTGTTGACGACAGAAAAAGAAGAGGAAAAGAAGAGAAGAAGAAGGAAGAGGGTTGTACGTTTGAAAGCAAGGAGGTGGTTGATGTGCCTTGACGGTGGTCGATGGCAGCCGGAAGTGGCTTGGTGCTTAGATCTGCTCTTGGAAGTCTCTTGAGTCGAAAGTTCGATTGAGAGAGATGAGAAGTTAGCCTGCTTTTATTAAGGAGGGGAGGCGGCCTGAAGAAGAGTGAAAGGAGGGGAGGAAGGGATGCTTTGTTTAGGCCTTTAGGGTTTGGGAGGAGAAAATATGTTTAGGGTTTGGTTTGGGACTTGGGAGGGTGTGTCACGCGAGGGAAGGAGGGGATGGTGAGGAATGATTTGTATATCCGGTTCGGTTCGATTTTTTCGGTGTTGATAAAACCTCAAACCGAACCGAGACCGCAACTTTCGGTTCAGTTTTGGTGATTCAATTTCGGTTATTTTCGGCTCGGTTCAGTTCGGTTTGGTTAATTCGGTCGGTTTTCGGGGACAAATTAACACCCCCAGGTGTAAGTGTTGTTTTCTTTCTTTCTTGCACGATTTCAATCGAGGAGCAAAGCAGATCAATTCGCAACATAACTCAACCCGAAGAAATGGAGATCGTTCGTCAAAACCCTAAATGGGACAAAATCCCCCAATCGATCGCGCTTGGAAGAGTGAGAGATAAACGTAAGGAAGGAGGTTTCGGTTTGATCGATGTTGGTATGGAAATCAAGAAAAAGGATGAGGGGTTCCAGAGCGGACGAGATCCAAGCAATTGGACGGAAGAACCCTAGAATCAGTTGGTGCGAGGGATGCAACTTTCTTTGGTGAGGTATTGATCCATCCTCTTCTACTTCTTCTTGTGTTTTCTTGGTTATTCTAGGGCAATACTCACAAACTTGAATGAAAGAAAATTAGTTGAGTTGATGATTCCATCAAATTTCCAACTTATAATGGAATTTCACTTCACTGACTTGGGTTACTCACATCCCAATTGAAGAATTGGGATTTTCTTCTTTCCATCTCAATCTCACTGATATCATTTGGAAGTTAGAAGAGAAGGGATGGGGATGGGGATGTTTCACAAAAGAAACCCACCGAAATTACTTGATGATTTCCAACGTCAAACTCTGGAATCTCACTGGGTTTGAAAAAGAATCAACTATTTTTTGATTAATTTGTATTTACTTGTTTGTTTCATGTGTATTCTTGATGGTTTGAGTGAAATTTTGGTTGGGGGTGGCAACAATAACAACTAATGTTATCTTCTCTAATTTCTTGTTTGGGTTTTTGTGTTTGAGTAAGTTTAGTTTTAATAGTGAGGTTAGACAGAGAAATATAGTTAGCTTTCATGGCTCTTCTTTTGTATAGAGCAAATGAATGGAAATTTTATTATTAATGGCTTTACTGTTCTTCTTCTTTCTCGGTGTTTTGTTTGTCAACACCCCAATTTCCTCTCAATGAATTGACTGAAATTTGAGGTGAGGTGAGTTCAAAGAGTTTCACTAATCTTAAATTAGATAAATGGGTCATGTGATAGGATTATGAAGGAAATGGTTGAACTAAATGGTAACAAATCTAAGAGCAATTGTGACACTTTTTTTTTTTTTTTTTTTAAATTTATTAATTGCTACTGTTCATGTTGTTCTTGATATGATGATGATATTCTTCTTCTTATTTTTTTATTTTTCTATTTTTATTATTTTAATTTTTCCTATCTGAAGATCATGTTGTAGTTATAGGATGCACTTTAGAGGTTCCGTTGGATTAATTTGAGGACTTTATTTATGAGGTTTATGGACTTTGGAAACTGAACTCAACAACCACTGGCTTGTGTGGCGTAATGGACATAGTAGGTACTTCTCTGACAAACAAACCCTCCCTAAATTTACATCCCAAGATACCCCATGCTAAGAATTGGCTACAATTTGGTATAGGAACTTGGAGACTTTTGTGGGATTTCACAAAGAGGGATTTTACTGCTGGAGTGCAAGGTCTCTTCATGCATCCTACACTAAATCTTATGACCAGTTCTTAGGGTCAGTGACAGGTAAAGCAGCCTAAATCACTTTGCTTATTTTGTAGCCAAATTTATAGTCAAACATGCCAAGGAATGTAATGCTTTCTCATCCCCTTAGTGTCATTCTTGGATGAAAGGGGTAATGAATTTGTTGAAGCAATTTCAGAATTACATCTATAAACTAGGTAATGGGAACATAATTCTGCTTGGGGAGGATGTTTGGTGCACCACAAAACCTTTTAGAATCTTTCTACCCCATTTATAGACTTTCCTTGCCAAAGCAGCCGATGATTCCGAGTTGTACTAGGGAAAGGGAAATGTTGTCAATTCTCATAGCTGGGAACTTAAACTTAGAAGAGGTTTCAACGATGAAGAGCTGCTCATTCTTCTCATTGCTCAATCAGATTGTTGGTAGGCTTGAATCGATACTCCAAAGAGAGTGTTTATTTTTTAGGTTTATTTATTTATTTTAATTTTCAGAAATTTGTTGTTCTTGGTTGAATTGTTTTAGTTTTTTTTTTTTTTTTTTTTTATTTTTTATCATACTAGTTGTTTGGATGCAGATGGTTGTTTTGATGGGAAAATTTTTCTGGAAGAATAAATGTTTCATGGTGATTTTCTACCATTAAATGTTGTATATATTACTTTATAAGTTGTCGTTAGCTCCCAATGGTGATTATATAATATGCTACTAGACTAGATATGATTTAGGGTCTCAAGACATGAGTTTCATTAAGGCTCTTCATCAAACTAAATCTACCATCTCCCACTAACCGTCTATTCATATGGGGCATACTCGTTTCTAAAGCTAAAGGAGATGTCCGACATCTTATTAATGAAGAATTTGAATTGGGAAACTCAGTTTGCGGGACCACTTGATTTATTGATCCCAACCCTCAAGTCATAGTAAAGTATTTTTTATATGTTTTTATGTGCGGTAGTTGTTGTTTACAATATAACAAACTTTCATGGTTGTGATGGAAAACATGGATTTCTTATGTGCTACTTTTTGAAACTATTCATATTGAATCTTAGGGTTAGATACACAGAAGAATGAGAGAAAAAAAAGTGTATTGTCTCTATGAGAGACCTTTCATTTATAATAAAGATTTAGGGTTTATAAATACACCCCAAACTACTACATGATACTGCATACATAACAATATAATAACTTCAACTCCTAACACTCCTCAAGCTGGAGCATAGATGTCAAATATGCTCAGTTTGGAGCTTAAATCTCGGAATGTGGAAGATGCCAATGGTTTGGTAAGAATGTCGGCCAATTGGTCGCCAGAACGAACATGAGGAGTAGCAATTTGTTTACTCATAACCAAGTCGCGAATAAAGTGACAATCAACTTCAATATGCTTTGTTCGCTCATGAAAAACATGATTATTGGCAATAAAAATGGCAGCTTTGTTGTCACAATACATCTGCATTGGAGCTGAAACAATAATACCCATATCAGAAAGTAAGTGACGAACCCATATCATCTCGGAAGTGGTATGTGCCATGGTGCGATATTCGACTTAAACACTAGAGCGAGCAACCACATTTTGCTTCTTACTGCGCCAAGTAACAAAATTTGTACCCACAAAGGTACAATACCCAGAAGTAGATCGCCTATCAGTGTGACTACCTGTCCAATCAGCATCACTAAATCCAAAAATAGTTAAGGTAGTAGGACGATACAAAAGTCCTTTATCAGAATCTTTTTTCAAATAGTGAAGGATACGACATATAGCATGAAAGTAAGGCTTCCTAGGAACATGCATAAAGCGACTAACAACACCCACTGCATATGTTATATCTGGTTGAGTAACGGCAAGATATATCAACTTGCCAACTAGACGACGATAACGCCCAACATCCTCAAATAACTCACCTTGTTCATCATCAAGTTTAACATTAGGATCCATGGGTGTGTCAACAGGTCGAGAACATAAGATCGAGAACATAAGAGACCCGTCTTTGACAAAAGATTCAAAACATACTTTCGTTGGGAGTGAGTAATACCTTGGCGAGAACGAGCAACCTCAATTCCAAAGAAATAACGAAGGTGGCCAAGAAAATTAATATCGTCAACATAAACAATGAGAACAATAGTGCATTGAGTTGAGTGTCTTACAAAAACTGAGTGGTTACAAGAAGAGCGGTGAAACCCATAAGCAATCACAACTGAACTAAATTGATCAAAACATGCACGAGGAGATTGCTTAAGACCATAAAAGGCCTTATGTAGTTGGCATACTAGGCGAGAGTCAGTAGCATAACCAGGGGTTGATCTATATGAACTTCTTCTTGTAAGTCACCATGAGGAAATGCATTCTTGATATCTAACTGATATAAAGGCCAAGAAAGACTCACGACAATAGAAAGAAGAATGCAAATAGAGTTAAGTTGAGCAACAGAGAAAATGTCTCAGCATAATCAATCCCATATGTCTGAGTGTAGCCCTTGGCAACCAACCTTGCTTTGAGGCGTTTCACTGAACCATCCAGATGATACTTCACTGTATACACCCAACAACACCCAACTGTTTTTTTCCATGAAGGAGAGAAGTAAGCTACCGTGTGTTATTCTTAGCTAATGCTTGCATTTCCTCATCCATTGCAAGTTTCCAACTAGGTGAAGACAATGCCTCTCAGTAAGAAGATGGAATAGAAATAGTGGACAAGGAAAGGGAAAATGATTGCATATTTGATGAAAGGTTAATGAATCCAACAAAATTAGCAATAGGATACTTACTCCGCGTGCGAGAAGCCATAGGTGCATCTATTTGCATTGGAGCATGAACCATCGGCAAATAAGATGATGTAGTTGGCCCAGTAATTTGCGAGAGCGTTGATAAACCTGTAATGGCTTTATTGATGGAGTTGAAGGGTTTGAGATGGGTATAGGTAATGGAAGGTGATCTCCCTCACGTGAAGACCCAAGATCTATGGAAATGGCTTGACCGATTGTGGAAAAGAAGGCGGTTGATTAAAAAAAGGTGACATCCGCACTTACAAAATAACGACGAGAATCGGGATGATAGCATCGATACCCCTTTTGAGTGCGTGAATAGCCAAGGAAAACACACTTGCGAGCACGAGGAGATAATTTGTCAAGTCCCTGATCCAAAATGTGAACGAATGCGACATAACTAAACACTCTGAGAGTAAGAAAAAAGGGGAAACCCCTAGATAGAAAAGAGACCAAAAGGAGTTTTATTCCTAATATCAGAGGAAGGCATGTGGTTGATAAGATAATTGGCAGCCAAAATGCATCAGACCAATAAACTTTAGGAACATGCATATTAATAAGGAGAGTACGGGCAATATCCAACAAATGGCGATGTTTATGCTCGACAACACCATTTTGTTGAAAAGTATGAGCATAACTAGTTTGGTGAATAATATCACGGATATCACAAAAAGAACTAATGATATTTTGAGCATACTCCAAAACATTATCAAATCGATGAATTTTGATGCGCTTCTCAAAATGGACAAGGATTTCATTATAGAATTTATGAATAATGTTAGTTTGGTGAATAATACCACGGGCATCACAAAAAGAACTCATGATATTTTGAGCATACTCAAAAGCATTATCAGATCGAAGAATTTTGATGCGCTTCTCAAAATGGACAAGGATTTCATTATAGAATTTATGAATAATGTGAGGCAATTCTGAATGATTTTTCATTAAAAATAACCAAGTCATTCGAGAATAATCATCAACAAAAATAACAAAATACAAATATCCATTCAAGGAGTTCTTGATGGACCCCAAATATCTGTGTGAACCAAAGCAAAGGATTCAGATTGACGCACTGAATGACTAGAGTAAGAACTTCGATGATGTTTCCCTAACTGACATGCCTCACACTCCAAAGTTGAAACCAGACTCAAATTGGGAAGAGTTGTGCGCAACTTTTTTATTGACGGATGTCCTAAGCAATAATGCCACTGAAGAGGAGAAATCGTAGCGTTCAAGGTGGGAGAAACATAAGTAGAAGGTTTACCAGGGTCTAGATAATAAATGCCATCTTGCTCATACCCTGAACCAATCATCTTTTTCGTCTTTAGGTCCTGGAAAACACAAGAAGTAGGAGAAAATGTTACTGGGCATTGTAAAGATTTAGTTAATTGACTAACGAACATCAGGTTAAAAGGACAATTGGGGACATATAGGCTGGATGACAAGGAAATAGACTTGGTAGGCTGAATATCACATTTACCAGTGACAAGCTTAAAGGATCCATCGGCTAACACAACACTATGTTTAATAGGAAACATGTTAGAAAAGATAAATGAGATACCAGACATGTGAGTGCTAGTGCCATAATCAATGACCCAGGTAGAGGGAGACCTGGCCACACATGCAACATTACCTGAATTGACCAGTGTAGCAGTGGAAGATGATGTAGGATTCACAGTCTTCAGAGCCTATAGTATTTCTTGCAATTGAGCAGTATTATTTGAAGAAACTGAAGTATTAGATTCGGATGAAGCGAAGTTAGGAATAGGCTTAGAAGATGGATCCTCCGAAATTTGATGTGCCATTGTCGGTTTTCCTCATTTCTGCCAACAAAACTATCCAATATGATTGGTGCGATCACAATACTCACAAGGCTTGTTACTACGACCACCACGACCTCCACGAGGTTCACCAAACTGACCACCACGAGATCCACCATAATTATTTTTAAGTCCACCACCACGACACAAGTGTTGAGAAATCTGTAGATATATGAGCATTTTGACCAAGAGAATACCTCATCAATCGAGAGTAAGCATTAGCGGTGGTAGGTAGTTTTTCACTTGCTAAATCTGATCCTTATAGCCACGAAAAGTAGGATCCAAACCAGATAATAAGGAAGCTACCATAAACTCCTTCCATTGCTTTTGTTGGGTTTTCAAATCTGTAGTGAGGGGTCGATATTGCAAGAGTTGTTCCCACAACCCCTTTAGAGAACTATAATACTTGGGAAGAGACTCCATTTTGCTTCATGCTGAAAATCTGCTCATATAATTCACATACTCGAGAAACATTATTCTTATTGGAGAATGAATCAGCCAAAAAATTCCAAATATTCTTGGAAGAGGTACAAAAGGCAACTGGTTTGGCAACTTGTGCCTCCTTTGTACCTCCATACTATGCCACAACCAACCCATAATTAGTGAGTCTTCACACATCCAATCCTCATATCTTTTATCCTCGGGTGTGAGTGGATTCCCAGTCTAATATTTTAACGTTTTCCTATCTATTAGATGAACTTCCACTCCATGTTTCCATTCCAAGTACTTTGTATCATTTAATTTTGTAGCAGTAATTGAGCGAGGAATTTCATCATACAACTTGGGTTCAACCATAGTTATGATTAGTCAATCAACAAACAAGTCTGTGGGTATCGAACATGGACATAAGAGAATAATAATCAATACCAACATAGAATATTTTCCAATGAAAAAAACACTAACCAATTCATTCAAGCAGTGCTAAGAATGAGATCATATCAAGTCTATCCATGGTGATACCTGAACAAGAAGGGACTTTGTTGTTGGTCAATACATAAAATTAGATAAGAGAACAAGAGGGACAAACAATCAGCAACTTGTGCTGCTGACTGCTGCTGATTTAATGGTTAAAAGTACAGCAGGTGGAGGGCTAATGGCAGGGGAGGGAGGAGAGGAAGAGATATGGTGGGGAATGAGAGGGAAGGGGAAGGAAATGGATATGAACCTTACCCTAAGGTTCTGATACCATGTTGAATCTTAGGATTAGATAAACAGAAGAATGAGAGGAAAAAAAATGTTTTATATCTATGAGAGACCTCTTTTTTATAATAAAGATTTAGGGTTTATAAATACACCCCAAACTACTACATGATACCGCATACATAATAATATAATAACTTCACTCCTAACTGTTCAGAACCAATGTTCCAGGTGTCTAAGCTGTTATAAGGAGAAACATATAAAGAGAGTATCATTTTTGCCACGGACAAGATTCGAGTCCTTGAGTCATATGAAACGATGAACATTCCAAACAGGGACGGATCCACGTGGGGTCAAGTGGGGGCACACACTCACTTTTGAAAAAAAAATTGAATTTTTTTTGGGTTATTGCGATTTGTTGAATTTGTGACATTAACGACGCTATCTCACACCACCCGTTCCTCTCTCCCTCTATTCTCAGCGACGTTGACGATCCCGCCCCGCTCCTTCTTATTTTATGTTCCCTCCATCAATTTATTGCGAGACCAACAACTGTCCCACCTCCTCTACTCTTGCTCACCCTCCATCTCTGCTTGATTTATTCTCCTTTTCCACCACTGCCACCAACTACCAACAACCCCAACCTCTCTTGTCTACTTTGAGGAAGAAGGTTTTTAAAGTATTTTCTTGAGATGAATTTATATATTGTAGTCTAGTTTTGTATTTTATTTAAGATTTTTTGGAGATACATAAAAAAATTCGACCCATTAAATTTTTTTTCAAGATACATGTTTGTATCTCGAGGTTCATCTATGGGTTATTGTTTGAAGGACATTTTGGTTATCAACATGAGCCTTTTAACAGACAATGCACATCGACTGCTGGATTTGGAGGAGACTGCAAGAGTGGTTAATGTTGGGACAACCACTAATTAGCTATTTTTGATAGGAGACAAATCGCAAATAATCCAATTTTTTTGTAAACATATAATTTTACATTAGAAATTAATTTTTGCCCTTTAACTTTATATACCTATTTGATTTGTCCCTAGTATATTAATCTTTTATGCTCTTACAAAGTAGTTTGTTGGATCCATTGTCTTTCCCCATAGATTAGATGGAGTTTTGTTTAGTTATTTATGTATTGTTCAAATTAAAAAAAAATTATGCTAAAATAATTAATTCTTATATTATCATTAATTATAATTAATTAATTATGATTCATCACTTCGCTCCCCTTCAACAAAAATCCTGGCTCCGTCATTGATTCCAAAAGGAGGTGGTGAGGGTGACAACGCAGGTTATTGTCTGGATTTGATATCTTTTTGGCCTGGATTGCTCATTTCTACTGTCATCATATATATGCATGTGTCTTCAATTGCAAATGCTTGCTCTCAGACATCATCTTAGGGAACAAGTATTTGTCAGCAAATAACACTTACTATTACTGTGTAGTAAATTGTTTAGAGATGTTCTGTGGAAAAACATGCACCTAACGATTTACACGGTTTTGACGTTTTTTTCTTACGTGTATGTACTTATTTATTCATTTATTGAGGAAAGTAGTTACCCAATGGATATTCCAATTGAGAGTGCCATAACTTATCATGTTATATATCCTATAAATGACTTTAGTTCACTAATAAGGCTTATTTTGATTTAGAAGTGGATACTTATCAAGGCTTTAGTCTTACTCGATCCAAACCCACTGGGCCCTTTTAAAGTGGGTGGTTTACCCTCAAATTTGATAAAGCCACAACTTTCTTGATTTTGGGCTTCCAAATGTTAATCTAATGTACAAAAGATGTTTTACGTGACAAAGGAAACCTACTTTCATGGTTTTTACAAACCCATACACAACATGAGTATGGAATGGTAGTGTATGCATTGATATGTTGTATTGTATAGGTTGTTATGCAAATGTATGTTTGTGTTGGAAATTTATAAGACAGATTTTTCCACATGGTCCGACCACTTTGATCCAAATGTATGTATGAGGTTCCAAATGTTGGATGATCCGACCACTTTGATCTTAGTAGGATAATGTACCCCATTGAATTCAATGTACTTTTTTTTTTTTTAATATCTTGTTCGTATCTTAATGATTTGTTGGCGTTAATGCATCTAACATATCACAATTGGTTGGAATCTTCACAAAGGGTCTGATCCAAGGCTATTGCAAAGTTGAGCTTGCAATAGATTGAGTGGGTGAGAAAGGACTTCAGGCGGGACGGAAGAACCTTGGCTACGATTTTGTATGCTCCACAGAGGATCACAATTGGTCTATAACTCGAAATTCATATAGCGCACGCTCTTCTTTGGAATCAAGGATATTGTTCTTATTTAAGCATTAGTTGGGGAATCCATTATGGTTGAATTCCTCAATTATTTTAATGAAATTATCACCAATAGAGGTCCATTATCTATAGTACAAGTCTGGAGTAGTCGTTGGAAAAAGACCAAGCCAAAGTCGAGAAAGTGGGGTGGTCATTTGGAGAAATGGCTCGGGCGAATCGTTCTCCAGGCTCACTGGAGTACTTGAGGAAGCTCGTCTGGTCCTTAGATTCTCATTGTCAAAGGGGGAGACGGCAAAATAACATCCCTTCAAATTAGCTCTTTGAATTACCTCATAGGATCTTATAGACGTAATCGCTCGATTGGCGTTGATAAGTAAAATCATAGCTATGGGAATAATATTTATAAGCCCCCTTTGCAAAATTGTGATACGTGCCACTAGCACGTAACACGAGGCCAGCGAACATATGCCAACTTCCTCAGCTTGCATACATTGATGCCCAACATTTAGAGGTGATTGTCAAAGTTATGATTAGAGGGTGTCCACGACCAAAGAGACATTCAACTCAGGGTGTGTTTGGTTGCATGGAATTCTATGCCATGGAAATTCATGAGGGGACCCCTACATTTTAGGCTAAATTGATATATCACTCCACATCTACCATTTGACCACCATTTGATTTTGTGATCAATGGTGAGAATGGAAGTCCCATGAAAATGGAAATTCTACTCCTTGATCCCCAAAGGCATGATTCTCATGTTCATGGGACTCTCATTCCCACCATTGATCACAAAACCAAATGGTGGATGTGGAGTGATACATCAATTTAGCCCAAAATGTAGGGGGTCTCCTCATGGATCCCCATGGCATAGGATTCCATGCAATCAAACACAGAGGAATCCAACATCATGAGCAGGCCAGGTTGAGTAAAGTTGGGCCTATCATGAGATTGAATCCATGTCAGTCTTATCTTATAGCATTTTCATGCAATCCCAAACTTGGCACACAGTGGGTGCACATTTGATACACAAGTCCACCTATTTAAGGTGTACATACAATTTAATGAGGGGAACGACCCCTATGGCTCTGGTAGTTTGGATTTACGTATTCTCCATGCATTTAGGGGTCTGGTAGTTTGGATTTACGCATTCTCCATGCATTTATTGACTTAAACCATCGAACATTCATCCTAGGAGGACCTCTCGGTGGTGGACTGTTTGCATGTTGCCCAAGAGTGTAACCTTAGAATTTGATGAGCACTTGGTCCGAGAGGTCTTGGAAGGTCATCAACTATAACTATGTTCAACTTCAATATGATTTCAATGTAAGCTTCTACAGGATTATTATAGTTGTTTCTCCTGGTTACGATTATTTTGTCCAAAAAGTTTCTATGTAAAACATTTGTTATTGATACATCTAGGATTGCTGGTTCTTGTGGATGCAATTATAGGTTGCAGGTTCATCAAGGATGCATGGACACAGACATGCGCATCATGGCGGATACGGATACGACACGTCGACTCGACAATTTTTCAAAAACTAGGACTCGGGGATACGTTGACACGTCATACTATTTTTTCTTTTTAATTCTAATAAAGTGCCTTTCTAGGGTGTCTTCATCTTTATTGCAAGTAGAAAGGAACATGAGAAGAAAAAACAAAGATGAGATAAAATGAATAGGTGCAAAGGCGGAGAAGAAGATGAAACTCTGTTGTAAGAAAAAAAAAACAAATTAGAGAAAAATATAGTAGAAAAGAAGTAGAGCAAAAAAGAAGTAAATGAGAGAAGAAGAAAAATCAAAGATTAAGAAGCATAGACTATCTATGTTTTTGTGGCTCTTTGCCCTATTTATTTTAAATCTCAATTGAAACAGTCATTCACTTCAGATGGATCAATAGTTATAGGTGATTATTTGCACACATCTAAAAGTAAAAAATAAAACGAAGTTGATTGTCGAATCTTGACTATGTCCTGACCAAGTTCGAGGTGTATTAGAGACGTGTCCGACACGTTGACTACATTGACCATGTGTCTGACACGTTGATCACGTGTCCGACGTGTGTCAGAAACGTGTTGAGCGAGTGTCGGTGTCAGATACATGTCGGACACGGATACAACAAGTTTTCTAAAGAGTTCGTGCTTCCTTGAGGTTCATTATAATAGGTTTTGAGCATTGAAATGGTGTAGGTTCTCATAGTATTGCATGCCTTCAAAGTGAAAGGTATATAATAGATCTTCTTTTTCAAGTTTGCATTTTGTGCTTGTGAATCATGTTACCTGATTTTGGAGGTTACATTTCATTATTGAAGCCTTATGTGATGCCATTAGTAACGACTTAGATATACAGTAACTTGATCGAAAACTTCATGTGGTATTGCAAATATATGTGTTACAACAAGCCTTCATGTGGTAACTTGATAAAAAACTTCATGTGATTTTGGATTCTACATGATTTGTTGGTCTTGTCTTTAGTTATTTTTTTTGTCCCTAATTTTTGCCAATTGTAAGGTTTTCCGTGGGATACTTGTGTTTTAGTCATTGTTAGACTTAATATTGTGATTCCTGTGATCACAATTAGAGGACATTCTAGTGTGGAATGAGATGGTAAAGGTCATTCAGAATGGATAAATAGATTAAAAAAAAATAAGAAAGGAAATCCGACTGTCCTTGAAAGACGATGTAGAGCCTTGGCGGAGCCCCTAACAACATGGGTTGCAGCTGTCGGTAATGACACGATAAGTAGAAAGAAATGGAGATGGATATCATTTGGAACCTTGAGACTAGTTTCATACCACTTCGTAGCCCTCGACATCAAGTTCTTTGGGTTCTCAGAATTACAGCGTTATGTAAATCAACAAGAAGTTATGTATTTAACAACTCCACGAAAAGCTTTGCATGGAGATTGGAGGATGGTGTTAAGTTTGTTATCCTAAAAGAGGTGCACTATAACACTTCTAAGTGTATGTACATCTAAGGGAGAGGCATCTAATGTGGGCTGAGAAAACCCCTCAGTGCTCTACTAGTTGGATTTACATATTTTCTGTGTGTTTATTGAATTGGGAGTCGGGGTTTCATCCCAAGAGCACATCCTGTGGATTGTTTGCAGATTGCCCAGTGAGAGGTAGCTTATGATTGCGCGAGCACTTGGTTTAAGAGGTCCGCTTATGATTGCGCGAGTACTTGGTTTAAGAGGTCATGAAAGTTCCAGAAAAGTTGGGTCCTTCATGTGATTATTAACATTTTAGTCTTACCATGAAGTTTTTTTTTTCCTAATCCTGAATTCGGGCAAATCAGGCATCGTGGGAATACCTTCCTTGTTGTTGCATATACAAATTTTTTTTTATGCTTTTATTGAATTGAGCATTGGAGTTCATCCTGGGAACACCTTCTGGTGATGGACTGTTGCAGGTTACCCAGTAAAGAGAGAACTTAGGATCAAGTGAGCAATTAGTTAGAGAGGTTAAAGAATGTTGTTCAAATTCCATATAATCCTAATATAAGCTAGGATTATAATTGTTATCACTCATGTTTATGAGTTTTTATCCATTGTTCTTGTGGTTGCAATTAGAGGATTGCTGGTTCATTAGAGGTGCTTATGATGTCGAAGGTCGTTCATCAAGATTGATGGACAAGGAATAAGGAAGCTCCGTCTTTTTCCATCTGGTGTATTGGTTGGCTTCGGGATGAAGGTATCTAATCACCTTTACTTTTCTAAGTTTGCATTTTATTACATCATTGTGAATCTTCTCGCTTACCAAATTTTGGTGTTTATATTTTAGTTTTGAAGCTTTATGTAATTATTTAGATATGTAACAACATGAAAGGAAGCTTTGATCTTGAGTTGGTGTTGTAAACTGTTGGAATTGTTGACTTTACTAACACAACAGACTTAATGCAGCAGATTTACGAGCCACCTACTAGCTCATTAATGTAGCATATTTTATCAACCACCTACTAGTTACTCGCTAACTCATTTACTACATCTGATCTTCCATGACTTTGTACATCTAAAAGTAGAAACAATTCTAGTTGTGTAATAAGCAAGAACTTAGAAATCAGAATACAAAGATCTTTCTTCTTTTCTTCTTTCAAAGCTTGATATTCATTGACATAGTATCAGAGCACCCTTGAATTTCATTTATCTTACAAGCCTTTATTGCTGTCACGGCCTATAGTGATGTATTTTCGATTGAAGCCTTCATTGCTTCAAATATTATCTGCCTTGTTGTCCCTGTTGTTCCCGATTCTTTTCTATCTTCTTAATTTACTGACACAATGTCAGGAAAAGAGACAAATTTAAAACTCAGACTGAATATGCTCCAATCAGTCAGAGTTCAAATGAGTTGCAAAATATCCAAACAGCTTATAGATTAACAGGGAAAAACTATTAGAAGTGGTCACAACATGTTAGCACTTTTCTCAAAGGAAAAGGGAGGTTGAGCCACTTGCTAGGAACTGATCCTCAGAAGGATGAAACTGGTTTTAAGGCCTGGGATGAGAATGACTTTATGGTGATGTCTTGGCTATGGAATTCAATGGAGCCAAAGGTCAGTGATACCTGTATGTTCTTGCCTACATCAAAAGATGTTTGGGAGTCTGTCCAACAAACTTATTCAAAAGTGAATGATGCGGCACAAGTGTATGATGTTAAGATTAAAACATCAGCTGCAAGACAAGGTAATAAAAGTGTTACCGAGTATGCAAACTTGTTGAAAATTTTGTTGCATGAAATGGATCATTACAGGTGCATTGAGATGAAATGAGGTTAAGATGTAGCAGCCCTGAAAAAATTCATAGAGAAAGATCGAGTCTATGATTTTTTATCAGGGCTAAATGCTGAATTTGACCAGGTCAGGGTGCAAATCCTTGGGAAAGAGGAGCTGCCATCTTTAAATGAGACAATTTATATGGTTAAAACTGAAGAGAGCAGACGAGGAGTGATGCTTGAGGTGCTGCCATCTGAGGGATCAACTATGCTTTCTGATGGAGATATCTCCTAGAGTGTTCAACTGCACCTCCTTTGTGCCCTCTCAGAAGTAAGTTAGACCCTAGAGCCATTAAGTGCATTTTTGTTGGATATTCATCCACACAAAAAGGTTATAAATGTTACCATCCACCTACACAAAAAATTTATATGTCAGCTGATGTTACCTTTCATGAAACCAAGCCATTCTACACCCAGCCTTATCTTCGGGGGGAGAGTTTATTGGAAGATAAGCTCGATGTTTCGTTAGACTTCAACCCTTTACACCTACCTGCCTCAGTTTCAACATCAATTACTGAACCTAAAACAATGTCTACTAGTCTTGAAACCAACCCTGAAAGTGAACCTAACCAGTCACAAAATAACCTACACCCTGAGTCACTAAATCAGCATACAACTACAAGTATTTCAGGGCGTAATACTACAAGGTTCTCACAGGTGTACTCAAGACAAAACAAGTCATCATTTGTACCACAGCAAGCCCCATCATCGGCTCCTAATATTGGCACTGAGGTAACTCCCCTCTCTTTAGATTTGCCTATTGCTATTAGAAATGAAACCCGTGAATGCACCAAAAAAACCTCTTTATCCTATATCTAATTTTGTAGCTTTTGATAAGTTTTCAACATCCCATAAAAGCTTTCTTGTGAGTCTTAATACCACCCCAATTCCAACAGCTTTATCCGAGGCATTATCTAATGAGAATTAGAGACAAGCTATGCAAGTGGAAATGGAGGCTTTGGAGAAGAACATGACATGGGAGATAGTTGATTTGCACAAGGAGAAGAAGCCAGTTGGTTGCAAATTGGTCTTCACAGTGAAGTATAGAGCTGATGGAACTCTTGAACGATACAAGGCAAGGTTAGTAGCTAAAGGTTATACTCAGACTTATGGCATTGATTATCAGGAAACATTTTCACCTATGGTTAATATGAACACGGTAAGAGTATTGGTATCTCTAGCTGCAAACTTTAATTGGCCTCTTCAACAATTCGACGTGAAGAATGCATTTCTACACGGTGGAGATCTATACGAAGAAATTTATATGCAGATGCCACCAGGTTATGGGGGAATGTTGGGAGCTAACAAGGCTTGTAGATTAAGGAAAGCTCTTTATGGTTTGAAACAGTCTCCTAGGGCGTGGTTTGCGAGATTTGCAAAAGTGTTGTCGAAGTCAGGGTACAAACAAAGTCGAGGTGATCATACTTTGTTTATCAAACATTCTCAAGATAGGAAGGTAACTGTTCTCCTTGTATATGTTGATGACATCATTATAACAAGTGATGATGAGACAGAAAGGGAGAGATTGAAGGTCTGTTTAGCCAAAAAGTTTGAGATTAAGGAGTTGGGATAGTTGAAATATTTTCTAGGGATTCAAGTAGCACATTCACAGCAAGGTATATTTATCTCTCAACAAAAATATGTGACATATTTGTTGAAAGAAACAGGAAAACTAGGATGTAAACCAGCAGTTGTTCCTGTTGATCTAAATCAAAAACTTGGTGAGGCACCTGAGGATGTTAAAATGGACCGAGAGATGTATCAGAGACTAGTTGGGAAGTTGATTTACCTAACACACACAAGACCAGATATAGCTTATGCTGTTAGTATGGTCAGTCAGTTTATGCATTCACCAAAAGAAGTTCATTTGCAACCTGCACACCAGATTTTACACTATGTGAAAGGCAGTCCAGGCAAAGGTGTTTTGTTTAAAAGGAACTCAGGTTTGGTTTTGGAAGCATACACAGATGCTAACTATGCTGGATCAGTAGTGGATAGAAGGTCAACATCTGGCTATTGTACTTTCATTGGAGGAAATCTAGTTACATGGAGAAGAAAGAAGCAACATGTGGTACCTAGATCAAGTGCAGAAGCCGAGTTCAGAGCAATGGCATTAGGTATTTGTGAACTACTTTGGTTGAAGATTATTCTGGACGATTTGAAGATCAAGAGGAGTGGACCAATGCGACTTTATTGTGATAACAAGTCCGCTATCAGTATTGCACATAATCCTGTGCAACATGATAGAACAAAGCATATTGAAGTTGACAGGAATCTTATTAAGGAAAAATTCATAAATTTTTTACATACTAATAAATTAAATTGGTTTTAAGTTATGGGCTTTGAGGCCTTTTTTTTGTATAATAAATTAAATTGTACACAATTTGATATAAATTATTATTAAATGTATAATTTATATTAAATTTCAGTAATAATGCACATGGGTCTTAGCTATAGTACTTTGGTGTCACGCGGGTGAAAATACAAAAATGCCTATATATTCAAGACAGTACAATGATTAAATTATTCATGTCTTTTTGTTATTTCACATATGAAATTTAGCATGTGGGTCAGTGGGTCCATATGTAATACAAAATATCTCGTTAGTTTTTTTTTGTAATTGCCACGATTCAAGGAATTCTCTCATGCTCGTGTGGATTTAGTCAATAAGACATTACATCCGTTAATATTGGGCCCATGAAAAATTCGCTTTTTATAGAGATTTATTTGGACAAACTTATCACTTTACAATTAAGGGGGGTGTATTGTATTTGGATTTTGTGGGCAATTTAATAAATTTCATGGATTCTGAAAATCCAAGTGTATTCAATTTGGATTTTAAAAAGTCCACAAAAGTCTAGGGGTATTCAATCAGGATTTTAAAAAGTCCACAAAAGTTTTAGGGTATTCAAAATATTATTCATATTTATGGATTTGGAAAATCATGGATTCTCGTGGACTTTGTAGTGTTAGGTATAAATAACAAAGTTCAATAGTTTGCCAACCTCCATATCAAAGATTTCAACGTGAAAAAAAGTCTCCCAAAGTTCTTCCTTGTGCCAGCCGCGAAGAGGTTGGTTCCCATCCTCTTGTTTTCTCGATTCTTTTTCTATCTTTGCATAATTGCATCATAGTTGCATCGTTGATGATTTTGGGTTAGGGTTTGAATTTAGGGTCTATAAATCTGGAATGTTTTGTGGACTAATGGCAGTGATCGAATCAGAGCCAACACTCCATGAGGCTGAAAATGCTAAAAAACACATCATGCCGATGGATGGAATAGCCCAAAACATAGAACAATAAGGTTTCGAGACAGCAAACGGTGAAGACCCCAAAGACAGTGAAGAACAATCCACCCCATTGAAAGATGACTCCTTTGAAGATGAGCAGCTGAAACAGGTCTGGGTTTGATTGCTTCTCTTTTGATTTTGCAAATATTGGTCAAATTTAAGTGCTATAAATCTGTCTATCATCACTTGGATCAACTTAATTGAATCATTAATGAATTGGTGTTGCTGTATTGCGATTTTTATTAAATGGGTGTTTTGGTTGATGTAAATGTGATGTAGAGGGCTTTAGATCAAGCTAATGATGCAAAAGTTGAAGGAAACAAGTTTTTTGGGGCTGGGCAGTATGAAGATGCATTGTCACAATATGAACTTGCTCTGAGTTTTTTCCGTGAAATACCATCATTGGAGGAAATTCGTTCAATATATCATGCGAACAGGGGTGTGAGCCTCTTGAAACTGGTATTATGCTCTCTATCACCCAAACAAAATTTTAAGTTTTAAAGTCCAAGCATAGAGTGGAAGGTGCTTCTTCTATTTGTTTTTGTTTATCTTATTTTTATGCTGGTATGATTGTTCATCGCAATTCAGTTGTTAGTCCTTGGCATTAGATAGAAGGATGGGGAAAATAGATTTGGAAAGCATGTTGTATTACTGGCATTTGAGCTCACAGTTGAGCAAGGTGGGGAGTTGAGTAACCACTTTTATGCCTACTAGCAAATGATGCTCAACAGACAGCATATGTAAAATGGTGTTTTTTCCCTAACCATGAAACCACTGTGTTTTGATCCATGTATGTGCATAAGGGAGGTTCCGCTAACACTCATAGCCTAATTATCCTACCTCTTGGAGTTCTATAAGATCCTGTACTATAAAATTCACAAAAAGGGATACCCTCTATACCAAATTTTGATACGAAAGTCTATTCCTTTCACTAATTTAATATGCGGACGTTTTTTTGTTTCATCACTATTTACCAACTTTTTTTTTATCTTGCAAATAATTAGAAATATGTAAAAGTCGTTCATACAAAGTCCGTGGATTTTCATAAATTTCTAGAAAGTCTGTAGCAAAAGTCTATGAATTTAAGAATCAGGAGAAGTCCGTGGACAATTTAAAGAGTCTGTGGACAATTTAAAGAGTCCGTGGACTTTTCAAATTATTTATCAATTCCATAAGAATCCATATACAATACACCCCCCTAAATACCACTTTAAATAAAGTTACTTCATAAGTTTTCATAAATTATATAAACTTTAAATAATAGAAATTAGGGTTTTAACTTTGGTTCTCATTAGTTTATGCTTAATTTAGTCTAGTGCACATTTTTAAAATTAATTGAGTCTAACCCCAGACTGGTGTTGACTGCCCCAATCAACATTAGTCAAATATATTGATTTTCTATGACTGTTTCAATATCAATAAAATTCAGAAATACCCTTTACTTAGATTGCACATAAAAGAGACATGCTTGGCATAAAATAACAACAAAGTTAATCCAACGGCTGAAGATCTCTTTACAAATCATGAGGACATCTAACAACTTATCTTCATCTCCTTCGCCCTCATCAAACTAACCAAAAATCTGTCCTACCCACCTTAGCAAACATCCTTTAAAATACAAGAAAAAAGTTCCAAGTTAGATGGGAGGGCTTCGGGTACTCATCACTACCCAAAAAGGCAAACCTCTTATCCTCCTGAACCTAGCAGTCCAAAATGCCATTAAATTTACATAAGGAACCATCCTTAAAATCAAGGAAACAGGTGGGACCACAAACAATGCTAGATCCCTTCAAATCACCCAATCCTTGATGCATAATAATCCAACTTCCTGATTACAACAATGGGGTTTTCTTCAAGTGCACAGTAAGAGTCTCTAAAGTAACAAAAATTCATCCATCTTTTTATCCAACTCATTTCAGTCCCCAACTAAAACAACATGGCAATCATGAACACACAACATAACAAGTAAAGTCCTGCAATTTATTGACAAGGTTGCAAAGCAAACCCCATCCCATCTAATTTCGAAAAAATTTCTTGTATCTATAAGGATGTTGTTAAAGTGGGTGGTACAAATTTTTGGTTGGTTGATGAGGGTGAAGGAGATGAAGGTAAGTTGTTGGATGTCCTCATGGTTTGTAAAGAGATCTTCGACTGTTGGATGAATTGTGTTGTTATTTTATATCCAACATGTGCAGTGTAGTCAAGGGTATTTCTGAATTTTATTGATATTGAAACTGTCATGAAAAGTCAACATATTTAACTAATGTTGACTGGGCAGTCAACGTCAGTCTGGGGTTATACTCAATTAGTTTTTAAAATGAGTAGTAGACTCAACTAGGCATAAACTAACGATGACCAAACTAAAAAACAACCTAGAAATTAATGTCTATGATTATCATAAGCCACAATTAAGTTAATATAATATTCAAACAAAGACCTTAAACTTCTTATTTTGGTGAAGTCAAGGGATAACTCACTCCCGTAGTTTGAAAATATGTTTTTTCTTGTCTACTAAAATTGTAATCGAGTTTAACCCTAAGGTCTATAGTATTTCACAGTAAGCTTGAGTATTAATACCTAAAAAAATAAATTTAGTTTGCATTCTAAAATATGATTTTTTAATGTGCACCTTAAATTTAATTAAAAAAGTGAAATTGATTGGGGGCGGAAGTAGGGATGGGGGCAAGGGTGTTGAATACATGATAATTAGCAAAAACAAAAAAATTTAGCGTGCCAATGGCACAACATAATATGCTAGTTATATATAAATTATATGACATAATTTAAGAGGTTTTAAAAATATAAAATATAATATATATATGAGGTGGGGCAATATGGCGAAAAAGAGGATATATAATGTGGTGTTTGTGAGATTTTTTTTGATCGAGGCTCTAGTAGCTTCGCTGAGTATCGTTAGTGCGCTTTATTATTATTTTTTTAATAAAACTAGCTCGGAGTGTCATAGTTCAATACCTTCATCGCGATGTATTTTTTATTAAAAAATGAAGGCAAACCCTAGACAAACAACTAATATGTTTTCTATTTAGATAACTCAATAAATTGTTTTTCCTCGTTTTCTCGCTTTACAAAAATAATAATAAAAATAAATCCATCTCTTCTCTCCGAAACCAAATGAAGACTGTTCAAAAACCGAAGATGAAATAGTATGGTTGATTCTACAATCTTTTCTTCTTTTGATCATCTATAAGAAAAGAAAAAAAAAATTTGATCTGATATTTGTTGCTGTTTCGCTTCATTTTCACTGTGGAGCTAATTTTTGTAAAAATTTCAACTTTGTTGCATTGTCGTTACCTTGTCCAAGGTGTAGGGTGACCAATATTCCCAAGGCATCCCTATGTATCTTTGGAAGGTAAGTTAAATAAGGAGAGAGAAAAGTGTTGTGATAAAGAAATCCCTTGGCAAACAACTTGAAAAAAAACTCGAAGGGAAACGTACCCATTTTTCTGGACCCGTTCTTTGGAAACAAGTTTGTCACAGAGCCTTCTCATCAACAATGTTTATACTTTATCCTCCTTACTTCTTTTTACCTGCTTTTGCAAAGTCTTCCCTGTACATGTTTCTCAACATATGTTTATTGTATGGTTCCAGTCTACCTCATGAATATGCTTGGTATCTTCACATGTGATATTTGCCATCTCAAACACTCATAATCAGTTGAGTTCACATTGACACCAAACCTGAAATTCTTTTTTCGTATGCATTTATTTATTTATTTTAGCTTTTAATTATTTAACACTATGAAGGCTTGTTAGGAAACTATCTAATTCCACTTCATGTTTTCTCTTACGCTCACATTTTCACTTATTTGGTGAACATCGGCACATGTGATGGATGTGGTTTCGTCATCTTGATGGTGGTGAATGTAGTGAGTAGTGACACTATGACATTTCGAGATGGAGATGGAGTCTTTTTTTCAAATTCATTTCTTTTCCATTATAGTTAAATCATAATCGCACCCTAATCGGTTAAGGATCGATATGATATTAATTGTAATTAATTAGCCTATATTTTATACACATATTTCCTTTATCTTTCTAAGTAATATATCTACTTCAAGAAAAAAAATTTAATATGTGTTGAAGTAGTAAATATAACTCGTCATAATTTAAGGCAAATTATAAGAAAATTATGAATTTGATGTTAGATATTATTTAGTTTTGCTTATTATTCCATTGGTCGTTCTTCTCTTCATATATATGTATATTTTTCTTTTCTTTTTTATTTCTCTCTAGCCTCTTCACACTCTTGGTATTGCCTTATGGTAAATATTGATGAGGTTAAGACAATTCTTTAATATAAAAAATGAATTTTTCTCTCATTTGTTTCTAACACATTACTCCTGCTAATAGTTTAGCACACTCTTTGTTACTACTATGGGGTCCTGAAGCACAGGGAGATTTTACTCGTTGGTGTCAATTAGGTGGTATGTGGACTTTTGTTGCTCTCCATGGCGCTTTCGGTCATTGACCGATTAGTTGGTGAGTTTTGAAAGCGATTAATTGGTAAATCAGCATAAAATCGTTGATTACTCATTCAAGGGTTCACTCAAACAATTAATTCAAAAATCATGTTGTCCTACGAGCGTAAAGAGATTAATCACCGATTTAATAACTTTGGGATCTACATCAAGCTTTGTTTGATTTCAGATACGGTTTCAAGTTTCAACAACCTTTAATATCCGACTAAGATCGTATATATGAACGAAGAATGCATTTGTCATGGTAGGCTGCGAGAAGATATAATTGAAGATGCTAAGGTAACTTCATCTATTTTTTCTATTGAAGTATGTTATGGATCTATTTTGGTTGATGTGTTACAGCACTGAAGTTGTTGCTTAGTTGTATTGGTTGCTGAAACTTTAGTCATTGTGATATCCTTCTTCATTGTTCATGTTATGCATCGTGTTTGTTCGGTAGTTAATCTTCTCCAAGAAAAAAAATTTGTCCATTCTTTCTCCATCTTATGCGTCAAATGTTTTTGAGCCTGCATGTTGACTAGAAAAGAACCTTAAGAGAAGCTTGTCTTTAAATTTACAGAAGTCGGGGGAGAAAAAGGAAAATGAAAAAAATTAAGGTTGTCTTTCTCTGGAAGATACCCATGGATTCTAAGGAGTACCAGTAAATCGGTTTACAAACTTGCCAACTCAGTCTCTTTTTTTTCTCCCTAGCATTATCAATACACCTAAATCTTGTTTAGCTAATATGGTTTGTTACATAGGAAAATATTTGCCCTCTAGACAACATTCCCTGTTTTTGCAACAGTTCAGATCTAGTTTAGAACAATGGGATATGCAGAGAACTCATGCTTCACAGTTCAAAGTTAGATTCCCATAGTTCAAAACATTGGATTTATATGCAATGTAAGTTGGTGGAGTTGCCCTTTTATTCTCTTTGGTTTAGATGGGTACATCAGCACCTAATTTAATGTAATATCCCTTTGTATTGTGTCTTTCGGGTTTGCTCAGTGCATCATTCCCTTGCTTTTTGTCTTTCTAATATAATCTTGTTCTTGTTTTGCTTTACAAAATTAAAAAAAAAAAAAAAAAAAAGGGTAGATCTCTGTGTGTCCATAGGTTGTAAAGCTTGAAATAATCTTACAATAAGAATTTTTATACAGCTTTTGGGAGTGAGTGTTTGGCTTTTTACCTATGACCTTGCTTCCTTAATATCGGTTGAGTGAAGCACCGAAGTGGGCCTTTCTAGGTGAAGGCAGAAGGTCAGCTATGCTATAAATCGGATAACTTTGAGCATTATATATTTATTTCACTTTAAATTGTTTGTTTTATTTCTTTGGAAATTTTGTGATTGTTACAAAAAATTGTTTATTTTTATTTCTTTTGAAACTTTGTGATTGTTTGTCGCTAGTAATTATTTGTTAACTACTGAAAAAGAGGTTGCATATTTGTTGTTGCATGCTAGCTGATTCTTTTAGAACATTTCTGTTTATATGGTGTTTTTGATCTCATTTATCGTCCCAACTCTTAATCCAAAAAGAGATGAGTTCTATCTCCTCATTGCATTCAACACATCCTTTCTGAATGTCCACTTCATCATTGCCAAGACATCACAAGTAGAAGCTGGTTATTTTCACGGGACATTGATTATGAATATCCTCCACACCTACTGCTAAAGGAAGTTTTGCAAAATAGCCAAAGTACGTCCCTCGACCAATTTTTTCCGATTTGAGACATTGCAACCAAACACATCCTAAATCTTTTTAGATTTTAATGTTAAACAGACAACATGCTATGTAGTCTCGGGCGACGCCTAAGTGGGCATCCGATACGAGAACTGCCTCGCCTTTGCAAGACTTGGTGTTTTCAGTTGTGGTCTCGGGCGGTCGCCTAAGTGACCCCAGAGACTAATTTTTTTTTTTTTTAAAATTTTTTTTTTTATACTCATTGTCAATTATTTTAGAATTAATGCTCTCATGGTTTATATCTTTTGAGTTGTGTGTGACTTGTTCTTTTGCATGTTTTGAGTTGAGACTCTTGGATTTTGATTGTTTGTCTGTGTGTTGTGTTATGATGTTGGATTGTGACTACGCAATGCTTTGAATTTCAAAATTTTAGTCCAATTTGTGTGAAATTACTTGTTAAATGATATACAGGTCATACTTGAGGATGGGTTGGAAATAATAAAAAGAATGTTGCCTAGTGCTAGGCATTAACAAGGGGACGCCGAGGCTAGTTGGGTGCCCAAGCCAGGCTTGTCACCTCGCCTCGGCTCACTTAGCACCCAAGGCTACAAAGGCCACATGTGAAAATTAGGCTTGGAGTGGTGGTACTCATATTTTGTTGGAATACGTTTTCATCATATTAGAGTTGGACTTAGAAGATATTAGATTGATATCTAATTTTCGTGCTTTATTATGTACCTTCAAGTTTAACATTTTAATGGCATGCCACCACGAGCACTAGGCTTTCAGTTTTGATTAGCCAACCAAGTGTGCAAATTACAGGATTTACATATTCAATTAGGTAATTCTTTCATTTGTTGCAAGACCTGGTTGTGGAGCATTTGGTATTCTTGGTTTCAAAAAATTATGTTTTGGTTGTAGCTTTTATCTCCCCGTTATTATTTGCTTGCTTCTGCAATGGCAGTGCTAATGTACATAAAGTGAAGTCTGAGTTTCGTGGTGTTTATTTTGTCTTTACTTGCATGTAATGTTTGTTTCCATAAATCGGCATTCTTGATACTCAATTTCTTAATTCAAATGTATGTGGAAGGGGCTTTGGCATGTCGTTCCTGGAGGATTTAGCAGGCATTCTCCATCTCAATAAACTGGGAATCTACTGCCAACCTTCAAGTTTGCTGGTGTTAGTGATGTGGAGGAGAATTGCAAAGTACACTAGGTTATTTATTTGTTATGTCCTTAATATATATTTTTCATTAGAGTGTGGATCTCAAGTTAATGCATACACCCCATGTTACTGATCTATGTTTTTCAATTATGATGTAAGCGGGTAATTCGTTAGTAGCTATTTGTAATTGGGCTAGATATAATAAAGCCCATATTAATTAGCATTAGCCAAATTATGTTTAGGGTTAGATTGCTTATCGAAGAAGCTATTAAGCTTATAAATAAGACATAGTTGAAGATTCTAGGTGGTGATTCACCGAATGAAATTTATGTTATCTTTGTTTATTTCTTATTTGGGGTTTATCGTAGTTCTAGTTTAGCTTTAGTTGTAGTGTAGAATTCATTAAATTTCAACATTATTTAAAATTTCTTTTTTTTGTTTAAATGCTTTTTCTTCTATCACACCTCTCTTAATCCCTTGACAATGGGAAACATGTACTGCATTAATTATGTGGTTGTGTTAATTTCTGATATATAATCTGGCTCTATTTGATATTGCCCTATTTCTTTTAAGTATTTCAATTTTTACTTTTCTCCTGTAATATTAGTGCCTCACTTTGTTTTGCTTCCTTTTCATGACTGAAATGAAATGTAATGTGTTTGATCCAGAACATGTAAAATAAAAGTGAAACACTATACATTTGATGATAAAACCATCTTAATTTACGACAAGTCTCTCTGCAAAATTGTCGTTTCATTAAAGCCATGAAAAGTGCTTCATGGTGGAGACCAGAAGAAGATAAAGTCAAACAAGAGAGTTGATGTGCACTTGTCTAGATAATAATTTACAAGGATAACAAGAACATAGGAATATTAAAATCGGCATATAGGTACCCGTAAAGATGTCATATTGATGAAATGATAACTTTTTTCTTTAACTACCTGAAAGTGTTATCATATTGATGATTAGATCCTAAGTAACAATTCAGACAAACTAACTGCTTGTCGCCTTATTTTTCTTCATGTGAGTTAACTCGAGTAGAAACTAGTAATTAAATCCATCTTCCTTTTGTACAAAGTTGTCTTTGGGTTGGCAATTAGTTTATCCAATGTTGATCTTCACTCTTGAGTATTGCGGTCCATTGTAAATGAGTGATGCTAAAAATTGACATTATTGTCATTGCATAATTTTCAACATCAATAAAAAAAAAATTCTTTTTGTTTTTTCTTCGACTTATAGTACACTAAAACAATGCATAGTAGAAGTAGGGGTTATCGACTACTTCAGAATATTTGATTCACAATTAAACAATAAAGGGAATATATGAAATTAAAAGATAGATGATTAAATGTTGAGATTAAATGTGGAGAGATGATATGACTCAAAACAAAATAATTAAATTATGAAATTGATAGAATTTAAAGAACGATAATTAAAATAATTTGAACAAGAATTGAAATAATGGAATAATTCGTAATAACATTGAAAAATTAGACAGAAATAACTAATAAACAAAATAACTTTTATTCCATCAAAAACCAAATTACAATGATCAACTTATGCTCCTATTTATAACCAACATAACTTCTAAACACAAACCCTAAACCTAATAGGAAATCTTGTCCTAATAATACTAGAATTTTTAATATACCTAAAATACTATTATTGCTAATATTAGAATCCTAATTACATCAACTTTCCCTTGTTGAAAAAATTTGTCTTCGAGCTTAAAGTCGAAGATGTCTGATGAACACAAGCAATCGGTCACGGAACATAAGGTGAAGTGCACGTGAAGTAGTCTTTTTCGAAACTTGCCATGATACACACTGGTGAAAAAACAGAGGAATCAACTCAGAAAGAAATCCATATGACTCAAAGAATCGAAAGCAGAAAGAAACCTGAGAAGACGCATGTGCATAAGCCCATGCCACAAAAATGTCCCAATACACATGAACATAATCTTCATCATTGACTAGGGGTGGGCACGGGATGGGATGGGATGAGGTGGACTTCATCCCGTTGTTTTATCTTCGGGATGGGACGAGATGGGATGAGACGACGGGACGAGATGACGGGACCAGACGACGGGACGAGATGAGAATAATTTTGGAATGAAAATAGGAACACATGTTTTCGATCCAGTCAATCTGAAAACAACTCTAGAATTATATCAAATGTTTTTATTGTAGTGTTTTGATTGTGACTTGCTGAGGTTTGTCCTGGACTCGTGTTTTGTGTATCTATCTGTATTGTCTGGCATATCTGTAGAGATTGTCTTGATCTACTCCTCATAGTAATAGACTATAATTCTACGTCTGCATTTTGGAAAATTCAAATCTCTATTAGTGGTTTTATACTATTAGATTTTATCACACATGTACGCTATACTAATGTTATATGAACAAAACATGTGAATATGTGATTCGACACATTCCACATGATTTTAGAAGGATTATCTAGATTGTTGCATGGCGAGAAGGGCAAACATTCATTTTGTTGAAGAAAAGAATTGGATAATCTAAATGCTCAATTAAGTGCTAGAGTTAGAGATTGACTATCTAGTGTCAAAGTTGGAGGTGCAACTAACATCCAAACTCCGTACATCTACTGATAGAAAGTGCTACGAGGCCTACCTAGGTATTTTTTGTTGTTGTTATTTTAATGGCTATACTCTAGAACCTTTCAGTTGTTGAAATGTAGAGAAGAAGAAATGGATATAATGTACCATGATCTCCATTGATGACGATCATTGAGTTTGTGATGACGATCTAGGGTTTATGGAACATAAATAGGAGATGGCCATGGAGTCTTCAGAGAGATGGAAATGGGTGGAGATGAAATGATAAGAGTTTTGTACAAGGCAGAAAGGTTCTCTCGCTCATCAAATTGATGAGTTTTAGTAAAATTGTTAGCACCACAAAATTTTAAAACAAGGAAAAGTGTTTTCGGGACTCACTTGAAGTTCATAGGTTGTATAACCATAAAATTCATTAATAACATTCAATACTAAAGGCAATTGCAAAAGTGCTATTATAGGCTATTTTTATTTTAGTGGTTCAACAAGAAAGACAACACTTTGGTGCACTTTTACAATAATGTTATGCACGTGTTAGAATGTTCCCATTTCATTACTCGTATTTGCATTGAAACTAAATTTTTATTTTTCTATTAATAATTTTAAAATTACAATACTTGGAGAGAATAATCTACCTAAATTCAGGCTGGGCTATGATCACGGTATACGACATATCCAACAAATACACTAAATTTTTTTATTTTAAAAAACAATTGCTAAAACATTGAAACTTTAAAGTTCTCAGGAGAGGGACTCGATTAATTGATTGTAGTATTATATTAAGACGACCTTATATTTACTTGTCTCACAGCTACCATAATTTTATATGGATAAATACATAATTCTAGAATATGTTAGTATAGTTAAATACTAAGCGATGGTCAAAGTTAAAATTGATCATTTATCTACAATAAACTTTGGCCTCCTAAAGTCAATGGATGCTAATTCAATTAGTATACTTGTGACGAAGGATATCACGAGTCCAAAAATTTTGACATGCCATTTGGAAAAAATAATATAAAAACCTTGGGTCCTTACAAGTGAAACACTAAAAACTAGGGGTGGGCATTTCAGACTGAAAACCCGGATTGAACCGACAACCGGATCGATTGGGTTGGTTCGAATCGGTTTTTTATTTATTATTAAATATTTGGTCTTAAAACCCGGCCTGACCCGATGTTTCTGGTCCGGTCCTCGGTTATCCTTTCTAAAACCCGTCGGGTAATCGGCCCGACCCGAATACGAATAAAAACCCTCAAAAACATTAGTAAGGCCCAAATTCTAAGGCCCTGAATAAAAACCAATTTCTTCAATCTCAGCTACTCCTCTCCCTTTCCTCCTCGGCTACTCCTCTCAGTCACTCCTCCCTGTGAGTGTGCGACTCCTCGACTCTTCTCATCCTCGGCTACTATCAGAAGAGCAAGTCGCTCCTCCTCAGGTTTCATCTGTCTCCGATCAGAGGACTCTCTATTTTAGTTTTATGTATGTCTCTCATTCTGACAATGCCCTGCTTTACTGTACAGGTGAACATCTTTATCGTCCAAACCAGTCGCTTCCTCAATACATTTTCATCTCTATGCCAAGAAAAGCTCGCTCTTGTTCACATGTAACTCTTCTACCCTAATTAAACAACAACAACAACAACAAGAGCAACTAACCAATCAACCAAATTCATTTCATCTGTGTAGGAGAATACTGGAGTTGGACGCCTCTAGACCTAGTAGAGGTAGACCCCAACATCCAACATAATCATCAATGATTACAGACCATCAATTTCTATTAAAAACTCAGTTCCCGTGTTTCAGCAGATATACACTACACTCTCCCGACTCACCCTTAAGCAGAAGCTTCCAGTTGAGAGGCTCTCTCTCCCATTCAAACAAGATCATTTTTGTTAATCTTATGCTTCCTCTGCCCGATCACTCTACTCTACTATCAAATTGTTAAGCCTTTTTCAAGTTTTTCATTTCCTCACATTTTATTCTATACTCTATGTATAATGCCCTTCAACAAGTTTGTATTTTGCTATGCAAGTATTTGATTTGTATGTTTGTATGCATTGATTTTGATTTTGATTTTGATTTTGTTTTGGTTGATTTTGTATTGAGTTGATCGGATCTAAGCCTGTTTTTTTTTCCCTTGTGTTATGGATTCGATGAGTTTTGTAATTTTTTGTTTATAGATTTTGTTGATGTGAATTGCAGGCTGTTTGAGTTATCATAGAATTGAATACAAAATTTTTTGCAAAAAAAAAAAAAAAAAGGTTTGGGCTTTGGACCGAGACCGGCCCAGAATTCGGTTAACCGGGACCTTGGTTAATCGGCCCAACTCGGTCCGATCTCGGGTCTCAGAATTTCGGGCTTACAAATATCGGTCTGGGCTTCGATTTTTAATTTTCGGGCCGATTACCTGGATTTGCTCAGCCCTACTAAAAACACCCTAAGGGAAGGACCAAAGTTGGAATATATGAAAAGAGTAGGTCCCAAAGTTAAAACTCCTTGCTGCTTGTTTTTGACCTCCAGCAAGAGAAATAGAATCGGATTGGCTATCGTCGCTGGTTTCGCTTAAACCAATCGATGTTCATCGAGATGGCTGATGAAAGGTTTCTCGCCTTTTCGAACCTCTGGTCACTTCTTAAAGCTTCAATTTGATTTTATATACCCAAATTAGATAGAGATCTCTTTCTTTCTCCTCGAAACAAAACAAAACAGAACAAAACAAAAACAAACAAAGCTTCAAGAGAGAAAGCTTCAAGAGAGAATTGAATTCAAGAAGAAGAGGAGTTTTGTTTTAAGTTCTCTCTTTCTCTGTATCTGTCTCTCTCTACCTTTCTTTTATTTTCTCCTGTGTGAAATCTTGTTTGTTGTATGAGTTTAAATGGCTCAAGCAATTGAGGAGTGGTACAAGCAAATGCCCATCATCACCCGTTCTTATCTCACAGCGGCCATAGTTACGACCATTGGATGCTCTCTCGAGGTAGTTCAAAGCATGGGTTTTGGATTGTTTTGTGATTTTCAATAAATTTGGGTTGTTTTGGATGTTCGATTTGCTTTTTATGTAATCGGGTGTGGATGATGTGATGCATGTTAATTTCTGGTTGGGGTTTCGTAAATTTCAGAAAGTTGATGCTTTTCATCTCGGGTTTTGTTTTTTCTGCAATTGGGTATCGCTGTTTGTTGCATGTTTACTTTAACATATTTATTTTTGCAATTTAAGGAGTTTGAGGCTTTTGAATTGGTTTTATGTAAGTTTTGCGCAGTTGGTTATCATAAATTGAGGGTTTTTTTTTTTATTATTTTTTTATATTTTTACATTGAGTTGTGTTTTGTTTGTTGGTTTATGAGAATTTAGGTTTGGCAACTACTTTAGGGCAAGTTTTGGTTTTTTTTACACTTTTTATCCATTCTTTTTTAAAACACAGCCACAAACGCCATCTATGAAAGGGCAGAAGTGTAAAAACTTGACACAAAAGTGATTGCTGGCTAGAATTGTTGGGTTTTGTTTGTGGAAGATAAATTACTTTGGACCTTATTAGATGTTATCATGTTAGTGCTACTCTAACTGATTCAATTTGTGATTTTTAATCTTCCTTTCTTTTTCTGTTTTGTAGATAATCTCCCCTTACCATTTGTATTTGAACCCCACACTGGTTGTTCGGCAGTATGAATTCTGGCGCCTCGTCACAAATTTCTTGTACTTCCGCAAAATGGGTAATTTCATAAGCTTTATCTGGAAGGGAATTTCTATAGTAGACATTGAAATCTGTGATTAATCTTGTATTACTTGACCGAGATTGGTTTCAACACACTTTATCATCTTTGTATATGATTTTAGTTGGATCATTCATAACGATTTTTTATATTGGACATGGAAATTATTGAGCACCCTTTTGAGAGCATCAGTAGAGAATCATACGAAGTCCTGCAATCATTTTCATGGTATTGACCCTATGGATGGCCAGTCATGTTTATGCAGGGTGATTCATGGATGGTAGTATCATTAGAATGGGGAATGGTCCTATCTGACGTCTATACAAAGTAGTTTCCGTTAACCAATGTCAATCTATGTTCTATAGTTCTTTTACCACCTTCCACCAATGTTCATGTATTGCTTGTTCGGCAGAGGAAAAGGAGGAAATATTAGATGATGATGTTAGGAATAAGCTTTTGTACTAAGGTATCATGAGATGAACCATATTTTTACCACAGACCAATTTTATAGGAGTATGATCAGTATTGATCTTTCAGATATGGTTGAAATTTCTCTTTAAAATTATTTCTTTAAATATCTTTGTAATTTAGGATTATCATTCGAATAATCTGTTTTGAACATATGTCCTTTCTTTTTAAAGTCTTTTATCGTTGAATGTTGAGTTAAATAAATCATAGCTTGTAAAACTCACTTTTTATCTCCTTTCATAGTATTAGAGTATGCGACACATTGATATGGGCAACACTGATCATGTCATTAAGTCCACTTCCCTCGTTTCTTCTACCGTTGTTGGACTGTCGTACACCATGCCTCAGGTTTCAAGTTAAATTTGTTTGACACCCTCAATTCTATTTTGTCTGTAACAAGATAGCAAATTTAATGACTCCCCCCCCCCCCCCCCCCCCCCCCCCCCCCAAAGCACACATCTGATGCTGTCTTTTCTGATGGCCGACAGAGAATCTAATCACTTAGTTGATGCCTGATTCGACATCTAGTCATTTATTTGCTCTAATCTGACTTCCCTTTGTCATACTAGAGGATTCTTGAATTTAAGTTTCAGACGTTATTTGATGATCTTACTTAAGTTCTTGTAGTTATGAGCCAATAGTAGAAGATTTATCTGGCATATGATTGAGTTAACAAGTGCGGCCAAACCATGAGATTGAGGCCATCAAATGACTAGTGAAAAACTCTAAAATGAAGCCTAAATTGAACCCATCCAATTTTGGTACCTCCCAGGTATGGTTTGATTTGAGTTTGGGGAGGCAAGGGAACATTTTCTTAAATTGGAAACATTTGTTTTTTTGAGTTTCTTGGGGCAAGGGAACATTGGAGGCCTTTTCCTTAGGGATGTGTTTGGAGGCCTTTTCCTTGGGGATGTGGTTGGAGGCACAAGCCTCATTTTAAACAAAACAGCTAAAGAGACGTGAAAATTAGGAATGATCACAATAAAATGAGTAGGAGATCTAGATGAAAAGAAATAATGTCCATATTTTTGGTTCTTTGCTTAGCATGCTTGTTAAGCATAAGGTATGTAAGCAAAAAGTATTTATCATCATCTGAATTATTTATGCGGCGATTAATCACTGATTAAGCGGCGATTTAGTGTAAATCAGGGGTACCGATTTGAACTAGGTATTTAGCGGTTGGGTTCAGTAGTTAGAAATGGGTGAGAAATCGGTGATAAATCGAGATTGTTCTGTTGAGTGGTGGTTGTCGTCCTGTTGGGTGGTGGTGGTTGTTGCTCTATAATGTATGATGTTTTGGACATGATTACATAATTTGCTCTATAATATGATTTTGTTGCTCTATAATACTTGTCTTCAGTGTTGTATGAATCGGTGTAAATCGCCGATATGAATCGACTCGGCATGCTAACGGTTTAGATCGTCCCAAAAATCGGACTTCACCCAAATCGGAGTGAATCGCCACCGATTCAGTGGTGAAATCGTTACATCGCGATTGAAACACAAACGTCCGATTTATCTACTTCGCACAAAAGGGAGAAAACATGAAGAAAAAAAAACAGGGAAGAAGAAGAAGAAATACAGGAGTCTGAGAAAAGAAAATAAGAGACATACCTTGATCAGGCTCAAATCTGCTCCGTCACGATCTCTTTCCCTCGGCTCCGGCTCAGATCCATTGTTTCTCAAGGCCAATCTCTCAGATCCGTTCATTCTCGAGCTATCTTCGCCTCATATTGGTTCGAAGAAGTCATTTCCACTCGATTGTTGAAGAAGAAGAAGGATCTGTTGAAGAAGTTGTTGAAGAAGAAGAAGGACGATCTGTCCCATGTTGAGGAAGTTGTTTTGTTGAAGAAGAAGAGGATCTGAAGAAGAAGGATCTGTTGAGGAAGTTGTTTTGCTGAAGAAGAAGGATTGTGTGAATCGACTTTGTTTCTGGACTCTGCAAGTTCTCTCTGGTGTAAACTCTACACCGTGATATTTATGTTTGGGTTTAAATTCTTTATGAAGGTTAGGGACCCTAAATAAATATTTTGTAATAATTATTATACTTAAACCCTTAAAGAAAAGTAATATAACTGGTGTACCCTTAATTTTCAAAGTGTTTTTTTCTTTTATAAAGTGCAAAAAACAATCCCCAATGAACTTTTTGTAAACCTAGCTTTTGTCAAGTAAAGAAGATTTTTGTAAACTTAACTTTCTATGCAAAATCTCTTTCTTCAATATTCCAAAATGAAGGCAATATATATATATATATATATAAAATTAAAAAATCTTACGATTTACGATTAAATCTAAATCTTACACGTTACGATTTACAATACGATATACGATTCACTAACACTGCTTGTCTTATTAATCTTTATTGTCAAGATATGTTTTTTATTATAATTTACATTAGTGAGGATATAAAAATGAACACTTTGAAAATAAGAAACAAATAATGATTGAAATCACTCTTTTTGTGTATAGCTATGCAGTTAAAACGGATAACGGACCCATAACAGCCTAGGAGCGTTACAAGTTATAAAGGATTATATAGGAATATAACGGTATATAAAGGTCTATAATAAAATATATTTTTATACCCCCACTAGGTATTTATGATTTTATGCATTTATAAGGAAATCAAATGGAAACCGAGAGAACAAAAATAAAAGTTCCATCAAACTGATTTTTTGTGTATTAGTGAGATCTCCACAACCCCACACCAGCTGATTTATAAACCCATGTAATTTCTCATCAAACAGATCAGGGAGGTTTATAAACCCATCAAACAGATCTTTTGTGTATTTTATAGACCAAAATTCTTCAAACAATCCAAAATTCCATCAAGGATTACCAGAAATTGGTGGGGAAGCAGAAAATAGAAATGGAGGTTCAAGGGAGGTTCCCGCATGAAGGCCGGAGGTTCGATCGCACAGTCTGGCGGTTCGATCGCACGGTCTTCATCTTCTTCAGTTCGATCGCACGGACTTCGTCTTCTTCTTCTTCCTTCGGTTTCTTCTTCTTCTTCTTCCTTCGGTTACTTCTATGTTTAGATCTGAAAAAAGAAAAGAATTGAATCGTTTTTTTTTTTAAAAATATATTTAACAAACTTTATAACGCCGCTACAAGTTATAACGTTTTATTCATAACGGCCGCTATATGAGCGATATATCGGTTGCCGTTACCACCTACCTTTATATCTAATCTTTATATTTTTTACATCCGTTACACATTATAAAGGTGTTATAAAAGAGTTATAACTCCATTTTAACTGCACAGGTGTATAGCCTTGAAAGGGTCTGACCAAAATAATTGAAAAAAATAGGATCACCTTCTTGTTGGATCATTTTTTGCCTCTTTCATGGCCTGAATAGGAAATATATTTAAAAATAAATTTCTTATAATTGAACGAGTTAAACGATATATAATGATGGAACACATCTTTATCATGAAGGGTGAAAATGTACTGGCGTAACCCTTTGACATTTTTAAGACTTGATCTAAGCCCTGGGCATTTTATCTTTTACAGGGCGCTGTACCTGTGTCAAGGATGCTCCTCTTTAGTTCTCTTTTACTATACCCCTTAGCACATTCCTTGCTTACAAACCTAACAACTTTTATTCATCTATTAGGTGTAAGGGTATGTTTGGTTCGAAGGAAATATTTCCCAAGAAACTGATCCATAAGCGAGAAGGGATTTGGGGGAGGAAGAAAAGGAGAGAAAGGGTAACAGAATGGAGAACGTGAATTTATGATGATTTGTATCCTCTTGGTTTTTCGAAAAAATTGTGGAAAATGTTTTTTAGAGCGGAAGCAAATAGTGTTTTCTGAAAATACACCTAAGTTGGAGAACTTCTTATCCCTTGGAAATTTTTCCTTAGAGCCAAACACACCTTAAAGGGTGAATTGACTATTTGTTGCAAATTAAGCTTTTATTTAAGACAAACAAAACCTGCCTTATTATTTTGGTAATAAAATAGTGAAGTGATTCTTTAATCATAAGTGGTAATGTTACTTAAGGTGTTATGTTTTACTCTATCCTTACCTAATGATTGGTAGAAAAAGCGATAATTTGTTATTACTAGTTAGCACTAATTTTGATATAAAATTCATTTAATTTAAGGTCATATTCATAGAATACATACATACGTCATTGAACCAATTATAACTTAGAAAAGATTTTGCAGTACACCCTTGCCTCTGTATAAAAAATATCTTAAGAAAAACCTAAATGGGAGCACTAGCTTGTTTGGAAAGTTAATAAATGCACCACTAAGAGGCGGCACCCTTGATAGGGCACCTTACTTCCAAACCACCAATTGGAAAATTGTTTAATATGTAAATAAAGATAATGATTTCTTCCTAATGTGGTACTAGCTCTGCTTGTAGACTTGTGGTGATTGGTATCACAATTCTAGGGTTCAAATCCTGCTCGCCGTTAATAAAAAAAGAAGAAAAATGATGACTTGTAATTAGGAAAACATCTTTAGTTTAAGTATGTTAAAAAAAAAATTACAAATTTGGCAAGAATGGCATTCTTACATAATGTGACTCAAGTGCCTTAAGGTTCTTCAAATTTTGTGGGTGATGTAGCTACTTTAGTGAATTATACTTCTCCAATGCCTTCAAAATACAATTGATCAAGATATAATACACAAAGTAAACAATAAATGATGAGAAAAGTTTACCTGACGTGTGTACACTTGTTAAGGTGTTGGAAAACCCCAAATCATCTATCCTTTAAAGGGAAAATGTTATGGAAAGAGCTAGCACTCACTTTGTGTTGGAATGTTTGGAAAACGAATGACATGATATTTCAAAGATAACGATATTGGCAAACAATTATGGAGTTGCTGATTACTTTGTGGGGTTGGGAGGTGCATCTTTCTTTGTTTAACGACTTGTTGTTTGACTTGTTGTATACAAATTGGTATTCATTGATATGGAGCCCTAAATCTTTTTACATCTTCCATTGTATACATTTAAAATATTTTCCATGTGATCAGAAAATTAATGCATCGTGTCAAAACTCACGAGGATCTTATAACCTCACAAGTTTGAGAGTGAAGGGATTAGAAAGTTTAGAAACAAAACATTGTAGTAGGAATATATTAAGATACACATTATGATATAGCCCATACAATTGTGATTAGATTGACATTGCTCTTTAGATTAAATTTAAATAGATCTTGATTAAACCATATTTGTAGAGACTTGATTATGTTTCTACTTTAGCATTACCTTAGCACTTTCCCTCTTTAATTCAGCCGCTTAGGGGATATTATATTTTAAATGAAGGGTTTTGAGTAAAGTTATCACCTTGTTACCTTTCAAGATTCAATTTTTGGGATATACAAATATTTCATTCAATGTCTTCGAATCATTCACACTTTTCTAATTCGAACATGTGAATCGTATCGATAAGTTTGATTCTAATAACTCTGAAAGTTCTATGTGCTTGACTAGATCAATGGTACTGTTAAAACTTTAGTAAAAATGATTACGCCCAAACAGTACACGCGGTCAATTGTAGTAAAGATTGGGGTGTCGATCCCACGAGGAAAAACGATGTACAAAATAAGGTCAAGGAAGAAAAAAAAACTACGCAAAACTAAATGTAAGAAATTCTAGCAATTTTAAAATGTGAAATTAAATTAAATTTAATAGAAATCAAGTTTAGAGAAATCACAAGGTTCCAAGAATCCCTCCTAGATTTCACGCGCCAACTAGTATTGATTCGCTATGATGACTCGATTACGTGTTTCACATCCCAAACAACGTAATTGAAAAAATAGTCTTTAATGCACTAATATATTCTAATGTGAATGGATTTTAGATTTCACTTTTTCTAGAAAGCACAAAGGTTGGTCATATGTGATATCCCAAACTTACGATATATCCGGAGACATTGACAATAATGTAATAAATGACAATCATATATAACTAACCTACCGGAATTAATTGATCTTTAAACATTCCACATATAAGAAAAACATGACTAATCTTATATGGAGAAGAAAAAGACAACCACCGGAATAATAATCTACGAAGAAATTGATGAAATCTTTGTCACTAAAATAACATAAATTCCTATATTAAATAAAAGTGAGTATCATAAACACCATTATTCATCGTGAAAGCATAAATAAAACGAATCAAATACTAATTAAGTGCGTTACATCTAGGAGTCCGTCTCTTCACCTTGCGTGGAGTTTAGTGACACATGGCAAAGGTGAGGACAACAACAGCGGTGTGGAGCTTCATCGGCATGGCGGCGCGTGGTGGATTTGCGACGCACTCCCTGCTCCTGCGCACTCCCTGCTGATGCGTTCCCTGCTGTGCTGCTGCGTCTAGGCTGCTGCCCCGTTTTGGCTGCCTGTTGGATGCGTTATCTGCTGTTCTAAACAGCGTTTCTGCTGCTGTTTGGACAGCCCCTGTTGCGTGCTCTCTCCTTGTTCTCTCGGCTGCCGTGTTCTGTTGCTGCTGCGTCGTCGCTGCTGCGTTTTTGTTCCAGCGCCAAAAACTAAAACTGCCTCCCAATTGGCTGCTGTCCTATTTGTGTTAAAACACAAAACAAAAACCTTCTCCAAATTGGCTATTGTTGCTGTATTTGTGGTAAAGAGAAAACCATCATTGGGCCTAATTAGAAACCCAATACCCAATACAAATGGAAAAACCCAATCCAATTTGAACTCCAATGGAATTTGGAAACCCAATAGAATTTGAAAGCCTAATTTGCAAACAAATGAGTCCCACTCCTTGAAAGGTGGGTTTGGCTATGTTCATCCATACCAGTGTTATACGAATCGGTCCAAATCGCGAATCAAATCATCGATTTGACTCGAATCGGTACACCATCGATTTGAATCACAGATTAAATCGTGATTCTCCCAAATCGGAGCAAATCGCCCCCGATTTAAGGAGTAAATCGCCAAATCGCGATTGTTACAAATCGTCCGAGTGTTGTTGAAGAAGAATACATACAAAAAAATCAAGAAAAGATGGGGAAGAACTGAGAAAAGAGGGAAAAAAAAACAGAAACAAAAAGCTTCGATCCGCTGCTTCTGCTCAGATCTGAGAAAGATGGCTCAGATCTCTGCGTCTGTGGGTTGAATCGATCGATCTCTGCTGCTCTCTGACTCCATTACTCCATTGAAGAACAAAACCATTAAGTTGAAGTACACCACGTATAATCTCGTCCTGATTTCTTTCGCTCCTACTGCTGCATCGACTGCAAGAATACACAAAGCTGCTTCTACACGTCCCTGCTGATAAATTGCATACCCCAACACCTCCGACCTGCTGCAAAACTGACTTGAACAACCTGCTGATCCAAGCCGTTTTGACTCCAAAAACAGAGTCACGGTATCTCTGTTTCAAATCTCTCCTGTTACCTACAAACCTCCACACCCAAACTCTTCCATAACCATCAAACTGTCTTGCACTTTTAATGAGATTGAAATGAAATTTAATGGAATTTGGGTTCCATTTGGGCTTAATTTAGTTTCATTATTTCATTTGGGCTTGATTTAATTAGTAATTTTTTTTTGGGCTTATTTCTTGTAGGAAGTTTTTTTTGGACTTACTAATGAAAGTGCACTCTTACATTTTGATTTTTTTTGGTATAAGTTATGAATATTTATTAATTTAAATACATATATTTATAATTTTATAAATCTTACGATTTACGATTCGATTTACGATTAAATCAAAATCTTACCCTTTTCGATTTACTATACGATTCACGATTCACTAACACTGATCCATACTACTTCTTTGTACCACCAAAATCAAAACTAATTTCCTTTATTTTTTTCCTTTGGTTTTCTTAATCTTTGGCTCGAGTGTCTCCGGCTCCACTTCATCAAGTTGGCTATGAATCACAGTTATTCGCCACGCTAATGCACTTTTGTCATTTAAACTCCAAATCCTACAAAAATACAAAAATAAAATAATTAAACTAAAATACACTATTCGAAACACTAACAAACATAAGTTTGGAGGTATATTATGTAATAATTATGTGAATATCAAATACCCCCAAACCTACATTTTGCTAGTCTTCGAGCAAAACAAAATTAAGAATAAAATCCTAACTCACTTTCGTAGGAATCACGATTGCACTTACCTTAATGTGCAACAAGGCTTTAAACTTCTAGATTACCTCTAGAAGACGAGTTATAGTCTCGTGAGGGTTTCCAGAAATGTTATCCCCAAACATTACTGACTCAATAAAACAATCTATTTTCTAAAAACATAATGCAAAAACGTGAGCATTCTCCTTTATTTTCCTTAGAGTAATTTTCTAATTGCTTAGAATTCAAGAAAAACAACAAACTAAAACAAAAGTATATCAATAGAGTACAATAATTTAATAGTATCTAAAGGTTAAATAAATTTCATAATCATTCTCAACTCGAAGTGTGTGTGTGAGGAACCTTATCAACATAACTCTTCGTCTTATAGTAAAGATGTGACGAGATAACCTTTAGAAAGTACGCTTCGACTACAAATCTCTCATGTCACTCAGAAATAAAACACTCAGAGATTGGACACTCAATTTATATGTGAGGAAAATGATATAAATTATGAAAAATGCAAACGTCTCACATATAATCATCATAAAAAACGGAATTTTCAAATAGTGAAATGAATATGATCTCATGGACAGGAATATTGATTACTTTTGAAAATGTTGAATCATACACTATAGTTCTTGCCTATTCAATCTCCACATCTACTGAACCAACTTTCACTTAAGATCAATTAGGTCTTTACTAGGTTATAATGAGGCTTGGATTATGGCAAACAATAATGGACAAAAATGATACAAGAATTTCCTGAGAATGACTACACCATTGAATAAACACATAGGGTATTGAAGAACAAATCAATGTTGTACACCATTAACTTTTTCTTCATTATTAATTTTTTTTCCTTTTTTTCAAATTTTTTTTTTTACTTGCTTTTTTTTTCTTATATGCTTTTCCCCGTTTATACAATCAAACACTTTTACTTTGAGGGCGCATGAAATATCTATTTTCAACTCTTTCTATTTGCCCATTTCATAAATATATTTCACCGTATACATTCTCAGAAAATTGGGTAAGGATAAAATAATATAGGTATTACTCCTTAATTGGAGTAGGTATTGGGAATGGGGATAACAAAGAGAAGGCTATATAAAGGCTCAAAGGGCTGCAAATGGATATTTATTATTGAGTAGGCTAAAAGGCTAAAAAAAATGGTTTAAAGAAAAAATGCCTATATCACTTCATAAGTTCTAGTTAGTACTAAATAAAGCAAGAAGTTCTAGTGCAAAGATTCAATTTTTATGTCATTCTTAAAGCAATCAATAAGAAAATCAAGAATAATGAGATCAACGAAATAATGCGGACTTAAGAAAAATCAGAGTGTAATTAATAACCCTCAATAAATAACGAATGGCTCAAAACTCACAAGGGTTAAGTCTCCACTATTATTCTAAGGTTTTCTAGTTCAATATCTCACTAATCAACTTCAAATCATGTTGACTCGGCTTATAGTGCACGAATAGTCGAGTTGAAAAGTCTCACGAAATACATCTAACATAAGGATAATATCAAATATCATGTTTTCTACTAATATAACTATGTGATACGTGTTAGTATATGTTTTCTCAAAATTAAAGGCAACTAAAATATTCTCTAAAATTAAAAAAAGACTCCAAACCCTTTTTTTCACTTTTTTTTTTAAATTCACCAAGAGTTCAGATTTCGAATGCATTTTCATAAAGATTTTACACAATTACCGTAATCATCTAAATATTCAATGGAGATTGAGTAGAACACAAAAATGACTCAGTTTAATTGTAAAATACGTTTTAAGCTCAAAGATTTTTGAAAATTGCACAAAAATCTAATAAACCACACCCCCAAACCTAAACCAAACATTGTTCTCAATGTATAAAATAATAATCATGACAAATGAAGGCAAAAGAAAAGATGAGGGTGAGAGTGATATTACCATGGTGAAGCTTTACCAATTTCAAATAGACAATGTCCTCACAGTCACCAAAATATAAGAAAATCATACCGATGGGAGAAAGGAACACATGGGATGAGGGTCTCTGAGTGACTTCAGTAGCAACACTTAAAAATAACCTGAAATACTAAAAGAAAAACATAAAAGCAAAAAGCTAAACTAAAAGGAAATGAAAAATAATAAAAAAAATAAAAACCTAAACTAAAGATAGGGTGGAGAACATCAAATCAAGTAGACAGGGGCAACCAGAGAGATCTCCTCTGGCACCTCTACCCACTCCACATAGTGCTTCAAACATTGCCCATTTACTCCAAATACTCTCCCATTTTTTGGATCTTCAATTTCTATGGAACCATTGGGAAAAACTTGTTTTACCATGAATGGGCCCGTCCATCTCGATCTTAGCTTGCCAGGATGAAGATGAAGTTGTGAGTCATAGAGATAGACTCGTTGGTTGGGCTCGAAATGTTTCCTCAGAATTTGCTTATCATGTGCTGCTTTCATCTTCGCCTTGTATATTCGGGAATTGTCATAGGCATCATTCCGCAACTCCTCAATTTCAGCTAACTGAAATTTCCGCTGAATACCTGCATCATTAAGATCAAAGTTAGTGCTTTTTACGGCCCAATAAACGCGATGGTCTAACTCGACAGGTAAATGACAGGCTTTTCCATATATAAGCCGATATGGAGACATCCCGAGAATTGTCTTATAAGCGGTACGGTAAGCCCAAAGTGCATCAGGAAGGCGCAAGGACCAATCCTTCCTATCAGGATTCACCATCTTCTCCAAGATTTGTTTAACTTCTCGATTTGCCAACTCAGCTTGGCCATTTGTCTGCGGATGATAGGCATTGGCAACCTTGTGATGAACTCCATACCTGCGCATCAAAGCTTCAAAAGAGCGATTACAGAAATGAGTCCCCTGATCACTAATAATGGCTCGTGGTGTACCGAAACGGGATAGAATGTGTTCTTTGATAAAGTTGACAACAATGTTGTTGTCATTGTTTCGGCACGCCACAGCCTCAACCCATTTGGACACAGTCCACTGCAAATAAAATATACAAATATCCAAAGGAAGGTGAAAAATGTCTCATAAAATCAATCCCCCAACAATCAAATATCTTAATGACTAGGATGGGGTTAAGGGGCATCATGTGTCTCCGAGACAATGCACCTAACTTCTGGCATCTATCACAAGAACGACAATAATTGTTAGTGTCCTTAAACAATGAAGTCCAATATAATCCAGACTGTAAAATTTTTGCAGCGATCTTTTTCATAGAAAAATGGCCTCCACAAACTGCACTATGACAAAAATGCAAGACCTTTGCAATCTCACTTTCAGGGATACGCCTCATGATTTGGTCGGGGCAATACTTATATAGATAAGGATCATCCCAATAAAAATTTCTTACCTCAACAAAAAACTTTCGCTTATCTTGAGCACTCCATGATGATGGAACTTCGCCGGAAACCAAGTAATTAACAATGTGTGCATACCATGGTACTTGAGTGACGGCGAATAGGTGTTCATCAGGGAAGTCATCACGGATGGGTGGGCCATTGACAGAGTCACTGAACTCCAGACGAGACAAGTGGTCCGCCACAACATTCTCGACCCCTTTCTTATCCTTTATAGTTAGATTAAATTCCTGCAGAAGTAAAATCCCCCTAATCAATCTCGCCTTAGCATCATTTTTAGAAAGAAGGAACTTAAGAGCCGCATGGTCAGTAAAAACAGTGATAGGTGTACCAATCAAATAAGCACGAAATTTATCTAAAGCAAAAACTACAGCTAGCAACTCTTTTTCAGTAGTCGAATAATTCTTTTGAGCATCATTAAGTGTTCGACTAGCATAGTAAACAACAAAGGGTTTCCCTTCCCTTCGTTGTCCCAAGACTACCCCACAACATAGTTGCTTGCATCACACATTATCTAAAATGGTAAATTCCAATCCGGTGGCTGCATGATGGGGGTAGAGGTGAGCCTATCAATGAGTTTTCGGAAGGCGTCCTCACACTCTTGTGTCCATTGGAACACGACATCTTTGACTAAGGCTGCTTAATGGTCTAGAGATGGCAGAAAAATTCTGTATGAACCTCCTATAAAAACCCGCGTGCCCTAGAAATGATCTCACATCCCTGACACTTTTAGGTGTAGGTAATTTAGAAATCAATTCAATTTTAGCTTTATCAACCTCGATTCCTTTATTAGAAACTATGTGTCCCAAAACTATTCCATTAGAAACCATGTAATGACATTTTTCCCAATTAAGCACCAAACCCTTCTCTTCACATCTACTTAAAACAACCTTCAAGTGAAGTAAACATGAATCAAAGGAATCACCAAAAACAGTCAAATCATTCATGAATACTTCTATATATTTTTCAACCATGTCACTAAAAATACTCATCATGCATCGCTGAAAAGTAGCCGGTGCATTACACAAACCAAATGGCATACGCCGAAAAGCATAAGTACCAAAAGGACATGTGAAAATAGTCTTATCATGATCCTCTAATGCAATCTCAATCTGATAATATCCTGAATATCCATCTAGAAAACAATAGAAAGAATGACCAGCTACTCGCTCTAAGATTTGGTCTATGAATGGAAGTGGGAAGTGATCCTTGCGGGTGGCAGAATTAAGTTTCCTATAATCAATGCACATGCGCCACCCTGTCACTACCTTAGTAGGAACAGGCACCCCCTCATCATTAGTCACCACTGTTATTCCCGATTTCTTGGGAACTACTTGAGTTGGACTAACTCACTTGCTATCAGAGATTGAATAAATGATGCCCGCATCTAACAATTTTAAAACTTCCTTTTTTCTCCACCTCTTTCATAGTAGGGTTAAGTTGTCTTTGAGGGTCTCTACGGGGATTAGCTCCTTCTAAGTGGATCCTATGGAAACATATTAAGGGGCTAATACCTTTAATGTTAGCTATAGTCTAACCTAATGCAGATTTGTGCTCACGTAACATATTAATCAATTCTTCTTCTTGTGAGCTATCAAGCACGAAAGAAATAATAACAGGAAAGGTATCACCTGATCCGAGGAATGCATGTTTAAGTCCCTCAGGCAGTGGAGCTAGGTCAACTTTCGGAGTTTCCACGGTGGATGGTTGTGGTTTCTGTCTTTCCTTTGGCAACTCCTCAAAGCATGGTTGCCATTGTCGTCCTCCTTTATCCTTCGACCCTGAAACAACAGAAATATCAAAAGCATTGTCAGGATAAAATGAATTCTCAGAATCAGAAATAGAAAGGAGTTACTCTAAGGTTTCAGAATCTGCGCTCAGGAGCGCCTCCTTTGATATCAACGTGTCTATCATGTAGGTATGATGACACTCATCATCATCACGTGGTTGCTTGCTAATATTGAATATGTTGACCTCCAGAGTCATATTCCCAAAAGACTGCTTCATTAGACTGTTCCTGCAATTGATAAGAGCGTTAGCTGTGACAAGAAAAGGTCTACCTAAAATAATCGGAACTGTAGACTCCATATTAACCGCAAAATGAGTAACTAAAATAAGAAAGTCGACGGGATAGTAAAACTTATCAATCTGCAGCAAGACATTCTCGACTATTCCTCTTGGCTTCTTAACTGATCTATCGGCCAATTGTAGTACCACGGATGTGGGTTTAATCTCTCCTAAACCTAGTTGCAAGTAAATAGAATATGGCTTAGATTTACACTTGCCCCTAAATTCAACAAGGCTTGGCCGAACTCATGAGTCCCAATCTGGCAGGTGACTGTAGGATACCCTGGATCTTTGTACTTGGGTGGTGTCCTCTGCTCAATCACCACACTTACCTGTTATGTCAAGAAGGCAGTCTTCTTGACATGATGTTTCCTCTTGATAGTGCATAGATCCTTGATGACCCTCGCATAAGTTGGTACCTGTTTAATCACATGCAACAAATGTAAGTTAATTTTAACCTGTTTCAACTGTTCTAGAATCTCATCATGCATTTCCGATTTCTTTCCAGTAGGTCGTAGTGCTTGAAGAAAAGGAACTGAAACTGGAATGTTCTTGTTGGGCTCATCCTCAGGGATGCTCTCCTTTGCACTTGGGGAGGTGCCTATAGTCGTGGACGAGCTTGACCCATCTAAAATCTTACCACTCCGAGTAGTGATGGCATTAACCTCTTTGACATTCTGAGAGTCTGAAGTAGAGGTTTGTGCCATAAGTTGGCCCTTCGGATTTGCTTGAGGCTGTGACGGAAATTGGCCCCGCTCTTGTACTGTTAATGAACTTGTTAGCTTGGTTATCTGGCTTTTGATCTCATTGTTCTCTTCTGCCAATTGTGTCAATGCAACCTCAAATTTTTGATTAGTTTTACCTTGTGCCTCTATAAATGCATGTAATGTGTCTGATAAGGAACTTCTGTTAGATTGCGCATTGTATGGAGGTGTAGAGTATGACCTAGGTGGTTGTGCCTGTGAGTGTGTAGGTTGGTCTGCCTCGGACCTCCAGCCAAAGTTAGGGTGATCTCTCCAGCCAAAATTTTAGGTGTTAGAGAATGGTTAATAAGGCTTCTTGTACATCCCTAAGGCGTTACATTGTTTTTCATAAACCCCTCTCATCTCAGTCAAGGTTGGGCAATCCTGTGCGAAGTGTTCAACTCCCCCGCATATAAAACATGCGTCCTGTAGCTCAACTCTGGCAACAGTATGTGTGGGCCTATCATCCTTGGTCTTAAGTGCCTCTAACTCCCTAGTTACTTTATCCAATTAAGCTCTAAGGCTATCCTCCTCCCTAAGTTGGTAAACTCCAGCTGGGCGTGTTCTATCCGTGCTCTCAGTAGCACTTGGACCAGTCCAAGTATGAGCCTTTTCAGCCAACTCATTTAGGTACTCAATGGCCTTGTTAGGGTCCTTTTGCAAGAATTCTCCATTACACATCATCTCAACGAACTGTCGCTCTCTACTGGTGAGCCCCTCGTAAAAATAACTAAGCGCCAACTCTCATACCCATGGTGTGGACATGTATTCAAGAGATCCTTGAACCTCTCCCATGCTTGATATAATGTCTCGCTATTCTTTTGGGTGAAGGTAGAAATCTGTCTCTTTAGACCGTTGGTTTTGTGGTGAGGAAAGTATTTATTAAAAAATACTTGGGTCATCTCCTCCCACGAACCTATAGACCTTGGTCGCAAAGAGTATAGCCAACTCTTCACTTTTTTCTTAAGGGAAAAAGGAAAAAACCTTAGTCTAACCGAGTCTACAGCCTCAACTTTGTTGTGAAAAGTGACCACAACTTCCTCAAATTCCCTAATGTGAACATAAGGATTCTCACTCTCTAAGCCATGAAAGTGGGTAATAATTGTATCATACCCGGCTTAAAATCTAGCTTTGGTGTACTTGGTGCAAACATGATACATGATGGAGTAGCAGTGCGCGTGGGGTGGAGATAGTCCTTTAGCGACCGAACATGGTCATCTTCGTGATTACTCATGGTGTTAGAATTAGAAGTAGAACTTAAGTTGGTCTCAATGTGAATTTGTGGGTGTTCTAAATTTGGGATCCTAATTAGTCTCTCTAAGTGGTCTCTATTCCAACTCACTCCCCCAATGTTTTTTTTTTGTTTTTGTTTTTTTTTTGCAATTTTTTTTTAGAAATAAAATAAAATAAAAAGAAAAATTACACTGGACCTAACACCTAAAAATAAAATAAAATAAAATAAAATAAAATAAAACAATGAGCAAGAAAGATAATACCCGAAACCTCCCTTGTAGAATTACGCTTGTTCCCCGGCAATGGTGCCAAAATTTGATTACGCCCAAACAGTACACGCGGTCAATTGCAGTAAAGATTGGGGTGTCGATCCCACGAGGAAAAATGATCTACAAAATAAGGTCAAGGAAGAAAAAAATTACGCGAAACTAAATGTAAGAAATTCTAGCAATTTTAAAATGTGAAATTAAATTTAATTTAATAGAAATCAAGTTTAGAGAAATCACAAGGTTCCAAGAATCCCTCCTAGATTTCACGCGCCAAGGAGTATTGATTCGCTATGATGACTCGATTACGTGTTTCACATCCCAAACAACGTAATCGAAAAAATAGTCTTTAATGCATTAATATATTTTAATGTGAATGGATTTTAGATTTCACTTTTTCTAGAAAGCACAAAGGTTGATCATATGTGATATCCTAAACTTACGATATATCCGGAGACAATAACGTAATAAATGACGATCATATATTACTAACCTACCGGAATTAATTGATCCTTAAACATTCCACACATAAGAAAAACATGACTAAGCTTATATGGAGAAGAAAAAGACAACCACCGGAATAATAATCTACGAAGAAATTGATGAAATCTTTGTCACTAAAATAACATAAATTCCTATATTAAATAAAAGTGAGAATCATAAACACCATTATTCATCGTGAAAGCATAAAACGAATCAAATACTAATTAAGTGCGTTACATCTAGAAGTTCGTCTCTTCACCTTGCGTGGAGTTTAGTGACACATGGCAAAGGTGAGGACAACAACAACGGTGTGGAGCTTCATCAGCATGGCGGCGCGTGGTGGATTTGCGACGCACTCCCTGCTACTGCGCACTCCCTGCTGATGCGTTCCCTGCTGCGCTGCTGCGTCTAGGCTACTGCCCAGTTTTGGCTGCCTGTTGAATGCGTTATCTGCTGTACTAAACAGCGTTTCTGCTGCTGTTTGGACAGCCCCTGTTGCGTGCTCTCTCCTTGTTCTCTCGGCTGCCGTGTTCTGTTTCTGCTGCGTCGTCGCTGCTGCGTTTTTGTTCCAGCGCCAAAAACTAAAACTGCCTCCCAATTGGCTGCTGTCCTATTTGTGTTAAAAACCAAAACAAAAACCTTCTCAAAATTGGCTATTATTGCTGTATTTGTGGTAAAGAGAAAACCATCATTGGGCCTAATTAGAAACCCAATACCCAATACAAATGGAAAAACCCAATCCAATTTGGACCCCAATTGAATTTGGAAGCCCAATAGAATTTGGAAGCCTAATTTGCAAACAAATGAGTCCCACCCCTTGAAAGGTGGGTTTGGCTATGTTCATCCATGCTACTTCTTTGTACCACCAAAATTCAAAACTAATTTCCTTTGGTTTTCTTAATCTTTGGTTCGAGTGTTTCCGGCTCCACTTCGTCAATTTGGCTATGAATCACAATTATTCGCCATGCTAATGCACTTTTGTCATTTAAACTCCAAATCCTAAAAAAATACAAAAATAAAATAATTAAACTAAAATACACTATTCAAAACACAGGAGGTATATTATGTAATAATTATGTGAATATCAAAAAACAACAGTTGTGATGTTTATTAACTGGATTGGATGAACCACAAGGCGCACTGATAAAGTGACATTCTCTGAAACCTCAACCAGAACCAATGTAATAAGGAGACGATATCCGACATAGATATGACGTGTCAGACACATCGGCCATACAAACACAATATGGGACACACTTGTACATTTTAGTATTATTTACTTTTTCTACAATTAGTTTGATGTAATATTGGGGTTTTTTGTATTTATTTTCTTATTGGGTCAGTCCATTAAAACCTAAGTAGAATTGCGAGTCTAATTAGATTAGGTTTAGGGTTTATTGAGTTTAAATAGGCATGATGAAAAGCTTGTAAGCAGTATTTTTTAGTATTGAAAATATAATTGGATTTTTAAAACTTTGTAATCAAGTTTCGAAGATTTGGTTTGTAAGCTTTTGCTGAACTCATCAATTTGGTATCAGAGCGATAAAATCTTAAGGAAAGATGCCGCGAAAAGTCACAGTTGATTGGGAGAAACCACCTGTGTTTGATGTGTACAAAGGGTATACGGTATCCGCAAGTTCTTGCGTTGTGAGGCCGAAACATATTACAAAAAATTTGCAAATTTTCACGTGAAAGAAAATCTGAAGATAGAAGAAATTTGCAAGAAAGAGGTGGTTGTGAAGAACAACCCTAATTTCCCCAAGTATTTAAGTCGAGAATTGTGATTTGCAACTCGAAATTATGGTTCCACTTGGTACAGTGTAAATTAATGCATTTTACAAATTAATGCAAATGCATTAATTTGAATTGCATTGGTTTGCAATGCATTACTTTACTAGTGCTTGATAGTAATTAAAGAGAATCAAAACAATTCGAAAAAGTGATTTGTGGTGATAGTCATTGCAAATGTGGGTGATGGTGGTGGTGGCAATGATGGTGGTGGTTGTTGAAATGGTGGTTCGGTGGATTATAATGGTGGGGGTGGTAGTAGCGGTAGTTATGGTGGTGGTGGGTGGTTGTGGTGGTTATGATGGTCACAGCGGTGATAGTAGTGATGGTGGTGGTTGTAGTGATTATTCTATAGTGGTGGTGACGACAATGGTTATGGCGGTAGTAGTGAAATTGGTGGTGGTTGTGGTTAATAGGGTATGCTAATGTGATCGCGGAGGTGGCGATGGTGGTGAAGGTGGTTAAGGTGGTGGCGATGGCTATGGTGGTTGTGGTGGTGGCAATGGCAGTGGTTGTGTGGTGAGGGTTGGGGTGTTTTTAAGGAGTTGGGAGTATAATTCAAGTAAGAAGAGGCGATGAGAGTTTTGCAAGGTAATGTGGGAGATTTTGCCCCGTAAAGTTTTGCAGAATTTTATAGCTAGAAGATGTGAAGGTCCCGAATTCAAATTCCAATAACTGTTTTCCGCAAAGTCAACCAAGCACCTATGTTTATATAACCGCCGTATACTTTTGCATATGTATTCTTTTTCCATATACCAAGCGGAGCCTATGTTTGAAATCAGGAAATCAAAAAATTTTCTGTTGAAAACCCTAGAATCCCAACTACACATAATTGTAAAAGAAGAAAAAATAGAGAAGCTGATTGGGATCGAGTTTTGAAAGTATTATTGGAGTTTGAAACTTTGTAACCAAGTTTCGAAGATTTGGTTTGAACCCATCAATTTTTGGAGTTATTAATATATTCATTTAGTAATGGGCTAATATTGATACACATATACAACTAACTTGCCATTATATGTATGTAACATTTGTAAAGAATTGATGATAAGAGTGTCCGATGGGAGTACTCATGAGTGTCGACATGCGTATCCGACATGATACGTGTTGACACACTATTTTTTTCTTGCTTAAATAGAGTAATCCTCATTACATAGACCAGAACTTGGTTTATAAAGTCTGTTTCAAATCTAATACATCTTAACCCATATATCATGTATCAAATTATGTGTCATATGGTCTTTTTGTGCAGTCTTATTGCCTTGTTGAGATAGAGATCATTCGTGATGGACTTCCTTGCTTTCTTATTTCACCACTTTGACCTGTAGCCTTAACAAACACCTTTTCATTTCATCATCGACACAGATTCTACAATCTCACTGAACTCTTATATAGCATTAAATGTACCTTCATTTATCTTAAGTTATTCTATTTTAGGCATCTCAAGCTTTCTCTACTTCTTACATGACAGCTGCCTAACTGAATTAACTCTGTGTTGGCAGATTTGGATTTCTTATTTCACATGTTTTTTCTTGCACGATACTGCAAGCTTCTTGAAGAGAACTCGTTCAGGGGAAGGACTGCGGAATTTTTTTACATGCTTCTGTTTGGGGCTACTGTTTTAACTGGAATTGTTCTAGTTGGTGGAATGATACCTTATGTGTCCGAGTCTTTTGCAAAAATATTCTTTCTTAGCAATTCCTTAACCTTCATGATGGTCAGTTACTATGTCATATATTACTTTTTTCTGTCTCTTATTTATTGGTTATTTTCAATGGATCAGTTCAGCTTGTTACTTTTCAACAATGCAGGTTTATGTATGGAGCAAACAGAATCCCTTTATCCATATGAATTTCTTGGGCCTGTTTACTTTTACAGCAGCTTATTTGCCATGGGTAAGACACTTGTTTATTGTTTCTGTTTTAACATTTTTTGCAAATTATTGAGTCTTAAATTTTAACCATTTTCTATTTTTTGCCCATTCTGTTGATACTATAATTGCGATGATATCAGCTGCTAAGATGACTTATTTTATTTTCTGTCATGGTTTATTGTTAATGGACTGCTTATTTCACCGGAAAAAAAACGTGTATTCCAGAAAAAAGGTTTTCTGTTTTCCCCAATGTTATTTTTCCTTGACAAATTATTTATTCGATTGGTGGTGTTTGTTTGTGTTCTGTAAAGTACGAATTCTTCTTTGAGTGATCAAATATTATTGATCTACCCCACTTTGTCGAGCCCTTTGAGATAATTAGGGTTTGGGTATCTCCAAGACCACAAACTATCTCCTCCACCATAATCCTACACAAAATAAATAAATAAAATTAATACCAACAAGGATTGTGATTTCGTTTTTCGAGTTAATTTCGGTCTGAAATATTTTGAGAAAAATTTCGGTGTGTAAAGAAAAAACGTAAAAATTTCGAGATTACATGAAATATATATAATGAATTTCGAGGGTATATGAAATATGTGAAAAAAATAAGATGCAAGTAAATTAATCTATTAAACACATTAAATGAAGCTTAAATACCAAGAAATGAAAGAAAAATGAAATCTTTATATAATTTAAAAATTAGGGAGTGGTTTCAAAAACCAGTATACAATTAGAATAGATGCTAATTAGAAAATCAAGGAGGTGGTCCCAAAAGTCAATAAATAATTAGAAGAAATGATAATTAAAAAAACCTCGAAATTTATGAAAAAACTCCAAATTTTATCAAAAAAACACCGAAATTAACGAAAAAACATCTAAATTTTTCGAAAAATGTAAAATTAAATTTCGTCGTTTTTCTTTTTGGAATTCCAAAAAAAAAAAATGAAATTATCAGTGAAATTTCGCGAAATCTCATTCCTTGAATACCACTATTATTTCTCATCTTCTTCAACCTCCTTTGCTAGCGCAACCATGTTTCCCTTTTCCCCCTCTTCTTTTTCAACCTACATTGCCATTACTCTCCCTCCCCCAAAAAAGAGAGATACTGTAGATTTTGGTAAGCTCCTTTATGATTGTCTAATAATGGGTCTAGAAGTTTTTGTGAGTAAAACAAGGGAGTTGAGTTGCTATGGTAAATTAAGAGGAAGATAGTGGATAGTGTCTTACAAAGTGGATATTGTGTTTTGAATCAAAAGAAAGTGGTGCTCTACATCTTATGAATGGGTTTTTTCTACCAGTTTGAGAAGGACAAAGTGGCTACCAGATTGACAGATGACCATGGGAATAGCAGCTGATAGTTTGACAGTAATTGATGTCTTGTTCATGTTGATTGTGGTTTTTGGCAATGATGAGATGGGGGGTTGATTCAATGAAGAGGTCGTCAATATTTTGCTAGGGAAAAAATGTTGATCTCTCAAATGCGAGAGAAATGTTGCAACCCCTTAAAAAGGACTTCAATAACAAATTAGATCAAGCTCATGAAAGTGATCAATTGGAGAATAAATATCCACAAGGAAGTCAATGGGCCCTAGTGCACCATCACCAGACAATGATACTTGCAAAAAGAGTTGATCGATCAGAGAGTGACAACTATAATCATGCAGACCGCTTATCCCATTGTCAACAGTGCTAGGAAACACCTTGATGACCTGGTTAATCAGTCTGACCCCTTCTGTTGATTTGAGAAACCCACTATCAGCAGCTTTTGGTGATTCCTTATAATTTCAACTGCCATGGTATCTTATCAAGTTTTAAAGTCACCCAAGTCCATCTCTAGTGCCAATGATTGGTCCAAGCCTCCACAACGACATCCTGTTGTGTTTTTTCGGGACTTAGGGTTTACTTTGCCATTGTTTTTCAAAGGTTTGCTAGCATTATGGCGTTGAATACTGCCTTGATGGGTGACAATTCTCTTGGGGACTTGTGAGAGGGATGCATTCCAGCTCATTTAGTCCAAGATGACATCTGTAACAGTCTTGGACCGTGCAAACTTCTTGCGGCTGTTTGATGGAGCTTTCAATGCTTGCATAAGCGAATTGTGTTGTATTTAAGTAGAATTAGGACATGGACAATTGTTAAAAAAACAAAACAAAAAAAATTTAATAACAAGTATCTTTTGTATGAACACGAGACCACAATAAAACTAACATCGCCTACAATCAGATATACGACTCGACACCCCTTCAGAATATAGGTGTGTTGAACAGTAATCACTTGACACTTCTTTCACTTAGGGGTGTCAACTGTCAAGCATAGAGGAAAGTTATGTTTTTGTAAGTTATGTGGTATTTCACTTGACACCCCTTTTACTGAGGTTTTCAAGCATAGGACCCATCCAATCTTTGCAACCCAATGAACAAGTGACCACTCCCTCACATGAGTTGTGGAGGTGAAACCTAAAATTAGAGTGTCTTGTAGGGTTACAATTAGCTAAAACGAGGACCTGGATTGCTTTGCCCATTGGTTATTACCTTTTCTTTTGCTATTATTTTTAATATAAATACTATGTTTTGTTATACTTTGTTTCAGGTTCTACTAGGATTCTCTATACTCGTTGGCACCAGTGCTTGGGTGGATTTGCTGGTATGTTTCTTGGCATTTTAGAGCGAATACTTTTTCTATACTTGAACCAAGAAAGTTTATTTTCATACTTGCCATTTCACAAAATGCTAGTTGACTTGTCTGAAATGAATGAAATAGTGATAAAGGAGTTCAGGTCTCATTTATTCTTTCCGTCATGTTTCAGGACTGGAATTGTCTTATATCTAAACTCAAATTGAAGAAGTCTATGATAGTGTATGCTATAAGCTTGACAAAAAAGGCAGTTACAATTCAAGCCAAGAGAGCCTAAATTGTAATCTCCTTTTCAATTGAGAATATCAGGCAAGCATGCACGCAGAATTATTCATATTGGTGCCTTTTTCATATTGTATGAAATTCATTCTTAGATAAACATTAGACCAGGATTACTATTTCTTGTGAATTACATAAAACCAACTCTTAATAAGTGGTCAAAACAAGTTCTCTTCATTTTTGCCATTTTTAGTCACCTCTTGGGACTTTTTTTTTTTTTTTTTTTTTTAATTAAATATTTGTTTTATCAGAAAAAATTATTATTAAAGTATGAGAATAGTAAAAGGAAGAAGATCCACAAGGAGGACCCCAACCTATAAGTGTATATCACCTCTTAGGATTATGGTTTTCATATGTGACAGCAGAAAAACAATCCATGTTCTATTGCACCATCAAAATTGTATTTCCTGCATCAATATGCAGAAGCTCTGCTCTAAACTTTGGGAAAGAACCAATTATAATTTAGGCCCTTCCAGATGGGGCCTTTTCAATGCTAATCTATTTAGACACCCAAGTCAATTATATTTAAGTCGAAGCTTATATTTTCAGGGAATGATAGCTGGTCATGCATACTATTTCCTTGAAGATGTGTACCCCAAGATGACAGGTCGGCGCCCATTGAAGACTCCTGCATTTATCAAGTCGCTTTTTGCTGATGATACTGTGGTTGTGGCTCGGCCAGCAAATGTGAGGTTTGCCGCCCCACCTGTTCAGGAAGGCAACCAAGACTGAGCTATCCTGTAGGGTTGGGTATGGCCCTTAGTTGATCATGATACAACTCTAATCAGTTTAAAGACTGAACACCCTTCAATGTAATCAACTGGTTGTATGGTCATTGCCTTTTCTGATCAATTTTGTAATCGAAGTCTCGACTGTTTCTGACTTGAATTTGGTCTTATAGTTGTTATTTTTTTTTATTCCGACTAACATTTTGCTCTTTTCTTTTATTCTAACTAACATTTGCGATGAATATCGAAGCTTTATGAGTCTTGTTGTTTTGGACACTATTATCTCTATTCTTGTAAATTTTACTTGCTTTACGCATGTTCGATGGGTTTGGAACTAAACTTGTTTTCAGGAGGATTAGATAGGGTTGAAATTTAGGCCAGGTCTAATGTAAATGTTGATTTCTTGATCTGTTGAGTCTGCTGCCTCTTTTTCACTATTCGCTTAAACAAATATTCGGCCAATTCAAAATTGTCAGTATTTGTATATTTTAACCCTTGTTATCTTAATGTTGAGGCTCACAAACTAGCTATATTGTATATGTTCCTATTAATTAATGCATACATATATAAATATTTGATAAAAAAGAAAAAAAGAAATTCACAAATACAGTCCATGACATTATTTTCACGGCATTTCTCGATCAACAACAGGCAGTCCATGATGATCCAGGTGGTAATTACTCTTCAGATTTCCTCAAATAGGAATTTGCTGATTGAAAATGATTACCAGCCCATCTTTGACAGATCATTAGATCTTAGATAAGAAATTCACATGATCAAGAAACTTTCTTTTTCCTGAATTTTTTTGATTTATTTATTTCTGATAAGCATGCAGAGTGAAGCTGTCAACTGTAGAAGAGCAGAAACACACAGAAGTGAGGGAGGATACCCCCAAAAGCCAATAACAAAATACATAAAACTAAGAGCATCCGCAATAACCGGTGCTGGGAGAGAGGCAGCCCTCTCTATGACACCCAGGCAGCCCTCCCTCCCGTTTCAAGCTCAAAACAGGCCCAATGGCACTATGCAGGCAGTCCCTTCTCCAAGCAAGTCTGTTTATCTGTTGACCATAATGGCTATATTTAGCTAGATGAATATTGACCGCGTGTTTTAGTGCTATGATGAGTCAAAACGACTATTTTTTTTTTCCAGAACATTCATATTTTAGCCTATATAAATCCCTCTTCCTAACTCATTTTCGTCACAACAACAATCTACATTTTCATCTCAAAATTTTTTCATTCCAATCCTCCATCTTTCATATTCAATCTCTACTTTCATTTTTGTTTAGTTTTATTTCTTATATTCACCTTTACAAAGTTTTTATTTCAATCTCTAGATTTTCAAAATTCTTCTATGGATTGTCATAGAAATCTCCCCAATATAATCTTGGGAGATAATGATGACCTCGATGATTTCGGTTCCATCCGCCTTATTATAGTCGAGCACATCCACAAATTCTTTTTCTCAGGTGAGTATAAATTTCATGAATTCAAATCCCAAATCTCCAGTCACAATATCTCTCAAAATTTATAATCTCAAATGTCATCTCAATCACAAACATTCCAAACTCCTCATTTTCAATCTCAAAACATTTCAAAACCAATATTTCCAATCCCGACATTTTCAATCACTAAATCCTCAATTTAGAAACCACAAATCTCAACCTCTCCCAACTCAAATAAGAGAAAGTAGAGGCACTCAAGGAGGGTCGAGGTATAAAAGTGTCATTTTTCCAAACACACCAACGCGCGTTGAAATTGAATAAGATGAAGGTTTTTGATGTTGTAAAAGGTGTTCCTTATACCATTGCTGAAGATAATACACTATGCAATGCCTTCATAAGAGCGTCAGAAGATGTTGTAACTAGAACCAACATAAAGCAAAAGTCTTTCTACCATTGTGCAAGTGCATCTATAATGATACAATTCCTCATGGGTTTGGAAGAAGGGATCGTGTATCATTAAAAAATAGAATCGGAAGATTGAAAAAGATTATGACAAAGTGGTCAACTTGCGTTTAAAGAGTGGCACAACTAAACCGTAAGGGTGCTAATGAAAAAGATCAGGTAATTACTGAACTTTAGCTCTCTAAATTATAAATTGTGTCGTAGTTGTTACGATGAAATGTTGAAGTAATGTATTTGCACAAAGTCCACTAAACTTTTATTCTTTAAATTATAAATTTTATCTTAGTTGTTACAGTCAAATGTTAAAGTAATGTATTTGCACAAAGTCTTCTACCTAGAAATATTTTCAAGAAGATATGCATACAACATCCAAGTGGGGCCACATTTACTCAAAATTTATGAGGTCAACAAGGTTTAATTTCATAGTTACTTACTCAAGAAAAAAAGTTTGGAAAGAAGGTCAATAACAAATTTGTGCGAGTTGAAGTTGCCTCTACCAATTATCCAGGTTCGACACATTATTTCAGTAAGTTGGAGTAAAAGGGGCCATCTTGTAACTGTCCTCATAACTACCAACCATTTTTGCCCTCCACACTACATGGTAGCTGACTTCAACAATGTTCTCCTTCCATGTCTGCTTCACAAGTGAGTCAGGTGTGATTTATTGGAAGTAGGTATTAAACATTGCCTCACACTCCTTAGCAACAAACTTAGCATTAGCCATAGGGTGTTTTCTACCAACAATCCCTAGACATGTGTGTTGTTGCCCTATGGTCCTAACACTGATGGTGCCCATCTTTGTTTCTAACTGCATAACAATGAAATTTGCATTCTTCATCTGTACAATTAAATAAAAGCCTGTAAGAATCATTATTCTTAAACCTCATAAGAATTTTTTTTTCTTACTACATATTTCATCAACCAAAACCTAGCATCATCTACTGTGGGCCATTCATTCCCAACCTCCAAGACCCATTACTCATCCTTATGGTGAGCCTCATGATCACTCTTATCACCATAAACATTCTCAGTCTCAGCCACAAAACCAGCATGCACACCTGGAGGTGCCTCATCTTCAGTGTTATGGCCTGAATGATACTCCTCTTCTACTAGAAGATCATCTAGCTCAACAAACTCAGATGGACCTACTTCAGATGGGCATGCTTTAGATGGACTTGGTTCAGATGGACCGGGTTCAGATAGACATGCTTTAGATGGATCTGGTTCAGATGGACCTGCTTCCTCAGCAGGTCCCTGTGGTACTACATCAGGTAGGTCTTCATCTAGTTCTTCTTCACTCAACTCATCATATAACTTCACTCTTGTCTTACTTGACTTTATCCCTTTCTTTCTACCATCTTTCCTTGGAGAGTACCAATCACTAGGTTTACTCTTCCTTGGGGTTGGAACCTTCCTCCTGGTCCAATGCCTTTAGGCCTCAAATGAATATTTTTAGTAGGGGTGGGTTGTGTTACAGGGGCAGGGTCTACATCAACTATAGGTGGGGTTGAAATTGGTTCAGACTCCATTACACTAATCCCATGAGTGTTGCTTTCATGTACTTGTGTTGCCACTTTAACCTCAACAAACACATGCAAAACATCCTTGTCATCAATGTCTGCATGGGTCCAAAAATACATCAAGTCTTTATCATCTGTAATGTCCATCCTCACCCCATTTTCCACATAGGTATGTGTTGTTACAAGGGTTAAAGCATGCTTATGTGGGTAAGGTATAGCTTCAAGGACACTCTTATTTAACTCATCCCAATTCAGGTAATCCCCACACTTGTACAAACTCTATAGATAACCCATCTTTATAATCACTGACCTTTCACAGACTAGGGATCCCTGCAATCTTACTCCACTTTCCATTGTAATGGATCACTAAGTTCCAGACTTCCAATTCTTGTCCCCACTTACCATTGCTGCAAACACACAAACAAAACAAAATCATTACCATTTTCACTGATGCAAACAGAAGACTGAAAACAGACAAACAAAACAAAATCAGACCATTTTCATTGATGCTAACAAAACAGACAAACAAAACTAAACTAAACCACACTCAATCATGCAATCAAACATGAATAGTACACTAAAAAAATAAGACAAGTACAACATTAAACCACTAGCAACACTAAACGACACTAAATGAACATTGTTACTAATTCATGGAATCACCAACCACTAGCAACACTAAACCAAACTAAATCACTTTCAGAAACAATATTTTCACTGATGCAAATAGCAACCACCAAATAAACAGTGGAGAAACCCAAATTTGTGCAAATGAAAAAATTACTAACAAAATCATACCATTCACACCATTCATTCAAACATGCATTACATATACAAACACCAAAATGAAAACCCTAAAATAGCAAAGAAGACTTACAATACATCACACCAATGAACAAGAGGAGGTTTCACGTCCTCTTCAGTGTCTGAAGGAGTGAAATCTCGCCTCAGATTTGGCTCCTCATCGCTTAGCATCTGGCTGAAGAAATCACTAAAATCACTGAACGAACTGCAATCGTCTCAGTATATGCTAGAAGCAGTGCTCCCATCATCATCGCTGCTACTGATTGTGATTTTGATACCGAAAACAACCTTCTTCCCCTTCTTCATTTTGGGCTTCCTCATCTTCGTTTCGATATTACGCTTCTTCATTTCGGTGAGAAATCGGAGATAACACAGGGATAGAGGAGAAATGGAACAAAGATAATGAAAATGGAGAGAGTTTCCCCTCCATTGTCCGTTTCTTCAATGGTACGAGCTGACAGAGAGTAAACCCTAGCCGTCCACGTGCTTGGTTTAGGTAATAGACGGTTGGGATTGACATGCTATCACATCAGGCGTGATAAGCACGTGAAGGACGTTTTTGTCATGCAAAATATGAAGAATGGTGGCACGTGAGGTGTTTAACAGTCAAGGCACGGTGACTGTTAGTCTGAGGGGGAAAATGCAATATGAATGTTAATTGAGGGCAAAGATGAATTGGCTATATGTTTTAGGAGGGAAAGTGCAATTAACCCTAAATAAAATACTGATTATCATCCTAATATTCCATCAACTTTATAAAGTATTATGTGTAATTTCTTGTTTTAGTAGTCAGCACGTTGTAAGAGGTTTCTAAAGTTTATTGTAAGTGTTTTAGGATGGTTTCGAATGTTACTTGGTAGAAGGTATAAGTTAGGAAATTTCTACAAGTATTTGTTTTTGTTTCAGAGTTTTAAAAGCCTATTAGTCTCTTTTTAAAAAACCAATTTAGTTGTTTATTATTGAATAAATAATGTTAAGCTTTGTGCTTTGTATTCTTCTATGTGGAGATTATGTTCTGTTGGTGTTTCAAATCCATTGTCACTTGTGCGATTGATTGACATCATACAGTATCAAAGCCTTCGTGGTTATTGGAATTTGAAAGTGATCTTGAAAGGGATTCAAGGTATCTTCGACTATGTAGTCGAATTGCAGGATATTGTTTCCATCAATTGACTGATTCATCCTAAAGCTTACAATTTTTTGGCAAAGTATCGATTCAATTCCAGTTGGCATTTATGTACTCTAGCGTCCATATCTTCATCTTTGTTTCAATAAATATTTTGTTTACAAAAAAAATGATGCCTCCAGAAAGTATAGTAAAATAACGAGGAAAACATGGTTGGACCGCATAATGAGAGAATTGGATATTTGTGAGGCCCTTGCACAAATTGAACGGGATCAATGGAAGAAAGTTTCCAAAGTCAAAGTCAACTGCTGGCGCGAAGAGCATGTGAAGTTGAAATCATTTGTTTCTTCTGCCTGATGAAAATGAAAAGAGAAAAAGGTAATGGTTGGATGATTTTCAAAAATTTCAATACCGCAACAAGTTGATTTATTTCTGCAATGCATTTATCAATATTACAACTTCACCAAGTTTTGTATGAATTTTTGGTTGAAAATGTTATCAAAGCGAATATATTTGAATTTACACCAAATACACCTATTTGTTCCATCACAATCGTCGCATTACAGTATCAACACCATCACGTCCTCGTCGTCATACCGATGATGTGTTATCCATCACCCACGTTGAACACCTCTTAACCGCACAAATGAAATACACATCCCAGTTTCTAAATTGTCCACTTCATCTATTGCTCACATCCAAAAACCAATATATTCCAACCATCCACCTTTTTTCACCCCCATACATTAACTTACAAACATCCCTTCCCTTACTTTGACATGTCCATTATATTAACAAAAGTTTGATGAATAAGTAGATTTCAACAACAATTTTAAAGCTTTTCTCCAAGGGCTCGATGCCCTCGTCATTTGCGAATTTACCATCTAGTGTTGTCAATATGATCGCCTAGATGCAACTGAAGTACACCTTCACATTTTTACAAAAATTTGCCTCAAGATGAGATAATACGATGCAAAAATGAGGTGTGTGCCTTAGGCGCGAGATGACAACCTGTTGGTGTCCATAGTTGTAGGAAATTGAAGGAGGCTCAACTCTAAATTTTTAAATTTCCCTTTATTTGTTCCATCCTTCCATCAAATCTTGAAAACCTTCATGCTGTCAAGGATTTGAGGAGACTTTCGTCTTGTTCTCCAACTCTTATCTTGTCTTTTTGGCGATGAATGTGCATCAGTGACTTGAGTCATACTTAGCTTATGTCTTGATGTTTGTGTTGTCACTTTATATTTTTGTGTATGACTTAGTAGATGTTTGTAAGTTACTTGCCTCTTATGGTGTTTTTTTATATATAAAATACATGCGAATGCAACTTTATTATGTTCCCATTTGGATTCAATGTAATCATATGACTTCTTTTACTTGTTTTTGTTTATGATATTATGCATGCTAGTATGCTACTGTGATTTATTATGAAAAAAATTCTAAAAGATAAGTTAAGTATGCCTCAAGTCACTAATGCACATTCATCGCCTTATGCTAGCGCCTCGAGCATTTTCAAGAATGTACACCTCGTTCTGCCTCAATGCCTTAACTACACTAGTACGATGTTCTACCCTTAGCCCAATCACTATGACTTTCAGTTCCGTCCAAACGATAACACCAAATACTTATTGATGAAGTCGATTTTCGCTCCCTACTTTGACCATGTTCCTGCTGACCTGCACAAGTAACGCACGTGAGCCACAGAACACCGTGGGGTGGCCAATGGCACTCCGATGCTAAATTCAGACAGGGATCTAAGGAAGGTGTAATGTTGTAACATGGATTTTGTAGCGTACCTTAGCTTACCAACCTCATGTCTTATTTATAGTGCAAGGAGTCCTAGTTCTACCAGACCATCGTAAGCGTAGTTTAGGAAGGAGATCTTCATAAATATCCTTTTCTAATTAGGAGTCGTGCTATAGGAAGGAAGTTTCTTGTTAGCTCTGCACTCCTAGATACGCGGGAAATAGTTCCCCATTTGGAAGCAGAGAGCAGAAAGCAACTGAGAAAAGGGAGATAGCTCTGTATTCCTAGATACGCGGGAGATAGAAGGGAGTTTCTCTTTGTGGAAGATACTCTAGAGTTTTCTTTATAGTTGGAAATAGAGAGCAGCTGTAGTTGTTCGTCTGAAGTCGATCCTTGAGATACTTGCCCGAAGAGGGCTTATGGGTATCGTGGATAGCTGTGAGACGTGTGGAGCATGTTGTGAGAGTCTGGGTCCACTGGGTGGATTGAAGTTGAGCGGGTTTAGATCTGGATATGTGTTGAGCTGATGCTTGGGCCCGTAGTTTATCGAGATCATCATGACACATGTTCGGCTCAGGGGTGTGACCGTTTTTATCTATCATCAGCTACTCCCCCGAGTTAGTGGGCCATCACATTGGTTCGTTAAGTCATCTCTTGAAGGGGTGCGGCGCTCATGATGATTGATTCTGAATCATTGCTTGAGCCACACGTTGCATTAATTGGGCGTGCATTGGTTCGGCGAAAAAGAGGCAGGAACATATCCTCTATATAGGTCATCCTCAGTGTTGAGACTGACCCTTCTGTTTTACTTGTTTTTGAAGATATTTTTCAGAAAGGTTCGTTCGTCATCTTCATGGCTCGAGAAAACCTTCTTTATGATGTTGTTTTGGCTAAAGGCCTAGAGTTTTATTTTAAAATAGGCTGATGTCCGAGCCTGGTCTCACTGAAATCCATACAAAGTTTGGAGTTCCTAAAGACTTGCCGTTGTATCTTCTGAAGGGCGACCAAACGCCAATGTTGCTTCCGACCGGTTTCGTCTGTTTACATCGGGGGATGCTTCAAACTGGAGCTCGTTTCCCGGTTCTGGACAAGATTTGGGAGTTCTTGGATTTCTTGGGATTCCTCCGGCTCAGTTCGGACCCAACGGGTATAAGATCATTCTCATGATTCTGCTCAGTGCTAAGGAGGTCGGCGTTATTGTGACCCCGCGGGTGATTCAGTTGCCGACCGCTCCTCGATTGCAGAACAATGTTGTTTGTAAGATGAAGTCGCCGAATTGCTTTGTTAACCCGCCAGATGATTTCAAGTTCTGGCAGAAGTAATGTTCTCTGGCCCCAGCTGTTTTGAAATATTTTTGGTGCAAGGGTCGTTTGCTTGAGCGACAGTTCAAGCCGCTTCGTAAGTTCAACTCATTTTATGTGACTTTGATGTGCTTGATAGCGATCTGAATTATCATTGCATGTGTTCTTTTGGAAGAAGGTTTCCTACTGATCCTCTTACCTTAGAGGAGTAAACGACCATGGAGGCATTCCGCGTCATGGAAAAAGGGAGGCGGTTGATATTATAAGAGTTTCCAATTTCATTTGTAGTGGGTTGTGGGACAATTGGCACGTTGCCCCACTCTATATCGAGAGTCGCGCATTAAGCTAGAAGATGGGACCCCTTTCAGGAAAGGGAATGCTGCTAGGGCCAAGACTCTCGTCTTGTCTGATGCAGAGGATCCATCTGAGATGCTTGCTTCTTTTGTAAGGAAGAAACCTCGCGTTAGGACCAGGTCGTCTTCGGCCCGACTCGCTCTGGTGAGAGAGGAGCACGAGTCCTTTAGTCCTGTTGAGGCGGAGACTAATGTTCCTAGCTTGGAGAAAGATCATCTGTGGTTGGCGGGAGTTGCTGACGGGTCGAACCTTAGTGTCGTGCACGTTGAGGTTCTAAATGACCATCTAGTGCGGGTTGCAATGGCAGCTTCTGCTGGCGCTGATTCGCGTGGGGTCATTTCAGTAGAGGGATCTATTGAAGATTCACCTGAGGTGGTGGAATCTGATCACCCCACCGTTGACTCGCCTGAAAGTGGTCGTCGTACCGGCCGTGTCTCCTATAGTCCGCATTACTCACCGTCTCGTTCTAGGCCACAACTAGAACTGTTGGAAGGTCCTTTGGATACTTCGGTCCCTCCTCTGTTTCCGGATCCTATTGAGCAGTCTTGCAATAACAGGTCAGCCATTCTTGACAAGGGAAAAGCCACGGAGGAGAGTCTGAGGACGGTGGCGACCGTAAAGGGCGGCGCTGGCATAATTCTTGATCAAGGGAAGCTTCATCCTATGCACGGATAAGTCTGTTTGCACCAAACTTGGTGAAGATGAGCTCACATGTCTGACATCAAGAGGTGGATGTTGAGTATGCTTTGAGGAAGCATATATGCAGGCGTCATAGCTGGCTAATGGACCATGCTCCAAAACCCGAGGAGGATACATTGGAAGAGCGTGTGGACAAGGGTTTTAAGTATCTTATGTTGGGTATGTCTCATATGAGCCATGCGGCCATTGCTGGGACAGAAATAGAGGCGACTCGCGAGAGAGTATATACTTTTGAGCGTGTCTTCTCGCACGTGCAGACGTATTCTGATGCGTTCCATGAAATTTAGCGTCTTAAGAAGCAGGCTAAAAAGATGCAGTTGCATCAATCAACCGTGGCCGCTATGGCTCAGAGGGCTCGTCTGGAGGACCTTTAGCATAATATGACCGAGGCGGTGTCCGAGAGGGACAAACTTAGATAGAAGTTGAGCCGGCTCCGCATAGAGGTCGAGGTTGCACAGGAAGCTGCGGCTAAGGTGCATTCTGTTACCTCTGAGTCATATGTGGAGTTGTCTGTTACCTCTGAGTCATCGGGCAAGGAGAACAATTCGATCCCTAACATCCAAGTTGAAGCGCGTATCGATGCAACTTCTACCCCTGTTCCTCCTAGGCTTAGCTCTTTTGTTTCTATACCTTCTCTTGATTAGGAGCAAACTTTGTGTGCTTATACACTTTTTTTCTTGACCATTAATGAAAACGATATTCTTCGTTTCATACTTGGCGTCTCTATTGCATCACTACACCAAAAGGCTTGTTTAGCTACGGGGAGGTGGCCACGGCTCTAAGCCGTTGGTTTATTTGCCACGGCTAAAAACCGTGGCTATAACGGCCAACGGTGTAAAACCGTGGCTAAAAAATAAAACCGTGGCCAAAAAACACTACACCAAAAGGGTTGCCACGGTTTTAAACCGTGGCTATAACTGCCAACGGTTTATAACCGTGGCTAAAACTGCCAACGGTTTAAAACCGTAGCTAAAAAAAATTTCACTTTCGCGCTTTGGCCAAAATAGTTTCGTGCTTTGGCGAAAAAAATTGATGAAAAACAGATTCTCACAAGGGAAGAAGAAGGACGAAAGAAGGAGAGGACGATAGAAGAAGAAGCAAGGACGAAAAAGATTCTTGAAGCAGGGAAGAAGAAGGACGAAAGAAGGAGAGGACGATAGAAGAAGAAGAAGAAAAAAAAAAAAAAGTTTGAGAAGGTAAGATCTCATTCTTCTTCTTTAGATCTCCTTATTTTTTAGATCTCTTTGTTGATCTCTTCTTCTTATTTTTTTTTCTTCTTTCAGCAAAGCAAACCCTAGAACTCACTTTCTTCTTTTCTCCAGTTCAATTTCTGAAGAGGAGAAGAAGAAGATTTCTCCGAATGGATCAATTTCTCCGCTCCCGAAAAAGATTGTTGATGATGAAGCCTGGTTTTGCAAGCCTGATATGATTTCCCAACAACCCATTGAATAAATTTTTGATTTTTATGTTAAATGTTAGATGAACTTCTTTGTTTTTCCTGTTGAAGACTGTCGGCATCCCAAGACTATGGAGGATTTCATCAGATCTACACCCCCATTGAAGGTTTTACTTTGAATCTCAATCGATTAGGGAGAAAGTTTAAATTGGGTTTTTTGCTTGATAAAAATCGGATTGTTATTGTTTGGTTTTGTCATCAGTGAAGAAACTTCACTATTGTCTATAAGTTATTTAGATGTTAAAATTGATAAGGAATGATCTGTGTTTTGTATTTCAGGTTAGGTTTTCTCTGCACATACAAAACTTTCCATGTGAATCATCATCCAAAGTGTGCTTCAACACCTGACATGCTTTCAGTATTTCTCTACCACTTATGTCAGGTATTCACTTTTTAGTGTCATAACCTTCTTGTTTAGTGCTTATATCCTTGATATATTTAGATAACAATGACTACCAGGCATCAATCTGCTAGTGCAATTGTACTCTAGCACTTCTGCGCGCCATGTTTGGGTACTAGATTTAATTATTTGAGTTTCTACTGTACCATAATTGCAATTGTTTAAATGCTTTAAAATGTGTTTGACATCTCACTTTTCTTATGCCTTATGTTGAGCTTACGTTTCTATGCTTTAAACTGTGTTTGACATCTCCTTGTTTATATGCCTCATGTTGAACCAATGTGAAACCTTAGGAAGAAGGGAGTATGGAGAAGTTTTTGTATGTGCAATTGAATACCTTGCCCTTTTACCAGTGGATAGGACAATGGAGAAGTTTTTGCATGTAAGTATTCTAGGCAGCAACTGCGCGCACATGGTTTGTTTCCACTTAACAATTAGAATCACTCATCATTTTAAGGCTTTAAGCAAATGCATGCATTAGACAATTATGCCATATTTTAAAGTCAATCCATCAACCCACTCCTTCATTTATTGTTTGGGAATTTTTTTTGATTTATCCCTATATTTATGATTTATGTTTTTTACTTTGTTAAAGTTTGCTTCTTCAACTCCACTTATTTTTTTGGGTACTTTGCAATATGTTTGATTCACTAAAAATCTTAACTTAACTCTTTGTTTTCCCTGCAAAAGGTTTGATTTAATGGGGGTTCGATTGAGGAATAAATATTTCTCAGAGTTGACTACTTTATGCAAGCTTTTTGGCCTTCAATAGTAATGAAGAAATGGCTAAACATTAAGCCCAAGGTGAACGAATTCAGTGAAGATGAAACCGACACAGAAACTGAGAGTGAGGATGATGGTATGTTGTTTAAATATCTCTACCAAGATTAGAGTAATGGCAATATTCTTTATGTTTGATATTATCTTCTCCGACTTTTGTCCAGCATGCTCCCTTAACGATGCAAAAACAGTTATCTGCAAGGATCAAGTTCCAACAACTGGAGGGAGTCGGTTCACAACTCCATATCAAACTTCAGGCAATAAGAATTCTCATCAAACTCAGATATGTAATTCATCAAACTTCTATGAGTTTTCTTGCTGGCATGGATCTTCGAATAATTAAAATGTCTTCTTGACCTTCTTGATGATATATGAACTGACATGATTTCTTTCTTTCTTTCTTCTTCTTCTTATTTATTTTTTCATTGTACACGTATATTATAACTTGAGTAGTTCAAGACTGTTTGGAGTAATACTCGTACTTGGTCTGTCCAAGAATACCATTAAAACATAGAAGACGAAAATCAGAAACCATACGTGCTCAGTACATAAACACAAAGGAAGTGAGGTCTGGGTGCTAAGTATTGTTATTATACTTCCTTTTTTCTTTTTTTGGAATATTAGAATTTGGTTTTGATTTAGCTCATCGCCCTTATTATGCTGTTCTGTAAATTTGGTTTTCAAGAAGCCAAAGTCTGTTCAATCGAAATCCACAAATTTTCCAAAGAAGGGATTGACGAAACCCTTTAATAAGTCCCCCTCCAAGCATAAAGATCAATCAAAGAAGGCGAATGAGCCGAAATCTAAGCGAGAAGCTCGTCTTCAGAGCAAGGTCAGTCACTTTTCAGATTGTTGTTGTTATCATTAAATATTTTGGAAATGGAAGTTTGTTTCATTTTTATCGCCAACATCCATATTTTATAATAATTATCATTTTTGGAATTAGTGTTGGTGTGTTTTCATTGATGGTCTTCAGTCTGAAAATAGCCCGTACTTCTCATTTACCAGATTGTCAGTGGTTTCTTTGGCAATTATATCTTTAACTCCTGCACAAGCTGCAAAGCATAAATATTATCTATGAAGGGAAATATCTCTCTGTTCATGGGAGTTCATGTGGTATTTTATTTCAGTTTTTTCGTGGATCAGCGTCCTAGTCTTCATAAAAATATCCTATAGGAGATTATGATATTTCTTGGTAATGTAGATTCGTGTAATGTCAGTGCTACATCAAGTCAAAGATGCATCATCTTTTTGGTTTTAACTTATTGTAGGCAGAAACAGAGGCAAAGAAGAAGAAGAGGAAGAAAAACTATGATCTTCAACATGTAAGCACCAAGTTCTTTTAGGGGTTATGGATTTTTTTGATTGGTCAAAGGATTATTTTTAAAAAATAAAATTCTTTGTTACATTTCATATTTGGTTTGTATAGGAGCTTGCAGCCCTATGGGAGAAAATGAGGCGGCGCAATATTGCTAAAGAAGACAGATCGAAGTAAGAAGTTCATTTTTAATAATGGGGTTCTTTTGTAGAAATATTTTAGTAATATGGCTAACTTTGTTCATTTTAATATTTTAAGAATGGTGAGTGAAGCTGTACAGAAGATGAAGGGGAAGATACCTGAAATTGCCATGTCCCATGTATCTTCTTGGGTTTTGCAGGTAAATATTATTCTCTTGCTGACTTCTCTTCCATTTTCATTTGATTTACTATTAATTGCAGTAGGGCTTTGCTTGTTTCATATTAGACTTGTGTCAAGTACTGTACCCAGCCTGAACGAGATGCCATATTTAAGGAGCTCCAGCCAGATCTTCTTACGCTTGCACGTAACGCATATTCAGTTCATCTAGTGAAAAAGATGTTAGACAATGGTATGTTTCTGCCGAGAAAGTGGAAAATTGAAAGTTACGACAATGTTGATTGGAGATTTCGGGCATTGAAAATCTGATTTTCTTCTTTCTGATTTTTTTTTTCTTCATGATGCTGCAGCCTCTAAAAAACAGTTGGAAGGTTTCATCTCTGCCCTCCATGGGCATGTTGCCTCTCTTCTCCGTCATATGGTTGGATCTGTTGGTATGTTATAACCGATTCAGTTTACAGCAATAGAAGTTTTCTTGTATTTTTATTCTTTGTGAAGTCTGTTGCTTTATTTGTTAAATACATCCAAGGATTGTTAAAGTCAAAGTTTGAGTAATCTTGGGTATGGTGGATCATTATTTTGCTTGGACTTGTTTGACTTAGTTGAGTGATATCAGACTTTACTGATGTCTTTAACATTGGTTGCTTTTGAAAATGGACTTTAGTTGCTCCCAGGCTAAGAAGTAGGGGAAAAAGGGGCACAAAGTTTCTTATAGAAACATGTTTTCTTGTGAAAACATTCTATATTTCTTTATTACATATTCGTGCATATTTGGTCGAACTTTGCAGACCTGATGTTTTAAATATGTCCTAATGGTTCTTATTTGCCAGTTGTTGAACATGCTTACCAATTGGGAAATGCATCTCAGAGACAAAATCTATTGTTCGAGTTGTATTCAACAGAGTTTCAGCTATTCAAGGATTTGGCTTCATCTAAAGAAAAAAGGTTTGCTTCAAGCATTAAGCATATCCATATCTCCTCTTTACATCTGTGCAATCAGCTTAGGCATTTTTCTAAGAACACTGCCAAGATTTAGGCAAAGCTAAGACTCGGTCACTGCTTGGTCCAGTCCTCCTTGCACATGATGGTTCAGTCGAAAACAAAAAGGAACCCCAGTACCACAAAGTTGTGATATATTCTCCGCTAATATAAGCTGATCTTTTTGAATGCTTGTTTCTTCTTGTGTATAAGTGATAATAACTGATATATTATCAAATAGAGTGTCATCAATTTCTCTTAATTGCATCGTAGTATGCATGGCCATTGCTCAGCTATCACTCTATAGATTGCTCAGTATGTGTCATGCTATCATCTAGACCTTAGAAAAAAAATCTAAACCTCGGATCTGGAACACCGATTCTTTTCTCCTTAAGTCAATGGATATATTACTTTATATAAAAAAAAGAACAACAAATAATCATACCCCACATTGACCTTTCCTAACATAGAATGTAAATAATAGAAACATTTCTCAACTTGATACGTCATCATTAAGCTTTTGCACCTAAATAACATTTAAAGAATGATTACTCATTGATCAGAGTTGAACTATTTTCTAACCCAAAATTCTTGCTCTGCTACTGGTAGCTTCTGGTTTTTTATAGTTCACTTGTTTGGATTTTATTTGTCTTTTTTTTTTAGGTTGGTAGATGTAATTTCTAAATTGGGTCTAAGTAAAGCTTCAGTTCTTAGGCACATGTATTCAGTAATTCAACCAATTTTAGAAAAAGGAATAGTGGACCATTCTATCATACACACTGCATTATTGGAGTACCTGACAATTGCTGACAAGGTAAGCAAAATATATATATAAAATTTTTTTTTCTGTTTTTTTCATATGCATTTCTATTTAGTTCAAACTTCTAAACCGAGTAAGTTGAAAGTCCTCTGCCACAGATGTGATTGAGCAGCTGTCAGGCCTGCTGCTTGTTCGAATGATCCATACGAGAGATGGTTCAAAGCTTGGTATTCTCTGTATAAAAAACGGAGGCGCTAAGGTTTGTTGCAAATGACTTAAGGGGGATCCTTTGCAATTTTAGATTTATTCGAGATGGTTATTTCTGAATTTTTTTGTTGGTTTCAGGCAAGGAAGAAAATTGTCAAAGGCATGAAGGGTCATATAGGAAAGATAGCTCAAGATCAATATGGGAACATGGTAATGATGGCCTTCAGATTTTTTTTCCCACTACCTATTCTGCTGTATGTTCTTCTCTAATATATTTGTTGGTTCTGAATAAAAAAAAAGGAGGATTTATTGTGAGTCAGCAGGAGTTAGTCTTTTCTTCCATTACCCTTGTTTTAGATGGATTATAACTGAGATTTGAATTTTTATGTATTGATTCGTTGAGCCTCACCATCCAGATAAATTCTTTTGGAGGGGAAAGTTTTATGGGGAGCATGACGATTTCAAATGCTTCTCATTTTTCAGTCGTGCAACACTTGAGTTGCTTCTTCAAGCTGGCAAGAAACCGGATATAATTCATTGCCATGATTGGCAGACATCTTTTGTTGTAGGGTCAAATAACTTTGAAAATATCTTGCTTATAGTTGTTGATTTTATCTCAATTGGATAGTCTTAGTAAATTCTGTTCTTGCTTTCTAGGCACCACTTTACTGGGATCTGTATGCAACCAAGGGTCTTAATTCAGCTCGAATTTGCTTTACTTGCCACAACTTTGAATATCAAGGGACAGCACATGCTTCAGAGTTGGGATCTTGTGGCCTTGATGTTTACCGGTTAAATAGACCAGATAGAATGCAACACCATTCAGCACGTGGCAGAGTCAATCCTGTAAAGGTAGATAATATTTTGCCCTTCATTCAGGGATTTGTCTGAAAATTCCCTTTACGGGGATATTCCATATAGTGTGATAATAAGGTTTATTGATCCATTTGTATTCAGGTTTTTGAAGTGCAATCAGTTGACAGGTCCCATTCCTTCGACATTGTCACAAATTCCTAACCTTAAGACACTGTATGTATATTCACTATTCCATTGCATAACTTTTAGATGTTATGCACTTCTATTTATTGAAGCTTTAGCCTATCTTCTCAAATATGTCCAATTAGATGTGGGAAACAAATTTTCAATTTTATGTCTGTATTTACTGCAGTGACCTTGCTCAGAATCAACTCACTGGTGAGATTCCAAGGCTAATCTATTGGAATGAAGTTCTTCAGTATCTGTGAGTATTCATCCATCACTTCTAGTAGCTCTTAAACTATGTTTTCTGTTTAACTGAAATATTACTGTTAAGTTTGATCTTTAGTAGTCTTTTTATGCTAAAAGATAACGTATTTGCATTCTTATACACTACACCAAAAGGCCTATTTAGCTACTAATACTACCAAGGCATTCACTGGCCTTTAATATTACTGTTTTTGGTTTTCTGTATGGGGAAGCCAAGGCATTCACTGGCCTTTATATGTACTACCACCACTGCTGCTGCTGGTTCTTCTGGGTCTTCTTCAGCTGTCAAGAAACCTAAACTGTCTCAGACTACAAATTCACATACTTTAACTTCTAATACTACTCCCCCTAGAAGCTTAGATACTAGCTCTAGCCACCAAGGTATGTTAAGATTCTTCTCTAGCTCTTTATTGGTTGTGATTTCAAGTATATACATGATCAAGGACTGATTTGCATCACTTACCTGCGTCAGATCCTACCTTCGATCACCTGGAAACTGCTATCACCAAATTCGATGACGGGCCTTTCTTCCTTGGCCAGTTCAGCCTGGTAACTTATATATCTTTTCCTCTGCGTTAGATATTTTCTGTTTTATCTTTTTCAGTTCATTCTTATTGCGTCTAATGATTGAGTTAACATTTGTATGTGACCTTCAGGTGGATATTGCCTACATACCATTCTTTCAGCGATACGCTCGCTTCTTGTTGGATGTAAAGAATTATGACATCACAATAGGAAGGCCTAAGCTGACATTATGGCTTGAGGTGTGCCATCAATTCCTTTACATATTTTTTTAGGTCTATTAAGGGATAAACTTATAAGATCGATATTTTACCAATTGCTGAATCTATTATGTAGGAGATGGAGAAGGTCGAGGCATATACACAAACAAGAGTAGATCATGAGGAGATCATTGCAATCTTAAAGATGCGCCTTTTGGTACACAGTCTCTCTCTACATATACTTAAAGTTCATTACAGAATGATACAAATTTGATAGTCTGAATACTAAGCTTCTTCTATTTTTTTTCTCTTGCAGAAAACAAGCTGATGATTTGGCTGCACCAAGCTGTTGATTTTACTTAATTTTAATGTGTTTGTACGTAATACGGCTAGTGAGGATGATATTGTTGTGCAATGTAATAAATCCGAGGTGGATGGTTTAATTTGTATTTCCTGATTTGTACATGATGTTTGTCATCAATAAACTGTATCGAAAATCAAAATTACTCCAGTTGATGGTCAGTGGAACCAAATTGATATTGATTCACTCTTCTCTTATTCACACCCAGAAGTACCAAAATATTTAGTCCCATGGTATGAAGTGGGATCAATATATTTGTTCCATGTGACCTGACTTTGATCACTTCTTTATTGGCTTATAGTGGAACTGCATTGGCTTAACACCGTGACCAAAAAAAATAAAAATAAAAAATAAAATTACCACGGCTTAAAACCGTGGCTAACTATTACAACGGCTAAGAACCGTGGCCATACCTTGCCACGACTTATAACCGTGGCTAGTACTGGCCACGGCTTAAAACCGTGGCAAAAAATATTGCAACGGCTTAGAACCGTGGCCATAACTTGCAACGGTTTTAAGCCGTGGCTATTCCTGGCCACGGCTTAAAATCGTGGCTAACGTTTTTGCAACGGTTTAGAACCGTGGCTAAATCATCAACCGTCCTCGAGTATAAAACCCTTGCTAATATTTTTGCCACGGTTTTTAGCCGTTACTGGGGATTTAGCGACGCCTCTACAGCCCACGGCTCTAAGCCGTGACAATGGGTTATCCCCACGGTTCAAAACCGTTGCTAATGGCCATTTTTGGTGTAGTGCATGTTTTTCGTTTTGCCTTGTCGCCTTACTTTGGCATAGGCTGGTTGAATCAATAGGATGTTGTCTGGTCTGTCTGCGGAAGAGAGCTTGACCACTTTGTATTGTGAATGACTCAGAGTCATTGTTGCGTAGTTATGTCCGATAGTGAGCATGTTGCAAAAAGTTTAACTGGAGTTGAGTCACCCGAGTTGTGTCATGTCCCATAGGTAAGCTGCTTGAGTTTTTTCTTATTTGTCTGACTAGTCAGATGTAGCTGTTGCTGCGGGCAAGCTGTGGTGGTCGAAAGCATGTGTCAGAGCGTTCACACCGAGTCAGGCGTCGTAAGCTTGGGTTGGCATCCTAATTAGCTTTTATCAAACCATCGAGATCAGTTCAGGACTGACTAGGCTCCCACCATCCAAATTATCTACACCTGAGTGCACCAAGCTACAAATTTGGAAGTTTTGTGTCAAACCATCGTAATCAGTTCAGAACTGACTAAGCTCCCACCTTTTAGATTATCTACACCCTCACAATGGAGGCTTAAACTCCAGGGTTGGTGATTTGGCAGCCACGCTGAAGAGCAGTGGTCCCATGACGAGCCGTCAGAATCAGTTCGGGACTGACTAGGCTCCCACCTTCAAGACTATCTACACCCTTGCAGTGAAGGCTACAAGTCCAGGGTTCGATCAAAAGCTTTCATTGCTGATCGTCACCAGCTAGGCTTACCTGATTAGGTTCGGCGAACACTGGCCGCGAATGGGGCATTGATCCCTGGCAAGTCATCGTCACCAGACGTGGCAGTGTTGATTAGACTCCCACTTCCTAAACTGACTATGACTGCGCTAAGCAGACTAGGTGTCGGGGCGAATCAGTGTTGGCTGACTAAGCTTGCCCGGATTGACAAGAGGTTCTGCCTGCTGAGGGGCGTGCGAACCTAGTGGTTAATGGTGTGGACGTAGTTACCTTAACTCATGGAGTGGTAAAGTCTATACGTCAAAGTTGACTAGGATCCTCAAGTGCTCGTGCCAAGCATGCGATGGGGTGTTGTTCGAGTAACATTTTGAGCGCATGGGCTCGCAGAGGAAGGGCTAGGTTTTCTGCGTGGTGCGTTGCGTGTACGGCGTAGATTACGATGTGACACATGTATGGTATAGGCTGCGTGACGTTAAAGTATATCGGTTACTTCCCCAGCTTCCTTGGGAACTATCGCCTTCCATTTTCCCATACGGCATTCAATGTTTGGCAATTAATGCTGGAGTGCCCGTTTGGTGAACCACTAAGTCTATATAATGGTATTTTCCAATCGTTCTAGGCACCATCTTTTGCTGAGTTTATTTCCTGTAATGTTCTTGTTTGGAAAAGACTTTTGCCGATCTGTGAATGTCATACTCAAATGGCCTTTATCGGACAGAGGGTTATGGCACTGTCGCGGACCGCGAGAGTGTGGAGGCCACGACCCTTGTTGCTGACGCAGTAGATGAAATGAGGACTCAGCTGAGGGTTACTAAGTCTGAATTGGTGTCGACTCGTGCCGAGCTGAAGTGAGGCAAGGCAGAATTGGAGTGCCCGGATATTGCTATGGACAGGTGGGCCTCTGAACGAAGGGCTGAAGAAGCTGAGAGGAAGCATTCGGAGGCGGAGTGGGTTGTCGAAAGTCAGCGGCTGGAAGCCGCGATAGACAAAGGGCTTCGCCATGCTCTGGAAGCGAAGCGGATGTTGTCCAAGGAGCGTTCGCATTATGAAGCGTTGCTGGGCGCGGTAGATTTTGATGTGTCTGGCAGGAGGCCGCTAATATCGTCTGAGGTAATTCGGGGCAGACTAGAGCTCCTAGAACTAATTAAGGGAGAGTATCTCGGCATTGATCTCGACTTTGCCCGCTATAGGAGGGCAGCTTTTGGGCCGATTCAGCGAGGGGAAGGCTCTGGCACTGTGAGGCTAACTGATGAGGAGGATGCTTCTCCTTAGATTGTAATGTCCCTTTTTAGGCGAATATCATATAGACATGTTTTCTCTTTTGAATGAAAGTACTATTCTGCCTTACATAGTCATATTTGCTTTTGTTGCTTTGTAGACTGTAGGGTTTGTAATGTTGGGCGGAATTTTTTGTCAGTCCAAATATATTGTTGTGTTGTGTTGCTATCGCGGCAGATTAGGGATTGATCAGCGAGAGTTGTAGTTGGTCAAGAGTTGACCAAATTCTTTAAGTTGTTGTCTGCAATGACTCCCTCAGTTTGGCGGACTAGCACTGATTTTTGCCTCCATTCCTCCGATCGTTGTGACCTGCATGGAACGGGTTAGGCTTTGCGTGTCGGGAGCTGTTGTCATCAGTTTTGAACTGATTAGGCTTTGCTTGGTAAGATCGGTGACCATTGTCTGTATTGAGAGCAATGATCCCTTGGCGAGTCGTCGTCACCAGTGGACAAATGCTGACCAGACTCCCACTTTCTCAGCCGTCGCGACCCGTGCGGAGCGGATTAGGCTTTGGGAACAATAAGCCATCGTCATGAATTGCAAACTGACTAAGCTTACCTGGCTGATTAAGCGATCATTGTCTGCATCGAGAGCAACGATCCATTGGCGAGTCGTTGACATCAGTGGACAAGCGCTGACTAGACTCCCACTTCCTCAGCCGTCGTGACCCGCGCAGAGCGAATTACGCTTTGAACACCAAAAGCCATCGTCATCTATCGCGAACTAACTAAGCTTACTTGGCTAATTCGGCGATCATCGTTTGCATTGAGAGCATGATCCCTTGGTGAGTCGTCATCATCAGCGGACAAGCGCTGACTAGACTACCACTTCCTTAGCCGTCATGACCCGTGCATAGCGAATTAGGCTTTGGGCACCAGAAGCCGTCGTTATCAGTCGCGAATTGACTAAGCTTACCTAGCTAATTCAACAATCATTGTCTGCATTGAGAGCAATGATCCCTTGCTGAGTTGTCGTCATCAACAGACAAACACTAACTAGACTCCCACTTCCTCAATCGTCGTGACCCGCGCGGAGCGGATTAGGCTTTGGGCACCAGAAGACGTCGTCATCAATCGCGAGCTGACTAGTCTTACCTAGCTAATTCGGCAATCATCGTCTGCATTGAGAGCAATGGTCCCTTGGCGAGTCAAAGTCATCAGCGGACAAGCGCTGACTAGACATCCACTTCCTCAGCCGTTGTGACCCGCGTTGAGCGGATTAGGCTTTGGGCTTTGGGAAAATGTTCGAGTCTTACCGTAACTAGGGTTAATGAGGGTTGTAATGGACAGTAGTGGAATTTTTGGTAAAAGTAAAATATTTTATTGATAATACTTTTTGAGATGCTCTACATTCCATGGTCGTTTTAACCCGTTATCGTTGGCGTCTTCCTGCCAGTATGTTCCCGGCCCGCTAACCTTAGCAACTCTGTAAGGTCCTTCCCATTTTGGATTTAGCTTTCCTGTTGTTATCATCAGCAATACCTTTCCTACTGGGAATTGTTTCTCACCACTGAAGTCGGCCACTGGACGACTATCAAGGATTAAGGCTACTTCATCCAGTTGGCATGCTGTGGAGCGTACGAAGGAATAGGACGTTCATCGAGCTCCCAATATCAACCAATGATCTTCTTACCTCCCATTTTGCAAGGGAAATCGTCACCACCAGGGCGTCTTCGTGTGGGATTTGTATGCCATGGAGGTTTTTCTATGTGAATGCCAGCGGTCTGAATGAGCCCTGCTTCTGACCATGTGGTGTCGGTTGCCCATTGCGTATAGCTTGAATCCTCAAGTCTCGTAGAGCCCTTTTTCTGAACCTTTTGGACAGTTCGGACTCTAAATATGCTCCGTAAAGCGCATGTATCCTGTTGACCGAAGACTCCCCGGGTTTGGTCATTTCCCGCTCTTATCTCTGGATGACGAAATTTTGTGTGTTATTTGCCGAATATGATGTGTCTGCTGGAGGATCGGGTGTCAGAAGGTTGTCAAACTCTCCTTTTCGCAGGTCGTTAATGAAGGTTGAGACGGCTGTTGTGTCGCCGCATGAGCAGACGGTGTTTAACTCATTGTTGAATCTGGTTGAATACGTCTCTTGCATCTCGTCGGAACTTCGCATCAACGATATGAACGTCTGAATCATTAACTGGTCCAGGTGTGTGGGAAGAGATCGTACATCCGGCTCGGGATTCAACAGTTCTACCGTGTGCACGGGGGTGTGACTGTGATGCCCGCACTCGACAGGAACCGCAGGGATGGCCTGAGTGTTGGACGTGTCCTCTGATTTTCTTCTGTTGCGTGACCTGGTGGTCACCATCTCTCTGGGATTTGGTAGGAAACGACGCTTAGTGTAAAGTCAAGAACTATGTCGTCCACACGGACGGTGTCAAACTGATGCAGTCAATTTTCGCTCCCTGCTTTGACCTTGTTCCTACTGACCTGCACAAGTAACGCACGTGAGCCACAGACCACTGAGGGGTGACCAATGGCACTCCGATGCTAAAGTCAGACAGGGATCTGAGGAAGGTGTAATGCTATAATATGGATTTTGTAGCGTACCTTAGCTTACCAACCTCATGTCTTATTTATAATGCAAGGAGTCCTAGTTCTACTAGGCCATCATAGGCATAGTTTAGGAATGAAATCTTCGTGGAGATCCTTCTATAATTAGGAGTCGTGTTGTAAGAGGGAAGCTCATTGTTAGCACTGCACTCCTAGATACGCAAGAGATAGGTCCCCATCCAAGAGCAATTTGTAGAAGGGAGTTTCCCTGTGTGGAAGAGACTCTGGAGTTTGCTTCCTATTTGGAAGCAAATAGTAGCTGTAGTTTCCCATCCGAAGCCGATCCTCGAGATACTTGCCTGAAGAGGGCCCGTAGTTCCTCGAGATCATCATGACATGTGTTTGGCTCAGGGATGTGACCGCTTTTATGTATCTTGACATATATTTCTACAATTCCTAACCCCATTCATCCCCACTTTCAACCCCAAATTCCTCCTACCAATTCTAACACTTTTTGAATCCCCAAAAACTTATATTTCTACAATTTTTAGCTGCATCTACACCACTCAAAACCAATGCCTCAATTCTCTCAAACATGTCTATGCTTTCCATTCTTCAAACCCTACCGACTCCAACAACCATGTCAATTCCAAACACCATATTCCCATCATCATTTTTCCAACATAAGTAATGATTTAGGGATACAATGATGAAAACTTTGTTTTAGAGGATCACCCCAACAAGCTGCTACTTATTATCATTATGGTTGTAAATAAAGGGAAACTTTAAGTAAAAAAATTGCAAAACGAGTTGCTGCTTATTGTCACTATGATTGTAAATAAAAGGAAATTTATATATAAATTTTTTAGCTATAACTACTCGGTAGTTATGTCGTGTGTGATGTTCTTATTGAATAATGACGCAAGGAGCAAAGAGCCAAATGAACAAAAGAAGTTCCAAAGAGATGGTATAAAGGAAAGTAAAATCTACCTGGAAGAATATATAATTTATACGTGGAGGGAGAAATTTTATTTATTTTAGAATATCAAACTTAAAATTACAGTTACTTTTTATTTAATTGTTCGATTTCGGTAAATTGGTCTAGCTCAAATGCCTTTTTGAAGATCTTTCGAGTAAAACAATGATCAATAGAAAAAGTTGAAATTTTAAGCAATTAAATTTGACCGAGTTTGACTAAATTTTTTTATAAATTATGACCGAGTTTAGGACGCCCTAAAACCTTTTAGCTTAATGTACGATTTTTCTTTGAAGATGTACATAGAATTTAATCGATCTAGGTAAAATCGATGGAGAGATTTGATATAAATAATTATATTTAAAAAATAAGAAGATAATATTGGTATGCTAGTAGCTTATAAGTAGTAACTTTTAAATTGGGTAAGAGAATGGAGCCCAAATCCAGATACAGGGGTGCATTTTTAGCAGCACCACAATAACAGAAGTGGCGCCAGCTATGAAATTCAGAATTTCAGATGAGCTTAACATAACCACTAGCTCTATATCCACTAGGCACTATCTCTATATTGCAATGACTCGTTGACTCACATAGTTCCATTTGCTTCAGATGATCATCGAGGTGTTCAATCCATCCACCCACTAACGTAATTAACATTATTATTATATTTATGTTTTGTGAAATGGTAATCATATGAGCAATCTTGCATTTCTTTCTTAAATGATCTTATTATATGGCTGCCGTCACAAACATGTCTCTGGCTCTCCGTTCTTTCTTGTCTCCAAATCCATGCCCCAAAGATTGTGATCCAAACGGGTCCTTACGAAATTTTCTGATTTTCAGGCATTTATGAAGATTCTAGGTGGCATGACCTGATTCACACAACTGGAATGCTAAGTACTGCAAATCATTTGTTTTTTATGTTCATCGCAATAATCTTGTTTGGTTATTAGATTTTGATTATATGGATTTTGAGTTTTTTTTTTTTAATAGCTGTTTTCACTAAACTTAATTTTATTTCTACTAAGATTAGCTCAAACTTTGAAGTTTTGAAGGGCTTGTGAGTTTGTTGATTACTTAGCCAGTGAATGTTGATGGTAGGAGTGGTTTGGTGGTAGTGATCATATTTATAACTCATTGTTTATGCTCAGGCTTGGTTCCAGGAAATATTTGGTGTTGTGATGTGCAAGTAGATGTGTGATTTCTTTCAGTATGTCTCATGAATATAATTCACTCCCCCTATTTTGGAAACAGGATCTTGACCTAATGTCCCTAAAATTCATCAAGCAACAACCGGTGGCAACTGCAGGTGGTGGGTTGTGAATCAAGTGGTACTTGTTGGTTTCATGCCGATGGTTCACTGGCTTGGATCTCTCACAAGAGAAGAGGAGAGAGCTCATTGAAGGGCAAGGAGGAAGAAAGCAAGTAGTGGAAAAATGGGAGAGAATGAGATAAGAGGCACTTTTGTCAATAGAGAGAAAGGAAGATGAGTCAAAACCCTAACTTAGACAAAGCAATAGCTTTGGGTTATTGTTTTCAGCATTACTACTTCCATCAACAAGTCCACTATAACTTCATTTTTGACAGAGCAGAACATGGACTGTGGAAGCCAGCATAAGACGGTGAAGATCCCAGGAGACAGAATCAGTAGTCTACCTGATCATCTCATTCATCGCCTACTCTCTTTCTTAGACATGAAACATGTCGTCAAAACCAACATTTTTTCACTTTCCTCCCAATTCTGTCTTCGATTCTGACATATTTTTACAACTTTAAAACAAAAGAAAGACCGCTTTATGAATTTTGTAGACAATGTGCTTATTCTCCGTGACAGTTCTAACCAAGGAAACATGGATACGGACACGTGTTCCGAACACGGACACGACATGCGAACTTGACAATTTTCCAAAAACTAAGACTCAGGAATACGTCGACACGTCATACTAATATTTTAATAAGTCATATAAATATAAATAATAATCTAATAAAATGTCTTTCTAGAGTGTCTTGAAGAATATGACACTATTGCAAGAAAACATTAAAGTAGAGGAAAAGATAGTATAGGAGAGAAGAAGCAAATGAGAGAAAAATAAGAAGCAAAGATTAAGAAGAAGCACTTTAGTGGCTTTTTTCTTATTTGTCTTGAGTCGCAATTGAAATAGTCATTCACTTCAGATAGATCAACAACCGTTATATTATGTGGTTATTTGCAAACATCTAAAAGTAAAAAAAAAAAAAAAAAATGGTTTACGATTCTTGACTGTGTCCTGACCAAGTTCCGAGTGTACCGGAGACGTGTCCAACACGTTGACCATGTGTCTGACACCTGCCAACATGTTGACCAAGTGTCTGATGCATGTTGGAGGCGTGTCGAGCGAGCGTCGTGTGTTGGATACATATGCGGCAAGTTTTTGAAGAGTCTGTGCTTCCTTGGTTCTGACATACAGCGGTTAAGTCTCTATTTTAACAATGGTCTGGCCATGGTACGAAAAGAAAGTTTCCATTCGTGGATAGCTGTTGCAATTAGATGTAATGACTTGACGTGATGTTCAGGAACTCAATCTCGACATTTACTATGAGCGTGACTTCAAGTTGCCTCACAGCCTTTCTACTTGTAAATCATTGGCATAGTTGATAATAGATATTTTTGCCATGGGATGCAATCAGTTTGGCTTGCCAGATTCAATAAATTTCCCAGGCTTAGTCTTGATGTTAGTAGTTCTCTTTCCATGGAAAATGAAAGGTTGGCTAGTAAGTTTGTCAAGCTGTCCCTTTCTAGAATCCTTGACATTGGATGATTGTTCACTTATCGATCTGCAGTCTCATTATCTCTGCTCCTAAACTTAAGTACATAGTATTAAGGTATTTACTAAAGGATTGGGACATTTGGACATACAGCTGTAAGATCAGTATATGCTCCAAATCTCACGTCATTTCAGTTTGAATACGACACTAGAGATGTTTATCTAGAAAGCAGTTATCGTCTCTACATAGCAAACATTTGCTTACCAGAAAACTATTCTCGTAGCATCAGAGAATATTTTGAATATTACAAAGAAGAGTTTGCTAGCTTGACGGGTGGCAGGATGTTTAAGAGCAGTTTCCAGCATCAAATCCTTGACATTATTAGCTTCAATCATTGAGGTACACTTCCTCGTCAGGAATATTATAGCTTCAAGTTTCATATTATGATGCTATTGTTAACTGCATACAAAATGCTCACTTCTCACTGATTTTTTTAGTCAAACCCTGTGCCAAGATCTAAAAGCCAGCAACATACTCTGTTAGCTCCGTCAATCATAGTTCATGTTTGGAATTAGGATCTAGATCCAATGAGATATTGGGTTTCGATAGGCTACAGCATAATTCTAAAAGATGCCTAGCATACGTAGAACTTGTGCACTATTTTGATTTTTTAAAATGAACCCCTTGCACATTTTATTAGGAAGATTATTACTTGAACTGATTTTAATTGTCTATGATTTTGTTTTTGTGTGAGAAGCTTCTTTCAAAACCAATTGTTGTAAGCCTGCAATCACAATTTCATAATCTGAAGTACTTGAAACTGAATACTTGGTTTTCTATTCTATAAGGAGTTTTCTCAGTACATCGTCCAATGTAGAAACTCTTGTCCTAGAAATTGAGAAGGTACTCATCATATCCATTACTAATTTATTTTGCTGTATGACGTTAGTTTACAGCTGGACATGTACGTAAATTTCCCAATTTATCACTTCCTTTTTATTGTTATAGAGCCCTCTTTCATGTCATCCAATGGATCTCACTACAAAAAAAAGTTCTATTAGCTACGGCAACTAGCAACGGTTTAAAAAAACCGTCGCTATTTAAACGCTTAGCGACGGCATAAAATCGTAGCTACTGTTTTTGATATTGTTTCAGTACATAAATTAAAAAAACCGTCGCTAAATCTTTTGCGACGGCAAAAACCTGTCGCTAAAACGAATATTAGTGACAGTATACTTGCCGTCGCTAAAATTTTGGTTAGCCACGGTAGAATACCGTAGCTAATGTTATTTAAAAAAATGAAATTTATAAAAAAAACCAATGTAGCGACGGCCAGGTTTACAAAAAAAATTTGGTTAGCCACGGTAGCATACCGTAGCTAATGTTATTTAAAAAAAAATGAAATTTATAAAAACCAATGTAGCGACGGTACGGGGACCGTCGCTAAGGTTTAAAAAAAAATTTGGTTAGCCACGGTAGAATACCGTAGCTAATGGTTTTTAAAAAAAAAAAATTATAAAAACCAATGTAGCGACGGCACGGGGCCCGTGCCGTCTCTAAGGTTTAAAATTTTTTTTGGCTAGCCACGGTAGGATACCGTAGCTAATGTTATTTTAAAAAAAAAAGAAATTTATATAAACCAAAGTAAAAAAAGAAATTTATATAAACCAAAGTAGCGACGGCACAGAGCCGTTGCTAAGGTTTACAAAAAAATTTTGTTTCTACCGTGGCTAATGGGTTTTTTAAAAAAACAAATTTATAAAAACCAATGTAGCGACGACACGGGGGCCGTCGCTAAGGTTTAAAAACAATTTTGGCTAGCCACGGTAGAATACCGTAGCTAATGTTATTTTTAAAAAAAAAGAATTTTATATAAACCAATGTAGCGATGGCACAGAGCCGTTGCTAAGGTTTACAAAAAAATTTTGGTTAGCCACGGTAGAAGACCGTAGCTAATGGTTTTTAAAAAAAAAATAAATTTATAAAAACCAATGTAGCCACGGTAGAATACCGTAGCTAATATATATAAACATGTTTTTAAAAATATATATAAACAAGTAGCTAATGGTAGAATACCGTAACTAATGGTTTTTAAAAATATATATAAACATGTAGCTAATCTTTAAAAATTAAATTTTCTTTAGCCACGGTAGAATACCGTAGCTAATGGTTTTTTTTTAAATATATAAAAAATAAATTCCATTAGCTAATGGTTTTTAAATAAATATATATATATTAAAACATTTAGCTCAATCAAAAAAATAGCTAAGTTTTACAAAGAATATTTTATTAGCTACGGCAAAAAACCGTCCCTAATAGAATATTTAAAAAAAATATTTAAACAAAAATAGAACCTCATCGCAACTGTTAATAACACCTAAAAACTATAGCTCAATCCAACGCACTAAAACAAACCACGTCACCGATCCGCGTGAAACCAACTAAACCAATCTCCTTCAATTAACTTTCTCTCTATATAAATTTAAATTTTACAGAGGAGAAGTCCTCCGTGGCAGAGAAGACCCCAGAAGCAGAGAAGAAACCCAAATCCAGGATAAAACTCTCACTTGACACCCATCTCGGCCACCTTTCCCTAGATGCAAGAGATCTCAGATATTCTCTTTGATATAAGGAGGAGGACGGTGGTGCTGCGGTGGTACTATCTGTCCCTTAATCTCTACTCTCTATCGCCTCCGCTCACTCCAACCCCGCCATCTCCTGTGTGCGTCTTCTTCTTCAGGTGAGAGATAAGGTTTAGTAAATCATAAACAAGGCTAACATTTGTCGAATGTTAAAATTGCATACATTTGACGAATGTTCTCTTTACCTTATATAATGGTGGTTGTTACTTCATTGAGTGACTTAAGCAAATGAGGCTCATCGAGGGGATATGTTCTTTGTAACAGTGTTTTTTTAAAGAAAAACCTTATAATTTCTTTTAGCTACAGTTTCTTTGATACGGTATAAGCCGTCCCTGCATCTTACCCATATTCTCTTTGATATTCTTACCGCCTTCCAGTCACTTTTTTACTAGTTGAAGGGCCTTGGTTTTTATGCAAGGTGAAACTTTGTTTCATATTTATAAAACTTGCAGACGTTCTTCATCGGAGGGATTTCATGGGAGACAACAGAGGAGAAGCTCATGGAGCATATCAACAATTATCAAGGATTACTAACTCTATATCAATTTTTTTTCCTTTAATTGTTGCAGAAGCAACTCCCAAATTTGTCTTTCAACTAATGAATGTGAGAGGATTTAGCATTGTCCTTGTTAAAAGCCACTTGCAGGTATGAGAATGATTTATAATTTATTTTTTGGATCATCTCCTGTATCTTACCCATATCCTCTTTGATACTATTACTGCATTTAAGTCAATTTTTTTCTCATATCCTGCATCTTACCCATATCATTCATCTTACTGATATCATTTTTTTACTCATATCATTTTATTTTTGATCATCTCCTGCATCTTACCTATATCCTTAATTTTTTTCAGGGCGAAAGATTGTTTAATTTCTGTAAAACTTGAAGACGCTTTGAATTTGGACGGGGAGAAATTTTTTTTTGATTGAAAAGGCATGGACACTCCGAATTTGTCTTTCCAAAATCGTATTTGTTGTTTTTTAATATATTATAAACCTTGAATCAAAATTGGTAAGTTTTAGTTTGTCATTGATTGTAAATCCATGCAATTTTTTTGCTTATATATATAATATCAATTTGGGGTTGATGGAGTATAAATTTGTTTGGGATTTACAAATAAAAACACTTTGCTACGCTTTATGCCGTCCATAAGTGTTTATTTGAAAAAAAATAATATATTGACGAAAATTTTACTTAGCCACGATATAATACGGTTTTTGCCGTCCCTAATCGATTAAAAAAAAAAAATTTACACAAAATAAATTCCCAATGGCGCGAATAAAATTGGGAATCCCGCGTAGTTTTGTGAAGAAGTGCTTTTGAGAGGACGAAGCAGAAGAAGTGATTTGAGAGGACGAAGCAGTGAGATGAAGAATCATTGAGAGGAAGTGCTATGTTTTTGAGAGGAAGAAGGTTTGGAAGAGCGATTTTGAGAGGACGAAGGTTTGACATCCCGCGTCACGGTATTTTGAGAGGAAGAAGCTCTGCGAGGAAGACCCGCGATTTTCAGGGGAAGAAGCTGTGAGAGGAAGAAGGTCTGAGAGGAAGAACCCTCGCTTTTGAGAGGAAGAAGGTCTGAGAGGAAGAACCCGCGCCGCGTCACCTGCTGAGGGGCCTGGAATACTTCTGCATCCAAGCATTGGGCGCTAATTAGGAAGATCATCTGATTCTTCATCTTCTTCAACTTCAAGGTGGGAGAAATTTGGGGTTTTTGTGCTCTAATAAGGGTTCAAGGTGAGTCAAAATAAAATCTCTCACTTAGGTATATATTGTTTTGCAAATTTTAGTCTAAAGATGGAAGTAGAATTCTCAGACTATATATTCTTTTGCAAATTTTAGTCTAAAGATGCAAATTTTTTATATTCAAGGTGACTAAGGTGACTCACAGACTATATATTCTTTTGCAAATTTTAGTCTAAAGATGCAAATTTTTTATATTGTTTTGTACTGTAAAAGTGGCGAACAACTTCTACAATTTCCAAACTGAAAGACTTTTAGTCTAAAGATGGAAGTATAATTCTTGTAGGAATTCAAGCTTGACGTCTAAACCTTCCCAAGTCTGTTTTCATATATACATACACAAGCTTTAGTTTTCAGTGTAATAGTATGATTGTAAAATTTCTTCCATACAATCAAAATATACTTGTCCAAGACTTCAAGATGGACATCTGCATTGTAAACATGAGGATAAGTAACCACAAGCCACATGCATGCATTACTATGTTTTCCTACAACAAGAAAGTGTTAAGCAAAATTGCTAAAAAAAACCATGACCTACAAACTACTAACTGCAACAATACTACAACATCCTCAAACCCAAGCCATGTGAGTTCATTTCAAATGCCTTTCCTTACATGTTCATATTTAGCAAAACTTTTTCATGGAGCTCAAGTGGAATTTAATGAATTATTAAATCTTCTTACCATCTATAGCAATAGAAGTGGATGGTAGAATGAAGTCAGACCGTCCACACTTTTGATGTATTTTAAGTGTACCAACCAATAGTGAAGCTTGTAGAGTATTGGAGGAGCGAAAATTTTAAGGTGTATATGCTAAGTACTGTAGTTTTACTAGTACGATAGTTCATATGATTGAAAGGAATTGTAACTGTGAATTTGTGTTTGCATGCAGAAAGTCAGTGCACAAAATAAAGCAAATCGCGCCCGATTGAAGTTGATTCATCGATGTGGAACCATGTCATTTGCTAAAGAAACTTATTTTTTGTCACTATTAAAACAGAAAGTGGGCTTGAAAGAGTGTGATTTGAGGAGTTGGGACATCTGTTTGTGGCAAACTTAATCTTTTTCGCTTTAAGAATCCTGAGATTACAATATTGTAGTTGAGAACTAAAAGGGTGATTTTTGAATATGAAAACAGGTACATGGCAGCCTGTTGCTTGCATTTGTAATTTCAGTGTATTGTGCATACTTATGCTATAGCGCTCTCTCAGTTGAACCTAGAGGTTATGAATGCAATGGACTCCATAAGGATTCCAAAGGAGTCTCTACAGGTACTCTCATTCTTGGGATGCTCACCACAGTTCTCTCAGTATCATGTTTAAGCTTGGTACAACTATTTTTTGCATTCTTTAATGAATACTAATCTATTAAGGGCATTAGTGATCTCAAATTCAGTCTTTAGTTCTGTCTAGGATCTGGTTTCATAGCGAAAAGGGAAAAGGAAAAAGAATCCGAGAGCACATAAGGGTCTGAAAGAACTTCAACCTAATTGGTCGATAAATCACCTATGTAGATTTTCAAATTTTAAAGTTCAATTAACCATCTTAGAGATGATATTGATATATGCCTCCATCATCCAAGGGAGCGCGACTGTGGAACCAGTCAAATATTGGTCTCTCCTAATAGATTGTTTGCTGAGGGTGTAGGATATGTGGGGAGTTAGAAAGTATATATATGATGAGTCCTAGAAATGAAAACGAAACACCAAAGGACAGGTGCAGAGAGAATTAGCTGTAGGTCACAAGGATTTGTTCTACATTGACGACAAGGATGTCGAATTGAAAGATGTAAGAATCAGTTGTCATGTTGACTCCAGATTATTATTTGTAACTATATTCAGATTCTTTTTAACCCACACAATATTTGACATGTGTAGGTGATCGAAGCTCCTCTGCCGAAAGCCCCTCTAGATACATCAGTTGTAGCTCATTGGCTTCCTATTGAAAGTGTACAACCTGCCATTCCAGAAAATGCTCCAGTTGAATCCCTTTCTTTTCAGGGAACAGATTACAATCTAAAATGGTTGGGTTGGTGTGTTTCGCTTTGCAGGTTGTGAATGCATTCAGAAAAGAGGTGCAACAGCCCATCAATGAGAAAAAGGAAGAACCTGTGTTGCATGCACGTGGAGAAGGTAGACGTTTCTGAAAGAGATATTATACAACCCAATAATAGTTAGTCTTTATTATCAATTCGCTGATCATGTCCTGTTATTGTGCTTCTTGCATTGCAGGTCCATCTATGTGGGCAGGAATGTCCATGGAGCCCTCACGTGGTAGTGAGGTTCATGTCCCTTCTTCTATAAGGTAGTTTCTGTTTTATTATTATATTAGTTTTAATTTTTTTTATAGCTTCTTGGATAAATATTGCTTTTTCAATGATCACAATTCCAACTAATGCAAACATTTTAGGTCCTTTCCGACAAAGACCCCAGCTTGGCTGGATTCGGCTGCATCTGCCACTCGACCTGGTTCATCTAAGACCAATGTTCAAACTGAAAAGGTGACATTTTCAGCTAAATAATACAATTCCAACTAATGCACTGACGATTTCTGTTCCATAAAGAGGTCCTATTTCAATATAACTAATAATACAAAAACAAAATCATAGATGCCCTTCCAACAACCTGGAAGGCATGACCTGCATCAAGCCATTACCATCTACACCTTTATCTTCAACCTCAAAGCTGGCATGAAGGTCCGAATCACCCAAGCGTGCACAACCATCCAAACTCAATGGAAGATGTAATTGCGCCCATGTTTTTAACTTTTGAAATATTGAATCATCGTGCACGACCATGACAGATTGGTTTCTTTGACCTGGCTGAGTTTGATAGTGTTTATTATGGAATTTCTTCTAATAAAACTAGTGTTATAACTGAATTTGAATATTTTTCTGTATGCAGAGGATCCGCCAGGGAAAAGGCTCTAGCAGTGATTGCTGATATACTAGCTAACAGTTTACAGCATAAATTTGTAAAAGACAAGTAAGTTATTGTGCTTCGTTTTTAGAATATTTTCTTTTTCCACTCTTCTCTTTTTGTATTCTTTAGTCTAACTATTTTGCATTTATTTTGCGTATGGTGCATATTACCTGTCTAAACCTAAAATCATTTTTATCCATGCAGCTAATCCCAATGCTCAAGATCAAAATAAATGGTATGAACTCGTGCAACTATCGCCCAACCTGATTGATCTCTCCATGCATTGACCAGTCCAAAACACTTATTTGCAATTCTAATTTTAATCCTTCCCAATTAAAAAATTGGATATTGATCTTACTGGCTGGAGGCCCAATCTTCTGAATTTGTTCTCAATATTGTAGTCAGTCCAAAAACTTTGTTAGATTTCATTTTTAATTAGACATTCTTCCTCCCAGTAGAGTAATACTCCTACTGAAATGACAATATTTGGTCTCCCCATACCTTTAGTTCATTGAAGCATTCCTTGAGGAACTGAGTTGAGTGCTAGCTTTCTTCCCTAGTTAGTATAATGGGTTCTTATCTTTTTATCATGTGATATCTACGCACACATCCATAAAATCTTCATAACTGTTTCCCAACTCTCCTATAAGTTTAGCAAACTTGCTATTGCAATTTATTTTGGCTTGAATGTTTTTGTCAGATCGTGGTTGAACAATTTACCGATTCTTCCAGACCTCTTTATTCGAGTACAATTGACAAACTTTTATCTCAGCCACTTCGTGTCTGACCTGAAGAATTGCCAATCTTATTCCGCGTTTATCTATGGAAAATCTTTGTTACTTTTTTTATGGAAGAAGGTTGACTCGAAGATTTGTAAGGGGCTTTGCTCAACTTCTCTTTATCAGCTTAGAGTCATCTTGGCAGAAGGGGGTACCAAACAGATAGTTTGAACAATCCTAATAAGTAATTACTCTATAATGGGATTCTAAACCCAATTCTCATAAAGGTTTTTTAGACCAAGTAGATGTTCATATCCATTACTTACTGAGGATGCACACTGACATATAATTATTGTTATTTCAAAACAGGTGCAGATCATACAACAGATAAATCATGATGGAGAGGTTAATCGGGCTCGTTATATGCCTCAAAACCCCTTCATTATTGCGACAAAGACAGTCAGTGCCGAGGTCTATGTTTTTGATTATAGTAAACATCCATCCAAGCCTCCTCTAGATGGTGCATGCAGTCCAGATTTGAAGTTGAGGGGACACAATACTGAAGGATATGGATTATCATGGAGTCAGTTCAAACAGGGGCATCTACTTAGTGGTTCTGATGATGCCCAAATATGCTCGTGGGACATCAATGGAACTCCAAAGAATAAGGCACTCGACGCACAGCAGATTTTTAAGGTAAGGTTACCGTTCGATAGTGCATTAATTGTCGTGACCAGTTCGATGTATAAAATTTTTTGTATGTCCAATAGACGATCACTATGATTTATGTAGTTATTTAATTTTAATTGAGTTATATCTCAATTTGTGGTTGACAGATTATTTGGGATTGTATTTTTTTGTGATGGACAATTTATTGATTATACAAAAATTAATATAATTTTTTTCAGGTTTAAGAAGTTTATTCTGAATGATATAAAAAGGATGTGCCAAATCTGAACGCTAATGGTTATTTGGATTTTGTACTTAGCGATGGCAAGAAGCCGTTGCTAACTAGCCACGGTAGCATGCCGTCGCTAAGGGTTGTTTGGATTTGGAACTTAGCAACGACACGATGCCGTCGCTAAGTAGCCACGGTAACATGCCGTCACTATTCGCTATTTGGAATTGGAACATTAGCCACGGCAACAAAGCCGTCGCTACATAGCCACGGTGAAAGGCCGTCGCTAATGTTCAATTTAGCCTCAGTAAAAGGCCGTCGCTAATGTTCCCTTCAGCGACGGTTGTTAGCCGTAGCAAATTAGCCACGGGCAGTTTGCCGTGGCTGATTCAATCAGCGACGACTGCTACAGCTACGGTATTGCGACGGTTGGTGGGCCGTCGCTGATGAATTTTAGCTACGGTTTTCGGAACATTAGCAACGGTTTTTTTACCGTTGCTAATGTCAATTTTTTTTGTAGTGTCTATATGGTGATGAGATAAGCCTCTAGCACTGCACTTCATACTTACATTATCTGATTTCCATTTCTTAAACTTCCTAGAAAACAGTCGACTACAATTTCCCTTATTACATATAGGAAAAGTTCATTCTGAAAATATAAGGGAGCATCATCAGGAAACTGGATCGCTATTTCCCTGCATGCTACATCACCTCAAGTTTGTAGAAATGCCGAATGTTGTAAGCTGTGTCAACGAACTCAAGCTTCTGGAAAACTTGCTGCATAGTGCGTTGGTGATGGAGAAAATAGTTCTTACACTCCTAAAAGACAGCCACCTGAAAAAGAGAGGAGACTGATCAAATTCAGTGAGAAGCTGTTAAAACTTCTACGAGCATCATCAACTATCTGTATTGTTCATCTAGAATTTTCCGGTGGTGTTTAGCAAACCTTTTGTGAAATTCTGTCTTGTGTATCTAATTTTGATTTTTGTTGGTATTCCATTATATATATTTTGTAAAACTATTAAGCTCGTGAAGGCTTTTAGTGGTCATATCAAATACTTTAAGATGATCATGGTATGTGAAAACGTGCATTCTGTCAGGAGCAATGTTTTAGGACACTGATCCATTGGATGCTCCAAGATATCATGAAATTAAATGATGAACTTATTCCTTCAAACTGAGATGGGAGTTAAGTTTTGATCTTGAGCGAAATCAATCTGTAATAGTAACAGTGAGAGGATAGGATAATTTGATGCTTGCTTAATGCAATGTTCTTAAGACAATATTTGACCCATTTCAATGAAACATTGATGGTCGTTAATCTCCCAAGATACAACAAATTCGTCTCTGTTCCTAATCCACTTTAGGACAGAAACTCAGGTGAATAGAAATAATAATTGACTTTGAGATGAACAAGAACGACATGTTTGATTTGAATGTAAATTCTTCTTCTGTGTGCTAGGTTGTTGTTGTAATGATAAATTGCTAATATTTTGGATATCTCAAATGGCCAATTAGAGATTCTACTTGTAGCAAATTAAACATTACGTACCTGTTTCTAGAAGACACATTTGAACCAACACAACTATTGATCAAAGACTTACATAAGAGATCTTATGTAGTGAGTTTACATAATACACGATTTACTAATTCAATAAAAATGAAAATACAAAATTTCCAACAATTCCCCCCCACTTGAATGAGAAAATCGTGACATCTCAAGAGTACGTGGATTAATGTCACATCAGGATATGTAGCTTTCACTTTGAACCTTCCTTAGTAAAAGAGTATCGGAATTACTAAACTAATTAGTGAACTATTTCGTCTTGAACTGTCAGTTGTTAATATAAAACTAGTCATTAAACTTTACGTGGCATTTTCCCATTCAAATTCTATTCTCGGTTGTATTCATTTTGGTCATGAACAATTCTCGGTTCCGTAAGTGCTACTAGAGATTTTAGCCTGATAGAAAATCTCGTAGAGTTGACCCAGCTCACACTTACATAGGTGACCGCTTCTATAAGAAATATCCTACATTACCCCACTTGCCTTTTACAAGACATAGACGTCATTAAAAATAATGTATCATTGTTTATCCTTTTGATCACAGTAGATGTGCACTTGGTGCTTCATAGGAATGGAAAGAGTATTATACTCTTAAGTGCTTAACAATTGAATTATCCATCACTAGTTTTCCTTTTGAACTAAGTCCATGGGATCTCCATGCACTTAGTAAGGTTTACGTATATGATAATTCGTGTGTATTAGGCTTTTAAACTCATTCCCCTCGAAACACAGTTTATACGCTTTCTAGATAAACCTTTGGTAAATGGATCCGCTAGGTTATCTTTTAATTTCACAAATTCAATGGACATTATGCCATTAAAGAGCAACTGCCACACGGTATGATGCCTTCGACGTATGTGTCGTGATCGACCGCTGTACATAAAATTGTGAGTTCTACATATAGAGGCTTGATTGTCACAATGTATGCATATGGCTGGTACTGGTTGTGGCCATAATGGAATGTCTTCTAAAAATTGACGAAGCCACTCTGCTTCTTCCCCAGTCTTTTCTAAGGCTTCGAACTCATATTCTATTGTGGATCTAACTATACATGTTTGTTTAGAAGATTTTCAGGATACAACACCGCCTGCCATAGTAAACACATAACCACTGGTGGATTTTACTGATTCAGAATCAGAAATCCAATTTGCATCACTGTATCCCTCAAGAACACTAGGATATCTATCATAGAGCAATGCATAGTTTGAAATATTTTTCAAATACCCTAAAACCTTAAGCAAAGCATGCCAGTGAACATTACTCAGTTTACAAGTATATCTACTTAGTCCACTCACAGCATAAGCTATATCAGGTCTCATACAATTCATCAAATACATTAAACTTCCAATAATGCGAGAGTACTGAAGTTGTGAAACACTTGGACTTGTATGCTTATGTAGCACCTGAGATGGATAGAATGGATTGTTAGATTTCTTGATTCCATAATGTTTGAACTTGTCTATTACATACTCAATGTAATGTGATTGAGACAAACCTAACCCATTAGGTGTTCGCAGTATTTTGATTCCCAAAATTACGTCTGCTTCACCTATAGATATTTCATATCAAAATGTTTACTGGGCATAAATTTGGTGGACTTGATAACTTGATTATTAGTCCCAAAGACAAACATATCATCAACATAATGACAAACTATCACATAGCCATTATTGATTATCTTTATGTAGACACACTTGTCACACTCATTTATGTTGAATCCATTTTTCAACATGACTCCATCAAACTTCTCATGCCATTGTTTGGGAGCATGTTTTAGACCATATAAGGATCGAATAAGTTTACATACTTTGTGATCTTATCCTTTGTCTTGGAACCCTTCTGGTTGATCCATATATATTTCATCATTTAATTCTCTATTTAAGAACGCAGTTTTTACATCCATTTGGTGAATTTCCAAATTGTAAAGTGCTGCGATGGCAATTAACATCTTAATTGATGTTATCCTTGTCACCGGAAAATTAGTGTCAAAATAGTCTAAGCCTTCTTTTTTACTATACCCTTTAGCTACTAATCGAGCTTTGTATCAATGGAACCATCGGGTTTCATTTTACGCTTAAAGATCCATTAATTTGCACCCAATTGGTTTATGTCCAAGAGGAAGATCAACTAATTCCCAAGTATGATTGTGCATAATGGATTTTATCTCACTATTTATAGCTTTCTTCCAGAAAGAAGCTTCAGGAGTGGACATTGCTTCTTTATAAGTTTGAGGCTCTGTTTCTAACATATAAGTTAGAAAATCCGGACCAAATGTTTTGGACTTTTGAGCTCTCTTGCTACGTATAAAAAAATCATCATTTCTATTTTCATTAAAATTGATATTTTGCTCACTCCTTTCATTTGACACCTCATGTGTTCTTTTTGGAGCACCAGCTGACTTAGAAGTCATATGAGGTGTTGATTCTATGTAATCCTTTCTATGAGGAAATACAATCTCCAAAAACAATGCATCTCTAAACTCAATAATAGTATTAACATGAATATCACTGATATCAGATTTAAACAACAAAAACTTGTATGCACTGCTATTTTCTGCATTTCCTAAAAAATAATAATCAACCATTTTTTGTCCTAATTTGTTCCTTTTGGGTGGTGGAACAGAAACCTTTACTAAGCACCCCCACATTTTAATGTATTTATAGGATGGTCGTCTACCTTTCCATATCTCATATGGTAATTGATCAATTTTTTTGTGGAACACTCGATTTAAAATAGGACTTTCCATATGGAGTGCTTCCCCCATAAGTTCTCAGGTGGACCGAAGTTGATAAGCATGATATTAATCATGTCTTTCAAGGTTCTATTTTTTCTTTCAGCAACTCCATTTAATTGTGGTGAGTAAGGAGCAGTTGTTTGGTGTATAATACCATTTTGTTCACAAATCTCTAAAAATAGATATTCATATTCACCGCCTCTATCAGATCTCAATATTTTGATCTTTTTATTTAATTGATTTTCGACTTCAGTTGTGTATCTTACAAACGCATTAATTGTTTCATATTTGCTATTTATTAAATACACATAACAATACCGTGAGCATTCATCGATAAATGTGATAACATATTTATTTCCACCTCGAGTAGGCATTGATTTGAAATCACATAAATCAGTGTGTACTAAACCCAAAATTTCAGTGTTTCTTTGTACTGAATGAAAATGTTGTTTAGTAAATTTGGCTTCCAGTAAAGCGAACTCAAGCAAATAAGAAACATATTTTGCATTATTAATGACCATTACATTGGCCTTGAAAAGACCATCTGTAAGGTAACCGCGTCCCACATATTTCGTTTTTGGACAGGACAAATTTCTCTAACTCAAAAACTATTTTAAAATTATTCTCTACTAGAAAATAACCAGAGATTAAAATTTTCCTAATCGCTGGAACATGCAAGACGTCTTTCATTGTGACGTTATTGCCTGAGGTATATTTTAATACCACAGTTTCCTTGCCTTCAATTGCCGAGACTGAATCATTTTCCATGAAGACCTTGTCATCGTTATTCAACTTCTCATAAGTTGAAAACATTGTCTTATCGCTGCAGATATGGCAGGTGGCACCGGTGTCAAGCCACCATATGCGAGTATGATTAACGAGGTTAACCTCAGATACATTATGTGTAACCTTTCGATAAGATAGGCAAGAGCTTCTGATAAGTTTGCTCGAGATGACTACCTTTTGTTGTCTTCATCCTTGCGATTTCTGCAATCCTTCACAAGATGCCCCTTCTTGCCACAAACATAGCAAGAGCCCTTGAACCTTTTAAAGTTTGCATGGCTTTTGGAGTTTAAGTTACTTCTCCCATTATTCAAGGAACGCTTCGTTTTGTAAGAGTTTTTTTGCTGCTTTGAACTCTCGATAACATGCGCATTTGTTTCAATCGGCGTGCGCTTGTCTGTTACTTGATTGTCTTCCTCAATTTTTATGCGGATGATCAAGTCTTCAAGACTCATCTCCTTACGCTTGTGTTTCAGATAGTGCTTGAAATCTTTCCAATTGGGAGGGAACTTCCCAATAATAGCAACAACCTCAAAAGATTCGCTGATGATGTGCCCTTCAGTCTGCATTTCATGAATGAGAATTTGAATTTCTTGAATCTGGAGAATGACAGTTTTAGCATCAGTCATTTTATAATCCATAAACTTGTCAACGACACATTTTTTAGCCCAGCATCCTCAGTTTTGTATTTCTTTTCCAATGCCCCCACAGTTCCTTAGCGCTGTTTATAATACTATAGACTTTGTACAAAACTTCATCGAGCGAATTCAGCACAGGAAGTCAGAATGCCTCCAACCTTCAATTGCGAGGAACACTTCCTTGTGTCTCTTTTGGACTTCTCCATCTTTTGGCAAGTTTATTTTCCAAAATTTAACAGCTGAGGTGACATCTGGAGTCACTAAAGTTTTTGCTCATTATAGGCCAGAGAATTCAAAGGAGTTGATTTTAAAACATGGCAGAGCAATATGTTGTTTTACCTAACAACATTGGGTTTGACAAAATTTCTTACCGAGGAATAAATAAATGTTCTTGTTTCTTCTAATGTTCTTATTGTGCGATAAATAAATGTTCTTGTTTTTTCATTTACTTCTGACAGTCGCATTTTTTTACTTGAAATGTAACAAATCTGTATAAATGTGAAGAAAAGTGATAGAGCTTGTAATCTGAAGTATCATAAATTGTTGAATCATCTAACTCCTTGTTTGTACACTTTCTTCTGCATTACTTGACCCGACTCCTGTCTAATAACATGTGAAAAAGTGATGGGTTAAGTAGAGTGTGTTCATGAGCTACTTGGTATACAAATGGGGATGGAGCTTGTGTTCACAATATTATTGCTGAAAACTCAAACGGAATTTTCACTTATCTTCCAAAATAAAGTATTAATAATGCACAACTGTTTACTGACAATTGAAACTAAAATTAAAACAAGTGATGTGAAATTCCATGCATCTTACATCTTATAACAGTTTCAGAATGATGCAGTAAAGAAAACACTTGCAATGAAATTTTAAGTAGAAAAAAACGTAAAATCTTAATCTTATTTTTACCATCGCATTTTAACCTTTCAAAGCAGTTGAAATAACTTGAGTCTATGAAGTGTTCCTGATAAACACCAAAACTGAACACATGAGGTGTACCGACCCCCTGGAAAGGCACGATGATCAATGGCTACGGAGTGCTTTAGCTAAAAACAAAAGAAAACTTTCTCAAAACAAATTTAAAATAAATAAATAAAGGAAACTAATTATTTTCATCTTCATTGTACTCGAGTTGAAATTCATATAATAGATTGTGTGTTGGATACAAAAGCATGGATTAAAATATTTGTAATGTATCTCACAAATCCATGGTATCTTTTCAATTTTCAGGTGTTATTCAAAGTATCTCAGATATATCCGTGGATGTATTGATATTCGACAAATATCCAAAATATCTGGAGTATATTTTCTCTTGGAATGATTGATATATCCGACTACTAACAGTATTTTAAACTATGTATAAAAGTAAGTGATTGCCTTCTGCTACTCATATTCTGTATTTTATATTTGCCTTATGTGAACAAAGGAGATAATCAAGCAGGTGCTCCAACATGTCACGAATTCCAATCCCAAAGATGCCATACAAACACAATTTTGCATTGGTTCAATGAATTACCAAATTTTCTGATTCATCATGCTTGTTGAAAAGCATGTCGACTTACAGAAATAACCATCATCTGGACTTTGGCAAGTCCATGACAAAAAACAATTCCTAGGATGCAGAGAATAACACAAACATCTACCCGAAGGATGCTAAGCTCACTTGCTTTCTTTATTACGCTAGCTGTCACTCCATTTTTTGAAGGTTGCATTCATTTTGTTCTTATCAGTGATATAATCGAGCTATCGCGTTGTTCAGGTTATGCTGTGTGCTTAGTTTAGCTTCTCTGCATACCGCTCACTATATCGAATTGACATTTTTGCAACAACCCCCAAAACATTATCAATTTTTGAGCTGTAATATGCCACCAAACAATTTTACATATTTTTACAAACAGAGTGATACAATAATTGTATCACCATGAAGAGTATGGTGCTACAAGTGATATTATTCATGGTGATTTAATTTATTGTATCACTTTTTTTTTTACTTGAAGGACTATTACAGCTCAAAATTGATATTGTTTTTGGAGTTATTACAAAAATGTCAATTTGGTGTAGTGGATTCTAATGGAACGACAATTGTGAAACATGTTCCAAATGCTCACATGAAGAATACATTTTTTTTTCGGAAGGACATGAAGAATACATTGCCCCTATCATCGACAAAATTCTAACTCTCCATGTAAGACTGAAGGTATGCACTTCTTGTTTGTATTTTTCCTGAAGACGTTGAATAAAAGTAGATGAATAGTTCGCCGTGGTTGTCTCAAAAAGAGTTCAAGGAACGAAAATTCTAGGGAGCGAGTAACCACCCATCCCCCTCGAGATGCAAACCCTCGCTTATCTCGAGGGGAATGGGATGGGACTCGCTCCCTAGAAGGGCTCTTCAAGGAATCATCTAGAGTTTTGTACAAGAAAAGAATACTTTGGTTTTCCAATTGTTCAACAAGTGTAAGTCTAGGGAGCGAGGGAGGGCCTCCCTCCGCCCATCCTCCTCAAAATGGGTGGTGATGCACATCTCGAGAAGGATGGGCAGAGGGAGGCCCTCCCTCGCTCCCTAGCAAGACTAGTTCAACAAAGTTCCAATGCTTCAAGATGTGATATTTAAAGTCAGTCAATATGTGACCATGCACTCTCGCCATCAACAATACAGTTCTCGCTTCAAAGATGAAGTCAGGTTACTCGAGAGATCCCATCAAAAAAAAAAAAAAAAAATCCCATCAACAAGCAGTCTAAAGAAACTTGGGACAGGACATCCAATCTTTTGGTGTACATGAACCAGTCACTTGGGACAGGACATCCTGTGTTTGTACTATTTCCATAAAAAACTTTGTGGATGAATGGACTATCTTCTACCTCCATTTCCAAAGAAGTCTAACCAATAATTCTAGGAAAATTCTAGGGGTCGAGGGAGGGGTCGAGGGAAGCGAGGGATGGGTGTAACCACCCATCCTCCTCGCGATGAGCGCCCGTGCGCATCTCCACCGCGATTCGCTCATCCCGAGGAGGATGGGTGGTTACACCCATCCCTCGCTCCTTTCCCTCGCTCCCTCCCTCGCTCCCTAGAAGGACTCATAATTCTATATATAGGCGATCCAAACATTTGTACTAGAATTTCTTTTTGGTGGGTTAGGTCCAGCTCATTAGGGTGGATCAGGCCCTGAATTTAAAATAGCAACTAGGGTTACTATTGATGCTTATAAATATTAGAAGAGAAAGAAGAAAAAAAGTACAGATCTGTGTTTTTGTTTTGTGCGTCGTGGTGACTGTGTGCACGTGTTTCCATTGTGAGATAAGAAAGAAGGGAAAGAGGAGCAGGTTGTTGGGATTTGATTGAAGACTCACAAGTGTGTTTTGGATCTGTTTCTTGTCAGATTTTGGTGCCATTTGTTTCGGTGTATTCTTTTTTTTATTGGGAGTTGTTTGAAGCTCTTGTGAGGTAACCTTTGTATTGCTCCTTGTATTTCTCAAGCCTTGGGCAAAAGGCTTGAGAAGAACATTGTACTTATTTAGTTGATTAGTGGATTTATCAGATTTGCCCCGTGGTTTTTTACCCTTCACATTGAAGGGTTTTCCACGTATATCTTGGTGTCATTTATTCTGCATTGATTATTTGCTTGCATTGAATATTTGTTTGGCAATATTACTTGGTTCTTCCATTGGTAGAATTTCTTTATAGTTGTTTGCTTTGTTATTCCCAACAAAGTGGTATCAGAGCAATTGTTGGGAGATTGTTAGTGTTAGGAATTGACATGGAAAATAATAATACAAGGATGATTAACCTTAATGGCTCTAATTATGTGATATGGAAAGCAAACATGGAAGATATTTTATATTACAAGGATTTATATGCCCCAATTGAAGGGGATGACGCCAAACCAAAAGATATGTCTGAAGATGAGTGGAAGAAATTAAATAGAAAAACCATTGGCTATATTAAGCAATGGCTAGATGATACCGTATTTCACCATGTGTCCGCTGAGACATCTGCCTATTCTCTTTGGACTAAACTCCAGAATTTGTATGAAAGAAAAACTGCTGCGAACAAGGCCTTCTTGATTAGAAAGCTTGTGAATCTGAAATTCAAGGAAGGTAATTCTATTGCTGAACACTTGAATGAGGTGCAAAGTATAGTGAATCAGTTGTCAAACATAAAGATAGTGTTAGATGATGAAATGCAAACATTGTTACTTCTTAGCTCATTACCAGATAGTTGGGAAACATTGGTGGTGTCTGTTAGTAATTTGGCACCGAATGGACAGCTTACCATGGAGTTGGTTACGAGTAGCTTACTCAATTAAGAGACTAGAAGGAAGTCTGCAGGTATTAATCAATCCCAAGCATTTGTAACTGAAAATAGGGGAGAGATAAAAATAGGATATATCATGGTTATGATAAAAACCGTGATAAGTCAAAAGGGAGATCAAAGTCAAGTGATAAAAGGTTTAAGTGTCGTTATTGTGGTAAACTATGTCACAAGAGAAGATACTGTTTTCGTTACGTAAATGATTTGAAAGAGGGAAAAGTGAAGAAATGTGATAGTACAGATGTTACAGCTGCTGTTTCAAATGAACCTGTTGTTATTTTGTGTGACGGAGGTGAATGTTTGCATATTGCAAACGAATGGAGCGAATGGATTGTTGACACTGGTGCATCTTTTCAAGCTACTCCAAGGAAAAATTATTTCATTACTTACAGAGCAGAAGACTTTGGCAGTGTGAAGATGGGTAATACTAGTTTTTCCAAGATTGTGGGAGTGGGTGATGTACGTATCAAAACTAATATGGGATGCACTTTGACTTTGAAAGATGTACGCCATGTTCCTGATCTTCACCTAAATCTGATTTCTGGACTAGCTTTGGATAAACTAGGATATATGAATACTTTGGTAATGGTGCTTGGAAGCTTACCAAAGGTTCACTTGTTATGGCAAAAGGCAAGGCGTGTTGCACCTTATACAAGACTTAGATGAAGTTGTATAAGGGTGGTTTGTATGCAACTGAAAGTGATACTTCTCTGAACTTGTGACACAGGCAGCTTGCACACATGAGTGAGAAAGGTACGCAGCTCTTAGCAAAGAAGAAATTGATTTCCTCCTTAAAATGTACCCCTCCTAATCCCTGTGATCATTGTTTATTTGGTAAGCATCATAGAGTTTCATTTCATAGATCATCAAAAGGAAAAACTGGTTTGTTAGATTTGGTTTACACTGATGTTTGTGGTCCAATTAAAGTAGATCTCTTGTTGGTAGTAGATATTTCTTGACATTTATTGATGATGTATCAAGAAAGGTGTGGATTTATTTCATCAGATCTAAAGACCAGGTTTTTCAGTGCTTTCAACAATTCCATGCTAAGGTTGAAAGAGAAATAGGTAGACTTTTGAAATGTCTCCGCAGTGATAATGGTGGTGAGTAAACATCAAAATAATTTAAAGCTTATTGTGATGAGCATGGTATACGACATGAGATGACAGTTCCTCTCACTCCACCACATAATGGAGTTGAAGAGAGAATGAATCGAACTATTGTAGAAAGGGTCTGATGCATGCTTCACATGGCTAGGTTGCCGAAGGTGTTTTGGGCTGAAACTGCTCGTACTGCTTGTTATTTCATCAACATGTCTCCTTCAATTCCTTTGGATGGTGATATTCCAGAAAGAGTGTGGAGAGGTAAAGATATTTCATGCTCTCATCTGAAGGTGTTTGGGTGTAAAGGGTTTGTTCATGTACCCAAGGAACAAAGATCAAAACTTGATGAGAAGACATTTCCATGTATTTTCATTGGCTATGGAGATGCACAGTTTGGATACAGATTGTGGGACCCTGAAAATAAGAAGATTGTTAGAAGCAGAGAAGTGGTCTTTTATGAAGATCATACATTGCAGATTTTGAGAAAGTTGAGAAACCCAAGCAAACAAAGAGTGAGGTACCAAATCTTACCCCACTTCCTCCTCCTTCGTCGCATGTTGAAAATGGGGAAGAAAGGCCAAATGATATAGTAGGTGACCATATGTTTGAAAATGAAGTTGGTTGTGATGATCATGTACAAATAGATAAAACTGAGCAAGAATAGAAACACCTTCGGCAAGAAGTTGTAGAGCCTCAGGTAAGAAGGTCTACTAGAGAGTGTCAACATCAAAGAATAACCCCGATTCTGATTATGTTTTTCTTACAGAAGAATGTGAGCCAGAAAATTTGCAAGAAGTACTAACTCATAAAGATAAAAATAGTTGGATGAAAGCTATGCAAGATGAGATGAGTTTCTTGCATAAGAATAGTACTTATGAGTTAGTTGATATTCCAAAAGGTAGAAAACCTTTGAAGAACAAATGGGTGTACAAGCTGAAAAGGGACAGTGATGGGAAAAATGTGAAGCACAAAGCTCGGTTAGTAGTGAAAGGCTTTGCGCAAAAGAAGGGGATACACTTTGATGAGATATTCTTACCAGTTGTGAAGATGACCTCCATTAGACTAGTGTTGAGTCTTGCAGCTAGCCTGGATCTTGAGATTGAGCAATTAGATGTTAAAACTGCGTTTCTTCATGGAGATTTGCATGAAGAAATTTATATGGCACAACCAGAGGGTTTTGAAGTGAGAGGGAAAAAACATATGGTTTGCAAAATGAAGAAAAGTCTTTATGGGTTGAAACAAGCTCTAAGACAGTGGTATAAGAAGTTTGACTCATTTATGGTGGGTCATGGGTATAAGAGAACACTTCTAGATCATTGTGTTTATGTCAGATATTTTTTGCCCAGTAGCTTCATTATTCTCTTGATTTATATTTTTCGCCCAGAGCTCATTGGAATGGCCTAATGTACTTAGGCTATGGTTCCCCCTTATGGTCTGGAGGGGGAGATTTGTTGGGTTGGGTCCAGCCCATTAGGGTGGACCAGACCCTGAATTTTAAAATAGCAACTAGGGTTGCTATTGATGCTTATAAATATTATAAGAGAAAGAAAAAAAGTACAGACCTACATTTTTGTTTTGTGCGACGGCTGCGACGTGACGGTTGTGTGCGCGTGTCTCCATTGAAAGAGAAGAAAGAAGAGCACATTGTTGGGGTTTGATTGAAGACTTACAAGTGTGTTTCGGATTCGTTTCTTGTCGGATTTTGGTGTCGTTTGTTTCGGTATATGCTTCATTTGATTGAGAGTCGTTTGAAGCTCTTGTAAGGTAACTCTTGTATTGCTCCTTATATTCCTCAAGCCTTAGGCAAAAGGCTTGAGAATAACATTGTACTTTTTTTATTGATTAGTGGATTGATTGGATTTACCCTGTGGTTTTTATCCTGCACCTTGAAGGATTTTCCACGTATATCTTGATGTCCTTTATTTTGCATTAATTATTTGTTTGGCGATATTACTTAATTCTTCTATTGATAATATTTCTTTAAAGTTATTTGCTTTATTTTCCCAAACACTTTTCATCTGGGTAATATCCAAATTTTGTTATTGTTATAATCTCTGGTGTAAAGGAGGATCCAACTGCAATTCTTCAATCATTGATACCACTTTTGAATGCATCATGCATACAATGATTTCGACCTCGATTTAATGATTTACCAATCCCACAAAAGCGGTGCATGATCTTGTTTTCATCTCCAAATATCTTCGTATTTATGTTTGCTTTTATGATTATGACATGAATACGGTTACTTATTAATTTACAAAACCTAGTAAACTAGAATTATTATGTTATTCTATTACTGATCTCTGATTTGCTACATTAAGCAGATTAATTAGAAAAATAATCAAAAAAATCCAACCTTTATCTGTTCATTTAAGTATATCAGATACCATTTAATTTTAGATCCAGGCCATATCAAAGTTTTCTTGTTCCAGTTTGTATTGTGTGTTTATATGTCTTTACCTTTGCAAATCAACCATTCAAAGCAACTGGAGATGGCTTGATTTTGTGAAGAATTACAAGTGATCCTAAAAAAAACACCAGAACCGAACATATGCTGTCATATCATCATTGACGAGAAGATTGCTTAGCTGTATATCACAATGAACATCTATTTATTCGCAACTATTCAGAAGCAAATGTAGATGGCAGTATTTTATTTTTCAATGAAACCGGCCACTCCTTTAAAGTCTATGTCACCATATAGCTACCACGATTGAGTATTGACAAGAAAACAGAGTAAACAGAGCAAGGCCTCTTCAGCTTTTTAGTTAGTAGATAAATGACCCATACTTATCCTAAGTGCACTTTCATCAATACTACAACAGCTAAACAAATGTAGCACATTGCCTAAATTCAACGACTATGAATCGCATATTAAATCACCATTTTTTTAAATGTTTTTTGACCATGATATGAATTATCTACAATATATTTGTTTTAATTACCAAACTAATATGTTTTTAGTTGTTTGCAATTGACAGATATGCATGCATCCGATTCCCAGTTAGGTGGGCATCAAACTCTTGGCTCCTATATTTTTTAAAAAATCTTAAGATTGACTAATTTTCACATTCTTGCAAAATTCTTTCCATGGAATTGGAATTGATCGAAACATATCCTCGGGATAGTGATCATGCATGAACCTAACTGAAGAGGACTCATAGTACATGGAAACTTTTTTAACTGTTGAACAAGTGTGCAACGTGATGTTCCTATTAAAGAAGCCTAAAACGCTGAAAAGAAATTATTTGGACTCAATGTGCTACAATTGAGAAGGAGGAGGTATGGTGGAGCATAATCTAATAAAGTAATGAAAACTAAAGGGAAGAGGGTTTTAGAAAATGGTGCACCACATGCCTGCTAAGCATTCACTGGCAGCTTAATTATAGTTCTGAATGCACTCTTGAAAATCATCACTAACTAGTCCAAATATTTAAAGCCTAAAGTCTAAAAGTTAAAGCTCAAACCCATTATCTAGAAGATCCAACAAAAATGAGTATTATCTAGATAGTTCAATGTTTAGAGAATTCTACACCTTTGTAATACTCTAGACATTTGAGAGAGTTCTAGAGAAACAAAGATGTGTGGTTGAGATTGCTTCTCTAGAATCCTCTCACCTCCTTAGAGCTACTATAAATAGGGGAGAGGTTGTGATGTGTATGCATCAAGGAGAAAACAAGCTCAAGTGTAGTAGTGAGTGTTGTGAGCATAGTAAGGGTGTGAAGTTGTAAGAAACTTTTGAGAGATTAATAAAATTAATATTTCTTAAGTTCCAGTTCTTCCCAAATTTCCCAACAATTTGGTATCAGAGTCAGCTCACCCGGGCGGTGTTATACATCAAGGAACGTGGTGTTTGACGAAGCTTCATCGTGGTGGTATACACAACAACTACTTCTGCAAGACTCCAAAAGTCTACAAGAAGAAATGCACGAAAATGAGTCATTACATGCAAATGATGAAGAAGGAGTACGACCGAGCTCACCCAAAACACCAAGTACATCTTCAAGCCCATGACAGACTGGTGTATATGAAAGAACACCAGAAGAAGTTCAAGAAAGTGAAGAGGATGTGGGCCAACAGTTAAGAAGGTCAATTAGACAACGCAAGCCCAATCCAAAGTATGTAAATGTTGTGACTGAAGAACACAACATTAGGGAGCCCGCAACATTTGAATGAAGCATCTCAGAGTCCGGAGTGGATAAGTGCAATGGAAGAAGAAATCCAAGCCCTGGAGCAAAATCAAACTTGGGACTTGGTACCAAAACTCAAGGATGTAAAGCCCATATCATGTAAATAGGTCTACAAGATAAAGACTCATCCTGATGGCTCGATAGAAAGGTACAAGGCTCGATTGGTAGCTCGAGGGTTCTCACAACAATATGGGATGGACTACGATGAAACATTTAGTCCAGTAGCCAAGATTACTACAGTCAGGGTTCTACTTGCACTAGCAGCAAATAAATCTTGGAAACTATGGCAAATGGATGTAAAGAACGCGTTCCTGCACGGTGAAATTGACCGAAAAATATATATGGAACAACCGAGGGGGTTTGAGTGTAAAACCCAACAAAACTATGTTTGCAAGCTAAAAAAAGGCGTTGTACGGACTGAAGCAAGCACCAAGGGCCTGGTACGGGAAGATAACGAAGTTCTTAGTTCAAAGTGGCTTCTCAGTTGCACATTCAGACTCCAGCCTATTTATCAAATCCCAGGAAGGAAAACTAGCAATAGTGCTAGTATAAGTAGGTGATCTGATTGTCACTGGAAATGACACAGAAGAGATTCAAAGAGTACGAAGAAACCTGGCGATCTGCTTCCAAATGAAGGAGTTAGGAGAATTAAGACACTTCCTAGGGCTTGAGATAGAACGAAGTGATAGAGGCTTATTCCTTTGCCAGCAGAAATATGCTCGAGATTTATTGAAGAAGTACAGGATGCTTGAGTGTAAATCAATCTCAACACCGATGGAGACCAATGCTAATTTATGTGCTGATAAAGGAAAAAACTTGGAAGATACAAAAATGTATCACCAGCTTGTCGGGAGCTTATCTACCTAACCCTCACACGACCAGACATAGCCTATGTAGTTGGAGTAGCAAGCCAGTTCATGCAGAAGCCGAATCTCGAAGCAGTTCGCATAATCTTAAGGTATGTGAAAGGTACCACTAACATTGAAATTCTATACAAGAAAGATAAGGAATGCAAATGGTTGGCTACTGCGATGCGGATTATGCTGGAAATCATGACACAAGGAGATCGACTACATGATACGTGTTTAGTCTTGGTTCAGGAGCAATCACTTGGTGTAGCAAGAGATGACCAACAATATCTCTCAACTACAGAAGCGGAGCACAGAGCAGCAGCTATGGCAGCACAGGAAAGTACTTGGCTAGTTCAACTAATGAAGGACCTTCACCAGCCAGTCGACTATGCAATACCATTGCATTGTGATAATCACTCTGTAATATGCTTAGCTGAAAATCCGGTGTTCCATGCAAGGACAAAACACATAGAGGTCCACTACCACTTCATTAGAGATAAGGTACTTCAAGAAGAGATAAAGATGCAAACAACCAAGACGAATAACCAAGTAGCAGATATATTCACTAAGGGACTTGACATGATCTTCAACGGAGTTAATGATGAGGGGGAGTGTTGAAAATCATCACTAACTAGCCCAAATATTTAAAGCCTAAAGTCCAAAAGTTAAAGCCCAAACCCATTATCTAGAAGATTCAACAAGAATGAGTATTCTCTAGATGGTTCAATGTCTAGAGAATTCTACACATTTGTAATACTCTAGACATTTGAGAGAGTTCTAGAGAAGCAAAGATGTGTGGTTGACATTGCTTTTCTAGAATCCTCCCACCTCCTTAGAGTTACTAGAAATAGGGGAGAGGTTGTGAGGTGTATGCATCAAGGACCAAACAAGCTCAAGTATAATAATGAGTGTTGTGAGCATAGTAAGGGTGTGAAGTTGTAAGAAACTTTTGAGAGATTAATAAAATTAGTCTTTCTTAAGTTTCAATTCTTCCCAAATTTCCCAACATGCACGCCTAGATTCCGTCAACCTATACAATTGACAACAATCAGTGCAACCGTTATCTTTCTTTTATCCTTTTCTGTTTCTTTATTTTAAGTGAAAACATCACAACACTGACAATGAAAAGTGAGCCATTTGATGGCCACGTTGACATTGCAGAGACTACATTATAAATCCCTGACTGAACGCGTGAACTTTGGTCACAAGTCGTCACTGAATTATGCCATTATCAAGATACTCGCTAGAGTCGATCTACAACTAAAATTTAACTGCTATATATTAATTTGGTGGTGAAAATATGCACTAATGATTTTGAGTATGAAATCAGTTTAGTTATTCACTCTGCTTGAATTGTGTGCTAAATAAAAATGGCTACACTTTCCATGTTCTCAATGTCAAATGTAATAAACCAAGTAGGCGCAAGTACAGAATGTGGAGAACTCAAATACAGTACCACTGAAGTTGTCACATAATGTTCATAAGAGCCATGTAGACATGGAGCAAGAAAACGTGGTACAGTACGTAGGTCAGGTCGGTACGGTATGGATTGAATTTGTTCAAGTATCGAACTCCCAGTCAGTATACGTTTGCAGCATACTTGAATAGACATGGTAGATAGCTAGCTACCTTGTCTCCATGAATGTTTCCGAGTCTACTAAGCATTATTATACTCTTAACAAAAATTCAAAGAAGCCTAAAACATTGATGCCAATCACTCTATGCAAAAAAACTTGGTTCACATAGAGGGGCGATTCTAGGGTTTGAGAGAGAGGCGAATCCTATTGTTTCTATAGTACGATCTACTGTTTCTGCAGTAGATTTTCTTACTGTTCACGTTACTTGATCGACTAAGGATGAGTATACATACTGCGCAAAGTGCTGGTCTCTCCACCCCTCGCGGAAAGACCATCTAGGATGAGAGGGGACTGGAAGCAAACTCTGGATCGACAGTCGATAACGATCCTATAGGGATCAATATGATAACTGCAGCGAGAGGACAAGCACTGCTCCGTAGAATTTCTGGACTCCCTAGAGATTCTGGATCTGAATGCATAATGGTTCCTAAACAAACTAGCATAGAGCCTAATGTAGTCAATGGAACTACCACTACCTTGCTTATTAATGCTTCGCAGGAAGCGCTGGCGGCCGCACTGCAACCAATCGAGCACCCTCCTAGGGTTACACCGCAGGCACAGGTTGGAAAGCCAACAAGTTGGGCGTCACTATTTGCTAATAACCCTAAAGTTACCACGACTAAGTTGCAATATATACCACCAACAATGGTAGATGGCAAGCAGGTTGTGCAGGTGAAGCTTGCTGATCATACAAGGCAGATTGCTGACTGTGAAAACTTATTGATTGGTAACTTCGTGGGAAGAAGTTAGCCTATGGCTATGTCAAAGAGAGTTTAAAAAGGCTTTGGGGGCTGAAAAGTGATTTCAATATGTCAGTTTATGGAGATAAGGCTTTTGTGTTCAAGTTCACCACTGATGAGGAGAGGCTGCAAGTACTGGATCATGGTCCAGTTTACATAGCTAGTAGACTGTTTATGGTGAGACCTTGGAAACCATATATGGAAATAATGTGGCGGTTCACAACTCAGTACTAGTGTGGGTTAACTTGAGAAGAGTACCCCTCTTCTTATGGAGTCCTGAAGGGTTGCAATCTATTGCTAGTGCAATAGGTATACCCATTATGCTTGACAAGGCGACAAAGGCCAAATCACGCCTTGCTTTTGCGAGAGTCTGCATTGAGATCTCAGCCACTAGTTCATTTCCCAATAGCATTCAACTTAATATTGATGATGGTAACATTGCGACAGTGGACGTGGAGTATTCCTGGCGCCCAGTAAAGTGTGCGAACTGCAAAGGGTTTAGGCATAACTCAACGGGATGCCCCGTCCTAAAGCAGACGCAACCTCGAGTTACAAAGCAATGGAGACCTAAGGGAGCTAGTAAGAACACTAGTACAGATGCACAACAACCCCAAGACTGCAACTTACCAATTGAACAAGCTGAGGTGGGAGTACAAGAAGGGAATGAACATGTTGAACAAGATGAGGGGTGGATTACCCCATCACGTAAGCACACATGCAAACCAAGGAACAACAAGGATACGAGTACAGGTGGTAGTACTTTAGACGAAATGGTTGTTGTAACTGAACCAGTCGAGCCGAAGGAAGGACATGAAGGTAACCATGAGGCTGAACAAACAGGTACACGGGGTGAAGACCCCGCCCAGGCCACTACGCAGATTGCTGAAGGAAGTACTCTAGTGACTAGTGTCATGCAAGACCCATCTAGGAATCAGTAACTTGATACTGCGGGACAACAAGTTCAAGAACACTACACCAAAAATACCCATCAGCAACGGTTTTGAACCGTGGGGGTAACCCATTGTCACGGCTTAGAGCCGGGGTTGTAGAGGCATCGCTAAATCCCCATTAACGGCTACAAACCGTGGCAAAACATATTAGCAACGGTTTTATACTCGAGGACGGTTGATGATTTAGCCACGGTTCTAAACCGTTGCAAAAATGTTAGCCACGGTTTTAAGCCGTGGCCAGGAATAGCCACGGCTTAAAACCGTTGCAAGTTATGGCCACGGTTCTAAGCCATTGCAATATTTTTAGCCACGATTTTAAGCCGTGGCCAGTACTAGCCACGGTTATAAGCCGTGGCAAGGCATGGCCACGGTTCTTAGCCGTTGCAATAATGTTAGCCACGGTTTTAAGCCGTTGCAAGTACTGGTGACGGTGTTTTTTTTTTTTTTTTTTGGTCACGGTGTTAAGCCAATGCAGTTCTACTGACAGTGATGCAATACAGGCAATGAAGAGAAATTACAGACTGAAGAACTTGTAATTGTAATTCTGGATTGATGACAGTAAATGGAATGGATTGTATTCAATAAGAAAGCTAATTCGAGATAGCTAATCTCCTGTAGAGCAAATGCTCAAGTGTACAATTTTCTTACAAATCAAATGAATCCCTTTTTCTCTCTTATGCTCTCTTATTTATAGTACTACATTTATTGACAACTAATCTAACAGAAATCCTTCCTAAACAACATTACATGTAACAACATAGCACTCTGCAACATATAGCAACCTGCTCCCTTTAGTAACAACACTTGTGTTAGCAGCCTGCATTCCATTCAACAACAACAGCAGTGCTACTGTCATTCATCAGCAGCACTAGTTTAGCAATCAGCATGTCATTCAGCACCAGCATTCAGCAGTATCACTAGTGTTCTTTATGTTGTTGTCTTTTTCCGGGAATAAGTATACTTTATAGGAGGTAAAATCCTATCAAAATACTGCAACTAGATTCATTACTAAGCAACTTGTAATGAAGAATGAACATTTTACAGTTTTAGAAATGGGAGTGTGTTAAGTGTATGTAGCAGACCTTGAGGAGTTCATAGGGACGGAAGCCACCCATCCACAGGAAACAGCGCTCGACTGGAGTTATCCACATACCGGTGATGATATGGAAGATGTCGGACTTTGCTGCAATGCCCTTAAGACGGAATATCTCATCGTAATGGGCTAAATGTCCATCCAGTATCAATCTGAGATCACCATCAGATAGGTGTGCTTGTAATGCTGTCCGGAGCTCTGACATGTGCCTTTGCTCATCTTCTAACCTCCTTGCATACTCCATATCAAATATTGCACCATCTGTATATTCATGCACAAAAGAGATGAGGGTGATAATATGAAACTGTGTTTAGTTAAATTACTTATATTATTTTATGATGTTTTACAGTTGTTATATATAAAAATGTTGCTTTAAAGCCAATTCTTCTATATATAATATGATGGAGTAAGACATGCATTATACTGCATTGCAGCACAAACATTGCAATTGGTCTGGTAGTGAAAAAAGCTGCAAAGAATCACAAGCAAAATCTCAGAGGATCAGCAAAGAAAAAGAATATAACAGTAACATATAACAACACATGCCCCAAAAAATCATGCTTTCATGAAGGTTGCGGTGCCCTAAAAGCAAGTTCCCTACCTCTTTTGCAATTTTTTTACACGCGTCTTCAATCTCTTCCTCTCCTGTAAGGAAAACATGTATGTCACCCGCAGGTTCACACATGTGTATCTGGACAACTGTTCGAATAGCAGCTTCTAGGTAATCCCTCTCGGGCTCCTGAGTATAGAAAATTTCCACTGGGAAAAGCCTTCCTGGAACTTTCATTAGCGGGGCACCACTGAAATAACCCTGGAACTTCTCAGCCTCAAGTGTGGCACTCATAACCACCAGTTTCAAATCTGGCCTGTTCCTTAATACTTCCTTTAAAAGTCCAAACAAAACATCCGTTGCTAAAGTCCTTTCATGAGATTCATCCAGAATTATAACCTTATATTGTTCCAAGAGTGGATCATTCATAGCTTCTCTTAAAATCATACCATCAGTTAAATACCTGCCACGCATATCACATACAGAATAAGTATAAACGTAGGCAGAAAAGGAAGCAACAAATATTTCAGAAAAAAGAATAAGTTGAGGGGGAAATGAAGTTAATAGCACTACAAGAAAAATGTTGATTCATAGCGTTTCAAAAACGCTATGGTAGGATACCATAGCGTTTTAGTAAACGCTATGACAGCCGGCGCTATAATAGACCCAGGGGCTATTATAGCGGTTTTAAAACGCTATGGTAAGTTTGGCTTTTATAGCGTTTTAAAAACGCTATGGTAGAGCCTTTTATAGCGGTTTAAAAACGCTATGATAGAGAGCCTAGACTCTACCATAGTGTTTTAAAAACACTATGGTAGAGTATACATAGCAATTTTTTTTTTTTTTTGCTATCAAATGACTTTTCATTACATCTTATATGGAAGACTAGAAGATTTCAACAATCAATTGCTGGAACAGAAATTGTATTGACGATGCTGAAATTGGAATTACAAGATACAACTCGAAAGAGTGAATTACAATGTAAAATGAACTGAATGATGTAGGCTGTTCGAAATCCCAATGTGTGAAATCATGAATCCCAATGTTATTGCCATTCTCCTATTTATACTCATACCTCACAGAGGTCAGAGCAACTAACATAGCATTATTCTTCTAACAGAGCATTACTCTTCTAACAAACATTCTTCTAACCACTAACAGAATACTGAAGAACCCTTCTCATCCACCATCTGACAGAGCACTTTGCAACACTTAAGCACTTGCATTCTCCACCATCTGCAGCATATTACCTCAGTAACAACTGGAGCATTCACAACTGAAGCATTCACATTCTATATCAGCAACAACTGGAACATTCACATTCTGTTAATCACTCCCTGAAAGTCCTTAACATCAGTTACAATTTGTTAAACCAAAACAATCTTTGAATAATACTACTAGACCAAAGCTAGAATAATACTACTAACCAAATGCCCAGTTGTTATACCACTAGAATAATCTTATAAAAAAATTTATAATAATTTATTTGAATTTTAAAAAAATTGGGTCCCGACTGGTACACGGTTCATGGGATATACTGGCTGGTACACCCAGTAAACCGGTCGGTACACCCTAATACATGCAAAAACAATTTTTTGGTCCAACATGTACCAGTTAGCAATCGGTACGGTAAATACCGATTAGTATACGACCGTACACTGATATTTAATAACTATGCCTACAATACAAAAAATAACTCTTAGAATAGCACCTACTATGCCCTACTACACAAAAATTGGCACAGGGCTGTCTTAAGCATCAGATTGGATTGGACAAGCAGGGTGGCCATAAAGGAAAATTAAACTAATAACATTACAAAGACTAACCTGCCTCTGTCTTCGGCGCTGCAAAATACTTATTGCCCATGCCATGATGTAGCATGGCAAAAGAAATCCGGCAACACGTAACAAAAAAAAGCTGTTAAATAAGTGATTGTTCCATCTGCACTTACAGAAAAAAAAAAGCAGATGTGTCATCATCGCCACCATCAGCATTAGTAATGCTCAGTGCATGCCTTAACAGCAGAAGTGCCATTAACTGCACCAGAAGGGAACAATTAACCTATAACTAAATAGGTCCGATCAAGAAACAAAACAAATTAAATACTATAACAGAACATCAGTGCACATAAAATGTAGGAAAAAGAGGTCTTGATGCCTGGCAAAGTTAGGATCCTAATGACAGTATCTATGTTAATGAGAGAACAAACATGCACACTGATATATGAGAGGCTACATGTTGCACTAAACCACAATTCTGCAAAAGTATTGAAGGGTTATAAATGTTTTGGTTAAAGATTCCTTTTATACGGACAAAACTATAAATCAAAGCACCATATGATAGTTTTGTAAGTCTCTTGATTAACATAAAGACTACTGGCTGAAAATATAGGCTTACAATTAAGGCAGCAGAACGACAAAATGCTGCTCCACTGGCATTTGTAGCTGCATACTCATCATATTCAGCGGCGAGAAAATGGCGTTCAGTTGCTGCCATTGCCAAGAGCCTGGGATCGTGCAAGTCCAGAGGAGTACCGGAGATAGTCCAACCTTCACTGCAAGAACGTCAGAGTTACTTATAAGTTAGTCCCCCAACAAAAATTCCAAGACGTCAAAGACAATCAACATCAAGTGAAAATTAAACTTTAAAATTGAGAAAGAAGAATGTTAAAACAACCCATTAGGTAGGAATAAAAGTGGACACAGAATATGCACAAAAAAACCTGCCTGATATCAATGGTGGTCTCCTGAGGTGGAGCAGTATAACCAGGCTGGTATGGCTGAACACAGGAAACAGAAACTTAGTCAGATTTATTAAAGTAGACTGTTGACTCACGATTAAGCTCTAAGATGTTGGGACATAAGGAAGAAATCACAAGCAACAATCTTCAACAAGTCTTTGAATGAGCATCTTCCATCAGAGATTCGCACTCCATTATTTAGTGGTTTAGAGGAGCAGGCACTCAAATATGTCAAAATATAACTTCCCTAAACCCTTATTTTTGTATGAAATTCCAAATGAATTTAACAAAGCTAGAATAATACTACTAGACCAAATGCCCAGTTGATATGACCATGAAAATGAATTTTACTATTCTGATACGTAGTCAGATGAGATTCCCTGCCCTTACACTCCCCTCACTCACTCAGTCCCTTTCCTGATTTAGTGATGCGCGCAATCTTATAGCCTACAGGGTGTATATACAAGCAAGATATGCAATGTGTTTTACATCACAGCGGTGAATTCTTTTTGATAAGTTGTATATATTATGATGCAGCATTGGCCGAGATACATGAGAAGATAGAGGTTGTCAACCTGTTATTCAACCAGACCAGGGCATCTAGGATTATTCATCCACAAGAGAAGAAAAGAAAAGGGGACGGGACTTACCTCAGGTGGACCAGGAGCAGTTATGACAGTAGCACTATTTTTCGTAAGATATAGCTTTAAACCACATGCTCCATGAGCAAGGGAACACTTAAAATAAGAATCTGTTGTATTATATAGAATGGCTCGTATTCTGAAATTTAGCTGCACCTGTTGCATTAAGAGACCCAGGATGAGAAAGCTGTCAATCCAAGAATCAATAATAAATCTTGCATTAACATAGTAAAGGTTGTGAAGACCAGGCATTTTAGATGACAAGTTGGCAGTTCTGACCATCAAAATCATTAGTCCTACATCATTTCTCATCAATTCAGAATCAGAATTAGAGTGTATGAAATAGTTCACAAGGACAAGATATGAAAGAGAATACACATGTTGTATAGTTTCGCCTCATCAACGCATCATAGTGGGTACAATCTTTTCGCCTCATCAACGGTAGTAATCTGCAAAGAACAGAGGAAGCAATGGCATTAGGTATATCTCTATTCACCAGTATATCAATATGAAAAATAGAAGGGCCGCTATGATGCTACTAGAACTTTTGCTAAAGCTCGTTGTAACCAAGAAGGAACAAAAAAGATAATAATAATAATAATAAAAAATAATAAACAATTAAAGGTAAAGGAATTTTTTACAAAAGTGTTGAGTTCTTAGTTCATTGCAATTGATAAGAATAACAAATTATACACTAAAAGATTGCATGCAACCATAGGACAACTACACATCCTTCAAATCAACTAAGATGTGATGTATCTGTTTTTAAATTCATTTCTTTCCTTTTAACTATCCATATCCATTTTGTGACCAGCAGGAAATCAACCCAAAGTAATAACTGCGATTGGCCAAAAATAACACACCACTGCTATTCTCAAATAGCGATCATTTTTGTGATAATAAAAACCATAACATACGATAGCCAAATTCATTTTCTCATCGAATGCGAGACTGTGTTATACATCACTAACATCAAATTCAATGTGATTGTTATGCACGCCTAAACATTATCGATTTTCAAAATCCCCAAAACACCCTTGAAAAAAATTATTGTTTTTATTTATAACTACAAACTGGATTTTCATGATTGGGTGACACTTTGCAATCCAACCATAGAGATACCTTGCAGCCATTGCATAAGGAAATCAGACAATATAAAGAACACGTGCAAATCAAAGCATTCTTGTCATATAGTACGACCACAATTGCCGCAATCACAGTAGATCCAACATATATTATTTGTGAAATAATTTGAGTATCAATCATTCTTAAAACATCAAGAAATTGAAAGGCAAGAACAACATCATCCACACAAATTCTACAGCTAAATCCAAAAGTCAGATCCACTTATCAAGGCATGAAAAGAGGGAAATGTTGTATGTAGAATAAAAAAATAAAATCTAGTAAAAGGCTAAAAGCACATGAACAAATTTGATAAACAAACCAAGGGTAAATCTCAAGAATAACCCAAATGGTGTCATGGAAGCTCCTCAATTATAAAATATTGATTCCTAACTTATCCAAAATCAAATCCTCATTACCAAATGAATAAGAGTAAGTAACATAAGCAAGAACTAGGACTTATAACAGCAAGGTATGAATCATAAATTCTTGAAACAAAATCATCAAAATGAAATGAAAACAGACAAATCAAATCAAGTTGACAAGAAATTATACCTGATTAGCAAAACCCCAAAACAGAACTGAAATCACCACACTCCCCCAAAGCTCAACCATGACATAGAACAAGCAGAAGCTCCAAATCCTGAGAATTGAAATAGGACCCAGAAACCTAGGCCCCATAGTTGCCAAAAGCTTATCTGCAAGAGCAGTGGGGTGGAACACATTGCTGAGGGGATACAGAACAAACCCAAATGCCCCAAAGAAGGCAATAAATGGGATTATAACAGTATAGAACAAAGCCTTCTTTGATAGAACATTTGCAAGCTTGGTGTACAACAACATGAAACCTATAGCCATGGGGAGATTCACCCATGTCTTTGAAAAGGGTATAATCTCAGCACTACTTCCCTTAGCAGTCACAACCAACACATCCTTTGTGTCTCTAAGGATTGTGTAGTTGAAGAGAATACAAAAGAACATCAACCCAAGAGGGATAATTTTCTTAAGGGTCACAATCTCAACCCCCAAAAACTTGGGCTTCTCTACCTCCCCTTCTTCAATAAAGGGTTGCCCTGCCTCTGCTTTGACCTCCAAACCCCTACCTTTCTTGTAAAACCCGTGGGATTTGACAATCACCCCATTAAATTTCTGAACCCCATCCAGAGATAAAGAAAACCCACCAAGGGTTCTGCTTGCTTGGGTGCTTAGTCGGGTTTTCAACACCTGTGATGGGTTTAAAGCCCTGGCTTTGGGGTTTGTAGGTAAAGAAAGAAGCCCCTTTGTTTGGATAACAGCCTCCATGCCTCCCCTTCTCAAAACCCCAAACTTTCAAGGAGGTTTCAAGAGGAGAACATAGAGAAGATGGAGAGGCAGAGAGATAAGATGGGTTATTGTTGCGCCCTTTATAGAAAAACAGAGATAATATCTATAGAAAAACAGAGAAGATGGAGAGCAAGAGGTCGAGCAGAGAGGCGAGCACGAAGGAGATGAGAGGCGAGTTCTGTTGTGAACGGGGGGAGAGGAGAGATAAAGTCGCGAAATACCCAAAAAATTTGGGAGCGCCAAAACGCCCGCCAATTGATTATAGCGTTTTTTATTTGCAAAGTCATTCAAAATTGACTTTTTATAGCATTGTTATAAAAAACGCTATCGGCGAATGCTATCAATGAGTGTTTGTGTTGTAGTGTAGAAAGGAGAAATATCTTACTTGAGAACCGTCTTAGCACTGCTGCGATCTTCAAAACGGATGCTATAACCAACTTCTTCACCAATAGTTACATCCATCTCTTCAGCAACACGATGGGAAACAGACATTGCAGCCACTCGGCGTGGCTGAGTGCAAGCAACCAACTTCTTGCGTCTCTTTGGAGTCTCTGATTCTCCAGTTTCAAGAACAAACTGAGGAATCTGTGAAACAAAAACACTTGTATGTTAAATCTCCAAGGTATGCCTTTTGAAACATCCTCCTTACAACTTTTCATGCAGTGCCAAAGTATATTACATTCGGAGATTCCATTTAAGTAACATAATATATATATATATATTACATTGTTTCAAAAAAAAAAAAAAAAAAAAAAAAAAAAAAATATATATATATATATATATATATATATATATATATATATATATATATATATATATATATATATTCATGAAAACTTACTTAACAGAAACAACCCCTTGTCTAGATCTGGAATCAAGGGACATAACCATGTTGGTCTTGTGCTACCAATACATAAGGCACCAATAAGAGTCATCTTTTCTGAAGTGGCTAAAGCTCATGTGAACTCATCAGAAGCCTCAATTTTTCTATATTACCTTAGTTTTGAAATGGAGTCCATTGATTTTAAAAAAATAAAATAAAAAGATGAACCTATTTTGTGAACTTCCAGCAGAAGCCGGTGAGTTCCCTACATTATATTAGCCAGCCTTTTATATTTCAGAATTGATATCAAAGAACTGATTCTAGACATAACATCAATCCATAAACATATTATGATTGCATAGTTTACTGTGCAAGAAAAGTGAGAAGTACAGAAGCATTTCACATTACCACTTTAGCAGTCCGAGCATTTGTAATATCACCCTGCACTTGAATAACACCCTCAATAGGAGCCATGGGCTGCAAATCAATGGCGACAATAAGAGGAAGATCACCGTCTCTATGAAATAAACAACTCATAGGACTTATAGATCTTTGGCTTACGAGTTCAATTCCATACCTCTTGCTTCAAAGAAATTTGCAGCTCAATCTTGGGAGATTGTTTCTTCATGGGTTCAGTACATCCGTTTACTTGTCTCGTATCCTAGTGTCACCACATAAACAAATACAGATATAAAAAATAATGTTATAAGAAAATTAATTTTTGGATCCAAGGTTATGAAACTTGTTCCAGTTATGATTTGCATGATATTAGAAGCTTTTGGGCTACATGAAATATGTGCCAAACCTTGACTGATGCGATAATAATAAATGTGAAGAGGAAGAGCAGATTAGAAAATCCTTGAAAGAGAAAAATGGGTGTCTTACCAGCTTGTGAAGATGAGACACTACTTCTGGTGAGATGCCCAAACTCTCTTCCTTGACTTTTCTAGAAGATTTACTGCCATCAGCCAAAGAACATAAATCAGCTTCAATAGGATGGAAAAATACACATCTTGCAAAGATGAGGTTTGAAACAAAAACTATAGTAAACTATTTTTTAATCAAGTGGTGAAACCAAGAAGACCCACTAATCTTTCAAGTACAATCAACCCTCATTAACTTGAACACTTTACCAAAATGCACAGGTTTGTAATCAGGAGCAGCACAGGTTTGTCCATTATTGCATCCCCACTTCCCGAAAACAATTCGCCTGGCAGCGACCTTCAGATCACAAAGATAAACATACATCAAACTACAATCAGGGAATCGTGTGGTACCAAAGAGGAGTCACATATATATGCAATTTTTTATTAGGTACATTATTCTAGTTAAAAGACCTAAGCTGCTATACCCTGCACCAACGTAATCTATACAAGTGTAACTGTGATCATAATTTTTTTTATGTATAAATATGCCAAGAAATTGAGGAAAGAAAACATAGAGAGTATTAAGAACCAAGTCAGAAAAGTTTTCAGATGACTTGCAGGTTTCACTATCTAGCAAAATAGGGAGTGCATGCTACACATGTTCCTATTTAGAAAACATTCTACTGAAAATAACAGGATATAACAATCTTCATCATGATACTTTTATTGTATTCATTGAACAACTTAATATAAACAAAGAGGTAGTAGTATAGAGTAAAACCTGTATACATAATTTTATCCCACTTCTGCTCCAATAGTGCAGATGTTTCAGAAACAGCACCTTCAACAACTCTTATAGCAGAGCTATCTAGATACTCCTCTACGAATCTTGCACCTAATGAAGACGTAGCTGGAGAAATTTCTGATGGTTTCAAGACCACAGTATTACCAGCTGCTATAGCTCTAATGACTGGATCGAAAGACAACACTGAAACAAAATAAAAGAAACTTTAATTTTTCTTCACAAAATAAAATAAGATAGTCATTATGGATGACTACAGATGTAACCAACACGAGCAATTGTAACATAAGAGAGTATAAAGGGTGTTGGGTGCCAAACTTATGTCAAGTAAAAAAAGAAAGTTGAAGTCATGCAAGATCATATCCAATTTTACAGTGCCATTCAAGTAAACTATAGGAGTACAAGTATCTGAAAGACTTGCTGCCTACAAAAAGGGTAGTTCCATGTTGAAATGATCAATATAACGCCTAGTGGTTTTGACACAATTTCAGCTGTTGAAGGGAAAGTTGTAATTGCTGTTTTAGCCTGAAAAGTATTAGAAGATTCACATCATATGTTTGTGGCAGCTACAGAATGAACTGCATAGCATGATTGATAATTATTTTCACATCTAAACTTATGGAATGGTTCTAGAAGCATTACCTTTTCTGGCTTCATCCAGTGTTTTAGTTTTTTAAGAGTCACGGTACATGAAGTCTTTAACATGGAGACCTGCATTGCAAATCACATCAGCTTTGATATAAGTATAAAACTGAGACATACAATTATTCAAGTATACAGATAAAAAGAAAAATAACCATTTCCTCTTGTACAAATTTCATTTACACGAAGCTCCTTTCCCCCTCCCAAACCAACACAGAGATAGACAAAGCTTCCCTAACTGAGCTATGAAGCACAGGACATGGATACAACATGAATATATAAAGTTAATTGATATATGAATATATGAAGCACTGTAAAATTGATATATGGATACAACATGAATATATGAAGCACAGGACATGGATACAGCATGAATATACAGCATGGATACACCATTTTTATCATGAAAATTCATCAATCACCAAACCCAGATAAATTGATATATTTTGGTTTGCAATAGTTAATTTATTTTACTATCATATCCTACTGGAACTAGTCCTAATCCTAATATGCCTTATTTACAAAATTCCTAATTCTAACTAATCTTTACATCTTTTCTTTCTTCAATGAAAACTGCTTAAGATTCATTAGCTAATCTAAGGATTGGAGAAGACCAAAACAGCAGAAATATTACAGGAAAAGCACATCAGCTAACAACATTAACCCATATTGTATCCAAAAGTTAAACAAACATTTAAAACGATTTAAAGCTAAATATGGTAAAATTATATAAGCTGCAGCTTTTGGATATATTTTGCTGAACCATATTAAAAACGAGAACTCATGTATAAACTAAATAAATTATGATATCAATCCCATACCTCAACCTGCATTTGAAGCGATTGGACATAATTAATGATCTCATCAAGCATTACAGCCTTACCGGTTACCTATAAATACAAAGCTCTAAAATAATCAATGACTAAACTTAACAAATGAGGAAGAGCTTACACTGACCTTGAACAGGAACAGTAGGATACCTAATGACTGAAGAGCCTGCAACAATAATTTCTTTTCAAAACCAAATCACTTCTAAGAATTCCACATTTGGTTTCTTCAAAAATGAAACAGAGCAAACATATGAATCAATTAACCCACTTTTGCAATTCTATTTGAAATGTTGGCTACCAGCCTACCACAGAAGAAGGAATTCGAACTTAAGTGGTAAGGAAGGGAGGAGCAATTAAATCAGCATGTTTAGGATCCCAACATAGTTGATCCACACTATCAGTATGCCCCTTCAATTCAATCTTTTCAACCTTCCCCTGCAACACACCTCCAACTAAACTCATACAATCTAAAATAATAGACACTCAATTAGATGCAACATAGTAACAAATATAAAACTCTTGATCAGAAATTGAGATCTTGAACCCTAAAAAAGACCTAATTATTTTGAGATGATAAGAGAAATTACATGTCCGTGGGGCTCAATGTGCCAAATTCGAGCAGTTTGATCGACAGACCCGAAAGCGAGCTTGGTCCCTGTGTAATTCCAAGCCACTGAATGCACCTTTTTAGATCAAAAACACGGAAGAGGTAATAATCAAAACATTTTAACGAATGGGTTTGAAAAATAAAAATTAGGCGTTTTTAGTGGAATTTGAACAAAAAGAGAGAATTTTAGAGGTTACCTTTGTGACCTGGGTATTCTCGGCTGTGGAGGTTCTTGAAGGATATAGGCGTGGCTTCTTCCATTGAAGAAGAGCTTGCTTTACATTGAGGAGGAAAGCTCACAATTACCCACAATGATGCACCACATTCTTCATAGCTGACACATCAAAATAAGAAGAAGAGATCAACAAAAAAAAAATCAAACTGTTTTGTTTTGCTGAAAGAAGAAAAAAAAATTTGAAACAGATCTGAAGAAGAGATCTAAAGAAGAAGAAGGATCTTACCTGGAAGGAGATCTGAACCAATTTCATGTTCTTCTTCAGTTCGGTTCTCTCAAGATCTAAAGAAGAAGAAGGAGAAGAAAAGTTTGAGAAGGAAAAATGTAAATAAGAAGGAGATCTAAAGAATAAGGAGATCTTACCTTCTCAAACTTTCTTCTTTTTCTTCTTCTTCTTCTTCTTCTTCTTCTTCTATCGTCCTCTCCTTCTTTCGTCCTTCTTCTTCTCTGCTTCGAGAATCAGTGCTTGTGAAGAGGAGGTGTGGAGAGAGTGAGAATCTGTTTTTCCCCAATTTTTTTCGCCAAAGCGCGAAACTGCTCCCTCCAAAGCGCGAAACTATTTTCGCCAAAGCGCGAAAGTGAAAATCTTATAGCTACGGTTTTAAACCGTTGGCAGTTTTAGCCACGGTTATAAACCGTTGGCAGTTATAGCCACGGTTTAAAACCGTGGCAACCCTTTTGGTGTAGTGTTTTTGGCCACGGTTTTATTTTTTTAGCCACGGTTTTAAACCGTTGGCCATTATAGCCACGGTTTTAAGCCGTGGCAAATAAACCAACGGCTTAGAGCCGTGGCCACCTCCACGTAGCTAAACATGCCTTTTGGTGTAGTGGAACTGCTAGCACCTCGATTTGAAAAAGCAACAGAGGCCACTGCGAGGATACTGAAGGTGGGAAGCAGTGATACAACTAAGGAAAGTATTACAAGAGACCCACAATCCCAAATTTTCATCAATTCCAGGCTTGCAAGTAGGGAGAACCATCCGGTGGAAGCATGCAATAAACATCTGGGTAGCAGTAATACTGATCTGAGACACACTGATATGCTGGGAAATGTAACTCGTCGAGGAGGGGGTGTCGGTACCTCTAAAGCTAGTTCTTAATGATCAGGACAACATGCTGGAATGTGAGGGGACTTAATGATCCCCTTAAACAAGAGGAAGCCAAAAAGCTAATCAGAAATCAGAAAATCAAGATTATGGGTATAGTAGAAACTAAGGTAAGTAATGAAAGAAACTTGTTAACTCAACAAAGCCTTATTAAAGACTGGATTATAGTTGATAATAATGATCTGGTGCATGGTGGTAGGATATGGGTGGCTTGGGACCCTCTAGAAGTTAATGTTAATGTTCTCTCGAGGTCTGATCAGGCTATCTTTGTGGAAACTATTTGGCCGAATGGTTTCTCATGTGTTATTACTTATGTATATGGACATAACTACTATCTTGCTAGAAAGCAGCTCTGGCAAGAATTAGTAGCTTTCGCAGAAAATTGCCGAGTCCCTTGGGCGGTGCTTGGGGATTTTAATTCAATCTTGAATTCCCATGAACGAGCTGGAGGCGAAGAGATCAGGCCGTCACATTTTATTGACCTTCTCCACTGTGTCCAGAACTGCAATTTATTTGACTGTCAGTATAAATGATGCCTCCTTACTTGGAGTAACAAGCAAGTTGGTGATAATATAATCATGTCTAAATTGGACAGAGTGATGATCAATCAGGAGTGGTTTATGAACATGCCTAATTCTGAAGCAGAATTCCTGACAGCAGGGGTGTCAGATCATTCTCCGATGACCCTGACTATTTACGAGCATAAAAATTCAAGGCCTATTCCATTCAAATTCTATAATTATTGGATACACGAACCTGGATATATGGAAGTAGTACAACAGGCTTGGCTTAATGTCATAGAGGGCAACGATATGTACTCCTTTGTGCAGAAGTTGAAATTGGTGAAAAAGGGCTCACTGCTTGGAGAAAAGAAAGATTTATTAATGCGAGTGCTAATGTACTCATCACCAAACAGTCTATGGAGATGATTCAAACAATGTTACAACAAAATTTCCTTGATCGAGAACTAGCTCTACAGGAGAAGGAAGCGGCTAAATCTTATGCCTTTGCTATCAGAAGTGTGGAGTCAGAAACTAAGCAAAAATCCAGGGCAAAGCACATGAAGGAGGGCGATGAAAATGTTAGCTACTTTCATAACTATTTGAGATAACGACGGTCCAAGAACAAGATTCTGCCTATTTACAATGCTGCTAATGAGAAGTTGGAGGCTATGGACGATATTAGTGCAGAGTGTATAAGGTATTTTGAAGAAATATTTGGAGGCGAGCGGCGACAGTGTGACACCATTATTATTAATTCCTTGCAAGTAGAGCGAACACTCAGCAATGTAGAGAGTATTGATCTGGAACAAGAAGTGACACGAGATGAAATAACACAAGCTCTGGCTGATATTGAGTCAAGCAAAGCCTCGGGACCCGATGGGTTCTCATCCTTGTTCTTCAAATCAGCCTGGCGGATCATTGGAGATGATTTTGTGAAAGTGATGAGCAACTTCTTCAGGAGCGGAAGGCTCTTGGGTGAGGTAAAAGCCACCTGCATTGCTTTAATTCCCAAAATTGCTAATGTTTCGTATTTTTCTGACTTCAGGCCCATATCATGTTGCAACGTGCTTTACAAATGCATCACAAAGATTATGATGAAACGTATGAAAAAGGTGATGCAGTCCTTAGTCAGCTTGAACCAGTCAGCCTTTATCAAGGGACGTTAAATACATGACAATATTATGCTGACGCATGAGTTGGTGCGCAATTACCATCGTGATCGTGGCCCTCCCAGATGCGTTGCAAAAATTGACCTACGGAAAGCTTATGATACTGTTAACTGGGCTGCTGTTACTCATATTATGCGCAGAATGAACTTTCCAGATAAGTTTATTAGATGGGTCAGCGTGTGCATATCCACTGTGCGATTATCTATTTCTCTAAATGGGTCGCCCAAGGGCTTCATCAAGGGTTGTAAGGGTATAAGACAAGGTTGCCCTTTGTCCCCGTATTTGTTTGTACTAGTGATGGAAATCTTCCACCTATTACTGAAGCAGAAAGCTGAGACTGGGGAATACAAACTGCACTACAAATGCCAAAACCCAGTGATAACCCATCTAAGCTTCGCAGATGACCTTATGGTATTTTTCAATGGGGATCATGGGTCGGCGTTAGCTTTAATGAATGTGTTCAACATATTTAAAGCTTGCACGGGGCTAGACACAAACTGTTATAAGAACAATCTATACTCTGTTGGCGTGTCAAGCATCGAAATGCACAGTATCACCAATACGCTTGGTTTCAATATTGACAAGCTCCCTGTCAAGTATTTGGGGCTCCCCCTTATTTCGACTAGGCTTCACTACGCTGACTGCTTACCACTGATTGAAAAGGTGCAAAAGCGAGTAACTTCCTGGAAGAATAAAACTCTTTCATATGCTGGTCGAGTTACATTAATCAAGTCAGTTCTTAACAGCCTACATGTTTACTGGTCTTCATGTTATGTTCTGCCCAAAGAAGTTATAACTGATCTTAATGCTATCCTACGGAACTTCTTATGGTCAGCTGGTGATACTTACCTTAAGCACCCCATGGTAAGTTGGAAAAAGGTGTGTCATCCATATAGAGAAGGTGGGTTAGGCATTCGGTGCATTGAGACTTCAAATGCAGCAGCTGTTACTCGACACATATGGAATTTAGTATCTAACAAGCACAATCTATGGGTGCAATGGGTCAGGAAGCATCTCATTAGAAACAAGAGTTTTTGGCTGATAGACATACCCGGAGACTGCTCGTGGAGTTGGAGGCATATTCTTCACAGTAGAGAGAAAGTAAACAGCCTTATTATGCCTTTTATAGGGGATGGTGAGGACACCTTTCTATGGTAAGAGCCTTGGCACCCGATGGGTATTCTCATGTCAAGCTTTCCATCACAGTTGCAGTATGATTCTCTTCTTCACAAGGAGGCCAAAGTCAGCGCTCTAATAAGGAATGGTAGGTGGGATGCGCTAGAACATGATCGCGATTCAATCCTGGAGATATATGATGGCCTTGACTCTATTGAACTAGATCAGCGCTTCAAGGATGAGGTCATATGGATTGGAGGTAATGATGGGGAGTTTACATGCAAATCAGCGTATCATTCAATCAGGCATAGATCGAATGAAGTTCCATGGCCGAGACTGGTGTGGTTCAAGGGTAAGATACCTCGTCATAGTTTTATCACTTGGCTAGCAATGCACAAAGCCTTGAAAACGCAAGACAAGATGAGGAAATGGAAGACGATAGAGGTTTCTAAGTGTAGTCTGTGTAGCAATGCACAAGAGAATGAGGACCACTTGTTATTCGAGTGTTGGTTCTCTAACCTTGTTTGGTCGCAGGTTCTATTTTACTTGGGATATAATCGAAGACCATTGACATGGGAGCTTGAAGTTGACTGGTGCATACTACACTTCATAGGCAAGTCTCCTGGCACATTAGCTAAGAAACTTGCATTCAATGCAGTTGTCTATCACCTATGGCAGGAGAGAAACAAGCGCTTATTTCAGGGTAAGCGCATAGTAGTCCTTCAGCTAATTGATAAGATTATTGAGGATGTGAAGCTTCGGGTTGCAGTCCTTGACCTTACAGTGGAAGACAATGACCAGAATAGACGATTTTGTGAGAAATGGAGATTGGTTGTTCAGTTTGAAACAAAGTTGAGGACCGTACATACGTGGAAGAAGCCTGACTGGGGTTGGTATATGATCAACATCGATGGCTCAATGGACGGACACCGAGGCGGATATGGCGCACTGATAAGAGACAATAATGGCCTAGTCATAGCTGCAGCAGCTGGATCCCAGGAAGCTAAGTCAGTTATTCTCCATGAACTACAAGGAGTCGAAACAGGAATAAGACTGGCTAAGCAACATAACATCACCAAGGTCGTTTTCTGCATGGATTCAATGAATATGTACCGATACCTTGCTACCGACAAAGTGCCTCCATGGGAAGCTCGTCACATAGTACGCCGTATCAAGATGCTGCTAGAGGAGTTTGAAGATTACAGACTGATGCATGCGGTCAGAGAAACCAACCAAGCAGCAGACAAGCTAGCGAGTCTTTTGCCTAGTGCAGAATACTTAGAGATCACACCTAGTTCCTTTGCCGAAGATCTTAAGAAAATTATTTTTGACGATGCGATAGGTAGACAGTATACACGATTGTAATCATTATCACCTTTTCTGTGGTCTGGGGAGCCCATTTATACCCCGCGCTTGCCTTTTAAAAAAAAAAAAATATATCACTCTATGCAACAACATATTGCAAAAGCTCATGTACTCTAAAAGCAATTTATTCAAGCTACCAGTGTGCACTAGAGAATGGAAGAACGAAATATTGAAAACCTATTTATTTTAGCCTCAGTTTGCACCACAACGCCGAACCTGAAACTCCAGCATCGATCAAAATTATCAGCAGAGACTATTTGCCTCTATGTGAGATTGTTCCTGCCAAATTATAAGGTGCTAAATTGACAAGGGTTTACTATCGTTGCACCCCATACATGCCCTTATTGATTCCTACATACAGAGCTGTCACTTTGGTTTGTTCCTGTCGTTTGGGCAGCAGAACCCAATAAATTGATATACAGTCCCGGCCTTGGGCATATGCGCGAGGGTCGAGCCCACATGCCCCTAAATCTAAAGGGCCCCTATTTTTTGTTTTTATTTTTATTTTTTTAGAACTAAAATTATATACATCAAAAATAATTTGTACTTCCAAAGCGTAAATGCTTTATTGCTCCAATTGTCATAATTCTTTATCATTTTAGTGAAGGTCATAGATTCGAGTTTTTTTTTTTTAAAGGCGCATAGATGCGAGTTACTTCCTATGATACGCTTTTTATTTATTTTTTTGATGTTAGAGAATGCCATAGATTCAAGTTACTCCCCAATCCAGGATGATATAATTGTGATTTTCTTGAACACGAATATATATTTAGTTTCCCTTGTATATAAAAAGCGCCCCAAAACCAAAGTGCCCCAAACTCAATATTTTTTAATATATGCATTGAAATATTTAGTTTTTGGTTTTTATGTGACAAGGGCCCAATTCAATTTCTTTTAGTAAACACGTATACATTAAATAAAATATGTAATTTTCGTTGTGCAAAAAGGGCCTTGTTTTTAGTCCTCCCACAGGCCTCTAAACTCCTAGGACTGGCAATGTAGATAACTATACTTGCATAGCGACAATGATATGGATGAGACCTTTCTGTTGAATTAGAAATTTGTCTAAACAAAGTCACTTATTATATGCAGATCGGTTATGTATTTGTTTGATGAAATTCTGTGAGGGAAAACAGCAGAAATTATGTCCCTGCAAAGTCAGGTAAACAGTGGGTGCAGGTGGTTGTATTCCTTTTTTGTCAATCTATTTTTTTGTTTGAAACATTTTAGAAGGATATATATTGTTAAAATGAAAATTGCATGAGAAAGAACTGCTTGTCATGTACATTGGAATCATAGAAAACCATATCATTTACATGAAATTATACTCTTACAATGAGACTATATACGCCTCATTGGAAATGCATTCCGACTAAAACATAAACCACTGGGAAAGTTCATGTTCAGACTCAGATTCTAATCTTCACCAAATGCCGAGGAGAATGGCTATATTCACTCTAGATGGTCTCTGGCACGAAACAGTTCCCTTACTACTTCAGTCATGCTGGTGCGTTCAATTGGTGATTCTGCGGAACATGCAACCCCTATTTTCATCACTGAAACCAAAACTTCATGCATTTGGTTTTGTCCATCGTCACATTTTTCAATGTCAAGGTTTACATCACTTTTCTCCACTAGCAGCATTGGATCTACAATTTTCATGACTTCCTCAGGCAAAGCAATCTGAACATGACTATGGAGTGTTAATCCATCAACAAACATCTCATCTGTGGGTCTCTTCCCTGTAAACATCTCTAGCAACAAAATGCCATAACTGTAAACATCTCCTTGCATTGATACATCACCACTTGTTCCGTATTCTGTACATTATTAGCATGCTTCATTAAATTTCACTGAAAGAAAGATTTCAAACCGTAAAAATTAGAAGATCGAAGCAAATGAATGAGATTATTACCTGGAGCAACATATCCTATAGATCCTTTTATCACAAGTGAGCTAGTTTGACTTTGTGTTGAGAGAGTCGTAGAGAAAATCTTTGATAGCCCAAAATCAGCTAGGTGAGCAGTCATGTCATCATCGAGAAGAACATTGCTGGGTTTTAGATCACAGTGTACAACAGCTGGTTGGCATTGATGGTGAAGATAATCCAATGCAGAAGCGATTTCAATGGCAATATTCAGTCTCTGAAGGAAACTTAGATTCATCATTTCACATTGATTATCTACTTTTGGATGCAACCATTCGTTCAGACTCCCCTTCGGCATGTACTCAAAAACTAAAGCTTTGAAGTCATTCCCCTGAAAGTCTACACTAGAGCATGACGTTATGATTTTTAGAAGATTTCGGTGCCGCAGATTTCTGAGGGCATTGCATTCAGACAAGAAGCTCTTTGAAGCTCCTCGTTGTTGAAGATTTAGAACCTTAACCGCAACGAATGTGCCAATTTGTTCAAGGCTTCCTTTATAGACAGAACCATAACCTCCAACACCAATCAAATTATCAGGAGAAAAACTGTCTGTCGCCCTTAGAAGCTCCGCGTAGGAGATCCTCATGTAATGCTGACAGAACAAGGAGGTTGAAGATGACTGTTTTTTCAACTTCTTTTTTTTGTAACAAAGAATATACAAGTATGACAGTAGAAGCAAACATAGGGTCACAAGGATCACGGAGATAGTGATTATGAGTGTAAGGAACCCCCTCTTCTTCTTCACCATTTGGAGGGTGCATACCGGCAGCTTCAATTCTGATATACCTCCACAGAGATCACTATTCCCAGCAATCAAATCCGTAACCAAACTTACATTTGCAAATATCCCATGGTTTGGAACTGGACCATTGAACTTATTGAAAGATAAATTCAAGTAAGCCAGGGTGAAGTTCCCTAGATATGGCGGAATTTGTCCTGACAACTTGTTACCGGAAAGGTCGAGATACCGAATGCCTTTTAATGCACTCAATGACTCAGGTATGTTTCCTTCAAAGAGATTATCAGACAGGTTGAGAGACCCTAAAGCCAAACAATTGCCAAGTGAATCAGGAATTCTGCCTGACAACCTGTTCTTGTAGACATCCAACATTGTTAGATCGCTCAAGTTTCCTACTTGTGATGGTAGGGGGCCAATCAGGGCATTATGACTCAAGAGTAAACCAAGCTTGAGCGAAGAAAGGCCAATAACTTGTTTGGGTATTGTGCCATTGAGGTTGTTGAAAGAAAGATTCAGGAATGACAAACTACGACAATTTGCTAGACTAGGTGGTATGCTTCCCTGCAACATGTTGTCCCCCAAATCGAGCGTAGTTAGCTCAGTCAAATTGCTAAGAGAAGCAGGAATGGGCCCTGACAAACCATTGTCATCCATATACAATCGCTCCAATTTTGTCAGCTTTCCTATGCCAGTAGGAATGTTTCCTGTAAGATTGTTGCTTCTGAAAACCAGGTTTCTCAAGTTGATAAGGTTTTCAATGCCAGCAGGAATGTGTCCATACAAGTGATTTAATCCTACATTTAGAAATGTCATTTTGGTGGAGAGATTGGCTATTGAGTCTGGTAACATACCTCCAAGGTGATTTGCAGTAATTTCCAGTTGTTGTAAATTACTGCAGTTGGTTAAAGAAGGTAAGAAATGCAAATCATCTTCCTGATTACTTCCTAGTTGATTCTGGCTGAGAAAGAGTCCGCTGAGAAGTTGTAGCCTTCCTAGATCCCTTGGGATTGCCCCAGTGAAGCTATTTGCATCAAGTCCAATAACTTCAAGGTTTGAAGCATTGGGAAATGAAACTGGGATGGAACCAGTGAAATGATTGTACCCGATATAAATTCCTTGGAGGTTTGGAAGAGTAAGACCAATATTGGGAGGAAGGCTTCCCTCTAGTTGGTTTTGTACAACTCCTAGTGTGACTAGACTGGACAGGTTATAGAGGCAATTAGGAAAATTACCTGTCAGATTGTTTGTGCCAACTTGAAAGAAAAAGAGGTGCTGGAGGCGACAAAGATCAATAGGAATGCAACCTTCCAAATTGTTTTGGGCTAGAATAAGTTGTTTTAGACCAGTGAGGTTCCCAAATGATGGAGGGATGCTTCCAGTAAAGGAGTTCATGTAGATACTCAATCCATCAAGCTTCAACAGATACGTCAGTTCCATAGGAATGTCTCCTGAGAACCTGTTTCCTGATAGATCAACTCGTCTAAGGTTGGAACATAAACTGATATTTGGCGGAATCGGACTGGTGAATAAATTATTTCTTAAGACAAGGCGTTGTAGTCGGAACAACCGACCTATCTCTTGTGGTAATGTACCACTGAAACTGTTATTTGCAATGTTGAGTATTTGAAGGAATGTAAGATTGCCTATGTAGGGAGACAGTATGCCTTGAAGCTTCATCGAGTCCAAGTTGAGGAGTGATACTCTATTCGGATGCCGTTTACTGCATAAGACTCCACGCCATCCACAGAAGTCAAGTGATTCATTCCATGAACTCAGACTCCCAAATGGATCCTTCAAGTGTTCTTTGACAGAAAGTAGAGTTAGTCGATCTGGTTCACTTCCCGAGAGAGGTGTGTTGTCAGCACATTGACAACCTAGTGAATTGATGCACAACAGAAGTAAAATAGCATGTAGAAGGAATGAGAGATCTTTCATTTTGTTTTGTGGGTAATTTGAAATTTGTGAACAAACTCCAAATCAATACTTATAGAGAGATACCAGGTCTCGATGGCCTGGAACAAGTTGTTAATCAAAAAGATATATAACAAAGATGTGTGAAACGCGGTAAAGAAGATTGGGGAATAATTGACTTATTTGAATATTAGTCTATCTTATTTCTATGCAGATGAATTGCTTTATGGATTCTAATGACTACTTTAGCAATCGTTTCCACAAGAAACTATAAAGAAATTGTGGGTTTTGTAATGTTGTGATTAGGTGATTGAATTATTTATAGAGAGATACCGATGGCCTGGAACAAGTTGTTAATCAAAAAGATATATAACAAAGATGTGTGAAACGCGGTAAAGAAGATTGGGGAATAATTGACTTATTTCTATGCAGATGAATTGCTTTATGGATTCTAATGACTACTTTAGCAATCGTTTCCACAAGAAACTATAAGAAATTGTGGGTTTTGTAATGTTGTGATTAGGTGATTGAATTATTTTGATTAGTATATTCTAGTTAGTTGCAAGCAGTGTGAGAACAAGGTTAGCTTTTTCTGTGAACTTAAAGTCAATACGCAGGGACTAAATCACCTTACGAGTGCGTAACAAATCTGAAGAGGGGTCTTCCGCGCACATGTATTAACTCATTATAATATATGCAATCGAACAGTGACGTCTTGCTCATTTTTATATCAGACATCACAAATATTTATTTAGCTGAAACTGTCCGGAGTTCCTCTACTTGTTATACCCTTATCATCTGAATGCTTGATTACCGACCAAAAAATTCAAAGCGTGTTTGGTAGTGTATACAATTCACTTGACTTTTTATCTTAAAAGACTTCATTGCTATTAAGGAGTAGATCATCTCCTTATAAACTTTAGTGACAACTCCACCTTAGTTGATATGAGACTATTCAAACCAATTCCATCTCAACAATCTTCACCTTGACGCGAATGGTCACACATCCTACAATCCATCCTCCGGTCTACAACATCTCGAAGTACACATCCTCTTCGAGTCTCATGTGCGACCACAATCTTGTGGGTAGCACTCGGTGTATGGACTGTTATCCCGGCGTTATTGGCTCCACCTTAGTGGCAACCACCGCACTAACTCCACCTCGTCCGGACTTGTAGAATACATTATCTTGGCAAGGATCTGGCGAACTACGTACATGCGATGCTCTACCTGGTTCACTACCTCGCACCTGATCCCCTGAACAATGTGCTGCATGCTCCTCCTCCACCTCGCCAAGTCTCCGCCGAACCATGGGCTTTGATACCACTTGTTGGCACGCCGTTCGCTACCTCACGTCTGATCCCCTGAACAATGTGTCGCCTGCACCTCCTCCACCTCGCCAAGTCCCCACCGAACTATCGGCTCTAATACCACTTGTTGGCGCGTCGAGCGCGTGCGTGCACCTAGGTCCACTATACATAGCAACGATATTGTTCCCAACTTAAACACTCGCAACTTGGGTCGTCTATCTGAGCCTCGGGTGTGGGATTTTTATCTTAAAAGACCTCGTTGCTATTATGGAGTGGACCATCTCCTCATAAACCTTAATGACAACTCCACCTTAGTTGATATGAGACTATTCAAGCCAATTCCATCTCAACAACGTCTTATACATAAATGATGCAATTAGGATATTTAGAATTATTAGCAATGGTAGTTGATGAGACATCGAAAAGTCACCCGATCACAGCCGTACACGTGGCATGGGACAACCTAACATGAGAAAGGCTTTAGCGCGGTCCAAATCGGACACATTCATAAACTGTTGTTCAGCCCGTAAGTCAGGTGTCCAAGCCCAAATTATGTCAGCCCAAGAGGCACGGGTCTCGGGGCTTGGCCTAGAACAATAAAGCTAAAACACAAATCTCTGAGCTTCATAGACTCGAGATCCACTCGCACAATAAACTCTTAGCCCAATCAAGCATTAGGTCCTAAACAGAGACAAGTGCCGAAGAGACTCAGTCAAGCACAAGTGAGATTCAGGGAAAAATCTCCCTCCATCACGCCCTCAATAGCAGGGATAGTTATGGTGGGAACACTCGCTACTGAAGGTGAGAAAATGGAAGAAGAAATGTACGCATATGCATTGCTATTTACATCTAATCTTCATTCTTCTTTGCAGCGTTACTTGAATTAAGCATCGGAATACTTTCGGCCACCACAACGGTGGTCCCTAGCTTACTATTATTCATTTTTCCAAGTTTGAGATCAGCAAGGATGGATTTGGACGCATCAATTTGGCGCCATCTGTGGGGAGAAACGATTATTTTTCCTTGAAACGAACATATAAAATTCTTTCTAGCTACGTAGAGTAACGAAACATAGTCACCAGCACCAGATCTTGAACACTCAATGACGATGCCAAGCTAGACAATGCACTGGCCAGAGAAGCCCAACCACATGTCCTAATCAATCCGATCGAGGAAGCCAAACAGCTGCATGGCCCAGCCACTGAGGCGGCCGAGGCTGACCCCCTCATAAGTCAGATCCTGCTCCACATAGATCACCTAGCGCGGGTGGTAGAAAGGCTCACTCGGGATCATCAGCAATAATTTGAAACCAGCCAAAATTCGGGGAGATCCCAAGCCCGAAAGGTTGCACGAGAACGCATCTAGGAAGGAGAAAACCTCCTTGTACAAAGCAAAGAGCTCGCTGAGAGGGAAGCCTAGAAGGAGATGAGGATCATGGGGACCATACCACAAAGACGAACAGGGCCACGCTCAAAAACATGTTCGGACTAGGGGCGGTCGATCCTGATATTCTATATGATCTCAATGTCCCTCCATTCTCGGAAGAGATCATGAGTGTCTTTCTTTCGAAGAAGTTCGTCTTGAAAAGCTCGAGTTCTATGATGGAATATTAGATCCATCAGATCATCTGTATCATTACCACCATGTGATGGCACTTAAAGAAAGTTCGAAAAAGTCATCATGTGTAGAACTTTTCCCACCAGTCTAAAGAAGGTCGCGCTGACCTAGTTCCATGAGATAAGAGTTAGAAGATGATAGATATCTTGTCATTCTAAGGAATCCACTAAAGAGATAAAAGATGAATATTTGTCATAATATGGAATCCACCAAAGAGATAAGAGTAAAATAAAAAGGAAGAAGTCATTCTTCACAAAATAGACTCAAGTTTTCATTCACAATTATCTCCTCATAACATGAACATACATTAGTTTATATATTAGTCTGGAACAACCCTCCACATATAGGTTCATGCAGTGTTCTAAAAATCGCTAGGCGCTGGGCGGGCGGCGAGCAGGTGCCTAGCGCCCAGGGGCCTAGGCGGGTGCCTAGGCGGGCGCCTAGGCGGCACCTAGGCGGTCTTAGGTTTTGTATTATTACTTTAATAATTTACAAAAGTTAAGCATAATACATTATCAATTACATCCAATTTAATGCCAGTATACATATGCAAAATTTAAAAACATGAAAAATTACCAATAGTGAACAAAATTTATTAAAACTCAAATGACTGAAGTTGGTCATGATGGGTACTTTATATAAATTTGAATGTGTACTCTTTTATTTTTCTTCAAATTGCATAAATAACCTCAGTTATATTTGATAAAATCTACATTAGTAAAATTGGTACCGACAGATCATTCGAGAATTCCATTAAGTAATCATCATTTGCTACATTTAGACATATACTGAATAAAAAATAATTAAATAGTTTATTATTAAAAAGTAGGAAATAAAATAAAATAAAAACACAATTAGCCATATTAAAAATTTTAAAAAAATTAAAAAAATTTAAAAAAAATTAAAAAAAATAAAAATCTCCCAGACCGCCTAGAGTCCGCCTAGGCCGCCTAGAGTCCGCCTAGACCCCGCCTAGGCCGCCCAGACCCGCCCAGACCCGCCTAGACCCGCCCAGCCCGCCCAGCCGCCCAGACAGCCCGCCCAGCCATTAATCTGGGCGGTTTTCCACCTTCTAGCGCCTAGGCGCCGCCTAGGCGGCCGCCTAGACCGATTTTTAGAACACTGGGTTCATGTATTCACACTTAAAATCATGCACGTATCTAAATTAATGACAATTATAAATAACTTTGAAATAAATAAATGAAATCATCCAAGTTCTAAGGTAAAAACATCAAGCCCTTCACTTAACCAAATGAAGTTCAATCGGAGAGCTAGGTTCGGTGTCACTGTCGTTTCCATATTAGCCAATTTATTAATGTAAACATGGCAAATCCCATTTGATGGTAGACATGCATTTTAGTACAAAGTACAACCAACCATGTATGAATGCATAAGATTCAAAAATGGAAATATACCAGAATGACCAAGAACATGAATTTTTGTAGACTCCTTGATATGACTAACAAGTTTATTGCTGCCTCTTGGGATCACCAGATCTATCACATCATCAAGCTGGATCATACATGCCAAGTTAGAAACATATGCAAAATGACTCAAACGTAAAACATTTTCTTATTTGAACATTTACCCCCCTTAAAAAAGTTCTGGGATCTATTCTCTTAAAGTCACAAGTCCAATAAGTTTTTTACTTATAGTATCTGAGATGGCTAAAGTAATGACCTAAGAAAAATGAAGCAAGACTATATATAGATATTGGTTTGTTTAAAAAAAAACAAAAAAAATTAATAATAATAATAATTATTAAACAATCCAACTTAAAACATCTATTTTATTATTATTATTATTATTAAACAATCCAACTTAAAACATCTATTTTATTTAAAAGCCAAGTTAGAACCAACTTAACCTTATGCAAAATTACATTAGATCGTCTAGTTTCTTTCCCTCCTTTCAAGAGATGCCCATTCCCATTACGAACTGCTAATGAGGCAATCTGTTGAGTAAAGAAAAATGCTATCAGCTACGATGGTTTCCCATAACATAACCCAAAATTGATAATAAAACATTTCTTATATTTGTAGTGAAGTATTACTAAAATCGTGATGCCGGCCAGTGAACAACAAACCTTGTGTATTCCAATCAAGATTTCCCGTTTCTTTAATCTCCACTCAAACATTCAACAAAACCCCAAAATAGAGATGGAGAGAGACATCAACAACGACGGAGTTCGAGAGAGGCGAGAGCGACGGAGAGAGGATAATCGTAGAGGGATAGAGAAGAATGGCAACGACGTTGTGTGTTAGAGAGAGCGCGATGTAAAATTTTGGGCGAAATAAGGAATGCTTTTCCGTTTTTAATCTCCGCTTAATTTTTTTTAACAAAGTTTTCAAATTATAATGTCATTAAAACTTGACTTTTCATAGCACAAGTGTAAAAAATGCTATTATCAAATGTTGTAAATGAGTATTTGTTGTACACTCTTTCCTCTTACATGGATTTTTCTTTATCTAAAACTAAAATCAAATTACAATGGAATGGGTGGAAGATGGCGAGACAAGAGATCAAAGTATGACAACAATTTGCTGTCATTTCTCGTTTTTCATGTTTAATATTTCTTTCAGTGATTTGTTTCTTCTATAGAGAGTGTCTCTTTATTAAGAAAAAGAAAACTTACAATAAGTTAAAAATCGAGGGAATTTGGACTAGCTAGATAGTAGTGTTCCGAGATAATTAACCAATAGGGTTAATTTGCGTTTAGGTCCTATTGTTTGTGCTATTTTGAGTTTGAGTCCCAAATTTGTCTATCGTTGAGTTTGGAACTCAAGACAACGTTGACCCTTAACTCTCTGTTACAAAGATAAGACCTATGCTTATATAAATTGTGAGACCTAAAATTTAAAGTTATCTATACACAAATCAATACTATTTCAAAAATAAATAAAAAATTCCTTCAATTATTAGACAGAGAGTTAAGGTCAATGTGGCATTGGGACTTAAACTCAAATTTAGAAATACTCGAAACCCAAACTCAAAGTTGATGTAAATCATGGAAGCCAAACACAAATTAGCCTTAATCAATACATCGTGGTCAAACATAAGGTGTCATTTTCATATTGCAACATCTAATTATTGTACTAATTAGATTTAATATTTGTTGTGATCTTGAAAGATCTTGACACATATTCTTGGCGATTCAAATTCTGCCTTAGACGATTTAATGACCAGCTTATCATGTAGCACGTGCCTCACAATCATAAACTATTAAATGCGAAAGATTTTTTTTTTTTAAATTAGAGTTTGATGTTTCGATAGAATTCAAATCATGTTTTCAACTATTCCTGACAATTCGTAGCTCGACTGACGCTTCTTTGTTGATATACAGGTATCTATCTTCTCATCATTGTTGCCCTCACCATCATTATGTTGGTTAGAGCATGTCTAACTGTCGAGGAAACCAGCGAGGGAGGGGGTGTAACCACTTATCCCTTTCGAGATTCGGGCTTCTACGCATCTCAAGGATGTAGACGCGCATCTCGAGGATGATGAGCGATCACACCCCCTCCCTCGCTGGTTTCCTCGCCATTTAGAATTTATGTGTTGGTTATCGATCTCAATATCATCTTTCGTATTTTCTTTAAAGTAATTCAGTTATTTGTAGTTGTTACATTGGATTTTATCAAATCACAAAAGCCGGCCATCCTGATCATCCATACCATCCACCTACGGACACCATTTCAATGGGACCCACACAACCCAACATTTTCCATCCACGTGTCCTAATTCCAACGGCTACTGCCACTGTCAATCAACTGGACAAAAAGCATGCCAACGAACCTCGATTTCTACGTTGGATAACCTACATTGACTGCCACGTGTCCCATTTTCACAAATGGATCCGACTTGTAGAATCACCATGGACAACCAAGATCCTTCCAGTATATATGTTGAGATATTGATTAAAAAAAGTTACGCACGTGTGTTCTTGCCACGGCACAGACGGTTTTAAGTAGAGGAATAAGATTAGTTTAGTTTGTTAGACTGTGTGTTGGTTGTAAAAAAATTCAAGATTTGTGATTTGATTTTAGGTGAAAATTTGGTCAAGTTGTGGGTTCGCAGCGAAATTCTCATTCGCTGTAAGTAGGAGTTTGGAAAATTTGTAGTACACACCTAAAATTAGAAATTGAAGTGAAGGCTTTGTTTTGTGTTTATAAATGGTCATTTAATCAGCTGTTATGTTTTATTTAATTGAATTTTGTTCTTGTTACTTTTGCTGAAACAGAGGAATTGGTGTGTTCCTGATCAACCAACCCATGGCCAACAAAACAAGTATGGTTTCGGTTTCAATGAAGGCGTGGGGTTCGAAGAAACGACGAGTGGAGAATGAGAAACATGATGATGATTCTCTGAAATCTCCGTTTGAGTGTTTGCCACCGGATGTTCTGGTAAGGTTTTAACGTTTAAAGATGCTAGCTACTATCAACCTGTCCAGCCAATTTATTTTCTTTTTTTGTTTACAGCATAAGGTTTTGTGTCGTGTTGAACATAAAGATTTGAAGCATCTTTTCTCTGTCTCAACCACAATTAGAGAAGCGGTACATGAGTCTATCATCTTTTAACTTATGCTTTACAATCTTTATTTAATTTTTGGTAGCAAATTTTTTTTATGCTTCTTGTGTTATGACTCAGACTCTAATTGCAAGAAGAGAATATTTTTCTTACAATACTCCAATGAAGTCTGCGGGGTTCTACTCGTTTGGTGATACGGGAAATGGTAACGCAACCAAGTTCGAGTACGATGCACCCAATGCTCCATTTCAGCAACACAGGCCTTGCAGGGCTAGGATGGATCCAAAGAGGCTAGCCGGACTGAGCGTTGCTCTGTTCCCTTCCCCGCAGAGGGTGGCCAGCTGAATGATCACCTTAACAGGGTGGGATTTTTTGTAAATCTTGTAGGCTTTGGGGGTTGGTGTATGCACTACTGAGTTCTTCATCTTCGGACTCTTTTTTTTTTATTACCGGATTCCTGTTTTATTCTGACTTAATTTGTAAAAAAGGAATTTTTTTTACAAGGATTGTGATTTTGTTTCTTCGAGGTAATTTGATTTATTAAATATAGAAAAAACATAAAATTTTCGGTTACAATTTCGAAGTTATCAATATGATTTAAGTATTTTAAACTCTTTACATACTATACTATGTAAAGAGTTTTCCAAGACTCACAATGGCATACAAACTATAACAAAATTTTAATATTAAATTAAAGTTATAACGGGTCAAAATTTTCTAAAATTAAGATTGGCTATATGAAAGAAATAAATATTTTGAATTTCAAAAAAAATATTGATAATTCAAAAAATAAGGAATATTTTGTGAAATTTCGTCAAGAAATCACATTCATTGGTTTTTGAAAAGAGTTGTTTTTTGTTTTTTTTTTAATCTTGCTTAAGTTAATCACCCTTTTGGCTAATTAAGTTTGGTTGGTCTATTAGAACATCTCCAATGGATCTCTTAAAATAGCCAAAAAGGGTCTTATGTGAGAAATTGCATCTCCATTTCTCATTTTAACTTTACATTTAATTTGCCCCTAAATTTAGAGGCAATCAACTATCCCCTAAAATTTGAAATATCATTAAAATATTTCAAATCTTTAATTTTTAAATCAAAAATCAAAACAAAAGGAATAGGGGATGAAAAAATGGAAGATATATTTAAATAATGATGAAAAAGTAATTAAAATAGGGAATATGGTTGAAGTGATAAAGAAATAAGGGACCCTTAAATTTAGCTTTTCGTTAAAATGAGGGATTGTTGATCCTCCATTTTAACTTTTACCATTGGAGATGCTCTTAGAAAGTGTTTTTAATTTCTATAACCTTTTTTTTGCGCGGGAAAAGGGTGGGGGGGGGGGGGGGGGTGTTTTGATGAGCAAGGGGCATTGGAAGTTTAGGGACAAAAAATTGTATTTTACTAATCTATGAAAACACTCTTAGTTCTTATTGTAAATTAAGGACCTTATTAAGTTTTATATTTTATTTTTTTAATTCGTTTTGAGCTGAAATTTTCAGAAAAATTACGTACTAGCACCAAAAACAACGTGACAAAGTTTCAGGCGATTTTAATAAACGGTATTTGTGAGTTTTTAAGGACAACCCTTTCGGGTTGTCTTGGACAATGAGTTTTAGACGACCTATCAACTGGTTTGTGTCACATCCAAGGAGGGTCTTCGCTCGCTTCGTGATATTAATGGAGAAATTTTCTTTATCACACTTAGCGTGAATACTACACCACAAGTCCTCTTTAATAGCAATTGATTATAGCATTTTTTGCATAAATGCTATGAAAAGTCAGTTTTGTTACTATTGAAATACAAAACTGTTGCCTAAAATTGGGCGGGATTTGAAAACGCTATAGCGCTCGCCCAAACATTTAACGTAGCGCCATTTTCTCTCTCCCGCATCAAGCCTCAATTTATTTGGTGTCCCCGCACGCTTCTCTAGCTCTCTCTGCTCGCATCTTTCTGCTCGCATCTCTCTTGTCGTCTCTCTCTCTCTCTGATCGCATCTTTCTCTTGTCGCATCTCTCTGCTCTCACAAATCTTAGATTAGTTCACGATTGTAATGGGTTTTTCTAGATTTGTGTTTTGAGATCAATACAAGAAATCTGGTTTGTGAAAGATTTATTTGGTGTCCTAATTTGGGGGTTTGATTCGATTGTAAACTTTTCATGGGTCTACATGGGTGCGGCGCCTTCGGCAGAGTCTACATGGGGATGAATCTTGATTCTGGAGAGCTTCTTGTTGTTAAACAAGTCAGTCATTAGCCGTTCATTTTCATTTTAATTCCAATTTCAATTGAATTTGGGTTTGGTTTCAGGTTTTGACTACGGTGAATAATGCGTCCAAGGAGAAAGCACAGGTGAGAATAACTGATTTATTCATCAAATGTTTGTTGAATTAGGTTTCGTTTCCAATTCGATTGAGTTGATTTTGAGGTTTAGTTGAACTAAGGTTCTGTACTTCAGTGTGAAAGATGTAGATTTGTAGATTTTTCTTCCTACAGTCTATTCGATTGTAAAAGATTTGAATTTTGGATTGCCCGAATTGGCGATAGATTTTTTTAGATTTTGATTGAGGTTTTGGATAAATGTGTACAATAGGCTCATATCCAGGAGCTCGAGGAGGAAGTGAAGCATCTTAAGAATCTTACGCATCCAAACATTGGCGTGAGTATGATTTCTTGGTTGTGTCTGTGTTTGGTGACATTTATGCTTGGTCTCTTGTTCCATGGTTTGATATATTTGGTTGCAAAGATACTTGGGAACTGCTAGGGAGGAGAGCACATTGAATATTCTGCTTGAGTTTGTACCTGTTCTCATAATCAATTTCGCATCATATATTTGATCTCAGACTAGTTACAAAATCTGCATGCTACAATCTTCGTGTCTTACATTTTTTTTGTTTTTTTATACAAATCAAAGGCAGATACTCTTCATGAAAAAAAAATTGTAATTTCTAATATCACTCTTACATTTTGGGAGTTTGGTGGAATAGGAAAGCAAACACAACAACCCAAGATTTAGAAAACTAAAGGGTTCAGATCTGTCGCACAATGGAGATCAAGATGCCACTAGAAAATAATGCACCACCCATCATCGTTTTTATGGTTAATTGTTGTTGGAAAATTAATGTTCGAAGAAATAAATGGTTGGCATCAGCCTGAAGGGAATTTCTAAGTAGTATGAGTTTACATGCAGCCTATGTCTTAGTGTCACATATATGTTGTATTTTGTCTTGACGAATTTCATCCTGTCACATGCAGATGCAAGTGGCAATGATACAAAGACCGCATATGGTAAGCTTCACAAGAACTCCATCAAGCCATCAGCAGTCCAGGATAAAGATATAATGATTATGTTTTTGCATATGTAGGTCGTGATCCGCGGACAAACAAAACCAACTTAGCTGCAAATACAGGTGGTAACAGTACAAGCAGCAGAAATAGTAAGTTTCACAAATACTTCAGGATACAAATTTTACTACAAGTAGTCCTTTTCCTATGCATTATAGTTTTGATTTACAAATTTCATGCTTGCAGATGGTGTTAATAACAATACAGGGACTACAAATACCACACATGGTAAGCCTCTAAATTTCACAAAACTCATTGATCCAAAATATTGAAACATTTGAAATTTAAGATTCCCACAAGCATTTAAGTCTAGCTTGATGAATTCCACACATTGTAAGTGCATGTAATACTGGAAAAAGAAGCACAAAAGTCACACTTGGTAAACCTCTCACAATAACTTGTAACTTCGAAGACATAAATATTTTGGCTTCAGGAATTTGATGGTTGCATATGCAGGTGATACTAATACATGGAGCTAGTTGCACCTTTAATGGCAGGAGTTGACTGACTTGGTAAAGAAATGTCATCTAGTGAACTAGCTGCACCTTTAATGGAAGGATTAGGAAGTGTGTCTTGCGTTAGTTATTCTTCATCTAGGAGCTAAAACATCGATCATGTTACAATTCAAGTACTCTTGCCTCATCATTGTCATCATATTTAGTTGCAGTTATGTAGTTTTGGTGAAGGGAAGACTAAAAGAGTGTATTCCTTTCGACTACGGGAACATCACTTATCCTTTCTGGTCAATCAATGGCAACCGTAGATATTGTGGATACCTTGGTTTTGGTATTCAATGTTCCAAAGGAAAACCATTTTTTGTCGTCTCTAATCACTCTTTCATTGTGAGAAACATAGATTGTTCAGAACAAACTCTCTCAGTTTTGGATGATGACTTTGTGGGAAATAACTGTACTAAACCACGCCACTACTACACCTTCAACCTCAGTTTGTCAAATTTTGCTTACAGCGAGGGACCAAATTTTCAGACACATTCCAGTAATTGTGATTCACCCCCACCGTTATCTACAACATATCTCTCATGTCTAGGCTCAACTTCTAGAAATGGTTCCTATATATTCAATCCTGATGCAGCTCCAGAATTCGATTGGTATAGGAGATGTGAGGAGACTTTTGTAGTCCCAGTGTTTCATAATAACATTTCCAACAATGTTAGCATGAGTAATAGTTCAACCTTGCAAATTGGGTTTGAACTGAAATGGCATAAACATCTTGGTTGTGAAAACTGCGAAGGATCTGGAGGCAGCTGTGGGTTTGTTCCGGGTGACAATAACCGTACTCTATGCTTTTGCAAAGGATATCAATTGGATAGTACACTCAGTAATGATACATTATTTTTTAGCCTAAGTATCGGGAATGGGCTTTGATGATGATGTGTTTAAATTTGTAATATACTCCTTTACTTTGTTACTGATGAATGTTCCATGTTTGATGTGCTTGAAATACCCAGTAGTTTTTTTTTTGAAAGGTAAATACCCAGTAGTTAGTGTTATGGTGAATGCCCACGATGTGTGTTTCACACCACTTATAGGCCCAAATTCAAGGTGCATGGGTCTCACATTGCACATGTGAATCGTGAAAATTGATCTAGTTTTAACTTTTGTTTATAGAGTTGATTAGTTATGAAAACTTTGGAGATGTTTGATTTTGAGAAGTTCATACTGCTAGATTTGTATCAATTTGAAAAATTGTGTTATGTTTGATCCAAACGTAATTATTACTGTATCCCATGTGCATGTTCGCTTAAACCAAAATTTACATTATTTTTTTCCATGTTTTTCTTATCTTAGTAATATTATTGGAAATTGATATTTTTGTATTGTCATTTATCAGGGGATCCTCTGTATGTTACTGGTGGGAATCCTAATTGCTTCGAATATGAATTAATAGACGAGAATTATGTGATGGATGGGTATGAACCATAATCTTTTAAAGCCTATTGAGAGAAGATAACAGTCTCCTTGATCTTTCCATCGACTAAGTAGTTTTTTCATCATGGTTATTCTTTGATATATGAAGTCAATCATCTTACATTTACACTATCATGTATGCCTTGTATAATTCTTACATTCTCGGACACTGTTATGTAGAGGGTATGAGAGGCTTGCAAAACCTGTTTCAGGAGACTGGTTACTACTTGCATGCTCATCAATTGATTCTTCAGCATCCAACCAAGACGAGGCACTCATACTAGACTGTATGACATCATGATGTGCACAAATATATGTCTCATGGTTACCTTTCCAGATTGAACAGCAGATCAATGTTGATGATTGGCAAACAAAGAGGACAAGCATGTGCACATCCCCAAGTAGTAGTGTTCTATACAACACAAAATCTAAATAATCTTTACAACATCTAGATTTTATTATCCATTACCGACTTCTGGTACAAAGTTTTCAATAGTATCCATACCGAAAAAGAATACTTATTGGTATGTATTGTGAAGTATTGGAACGGGAAGTTGAGTCAGATATGTATCTACATCAGCCAGTGTACTTTACAACCAATATCATCTAAATAAGTGTGGGGCTCCTTGAAGTGAGGACAAGGAGATATACAATTGTGCTGATACTTTACCTACCATCTAGAAAGGCCCGTTCTGCCTATAGCTGGGTTGGATCAAGATGGCACTCCTCATCCTTAACGGAAGAACGCTACAACAGAACATACTGAGCATGAACATATAGGAAATCGTATTTCTCATTCATAAATTCATCTCCATCTATGTTCATTGCTGGTATTTCTCAGTTTGGTCATATAGAGGAATGCACAGGGCTGAACATGGTAACCAAAAATATTCAAATATCTCACTGGAACTAGCTCAAATAACACAAGGCTTTCTTGCAAATGCCGAAGTTCACGCTAGGTGATGAAGAGGGAGTTAGCTCTGAGAATAGGTCGTCATAACACAGTGAACACGGTCAATTTTTTACAGCCATGTGCCAGCCAAATCACCAAAATGAACCCTTTTTAGGACATTCAACAACTCTTACCACCTCCAAATTTCCCAATCATTCAGAGCATTTATAGGTGTTGAACCCCAAGATCCCGCTTGGAGGAGACCCACATTGATCTATATTGACTAACTTGAGGGCCGAGATGGAATACATGGAGCTGAACTGATCTTTCAAACCCCTCCTATTCACTCATGGTGTGTCCAAACTTGATTCTATTTTCTTTCCCTAGGGATTGAAGGAGATATGAGAGAACTTGCTTGAGATTCATTATGGGCTTCCACAAGGATTCAGATTCTCCGACCAAACATTTTCCTCCACACCATTCTTTTGGCTGCAAGCATCAAGTGGTATTAATCTCACGTTCTGTATCTTTTATTCGTACGATTGTTTTCTTTGGTACATGTGTGATTTTTTATACTAAAGTTAGCATCTGTTTCAAGAAACCAGTTGTCGTATTTCTTTTCATTGCATTTTTTTTTTCTCCTTCCTTACGGAAATATAACTCATCCATTTAGCTCTTCCTAATAGAAGCAAATTATCAACAACCTAATAAATGTGAAACTAATAGAGACCCATTGAAGTGATAGAAGAATATAAATCCATAGGAGATGAAAATAAGCATATATGCCAACCTAAGAATTATTAAAACTTGATACAAGATTGCAGTTGAAGTGATAATCACGGGAAGGGATACAACAACTTGCAAGAGATGGATATAAACTTATCTTAAAATTAAGTAAAAGTTTTTTACCGATGCATTTCCATTTGTCCCTTCTTCGTTTTCTTCTTTTCTAAGTGAGAGTGACCTATCCAATTCTCATTTTTCGACCTTGTACAAGTGCAAAGCCCTATAAGGAAGTGATTCTAGGCAAATGTTTGCCAAAAGATCTCACAACAAATATATATCATCATCACCACACACAGAGAACATAACAATAAAAATGAAATCAATAGCAATAAGAATTGAGAAGAATAATGGGATATACAGTTGAAACTTCAGAATGACAATTCTTTTGTGAGGCTGATATGCCAATGGTATCATTTTCTCTCTCAAAGACACACGTCGGGCCATCGGTTTTAAACTCATAATTAAAAGCAAGGAAGCAAATAGGAAAAGCAAGACAATATTTCTCGTCAACAATTCCTATCCGAGTTGTAACCACAAAACCATTACAACCTGTGACGACTTATGTAACAAGTACACAGAAAGCTACATAGCTGTAAAGACATTAATACAATCTCATTGACAAGATGCACACACTACCTCTCAAAATGAAGAGTGTGTCTGAATACATTTATCAAGTTAGCTCATCAACATTAACATCACAAACAACTCTTAACAACTCTCCTTGAAGGTAAGGCCTTTTTTATTAGATTCGGAACCCCAATAATTTCGACTACATTAAAACCTATTAATCATTGTTGACACGGAAGTGTCAGAATTGTGTGGTATATATCAAGTTTCAGAATTGTTTCTTCCTTTCTCTTCTCAGCAGTATCATCCTTGGAATTCATCATTATTTGCTTTTCCTTCCACTAGTGACAATTTCATTGAAGAACTCGTGTACAGTACTGCAGACTAAACAGTATCAATGTAAATTATAATTTTATTCGCTGGTTTGCTTCCCGACATTATTCAATCCTGATGTTGAGATGTATTTAACTGCCGCTCCCTATAGATGTGTTACTTATTTGGCAATATATGGGTATTTACTAATTATCTCAAAGAAAAGAGGATCCATTGTCAATTTCATGGTGGACAAGGAAGAAAGTTTCCAATCGAATTTGGATTTCTAATGACTAAGAGGTGGATAGTGTAATGGCACACCTGCTGCACTGTTTTGATTAGTGAACCAAAAGGATGAGTAGATTTTAGAGTGCCAAGAAGAATGTTTGCTTGTATGGGATTTTTGGCTAAATGGTACATGAAGAGTGTTCCTCCTAGATTAAACTTACAATTTTGGTCAATTGTACGCATGGGCGAGCCTTAACCACGGATAATCTAAGCGAGGATCTAATCAGTTCGAATAGGCATAGTTTATGTGAGGGAGATATGGAATCAATTAATCACTTGTTATTTCAGTGTCCTTTCTCAAATGTGTGGTGCAGCATCTTTTCTGATTGTGGGGTTACTTTCCTATATACTGCTGATTTCAGTGTTGTTTCCTTAATTTCTTAGTTGTTTTTTTTTTTTTTTTTTCTCAGGTAAAGGTGATTTATTTCTTCTCAGGTATTGCAAGCCTATAAAAGACCATTGATTTGCAAGATTTTTATTACAATTCAAGCTTTAATCAATAAGGTCCTCTCTTTAATTTAGTTCTTAAAACACGGAGAAGATAGACTTCTTAATATAGGTTTCATGAAACGACAAGCAATCAGAATAATGTGCATACAAGAGATACTGACTGTGTATGCAAATATAAAATCTAACTAATATAATGGAACCAAGCGGTTTCTACCACAAGTACAAACTAGTAAGCAAGCATAAACGAGCAAATAATTGAAAATTATGCAGTCACTTACTGGATCAGAGTTGTGCTTTATTTGTGCTAATTTTTCCACAGTTTAAGTTCCAAGAGGGAAGAGATATAGACTGAGACTAGAATTTAACAATAAAGAAACACAACATAAATGTCAGAACACAAAATATCAATAGGTAAATCAAGGTACCTACCCCCACCCCTCCCACTCACACAGACACAAAAATAAAAAAAAATAAAAAAAAAATGCAAAGAGTGAAAATTGAGGAGTGCTTCTAGGGAGCCTGGGTGGCATTTTTATACTTTTGCCCCTGCCTTTTTATCTACTCTTTAAATATAACAACAAAGGAGGGGCAAAAGGATAATTTCGCCCCCCCAGGCTGCAAACCCAGGCTCCCTATAATTATACAAAATTGAGAAAGTGTAAATCTCACCAACATATAAAGCAGCTAACAATTAGCCATCCATAAGGCAGAACCTGAAACAAAACTAAACATCTAAAGAAATAATTGGCTAAAAGCAACAAACACCCAAAATTAGTTTCATTAAATTTTCAATAATGAGCCTACTATTAACCAGGACAAGGACAGCGATGCAGAGATTAAATAAAGCAGCACGGCTCTGTGACAAAATATCGACTCAGAGCCAGAAATCAATATAAGCACCATATGCATAACATTAAAAAGGTAGAATTATCTTGCAATACTGAGTATGAGTGTACGACAACATATTATCTTGCAACTCCCCTTCAACACCAAATGACAGAGGCAAGTGGTGCCTCTTGGTAGCTTGGGGAGAGAAAGGCGGAACTAGGATTAGTCCCACATACCTCTTCTGGATAGTGAAAAGTTATTTCTCAGCTGTTGAAATCATGCAAGGATCATGGAAATAATCACTTATTTTGATTTCTTATGGAAATAATCACTTAGTTTGAATAAATAAGGTATACATAGGATGTTCACCACTTCTTTAGATGTGCTCATGCATCTTATATTTTGGTTGTGCTACCATGGTATAAAAATCTTCTGACCTGTTGCCTCCATCAGCATCTTCAGTTAGTTTAGTTCCACGTCAATTGTGAACAGTACCCCAAATTGATGTGACCATTCACCATTGTGATGATGGAGACATGTTAAGGCAAACTATTGTCCATTACATGAATGCCCTTCAAAACAATAGGTTGTGTTATATCATCTATGCAATATTTGGCACCAACTAGCAGCATCCTTCTCCTCTGTCCACATCGTCTCTCTCAATCAATGCATATTACCTTATCTCAGATCGATCATTCCTTCCTCACCTCTATATCCACATTTCAATCAGTACTCCACATTTATTATACTCAGCCACCTTCTGAAACTGTTGATTCAAGTTCATTTCAAAAGTCTCCAGACAACACGTTTCGAAAGCTCAAATCAACATTTTTTACAACCTGGAGATTTCAATCAAAATACTAGATGAATAAAACAATTTCAATTCAACTCCATAGAAACTCAAAGGTAATAATACTACCCTGTCTGAAAATTGCCTCTGAACTCAAAGGACTGTCTTTGACACTACGATGAGCTGGAGTGGATGCTCGATACATTAATTTGACATCCGCCTTTGGTTTTGTCTATCCTTCTCCTGCACTACCACCATTTCCAATCTTCTCTCCTCCTCTAGTGATAGAATCCCTCCTGCTCCTCTGTCCGCTATCCATTCTCCTGCAAAATCATCTTATCCATGGTGGAACTCCGCTCTATTTGCTCATCACTTGGGCAAAATCAATTCATAAACTTGAAAAGAATTGCATATCCATACTTCAAAGAAAACGACTACATCCACCGTTAAATTTTCTGTACAGATCGAAATGGGAAATATTCAAAACTTTTACTGCTCAAGTAAATCTCCATTATGAACAATTGAAAACATGTTTTTCTGATCTTTTTGAAATAATCATCTATCCAATTTGCAATGTTGTATGTAACCATAATAATAAGCAATAAGAGGCGACAAGAGTCTTCAATCCAAAGTAACTAATTTGAGTACACGCAAAGCAAGAATTTAAGAGAGAAAATACTAGAGTGGAAGAGTTGTTCTCTTACAGTACTCAAGGAGAATCCTTATGTGTAGTCTTCTCCAATCTTGAGGGTTGTCACATTGTGGGGTTTCTCCAGTAGTTAGGGTTTAGCAGACTGTTTGTTATGGATGTTCTTCCGCAGTCTCCAAGTTGTATCATTGATCTTGAACCTTTTCGAAATGTTTCCCCGTGAAACTTGTTCATATGAAGATCGGTTGGTTCTCTTACACAGCAGAATTTGTAATTAGCAAGAATGGTGTTGAATCTTGGTGGGCAATCGTGCGTGTGTGCATTGATTGTGTCTGAATGAACATTCTCTCAACATAACTTCCGTCATTTGAAATGTTTATAGATAGAGTTGTTCGAGTTTCTTACCTAGCTAGCACCGAAGAAGACAAAACGAGCGTTAGAAGAGTAAGCAAGACTGCTTAGGGTTTTGAAAAACATCACTCCTCCTCCAAAGAGACGGAGACTCGATTCTTCATATATTTCTTTATTCAATTCCGCCGTGTCATTTGTCTTCAAGTTTGCCTCATCAAACAAAGAATGTGGGTCGGGTCTGGTTGATCTTTCATCGTCAAAAAACTTACTTGGATTCAAAGAGAGGGGAGAAAAGATGTAGAAGACCAATACCAGGGAAAGGGAAGTGAAACGAAGATCAAACATTGCCATTGATCCGCTCAGGTGGGATCCCCTCTTCAATCGCCATGAAATTCTTTCTTGGCTCTCTCACATTGTGTCTGAATGAAACGACCGTTTCAAGGAAGGAACCTGTTTGAGATTTGAAACAGCAGAGTTGTGACTCTGTCTCTCTCCTCTTTCTCTATTTATAGCTTTTGGGTGTCTTTGCATTGCGTTGTGTTCTAAGGACTTTCATGCAAACCTTCAATAACTAGCCCAATCAAGAAATATTGCCTTTCTTCAATAACTAGTCATACAAGAAAAACATTACCAATATAATCACTTCCGAAAAAGCAATCCTTTGGAAAATCATACCCCAATCATCCACTTGATTTAGAATTAGCACGTCCACATCTGATCTCCAGAGTATCACCATAAACCTTGAAACAACAAACATAGACACAACAAAAAAACCTGGATGAGAAGAAGATGAACAAAGAACATGCTTGAATCTAGACCCTATGTTTGCTTAAGGGGGGTGTATTGTATATGGATTCTTATGGAATTGATAAATAATTTGAAAAGTCCATGGACTCTTTAAATTATCCACAGACTTTTTAAATTGTCCACGGACTTCTGCTGATTTCTTAAATCCATAGACTTTTGCTACAGACTTTCTAGAGATTTATGAAAATCCACGGACTTTGTATGAATGACTTTTACAGATTTCTAATTATTTGCAAGATAAAAAAGAAGTTTGTAAATAGTGATGAAACAAAAAAACGTCCATAAAATAGAGATACATGTGCTAAAAAAACTAGAAAAATAAAATGTCGTTAATTAACATCTTTAAAATAAGAAGTAAACATCCATAAATTTGTATTATGATCATTCTTCTCCTTCATGATCATGGTCACTTTCTTCATTATCATTGTTAGCAACATTGATGTTTGCTTGAGCTGCTGCCCACATTTGATTAGCAATACTCATTCTCCATTGATTAGCATTTTCTCTTTGCTGCTCTTGGGTTTGAATATCATCCCATTCAAAATTATCTTCATCATTCTCTACCGGATCATTTTCTGGTTCAGGAGGAAATTCATCTGAACGACATTCTTGTCGCAGAAAATTATGCAATCCTGCACATGCCAAAACAAGCTCCGCTTGTGTCTTGTAAGGAAATGGTGGTGCTGATTTGAAAATTGTAAACCGCGACTTGAATATTCCAAATATTCTCTCAATTACGTTCCTCAATGAAGCATGACGAAGATTAAATAACTCAATTGCGTTGACAGGATGGTTTCCTGGACCGCCAAAATCTTTGAGATGATATCGAGTGCCACGAAATGGAGATAAAAATCGACGTCGGTTTGGAAATCCACAGTCTCCAAGGCAATATTTACCTAATCATAAAAAAATGTGCAATTAGTATGTTTATACTTTATACTATATGGTATATAATTCAATAAGTTTGCTGCATTTTTAATGCACGTAAAATTATACCTGATGGTATTTTGAGTCCATTTTGTCTAGAAATAGCATCATTTAATACTTTCGAATCATGAGCAGAACCCTCCCATCCACTAAGCACATATATGAATTGTAAATCAAAGTTGCAAGCTGCTAAAACATTTTGTGATAGTTCCCCATGACGGTTCCTGAATCTACTGACCTCACGTCCAACAACCGTTGCAGGAATATGTGTGCCATCAATAGCTCCAATACAATCCTGAGAAAAAAGAAAAATAATTACAACATATGTACAAAAAGAAGAAAAAAACCAATATTAAAGCAATACAGTGATATAAATACTTGCTATAAAACTTACATTGCGTACCTTAAAGAAAGGATAAAACCTTGTACTTTCTCTTATGTTAGGTGGTGTGGTATCAGGTAGCGGTGGTTTAGCCATGAACACTGGAGCTATTGTATTCAAGCTCTTCAAGATTTTGTTGAAACTTCTGCTAACAGTGAAATGAGATCGCTCGAATACCATTCGAGGTTCACTATATCGATTGTTTTGACCGACAACTAGTAAAAAGGTCGCAAGCATTTCTTCAACACAAATATATCTAGTACTCCGTAGAGGTGTTTTCTCTTGTATGATGACACATAATTTTCGAAACACTTCAGGATACATTCTGTAGACATCCCGAAAGATATGTGGGTCTCCATCCAATAACTTATTCATGTATATGTATCCATTTGATGTCACCGGTCGTCGAGTCAATGGACGTCTAATACGTTCATCACTTACATTGGGCACAAGATTATATAGCACATAAATCACTGCTTGTATTGCCGTTAATAAAATTCTCATGGCCTTGTAAAACTCTTCATCCTGTTCATCAACTCCATAGATATCCATTTCACAGATTGCTATCAAAGCAAGTACCTGAATAAGGTCATTATATATTCATAATAATCGCCTATTTGAATGCAATTAATTGTTAAGGACTTAAACCAAATATATTAGACATTAGAGAACAAGACATGTATCTGACAAAAAAAAAAAGATAACCAGGCAGGTAATGACATGAAAAATCGCAATCCAACATTCAACAAAATCAAATCATTCAACACAACCAAATTAAAAATCATCACTTGCAAAATGAAATCAACACACAGTATTTAGCCTTATGCATATAAAAAAGTATCAAACTACATGACTTAAAATCCAAATGGCCTATAGCTTATTAACTTTATGCATCCCTTTGTGCCCAAGTGATCCAGTCAAGTCTTTGGTCTGGACTCATCTTCAAGAAGGTGTCTTGCTTTGTTTTAGTGTTAAGAAAACTAAGCGCAAAAAACTGAGCACCATTATTCAATCCTGGGGTCTCTTGAATAGCAATCCAACATTCGCTGTTCGTTGATTCTCTCTTCTCCATTATGCCACAAATTGTTTTAAAACTGGTGACAATTTCACCAAAGCCACTTGATATGTTTTCCAGAACCGCAGCTTGAGTAGCTACCCCTTTTGAGTTGCTACTTTGTTCATAATCAGCTCTACTTCTTTTGGCATAAGCTCTGCTTTGTGGTGCATCATTTGCATTTTCAGTTTGCACAAATGCATTGTTGTCTTGATCAAAGACCAAGTCATCCATGCCACCAAATTCCCAAGATCCATTTCCTTCTTCATCATATGTTGTGGCATCTGTATCATCACCTAGACCTATTGACCCCATCCCAGTTGCAGTTCCATTACCAACTGCAATCTTCAAATCCTCATAGTCTGCAAAAGTTTCTGACTGAAAGTGCGCATGCGCTGGATGTGACTAAAAAAAAGATTCAAAATATAAAAAAAGTTAATATGTTAAAGAGTCAAAAAAATTAAGCTGTAAAATAGAATAAAAGTTCAAGATATTTAACCCACCTTCAAATAGTCTGCCCATACTTCATCAGGCGCAGTGAATCTCTTTGTGATCGGGTCCCATCCAAACCCAGAATTGTGGCGCATAAGCTGAGAGTAATTGCTGTATTGCTTCTTAAACCATTTCACTCGGCTTTGATATTGACTATAAGTTATCTCCTTACTAATTTTCTCCTTAAGTTTTGGAAGTAACTTTGCCTCTACGGTTGTATTACTTATAACACCATTAATATCCCTGAACCCAAGCATGACACCTTCAACCATGAGCTGGAGCAAAGCATTGCTCTCTTCCGCGGTCCAAGTTTTATAATCTTTTCGTTTACCGTTACCTTGTGAATCTCCCATCTATATATTACAACAGATATTTTATGAAGCAAATATATGCTACTACATCAGACACAACTCGAAAGTAGTTTCATTCCTCTATATAATTACTACATGCATGAAGGTAATCTATCATACATGAAGCATGTATGATTAAGCCTATATATATATGCTATATGTCATATTTAATTAGAATTGGATGAATGTTTTATGATATAATTCTAGGGAGGTTAAGCCTGTATATATGCTATATGCTATATGGTTAAGCCTATATATATGCTATATGGTTAAGCCTATAATTCTAGGGAGGTTAAGCCTATATATATGTCATATATATGGTTAAGCCTATATATATACTATATGCTATAGGTCATATTTTATAACTATTCTCTCAACTGAGGTAAGGTCACTTACCACCAACCTTAACACTTGAGGTTATTAGAGGAGGTTGTAGACATTAGTTGAATGGGTTTGTGATAAGAGCTATTCATGGATGATTTTGTGTTTGATTTGAGGAAGCAGTGAAGAAAAACAATGGTTATTAGAGCATACCCATCTTCCAAAATGTCTTGTCAATTCCATATACAAGAAAAAGATGGGATTTTGGCCCATCCTCCTCCAACACCTCTTAGATTTCCTTCACCCCTTTCTTCCTCTCCTTCAGCACCTCCTTATACTAACAATTTTCAGAAAGATTCAACCCCACCATCATCATCTGGGAGTAGAATCAGCCCAGCCTTTCTTTTCATAATAATACTAGCTGTGATATTTTTCATCTCTGGTCTCCTCCACTTGCTTGTTAGATTCCTAATTAAACAACCATCCTCTTCAGCTTCCCAATCTAGCAGATACCCAGATATGTCAGGCACTGATGCACTCCAAAGACAGCTCCAACAACTCTTCCATCTTCATGATTCGGGTCTAGATCAGGCTTTTATAGATGCCCTCCCAGTATTCCTCTATAGAGAGATAATGGGTCTGAAAAAACCCTTTGATTGTGCAGTTAAACTGTGCGAATTTTCTGAGGAAGATAATTTGAGATTGCTTCCTCTATGTAGCCATGCCTTCCATATACATTGTATAGACACATGGCTCCTCTCAAACTCAACATGCCCTCTATGCAGGGGAACCCTTTTTACCCCTTGCCTTTCAATTGAAAACCCAGTATTTGATTGGCCATGTTACAACCTCTTAATCAACTCCGAATCAGCTCCAAATCAGACCTTGAATCAACTTTTTATTCAGCCCTGAAACAGTCCTCTTCATGCCTTGATTCAGACCCTAAAATAGTCCTAATTCAGCCATCTTCATGCCCTGATTTAGCTCTGAAACAGTCCTTTGAAAACCCCGTTGAACAACCCTTGAAACTGCTCCGAATCAGACCTGAAACACGCCCTGATTCTGCCCTTAAAACAACTCTGAATTAGACCTGAAACAACTCTGAATCAGACCTGAAAGAACCGCCAAATCAGACCTGAAACAACCCACAAATCAACCCTTGAAACAACTCCGAATAAACCCTCTTTTATGCCCTCCCCCAAAATGTTTCTCTCCTCCCCTTTAAAACCCAGTATTTGATTGGAGAATTGGAAGTAGAAGAGTTGTTTCGATTGTGGTGTTGTAGAAAAGACATCTTCCATCATCTCCTCGCTTCTTCATCTCATCGAGAGAGAGAGTTCGAAAAGAACTTCAAAACGATGGAGAGCGACAGCGAGCTCTGCAAGTCGACCTTCCAGAGCTGGCGTTGTGTTTGTTTAATTTCGATTTCTTTTATGTGAAAGTGGTGGTGAGAAGAAGACGGTGAGCATTGTTCAAGTTGATTTGCAGAGGAAGGGAAGAAGGTAGAACCAGAGAGAGAAAGACAGAGAGAGGTAAAGGTCTGAAAACCACTTTCCTCCCTCCACTCTCTTTCATTGTTTCAGAGAGTCTAGAGGTAAAGGTCTTTGTCTCTTACTCACACAAAGGGAGGCAACAACAACAACACCCTCCTTCCTTTCCCTTTCTTGTACGGATACATCAAGATATTTATTTGTGATATGTTTTATATCAAACATTGTTACAGTAGACTTTCAACTTCCATTAAACAATAATACAATGCATGCACTGATTACGTATTCCACTTCAGAAATCCATAAACAATAATACAATGGGTATTAGAACACTATGCACAATGCAGTAAACAATCCACTTCAGAAATCCATAAACAATAAACAATAATACTATATGCTTTGATTTGAGGAAGCAGTGACGAAAAACAATGGTTATTAGAACATGATATGCAAAGATAGAAAAAAAATTGAGAAAATAAGAGGATGAAAACCAACCTCTTTGCGGCTGGCACAAGGAAGAATTTTGGGAGATTTTTTTTCACGTTGAAATCTTTGATAGGAGGCTGGTAAATTATTGAACTTTGTTATTTATACCTAACACTACAAAGTCCATGAGAATCCATGATTTTCTAAATCCATAAATATGAATGATATTTTGAATACCCTAAAACTTTTGTGGACTTTTTGAAATCCATATTGAATACCCCTAGACTTTGTGGATTTCAGAAAGACTTTTTAAAATCCTGATTGAATACCCCTAGACTTTTGTGGACTTTTTAAAATCCAGATTGAATACACTTGGATTTTCAAAATCCATGGAATTTATTAAATTGCCCACAAAATCCAGATACAATACACCCCCCTAAGGCAACATGACCCCAACCGCCAATGGAATCAGTTGAAAAGGAGAGATGATGATAGCTTTACCATGGTTTTGAATGGATATTTAATAGAAAAGATAAAGATAATTCTTCTTTATTGATGACACTATGCTTCTCCCAGGAATTCCCTAAGCACAGAAACAATCACTTTATGAAAACAGGTCTGCAATTGACAAATAGAAAACAAAATTGACAAACAGAAAACAAAATTGACAAACTCACTCTTTGTTGAAGACGATATGCTTTACCCATATACTTATCTTGAGACATTGTGGTTCCTGGCAAAAAAATGTAAATCTAATAAATAATACAAACCAATGCCAACCAAATTGATTCATAAAGATATAACTCAAAATTAGCTATTAGAAACCCTCTTTCAAAACCCCTATCTTATCGTGCCACTTTATTATAATTAACCCACATAATTGCCCATCCAGTTTGCAACATAGTAATTAACTACATAAGGGGAAACATAACTGAGAATGAAACTATGTAATCACCAAAAACATTACGTATGAGCTCACAAAAGTTCCTGATGTGATGATGGTATGAATTGAGAACTAGCTGCTACAAGATGTGTATACAAAACAACCACCCCTTCATCCTGATCCAACAAAAAAGGATTCACACCCATCAGAATCCGATCATGCCACTTTATTATAATTAACCCACATAATTGCTCATCCGAATCAGCTACATAAGGGGAAACATAACTGAGAATGAAACCACGTAATCACAAAAAACATTATGTATGAACTCAAAAGTTCCTGATGTGATGATGGTGATGAATTGAGAACTAGCTGCTACAAGATGTGCATACAAAACAACCACCCCTTCATCCTGATCAAATAAAAAAGGATTCACACCCATCAGAATCCAATCGTACCACTTTATTATAATTAACCCATATAATTGCTCATCCGAATCAGCTACATAAGGGGAAACATAACTGAGAATGAAACCACGTAATCACAAAAAAAATTATGTATGAACTCAAAAGTTCCTGATGTGATGACGGTGATGAATTGAGAACTAGCTGCTACAAGTTGTGCATACAAAACAACCACCCCTTCGTCCTGATCGAATGAAAAAGGATTCACACCCATTAGAAAAACTGGAAAGATGAAGTTAACATCTTAAGGAATATTGTAAACAACCAGAACCACAACCAATTTCTTGGGCAAAACTAATTAATAAGCTAATTAATAGTTCAATTCCGAAGGTGAAGCCAATTCATAAACTTGTAAAGAACTGGATTTCTATGCTTTGCAAAAGACGACTACATCCACAGTCTAATTCTATATAAATATCCAAATAGGAAATATTCAAAACTTCACTGTTAATTGGAATTCCGAAAAATTCCATTTGAGAGCCAACTCGAGTCTTCAATCGAAAGTAATCACCTTTTTGTGATCTTTTTTAGATAAGCATCAATCAATTTGCAATGTTGTTGTTGTATGTAACTGATAAGAACATGTGATGAGAAACCCAATTAGGAAAGCACTCTTAGTATTCTAAGTAAACAGGAAGAAAATAAGAAATTTGTAAATAAGTAAGTTATATTGATAATAGGTAATAATTCAGGATTTCGAGGGCCTGGTCTCTCCACTCAATTACAATAATTTCTTCTTTGTGTATCCTTCCCTACTCCCTTACCTTCCCTTTTATAGCTATTACTCATACTATATTGACCACTAAAAAATAACAACCAAAACAACTTAGCTAACAAACTTTGATAACTCAGTCTTCTATTCCCTTCTAGTGAATGCTAGTAGTTCCTGACCCTTCTTCCTTCTTGCATAAGTGAATTTGATTTGGGGCTTATCAATACCCCCCATGAACTTTCACCTTGTCCTCAAGGTGGAAGGTCGGAAATTTTGTGCGAATAAGATCAAACTCTTCCCAAGTGGATTCAAAATCTGGAAGATCTTTCCATTTGATGAGCACTTCCAACAACCCATGGGAATTGTATCGCAATTTCAATGCCTCAGCTGGTTCAACACACCATTCCAGCTCATCAGTCAGCAGAGAAGGGAGCTGCTGGGGCACAAGCTCTTGGCTCAGGGCCTGCCATAACATGGAGACATGGAATAACGGGTGGATAGTGGATGTGGCAGGTAAGTCCAACTTGTATGCGACCTCTCCAATGCATGCTATTACCTTGTAAGGGCCAAAATACCTTGGAGCCAGCTTCTCATTGAGTCTACGGGCCAACGAGCATTGCCTATAGGGTTTGAGCTTCACATAAATTGAGTCTCCCACAGCAAAAACAACATCCCGGCGATGGCGGTCAGCTTATTTACGCATTAGGTGCTGAGCACGCAACAAGTGTTGTTTTAATTCATCCAGTAAAGCATCGCGGTCCTTTAATTGTGACTCTACCGCTAAGTTAGTGGTGGAGTGCCCCTCCAGACGGAGCAAGGGGGGAGGAGGTCGATTGTACACCACCTGGAAAGGAGTGGTGTTGGTGGCTGTGTGGAAGGATGTGTTGTACCAGAATTCAGCCCAAGATAAACACTGACTCCATTTCCTTGGTTTATCCCCTGCGAAGCACCTCAAGTATGTCTCAATGCTCCTATTAACGACCTCGGTTTGTCCATCCGTTTGAGGATGGTATGCGGTACTATGTTTGAGAGCCGTGTCATGTAGTTTGAACAATTCTGCCCAGAAATGGTCATGAAGACCTTATCGCGATCGGATACAATGGATTTAGGAAAGCCATGTACGCGGACCTCTTCTTTGATAAAAAGGGCTGTCACTCCTGGAGCCGTGAAAGGATGCTTGAGGGGAATAAAATGCTCATATTTGCTCAATCTGTCCACTACCACCAAAATGCAAGAAAACCCTTCTGATGTGGTAAGTCACTCAATGAAGTCCATGGATAAGTCATCCCAAACTTGATCCGAAACTGGTGGGGGCTGAAGTAAGCCTGCCGAAAATAGGGCCATTGTTTTATTGCGTTGACAAACACCACAATTGTCACATACGATTGAACTCTTTTTTTCATGCCCACCTAATACACATCTTTTGAAAGAAGGAAATAGGTTTTTAGCATCCCCGAATGGTCGCCTATTGGGCTATCGTGATAAGCCTCCAGCAATTTCACTACCCATGGCGAAGAAGGAATGACTAGGCGACCATGATATACTAGGCGGCCATGGACCAACTGATACCCTGCGGGAACGTCCTGACCAACTAGTAATTTGGCATGAATTGGGGCCAAAACGGGGTCTTGTTGAACTTCGTTGTGTATAGTTGCTAAATCAGTTACCCAGGAGGTTGAAAGGGTGGCGATACTCATAGATGTGGGCTGGCAGGATAGTGCATCAGTGGCCTTATTCTCGATCCCAGGGCGATATTCGATGTCAAAATGGTAGCCCAACAGCCTGGAGAGCCAACGTTGACGTTCCTCTGCCACTAAGCACTGATCCAACAGATATTTCAAGCACTTTTGATCAGTGCGAACCAGGAAGCGTCGTCCCAAGAGGTAAGGCCGCCACTTTTGGATTGCCAACACAATGGCCATTAGTTTCCATTCATAAACTGATTTCATCCTAGCCCGTGCTCCTAGTACTTGGCTAAAATATGCCACCGGGTGGTGGTCTTGCATCAATACAGCACCCACCCCTGATCTTGATGCGTCAGCTTCTATGACAAATAACTTCAAAAAATCGGGTAAAGCTAGGTCTGGTACACTTACCATGGCTTCCTTTAGCCTAGAGAAGGCTTCCTGTGCCTTGTCGTTCCATCCCATACTGTCTTTTTTTAGTAACTTCGTGAGGGTAACTGCAATTTGGCCATACCCTTCACAAACTTCCTATAGTAGCCCGTAAGCCCCAAGAAGCCCCGTAATTCCTTGAGGTTAGTAGGAACTGGCCAGGACTGCATTGCTACTATTTTTGCTTGCCGGGTTCGCGACCATACCTGAAGCACACTATATGCCCCAAATACTCCAACTCAAGCTGACCAAATAAACACTTACGCTGATTTACAAAGAGTGAGTGTTGACGCAGAGTTGCCAACACAATGTGGAGGTGTCGCGCATGTTCGTCTTCATTCTTGCTATAGACCAAGATGTCGTCAAAAATACTAAAACAAACTTCCGCAAAAAATTCTTGAAGACGTTGTTCATTAAGGCCTAGAAGGTGGCTGGTGCATTGGTCAGGCCAAACGGCATGACGAGGAACTCACAATGCCCTTCGTGAGTCCGAAATGTCGTTTTTGGAACATCCTGTGGCCGCACGCGAATATGATGGTAGCTTGACTTCAAATCCAATTTTGAAAAGATTACGACCCCCTGTAACTCATCTAGCAACTCCTCAATTACTGGAATAAAAAATTTGTCGGGTATTGTAGCACGGTTGAGAGCCCGATAATCTACACAAAAACGCCAACTGCCATCTTTTTTTCTTGACAAGCAAAGTAGGGCTTGAAAATGGACTGCGGCTTGATTGTATAATTTTCGCTACAAGCATTTCCCCAACCAACTTTTCGATTTCATCTTTTTGGACTTGAGGGTAGCGATAAGGCCGAACGCTGATAGGGGTAGTACCTTCCTTAAGAAGAATGGCATGATCACAATCTCGTTGGGGAGGAAATCCTTGAGGCAGACTCAAGACATCAGAGAATTGTGCCAGTACTTTAGCGACACTAGGGAAGAGAGGTCCCTTGTCCTTGCCGTGCCCTTGGTCCTCCATAGACCCAAACTCCAGTAGGACCCCATGCCCTTCATGGCGAATGCCGCGAACCAAGGCTTTTAGTGACACTTGTGTGCGACACAGGCTTGGGTCTCCTCGAAGAGTGACCGGAGTCCTTCCCACTGTGAACTTAATAACTAAGGCCTTCCAGTTGATGTGCCTAACCCCTAATTCTTCCAGCCATTGCATCCCGAGAATCACGTCAGCCCCTCCTAACTCCAGAGGAAGAAAATCCTCAACCACTTCAATTTCTGGAAGGGAGAGCACCACCTCCTTACAAATCCCTTCTGTGTGTACTGAATCACCCATCCCCATTAGAACCCCATAGCTTGTAGTGATGGTAAGGGGGAGCCCTAATTTCACCATCAAGTGTTTGGCTATGAAGTTGTGCGTAGCCCCACATTCGACCATGAATGTGACTGGGTGGGATGCAATCTCGCCCCTCAGCTTCATGGTACGCGAGGAAGTGAACCCAACCACCGAGTTCAAGGAAAGCCCTACAGTCCCTTCGATTTGCTCATCCGACTCCTGTGGTGGTGTGTTGGGAATGTGCTCCTCAGCATCAAGTTCCCCGGCGTGGCCCTCTTCGGGTACCTCAGGATCATCAACCAACAGAATTTGTAGCTGTTGTTTTCAACAGAGATGGCCGGGTGCGAATTTTTCATTGCACCTGTAACAGAGGTCGCGAGCCTTCTTGCTCTGGATCTCAGCCTCCGTGAGGCGCTTGAACCCCCCCCCCCCCTTCACGACGGTGGCTTGCCAAATTGGGCCGCTCCGTGACTGGTGGTCGTCACTGAGCTCCCTTGCTCTCCCAGGGAATGGAGGAGAACTGTGAGAAATTTGGGGATTAGGGTTCGCGAGTAGTGGATTTGAGGGAGATCGTGTTTGGGCCGTCTTAGCCAAATGGGTACCCAGCCAACGATTCTATTTCGGTCCTCGACCATTTGGGCCGTTTCCATCAGCTCCACTAACGATTTGGGCCTCAACAGTCAAACCTCGGCCCGAATCTCATCCTTCAAACCATTGATGAAGGTGCTTTCGAGCACTTCATCGGAGAGATTTTGTAGAAGGGATGCTAGGGTTTCAAATTTCTCCAAAAATTCGTCCACAGATCCAGTTTGGCGTATCGCCAGGAACTTCTCTGTCAAGGGTTCCTTTGCGAAATGGTCGAAATCGGGTCAGTAGTAACCTCTTGAACTCCTTCCAGTCTCCCAAGGTTCGTTGACCCTCCATCCAGGTGGACCAAGCTAGGGCCCGTCCCTCCATACTCACCGTTGTAGCCTCTAGCTTTTCCTTCTCCGTCATATTGTTCATTGCGAAGTACCTCTCAGCCCAAAATATCCAGCCATCCGGGTCATCTCCCATGAAGATTGGGAATTCCAACCTCCGTAGCCCCCTCGGTTCTGAATTATCCATCTCCATTAGGGTCTCATGTCTGCTTAGAGGAGATTCTAAGCCAGAGGAAGGGTTCACCTCTCCTTCCACTTGCTTGTGCTTCTCCGATGAAGGTCCACTGCTGACTAATAAAGGTCCAGCACCGTCCTGTTTCAGCAATTGCTCAATCCTACTTGACAAATATCCCAAGGATTTCTCAATCATCTCGAGGCGACTCTCCATACCAGGTAATTTCTGGAGCCCAGCTTGTACCGTAGTCAATTTCTGTTTCCATTCTCCTTGTACCATCTCTAGTCTTTCCTCTAGTGCTTCTAATTTTTTTTGAGCAATGATTAATGTCTCAGAAATCTTGCTCTGATACCAAATTGATAAGAACCTGTGATGAGAAACGCAATTAGGAAAGAACTCTTAGTATTCGAAGTAAAACAGGAAGCAAATTAGAAATCTGTAAATAAGTAAGTTGTATTGATAAAAGGTAATAATCCAGGATTTCGAGAGCCTCGTCTCTCCACTCAATTACAATACTTTCTTATTTGTGTATCCTTCCCTACTCCCCTACCTTCCCTTTTATAGCTACTACTCCTACTATACTGACCACTCAAAAATAACAACCAAAACAACTTAGCTAACAAACTTTGACAACTCAACCTTCTATTCCCTTCTAGTGAATGCTAGTAGTTCCATGACCCTTCTTCCTTCTTGCATAAGTGAATTTGATTTGGGGCCTATCAGTAACCTTAATGACAAGCAATAAAAGACAAGAGTCCTCCATCTAAAGTAATCATTTTGATGAAAAATAAAGCAAGACAGAAGAGAGAAAATACTAGAGGCAGATTTGTTCTCTTGTGAAGCACAAGGAGAATCCTTGTGAACAATTGAATCAGTAAGAGTCCTCCCCAATTGTTTCCAGCAAAAATCATAATGAATCTAGGTGGCGGGCTTCCACATTTTGCGTCATCTGTGTCTGAGCATCCTCTCAACCTTCAAGTTAGAGTTGAGAATATACAATTTCATAAAACATCAAGTAGGTTAAAATACATGCAAGAAAAATCATATAAACCCATAATAGAGGAGAAAAGAACTTAACTTTTTATATTTGTTTAAGGACATCTATTTAACCTTGTATCCATTGCTTTTTCAATAACAAGGCAGATCCAAATAATCACAAACATAATAAAAGTTGTGTCCAAAAATAAAATGAGTAGCTTTTAAATCTACATGTTTCACGAAAATAGTCCACAGATAAAAACACTTGCTCTACTACATGATCAACAATTACCAAAAAAAGCCAACGAAAGCTTATTTGAAAATACAGTAGGAAAATCTTACATGATCAACCAAAGACAAAGACAATTAGCACTTAGTTATTTCTAAAGCCACCTAGAACATGAGCCCCATGTCAAAGACACCACGAAAACAACCTCAAATGAAATAACACAACCCAGATCGACAAAATTTCGAGATACAAAAAAGGAAATTTTTTGAAATTATATAGTCGAATGGAACTAAGCGGATGAGAACCACCAAAATTTGTAGTCAATGCACCAATTAAAGGAAAACAAGAGAGCATCCAACAACACCTATCCACCAAATGGCAAGGAAATTCGAATAGAACACAAATTTGCATCCAAACAAATTATGCAAATTTAGAGGAATCAATTCAATTAAGTAAAACACCATAATGTAGGAGGAACAATGAGTTTGTACACAACAAACCATCCATAAAACCTCTGCCCTCTCATTCCTAAAACATCATTCCAGCATTACTTGAAATATAGAAACACATACATATGAAACAAAGAAACGAGATAGTCAATTACCATCATCAGATCTCACATGACCAAAATGTATATATGGAAAATCATACACATTTTCATCATAGTTCAATGACCATGAAAAAAAAAACCGCATAAGTAAGACAAGCCAGAGGATAAAATTAAAAAAGTTGCAACACTTACCAAGGGAATTGTAGAATGAATGTAGATTGACATTTTTACAAACATGTAGAATAACTATAACGAAAGGATCAAGAAACTTAATCATCATGTTGGTTGCCATTTACCCTTGATATCCACCCGTTTCTTTTGCAAATAAAAAGGTAAATCTATCAAATTACAAATATCTTAAAATCTTATTCTTGAAACAAAAAAAAAAAAACCAAATCAAACCAGAAACCCCTCTCAGTAATCAACAGATTTCACGAAAAGTATCAAGAGAGAACTGCACTTGCTCTGCAACAAAAATGCAAGTTTCTATATCAAACAAAGCCTTGAAAAAATAGTTGATTAAACCACTCTCAAGACAATTGATCATTCCAACCTTAGCTAGATGAGGTATCAAACAATAGAAAATTCATAAACAACTTAGAAATATCAAAATGATACCAATCTTAGGAGATACATGTTTGTTATATGGTTGAAAAACATATAAAAATAAAAAATAAAAAAATAAAACTTGGTTGGAATACAAACGTTGTAATGAAAGCCAACATTGTAAGGACTGTTATGAACAACACCATTAGTGTTTGTTGTAGGAAAGTTGCACCTCACAAAATGTCACTGACAATTGAATGAAGTGAAACAATTAATAGGACGATCATCACTTCTTGAATCAAATTGAGTCAGAAAGTGATAAAAGATCAATAGTTCAATCAACCTCAAGAAAACCCCTTGTCAGGTCTGATAGTAATGTTGTTGAATACATTCAAATCGACAAGACAATAAATAACATGTAGTACAATGAAGAGAGCTACGAGTGGCATGAGAGAGGAATGAACTGAAATACTAGGAAACCCTATGAAAATAATGAAGAACAGTAGTAGTTTGATTCCTGTCAAGAAAATCATTAAGCACCTTTCAAAACATTCGACAGCCCCAGAGAAAGACATGCGTCCAGTAAATAACAAATGAACCCCACCAACTGAATAAATATCATGAAGAACTCGAAATCATGCAACATCTTTGATAGCACTCGACTTCCCTTTACATCTTATGTTAAAGAGTAAAAGGTGATCATCAAAAAAACATTCAAATAAATTATACTAAGATATGAATAAAGACAGGCTAATTAAATAAATAAAGGTAGTATGCAAATGCTACCAAAGTTTAATCCTTTCTTGACGATGGTTTTCTTTTTCCCATAATTTCTTAGGTGCGCTTCCCAAACAAAGAGGTAAAAGCCAACACATATGAATACTCACTATTCGAGCAAAACCCAAATCACACATCAATAATTTAAACTTAGGTCTCAAAAATCCAACTGTAAACATGTATTGAACCACTATAACCCACTACTCGTAGATTATAACCACACCAAAACCAAGAACACTCCGGAAAGGTAATCCTATCTTCAGAGCATCCCAAAAGGTAATCTTACATTATTGTTCCTACAATTTGTACTAGAAACTACAGATCTTATCTCACAATTTGATCCCTTACGAGTATATTCAATGTCCTCTACAAGACAATAAGTAACATAAAACATAATAAATAACGATATGAATGACAATACTGAACACCATTCTGAAAACCGATGAAGACCCTAGTAACTTATTTCTTTACAACAATAAACAAAGTATACCAAATGACATGACCTAAGAGAAAGAAAATCACCCAAAAGAAGAATAGGCACCAAATAAATAAATAACGCTTGGTATCAAAATCATCGATCATTTTGAGCCTTGTACCACAGATTTTAATGCACTACAAAAACTACAAATGGAATGAGTTACCAGAATTCTTATCTTTGAAAAAGTTGCAAAGGGATGAGCTATCAAATTTCTTATCATTGGTAAAGATGGAATAAATATTTCAAAAATAGAATAGAGCTTCCTAACCTTACCCGAACTAACCCACCACACCCTGATTCAAAATGAATTAAAGGGGTTCATGATAAGAATAAGCAAGAAAATTAATTGCTACAAGTAACTAAGGAACTCATAAAAAACTAAGGTGGAATGGCCTTTTGCACTTAAGCTCAAAAGTAACATATATGAACTGAATACAAACTAACACCAACCAAATTGGTTCATAAATAACTAAGTTGGAATGTCCTTTTGGGCTTAAGCTCAAACATCACATACATGAACTCAATACAAACCAACACCAACCAAATTAATTCATTAATAAGTAAGAATCGCCATTTGGGCTTAAGCTCGAGACATAAAATTTGTAAACTCAAAATAATACATACCAAGTTACCAACACATACCAAATTGATTCATAAATAACATATGGGAACTCAAAAATTGCAATATGAATAAGCCACGATGATCAATTGAGAACTTCCATAATATCGGAATGACGCTACAACACAACAATCCCTCGAACTTGGCAAAGAAAACCATGAAGAACCTACCCAACCCATAAAAACCAAAGGAGATGAAGCAAAAATTGAAAATTCAATTGATAAAATAATCACCATGAAGGAATCAAGCATTAAATTAGCAACCAACATTTGCAGAAACAGAGATCAGACCTGTTCACCACTCACTACTCACTGTAAATTACTTTTTTGTCAAGGTAGGGTCCGAAGGAATATAATTATGTATAGATCTATCCTAATAAAATATTAAATTCAAAATTAGATTCAAACCCTCCATGTCAACCAACCAAGAAAGGATCATCTTCACTTGAAGGAAACACCTATAAACCTGCCTACAGTGCCTTGAATTGCAATCAAGATCTAGCCAGACTACGTCTTCAGGGAAGGTTATAGCTCGTATAAAATTGCAATCCTTACACATGAGAGTATCTACATCTTTACAAAAATATCAATAGATTGACTTTTTTTTTTTATAAAATGTAGAATACAAGTAGAGAAAAACTATAATTGATTATTAATGAGGTGTTGAAACTAACTGGTACTGAATTGCAATCAAGATCCAACCAGACTAAGCACATAGACCGAGGATTCAGATATCAGAATATAAACATTATATACACAAAAGGGGAAAAATAAATTACATCGTCCAATGGAATCAAGCACGCAATAACATCCAAAATTCACAGTCAAGGCGCCAATTGAAAGGAACAAAAAAAAACATCCAACCTTACCTATCCATCACTTCATGAGGAAATTCAAATAGAACATAAATTTGCCTCATAATACAAATTTGCGCAAATTTAGAGGAATAAAATTAAACGTCAAACAACATAATGAAGAAGGAAAAATGAGTTTGTACACAAAACCCATCGGTGAAACCTCTACCCGCTCATTCCTAAAACATAAATCCAATGTTACATGAAATCTACAAATGCAATATGAAACAAAGACATAAGACTTTTAATAAAACAATTGGGACTAGCTGGAATGAACCACGATTGTAGTTAGTTGCAAAACATTAAATGAGTTGATTATTTGTTAAAGATAATTATAATGAACCACCATTATAGGTAATGAAACAAGATTCTATAAATAGTTCTTGACTTCCCTTCACAAAAAGTGAAGAAGAAGTAAAGTAAAAACCAGTAAAAACTGTGAATTCAACCTCAATTTCTTAGGCATAACCAATTCATAAGCTCGTAGTTCAATTTCTAGGCAAAGCCTACTCATAAAATTCAAGTTTTGTGATCTTTTGGAGATAATCATCTATCCAATTTGCAATGTCGAATGTAACCCATAAAAATAAGCAATAAAAGCCAAGAGAATCCTCAACCGAAAGTAAATAATTTGAGTAAAAGCAAAGCAAGTCTGAAGAGAAAAAATTAACTAGAGAGAGGAAGATTGTTCTCTTAGGGAGCACAAGGAGAGTCCTTGTGAATAGTCATCTTGAACAACTGGAAACTAGATTTACAAGGCCTGGATGAACGTTTGGCCATTGTTGTGGTAGACATACTTCAATTATTTCTCATCCAAGGCATCCCTTGCACAAGCTACAATTCCAAGGGCATAGACTGCTACATCTCTCTTCAGGAAAAGGAAAAAAACAGATGTGAATCAATTTTGATGGGAAGAAATTATCGTTCACACAACTAACAATATACTATTGAAATAAGCTTCCAGAAACTCAACCATTACCTTTCAATTCATGTGAATATTGTCAGCTTTGCTTACCGTTGATACAACAGAAAACAAAACAGGTTAACAAAAGTATTAGGCCATTGGGTAAAATAAGGACAACATTCCAAGTTATTATGCACAATACAAATGCACGACTAAATTGCAAACCAACACGATTCAATATAGCTAATAGTCCAAAGAAATGAGGTGCAACAATATAGCATATTGCAATTTTGAAACTCTTCCATCAAGCATATGATAAATCACCAATTAATGTAAAAGAATTAGCTGAAAGAGAAAATGTTGCAATTATGAACACCAAATTGACAACAAACAATATTCTCGACATATCAAACCTATCCGAGAACAATAGCATTCCACCATAAAGAATCCACAAAATGTTTTGTTGGCTATCACATAAAAGAGTCCAAATCACATAAGCAAGGGAAAAAAACTTCACTTAGAAACCTTGTTGGTTCAAGAACAGTGAAAACAGGCAAAAAAAGAAAGAAACGAACCTGAGGGAATTTGTAAGGGGGATCCTTCCGTGCTGAAATACTCCATTCAACGAAACAAGAAAGCTCTTTCACAGGATACCCAATCCAAATGCAAAACGTAAAGATGAATCGCAGCTCATTGGCTAAAGGAACCATACTTGTTTGGAAACAAAGAAAAGCTAATAAAGACCTACCAAACACAACCATTGTTACTTGAAAGAAGTAAAAAAGGCAATTCGTAAAACTATACATACATGATAGCCTTAGATGAGTATGCAACATCATAATAAGCTACCATAAATTATAGCTGAAAATCACCCTGTAAATATTAGCTGCCATAATTTACAGCTGAAAATCACCATAAATTATAGCTGAAAATCACCCTGTAAATTATAGCTACCATAAATTATAGCTGAAAATCAACATAAATTATAGCTACCATAAATTATAAGCTACCATTAATTATAGCTGAAATTCACCCTGTAATAGCCTTAGATTTCTACAGATTTTGAATGACTACGAGTTGGACAATGTAATGGCAATGGTGGACCGCTCTATTGTCTCGAACAGTGAACACAAAAGGATGAGTAGATTTGGGGTGCTAAGAAGAAGGTTTCAGTATTGCTTTAAAAAATCAAGTCTTTAAAGTCAAAATCACATTAAGACAACCGCTTATATGGATTTTTCGGCTAAATGGTACATATGAGTATTCCTCCTAGATTAAACTTACAACTTTGTTTAATTGTGTGCATGAGCGAACCTTAACCACAGATAATCAAGCCAAGAGCGTCTAATCATTACGAATATTACAAATAGGTGTAGCTTATGTGAGGGAGATATGGAATCAATTAATCACTTGTTATTTCAGTGTCTGGTGTAGCATCATCTCTGATTGTGGGGTTCCCCTTCCAAATGGTGTGTCCTGTTCAATAATGGTTTCAGAGGGGTTTTTTCTTCTCAAGGCAGCTGGTTCTGTAAAGGAGTTTTCCTGACCTTATGGCAAGAGATAAATAGGAGAATTCACGAGGTAGAAGTCAACATGTGCATTTCATATATCAAATAGAACACTGTCTTGACATGAAATAATATTCTCCAATGTAGTTAGAAGTCCTATTCTGAGTTTTAAAGAGTTTGCAATTAATTAATTCATTTTAACTTCTAGAAATAAACCAATATCAAGTAGTTGTAGATATAAACTAATTTGTAAGATTTTTATGCAACGATTCAAGTTTGTCAATAAGGTCCTTTGTTTATTTGAGTTCTTAAAATATAAAAAAGATGCACTTCTTAATATAGGTTTCATGATGAAACGTCAAGCAATCAGAAGAGATATTGTGTATGCAAATATAAGATCCAACTAACATAATGGAACCAAGTGGTGTTCTACCACAAGGCATTTTTGAACCTAGAGATTTCAATTAAAACAATAGATAAATAACACAAGTTCAGCTCATCTCCCTAGAAGCTCATGGTGTGTTTGGTTGCATGGAATCCTATGCCATGAGAATCCATGAGAGGACCCTATATTTTAGGCTAAATTGGTGTACCACTTCACATCCACCATTTGATTTTGTGATCAATGGTGGGAATGAAAGTCCCATGAACATGGGAATCACACTTCTTGGTCCCTCAAGGCATGTGATTCCCATGTTCGTGGGACTTCCACTCCCATCATTGATCACAAAATCAAATGGTGGATGGAAAGTGATATCTCAAATTAGCCTAAAATATAGGGGTCCACTCGTGAATTCTCAAGATAGGATTCCATGCAACCAAACACCCTTAGAGGCAATAATACTAACCTATCTGAAAATTGCATCTGAACTCAAAGGACTCTCTCTGACACTTTGATGAGCTGGAGCGAATGCTTGATACGTGAATTTGACATCCGCCTTTGTTTTTGTCTCTCCTCTGCCTGCACTACCACCATTTCCGATCTTATCTCCTCCTCCTTTAGCAATTGAATCCTCCTCCAGCTCCTCCTTCAAAATCATCTCATCCATGGTGGAATTAATGGAGCAGTCCCTACTCAAATCCGCAGGAACAATCGCTCTTCCTCCGGCCGATTTGTTCAACTCTTAGGCAAATCAATTCATAAATTTGTAAAGAATTGATTTTGTATACTTTAAAGAAAACAACTACATCCACAGTTTAATACCCTATACAAATCAAAATGGGAAATATTCACAACCTTTACTATTAGATAACTGGATATCCGAAAATCTCCATTATGAACATTTGAAAACATGTTATTGTGATCTTTTTGAAATAATCATCTATCCAATTTGCAATGTTGTATGTGTCACGACCTCAAGCACAATTAAGACTGAAATTTGATGCAGGAAAAAATGGCGCCAATTTCAAATTTGAACTTTGAAGACAGGGACAATTAAGTAATTTTCTCATAGTTAGTTACAAATGAATGGCCCATGGCCAAACAAGTGTAAGCATCCTATTAGCTAGTTTGAAATTCTGTTTGTAGAATAGTGTATAAAGAGGAGAAGTCTGTAATAAGAAAGAACATAAAAGAGTTTGATTTAGGCTTTTCTATGTGAGATCACCAGAATAGAGGTTCTTCCATTTCCAATTATTCAATTGCATCTATTGTTTCCCATCTCTTTTGTGCTTATTTCAGAATCACAGTCACACTTGTGACATTTGGTTGAAAAACGAATTCAAGAAGCTCACTCAAAACCAGGAAGCTCAAGAGAAGCGAGTTGACACTCGTTTTGATCAACTGTTCGAGCTTATTCAGAGGCAAACAAGCACCGTACATGCTGTAGGACCGAGCTCTTCTTCCACGCTCATTTCAGGAGCTACCAATCACAGATCCAGTTCCCAAACTCATTGGGAGCAGCAAGGTACTTTCCTCGAATCCCTAAACTAGACTTCCCTGTATTTGATGGAACAAACCCAAGATCATGGGTTAAGAAATGTGATCGATACTTCACCTTCTTTCAAGTAGCAGAAGAAAACAAGGTCAGTATGGCATCGATCCATTTGATGGGAAAAACAGATATGTGGCTTCTTGACAACCAAATAGGCAAAGAAATGCTTCAATGGAGTCTGTTTATTCATGATTTATGCGAACGGCTTGAGGATTCAACTCTAAACAATTAAAAATCATGACTTCTTTCTTGAAAGTACATTTAAATATTAATTCCATTTATCAAGTTGTATTGTTCGAAACTCACTTAATCCTATTACCTTCTGAATCTCGGGACGAGATTCCATTTAAGGTTTGTATAATGTAACAACCATAATTTTCATAACTACATAAATTTGTATTTTTCTTAGTATTTAGATTAACCAATTATTACTTTATTAGTTTTTAAATAATATCGGCATGTGTCATGATAATACATGGGCTAACAAAATCATTATTTTGGTTGTAAATAAAAATTAATTAGCACTATTGTTCTTATTAATGTTGCTTTTTATTAATTGCATGTAATTAAAGGTGGTGCAAATATAACTACCTACTTAAAACCCTAAGTGGGATGTCTTTGGGCTTAACTACTCTTTTTTGTCCTGCGGTGCTTGGAGTGAAAAAAAATAAAAAAAAATTGAAAGGGAAAAGAAAAAAAATGAGAGAGAAATAGAGATGATAGAGAAGAAGACAAAATAGAGGAAGGGAATAAAAAAATGAAGAAGAGAAAATGAAGAGAAGAAAGAAAAGAAGGGAAGGAAAAATAAATGAAGAAAGAGAGAAGAGAAAATGAGAAGAGAGAAATAAAGAGACAGAAAGAAAGAAGGAGAAGGGGATGAGACATGTGCTTGTGTGGGTGATATGCATGTGTTTGTGTTTCGAGAAATTGATCGGGTATTTTCATCTTTGTTGTGATTTTCGACTTTACGGGATTTTAGATCAATGCGGCTTTTGTGATATTTATTACGAGATCAAATAATTGAGTTTTCTTCATTCTTTTATTTATTTATTTATTTATTTTTGTTTTAAAATAACATATAAATATAGTGAAATTTTTTTTGGTTTGCGGAAAATACAATGTTTGTGAGTATTTCTCACTTTTAATTAAGATATATTTTTTATTATTTTAAAAATATCTTTGAATTGTGTGATATATATATTTCACACAATTCAAAGATATCTGTCATATAATAACAACTATATGACATTTTATTTCTTACTTTTAACATTTCAATGGACAAACAAAGATATAATTCAACTCGAGGATATTAATTGAATGTGATATGAATATTGAAAGTAATGGTTGATATTATATATTGTAATATTATTACTGTTGTTAGTATATGATATATTATTGTTAGTAGTCGTATTATTAAAGATCTAAGTTATTCAATTGGTGATGAATGAATAGTGATAATGACCCAATGTTATATTATTGTCAATATTGTTACTATTAAATGATTGTTATTCTATAAGTAGTGAATGATGAGATATTGATAATTTTGTACTATTTGGAAAGCAAACAAATAAATTAGGTTCATTATTTACTATTTACTACTTAAATGTTAAAAATGTGCGGAGTATCGATTATTAGAAGATTATTATTTTATTTTTATTATTATTGTTTCTTTATAATAATATATTGGGAACAACTGAAATATTTTTATTCTCAAATCGAAGTGGATAAAATTGAATTTTAGAGTTGGTATCAATGAAAAACTGGGTATTTATTGGAGGAGCATTTTCCTGTTTAGGTAGTTAAGCTGAAGTAAGTGAGACCATAATTTATAAATTTATGTAAATAGCTTGTTTTAATTTGGATTTATATTGATTTTTTTTACAAAGTTTCTTTTCATGGGTTCGTGGAATTGAAAAGTTGGATTCTGACATGTGGTTGAGTTGTTTGTACTTGCTTGAATTTAGATATGTAATGAGTTATTTGTTGTTGTAATATGCATTTCTGTATGTAGTGGTATAAATGCGGTAAGGTACAATAATGATAATTTGAGTATGGTCTCACACACACAAACATGTATATGCTGACATTTTTATATGGTTAACATTGTTATTAAGCTTATAGGTAGTCTAGGTCTTATGGACTCATGGAGTCTAGTTCCATATTACTACTTATATTTAATTATGTATAGGCGTGATTGAGGTTCCGTAGAGGAGTTAACTGCCTGATCTTTGGGTTTGTATTTTTGTGATGGTTTATGTAAGAAATGTGTGAACCTTACACTTTTAATTTATGAGGCTTGTATGGAAATGATGGGTTTAATTTCAGGTAATTCGTTATGTGATTTTAGGCATGTTTGAGAATGAGATTATCTTATTTGTGATGTTTTTTGTCGCAAATGTGTGAACTTTATTATTTTGATTAGTTTGATGTGTGAGTTTTCCTAGCTTGCTTGGTTCATGTTTTGGGTATTTGCATGATTCTACGAATTTCTATTTGAATTTTTATTACTTAAATTTAATTGTTATGCAAATTGTTTTGCTAAAAAACATGTATTTTTTTGTATTAAATGAGTTTTGATCCCCACTCTATTACAGAAAGTTTGTATATGAAAATGTCAGTTGCCCAAAAAATGTGGGTGGATACGGTTGTGGATTGATTTTTAAATGACGAAGTGTCATGGTGAGAAATTTTGAGATATCAAATAAATAATATTGATAAACTGTGATTCCTTAAAATTTTAAATCACCTGGAATTATATCACTTAGAACTACCACATCTTTTATTGTTTATGTTTTCCCTCTCTTATAGAGAAACGAAGTAACCTTTGGGTTGGGTCTTGCGGAGTAGGGCACCCCTTTCCTATAAAGAAACTAAGCAACCTTCGGGTTGGTTATTGCGGAAAGTGTGTGGTTTTGAAATGCCTAAAATAGGTCTGATTATTTATCCGTAAAAAATGTGTCGTGACTTATGCGCATTAATAGCCCAAGAGTAGTTTTTTGTTACTCATATAGTTAGGAGTATCCGGTGATGCATGTCTGTATGTGATGTGTCCCGACTTAGACATGGATGACGGATAAGTTCTCCTTTATATGAGACTGGCATACGGGCATGTATGTTCGGCAAGGAGGTGATGCGAATGTGATACCGTTTAAGTGATCAATCCAATAAAAATGAATAATATAATTAAGTCAAATAATGTATGGACACTATTGTTTTCATAAATTGCCAACTATTTGAGAAGTCATATTCATATTGTTTCTAACCCTTTTAATGTAGGATGACAAGTCTACTAACATTACTGCAGGTCAGACTTGCCATGGTTAACCATTACATAGTAAGTACAAATAAAATGAATGTTTACTTTAATAATGATAAAAATTTATTAGGATGGCATGATTGCCTCGTTGAGAAACTAAATTCTTTGAAATGTGATTTTCTTGCATAACACCTTTGCCTCATTGAGGAACTACCAATATTTGAGATGTTATTTTATTTTGTATGAAATTTATTATTATAGCATGTAATTTATTTTACTTATTAGAGTTGGAGGATCATCTTGGGTACGTTATTATTGGAACGCAGTCAATTAGTTTGTCTTAGGTTTAGAGATTTTTTAGCAGTGCTATTGGGGTTTCTTTAGTGTGATGAACCTCGTCAAATAGTTTCCCGGTTAGAGTTTTCTTTTTGTTTGTTTCAATTTTCTAAATTATGTCTCAGTTGTTGCTGCTAAATGTTTATGTCGTTATTGACTCACGTCCTGGGTTTTGGGAAAATAGATAATCCTACGTGGATATAAAGACTTCCGTTTTCTCAAAAATTGGGGCGTGACAAAAAATTTCATATGTTATTGAATTTCACGTCTCGAATTCGAGGGAAACGGACAATCCTACATGGAAATAAGGATTTTTGTTTTCTCGAAAATTGGAGCATGACATTATTGCTTTGGTGGTTTGTGGTGGTGATGGTGGTAGTAGTGAGGATCATCTTGCTCAAAGATGACCAATGACGACATCTTTGAGGAATGTCGTTTCCAAAAAAATAAAAAAATAAATAGATGTAAGAAAAATGCAAGAACGAAGGGAAAAAGAATAGGAGATGAAGAGGAGAGAAGATGAAATGGGGAATGAATTGATTGTTGCGGATGAAGCGGCAACACTCCTATTGCTATTGCAAAGTCAATGTTGTGTGGTTCGTGAGGTTGAGAAAGTAGAGAATAGTGGGGGGATGAAAAGGGTGAGGGTGATGAAGAGGGTGAGGAGTGTCAGTGGGATAAAGAGGGTAAAGAGGAGCCAGTTATTTCTGTCAAACTTGGTTTCGATGAAGATCAATAACTTGGGCAAGTTTCTTATCCTGGTGGTCTCAAAAATGCATCCATATTAGAGGATATGATGGTCATGTTTCTCATTCCATTTGGGCTGGTGAGCCGTGGCAAGTACTGGTCACGGTGTTAAGCCAATGCAGTTCTACTGACAGTGATGCAATACAGGCAATGAAGAGAAATTACAGACTGAAGAACTTGTAATTCTGGATTGATGACAGTAAATGGAATGGATTGTATTCAATAAGAAAGCTAATTCGAGATAGCTAATCTCCTGTAGAGCAAATGCTCAAGTGTACAATTTTCTTACAAATCAAATGAATCCTTTTTTCTCTCTTATGCTCTCTTATTTATAGTACTACATTTATTGACAACTAATCTAACAGAAATCCTTCCTAAACAACATTACATGTAACAACATAACACTCTTCAACATATAGCAACCTGCTCCCTTTAGTAACAGCACTTGTGTTAGCAGCCTGCATTCCATTCAGCAACAACAGCAGTACTACTGTCATTCATCAGCAACACTAGTTTAGCAATCAGCATGTCATTCAGCAGCAGCATTCAGCAGTATCACTAGTGTTCTTTATGTTGTTGTCTTTCTCCGGGAATAAGTATACTTTATAGGAGGTAAAATTCTATCAGAATACTGCAACTAGATTCATTACTAAGCAACTTGTAATGAAGAATGAAAATTATAAAGTTTCAGAAATGGGAGTGTGTTAAGTGTATGTAGCAGACTTTGAGGAGTTCAGAGGGATGGAAGCCACCCATCCACAGGAAACAACACTCGGCTGGAGTTATCCACATACTGGTGATGATATGGAAGATGTCGGACTTTGCCGCAATGCCCTTAAGACGGAATATATCATCGTAATGGGCTAAATGTCCATCCAGTATCAATCTGAGATCACCATCAGATAGGTGTGCTTGTAATGCTGTCCGGAGCTCTGACATGTGCCTTTGCTCATCTTCTAACCACCTCGCATACTCCATATCAAATATTGCACCATCTGTATATTCATGCACAAAAGAGATGAGGGTGATAATATGAAACTGTGTTTAGTTAAATTACTTATATTATTTTATGATGTTTTACAGTTGTTATATATAAAAATGTTGCTTTAAAGCCAATTCTTCTATATATAATATGATAGAGTAATACATGCATTATACTGCATTGCAGCACAAACATTATGTATACTGAAATGCATGTAGGAATCTCGACGCATACTCGCGGCATTGTATTAACCAAAAATTATGTATACTGAAATGTCACGTATAGTTGAAAACTACAACATTACAAGTACAAAATAACAAAAACATCACCATCATACAACTCTGAGACAAACACATCTCTGTGGCTTCTTTTTCACTATAGCCAAAACATAATTCCAAGTTAGTAGACTGTCTGAGTCGACACAGTGGCAACTCAGTCTCAACTTGATTATATTATTGCAGGTTTCATGAAGTCATCCTAGGCTGGCTGATCCATTAAATGGTTTCTTGATTATTCAATAACAACAATATTAATGGCATTGTTAATGTGGGTCTCCACAACACAACAACAAAAACACTAAAGGCACCCACCTGAGCTAAGATTGCCACCTGCACCACCTGCTGCTAAGAACAACCCCTACAGACCATAAACAAAAACAAATTAAAATATACGCTGAAAATATTAAAATGACTATAACAAGTTCAAGTGAATGGGCAAACTGGATAGTTGCATGAGTGGCTCAAAAAAAGTACAGAACTCATGCAAAAAAAGGACCTGTTTCATGAAAAAGATTTAGATCCTTGCAATAAATCATGCAAACATACACACAAAGAATAGAATGTATACCTAAGACATTGCCACTAGGAAATTGGCAGTTTGGCCTCGATTTCTCCTTGCTTGCAGGTTGAACCAGAAAAAGACTTCATCTTCTGTCCTCTTTGTGACAGGAAGGGACTCTCCAGTGAGAATTGACTGCATCAGAAAAAATCAATGCTGGAGAGATGGCCATACAAGGTGCTTTTGGATTGGTAAAAATCAATGTCATTCAAACGTAACACCGATAAAAATCAAAATAATGTATGTCAAAACAAAAAATATCTAGGAAAAATAATGACCCAAAGGAAAAAAAGAAAATAGAACCATACCTTCTGATCCCAATTAGCATAGACCGCAATAAGAGTAGAAATCTGCACATGAAAAAGTCGATAAGCCCAAGAAAAGAAAAAAATAGAAAGGACGCAAGATTTGCCTGATACAAATTACTCACCAACTGTGCAACCAAGAAAGCCACAACAAGCAAAAGACCAGGACGATCACAAAAAAACCAACTACGTGATCGTGTCACAAAGATGACGGCCTGGCTGATTGTGCTCACTTGCAGGTATATTGCTGATGCAAGCCTTCTTATGTCAGGTACTTGCAGGTATAGGGCCTGACATAAGAATGACACTAATGGGACATAATGGACACACTCAGCACACAAGTCAACTACAAAAATTACTTCCCGTGCAAGCAATTATGTGAAGAAATGTGCCCTCACCTTGCATTGAAATACTTTTCTTGCTGCGGTTTTCAAAATTGCTGAAGCAAGCTTTCATAGATTCAGATGCCTGCTTCCGAGCTGCAGGAAACTGTTTAGCTTTCTGCAAAGGAAAATGGTAGTAAAACAATCCATCTCAGTTCGCTCATATTACCCCATAGATATCAGCATTCAAATTGACAAAAGATACTCCTGAATCTATTTAGTGTTGATGCTAGCCTGCTAGGGTTAAGGAATGCAGAGATGGTTTCATCTTTTCATATATGGGGGGGGGGGGGGGGGTTGCTTAAACTATTCCCACATGATTTAGAGCAGTAGTTCAATGTGCAAAAAGATCGAATCAGCGATATATCATCTTCCACTGTTTGTTTCAGAAAATTTTCTTTAAATATATCATCTTTTACTAAAACAAGAAATTGCATTAATATAAACAGTATAGAAAACACAAAACAACAAAATCTCAGCAGGAGAATATTACAAAATATCAACTGTTAATTTTTTTCATAGAGAAAACCTTTGTCTGGAAATATGATTAAAATGTTAACGTTGTACTTGATTTAGTTCAATTCTCATGGTGCAACTGTCAGACAAAACATGCATGCTTCAAGTGAGACTTTGAAATAAAACGGAACTTTGAGTTGCAATGAATTATGTTTTTCAAATTGCCAACCTTGATTGCAGCCACTCTTAGTGCACGACACATAGGATCACGATGAAGCATCGTCATATGTTTACTAATAATCCGGCTTTCTTGTTGAGACTCTGCAAGCATCCAACTAAAGGAAGAAAATCAAACTTACGATAGGCTCTTATAATTTGTCTATCCTAGTTTTATTAGTTCTTTTAATTAGTGATGCATTCCTCTAAAATATTACAAATGAAAAGTAACAAACCAATATTACAAATGAAAAGTAACAAACCAGTATTACAAATGAAAGTAACAAACGAATACAGTTATGAAGTATCATGCCGGCGTACTATACTCTAAACTCATGCAAAGAAGCCATAACCAAAACCCATTAGTTATACTTGGTCATATACATCGAAAAAAAGGAATATCAGTGTAGCACTGCACTGTGTTCATTGTCTTTGCTCAGATGAAGAAACCATGTCCTTCATTTGAATCTATATATCTAAAGCCATGTCTTCTAAAGCAAACTAATCAGAAATCAGGGTCACTAAAACATACCTGCTCCTCGAAAACTTTTGAGAGATGCAAAGCTTATTTATTGTAGTCTATCATATAAATTCATCAAATTTTCAAAAATATTAAATATGTAAACATTTCCTTTTTAACACTTATCCTGCTTAACAGATAAGTATTTTGCCTAAATGAACAACATCATGGCCTTGAAGTTCAAAAAACAATAAATAAAATATACCCTTGGGTTTTCAACCCCAAGCTAATGGATCACATGCCATCCATCTGAAGATGTAATAAAACTTGATATGTATCATAACATTTGAAAAGTGTAGCCATGAATATAATTCACTGGTTAGTGTTTCAATTACCTCATCAAATGCCTCAAATTTGTCGATACTTGGTTGATGGATAGTGCAAACTGTTGTCCTTCTTGTGCAAATAGGATTCTTTACTGCACATATAACAATAGTTGTCTATCATTTTACAGTTGAAAATAGACGAATGAGGAATGAGGAATGAGATTAACAAAAAATCAGTGTATTTACTTGTAATTTATAAAATCTATTCCCATTTAGGTGCAATGAAATCAACTCCTAAAGTTTGTAATTGCTTTGGTAGGTCTTAACCTGACCATTAACTATTTTCTAATTACTGACTTCCCGAAATTGTTTCAATTAGATATATTTTGCAGAATAAGAAATTTCTGCTAGCTAAAGTGTGAGTACGACACCTCCCCTTCCAGCTAAAAAGAACCTCAACCTGAACAAGGGTAATTAAAAAACGTCTCTGTGCATGTTGAAAGAACCATAACATTATAACGTGTAAAGATAAGGTTACCTCAAGAGTGATTAGAGCAACATTTGGAGGTAAAGAATAGTCAGGATCCATGGCAGTTGCATTAGTCACATGAGAAGCCTTCCAGTTTTCCATTTTCTGCAAGTCAATTGTAAGTTTAGAAGATTACAATGTTAGAAAAGGGATTTCCTGGAATAGTTAAGCTTATAAGTTAATCAAAATCAAGTCTAATATTTAGTAATATGAATATATAAATACATAAACAGTACAACAAATAGAAATGGGTGAGAATAGAGAAAAAGATGCTGAAGCTGGTTGTGGCCTCCAAGGCTGTGCAGTAGGACTGACATTTGTTGAAGCTTGGGGCACAACATGCTGTTGCAGTGCTGGTTCATTCACCAGGCTCGTCCTTGGATTAGTTGCAACGTTGACATTGACCATGCTAGCAGCAAACCCCATGACTCTCCCAATCTCCCTTTCCATTCTACAGATAACTACATCTTGGATAATGTCTTGAAATGCCTTACTCAAGTTGCCATTCTCCATATCTTTTATGGCACGTAAGGCACTAGCTTTGTTTTCATAGATAAACTGCATTGATTGTGACTGCTAACTCCATATCAGGTTGTGGTGCCTGCCTATTGTGTTCCATGAATGTTATGCACTGCCTACCTTATTTTGCTACCAAGCTAACACAACATCCTCCTTTTTTAGCAGTATACCAACCATGCTAAGAAAACCCAGCATCTGCATCCACAACCAGAATGCAATTATCTTCTTACATTGTACCAGGTCACATCCTAACTTGACCACCATGCGACTGAAAACATGTCTCTCTAAGTTGTGGTACCATTTGGCTAGTGCAATTGTGGAAGAAGCACTAGCCATGATCTCTGGCAAATAAAATACTGATATTAGAAATATGTGGATACATATTTACTTGAACTAGTCATGTATCTTGATCTACAAAGAATTTAATGTCAATATTCAGGACAAGGACCAGCACTCACCATCTACTTCGATTCCCTTAGGGAAAAATGGAACAGAACCAGTAGTGATAATTATGTTCTTTGCAGTTATATCATTATCAGGCAAGCCAACTTTTCCATGTTTCACCTTTTGTGGACCCTGAAAAACAAATCCATGCATGAAACAGTAAAACTAATGAAAGACCAAGTTAACAATGAAACTACACTTTTTCCTGGCTACTAATGTGTATATACAAACAGAAGGTTTATGCAGTGTTATCTTAGATCAAACCAAGTTACAACAAGCAAAACTAACCACAATAGTGCCTACGCCAGTCAGTATGTCCACTCCTAGAGCTTTCATTGAATTGGTCAAGTTACTTCGATTTTTTGATGCGAGGTTGTTTGCATGATCAACAACCCCTTGTCTATCATATTCAGCAGCTGCAACCTTTCATCATAAGTTATGTGTCAGAGTCAGATAACACATGAAATAACTAAATTGTAAAGGAATGATCACAAAAACAGAAAGATAGCCATTAAATCAACCGTGCAAGAATGCTAAGATGCAGTTGAAATATCTCCAAGTTTAGAGGTTGTATTTGGAGATGCATGCTGATTTGAAAACTGTGGCAAGGTTGAAGTATGAAGTCAACAATTAGTCAATTATAGAATACTGACTTATCGAAAGTTTTTACTCCTTACCTGTCCATTGTAGACGGTAACATTCACTCCTTTGGATAATAGCTCATCAACCTGTACCAAGTAACAAACAGAAATCTTCAATGTAATCTCTACAACTTGAATGAAAATGAGGGATGAACATCTTCATGACTGAACCATATGTTACAAGGACACTATCGTTTTGAGAATTCGTGTGCAGACAGATATTTGTCAATTAAAGTTTTATAAAATGGGGTATGTTAGATAACTCAAAGTTTGTCAATCAAACATATATTTTGATTAAATTTGCAGAAAATTTGATTGAAACTTTTGACCTATTAGATTTTCCAATGCCATTTTCATCGAGCAGTGATACATCCATGAGAAGTGACCCCCATGAGAACTGTAGTTTGAAAACAAGTCTTAGTATCCATAATCTAAAGCAAGATGAAACTTAGAAGCAACTAATAGTAAATGTAACGCCAAAGCCGATGCACGAAATAAGAATGCTTGATTGAAAAATTACTACTCATCACAAAATCTTCTGGAGAAATCCAACTATCTCCCAAAGCAACTCCTGATTGAAAATGTGAAATTAAATATCTCATCAATCCAATTCCATTTGACTCCCAAACTGTAATTCAAACTACTTGAACCATAGACAATTCAATCGAGATTCAATAAACAAAAATGGGTATTCTCCAGTGTCTCAGATATCAATCCTACTTGCAATCAAAATCTAATTTACATTATACTTGACATATTGATCGATAAGATTATAAACACACTTAAGGGGTTTTCTACATTAAAACTGATTCTATTGAACTTAGCACAAGAGATTACCTCCAAGTTTGAGCTTCAATTTGCAAGCTTCGATCGCTTTTAGAACCGATAATGCAAGAGTAACAACATATTTTCCACCATAAGACTCTGCAATAATGTAAAGAGGACTCTTTCGTAGGCTCTCATTCATATTGAAGATCTCTTGCAACAAGGTAGTTAAATCAGTTGTTGCCTCTTCGTCAGTTTTCACATATGCATTCTTATCCTCCACATAACTGAACCCTGACCCTACTGGATTATCCTAAATTTCACACCAAAAAAAAAAAATTCAAGAACAAGAACAAAAATAAATTTAAAAATCCCATCTTTCAATTTCATTCCATAATTTAAGTAGAACAAAAAACTTGTAAAGATTAAGAAACAACACATTATTACAAACACCCCATTTCATGGTTAAATTTGAAGATTTACACAGAATGAATGAATGGAGAAAAAAATTCTCATTTTTCAATCACATTTCATATCTAAATCAAGATTTATATAGAAAATATTAGAATTTAACATCAATTGAATGCACTTACCACAAACAAGTCCTATGGTTGAGCCTACTAGTTTCCATGGGACAACGATCTCAGAAAACTAAGATATACATTCTTGAAACAGAACACATAAATCTTAGAAAACAAGTCATATACCCAATCAAAATGAACCCTAACATCCAATCAGATCTAACAAGCCAAAACCCATGAAAAATAACGAATACCCATTACTAACAATTATGATTTTTCAAACCCCCCACTTCAGTATAAAACGATTTCATTCAACTCTACATATCAAATCAGATCAGAAACTAGATGATAAATGTTAAAACCAACTATAAAACAGAAAACTAACCAAAAAAGAGAACAGTGAGAGATAGAAGGAAAAACCCATATCAAGAATCGAAAATGAACTCACTTGAGAACCATTGTGTCTAATCTTCTCTTATCATCTACAGTACTGGATTGAAATCACTTGCTATCTTCCATTAACTCTCTCTGAAGCTCTCTCAAGCTCCTCGATCTCTCCTCTGCGCCAAACTTCTCTCTGACTCTAATTTAGGTCGAAATTCTTTTTCGCAATGACCGCGCAAACTGACAGATTCAAACCAAAGGCCGAAGAGGTCGCAAACTCTAAACCGCGCAAATCTCTCTCTCTTTTTCGCAAACCCTAAAAGAGAGAGAGAGGTTGAAAACTGACAGATTCAAACCTCTTTCGCAATGACCTAAATCAGCGCCAAATTCTTTTTCCCCAATTTTTTTCGCCAAAGCGCGAAACCCGTTTTCGCCAGAGCGCGAAACTCCACTCTCCAAATCACTCGCAAGAGCGCGGCACGTGCAAAACTGTTTTGTTTAGCAACGGTTTTTGGCCGTTGCTAATTATAGCCACGATTTTTGGCCGTGGCTAATGCACCCATGGTTTAGAGCCGTGGCCAGTTATTTTTATAGCCACGGTTGTAGGCAGTTGGCCACGCTATCCACGGTTTTTGGCCGTGGCAAATAAACCAACGGTTTAGAGCCGTGGCCATCTCCGTGTAGCTAAACAAGCCTTTTGGTGTAGTGATTGTAAGGATCATATCGATAGGGACATGATTTGTGCTTTTATCGAGCATTGGCAACCTGAGATCAACACTTTTCATCTCCTTTTTGATAAATGACCATCACCATAGATGATGTCTATCATATCACTCATTTGCCGATTATTAATAAGTTGGTTATGGTGGAAAAAACTCAAATGAAGGAAGAGGAATTTGTGCAACTGTTGGTGAATGGTTTGCAATGTTGTATGTAACCATAATAATAATCAATAAGAGACAACAAGAGTCTTCAATCCAAAGTAACTAATTTGAGTAGAAGCAAAACAAGAATTTAAGAGAGAAAATACCAGAGTGGAAGAGTTGTTCTCTTACAGTTCTCAAGAGGAATTCTTGTGTGTAGTATTCTCGAATCTTGGGGGGTTTTCACATTGTGGGGTTTCTCTAGTAGTTAGGGTTTAGCAAACTGTTTGTGATGGATGTTCTTCCGTAATCTCCAAGTTGTATCATTGATCTTGAACCTTTTCAAAACGTATCACTGTGAAACTTGTTGATATGAATATCGGTTGGTTCTCTTACACAAAAAAATTTGTAATTAGAAAGAATGGTGTTGAATCTTTGTGGGCAATCGTGCGTGCGTACATCGATTGTGTTTGAATGAACGCTCTTTCAACATACCTTGCTTGGAGTTATGGTTCTTCCGTCAATTGAAATGTTTATAGATAGAGTTGTTCAAGTTTCTTACCTAGCTAGCAGCGAAGAAGATAAAATGAACGTTGAAGAGCAAACAAGAATGGAAGCAAGACAACTTAGGGTTTTAACGAACATCGGTCCTCCTCCAAAGAGATGGAGACTCAATTTTTAATCATTTCTTTGTTTCAATTCCATCGTGTCCTTTGTCTTCAAGTTTGCTTCATCAAACAAAGGATGTGGGTCTGGTTTATCTTTCATTGTCAGGAAACTTACTTGGATTCAGAGAAAAAAGATGTAGAAGACCAATACAAGGGAAAGGGAAGTGAAAGGAAGATCAAACACTGCCATTGATCCGCCCGGGTGGAAACCCCTCTTCGATCGCCATGAAGTTTTTTCTTAGCACTATCACATTGTGTCTGAATGAAATGACCGTTTCAAGAAAGGAACATGTTTGAGAATTGAAAGAGTAGAGCTGCGACCCTCTCGCTCTTTCTTTTTATAGCTTTCGGGTGTATTTGCATTGCGTTGCGTTCTTAGAACTTTCTTGTAAACCTTCAAGGTGGGAAGGTTCCCCACCTGGTTCGTTTTTGTTTTGTTTTGATCTTGGCCCCTGCTAAATAACATCGCCAATTTCACTGAAGAACAACATCAACACTTTTTTTAATCCGCTGAACGGCACCACCACTATATAAAAAAATGCATTTTTTTCTTTTCTCCAAATTCCAGCAACTCCTCCTCTCCCACCCTCTTCTCCTCCCAATCTCGTTGGAAAACTAACCGCCTGCCACCGTTTTCATCCTCCATTTCCTTCTCTTACTCATCTTCATCTTCGCTCTCCATTTTCTACTGCTTCAAGATGTTAATGTTGCATTTGAGAGTCAACAATGCTCTCCATTTATGATGTGAATGAAGAACTCCATTTATAGATGTGAATGGAGAAGATAAACATTTTCAAGAAAGAAGATCGACCCAATCTACTCAAGGTACACTCTCAACTTGAGATGAGCTTGCATGTTTTTTTTTTTTCATTATCGTAATATCATGTTTAATTTCCTTTTTGATATATTTGAAGCAACATTGTAATTTTTCGGGTTAGTTGTTAATATTTGAACCCTAAAAACTTGCTTATTTTTATAGTTAGTTTTGTTGTTGTTGATTGTTGTTATTTTGTGCACAGAATTCTATCACTGATCTATTCGAATTTGAGATACCATCACATAATCTAGAAGACCCGGAGACACTTAAAAGAAATTTGGAAGATACGAACCTTCTAGAGGTAAACTTTGCCCTTAATGATTTTATTCATTACCTTATTTAATATATGATTAGAATAACAAATATTTTTATTTACTTAATGTAGAAAGATGATGATGATGCTAAAGCGAATGGTGAACAAGCATTAGAAAAGGTAGTTGATGATGACGACTTGTTTATGATGGAAGAGGTAAGGTTAATTGTTGTAGGCATGACATTATTTATTCTTGTTTCACAAGTTCATTGATTAGTGTTTATGACGTTAGTATGCATTATTGTTTTGTAGGTATTCTTATTAAATTCGTCCTTAAGAGCTTGGTCTCAAGGTGTTGGCAAGGAGAAAAACATTGTTCTCATTATCACAAAGTCAGAACCTGCTGATAGCAGACGCAAATGAAGGATCCACTTGAGATTGGGATGTGAGAGAGGAGGGAAGATCAAGAAAAATTAAAAGCAAAAATTGGAGGTTGGTCGATCGACAAGTTCAAGGAAGTGTGGGTGCCCATTCCAGTTGAGAGGGGTGCCACAAGGTAATGATCGTTGAAAGCTGCAAGTGACCTGTGGAACCCACAATCATCCACAATCAAAATCTTTTCTTTGCCATTCCTTTGCTAGGAGACTAAATGAAGCTGAGATGACTTAATTATTTGGATAACATGTCCACATCTGGTGTAGCCCCTCGGTACATATTGTTTGGTTTGAAAGAGATGTTCCCAAACAATGTGTCACATTTGAAGACTGTTTACAATGTCATTCAGCAGCTAAAAACATTCCAACATTAATGCATGACAACTTTGCAGGCCACAATGCACTTGTTGAGCGAAAATAGTTATATTGAGTGACATTTAGTAGATGATCATAATAGAGACACAAATATTTTCTGGTGTCATCCCGAATCAATTCTACTGGGTAAGTGTTTCCCAACAGTGATGCTTATGGACTGCACTTACAAAACCCATCGCTACAGGTTGCCGCTATTTGAGGTTGCAGGTGTGACGTCAGTCGGCATGACTTTCAATATTGGTTGTTGTTTTATGTAATCTGAAACTAAACAGACACACGATTCGGCAGGTGGGTTGATCAAAGCCATTGAGCGTGTCTTTCCAGAAGCATGGAGGTTGTTGTGCAGGTGGTACATAAATACAAATGTGAAAAATAATTGCAAAAAAGAATTTGTGGATAGTGAGGGATGGAATGAGTTTACTAAATCTTTCTCGGACTTGTATAGATCAATTACAGAAAAAGAATGGAACAAAGACATTATTGAGTTCGAGAAAAAATAGGCATCACATCCCAAGTGTTTGGACTATCTGAGGAATGTTTGGTATCCGCATTAGGAGTTCTTTGTGAATGCATATACTGACAATTTCATGAATTTTGGCCAACGGACAACTGGTGGCGTTGAAGGCGCCCACTCTAGGTTGTAGAAAATGTTGGAGAATTTCCAAGGGACATTTTATAATGTATGGATGAAAATGCTTGACATGATCCAAGTCCAATTTGTAGAGATTTAAGCGTCCTTCAAAAGAGATCTCATGAAGGTCAAGAAAGAGCATATTGTTCCATTATTTGGAAAACTTCATGTGTCTGTGTTTAGTGCTTCTTATGCTAACCAGTACTGGGTCATTAAGGATATAGTCTTTTATGCATTTTCAAACATACCAACATAAAGACGCACTCCATATATAAGAAACCAATTTTACAGACAATACTATTATCAACTGAGCCTTCAATTTCTTATAATCATTATCACCTGGTCCAAAAGCTCTTACCCGTTTATACTCATGCAAGTGTTCATAGCCCCAATAAACATTTGAAGGCGTGGAAGCCACAGTTACCATCCGACGGAATGTCCAGTATCATTTCAACATAGTCTACAATGCATGGGAGAAGCTTATCAAAACGAGGAAGATGCTCAACTCCTCTAGGAATCATGCTTCGTCGCTTTACCATCTCTTCTTTTGTCTTTGCTCCCTTAAAGGTAGATTGGTCCTTCTTGATAGACCTATCGAGTTTTGCCTACTCACAAGGGACATCTTTTTGCTCTTGTCTTCTTACTTGGTGTGCCCTTACCGACAATGGGAGTTGTAAGCTCATTTAAAGTAGACATGCCCAGAAAAGTTATTTCTTGCAATTTTCTCTTCAAGAGAAATCTTTGATTTTTGTTCACCGGTTCCCATTTGTCCCCAATCAGATCTTTGGGTGGAAATTGATTGATGCAAAAAATCGACATTATTATCGTTGTTTGATTTTCGACATTAATCAAAGAAATAATTGTTCATTTTTATTTGTTTTTCCTTCAACCTACAATACACTTTAACAACGAATAGCGGAAGTAGAGGTTATCGACTACTTCACTTGTACTAGAGGACAACACTTGTCTCGTAAATTAGAGAATAAAAAGAAGAAATGAAATTAAAAAAATAGATGATGAAATGTTGAAACAAAAATAGATGTGATTTAAAACAAAATAATTAACTTGTGAAGTAAGATTTAAATGTGGAGAAATCTCGAAGGTATGAGAATCACCCCATTCCAACATTGATGTAGTAGAATGTGATTCAATTTTTCTCCATAATATTCAAATCACATGATTTTTCAACCTACATGACTTGAGTTGTGAGATTAAAGTAGTAAAAGTCTTTTCATTTCCCTGTAACTTTAACCAAATTTTATGTTTCATTTCTAAAAATCATCGGATTTTGGTTATGGTTTTCATTGGAAAAATTTTAAAAGACCTGGAAATAAATTTACTCTTTTGAATAAAAAATATTATCCATCTTAACAAATGAAACATTCTTTCCAAGTACTTCTTACAATTCATTGTTCTATTTTACTTCATAAATGAAATGCATTATAAATACCATTATATCTTCATGGTACTCAATCTATTCCCCTTGCGAGGGGGATTAGTTCTATATGAATGATGGAAGTAAATTAAAAGTTAAACGAGATAGTTGAGAAAGAGGAACTATAGCTAAAAATAAATAAGATGAAGACAAGAAATGAATAAACAAAAATGGAACTTACTTTACTTCAATAAAAAAAATGTTGGAATACAAAATCAAAACTTGCACTTCTCAACACTTATTCTATAAACATAAAACCTAAAAATAATGATTCCTTTGAATGAAGAATTATTCTCTATTTATGAAACCATAACATGTGCTTGATGGTTGAGACGTAACTTCAAAATCCAATGGCATTGACTTAATTCCTTGTGTTTAATGGCCCAAATTTATGTGTTGGATGAAATAAATGGTTGAGATTTATTAGGGTAAAGGTTTAAGTGGATTGTTGGATGAATTTTTTAAGAATAGATAAAGAAAAATCCCCAAAAAATAAAAATTAAATAATAATTGTTTTTTAAAAGTGGTTATGGAGGGATTTTTGGGTATCAAATGGGATGTGGATAGGTCATAAAATGTGATTTTTTTGCTCAAAACACTATATGGGTCATTAAGGAGTATTTAGAATTGGATTGGATTTTAGGCTTGGTCTAGTTTGAATTTCTTCATACATAATTTCTCCAATTGCACCTCGACATGAAAATTAATGGTGTAATTCCTTGAATTATGCATATCAATTTCCTACAAAAACTATGAAAATAATCGAAAAAATCAATGCTTTAGGTGCTTATCACACCACACACAAACAACCTTTTGTTAGTTCTATGGCAAAGAAAAGCGAAAAGAAAGATAAACCCACAAAACAAAAAATTTATTTATCCAAAACTTCACAAAGAAATCAATACCACTTTCACTAGTTTGACTCGATTGCATTTACAAATGTGCAACAATGCCTAAACCTCTAGCATGACATTAAATGATGAGTTCTAGCCTCCTGAGAGTTATCTAGGATAAACACCCACAAACAAATTTTTTTTTTTGAAAACAGAAAATTTGTGTTAACCTTATTTTTCTTAGAAAATATCCTTATTATTCAATCACAAACAAGACAAGAGACATATGTAATTAGTTACCAAAATATGCATTACGATCAAGAACTTTGGAAGTTGTCTATGTGAATAACCAACGACATGAAACATATGTAATTAGTTACCAAAAACAATGATATGTGAATATCCTTATTATTCAACCACAAACAAGACAAGAGACATATGTAATTAGTTACCAAAATATGCATTACGACCGACAACTTTGGAAGTTGTCCGTGTGAATAATCAACGACATGCAACTTTTCCTGTCAAAGTAAGGTACATCCTAATCCACCTTTAGAAAACCATCTCGACTTCAAAACTCACTGGTTAATCTCACTAAAATGACCATTCCGAGATTGGGTAAATATTTTCTCTCTTGCATGTGAGGAAAAATGTAATTGAGAACATTCAAACGACTCACATGCACACAAGAACAAATGGACATGAAAAAGAATAATATTCTCATGAAAGGAATGTTGATCGCATGTGAGAATGTCTAGTTACCCACCATAGCGCATTCTCATCTATTTTCTACTTTTTACCGTACTTTACCATAGGGTTAATGATAATCACATAATTATAACATTTTTTACCTCTTATTATATTTTTGTTAATCCTTGTTTTATTTTATTTTAAATTAATTATTAAAATTTTGTGTTTTTGTAGAATTCGGAGCAATAACGAAGAAAGCAAAGAAAAATGCAATGAATAAATCACAGACGGTGACTTCAGAGGAAGTAGAGGTGAGAATAGCCTAAGTCCATAACCTAAACTCAAAACCAAACCCAAAACCAAATCCGTAAACCCAAACCCAATGCCAAACCCAATCAAACCCAAAGCATATTCTCTTAATTATCCAAGATTCTAATTTGATTTAAGCCTTAAATCACTCATTGAACCCTCCCCTTAACTTGTCCAAGTTCATTTTCTTAATTCTCTATAAATACAATAGAAATGAATAAGAAAGGGGAAAAAGAGAAGGGAAAGAAAAAAAATACAAAATACAAAAACTTCTTCTTCACAATTTGTGATTCTCATCACCATCCCAACCAAGCAAAATCACCACCCATAGCCTATCAATCTTTGTTTTCTCTCCTTCACTCCACCGAAACAGGGGCGTGGCAACCCTGTTTTACTTCATCTTCAACCACCGTCACCGGCTACACCACCACCACGCATCACAACAGTGCCATCACATAGACTTAAATAAAGTTGACGCTACTGGCACCCAGTGGACCTTGCTGAGAGCACCTCGGTTGAGAAAGATCAGAACTATTTGCACCCACTGAGATCTGCTGAGCCACACTGGACCTGTTCCTGTTTGCACCCTGTTGAATGCTCTGTAACACAACAGTGAATTAAGTCTCAAACTCTAGAATTAATTTCATTTTACTTTATTATTCCATGATTAATATTAATTGATTTGCAATTTATAATATTTTACTATCACCTAATATGTCATGCATCTTAGGTTGTTAGAAAAATATTATGTTATAAATCATGCATGTTTTAATTGAATAATTAAACTTGTGATTAATTGTGCCCTAAAAAGACAATTAATGCTAGGAGTTTATACATTGCTAGAGTCATTTATTTGAAATTGGAATAATAAGAAAAATTGAATATAATTTTAGGAGCTTGAAAAATATTTTGCAAATTGTGGTTTCCCTCCAACTCTGTTCTTTTATTTATTGTTATTTTTATTACTTTTGTTTAACTCAGATTTTTAAACACTGTAACCCCCATTTTCTCCAAATTAGTTTAGGTAAATTATTAAATTTAATTTAATCCACCTTCCTCGTGGGATCGACCCGTACTTGCCGTCGTCTACCAGTTAGACACCGTGCACTTGCGGTTATTACAAGTGGGTCAAATTAGCCTGTTTATTTAGGCCGGTTAAACTCGCAACAGTTAACTACGACTTTTCTAGAAAATAAACCACATGGACTGGGCTAACCCATTTGCTATCAAAGATAGTAAAAATGATATTTGCATCTAGGTGTTTCGTCACTTCTTCTTTTACTACATCTTTCAAAATGAGAATGAGATGTCGTTGGGGTTCTCTAGAGGTTTTGGTTTCGTCTTCCAAATAGATATGATGCTCACAGACAATAAGAACACCCTTGATGCCATGAATACTCCAAGTAGTGGCTGACTTGTGAGCTTTAAGGACTACCAACAACTTGTCACTCTGTTCCTCGGTGAGATCTGAGGCAATAATCACTGGATAACTCTCCTTAGGATTGGGAAATGCATATCTCAATTCATTTGGAAAATTCTTAAGTTCTAATGATTTGATAAGAGCTTATGGATGAATCATTATCTAGGACTAAGCTGGGAAGGAAGCTGATGAATACAACTCTTCCTCATATTGATGAAGTGATAATGGGCTAGACTCAGGTATACGCAGTATAAGAACGATGTCCAACATATTGTTGATTTCTTCAACAACTATCTAGGTTCACACGAAAGTGTAAACAACAACGAAGCATTGCATTATCTTTTGATGATTAAGTCATAGATTCAAAAGATTGAATCATGCACATTTATTCTTCTTCCTCATCCTCAATCATATTAAGTTCATTTCTCTTTTGCATGACCTTAAAAATATATAACTCACCTTTAAGGTTCCCAAAGGAAACAAACACGCTACCACTTCTACAGTTGATATTGGCCTTCATAGTTGCTAAGAAAGGTCGCCAGAAGATGACCAAAAATTCATTATCTGAGCTTGGGCTAATTTCTAGGATGATTAAGTCAATTGGATAATAGAAATCTACAACTTGTACAATCACATCCACAACTATTCATTTTGGGCGCCGTTTTGACTCGTTTGCTAGCTTAAGAACTATTGTTGTTGGTTGCATCTCTTTCAATCCAAGTTCCAAATATATATGATAAGTTAAGAGGTTACACTAGCCCCTAAGTCAATTAAGGCACGACTTTCAAAGTCTTTTCCAATGAAACATGGTATAGTAGGGGTTCATGGATCCTTGTACTTAACTACTCCAGTTTGTTGAGCAAGCGACTTGCAAGGCATGCCGTTTTAGAGAATTTGTTTTTCTATTTTTTGTGCACATGTCCATCAAATTTTTGCATGGATTGGTGCTTGCTGAATAGCTGACAAAAGAGGAATGTTGATGTGTACTCATTTGAAAACCTTTAGGATTTCTTGAAATTGCTTCTCATTTTTGTTACCTGAAAGGGTTTTGGGAAAATGTGCCTTAGGTATATACTTTCTTGACTCTAAGGGAAGCTAGGAGCGTGGGTCTAAACTGATTTTAAAAGAACCTCTAGCTTTCTCTGTTGGTTTAGGAACACTCTATTTGAAAATCACATCAGTTTTCTTAGGTTGTTCTACACCATTATCAATTGCTCGCCTAGAATGAAGGGTGGTGACTACTTTAACTTCTCCATGTGAGTCAAAACTACTTCAAATTTCATTGGCATGGGTTTGGGGAGCAACCTTTGGATTAGGGATGGGTTGGCTTGGAAATTATTGTTCATTTTTTCGTTCCCAGAATCAATTGTTGCAACTATTGATGAAACTATTGGATTGCTTGGGAATTAGTAGCATTGGTTGCCATTAATTGGTGCATCATGTCATCCAATGACAGTTTTGGAGGTGGTACAAGAGTAACATATTGAGTTTGAGGCACCAAGTCATGCGAGTTGCTAAGCTGAGGTTGACCATAGGAATTGTAAGGGACAAAAACCGTAGAAAGGTTCATAAGCTAATTTTGCTGGTATGGAAGAGGTTCTCCCTGTGGTGGATACTGATTTTGTTGTCGCTGGTTAGATTGACATCCATATTGACCTTGCTTGAGATAGGTGTGTGAGTCGTGGGCTTGTCTACTAGGTTGCCAAGGGTATTGAAAACCAGGAGGATTCCCTAAACTCTTGGGTAGTTGTTCATAAAAGTCCCCACTATAGGAAATGTTGGAGTGGTTTCGATTTGCAAATGTGTATGTTTGACCGAATGTGTTGGACTTACGTTCACTGCTAAACACACACACCTTCTCTTGAGGCTCATTGCCATAAGGATTTAAAGGACAATCAGAATCTAAATAATCTACCTTGAGCCAAAGGGTACAAAGCTTGGAAGTTTCTCAATGGCTTGGGAAACAGACTTCGTAAATAGATTTGATTTCCTCATAAAAGTCCTTGAATAAGGTTTTGATGTCTGGTTCTGAATATTTATTTGTTTCAAATAGACACGATTTTCTAGAAGTGCTAGGTTTCAAGTCTATGGGCAGTCTCTTGTTTAGAATCATCAACAAGTTCAATTAGAAAAGTATAAGCAACAGTACTAGTCTTACACGTGAATTTCCCTTGGTGCATGGACTCGATCATATTTTGAGACTCGATTGTCAATCCATTTTAGAAACTTTGCACTAACATTCGTTTTTCAAAACCATGAAGAGGACACTTGCTAAGTAAATCTTGAAAGCGGTCCCATGCTTCATAACAAATTGATCATGTGTTTGAGAAAACTCAACAATGTCACTTCTAATTTTTAGGGTCCATCTCATCTATGTTTTGGTTCTAAAAGTACTACAAACTTCAAGAAACTTTCCAAGATGGACTTATGGGTTTTCTCGATCAAGCCCATGGACTTTTGGCAACATTTGATAATAGCTCGCCAAATCTCAAATTGAGTTTTCATGACCGCTTAATGCATCTTTGCACATTCGTAGCAAGGGGAACATTGCATTTCCAAATCAGACTTTGTGCCATCTCAATGTTGATTTGATAGTGTGAGGAGACAGATGGAGAGGAGTATGGGTAAGAAGATGACGAAGAGTGTGGTGAAGATGTAAAGAGTGGTTTAGGGTGGTAGGAAAAAGCTAAAAAACAAATCAAGTGATTGCTAGGGTGGTAAAAACAATTTTGGGAACGAATAAACTCTTGGGTCGCTCCCAATCATTCATAAAAGGAGAAGAGTGAGATGGAATGATGATAGTAACAAAACGCACATATCCAATATCCCTAGATGATTGGTAAGAAGCATACACAAACAACAATGATCGCTAAACCAATCAAATGCTTATTCCAAGCAAACAACGTTTAAAGGGGTTTTATCTTATTAATCTGTCAGGGACAAGATTGATAAAAACCAGCAGGCGTCACACAGTTATCCTTTATCGCCTGATTAGATAGGGTGCTTAAGGATAATCCTAAAAGCTTGTATCCAACAGTACAAAATCCAAAATCAGGAGGTCAGAGTTACGCTTGCAAGAAGCTGGATTATTGCACAAGTGATAGGTGATCACGTGGTCTAATTAAGAATTGTACTTGTACTACTGCTCTGTAGACCGATTAATATGATAACGATGCATGTCAAATACACACTTAAGGTGTGTGTTTCTACCCACAACTGTTAGTTGCATCACGTCCTTCTATGGTCCGCAACTTACTTGTGACTCGGCGTATCGGGTGAGTTACCCATGTGGCAGCGCCTCACGAAGTTCATTGAATGATCAAACCCAACGTCATGTTAAGCTTTTTTCAACACAAAATTCAGTAGATTCGCCTTGGTCGTGGCTGTCCTATGAAAACCGTTCTAATTGGCTTTAATTTTAGTTCATTTTATTTAGTGTCTTAGTTTCACACAGCTCAAGCGGTGAGGTTTGTAATAAAATCCCACCAGTTTCCAAAATAGGGCTAGGTCCGCCCTCTCTATTTATGGTAGTTTATTAACGTAGGCAACTACACTGTTTGTTAAGCTGCAGAAATGTAAACAAACAAAAAACCACTAAAACATTGTGTCTAAAAATGATACTTACTAATTTGTAAGCTTAGACACAAGGTCTCCTACGTGGGGGTAGAGAGAAGTGTTATTTGAGAATTATTTCTCCTTCATTCAAGGATATTGATCTCTCCCCTACCACACCACTGGTTGTCCACTACAAAAAAAATAGTCTTACTCAAAGAACAATCATATTTTTTTCCTAACTTCTGTGGGTTCTAAATAAATAAACACACAATCGGGTAATTACAAATTTACTGGTCTTGGTCAAGAAGTCAAAAACATTTTCGCTAAATAAATTAAAACTATTGTGTGAATCATAAATTAAATAAATATGATGACTTCTACTATACTTTTAATTGATTTTTTTTGCGGTTCAAGTTAATTAATTCTAACCTAAAGCTAACAATCTTCAAAAAAAAAAAATCCAAATATTACAAGTTGCACTCGACTATTCAAAAATAGAGTAAACAATCTTCCTCGCTAAAAGTTCAAATAAGAAAACGAAGAATGAAATTTTTTTTAAGCAAGTCCTAGGCAATACTGCAACTTTCACACACTTGTCCAAATAAATTAATTCAGCAAGCAAACAACTTAACAAAAAAATTCAAAAAGTTGTATTGTTCTTTCCATTATATGCTGAAAAATTACCCAAAAAGCACAAAAAGATGAGAAAAGAAAATAAAGAAACTAAAAATCTTCTCTATTGTCTTTATTTTTGTATCTTCAAGAGTTCCTTTCTTCACCAAGTGATGTGCAACGGCGTCACTTGATTGATGCCAAAATCGACATTGGTATGCATGATTTTCGACAAGAATTAAATAAATAATTGTTATTTTTTATTTGTTTTTCCTTCAACCAACAATACACTTTAACAATGTATAGCGAAAATAGTGGTTGTCGATTACTTTACTTGGATTAGAGGACAATACTTGACTCACCAATTAAAGAATAAAGGGAAGGAATGAAATAAAATAAAATATAAATGATGAAATGTTGAGAAATGATGTGATTTAAAACAAAAATAATCAACTTGTGAATTAAGATTGAAATGTGGAAAAATCTCAAGGTTATGAGAATCACTTCATTCAAACATAATGATTTATTAGAATGTATTTTCAATTTCTCCCCATAATACTCAAATCACATGATTTTTCAACCTACATGACTTGAGTTATGGGATTAAAGAAGTAAAAGTCTATTCATCAAACTTCAGCCAAATCCATTGTTTAATTTCTAAACCATCATTGGATTTTTGTTATTTTTTTGTTTGAAAAATCTTAAAAGACATGGAAATAAACTTACTCTTTCGAATAAATAAATATTATTCATCTTAACGAATAAAACCTTATTTCAAAGTACTTCTTATAATTCATCGTTCTACTTTACTTCATAAATGAAATACAATCTAACTACCATTATAACTTCATGATGCTAAATTTTTTCCCATTGAGAGGGGAATATTAGCTCTCCATGATTAATGAAAGTAAGCTAAAAATTAAAAGAGATAGTTGATAAAGAGGAATTATTGCTATAAATGAATAAAATGAAGAACAAATAAATAAATAAAAATAAAATTTACTGCACTTTAATGGAAAAAATGTTGGAATACAAAATTAAAACTTATACTTCTCTACATTTTCTCTATAATAAAAACTATAAATAATGATCCTTTTGAATGGAAAAATAATATCTATTTATAGACCCATGACATGTGTTTTAACTTCAAAATTCAACGGCATTGACCTAACTCCTTGTGTTTAATGGCGAGATCATTTGTTAGATAAAGTGATTGGTTGGGTTTTATTAGGGTTAGGGTTTAAGTGGATTGTTGGATGGATTATATGAGAAATAGGGTTTTCCTCGTGCCTTCGACACTCAAATTGTTTGATAGGAGGAAAATTTTCAACTTTGGCCAGGGGTATTTCAATCCTATGCGAACATAAATTTCAGCTAAATACCCTCCCCTCCCTCAATGTGATCCATTAGATCTTTATGTTTGGGTATATCTCAGCTGTCTTTTATATCCAATCTAAAACACCCTTCTGATTTGCCCGTGTCATTGACACGATAAAATGCGGGCCGTGGCAATAAGTAAAACTCGGTTAAAAATTTAAACAAATAAAAAAAATATTTTAAAACCACAACAATTAATCTTCCCCAAACTTTGATTTTCCAAAATATAGAATTCACAGTCTCTGTTTGAATATGTTTTAATATTGAAAATACTTACAATGTAAAGTGCATTGGATTACAATTATTTTTTGGAGAAATGGATACGGCGTGAAATGCATGCATATTTACAACTTCAAGCATTTGTACTAATGATTGGTTTCATTGGAAAGATCTTCAAAAATACATTTCAATCATACCAAGTTTACTAAAATCTGACGACTATAGATAGTTGTGACGATACCAAGTTTACTAAAATGCATTTTAAACAATACCAACCTTTTCACCTTTTTATTCATTTCCTTTGCCCTTCTACTTGCAACTTATTTACAAATATGTCATTGCTGATAATGAATCTCCTCCATCAACATCATCCTCAACTTTCAATCCTAACTGTCTTTTATCTCCAACCCCAAACACCATTCTGATTTGTAAGATAAACTAGGGTATTCCTCATGCCATTGGCACTCCACATACAATTTTTTTCCCAAAATTTGGAGTTCAGGGCCTTTGTTTGAGTGTGCCTTTAGATAATCGTCTCATAGATTAATATTGAAAACTACGATGTGAAATGCATATTTTGATAACTTAATTTTTGTATTGATCATTGATTTCTATGGAAATATATTAAAAAAGGCATTCCAACAATATCAAGTTTATTAAAATCGACAATTAAGTAGATAGTTATGACAATTTTAAGTTTGAGAAGAAAAAAAAATTCTCTCTCGGCAACATGTATATTCCACCAACTTTTTACACAATTTTTTCATTTTATTTGTCCTTCTACATATTTTATAATTACAACACATGCCATTATAGAGAACAAATCTCAGCCCTCAAGATCTTCCCAACTCTCAATCCTAGCCCTATTTTATTTCATGAATAGTGAAAAACCATTCTGATTTGTAATATTGATACTTACATGTTTTAATATTAAATTACATATTTTGAAATTTTAAGTGCTTGCATGTGATGATACATCAAAACGTCTTTTGATCAGCACCGTAAACGTGTCATGATAATCTCGTCAAAAGAACAAAGCAGGTCCGATTGCATGATCAATTCAGGGAGGCCCAAACAACACTAAGCCCAATATTAGCAGGATCCAGACAGTCAGGTCCTAGTTGCAATGTATCATTAAGCCCACACGTCACGCGATCAGGCCCAATACTCGTAAGACCTCTAAGGCAAGTATCTGAGAGATCTACCCAGGACTAGCAGACCAATAACACATTGGATCCGACTAGGAAACATATATTAGAGTATAAGTCAGGTAAGGAAACTTTCTTGCATGGAAACACTAAGAAAGGGAAATCTCTCCCACAGATCTAGGATCGTGAGTTGTGTAGTTAAACTATCCCAATGGACAACTCCCAATTAAGAAAGGATCCCCACAGCAACATCTCTTTCCCTAAACTACGCCACCAAAGGCCTAGCTGACCAAAGACTCCTACACTATAAAATGGAGATAAGGTCGATGAACTAGAGGTATGCTACAAAATCCCAGTTTATAGTTTTAAACATTTTATAAGCCTTAACTAACTTAAGCATCGGAGTGCCATCAACCACAACACGGTGGTCCTTGGCTCACGTTTGGCGCCGTCAGTGGGGAACGACGGAGTTCCTAAGAAAAAGCAATAGTACCACCTTTTTCAGAGAATCAACGAGATGGTGACAACAAGCTCTCACAACAATGAAGATGTTGTCGAGTCTTCGAACGCTCAAACCAGTAAAGCATCGCCCATTCCACCACCGCCATGGGAGGAACATCCTCAGACCCCACGCCGGTGGCAGCCATAGCAGACCCAAAGGTGGATCTACTTTCAACAAAGATGCAACAAATCGCAGAAATGCTAGAAACTCTCAAACAACAGGATCCTCCACCTATAGAGGGAGATCGTGAGCAACGAAGGGCTCGGTCCTCGGAGAGTTCCAGAGAGCAGCGTTGCCCCAGCAGCTTCTCAATGGACAAGAGGCGGAGGTGCGGCTAACGGAGACCTAGCGTCCAAAGCCGACACACGCCTTGCACAACCCCATCCGCAATGTGTCCACAAACCCAGGTATGATGTTTAATCTAACGGTCCCTCCATTCATGGACCATATCATGGACGAACCGCTACCAAAGAAATACACACCACCGAAGTTGAAGTTGTACGATGGGTTAGGAGACCCATCCGATCACTTGCGCCACTTCCATCACGTTATGGCGCTCAAGGAAGGGTTTGATGCAATAATGTGTCGATCATTCCTTGCAAGACGCCAGCATTGACGTGGTTCCACAGCCTTCCTCCGAAATCCATCGATTCATTCTGAACGTTGGCATTGGTGTTTCTCACACACTTCTAGGGCAGCCAATGGCTCAAGAGGGGCTTGCATTATCTGCTGACCCTAAAGAAAAAATAGAACGAGACGTTGAGGGAGTAAGTTACTCATTTTAATGATGTGTTGACCCTTATCGATGGTTGTAGTGATGACACTTCCGTCACAACTTTCACTTTAGGTCAATAAAGAGTCAAGCTCATGACTTTCTTACCCTAGACCTCCCAACTAATATGATAGACTTGCTCGGAGATGCCCAGAGATACATCACTCTGGACGAAATGTTGGCCGCCAAGAGAGAAGCAGAGTCAGAAAAGAAACTTTTTGTTCCATAGGATATAAAAATAGGGGAAGAAGAAATATGATGATGACAGTAACAAAAGTAAGCGCATAGATAGCAAAACCGACTTGTGCCGCACCAGGCATGACAAGGCCTCATATTACGTCGGGTTTAGGTTTGTCACACCTTTCAATACCGATCTGTCACCCCTCTCAATACCAGTCTTTTCGACATCCTAGATTCTATCAAGGATTGGGAAGAGCTAAAATGGCCGCCTAAGCAGCAAGGAGACCCTACCCGGCGCGACAACAACAAATATTGCACCTACCACAAGGAAGGCGAACATGATACTAAGGATTGCAGAAACCTCATAGGAGAAGTTGAGTATTGGATCAGGAAGACAAACTCAAGGAGTTTCTAGGCTCAGACAAGAGGCAAGGCCGAGCAAAGGAAAGAGTAAACACAGTCAAATGGATTGAAAAGGAAGCACCTGACATCATTTACGTCCTCCAAGGGGTCGATCCCGAAGGAGAGCAATCAAACAGGTCCCGCAAGAGGACACTGACCGAGATGCAGACACCATATCAGTATGAGGACTGACAAGTGCAACACGCACGAGTTCTCCTCACAATGACGTCCTGGTCATTTTCGACCTTATCACTATGTGGAAGGTAAAAAGAGCCTTGGTGGAAAGGGAAGCTCACTTAATATCTTGTTCCTCAGTGCATTCCAATACATGCAGCTACAGGCGAAAGACTAACACCCGCCACCCATCTTATGGTTTGATTCAGCGGAGAGAAATGTTTCCCCGTCGAGAAGATCATCTAATGGTGGTGGCAGGAGAGCCGCAGTTACGAAAGTACCTTGTCCAAGAGTTCATGGTAGTTGATGCCCCGTCCACCGACAACATTATTCTGGGAATGTCGTGGCTTCATCATATGGAAGCAGTGGCTTCTACTTTGCACCAATGCATAAAATATAGAACCAACCATGCCCAAGGGACTATCCAAGAAGATCAACTAGCAGCAAGAAACTGCCATTATGCAGCCCTGAAGTAGCTGAATTATTGCCAGCTACAGCGCGAGCTCCCAGAACCAACATGTCAGGCATCCGACTTAGACAAAATAGGATAATTACTCTATAAAGGCGGAGGAGCCCAGATAACCACAATATAGCTAAGCGGAGATCCAACAGTCAAAGCTAGCAACACAATCCAGACTAATAAAGAACTAACTAATGATACTTCAGCAAACAGGCACCAACTCCAAGAACTGTTAATCAACAAGGAATTGCCCGCCAACACAAAGTCCACTATTCAATAACTTCGTTAGCTTTTTATCTTAAAAAAAAGCTTCGCTAGAGGGACCACACAATCCGAGCCAAGACCATTAGCGCCTCCTTCCAGGTCGGATTAGCTCAGTCTCCGCTCGGAGTTAAATTATTTGTTACTTTGATTTCGTTTCTTGTTTCTGTTTTTTAGTTTAGTTTAGAAGAGTTTTTTGTACAAGACACATTCCAGAAATAAATTTTATTGATTGTGATGAGAGTTATTACAAAGCTTGTCGATCAACTAGTACATCAGTTTATACACTACAAGTATCTAAGTCCGATGCAAGCATCTATCCCCTGAAACAAGGGTAGAGATTCTAAACTACTAATCTGCCTCCAGAAGAGAAGGTGGTTTAAGTAAAACGTCTGTGATAGAAGATGCAAGAGTGCACTCAATTCATTGCTCCATCAAATCACCTAGAAAGGCGATTTGGATGTGGCAAGCAAAGTACATGACGAAGGCTGCAAGCACTCCCTCAATTCTTTGTTCCACCAGTTTTCTTCATGAAGAGGAATAGAAGGAAGCGATAGAAAGCTGATGAAAATGTCCTGGAACAACGGGATCGTCGAGGTCTCACAATGATGCCAAATGGGAACGCCTCTCAAATTTGCAATGCTTGGGGTGACACAGGGATACCACCTCGGGAGCGAGAGTCATGATCTCCAATGCTCCCATCAACCATAAAATAGCTGGAAGGACTACCCCTTGAAAATAGTAAACAAATGAGAAAGTGCTTGAGCGCTAGAGGATGGAAGATGGACCTGACCCCTGAGAGGAAGTTCGTAACTCTTCTTCGCAATGTAAAAAGATATTACAAGATCTCATGGGACCAATCAGATGCCCACCCAGATCAGGCGGCACCGCATAATAACAAGTTTTATCAAGACTCGTCACGCAATTCTTAAAACATTTGAAAACTCCAGTGAGGGAGACCTTCCTTCATCCTTTGGAAAACCTAAATAAAACTCTCTGGTAAGATGCATTTGGTTAACATGCTCTACTGTTCTCATTGCACTGCTTGAACGCAGAATATCCATCCCATATATAGGATAAATGGTTCACGAAAAGTTGTCAACAAGCAATTACTTCAGCATTAAATGCCATACGGGAAATCGGGAAAATGACGGTTCCAATTGCAACTGCACAAGTCCACATCCTTTGAATTAATGACCATGCAAGCAGCCCCATTAACTGAGGTTAGTAATCGATACTGAACCGTCTCGTAGAATGCGCCATATCCCTGCACACTGATCCTCATAGATTTTTTTCTAATTGGGCCCTTCAACTAATGGGCCCAAGCTTATGCCTTTCCAGATCAGGCCCAGCACACACAAAGGAACAAACAACAAAGGCCCCGAACGCCCACAGAATAAGAAACACACCTACAGAGTGTTATCACCAAATCCAAGGCATTAGTTCTACTATTATTCACTTGTTGTTCATTAAAGCCGGTCAACCTATTACTAGTTTAATCAATTGATCTGACTTACACTGGAATCGGACTGCCAGGCGAGCTAAGTAAGTCAGACACCCAAGTCAGACTTACACGCCCAGTCCATTAAATTAAACAGGTGTCAACGGTTTAGAAAGTGGCAATTTAGTCAGCGCTTTGATGCCTGATCGATATGGCTTGCCAGAGATCATTGTCTAAACATGGGCAATAGAGACAAAACCTGACCAAAGCTTAGTTGGCAACGACCGACGATGATAGCTTTTAGTCTGCTCGAAGCCCAATTCGCAAATAATGGATTTTGTCGACCTAGAAAGTGGGAGTCTAGTCATTGATCTCGAGTCTAATTAAGATGGCTTGCCAGGGCTCACTACTGGTACACAGACAGTGATCGTTGAACCCCGACCAAAGCTTAGTCAATGGTCGGTGATGGCGATAGTTTTGGTATGCTCGAAGCACAGTTCGGTGAGCGCGGATTCCGACAGCCTAGAAAGTGGAAGCTTAGTCAATGTTCATGTAGCCTGGTGAAGACAGCTTGTTAGGGATCATTGGCCAATATAGACAATTATCCCTGAACCCCACCAAAGTTTAGTCAGAATGAGTGACGATGATAATACTGGCTCGCTCCAATTCCTAGTCCGCCACGAACGAATCAAGATGGGTTGGAAAGTGGGAGTCTAGTCAATGCCCTCGATGCCTGATCAAGATGGCTTGCCAAGGACCACCATGGTCGCCGAAACCTGACCCCGGTTTAGTCAGTCATAACTGGTAATAACAACCCCTCGATCCAATTAAGATTATTCTACGAATAACAGACAAAGACGAGTCAAAAGTTTGGTTAGAGTTCTGAAAACTCAACCCAGATGACTCACAAGGACTACTGTCCGATCATCTACAAGGGTGCACGTGCTGGGACCACAGCCTGACTAATACGCTTATAACAACAACAACAATTACTATTCTAACAGACAGCCAAGCCGCCAAATAGAGGGTTTATTATACTCCCCGATCTTTAAAAATGAGTCTGACCAAAGCTGCACAAACTATTGCAGCACAAAAAGTCAAAGCTCTCAACACCAAATCAATCGTAAAGCTTCTCAGCCTAGCAGAGCTTCTTGTCTAACAATCAATGTCAGAATAAGACAAGGCAGGTAAAAACTAGGAGAAAAAGCAAAATAAGGCAAGCAAGTGCGAGGTACTATTCATTTGAAAACTGGAAAAAATACAAGATTCACTCCTCGTCAAGAGGAGAGTCGGATACAATAAAACTAGACTTAGCAGGGGAAGAAGCAGAAGACACATATGTAGGTGCTGCCTCTCGATCCCCCTTATTAGGGCCTCCTTCTTCTTCAAACGAATTAGAGATCGCTCCAAACTCTGCATATGCAATCCTTTTGTAATAGGAGAGATCTCAATCGCGATGCTCCCCCTTCTTTAGATGCAATAGCTCCAACCTTCCAAGCACGACTTTACTGAATTTAAATGTGCCTCCGGCCGTGAGAAGCTTCTCCTCTTGCCCTCTTGATTCAGCGAGTTCTTATTTCAATCGCTCCAGCTTGCCCGACAGCATTTCAGTCTTGGACCGCTCAGAACCCAGCCTATCACTGGCGATATTCTGCTTACTCAGCGCTAGAAGGAACTGCTCATTAGCAGTCCGTGTGTTCTTGGCATTAAACTCAATGTTGGCCTCCAACTGCTGACATCGAACAACCCATTTGGACTCCTTCTTGACCCCCTCAGCATGCAGAGCCTGCAATTTAGCCACAGTATCCCAGGAAGTTACAAATCACGATGGACAAAGTTTAATTCATTCTTGAACCAATCCCTCACGGACACAACCCCTCCAAGTCAGACTCAAACACCTCCAAGTGAACCCTCTAAGCCTCCGACCTAATGGACCTGGACTCCGCTCCAGTATCTGAGAGAGCTTCAAGTTGCTTCCTCAAGGACTCAATCTCATGGAGAGTATCAAAGTATGACTTTTGAATGTTTGTAAATACCCACTCCATCGTATACACTCTCACGAGTGACCTTGACTTCAATTCCAGCTACGGCCACTTGATTCAGATATGACATCCCCAACATAAGATCTTTCTGCCCTTATTACATCCAAACGCCCTCCTAGCGTCTCTCCCACTAGCTCCGGAGTGCAGTTCACCAGCCAGTCATTCCACCTGTTGATATGCTTCCTCGCAGCGTAAGAAATGTCGAACTCCTGATGCCAAGCTTGGTTGTTCGTCCTTATTACATCTGGAGCAAACAGACTGATCCGAGCATCCGGATGAAGATCATTCAAAATCAGAATCAACCCAATACCACCCTTAGCATTCTGCACTACATCAGGGCCTCATCAATAGTTTTCCCTTTGCTCGCAACAATGGGCTCTTTTTCGCGCGCCGGTCCAGAGTTAGTTGACGGGGAAGATCCAAGCGAATTATTCCTTGGATACTCCCATTTAGTTGAATATGGGGATGGGAACTGGATGGAGCACAGTACGACCGATAAGAATGGGACTGTTCACCATGACGTCGATGATCGGACGACTCTTCAACAGGTTCATAATCCAGGGAAAGACGGATCTCAAAGTCCTTTATTGAAAAAGGACGACCATTCGAAGCTTACATGCCCACCTATAACATCATTTTATTCAGAAACTCCGCCAGTTTGGTGCTTAGTTTGGTTACATCTTCCACGTTCACCATTTGCAGATACTCCATTTCCAAGTCAGGAAGAGAGATAGGGGCCACGGCTTGAGCATTACGCACCTCAGAAACAACAGCCTCGTCAGGCTCTTGCCTGATAGCATCATGTCCTTTAGACAAGGCCAGACGGCTGCGGACGGACCTAGACAAAACACGAGACCTCTTCAGATGCACAGGAGAATGATGCGCCTCATCTATCTCTGCCCTCCTCGAATGGCTTGGAACCTTGATCTTGGGAAGCTTTTTCTTCCACGAAACAAATGCACCTTCAAGCTTTGGCTTCTTTACCTGAAACAGAGTGGGGAGCCATGTGCCAAGTGCCAATGAGCCCACAGACCGCTGCGCTCGACATTATAAGGTTTCATGACATCCTCTACCTCTAGACGAGGCATGTCATGGAACGCATCCAAAGTAGCTTTATCTTCAGCAGAAAGTGGCGAAGTTGGGAATCTCCTTGCAAAAACCACAACAGGTCAATCTAATAGGTAGTTAACACAAGCAAGATCGGAGAAGGAGTCGACTTACTCAGTGGTCTAAATTCACACTCGATCGAACGACCAGCAAACTCAAAGTATGTCTAGTCCGCAGGAGCCATGAAACAAAACTTCTGCCATGATTTAAAATCATCAGGAAGTTTGCCGAAGTAGTCCAGCGATGTTAGCACACACACAACGTGCTCGTTTATCTGAGGAGAGGTAAACAATTGCAGCGCTCTCGAAGGCACTCGAACACTGGCGTTCTTAGCCCTAATCAGAATAGCAATGACAGTCCTATACCCGATCGACACAAGTTGAGCGGGTGCAATACTGAGGTACGCTAAGAATTCCCAGATCTTTTTTATAACAGGAAAGTGGACGCCTGTATGAAGCATACCTCGGTGAAGACAGATAAACTCATCAGGAGGGTACACTAGCGACAGATCGACGCCCATAGTGCAGAACACCAGATCATCAGGAATCCCGTATGTCTTACGGAGGACTTACAGATCAAATTTAGAGAGCAACTTCTCATAAAAAAAACTTATGGCCCTTAGCAAACAGCTCATCAGGAAGCTAATCCTGACCTACCATGAAAGAAACTACAAGCTTTCGAATATGAAGGTTAAGAAAAGTCAAAAACACAAAAGATAATATGGCAAAGCAGAATCTCTGTAATCGAAATAGTAAAGGGGCTACACTCAATTAATGCAATTCACCGCTCGAGGAAACAACTCAGACTCAATCATCATGACTGCATAGTTGCTTCATGAAATTACCTAGTGGATTGATAAGACAACCCACTAACTCGGAGGGAGTAGCTAATGATACATCAAACCGTCATCTGATCAATACCGTACACGTGTCATGATAATCTCGTCAACAACACAAAGCATGCCCGATTGCATGATCAATTCAGCGAGACCCAAACAACACTAAGCCCATCATTGGCTGAATCCAGACAGTCGGGTCCGAGTTGCAATGAACCATTAAGCCCACACGTTATGCAGTCAAGCCCAATACACGTAAGACCTCTAAGGAAAGTATTTGAGAGACCTACCATGGACTGGCAGGCTAGCAACACATTGGATCCAACTAGGAAACATGTATTAGAGTATAAGACGGGCAAGGAAACTTCCTTGCACCGACAACACTCAGAAAGGGAAACCCTTCTCGCAGATCTAGGAACACGAGTTGTGTAGGGAAACTATCCCACATGGACAACTCTCAATTAGGAAAGGATCTCCACAACAAGATCTTTTTCCCTAAACTACGCCACCAAAGGCTTAGCCGAACAAAGACTCCTACACTATAATAGAAAGATAGTGTCGATGAACTAGATGTACGCTACATAATCCCAGTTCACAGTTTTAAGCCTCTCCTAAGTCTTATCTAACTTAAGCATCGGAGTGCCATCATCCACCACACGGTGGTCCTTGGCTCACGTTTGCTACCTGTGCAGGTCTAGGTAAGCAGCAAGGAAGGAGAGCAACAATTGACTACATAGCATTGATCATTGATTTTGTTGGAAATATATTCAAAATTGAACTTCAATGATTCAAAATTTACCAAAATTTGACAACTATAAATAGTTATGATAATTTTCATTTAAAAAAAAAGAAAAGGAAAACACAATACTTTTTTCTCTCTACCACATGTATATTCTACCAACCTTTTCATTTTCTTTATCCTTTAAAATGTTTTATATTTACAAACATGCCATCATAGGAAATGAATCTCAACCATCAACACATTTCCCAACTTTTAATCCTAACCTTCTTTTATCTCTAATCCTCAAGTCTGTCCCAGTCAGTAATGAATAGTAAAACACCACTCTGAATTGTAAAATAGATATGTAAAGAAAAATCTCCAAAATTTTAGATTTAAATAATTCAAAATTTTTAAAAGTAGTTTTAGAGGGACTTTTGAAATGATATTGGTGAAAAATGCTAGTGGTACATTTGGGTATCAAATGAGAATTAAAATGGGATGTGGATAGGTAAAAAATGTGACATTTGGCTCAAAACATTGTATGGATCATTAAAGAGTATTTAGAATTTGATTTGTTATTAGGCTTAGTCTAACTTGAATTTCTTTGTACATAATTTCTCCAGTTGCTTCTTGATATGCAAATTAATGGTGTAATTCCTCGAATTTGGATAAAAATATGGCAATAATGAAACTCGAGATAAATAGAGTCATTTAGCTAATTTAAAACACAACTAAAAACTAATAAATGGCTAAATGGGGCGTAAAAAATCAATGCTTTGGGTGCTTATCAGAAATCTAGACCGTCAGCATTGTCATACTTGTTCGGGAACTTAGATAATGTAATCGAATCTTTTGTGCGGCTTCTTGTATTCCATGAACTCGTGTACAACCGAATTTCCGACCATTGATATTGTCCCACACTTAACTACCTCGCCAGAGGTGTGAGGTTTTATACAATTGATCATCCATTAAGTTTGATAAGACGGGGATCGAACCTTGACCTCATGTGCCACCCTCTAGGTCTCTTGTCGTTGAGCCAAAAAGGCATTGTGTCAAAATGGTGCAAATCATTATTTATTAATCACCCCTCAGACGACTATCTAAGTATAAAGGACACAATCTTGCACAACCATCACCCATCCTCAGGCTTGGCGTCTTTCCACCACACTTTCTAGTGCAACAATCACCATCCTCAAGCTAGGCGCCTTTCCAAAATGTCGACACAATCCTACCACTTTAGAACAAAGCCATTTCCGACTCTTGTCATGCTCCTCAATTTAAGAAATCAAAATCCTTATAACCACAATTTAATCTAAATCACGTATAACAGATAAATAGAAATCATCATTTTTTTGTGTGTTGTGTTGAACGATAGCTTCCCCTTTTTAGATTAATTTTTCTCCTTGTTTGATTTATGTTATTGTTCTATCTTCTTTTCCAAGCTAGGGAGGTGTAGGAGCCGGAGATGAGACATTAAAAGAAAAATATTTTCTTTAAGTTTTATTTTTGCTAGCTAGGGTTGTTTCTATTTTAAAACCCTCTTTTCAAATTTTGGATTTATATAATTAAGCCCAAAAGAAATAACATTTGAGTTTGAGTCCATTCCATGAATTAAGATATTATTTAACAAATAATAATGGATAAATAAAATAATTAGATAACCCTATAAAATGGGAGTGTTACAATATACATACCTCAAAAAAGTCTCGCATCGAGATTCGACAGATAAGAGAACTAGGTAAACAACTCTGAATGCATTTTTTTTAATCCAAACGGATCATCCAGTAATATTATTAGTGTGCATGGAGGATTGTACCATATGGCCTTTTGGTGACCCCTCATTTATCCCCCTTGTTAGGTTATAATGCACATGGAGGATTGTACCACATACATTTTCATTTTTTCACATTCACATTCATCTTTTTTTTATTATTTTCTTTTCAACCTATAAATAGGTACCTCACGTATACATTTGTTTTCTCTCCCAGAATATTGTATTTCATTCTTTTTAGTTTCCTTTTAGTTTTTGGTTAAAAGTGTTTTCAACAAGAAACCTTCGATCAAGTGGTATCAGATCATTAGGTTTTTTGTTTTTTTTGTGGTTTATGGCCTCAACTTGCCGACAACTTAGGTTTCAAGTGGAGAACTTGTAGCATCTTTAACTTCATAAAGAGAACTACGATTGAAGTAGAAAAGAAAAACAATGGTGGAACAAGCACTACTCGGGTTGCATCCCTTGAGAAATTGAAAGCAATGGCGGAGGACAATGCCGATGCTCGGATTGCCTATTTGGAGAAGCAAATGAAGAACTTGGCAACAATGGTTACCAAGTTGGTAGAAGGATTATTAAATAAAGCTCGATAGACGACTCAAGATCCCAACAGTGACCTAAAAAACTGCAAAATCCTCTACGAAGGATCATAACATGCCAAAGAAAGCAAATTTTAGTAGTAGCGAGGGAGATTCTGATGGAGAATATGAGGAATAGTGCGACGAATGATGCAAATTTTAGTAGCGATGAGGAACCAATGCAGAAAGGTCAATCCAAAGCTCTTATGGAGGGTCTCAAGATTAATGCGAAGATAGACATCTCGGCATATGATTATGCTATAAATGCTAAGAAGTTAGATAATTGGCTTGACCAGTTGGAACTTATTGTTGAACGATCAACTTTGATGTATTAAAGTTGACCAAACATATTGTTACATGGTGGAAGGTGTATCGGAGCGAACTAACACTCAACTATGACGTGGAAGAAGTTTAAGCGCCATGCAAAAAATTTCTACCCTATTGGATTTGTGGAGGAATGATCTTTCATGTGGCAACATTTGAAACTGAGTTTTGGACTTTCAGTGCTGGATTATGGGATCGAATTCCAAAATTAGGCTATGGTAGTGGAACTGAACCTGGATGACCATGAAATTTTCATGAAGTTTATGGGTGGCTTGCAGGACCATATTCGCAAAGAGTTGCATTTGTTCAAGGTGGAAGGTTTCAACGAAACTTTAGTAACAAAAATTGTCATTAAAGCAAAAAAAAAAAAAAAAAAAACAAGAAAAATATGATGCACTATTTTATTAGCACACAACTTAATATCCTGTTTTGTAGTCATAGTAAATAATAAGTAGGGATTGTTCTAGATCAAGGATTAGAGAGCTCGCTAACTAATACTAAGGGTAATTAAAAAATAACTAACAAAATAAATGAGAAAATGTTGGGAGATTGGATTTTTCTAATTTTATAATAAGAAAATTACTAAGAAGATTATAAGAATAATAAAATCTGAAGGGAAACAAATGATGAGAAATTAGCTAAACATATTAATCATGAATCACAATACATAATTAAATATCAAAATAAAATATAAGAAGGGATGAGAGATAAAACGATGTCACTTGCGCGTGGTGGTGAATAGTGGACCACTGAGGTGTGGATAGTAGAGTGAAGAAATTACAAGTTCTCCCTTTCTTCCTCTTATTCTCCACTTGATTTCTATGAACTTGAAAATGAATTGAGAGACAGAGAGAGAGAGAGTTGTACGTGAGAGAACTGCGATCGCGTGGAGAGATGAGAGAGATGCGATCGGAGCTAGTGACAGGTGGTTGTGATGCGTCTAGAAGGAGGCGAGAGAGATGAAGCATAGCGAGAGGCGAAGAAGATGGTGGTCGACTGTGCAATCTACATGTTGGCCCGTACTGGACAGTGAGAGATGGGTCTGCATGGTGATGGATGGCGAGGCTGATGGAGAGATGGATTGTTGGCTTGCAAAGAAAAAAGTATGTGTTGTGCGATCGAGTATGAAGAGAGAAAGGGGCATTCAGGCAACAGTAAGAAGGTCAGACAATGACGAGTGTGAGGTTACTGTCATGTGGGAGAGAGGTGAAGTAAAGGTGATCGGTGGGGACGGATGAAGGGAGGAAGGTTATTGCGGTCTGGGTTGGTGCTGAAGGGCGATGTATCTGAGAAGAAGAAAGCTGATGGAGAGATCTATTGGTGGTGATGGAGGCTGAGAACAAGATGGGTGGACTGTGAAGGGTTGAATTGCGAGCGGCTATGAGATTGCGAGTGGGTGTTGTTCTTTCGAGAGCCATGTATTGTCCCTTTGATCTCTAATTTATAAAGGGTTCCTAGTTCGTGCAGCTTCCTTTCACACAAGTCCTAATTCAAATCAATTTCCATTTCTTAGCTTCTATTTTCGAGTTCTGCTATTGCAACCTATAAAACCACAAATACATAATTACCACTACAAATAACCAAGGAATGCGATTTATCGAAATATGTCGAAAATTCAGAAACTATTTCCTATTTTTCAAGTTACTGAATTATCTTTCAAAATTCGAAAAATTCCAGTGCTCGTGTATTTTAATATGCTATATTATTATTTTAGTATCAAATGTTTGATATGTGAGTGATTATTATGTAATATGTAATCTGTATGACAATATGCGTCCTGTGAGATTTTTTTTATAGTATTTTAGAGTTTAAAATGTATAAACTTATATTGTTAAATTCGAATTACTACCAAAGTTTTTTTTTCTACACAAAAGAAACATTTCATGAAATATTTCTTAAGATTAGGAAATAGTTGCCAACCATATTTTGTTTTTACTGAAAAATGAAAAAAACTAAATTATTTGTATAATACTGAAATGTTGAATGAGTATAGACAATGACATTGTTTGTATCCCTTCAATAGCTTTGTGTCAATCTTTTTTTTTTTTTTTTTTGCAAAACTTTTTATGATTGTCTTCTTAAATTGTCTACCTTAGGGTGTTCCCCACACTTGTTTTTCAATATAACTTGAACCACAATAAAGTCTCTGCAAATCAAATTATGTTTCACTCTTCTGATTAGGTTAGTGATGTAGTCGTTTTTTGCTTCCTGCTTTGACCTAGTCCCTCTGACTTGCACAAGTAACACATGTGAGCCACGAACCACCGTTGTGGTGGTCAATGGCTCTCCGATGCTAAAGTCAGACATGGATCTGAGGAAGGTGTAATGCTGTAAACATTGAATATGTAGCGTACCTTAACTTACCAACCTCATGTCTTATTTATAATGTAGTAGTCCCGATTCTACTTGGCCATCGATGACGTAGTTTAGGAAGGAGATCTTCGTGGAGATCCTTATCTAATTCGGAGTCATGCTGTAGGAGAAAAGTTCCATGTTAGCCCTGTGCTCCTAGATACGTGGGAGATAGTTTCCAATCCAAGAGCAATCCATAGAAGAAAGTTTCCCTGCGTGGAATGTACTCTGGTATTTGCTTCCAAGTCAGAAGCATAAAGCTGCTGTAATTGCCTTTCTAAAGCTGATCCTTGAGATGATTGCCTTAGTAGGACTTACATGTATTGAGAATAGCTGTGAGACATGTGGGCCTAGCATGTTGTAAGAGTTCGGGTTCGTCTGACTGATTGAATTAGGCGAGCTTGGAGCCGCTTGAGCCGGATCAGTGTTGGACCGACGCTGAGGCCCATAATTCCCCGAGATCATCATGACACGTGTATGGCTCAAGGACATGACCCGTTTTGTGTATCATTAGCTTCTCCCCCGAGTTAGTGGGCCATCACATCGGTTCACTAAGTCATCGCTTGAAAATATATGCCGCTCATGATGATTGAGTTTGAATCGTTGCTTGAGCCGCGCACTGCATTAATTGAACGTGCGTCGGTTCAGCAGAAAAGAGGCGGGAACATAATCCCTATTTAGGTCATCCGTAGTGTTGAGTATGACTTTTTTATTTTCTCTGCTTTTGAAGATACTGCTCTGTTAATCTTTTGATTAGAAAAGATTTGTTTGTCTTCTTCACAGCTCAACAAAACTTTCATGATGATGCAACCTTGGCCAGGGGCCTGGAGTTTTTTGAATACATGTTGCTTTTTGAGCCCGACCTCGCTGAAGTCTGTACAAAGTTTGAGGTCCCCGAAGACCTGCCGTTGTATGTCCTAGAGGGTGATCAGACGCCATTGTCGCCACCAACAGGGTTCATCTGCTTGCATCGTGGGATGTTTCAAACTGGAGTGCATTTTTTCTGTTCTGAACTGGGAATTCTTTGACCTCCTTGGGATTCCTTAGGCCTAATGGATATAGGATTATCCTTCTCATTCTGATTAGGGAAAATAAGGCTAGTGTCTGCATGACTCCGCAGGTAGTCCAGTTGCTAACTTCTCTTTGGTTGAAGGCTAATGCTGTCTATAATGACGTCGCCGACCTATTTCACGAATTTGCTAGACGACTTCAAGTCTTAGCAAAAGTATTGCTTCTTGGCCCATGTGAATTCAATGTACTTCTGGTTCAAGGGTCGTTCGCTCGAACGAGAGTTCAGGCCGCTTTGTAAGTGTAGGTTTTTCTATTGACTCTGCTATGCTTGATTGCATGTTAGCTAATCATTGTTTGTGTTTCTTTGTAGGAAGGTTTCCCACTACTCTCCTTACCGTGGAGGAGCAAAATACTATGGAGATGTTCTGTGGCTTGTTAACAAGGAACGTGGTGGATGTCATATGCGTCCCCAACTTCATCTGTAATGGGATGTGGGAAAACTGGCACGTAGCCACCACTTTGTACCGAACATCGCGAGTTAAGCTTGAAGATGGGGCCCCTTCTAGGAAGAGGAAGGCAACTGGACCAAAGCTCATGTTCTGTCCAACGTGTAGGAGTCGTCTGAGACGCTTACCTCTTTCGTGAGTTTGAAGATGTCCCACGTCAGAACTGGGTTGCCTTTAGCACGACGTACTTTAATGAGAAAAGAACGCGAGTCTAATCGGCCCGTCAGGGGGAGAATGATGTATCCGGTTGGGAGAAAGATTACATGCGATTTGCAGGGGTTGAAGACAAGTTGAATCTTAGTGTCGCACAGGCCAAAGTTTTGAATGAGCGGCTGGTGCAGGTTGCAATGGCAGCTTCTGCTGGTGCTGATTCGCGCGGAATTGTTCCAATAGAAGGTTCCTGTGAAGATCCGCCTGAGGTTGTGGAATCTGATCGTCCCATTGGTATGCTATCTGATAGTGGCTATGGTGGCACAGACCAAGTTTTATATAATCCGCATTGTTCACCGTCTTGTTCCAGACCACAGCTCGAAGTGTTGGAGGGTTCTTTGTATAATTCACTTCCTCCTCTCCTTCCGGATCCTGTCAAGCCGTCTCACACTAAAGGGTCGGTTGTTTGTGACAAAGGAAAGGTCGCGAAGGAGAACCTGGGGATAATGGCAACCGCAAAGGGTGGTGCAGGCGTGATTTCTGATATGAGAAAGCTTTATCCGGATGCGCGGATAAGCTTGTTTGCACCAGATTTGGTAAATATGAGCTCTCAGGTCTGGCACCAAAAGGTTGATGTGGAGTATGCTTTGAGGAAGCATATAAATATGCGTCATAGATGGCTGATGGATTGTGCTCCAAAACCCGAAAAGGATATGCTAGAAGGGTGTATGGATAAGGGTTTAAAGTACCTTATGTTGGGTATGTCTCACTTGATCCAGGTAGTCGTTGTTGGGACGGAAGTTGAGGTGGCTCATGAGAGGATATACACCATGGAGCGTGTCTTCTCGCACATGCAAGCGTTGTATTCTGATGCGCTTTATGAAATTGAGCGGCTACAAAAGCAAGCTGAGGAAAAAGGGTTGGAGCAGTCAGTCGTGGTTGCCGAGACTCAGAGGGCTCGTCTGGAGGCCCTTAAACGTGATCTGGCAGAGGCGATGTCCGTGAGAGACGGACTCAAGCAAGAGTTGAGCCGGATCTGTCGAGACGTGGAGGCTACGCAGGAAGTTGTGGTTGAAGCGCATTTTGAACTGCGGTCTCTTGCTGAAGAGAATGCTTCGAAGGAGGCTGACTAGGCTATTTAGAAGCAACAATTGAAATCTGATGTGGAGATCAATGCACGAGAGGCAAAGAAGGCCGAGGACCAGCTCGAATTGGAATGGCATGAGTTCATCGCTGTGAATAATAGTCTGGCCACAAAGTAGTCTTAGGTTGACGAGCTGACAGGCAAGTTGGAGCTATTGGAGCGTGAACTTGGTGATGCGAAGGTGCGAGAGGAAGAGCTTCTGCAAGAACAAGGCAAATGCTAGTTTCCCTAGGTCGTACACAACAGGCTGAAGCTGCTGGCACTGATGAAGGAGGAACATCCAGAGTGAGATCTCAGCCGCTATAAGAAGATGTTATATGTAGACTTGTCTATTGCATTTGCGTCATCAGACAAGGAGGACAGTTTGGACCCTGATGCCCAAGCCATAGTGTGTGTGGACAAGACTCATGCTCCTTCGCTCACTAAGCTTAGCTCTTTTGTTTCCGTACCTTCTCCCGTAAAGGAGTGAACTCTATATTCTTGTACCCATTTTGTTCGATCGTTAATGAAAATAGTTTTATTTGTTTTGTGCTTGTTGCATCACTTGTATGTTTTTCGTTTCACCTTGTTGTCTTGCTTTGACATAGGCTAGTTGAATCATTAGGACGTCGAGTGGTCGTTTGCTGCCAGGAGCTTGACCGTTTATGTTGTGAATGACTTAGAGTCACTGTTGCATAGCCATGTCCGATAGCGAGCGTGTTGAGGACAGTTTAACCTGTGGTTGGTTTGCCAAGCTGTGTCTAGTTCTCGAGGTAAGCTGCTTGAGGCTTGCCTCGCTTGTCTAATTAGTCGGTTGCAGCTGCTGCTATGGGCAAGTTGCGATAACCGAGCGTTCGCGTTGAAGCGTTTGTACTTAGTCACGTGTCGTAAGCTCGAGTTAACACAGTATGTAGCATTTATTTGGGCAGTGGCCGGATGATCTGTGTGTCGGTGTGAGCTGTTTTTGGTGGTAATAGGATGCCAGTCCGTTTGAGCTTGAAGACACTGACTTAGCTAGATTCGACTTTTCAGCCACTATTTCATTGGAAAGCGTTGGTCGCGTGGCAAGCTGCTTGGGCCACCCACCTTCTGAGCCATTTATGTCTGAACAATGTGGACTACAGATTTGGGGAGTAAGGATTTGGTGGCTACGTTGAAGAGCGGTAGTCCCGTGGCGAAACGTCGACATCAGTCAGGGATTGACTAGTCTCCCACCTTTCCAACTATCTATACCTGCTCGGTGGGGGCTACAAGTTCAAGTCAAAAGGATTCAGAGACCTGGCTGAAAAGCAGTGATCCCTTGGCAAACCATCAAAATCAGTTTGGGATTGACTAGGCTCCCTCACCTTCCAAATCATCTACACTTGTGCACATCAAGCTACAAATTTGAGAGTTTTCGGTGACCACGCAGAAGAGTAGCGGTCCTGTGGCGAGCCGTCGAAATCAGTTCAGGACTGACTTGGCTCCCACCTTCTAAACTATCTACACCTGTGCAATGGGGGCTACAAGTCCAGGGTTGGTAATTCGGTGGCCATGCTAAAAAGCAGTTGTCCCATGGCGAGCCGCTGGAATCAGTTCGGGATTGACTAGGCTCCCACCTTCCAAACCATCTACACCCGCGCAGTGGGGGCTACACGTTTGGGCTTTGATCAGAAGCTTTTATTGCTAGTCGTCACCGGCTAGGCTTACCTAATTGGGTTCGATGATCATTGACATGAAGGGGGCAACAATCCCTGGCGAGTCGTTGTCACCAGGCGTGATAGCGCTGATAGTCATCGTCATTGGCTAGGCTTACTTGATGCAGTCGTTTTTCACTCTTTTCTTTGACCTAGTCTTGTTGACCTGCTGACCTACACAAGTAACGCAGTGAGCCAAGGACCACCGTTGTGGTGGCCAATGACACTCCGATGCTAAAGTCAAGCAGGGATCTGAGAAATGTGTAATGTTGTAAACATGGAATTTGTAGTGTACCTTAGCTAATCAACCTTATGTCTTATTTATAGTGTAGGAGTCCTGGTTCTACAAGGCCATCGAAGGCGTAGTTTAGGAAGGAGATCTTCGTGGAGATCCTTCTCTAATTAGGAGTCGTGTTGTAGGAAGGAAGTTCCATGTTAGCTCTATGCTCTTAGATATGCGAGAGATAGCTCCCAATCCAAGAGCAATCCGTAGAAGGAATTTTCCCTGCATGGAATGTATTATGGTATTTGCTTCCTAGTCGAAAGCATAGAGATGTTGTAATTGCATGTTCGAAGCTGATCATCGAGATACTTGCGTTAGTAGGACTTACGGGTATTGAGGATAGCTGTGAGACATGTGGGCCTAGCATGCTATAAGAGTTCGGGTCCATCTGGCAGACTGAATTAGGCGAGCTTGGAACCAATTGGGATGGATCAGTGTTGTACTGACGTTGGGCCCCGTAATTCCTCAAGATCGTCATGACATGTGTATGGCTCAGGGACGTGACCGTTAGCTCTATGCTCTTAGAATAATTCATCCCTCAAATCATTCTTATAAATAACCTTAAAGTCATGCAATTAAAACCAAATCTCATCATTGTGTTGGAAAGTATCCTAAGATTCAAAATAACTACGAAATTTTTTTAAACCGATGCTAAAACCAACCAAAATCTCGGGAATGGGCTTTGATGATGATGATGATGATGATGATGACTAAAACCAACGAAAAGAAACAAAAATCGACATTTTTTTATTTATTTTTATATTTTTTGGTTTATGGACTGACACTTTTTTACAACATAAACCACGTTGTTCCCCCAAATTTAAACCTTACATTGTCCTCAATGTTGACAGATTAGAGCACATGCAATAAAGGTTTAAAAGAGGAAAAACGAACAACAAACAAGCAAAAACAAAAATAACGAAAAGAAATGATGGGATAGATAAATAAAATCTGATTGGGTTGCCTCCCAAGAAGCGATTGTTTTAATGTTGTGTAGTTTGACAGTATCTCCAATTAATCCTCAGAATAAGCGTGAACATGGAGTGATACGTCCTCCACATCATGTTCCAAAAATATCTCATAATAGAGCTTAAGTCGATGTCCATTCATTTTGAACTCCTTATCGGTTGTGAAATTCTAACCTGTATAACACCATGGGGAAAACATTAGTAACAATGAAATGACCAACCCATCTATAACGTAACTTACAAGGAAATAGTCTAGGATGTGATTGAAAAAGCAAGACTTTTTGTCCAACTACAAAAGTTTTCCCATGGATCATCTGATCATGAAAGGTTGTGGTTGTCTCATTGTAAATACTTTTACTCTCACATCCTTCATTGTGAATCTCTTTGAGCTCATTTAGCTACAATTTCTTACACTTCTTTGTGTCATACGAAACTCCATTGTCTGCATATCCCACGATAGTAGTGATGGTGGTCTCAAGTTCATCCTCGTTCTTGACGTCTAACAATTTATGAGCCAAATTGTCAATCACATTATTAGAGAAACAAAAATGATTGTTAGTAGGATACCTCATTGCTTCAAAAATGTTGAAGCCAATCACATCACCATCAAACTCCATGGTCAATTTCCCTGCATACACATTAATCTTGTCCTTGCCGTTTTCATGAAGGGGCGACAAAAAATAAGAGGCAAAGATGCTGAAAATGTTGAATCATACATCTTGAGAACATAGAAATACACTGAAAAGATCAAATGGTTAACCTGCAACAAAACATTTTTCAACAAACCTTGAGGATATGTGTTAAAACGGTCAGTTAATTGAATAATAACACCATTATTTTTAAGCTCGCCAAGATTCATAGAGCAATAGATAGAATATGGCATAACATTAATGGAAACACTTAAGTCTAACATCGGATGCTCAGTTTTGGTACTACTGATTATACAAGGGATAGTTAAACTACCTGTATCCTTATACGTAGGCTATAATTTCCTCTAAAGAATTGCGAAAACATTCTCACTCACCCTTACTACTTCTCCGTCTTGAAGTCATCATTTTGTGGTGCAAAGCTCCTTAAGAAATTTTGTGCACTTCAACAGTTGCTTAATAACATCAAGAAGTAAAATGTTAACTTGGACTTTACGGATGGTTTTCAATATTTCCTTTTCTTGTTCATCTTTCTTAGACCGTGCAAACATGCGCGAGAAAGGTAGAAAAGACAAAGAAGGATTTGCAAAAACTGAATTTGAAACACTCGCTTCCTTAGCTTGGGGTTTTGGTATTTCAACTGTGGGGAATTACTACTCGTCCTCTAACTCGGTTGTTGGCTTTGCTTCCATATTTTGGCTCTGTTTGGGGGTTGTCTACTCATTTTCAATTTTCCTACTACTCCTAAATGTAATAGATTTTACAGTTGCAAAATTTATTTATAGTTCTAAATGGTAGAACGAGGAAGTTTGCCTTGCTAACAAATTTGTCCCATAAATTCAGCTATTTGTCCCATCTGTAGTTTCAAATATGTTATGTCATTTGTTTGGTTTTGCTGACCCTGAAGCAAACAAGTACGGGAAACAATTATTTGTTGAAGAATCTCATCATAATTAGGGGACATACCGAAACCTTGCAGAGGTGGTTTTTGCGGCCTGTAGAGAAAACTAGGGGTTGACCTAGTATAGGTTTGTTGTTGAGGTTCTTTTGAATTCTTCCATCCAAAGCTAAGATGAATTTTCCAACCTTCATTATAAGTGTTCAAAAAATGATTATTCCTATGGTGATTCTGCCCCTAAAAACCCATAGCAATGACACTTTCCCAAGTGTCATTCTCAATCAGCTGAGAACACTGATCAGATGCATGCCTTGTTATGGTGCACACACCACAAACTTGTGCAACTCTTAGCACTTTTGGCTTTCCCAAAGCCTGAGAAACAAGTGAAGTTAGATTAACAATTTGAGCTTCCAAATTAAAAATAGTACTTACTTTATGGGCTTTGTGTGAAGGCTCTTCAATTCCTTCATATTGTGGGTGTTCAAGGCTCGGTTTGAACTCAAGGTCTTTGTTGTTGCTGGGGTTTTATCAACCTGCTACTGCAGAGGTTTTATTAACCCACTGCTTCATCCAACATTTGTCATTCAAGAGGAAACAATCCTTCATTGAAATATTGAATAAGAAGATTTTCCTTCATCTAGTGTTGTGGACATTATGATAGGAAAGTTTTGAAATATTGCTTATATATGTTGGATCTGATTCTCTTGGACCCTATTGAGTACCACTGATTTTCTTCCTCAAAAAAATAATTCTTGAAGTTGGAAATAATTTCCCTAGAAACACCTTCTTCATGTTATCCCAGGAGTTACCATTCTGGAAGGTAGTTCATAGAGCAATCCTTAGCCTTGTCAGTGAGGGAAAAAAAAAGGCTCTCAGCTTCAGGATGTTCTCATCCACAGTTATTGGTGTCATAATGGAACATACAACCTCAAACTCCTTGAGATGCTTATTCGGATCCTCCACAAAAAGACCATGGTACTTCGGAATATAGTGAAATAGGCTGGATTTTAGCTCGAATGACTCTGTCTTACCCCGAGCTGCTATCCGATATTGAATGCAAATAGGTACGACATTGTCCAAGGTGGATGCTGAAATTTTTTTTATTAGACTTGTTGTATCCCATGTCGAGCTCTTCTGATTCAAATTCAAGCTTGATGTTTGGGATTTTTCTTTTACCCTCATCGTTCAACTAAAGGTTTTTTTAGGCTTCCAATCGTACTCTAATAGGTTCTCACCAGATCTCCTATTGCGCATGAACTAGTACTTGACATTAAGACAAGAATTGAAAAGATTAGCTTTTTTAATTAATGAAATAAAACAAAAATAAAAATAAATTAATTAGCAATTTTAATAATCCCTGACAACATTGCCAAAAATTGATGCACTGTTTTACTAGCATACAACTTAATACCCTGCTTTATAGTCCTAGTAAATAATAAGTATGGATCGTTCTAGACTGAGGATTAAAGGACTCGCTAATTAACACTAGTGGTAACTCAAGGGAAGTAGATAATGAGAAATTAATTGAACATATTAATCATGAATCACAATACATAATTAAATATCAAACTAAAATATAAAAAAGGGATGAGAGATAAAACGTTGTCGCCTGTGCGTGGTGGTGAATAATGGACCACCGTGGTGAGTAGGGCTGAAAACCGAACCGACGGTTCGGTTTTTCACTTAAACCGTGAACCGAACCGACTTAGGTCGGTTTTAAAATTTTCAAACCGAAACCGAACCGACCATTAACAAAACCGATCCGAAACCGAACCGATTCTAATTTATGCAAACCGTAACCGAACCGAACCGACTAAAATCGAACCAAAACCGAAATAAAACCGAACCGAACCGAATATTTAAATATATTATATTATTTATATATAAAAATAAAAATATTTTTATATATAAATAATATAATATATTTAAATATTCGGTTCGGTTCGGTTTGGTCGGTTAAAATCACATAGAAACCGAAAACCGAACCGACCACTTCGGTTTTGCATTTTTTAAAACCGAAACCGATCCGAACCGAATTTAAACCGAACCAATCGGTTCGGTTTTGATCGGTTCGATCGGTTTGATCGGTTTTTTGTTCAGCCCTAGTGGTGAGGATAGCAGAGTGAAAAGAAATAACAAGTTCTCCCTTTTTTCTTTTTCTTCTCCACTTGATGTTTGTGAACTTGAAAAGGACCCGAAAGAGAGAGAGAGTTGTGGCGAGAAGAAAGGAGGCGATCAGAGTAGTGACAGGTGGTTGTGGTGCATATGGAAGAAGGCGAGAGAGATGAAGCAGGGCAAGGGGCGAAAATGATGGTGGTCGACTGTGCGATCTGTGGTGTTGGTTGGTACTAGAAGGTGAGAGATGGGTCTTTGTGGCGAAGGATGGCGAGGCTAATGGAGAGACAAACTGTTTGTTTGCAAAAAAAATGGGTTTGTATTGTGCGATCGAGTGTGAATAGAAAAAATGGGGATGTGGTTACGCAACGTTGAGAAGGTCAAGCAGTGATGAGTGTGAGGTTATTGTCATGTGGGAGAGTGGTAATGGAATGGGACAACGAAGGCGATCGGTAGTGATGGATAAAGGGAGGAAGGTGATTGCAGTTTGGGTTGGTGTTGAAGGGTGATGTATCTGAGAAGAAGAAAGCTAATGGAGAGGTATAATGGTGGTGATGGAGGTTGAAAACAAGATGGATGGACTGTGAAGGGCTGAATTGTAAGCAACTATGAGATTGCAAGCTGGGTGGTGTTCTCTCGAAGCAAGGTATTGTCCCTTTTATCGTTGTTCTATCAAGGTTTCCTTGTTCATGCAGTTTCCTTTCGCCCCAAGTCTTCCTAATTGAAACCAATTTCCATCTTTTAGCTTTTATTTTGGAATTTTGCTATTGCAACCTACAAAACCACAAAACATAAATTTCTACTAAAAATAACACATACTAGCTAAGAAAGTATAGAGAAATACAACAATAAAATTGCATAAATATACTCTTGTCAAAATATGATAAGGGAAAACTAAAGCAATCGAGTACTAGGAGTAATAACAAAAATGAGGAGGCAAAACACGAAAGAAAATGTAAGTTGTGACTATTGCAACAAACCTAACCATACAAAGTGAATGTTATTTTCTTCTCTCCGAGCTGAGGGAGAAGAATAAGAGGAAGAAAAAAAAGAAAATTGTTCAATAAAAGGAACAGAAGAAGACAATGAATGTCTTTAAAGTTGTGGACATTCCAGGAATGATGGAAGCTGACCCGAAGTTAACTCTAATGACCCAAAAGTTTGTCTCTTCAAATGATCATGAGAACTTGTTTAATGTTTGCTTACATGTGAAACATGAGCTAGTAGATGCCATCATTGATCTAGGCAGTCAAAAGAATCTTATTCTCAGGGACTAGTTCAGAAATTTGGATTGGAGACCACACCTCATCCTAACCGTACTTGTTTGTGTGAATTCAGAAAGATGTAGGGTCACAGATTACACGATAATGTACTTTCAAGTTTTATAATATGGGCGAGTACATTGATAAAGTGACATGTGAAGTGGTACCTTTGGATGTATGCCTGAAAGTCCTTGGAGGATATATTTTATTGGCGACTTCAAAATTATCGATTGGTGAAAGGCGAAGCCGATTACTTTATTCATGCCAACAAGGTTGTCATTGCTAAATGCTTGGTTAGCGCTACTCTAGCTAAGAAGATAGTCACCCCCGACCCGCCACGAGACTCGCAGCATGCTGACACGTGATTTGAATTGTAACCACAGGCAATTGTAACTGGACACAACATCATCCCATCCCGCAATCCCGATCCCGTCCCGTCCCGATTTTTTCGGGTCTTAATGGGATTGAATAATTTCATCCCAATCCCGTCCCGTCCCGATCTAGAATGGGATGGGATGGGATGAAGATTTTCAATCCCGCCAATCCCGAGCTAATTTTTTAATATTTATTATTAATATTTTTATTTATTTATTTATTTTTATTCATATAAACTTACAGATGATTGACAGAAACTCATGGTGTTTGCAGTGGTAACAGAAATGTTACTTCAAGAAATAAATATTCATTAAGCAAGAGAAAGATAACAGACTGTTGCTTGGATTTCCAATTATTTAACTTACAAATATTGATAATACCCAGGTGAAGATGAAAAATAAAAATTAACTGAGTAATACATATTCAGAAGGGAACATTCAGGGGCGGAGCCAAGAATTTGAGATGCCCCGGGCTGTAAAAATATTTTTTTTATAATTACAATATATGTATTGATGGTAAACCATTATGAATATGTTAGAGCATCACCAATAGGTCTATATTTCTTCCCTAACAAAAGATGAAATGTCATTTTGTCAAGGAACCATGAATTTTGTTTCCCACAGTAATGAAATTGTAAAATCAGTTGGGAGGCTATCACAACGACACAATACTCTTAGTGGATCCCATTTATCATGTCATTTTCTAAAAGTCAGCCCACTCGACTTCATTGTTAGGGGATTTAGTGGCTACCCTTATATTTGCATGTCACATCTATATCTAATTATAAGAAAGTTATTTTTCACGCTCTTATATGATGATAATCTTCGCAGCAGTCACAGACAGCACGCTGATCCTGTCCTGAACCCATTTGGGATGGGACGAGGTCGGGATGAGGTTTTTCCCATCCCGCCCCGACCCAATCCCGTATGAACGGGATGGGTATATCTCGTCCCATCCCGTCCTGTGCCCACCCCTAATATAACATATCAAACAACACACAAAAATTCCTAATTCCTATACCCCATACACTCAAGAAAATTTCATTCGACGATGTTCCATGTGAACTGGTAAATAATGGCTTTGATACCAAACTCTGTCACACACCTACCCGCCACTGGACCCGCAGCGTGTCGGCTCGTGATCAAAATCTATAACCACAGGGAATCATAACCAGACGCAAGGTGGGGTTCCCTAGATATCTGGTGGGGGCAAATAGCCACCCACTTATAAAATCGTTATCCCTCCCTTTTTATCTTTTTCTTCCCCATTTCCTACCCTACATGCGTTATCAGAGTTGCTCCTACTTATTTTTTGGCTTGCGTTCGGGCGATTCGGCTGATTTCTTTGTTAAATATTTCCATCACTTCTTCATTTCTCTTCATCTTCCTTCCCTCTTCATTCTCCTTCGATTTCACGCATAAAAACAGAACGTGTCAAAGATTGAGAGAGCTCAATGGAGCTGTCTATGAATGACTGGACAATAATACTCCGATCAGACGTTTTAGGGGTGTTCTTGGCGTCTGTTGGAGGTTGGAAACCCCACATGCAGAGGTGGTTGAGTGGTTGGCTAGAAAATTTAGAAAATCAGGGAGGTTCACTGACGCAGATTCGCGTGGTGATTGCACATGCAAGTTGTGTTTCGCTTCTGGTGGTTCTTCTACCCTGTTCCTACCAGCTTCTTGCTTGTTGTGTTGTTCGGAGAATATCAGACTGATGTAGGGTGGTTTTTGAAGAATTGTTGCCAAAGTGGTCTCCTAGTTTGTTTCTCAGGTAAGTAATTTTCAAGTCCTTCGCCAGACTGTTCTTGTTTCCTTTCGCTGTCTCTAAACAGCTTGCTCACTGTTGGTTCCGTCTTTGCAGTTTTGGGGAGCTTCCTTAGTCGCAAATTCGTTATTCCGCAAATTGGGAGCTTCGACCGATAGGATTTGGGTCTGAAAACCTATTCCGCCCAGGTGAATGTAACTATAATGTTACTTTGAGAAATATTTATTTTAAAATCTTAAATTGAATTGCAACATTATGCCTGTGATTTTGTGTGATTGAACCCAAATACGGGATTTGACCCTTATGAGGTTTTGATTGTCGTGCTGGTTCCTTTGTGAATGAATTTATGGACTTGGTGTTATGAAATCATGATATACCTAAATATAATGGAATAGTGGCGGAATGTAAATGTGTTTAGAATTTGATATAACACCATTTGGGCTTATACGCAATATTTTAGAGTTTGTTTTGTATGACACCAATGAACTAGTGTCCAGCCTTAATTGTCTGATTTTATTTGTAAAACTTTATTGACTCATAAATAATTAGGTAATAAGGCCTATGTCATCAGTTCATGTATTTTACCGTAGGTTGTCGAGTCTTGAACCCATATGATTGTTCAAATCGAGGGATTTTATTGTTGTGATTTGGGTCATGTTGGGACCCTAGTGTAGTCATGGACTTGTAGTGATTGTCTAGTTGATTATTGTTACACATCTGGTGTATTAGACTCTGTATTGACTCGAAGTAGTGTAAGTGTCTTTACCCCACTGTAATGTCTTTTGTGTCGATGCTTTGGAGCTTGCTTGCATCGTGAGTTTGGTGGTGCTTTGAGATGACTTGCATATACGTACATTGTGGATGCTATTGCATGTGACATGTTCGCTAAGGTGCATTGAGTTCCCGCATGCACTTGCCACTAAAAAGTGCAGTAGGACGGGTCCAGAAGGACGTACTTAGGAGATTACTCACTTTCCCTCTCAGTGCGTTTGAGTTTGATTTGTGTTTGGTCGGCCATGTTAGGCCAATCTTTCAAGACATTAGAGTATGTATCCTGGCATATTGTACCCCATTGGGATACAAACAAGCTCAAAGTAGCACTGGTGCACGTAGTGGGATGTGTTTGTGTGAAACACATTTGTAGGGTATGCAGATACCTATGATATGAGACACTTACATATGAATTTATTATGGTTTCTTACTTAGGAGACTTTTCAAGTTTACGATATTATCTCTATCTTAATCACCTAAAATTTATTGTGTTCGAATCACCTGAAATGACTAGCATATCTTGTAAACGAGTCATTACTTCTTGGCATTGAATGCCTTGTTGTTGATGCATGAACTTAAAAACGTTATCCTTAGAAACTGGTATACGGACACCACTTACATGTTATAAATCATGCATTTAGGATTACACATTTATTCATTCTTGTGTGGCATGGCTTCCTATATATTACATATTGTATTGATGTTTGTATTTAGTTTACTCGCACTAGGTTGTTTTGTGCTTTACTGAACCATAAAGGGTGTGCTTCTATTGGAGTATAGGCAGTGTTGTTGTTCCTGATGATCGTGTCGCTTAGGCCTAGTCTCAAGTTGCAGACTCGTTTTGTGATGTTTAGTCTTGTCCACCTTGTGCGAGTATGTTTCATTTTTGTTGTACTTTTATACTTTGTTAAAACCGGATTCAGACCACGTGTCGGCACGCTGCGGGTCCCGTGGCGGATCAGGGCGTGACAAGGATGGTGAACGCTTGCTGCAAGTTTGTCTTATCATTTATCAGGCCACGTGACAAGGTTTCAACTTCACCTGCCTTGTCTACTATTTTGCTTACTCAAGGACAACAATCAGAAATGGGAATGCTAAAATCACACTTTCACGATTTGTTCAATGATGTTGGGGGCTTACCACCAAGGCCAAATGAGCATGAGATATATCTTGTGGGAAATTCTCCATTTCCTTATCTAGGCATGTATCATCATGGTGGAAGAAAGTAAAGAGATCAAAAGGCAAATCACTAAACTCTTAGATCAAGGGGTATTGAAGCCAAGTTGTTCACCTTGTGGTTCACCGGTGTTGGTGGTGCCCAAGAAGGATGACGGCTGGTGTATGTGTATTGATTTTTAGGCACTTAACAAAATCATGATCAAGAGTCGGTATTCGTTACTGAGGATTGATGATTTGATGAATCAACTCCAAGCAGCATGTTGGTTCACCATATTTTATTAAAAGTCTGGTTATCATCAAGTCAGAACCAAAGAAGAAGATACGTGAAAAAACTGCCTTCAAAACCAAACAAGGTCTCTTCGAGTGACTTGTTATCCCATTTATCCTATCCACTGCTCCTGCCACATTCATGCGACTTATGAGTGAGGTATTTCACTCTTTTCTCGATGACTTTGTTATTGTCTACCTACACGATATCTTGGCATACAATCCTATTTGGGAGAAGCATCTAGCACATTTGGAGGTAATATAAACTTTGCAACACCACCAGTTGAAGTTGAATGGTAAAAAGTGTGACTATGAAAAGGATTATCTAGTGTATCTTGTCTTTGTTGCTAGTGAAGGAAAACTGATGATGGACTCCAATAAAGTTAATGCTATTACTGATTGGCCTAGACCTCACACTATGACTGAAATTAGAAGCTTTATGGAAGTTGCCAGTACCTTCATAAGTTTATTTGACATTTCTCTCAAATTTCAACACCATTGTCTGAGTAAACAAAAGTAGGTAGGAAGTTTGAATGGTTGAGTAAGCACGAGGACACATTCAATTTGCTCAAAAAGAAGATTTCAGAAGCCCCATTGTCTGAGCTAACAAAAGTAGGGAGGAAGTTTGAGTGGTTAAGCACAAGGACATTCAATTTGCTCAAAAAGAAGATTTCAGAAGACCCAGTGTTGGTTTTTGTTTGTTTTGCCAAACTTGTGGAGACTATTTAAGGTGGAGACAAACGCTGGTAACTATGCCTTGGGTGGTGTCTTGAAGCAAGATGGAAAGCCTATGGAGTACTATTCTAAGATGTTCAATTTGACCATGCGAAATTACCCTACCTATGACAAGGAGTTGTTTGTTTTACAGCAGTGCTTGAAGCAATATAGATGCTACTTGTCAGGCAAATAAGTTAGGGTTCATTCAAACAAAACCTTTACAGTTTCTATAAACTTAGTCTAAGTTGCAATAGTGTCATCATATAAAGTGGATGTCAAACCTACAATAATTCAACGTCATTATCAAGCACAAGAAGGGTGTTACTAATAAGGTGGTTGATATGTTATCTAGACTTTCAGGCTCATTTGCTTTGCTAGTGGCTTTGCAAATCCAACCTATGGTGCCTTCTGAGTACGTGAAAAGTATGATCAAGATCCATATTTTAAGGACCTATATGAGAAACTACGACAAGGAAAAACGTGTGAATTCAAACTAAAGGATGGTTTGATGTTCAAAGGGGAGCAACTTTCCATTCCCAGTCGATGGGGACCGACTACAGTGGATGAGAGAGGCTCATACTTCTAGAGTTGCTGGTCACTTTGAAATTGAGAAGACACTACTCAATTACGATGTTAAGTGTTTTTGCCTCATATGCAGAAAGATGTTGAAAGATGTTGCTCGCTTTATCAGAGGTTGCCTTCTACAAAATTGGGGTTATACACACCATTATCGGTGCCCTTAAGACCTTGGGAGAGAATTTCGATGGACTATTTGGGCGATTTGCCTACCACGAGAATCAGGTATGTTTACTTGTTTGTTATTGTATATCAGTTTAGCAAAATGGTGACCATAATCTCATGTAAGAAGACACGCAATGGGGAAGGTGCAACAAAATTATTTTTTCATAATGTTTGGAAACATTTTGGTTTGCTTACTTCCATCATTCCAGATCGATATACCAAGTTTCTTGGTTGTTTTTTCAGGTCTTTATGGTCGATGATGGATACAAAGTTGAAAAAAAAAAACACAACATTGTTTTTCATTCATAGACAGATAGACAAACAAACAGAGGTGATCAATTGAACCATGGTGCATTTGTTAAGAGGATGCAACCTAAAACTTGGGATGAGAGTTTACCATATTTGTCGTTTGCCTTTAATAGGGAAATTCACCATTCCACTTTAAAGTCACCATTTGAAGTTTGTTGGAAAATATGCTGTAAATTTGAATTAAAAAGTAGGAACGATGGTACCAATTTTGCTTGGGTTGAGTCGCGGACTAGGTCGCTCTCTTTAAGACGTTTCGCGACTCTGCCCAAAATTGTGCAAGCAGTTTCGTAGCCCCGCCGTCCCCAGGATAAAACTAGGGGTGGGCACGGTCCGGATCGGTTCCAAATTTGAAGGAACCTAACTCGAACCGTTTACATTTTAACGGATCCGGTCCGGTCCAGATCCCTTCATTTTGATAATAGGAACCGAACCTAACTCGAACCGTTCTAAACGGTTCGGTTCCACGGTTCCAAACGGTTCCAAACTTCCAGAAATCGATCATATTCATACAATAAACAGAAATCGATCATATTCCAGAAATAATATCGATCATATTCATACAATAAGAGATCCAATCAAGAACAGAAAAATTTGCATTCAAAAAAAAAAATCAACATCATCCAAAAATCATCGATCCAGAAATCATCGATCCATCATCTAGATCTCTTCTGCTGCTTCTTCTCGCTGATCTCTTCTGCTGCTTCTTCTAGCTGATCTCGCTGATCTGCTTCTTCTGCTGATCTTCTTCTTCCCGCTGATCTCGGCTTCTTCTCGCTGATCTGCTTCTTCTGCTGCTTCTTCTGCTTCTTCAGCGAGTGTTGATCTCGCTGATCTCTTCTGCTTCTTCTGTTGATCTCTTCTGCTGCTTCTTCGACAGAGAAATGAGTGTTGATCTCGCTGATCTCTTCTTCTCTGCTGCTTCTTCGACCGAGAGAGAGGAGACGGAGATGAGATCCTGCTGATTCAGAGAGGAGATATCATCTGCTTCTTGAGGAGATCTGCTTCTTCTCGAGACAGAGACCGAGAGAGAGGAGACATCCTGCTGCTTCTTCTCGAGACATAGACCGAGAGAGAGGAGACATCCTGCTGCTTCTTCTCGAGACAGAGACCGAGAGAGAGGAGACGGAGATGAGATCTCCTGCTGCTTCTCTACCTTTTCTTCTGCTCCTCCTCTTCTTGGTCTCGCGGCTACTGCGGCTTCTTCTTCTCGAGACAGAGACAGAGAGAGGAGAGGGAGATCTCCTTCCCCTTCTAGAGACAGAGACAGAGAGAGGAGAGGGAGATCTCCTTCCCCTTCTCGATACAGAGACAAAGATCAAAGAGAGGAGAGACAGAGAGAGGAGAGGATTTAGGTTTAGGGTTTTTAGGTTTAGGGTTTGGTTTAGGTTTATATAGTAAATTCGATTTGAAACGGTCCGGACGGGTCCAACCCGGACCGTTTCGTTTTAAAAAACAGAAACCGGGACCGGACCGTTTTATAACGGATCCGGACCGATCCGAACCGTATCAAAAAATTCAAAATTAAAATCCGGACCGTTTTGCTCAAAACGGTCCGGTTCGGTTTGAACCCGCGGATCCTCGACCCGTTTGCCCACCCCTAGATAAAACAGCCCAGAATCTTCTCTGTCTCGTTCAAAAATGCACAATAGATGAACGGTATACAATTCACCCTTAATCTCCTTATTTGCTCGGAATCACCATTACAATATGAATTGCAAGAATCACTTGTTTTGCAAAACTAAAATCACTTGCAAGAATCACTTTTGCAAAAACTAAAATCACTTCATTACAAAAAACGAAAACTCTCTTTCTTTTCAATCTCTTTGTTTTTGTTTTTCTTCTTATCTTTAAACTGTGAGTTTTTGTGTTGTTTTTATAGTGAAACATCACATTCGTTGTAAACCAAAAAGTCAGCTAAATACATTATAATTAAAACATCAATAAATAAATAAAAACGTGGAAACCGTTTGCTTTAAGAAAGAGTCCAAAACCGGTCTGGATACATAGCGTGTGGAAAACGTGGGAGAAAGAATCCCGCCGCAAGATATGCCAAACGTTTGTATTTAAAAGAACGTCCAGATACAGTCCCTCTTTCAGAAAATCAAAAGTTTATTTCCGTTTAAATAAATTTTCAGCAAAAAATGATTTGCTCTCTAAACGACCCGACCCGACCGACCGGACGGACGGCGGGCGCGAGAGTCTATCTCTCCCCTCCTCATAAAAGAGTGGTACCCCCAAGGGGTCCAAACCCAAGTCCTAACTATCTCCTTATAAACTCTACCACAAAGAGTTATATAATAGATATGGGACTAAAATTTATAAAGTGATCCATAGAAGCAGTTTGGCATATCTAGAAGCAGTTGAGATTGTTTAAGTAAAGTAATATCTTTCTTGATATTATTTTCTTCATGTTGAAGGTCAGATATGCTGACAGAAGATGAAGTAGTAATAGATCCTTTAAATCTATCTATGACTTCTTTGTGACTATAAAACGGATTAACAACTTCAGGAATGTTCTGAGTTTTGGTTAATGAGTTTTTGATATGTTGAAGATATTCAGTTTTAAGACTTGAATCTTCTATTTTGTCAACAAAATCTAATAAGATACTGGATTGTTTCTTATTTGATAGCATGTTAACAGTCTTGCAATGACAAGCTTCTGCACAAGCATCAGAATTATCAGAGATATCTGAGTCTGAAGAGAAGCGATTGATATGGAAGAGCTGAAGTTCTTCATCAGAAGAGTCAGCTTCTGAATCCATTAGAACATTAAAAAACATGGTCTTAATTTCTTCAGGAGCTTGTAAGGCTTGAATCTTTTGGGCCGTTCTGCAGTTTTTTGCATAATGGCCAGGACGTCCACATTTAAAGCAAACGGGTTTTGAATTGGGCTTGTATTGTTTCTTAAAATGTTCGGGCTTGGGTTTATGAGTCCCATGCCTTTTGGGTTTGCTATAGTACTTTTCAAAGTCTTTGGGTTATGTAGGCCCATAAGGCTTTTTGGATTTATATTTACGGGCTGGATGAAATCTGTAGAGTTGTTTGGAATGAGAATTCGAACCAGGAATCCGAAAATCTTCAAATTCATACTGTTGACAGAAATCACCAAGTTCCTTAGTCCCATTAATATGTTGTTTCTTAAGGTGGTGTTTAAGCCTAAGATCATTGCATATTTGTAAGGCACATCCATTAATGAAGGCAATAAGATCTCCATAAGTAAGGCTATCATATGGAATATCGCCTTGATATTTTTCTTGTAACTTATTCCTGACTGTTTCTGCATAGCAGGTAAACCTGAAAGAAATTTTTGTTTCCAAAAAGGGTTACTTGCTTCTGATTGTTGCATAACCTTTTTAAGGAAAATGTATTTGTACCATCTAAAATGGCTAAGAGTAGGACATTTGTGAACCATAAGTAAATCTTTGGATTTACCTTGATATTCACTGGGATTTCCAATAAAATGTTTAAGTATGCAAGTAATCAAAGTAATCACAGCATCAGGAATAAATTGTCCTTGATCAGTCTTCATTAGCTGTCCATCATGGCCAATTTTAACTGCTTGTAATATAGTATGTTTTTCTTGTAAAGTGAGATAATTATCCCACCATCCTTTGATTAACCCACTGAAACCAGCGATGATAATTTGAGCAATGGACTTATCATCCTTGTTTTCACTGCGATGAGTGGAAGCAAGCATAACCATTTCTTGGGTTACTTCAATAAGACCGTCTTCAGATAATCCGTCTATATTCCAAATATAGAGATTACCTGTAGTGAAAGAACCAAATGTTTGCAGTGATCTTTCTTCATACTGCATATCTGGTAAGGATGGTCTTGGATAAAAATTTCTTGTTTTGGGAAGTGGATTTTGATAATTTCCATAAGACTTTGCTGTTTTAGCATGCTTAATGGGATTGACCTGGTAGTTGATAAAATTGAGATTATCAAGTTCGGCCATAGGATCAAAATCAGCACTAATGTCAGATTCAATACCCATATCAGGATTTGACAAAGTTTGAATTCTGAGTTTGTTACCAAGTTGCAATGCTTCAAGCTTAGCATCAATTTCTTTGATAATTTGACTTGGAGTTGTGAAAACATTTTGAGAAACTGTTATTGGTTGGAAGAAAGTTTGTTTATTAGTTTCTGTAATATGTTTTTCTTGGATTTTCTTATCTTTAAGAGCATTTTGTAAAAGTTGATCTTGTACTAATTTATCGCCAAGTTCATGAAGAAGAATATTAGTATAATTATTCTGCTGAATAATTTTGCTTAATCCTTTTGATTGATTCTCAGAATTGGAATCTTTCAAGGGAGAAGCAACAAGATCTTGCCCCATTGTATTGAATGTGAATTCACTTAATGGAGGCAGAATTGAATTAATATTTTGATTCTCAGTAGATGTCCATATTTTGGAAGAAACATTCAGGACATGAATATGTGGGAGATGAACATTAAAATACCAGTCTAAGAAAGGTAAATTCTCTTTCATTTCTTCACAGCATTCATAAAATTTCTTACCTAAATCTGTTCTCTGAGATTCATTGGTTTGAGCATAGAACGTTTGACGTCTTTGCTTATTAGATTCTGACATGAATTCAGTTTGAATTGATTGTTTGTTAAGATTGAAGGGTTTAGACAGACAACATAGAGAAGGTGGAAAATTCATTTCTGATTGAGTGGGAGATTGATGTTCTTGTTCAGGAGGATTGTAAATTGGTTGGGGGATCTGCGGATATTGGGGGTTTGGTCTAACATTCGCAAGATCAAGGTGAGGTAGAGCATCAGGTGTAGTTGCTCTAGTGATATGAGTAGGAGCAGTTCTGAAGGATGCTTCAGATCTACGTCCTGATTGAAAATCTGAAGGGTTGAGTCGTGTAACTCTTGCTTCAGAGAAACGAAGTTCGATAGATCCATCAGGAAGAGTGAACACATGATCGAGCTGACTAGAAGGAGGTTTTCTAGGAACAGCTGCTTCCTGAATCTTCCAAGATTCTGGAAGGGTAACTTGATTCCAATGAATTGTCTTTGGAACAATAACATTGGTTTTCTCCTTATTAGCTTGGAAAAGGATTGTGTATCCTTTATCTGATTCTTGTAAAGCTTTTGGGCTCAGCTGAGTCTTCATAGCTTTAAAAGTGATCTTGTATATGAGAGCTAAAGGTTCAGAACCTTCAATCATATCAAAACCAGAGGTCTGAATATTGAGGGGCTAGTTGTTGAGGACACTGCTTCCAATAGACAGTTCTTTGGTAACTGGAACCTGGACACAGTTTTTCAGCTCAAGAGGCCAGTCCAATGCCATTGGAAGAAGCCAAGAAATGATTGGCATAAGATGAACTCAGATGGCTCATTGCAAGGTAACCGAGGGGGTACGGTGCAGTAATCAGGGATGGAACTGGTAGTGTAGTAGCAGCGTGCTCAGGATCATCTATAGGGCAATCAGTCCTAAAACATGAGCTTCAGGGAGTCGAGGCTGGCCTGAAACTAGCTCGCTTACGCCATCTTGGGAAGTTCGAACTATCAATAGACTCAACCACTGTGGTTGACTACTTAACAAAAGACAGGACCTCCGCATGGGAACTAAGACATATTAAAAGTGACCTTGTATATGAGAGCTAAAGGTTCATAAGTACCGCCACTTCAACAATATCTCCTTCTTTTCTAGCCACGGTCTCATTCTTGACACCACTTCTCTTCCAACATCACTGTCCCAACAAATAAAGTTCAACAAACTCAAATTACTGATATTAACGAGTTTAAACATACATTACTATGTTCCCGTTAATAGCAAGCCAAATGCTTACCGCACACAAATTTGTCTTGGCAAAGTGTTCTTCAAGGTAACATGGATTGTTAAAAACATTGGTAAAATTTTATTTTATTTTTTTTGGAAATCAAGTGGGGTTATTTAGGATCCCCAAACCCAAAAAGAAATGATTCAAATATTACAATCGCCAATAGGTCTTGCCTAGCCTGTCTTCATGTACAATGTCTTTCAAGTCTTCTGCGAAGGAACTAGGAGTTATTTCCAGAAACTCTGCATTAGGAAGGAGGCTCGCCAGTCGGTCTGCTAGTCTGTTAGTCTCTCTGTAATCATGACAGATCTGGTAGTCCTCAAGGTGCGCCAACATAGATTTGATCCTAGTGATGATATGTCTTAGTTCCCATGCGGAGGTCCTGTCTTTTGTTAAGTAGTCAACCACAGTGGTTGAGTCTATTGATAGTTTTAACTTCCCAAGATGGTGTAAGCGAGCTAGTTTCAGGCCAGCCTCGACTCCCTGAAGCTCATGTTTTAGGACTGATTGCCCTGTAGATGATCCTGAGCATGCTGCTACTACACTACCAGTTCCATCCCTGATTACTGCACCGTACCCCCCTCGGTTACCTTGCAATGATCCATCTGAGTTCATCTTATGCCAATCATCTCTTGGCTTCTTCCAATGGCATTGGACTGGCCTCTTGAGCTGAAAAACTGTGTCCAGGTTCCAGTTACCAAAGAACTGTCTATTGGAAGCAGTGTCCTCGATAACTAGCTCCTCTGCTGTGAATCGCAGTCTGATGTCTGTGTAGATACGCTTTGTGAGCTCAATTCCTGTGCAGAATTGTTGCTCATATAGTCTGTTATTACGCTCCATCCATAGTGCATAAACTGTGGCATTGAAGGTAACTCGTTTGACTAAAGATATATGGGATGCGCCTGTGAGATGTTGGCAGCACCACCGTAACTCAGTATCCCAGTCAGTAACTTGCCGATGGTAGTTGAGGTGACGCAGCATTCGAGTCCAGACAAAATTGGAGTACGTATACTCAAAGAACATATGTTTGGCTATTTCTGGTGCCTGATTACATAAGGGACAGTCATCAGACTGAGCTAGCCCCCATTTCTTTAGCTTGCTAAGTGTTTTCAGTGCACCATGCATGAGTATCCATGTTACAAAGCTGTGTTTGGGAATGTTCCCTTTAAACCACACCAATGCAGCCCAGTCCACCCCGTTGTTACGCTTCCTGAGTGCTTCATATGTAGGTTTCATTTGGAACAGTCATGTATTCCCTGCTTTCCATAGCACCTCGACCTGCTTGCTTGCATCTATGTCAATCTCAGCCAAATAGTTAGTGATACCCGGGATTGAGTTCCCAGCACTTGGCGGAAGACACCAAGCATTATCCCTTATAATAGCTGAAACAGTCGCGTTCTTATGCAGCGTGGAATCATACAACAGTTTCTGTGGGAATTGGTCATGTAGAATACCACTTGGATGCCATGGGTCCTTCCAAAAGAGGGTCGTTTCGCCATTACCTATAGAGTGCGACAGCAAGCGAAAAGCCTTTCTTCTTCCTTCTAAGATCCTTCTCCAACACCAAGAGGCCTCTTTAGGAGTATTCATAATCCAGAAATCTTTGTATTTGATCAGGTATTTCCAGACCCAGATTGATGCTCTACGGGTGACAATACTCCATATGTGCTTCATGATAGCTGCCTCATTGGCAATACGGATGTCTCTAATGCCTAGACCTCCTTCCTTGTACGGGAAACAAACTTGGTAAAATTCATAGGCTATTAAGTCCCACAAAGCTTTTTGTACACAAGAACTCGTACACAAAGTGAGTAAACAATTCATGACTTTTACTTTTGGAGGATAATAAACAATGAAAATTGCTATAAATGATAAAAGCCATATCAAACCAACCAAGTAAAAACATTGCCAAGTAAGGTTTTATGCAATAATTTCAAGCAATGCAAACCAAAATCTTAAACAAAAATTATACGGGCAACAAATTATGGTAGGATACTCAAACAACACAATAACAACATTATTCGGGTTTATGTAACTTTCAAAAAATAAAATAAAACCTAGTTCACAATCATACAAACAATGAACACACTAATAGGTATCACCTAAATCATGGAGTGGTGTTAAGACAAGGAAGAAATGTAGTGGCACTTGGAGGAAAGTGTGGGCGCACATAGCAACACCCTTAGAAAAAGGTTAAGTCATTTAAGGAAACGACTACTTCACACCACCAAAAGCGCTATCTCACACCGCCATTGAGTTTTTTTATTTATTTTACTTAACTCACACCACCAATAAATATGCAAAACCTAACACAAAAACCCAAAATCTCAAAATGCAAAAAACTTAAAAACACAATAAAACGGAACTCCTCTCCCTCGATCTCTCGCACTCCTTGTTGCGTGTCGTCCGAAACTCAGCGAGCAAACTCCACTTCCTTGCAGCTTCTTCGCCCTCCTCCTCTTCCCTATCTCTTCCTCTTCGCAGATACCCCAAAATTGCAAAAATCCTTGGTCTCCTTGTCCTCATCCTCGTCCTCTCCCCTATTTATCCCTCCTCAGTTGCATTCCTCTATCTCTTCCTTGCATTCCATTACATTTCCCTTTGAGGAACTTATCTTGATTTTATTAAATAGAAATAAAAAGGTTTAGTGAAATTGATGATGTTAGAAATAAAGATTTTAAGGGTGAACATGAGGGTGAAGAAGATGATCAATTTAAAGAGAAAGAACAATCCATTCCAATGGAGGAAATTTGCATTAAAAAATTCATCTAATTTGCATCTAATTTTTTTCAACATAATTGTTTGATTATTGTATGATGCATTGGTGCATAGGCATTTCTAATGGATGTAATAGTATGGACATGCCTTTTAACGATGTTGAGAACCAAGAGACAAACCATTTTGTTGTTAAGTAAATTAAAATTTTAATTAATAAATGAAACTGATTATAAAATTAATCATTATGCAGAATGATGATGATAATGTTGATGGCAAGTTACTCGATGATGGAAGTGGTGACATTAACAATGAAGAAATATCAATAGCACTAGTAGTCGATGATGGTCACTTATTTGTTACGGATGGAGTAAGATAGTTTGTGTGTTTTCATTTTCATCAGTTTCCATTGTTATAAATATGTTGTTATTAACAATTTTAAATTTGTTTAGGTATTCTCATCAAGTCCTGCATTGATAGCTTGGGTCCAAGGCATCGGTAGGGATAATAACATAGTTGTTATTATCACCAAATAGGAACCTGCTACTCAAAACTTCCTAATCAAAGACGAAAGGGAATGATCCATTTTGGTTGTGAAAGGGGACAGAAGCCGGACAAAAGGTTAAAGAATTATGTTCGATCAAACAATACAAAGAAGTGTGGCTACCAATTTTACTTTAGAGGGATCCCACTAGAGAATGGCCATTGGATGTTGCAAGTGACATGTGAAACCCATAATCATCCTTGATCAACCTCACTTGCTGGTCATTCGTTTGTTGGTAAATTGAATGAAGATGAGATGATATATGTGTAGAATATGGCGAAGTCGGGTGTGAACCCTCGCCACATCTTGTCTCAGTTGAAAGAGATGTATCCGAATAATATCTCGAATTCGAAGAATATTTATAATGTAATTTGTCGGATTAAGACAGTCCAACGAAGAGGCAGTACGGCTTTGCAACATACTCTACACTTGTTGAGGGAGCACAATTACATAGAGTAACATACTGTTGATGAAGGGAATATAGTCACCAACTTTTTTTGGATGTATCATAAATCTATTCAGTTAACAAAGTGTTTTTCACAAGTAATGCTTATGGATTGCACATATAAAACGAATTGCTATAGGATGTCGTTGTTTGAGATTGTTGATGTGATGTTGACCCTTCAATGTTGCATTTTGTTTTATGTGTTATGAGATGGAAGAGTCATACGCTTGGGCATTGGAAAAACTTGTAGGAATTTTCGAGCTAGACAACTTGCCATGCATGTTTTTTTATTGATAGAGAATTGGGTTTGATCAAGGCTATTGAGCGATTTTTCCCAAGGCACGGAGATTATTGTGCACATGGCACATAAACACAAATGTTAAGATAAACTGCAAAAAACACTTTGAGGATAATGATGGGTGGGCTGAGTTTATAGATTTTTTTTTTCAGATTTGTATAGATAAAATACAAATGAGAAATGGATCAAGGCAACAATTGAGCTTGATAGAAGATGAGCATCACACTCGAAGTGTTTGGAGTATGTCAGGACCATTTGGTATTCCCCAGAAGGAGTATTTTTCAGTGCATGGACCGATACATTTATGCATTTTGGCCAATGAACAACCGATCAAGTTGAAGGGGCACACTCGAAGTTGAAGCACTCGTTGGAAAATTCACAAGGTACATTCCTGAATGTATGGACAAAGATGCATGATATGATCGAAATCCAACTGGTAGAGATAGAATCGTCATTTCAACATAGTCTGATGAAGGTGAAGACTGAGCATATGTTAAGTTTATTTGGCAAACTTCATGGGTCGGTGGCATACAAAGCTATTGATTTAATCAATTTAGAAATTCGGAGGTGTGAAAATGTGGGCAATGACCCTGTCAAGTGTGGATGTGTGCTTCGAATCACTCATGGATTACCTTGTGCTCATGAACTTACAGGTTATCTAACTCCCACAGGACAAATTCCAGTAGGCACCATAGACAAGTATTGGCTTCAACTTGGCACAACACTTATTCGTGAACGCGGGGATGTGATTATAGACCTAGTGGTCGATGCCCTTATGAATAGGTTTAATGATTCAACTCATGATCAGAAGTCAGTGATGAAGAAAAAGCTTTTAGAGTTGAGTTGTCCGGTTCAACTGTAATGGTTGAACCATTAGCACTTGTGGCTGGCAAAGGGAGACCTAAACAAAAAGTTATCTAAGCACGAAAGGTCGACAAAAGGGATCCATCGGGCCACGAATACACCATGACTCAAGAGGAACTAACAAACAAAAAGGAGAAGCCAAAAATTCGTAACACTAGATTGATGACCCAAATTTTGTCTTGGATACAGGATTATATTGACAACCTTGAGAACGTTTCAGACAATGAAAATTGTGGATTTCAATGCATAGCCAAATTCTTACATTACGGACGACGAAATTGGTTGGAAACAAGTACGGAAAGACCTACTGATGGAGCTTGAAAGTAATGAACAGTTGTGGGTGGGAATGTGGCACGAGTCAGGGGTCAAGGTTGTCAAGGATGCTTTGTTAATTTCAGAAGGCCAGGTGCGGATAGACAACAAAAAATGGTTTATGGACCCCGATATGTTAGAGCTCGTAGCGAACCGTTACTAGTGTGTCTTTGTTTTATATGGAAACCAAAGCACGACTTGTTTTCCATATCTTTACCCAGCACCACAGTTTGACGACGGACATGTTTGTTTCATGGCACACCTTGCACAGAGTAGTCACTATGTCTTCCTTCATATGCAACCCAAACCACCATTGCCTCCGATAGTACCAACTTGGTCGTATCGCATATTTCCTGAAGCAATCTCATTGAAGAGTAGTTTTGATGCCCAGCTCGGGATTGGTGTCGTAATGGTGAAGAAGTTCAATGAGAAGAATCAGAATAATGTCAACAACACGAATGAGGTCGTAACCATATTGGATTGATGCACATATTGTAATTTGCTGACAAATATTGTGATGAAAAAATTTAAATGGCAATTTTTATTTTTTGTGACATAGGAACTATTCTTTTGTTAAATAAGTCACGTTTTTGTATTACAAAATACTTGTATGGTTCGAGTTTTTGTTAATATATTATATATTATTGACTCTATTGAGCTCGAGATTTGTTTTTATGTTTGATGCGACAATGCGAAATCACAAAAAGGATTAGTTTGGAAGACTTGTATGGTTTGAGTTTATGTTTGATTCGTCTAAACTTCAGAAAAATTGCAAATCTCAAATACTTCAAAAAAAAATTTAGAAACTAAAATTGTAGAAAAAATTTCAGAAAATGACTCTATTCGCAGTAACCAATACGAGATTTTTCAAAAAACTCACATTTGTCCAGCCAAACAAATTTTTTTACTGTTCGCTGGGGCCAATGCGAATTGTTTTAAAAAGCTCGCAAAGATCCAGATGAGAGTTTTCAAAAACCTCGTCTGGGACAATGCGAGATTTTTCTGGCGAGAATTTTGAAAAAGCTCGCTTGGACCAATGCGAGTTTTTTAAAAAAGTTCACATTGGTCAATGCGAACTGAGTCATTTTCTGAAATTTTTTCTGCAACTTTAGTTTCTGACATTATTTCTGAAGTTTAGTCGCATTGTCACATCAAACATAAACTCGAACCGTACAAGTCTTCCGAACTAATCTTTTATGTGAATTCCATACAAGACATTATTTTTTGACATCATTGTCGCATTGTCCTTTATGTGAATTTCATACTATTCCTTTTTTCTGATATTATTTTCTGCAATTTTTTTTTTATTTCCCCAAGGCTTTTTTAGTACTTTGTAAAATTTTAAGCTCGCATTCAATTCATTTTAAAAATCTTAAAATATGAAAGCTTGTTAACAAATGGAACAATCAATATCGAAGAGAAGTAAAAACTACTAGCTTGTTAACAAATATTTTTGAATTTTACAAAATGGAACAATTAATTTTGAAAATAGAACAAAAAACACATTTATTTTTGCCTCCGAACATAGTGACTTTGTTCATTCCTCGATTTGTTTCTACGCTCACTTCCTCCACCACTAATTTCACCACTGTTAATTACACTGGGGCGTACGACAAGCTCTTCTTCCTCTTGTTCCAGGGTAATGGGCAAAGACATTTCTTCTAGCAAATCCCGAACTCTATTTCGCCGTGCGAATAACGTAACTCTGTCAACATTCCCCCTTCTTCAATAGAGGCCTTGACCACCTTAAGAGCCTGAGTAACTGCAATATCCTGTAAGGAAATATTTGATGTTAGTGCAAACCATGTAAATTTTAGATCTTCCATAAGTGTAAAATATTTGTAATTACCTACTTGTTTGAAAAAAAACAAATGTCTTCTTTGGGGATGAGTTCTCTTCTTGTTTGGTGGTTGTACGAAAGGATGGCTAATGTCGTGAAACCAGTCCAAGTAATCCTCCCTACAATCCCATGGAAGCTTCACGGGTGCACCTTGTTGGTTAGTTGGCACGAGATGATATTGTCACCATTCAGCGAACAAAGACAAAACCTCTTCACAAAATATTGCTTGCTAGATCGAGTTATATTCTTGAATTATGCTCGAATTGGGAGATTTGGGATGACTTGTACATTTCCCATTTGTCTCGTAAATCTATCGGGGGTGATAGAGTTATTTTACGTTGAAGCATAACAAACATCATGTGAACCATGTATTTCCATGAAGGGAAGTGTTTCGTTTGGACTCCTTGTAAGGGTCCCAAAGTATATGCAAATTATAAAAATTAAAACTTATTAATATATGACACATCATACAATAAATTTTATTGAACTTAATGATGCATATTTACCTGTTTAGGAGACATGTCATTGAGATGCTCTCTAAGAGTAATGATTTGTTCGTCCAAACCCCTACAATTTGTGGGAGTTCCCACTTAGCCATGGTGGGGAGTCTAGCATCTCGTTTCAGTTACCCCAAAGTCTGAAGTGATCATATATCCATGCCTATAAACAAAAACAACATAAATAAATATTAAGAAATTATTATATAGTATGAGGGTAATTAACAAAATATAAAATCCAAAACATACCTCCAAAAGAGGCAAATATCCTGAAATTTGTTTCATACCCTCTCTGCTAGCACCGCCCAACTGACGAAACAAGAATGCCAAAGCTCCTGCGCCCCATGCATACTTTTGAACATCATCCACCTTATCAGCATCTTCAAATATTCAATCCGAACCTTTGTTCCGCTTTTATCAGCAAATATAGTCATACCTAGAAGAAATAACAAGTAACCCCTAAACATTTTTTCTTTCCTTTGAAGATAATCAATTTTCGTAGTTTTTCTACAACAGTTGTCCTGAATAAACTTCATTTCCACAGATTTGCCATTTTTCTTGACATGGCCATTTGTTTTTTTTATTTTCAATGCCCAAACCATTCACCAATAATGTAACACGTTCATCTGTCTTCATCTTCATCGATGTTCTTACCGGCTTACCAACAATCGGTAAATGAGTTATACGGTAGACGTCGTCCATGGTGATGCTCATTTCTCCAAAAAGGAGGTGAAATGTGTTAGTCTCAGGTTGCCAATGCTCCACGAAAGTACAAATGGACACCTTATCAAGACGATCCTTATAATATTGCATTAAGGGATACAGACGACTAGTATAGATCATTTTCTTTACTTCTTTCGGCTTACGTTTCAACTTCCAATCTAATAAGTTCCTAAATTGATGCCGACATCGCAATGTGTCTCGTTCCTAAATACAAGAAATATATACATTAAGTAATTCAATGTCCAAATATATATAAATAACACGCTTATATAATTTAACCAACTAAAAATATTAACTTACCTACTCACCATCCCAAATGGCACGAGAAATATGTTCATGGTAATCGTCTAATGTGGAACAATCCTTTGGACCACTGGGATAAGAATTTCTAGCATCTCCTTTTTCTTTACCCTCCTCTACCACTATTTCCTCATCTCGTTGTTATCTCATCATCCACAGACACATTTTCACCCTCCTCCAACTCCTCATCTTCATGTCCAACAACCTCACCACTCCAACCTGCTTGCCTTCTGATTGAGGTTGACTTTGCGATACATTTACCAATCTACCTGCTTCTTGAGCATCTATTTAAATCCCAATTTAATCCTCTCTCATCTTCTTCTTCACTTCTTTCTCCATATTTTTTTTCATTTTTTTCGTTTTTCTATTTGTTCTTTGCCCTTTTCTGCTCCCGCCTTTCGGTGAAACACTATCATGGGTCATCTTTAACCTTTATCACCTCGATCATCCCCCACACCATCATGACCAACAGAAGATTTAATAAACCTTCAAATAAATGGAAAAAATAAATTACATTCAAACAAATACTTCAAGTCGATTTATTTATACAATAAAATCTACTAATTTTTAAGAAATATTTTATCCAATGCAAGGGTTACCAACCACTTCTAACTTACACGATATCGACGTAAAACAACAATGTATATCTCTTTTCCCTACATTCTAATAAGAAAAATACCAATTTGGAGCCCTAGTGACCACCAAATCCGCCTTCGCAACTACTTTCATTACCAAGAGACGAACTAAATGATAAATGCACAAAAAACATTACAAATATACAATTCTACTCTAAAAATGGAAGAAAACCAACAATGGATCACTCACTTACAATCCAAACAAAAATCCTAAACCCAAAGATAGAATGGATGACTCGCTTATAGAAGAGTTGGAGTTGATTTTGTGTTTTACATTTTTCGTTTGAGAGGTTGAGTATTGGGAAGGTTGTGATTTGGGGTTCAATTTTTAGGGGTTTCAATTTTGAGGAGATTCAATTTTTAGAAGTTTCGATTTTGAGAAATTTTCAATGGTTGATTTAGTGTTTGCAAGAGATTTGAATGTGGAGAGATGGAAGATTTGAATGGGGGAGGGGTGGGGAGACTTGCGTTTTGATTTGAATTGAGAGAAAAAATGGCTTTCTATACCTCAAATGAGCTTCACTACTCGTCTCAGCCCGAATTGCCAAAAATCACGCCAATTACCTCAAACGACTCCACCAAAAGCACTACATGACCAACACATGCAGTTAAATAAACTCAAAAGTACAAATAAAAAAAATAACGAGGTTTCATAATTTGACAAATATCAGTAATAAAATAAGATGTGAAACCTTCATCAGTTTTAGTACAGAGCAGTGTTCTAAAAAGCGGCCTGGGCGTTCGCCTAGGCGCTAGTAGGTAGAGAGACGCCTAGACTAGTTGCTGGGCGGAGGGAAAATCGGTCAGGGCGCCTAGGCGGGTTCTGGGCGAGCTGGGCGGGTCTGGGCATTTTTTTTTCTTTCTCTGGTTGCAAATAACCAAAACCAATCGACCAAATACCCATCGAAATTTTTAGGTTTTGCAAAACAGAGAGAAAAGAAGAGGTTGAGAGACCGGTTGAAGGAAGATTATATACAAGAACAAAAGAGAGAGGGAGAAGGGAGTAGATGTACTACTTGCTAGTGAAGCTAGTCAGGCGCAAGGATGGATTGTTGATGGTGGCGATGAAGAAGTTGTCCCCTTGGAAATAGTTGGAGAGGTATCGGAGGCGGATAGTATTCTAGAGCCTAGGAGAAGTTCTAGAAATGTTGAAGTAAGAGAACTTCATGAAGAAGATTTTGTATCTGATGAGGACACTGAAGGGGAAGGAGAATGGGAGGAGGATGTTGAGTTTGAGTCTGACATGGAGAGAGTTGTTGAAATGGAAGGATATGAAGAAGAGATAGAGGCCTAGCATTTCAAGTTCAACTATCAACTTTCAAGTATGTTTTTTTTTCCTCTATGTTGTTAAAACTCTATGTTATGCAACTTATGCTATTATAAATTTTAATGTAAGCTTAATTTTTCATGTTTATAAATTTTTCATATGTATTACTATTCTAGCATTAAATTGGAAGTAATTGATAAATATTAATGTATTATTCTAAATTTTTGTAAATTATGAAAATTATAATACAAAATCTAAAACCGCCTAAGCGCCCGCCTAGGCCCCTAGGCGCTAGGCACCTTCTAGCCGCCCACCCACCGCCTAGCGATTTTTAGAACACTGGTACAGAGAAACGGTGAAGAAAATTACTTTTGTGGTTATTGTATCTTGGGAGTCGCATGTTCTTTATGTTGCATCAGATTTGTCCACAAAGGCGGGAAACAACCTTAAAAGAGGTCGTATACGCGCCTCAGCCAGATTGTTTGCAAGTTTTTGTATTGCAGGTTCGACATCTTTCTTCAACACTTACAATGGTACATTACTAGTTTAAAACATTATCAATCTTCAATTTGCCTATAAGGGTGTATTGATTTCTTAGTGTCGAGAATTCCCTTGTCTTTCAATAACCAAACTATATCTAGCTCAAGAGAGACAATCCTTCTACTTCAATGCTATCACCCTAGTGGAAACTTCTCATGTGCTTACAGAAGACACCATGTAATTAGGCAATCAAGAATAAATCTATGTTTTCTTATAAGTGCTAATCTCCTACAATCTCTTATGAAATTTCTTCAAGCAACATCATATTCCAAGCCAGAGTCTCTTTAAATTTGGTTGCCATAGCTCTAACACATAACTTTTCCAACTAGAAATAAATAAAACGGAAAATGATTTTTAGGGCCTACTTTTTCACAAAATAGACAATTTAGATACCATAGTTGATGTAATGACTAATTTATGCCTAATTTTATACTTTTATGACTAACAATGAATCTTTTATTAACCCAGGTTAACCAATAAGGTTATATGACATATTTACACTCTCAAACAAATGGAAAACATAATTTTATAGTTTTATGACCAACAAGGACTACAGGAAAAAAAAACCTACGTTAGTTGTTATTGAACGATAATTTTAGTCACTCTTTGTTATTGACCAACAAGGTCTACGGGAAAAAAATCTACGTTAATTGTTATTGACCAATTTTAGTTACTCTTTGTTAGTTTTGTTGATCAACAAGGACTACAGAAGAAAAAAAAAAACCTACTTTAATTGTTATTAAACGACAATTTTAACAAGGACTACAGAAAGAAAAAATAAATATTAGTCTGTTCACTGACCTGAAAAAGATTAGGATTTATCAAATGAAAAATTAGGATTTATAATATAAAATTGTTGTTCAATAACAATTTTAGTTACTCTTTGTTATTGACCAACAATGACTACAGGAAAAAAACCATACGTTAATTGTTATTGACCAATTATAGTTACTCTTTGTTAGTTTTATTGACCAACAATGACTACAGAGAAAAAAAAAAAAAAAAAAAAAAAAAAAACATTAGCCTTTTCACTAACCTGAATAAAATTTATCATATGATGTACATTATTTTTAGGTCAGTGAACATACTAATGTTTTTTTTTCGTAGTCCTTGTTAAAATTGTCATTCAATAACAATTAACGTAGTTTTTTTTTCTGTAGTCCTTGTTAGTCAATAGAACTTACAAAAAGTAACTAAAATTGGTCAATAATAACAATTAACGTAGGTTTTTTTGTAGTCATTATTGGTCATAAAACTATAAAATTAGGTTTTCTATTTGTTTAGAAAGGTAAATGTGAGACCTTGGAGTGGGCGGACCTGAGGGTGAGGGTGAGAGTTGGAGCCCAAGAGGCCCAAGAGAGGTTGGACGAGCTACAATATTGTACTGTGCGAGGTTGGATCCTCATAGTACGAGGCCTTTTAAAGTCGTGCGGGTCGGTTGGGCCCAGAGCGGACAATATCGTACTGTACGGATCGGGTCGTTACAATAAATATGTCATATAACTTTATGAGTTAACCTAGGTTAATAAAAAGTCATTGTTAGTCATAAAAGTATAAAATTAGGCACAAATTAGCTATTACATCGATTATGATATCTAAATTGTCTATTTTGTTAAAAAGTAGTCCCTAAAAGTCATTTTTCGTAAATAAAATATAGTACAGTTAACTTATAGCCAAGAAACTGCTTGGTACAACAATACCACGTCTTCTATTCACCATACTAGCTGGTCCCTCAGTAACATTTCAGAAGAAAAAAAAAAGTCATGGCTATTGTTTTTGGTTGCCACACACTCTAGAATCATTTTGAGAAGCCTTTATTACATGTGGATAAGAGAGAGTTGCTAACACTTGTTGGATTATTGGTGTTGGCTTTAATAGTTTCACATCTCATGAAGTAGAGTTATAACAAAGGAATATAAGAGAGTGATTCACTCTTTAATAGCAACAAGGTCTTTTGGATAAACCCTACACTCGGAGGCCGAGGATGGAGGTTTAGTGCTAGAGGTGTTTAAGTTGGAGATAATATCGTTGCTATATATAATTGACCAAGACACCTACAACACTTTTCATAAAATAAAATAAAAAATAAATAAATAAATGTGTTGCATTTTTTTTCCTTTACAAATGTTGACCATCGCCATCCCATCCTAGCTAATATTGTAATGATGCTTGTAAGCATGCGACACTTTGCTAACATTATCAATTTCTCTAGACATTATTATTATTATTATTATTATTATTATTATTATTATTATTATTATTATTATTATTATTATTATTATTATTGTCATCATTTATTCCTAAAAAGAAATCCTTCATAAATTAGTATAGAAAATATTTAAAGTTAAAAGTAAAAAATAAAATAATAGAAAATAAATAAAAAATAAAAAATCTTGGTCTGGACTATGCATATATATATATATATATATATATAGTATTATATACAGTGGACTCGGGTATGCACACGGGCACGACACAGCTGCAACACCTTCCACCAAAAAAAAGGGTGTGCTGCATTGTTTGTTTCTAACAAATGTTGACCATCATTGTCCCATCCTAGCTAACATTGTAATGAAGCTCGTAAGCAGAGGACACTTTGCTAACATTCTCAGTTTCTTTAGACCTTATTATTAATGTTATCACTTATTCCTCTAAAATCTTTCTTGAATTAGTATAGGAAAATGTTTGAAGTTAAAAGTAAATAAAAAAAATTTTATTTCTTCTTCGGCGTTGTAGATGTTCTTATGGACTATGTATCAAAGATAACAAGGAAAAAAAATTGTAGCAAGTAATGGAGCACGATGAACTTAATTTTCTTAAGGAGAGATTTGGTTTAAAAGACATGTCTGTGAAGATGCTGACTGCACCTGAACGCAGTTTAAGAATACCTGGAATCATTGAAGATAGTGCGCAGCTGCTTTCAATCAAAACATATGCTACTTAATTTTTTTTCCTTGAGCTTTTCCTTCTAAAGTTTTTGATGAGGTAATTTTGATAAATAAAACTGGTGACGAAACTGCACCAATATTGCTAAACATTTCAAACTATATATATATATATATATACAGCGACATTACAAACCGGTTTGTGGATTGATTTTGGAGTTGTTTATGGCTCCAAGAGGATCGTAATCAGTCATCCCCAGCCTTCACAAATCTACCCTTTACTCTTCTCCTAGTATCTGCTCTAGCTTTACGAGATGCATATCTTATTTGTTTTCCAAACCTGTGTACACATTGAAGGAGTTGTTAGAAGCTAGGCATTAATGTCAAACGAAAGAACAAAGTTTTCCAAAGATTCACCGTATAATACATGAAACAGAACCAGTCTGTATGCTGTAACATTAGGCAAACAGAAGTTATTAGGTTTGAATTTGAAGTTGTGGAATTACATTCGAGTTTTCTTCTTTTCCTTGTATCTCATCTTTGCTTTGTCTCTTGCTTGTAGGCCAACTGCCTCCAGGCTTGAATCCCATGGTGATTCGCCTGTTAGAAACGATGATACCCCACAATCTTGATAATCTGTAGCACTGCTTTCACCACTAAGGGTTGAAAGCGAACGTGACAAGCTTGAAGTGACTCCTCCGGTAGGGAAACCTAAGTTGATGTTTTTGTTGGCATTAGCATTTACACTACTGCTTACACCCTGCATTATGTTGGATAATCCAGAAACGCATGCAGATAGAAGAGTACCATAATCATGTTGATATGGTGAGGAAGCCTGAAACAAATAAAAAGAAAGACAATTAAACATATAGCCTAGTTTACGAAGAGATTTTGTAGCTTGTGGAACCTCACATCTCAATTAAAATTCAGGATATACAAGGGGGTGGGAATTTGGAACGAACCTCAATAGCATTTTCACTTGGACGACAAGACTCGGAAGCAGACAACTTATTCTCCATAAATAAGAAATCCAATCCAGTTTCCTTGAATGGAACTGTTGTAGGATGACTTTGTGAAGAGCCAAATAACTCATCGCTGTTGTCCAAACTCAACTCAACATCGTCAATGGTGAATCCTTTGCAAAAATCAGCAGCTTGACATATTTCAGGATCTCTCAATGGAGAAAGGCTCTGCTGCTGGTTAGGGAAAAAAGATTTGAATTCATCTCCGGCATATGGTATAATATTTAAATCAGCTGGAGTTGCAGATGATGGAGCTTCGCATGGTTCAAACTTTACAAAAGGTTTCACCCTTTTTAACGCATTCGAGTCCACAAAACTAACAACCCTCTTATCATCTCCATGTTCTTGAATTTCATCAATAGAATGCTCTACTGCAGACACGATCCCTAGTGGTTCAGTCCCCAGATTAAGGCCTCTCCAAAAAGAAGACCACATCATGAAGAACTCCGATAAACAAGGACAACCCGAATAACAAGTGAGTGGTTGCCGTCTGTGTCCAGGTCCAAAGCATCCATATCCATCCCAGTCACAACTTTCACACAAGGACATTTGCTCATCCACACATCCAACGATCGCAGGTTGCGACTTACATCTATCACACACAAGTGACCGAAGATGACGCCTTGAGAATGTGTTGGCTGAGTGAATATTATTATCACACTGCAAACAAAGACGCGCACTGTCTGCTTTACAATAAACCGTGGCCTTCGCGGACTTGCAAAACTCGCATAAAGCCTCCATCATTCTTCTTATCCAAACCAATCCAATCGAAAATTTCCAAGTTCAAAGTTGTTTGAAGAAATTCTATCTCATAGTAACCCTGTTAATCATACACAAATCATGTCATATATATATTCTCCAGTGATTATTGGGAAAGAAAAAAAAAACAGAACATTTTAATGACAGAGTAAAGAATTGAAATAAACAATTCAACTACAAGATGTGGTTATCTACAACTTAGAGCTGGAAGATGAATAGTAGCACTTTTTCGAATTTCAATTAAATTTAACATTCGGATATATGAACATGCAAGTGAACCGATGTAAAAACATAAAGACAACTACAAAGAACTTTTTTCAAATATCCCAAAATGCCCCTCCTATTTTGTGTTGAAAGAAAAGAGCAATTTAATTTAACATTCGGATATATGAACAAGTGAACCAATGTAAAAATATAGAGACAACATTCTAGAAAACCCCAAACTTGAAGAATAAAAGTGATGAGTGTGCCATTGATGAACTAATCCTTTCTCACGCAAACACAAAATCGTTCTTCCTCATTTCCTCAAAAGGTGCGCGCATTGCTAGTATTATACACATGAAAAATTAGTAAATCCAACATGCAATGCAAGATCGTAGAAAACAAAAACAATATGAGAAAGTTCTACCCAATAAGAGATAGCAGAACATTGTCAATGTGTAAAAGAACATAAACTTAATTACAACATTGATGGATAAAATTATTAAACATGAAAAAGGCAAAGTACCAAAAAATACCTGTAAAAATTGTTGTTGAGATTCAATCAATGGGTTTTGTGACTTTGTTGTTCTTTGTTTCAGAGAGGCAAAAAGTAAACTGTAAAAACAGTGAGTTTTGAGAGTGAACAAATAAGCTTGGGTTATTTATTCCCGTTTTGGATATTACGTAGCACCCACATGTCCAAAAAGCAGCTTATAAAAGCTGACCTGGATTTTACCCCACATCGATGGATCTGGTCTCCATTTTACTCGCTCAGTAAAAAACCGAAACCTGTCCGACAATAAAAAATAGTTACCACGTCATTCCATCGTATCTACGAACATACATACGCATGTTTTACTTATTTTAAGTGTATTTGCGATGTATTATACGATACATATGAAACATGGGTCTCCCTTTGTATACGCTTCCAACAACTATACTAGATTTGTCCGAAGCAGATAATAGGCGTCTTCTCCTAGAGATATGCACATGTTTTTTCAAGTTGTAACAATAATATAGTTTCCCTGGAGATTAGCACATTTGTTTTGAGTTGTAATAATAATGTCTCCTAGAGATAAGCATATGATACGCACACATGATTTAAGTTGGAGTGGTGATTCAATGAGGTTAACCAAGTTGGAGTGATGATTCAATGAGGTTAACCTCACGCCCATTCGGTGAGGACGTACTTCTCAACCGTTAGATTAAATTGATTTAGATGAAGTTGTTAAATCAAAAAATGAAAAGATTTATTAGTTTCTTAAACTTACACAACTCGTTAGTTTTAGGCTTTACTAACTCCATTCCCCTCTTCTTCTTCCCATCATCTCCACCGGGTTTTTTTGTTGATCTTTTTCAAAATAAATCTAATTACTAAACCCATTTGGTTTTATTTTTATGATGAAAAGTTTTCCAGGCTTCTTCATAAGTGATGTTGTTTATAATTAAACAAGATTTTAATGAACTAGAGAAGAGCATCTCATCATTGAATTTCATGTTAAGATGTTTGTTTTGGATATGGTTGAAGAAAATTGAAGAGATTTTTTCTTTTTTAATTTAAATTCGTTGACGTCCAAAAGGGCATGAGCATGAATTATCTTTTAGAGTTTGTTCATACTGCTGCACCCTTGTTTAGAGATGAGAGGATGGATGTCATTGCTTATGAATAATGAGTTACCAAATAATTTATTTTTTCATTCATTAATTTTGTAGAAGACTTTGTGTGATCAAAGGAGGAAGAAGAAGATGGAGAATGAAGTCTCTAACACTATAGAGTTGCGATGGTTTAGGAAACTAATTTATGTTTAACAAAGTCATCTAGATTTATTTTATCTAACAGTCGAGAGGTGTGCCCTCACCGAGTGGGCATGAGGTTAACCTCATTGAATCACCACTCTTTACGTTGTAAATTGGGTCTCCTAGAGATAAGCATATGATACACACACGTGATTCAAGTTGTAAATTGGGTCTCTTAGAGATAAACATATAATATGCGCATGTGTTTTAAGTTGTAAATTGGGTCTCCCGGAGACACATGCATGTGTTTTAAGTTGTAATGATAGCCTGATAGGGTTATCTTATGGATAAACACACATGTTTTGAAAACATCAGAACTATCACGATTGTTTCTGTTTATTAAGTGAAAATATTTGTGTTAGATATTCGATGAAATAGTACATGGGGATATTTTGAACACATGTAATAGCCAAAAAATAAGTCTCCTAAAGATCCATGGCATATGGATCAGATAACGCTTCAATTGGATCTTTGAGATCAATTGGCCAAATAACTAGGGCAACTATCTTTCTTTTCTGTGTTGACCATTTATGTTACGGGATATTATCTATTTACCCTTAGATTTAGACATGATTTAAAAAAACACACACATTTTTCATGAACATATACAGTGCTATACTTTCAAGCTATTTTTACTTGTCTCTTGGGTGTAATAGATGAACCATTAGAGCACTGCAAACCCTTATAAATAAAATACTATGGCACGTGTACAACCAAGTTATTAAAATAATATGGTTTGTGATGCGTCCAATAATGTTTTCCTAGAGATCTGACCTGCAAAACAAGGTTAGATTGCCAAAGACCACCTGTTTGGTAGCCGAAGGCACTCCGATGCTTAAGTCGGTAAACTGTGGGAGAGAATGAATTTGGACAGAGTGTCATTGTATTATGTTTGCATACCTTTTTTGTGAATACTTCATTTACCTTATATAATGAGCGTAATTAACTTTCTGCATGACTTAAGCATGCAGGGCGCGTAATGAAAGATGATGTTTCTCACAACGATCTCCTCCTTCATTGAGATGCATCATTGGGGGAGTGTTTCTCGCCATGACTTGTCTCATCCGTAACGTTTAAAGGAAGAGATCCGTTGGACTTGGGGCTTGGGCCTTTAACTTTGTTCATAGTTTATTATTAGAGACCCTCTTGGGATTTAATGATCGGGCATGTTATCTGTGTTTAGAGCAAAGAACCCGTTCCTCATGATGGATGATCTTTGTCACGTGTACAATCGTGATCAGATGACTATTTGATATATCATCAGCTACTCCCCATAGTTAGTGGCCATGCTTTCTTGGCCACGAACTCTTTGGCAGTTGGCTTTTTGAGTTCATCATTGATTTTTTGCCCTGCATTAAATGTTGTTAACAACTGTCGATTCAATTTCTGTTATACTATGCCATTAGTCTTTTCGTCTTGACGTGATTTTGGGGGTTTCGGGCAGCCATCATATCTTGCACAATTTCCATTGGTTGTCTTTTCATTGCCCATCCCTATAATGGGGGGGGGGGGGGGGGGGGGGAATCTATGTTATCTTATTTATGCTATCTCCATTTTCAAAGCTAAGCTCTTCTTTCTTTTATTTTTTGTATTCTCCAACTGTTTCTCATGGCTTCCAACAGAGCCCTAAGTGATGATAAGTTGGCCCTCTATGAGGCCTTTATCGAGCCTAGGCAGGAAACTTATGATACTTTGGATTACGTTTGTCGGAGGTTTTCTATTTCGTCTAAGTTGGAACTTGTGCTACCAAGTGCAGGTGATAGCCCTATTTCTCAGAGGCTTGGTTACATTACTCTTTACCTCGAAATGTTCAAGGCTGGTCTCCGTTTTCCAGTTCCAGGGATCTTCTGATCGTATTTGGATTTTATCAATATCCTCCTACTCAAATGGGTCCCAACAGTTGGAGGGTTATGGTTGGAACTATGGTGAGAGTCTTCTTGTCTAGTACTGCTTTAAACAAAAAGACTTTGAACGTTGTGGTGTCGTTTAATGTTAACACGAATCGTGTTTGCTTTCTTCGTTCGCCTACTAGTTTGGGGAAGCCAAATGATGATTTCAGGTTCTGGTCGAGGCCCTAGTTTTATGCTTCCATGAAGTCTAGGTAATTTATGTTTGGCAATAGGCCCATTTTGAGGTCGTTCAAGGAACCCTAGACTAATCTGTAAAAATATGAAATGTGAAGAAAAAATAGAAAATCTAAAAACTAGAGCTGAAGACACTTTTCTGTTCATTTAACCCTTCAGGCGTTATAATAACACAAATAGTTACCAAATAAGTACTCATGCTACAAAATAGGTAAAAAGTAGATGTTTAACCATGCAATAAGATTGCAACCTTAGAAATGTTTTCCATGCAGTAAGGTCAGAACCTTAAAAGTAAAGGGGATGTGTAAGGTGAATCTAACTATTTGTTTTTTCCACGCGGTATTTTATTAGAATTGATTTTGCGCAATATAATGGACAAGTTAAATGTGCAAGGGTGTCTCACCTATTAATGATGGTGAAGTTGATCCTTTCCCTTCTCAATTTTGTGAAATAGGTTTTCACTTTACTTTCCGCATTGCGATTTTGAATTCCCTTAACCAAAAAATTTGAGACCCTCTTGGGCTTTAATGACCGAGTCTATAATATGTGTTTAGAGTGAAGTACATGTTCCTCGTGATGGATGATCTTTGCCACGTGTACCATCGTGATCACAAAACTATTTGATGTATCATCAAATCGTTGAACATAAAACGAACATAATATCACCCCTACTTGGGCTACAACTTGGTCACGTTAGCATATAAGTTTGAGCCTAATCCATCATCTTGAAATGTTCATTGAAGATCAACCCTTTTCAAAATTTGAGTTTGGTAGATTTATCAAGTTGGTTCAATTCTCATTTTTCTAGAGAAAAAAACATTATTGTTAAGCACACTAGAAATCAGTTTTAAAATGATAAAACTATATCAAAACCTATATTGTTTCAAGCTTAGATTGGCTTTTATAAATCAAACAAATAACATTTTCTAAAACCAAAGCTTTTTTGTCTGGCAGTTAAGTATAATAAAAATTGTTGAAAAAAACATGTGTTTTAGGTTGTATAATATGGCTCTCCAAAGAGTGTTGTAAGAACAAGAGTCTCCTAGTGATAACAACAATACTTGTTTTTTGAGTTGTATTAATCATGCATGTTTCAGAATAATACTGTCAGGGCAAAATTTATCGAATACTCCTTGTGATGCCAAACAAGAGATAGGATGGAGTGATTGTTGACGGAAGACACTTCCGAATATTTGACATACCATATTATGATTGGGGGGGGGGGGGGGGGGGGTGTGTGATACCTGCAAAAGATACTATGAAACTCAAGTTAGTTTGGTGCTCAAAGTTATGCAAAGTCATACCAATTGTAGCTCAGTTGGTCGAACATCTACTCTCCTTGTAAGAGGTCGCTAGTTTGAGACTCACCAGTTAGAATTTTGTGATTTTTTGCCCGATTCTTAGGAGCACATGTGCTCCACCATTGATAAGTCTTTGGGTATTGAATGTAGCTGCTTAAATAGACTGGACTGGAACGAAGCGAAAACAAGTTTCCATGCGAGATGGAGGCAAAGAGGATATTAAGTTGCACAATGTTAGAGCCTTGGGGTCTGGTTTAGTTAGCCCTGTAGGGTCAATCATGTAACCTTCAAACATGGATTAATAAATAAATAAATATGGTCAATGACCCTTTTTTTTTAAATAGAGATGGATTGCTTACCTTGAGGGTTTAGAGGCCAACTATTTATAGGATGATCTTGTGTAGCCCCCATGCAATTGAGATCAACTCTCATCAATAATATATTGTAACTTTCATATGAGTGAGTTTCCCGCATTAATGTCGAATGATCCATTGTCACATGTGCAAATGTATCTTGACCCGATGGATATTTTTCAAGTAGCCAATAATTTGTATCACTATCCTCTAGGATTTCTTTGTCCATAGCTTATTAAATAGTCAGTCAGTAGCTAATTGTTAGTCAATTGATAACCAACCAATTAGTGGTTAATTCTAGACTCTAGACTCAATGTGCACTTAACAATTTACTGGATTGTGTTTATAATGAAGATGATCCTATGTATTGTGCATCTCGAGGCATATTGACAAGTGATTCAAAGTGCGTGTGAAATATGGTCCGCAAAACTGCGATACGTTCTGCGATATATAACGAATTTTGTCTTTTTTCCAGGTGAAAAATATTGGTGATCAATATATTAAAATATTTGATGAAGTATTGTAGTCAGATGTATTTTGAACACCTGTATAAACCAATAATATTGTCTCCAAAGGATACTTGCACATACATCAGATATGTCAACACTTCATTTGGATCTTTAGATGAATTAAGGACTCTCTCTCCATAATTTGAAATCTAAAATTGTGAAAACATAATAAATCCTTGCTAAAATGTGACAAAACAAAATTGGTTTTACTTCAGCTTGCACCCTTTACTCCGTGTTAAAATTTAAAATAGGAAATCAAGTAAGCAATATATATATATATGGGAAATCAACTATACTCCAAGAAGAGAATGATAAACATTGATATTGGAGGGGCATCTTTCAATTCTAAGAAACAATTTTATCGTTTAAAGTTTCAGAAAGAGTATTAATTAATAGATTGAACTTCAAGCTAAATTGAGAAGTTTTAAAATAAAAAATTTCTTTCCATACTTTTTCTTATAATGAATAAACAGAGAAAAAAAATCTTAAGAAACTGTACATATGAATGAAAATAGGTGGAACAAATTCATGTTTTCTTGGTACTGAAAGACTTCCCTCCAAACAAGCTAATCAACAAGTAAAAATGATTTTGGAGAAAGAGGAAACTTAATAACCCACGGGATTTTCTTAAAAAAGAAGAGTAACTCTAGGGAGCCATCTTTGGTAGCCACTTTTAGTTTTTTTTACATTTTTTACTCCTCTTTAAAACACAACCACAAACTCTTTTTTCAACAATTCTAGGGAGTCATGTTTGGGGGCCTCTTTTGCGTCTCTTTGGAGGTTTTTGACATTTCCACCACTTCTATGAATGGTGTTTGTGGTTGTGTTTTAAAGAGAAAAAGTAAAAAGTGTAAAAAAAAAAAAAAAAAAAACCAAAAACCAAAAACCAAAAGAGACATAAAAAATGCCCCCAAACAAGGCTCCCTAAACAAACCCAAAAATAAAATAAAAAATTTGTTGGAACACATGTGTTGAGAAATCAAGTAAATGATTCAATTCTCTATATTTAAAGATTGGCCACCTTGCATTCAAGTGTTACCATCGGTTTGATAACAATGTGTCAAGTTCTTGGAACTCTGGTTAGTCAGCAAACACACAGGCTCAGTCAGCTAATCCAGCACCTAGACAAGTCTATGCTGCAACTAGTCAATATACTCATCCAAACTGGGGAAATGATTCTCAAACAAGTGGTGCTTCTTCTTCAACTGTTGATTATCGATGGTATCCTGACTCTGGAGCCACTGATCATTGTACACCGTTTGCTCAGAATTTGACATCTTCAGTGCCATATCATGATAATGAACATCTTCATGTTGGTGATGGGTCTGCTCTGCATATCCAGAACATTGGTCAGTCTTTCTTACACTCTCCTAATTCTTCAAGACTTCTACTCCTTCAAAATATTCTTCAAGTACCTAAACTAACCAAGAATCTTCTAAGTGTTTCAAAATTTTCTAGAGACAATAGAGTATTTCTTGAGTTTCATCCTGATTGTTGTTTTGTCAAGGATCAGGTCACCAGGCAAGTCCTCCTGGAAGGGAAACTTAGCAAGGGCCTTTATGTGTTTCCTACAATATCTCTTGCTAAACGAAAGTTAGAATCTTCTTCAAGTGCTGAAAGCTCTAATGATGGTAGTCAATCAGCTTCAGCAAACCATTCACTGTCTTCATTAGCCTCTGTCAATAACACTACTACAACACTGTCTTCATTAGCATCAGCCAGTAATACTTCTGCTAAATCAGCTTCATCAAACCATTCATTGTCTTCATTAGCCTCTGTCAATAACACTACTACAACACTGTCTTCATTAGCATCAGCCAGTAATACTTCTGCTACCAACTCTTCTTCTTCAGTTTTGCATCTCTGGCATGCTCGACTAGGACACCCTTCATTACCAATCTTGACTAAGATCCTTAACAAATGTCATATTTCAGTTTCAAACAAAAATAATGGTGATATATGTTCTTCATGTTGTTTAGGGAAAATTCATAAATTCCCCTTCCATAGTTCCTTTACTATGTACAATAAACCTTTGGACTTAATACATACAGACCTTTGGGGACCTTCTTCCTGTGTTTCCTCTTCTGGCTATAGGTACTACATTCATTTTATTGATGCTTATAGCAAGTTCACTTGGGTTTATTTGTTAAAGAACAAGTCTGATGCATTTCATACTTTCACAAAGTTTAAAGCACAAGTTGAATTAGAGTTTGGACTTCCCATTAAGTGCATTCAGTCTGATTGGGGAGGGGAGTATCGGTCTTTTTCACAGTTCCTAGCTCAACATGGTATTCAACACAGATTAGCATGTCCTACTACTCATCAGCAGAACGGGGTTGCTGAGAGGAAGCACAGACACATTATTGAATCAGCACTAACCCTCCTTGCTCATGCTTCTCTTCCTTTTAAGTTATGGGATGAAGCAGTCAGAACTTCAGTGTATTTGATTAATCAAGTTCCTTCATCTAACTTGCATGGTTCATCTCCTTTTGAGATGCTCTATCACAAGCTTCCTGACTATAAGTCTCTTAAAACTTTTGGTTGTTCTTGCTTTCCAAACACTAGACCTTATAACTCCCACAAATTACAATTCAGATCTGTTGAATGTACATTTCTTGGGTATAGTTTGCAACATAAAGGATATAAATGCTTAGCTTCAAATGGAAGGATTTATATCTCAAGAGATGTCATCTTTAATGAGACTTCTTTCCCTCATTCCAACTTAAACTCAAGTTCTTCACTGAGGGCTGACACCAACAACACCTTAGTCCCTGAAATAACTATCAGTAATATTGCTAATCCTTGTTCTTTCTTACCTACAAGTCTGATCAATTCTAATGTTGTCCCTGTTACTGATATTATGAGACATCAAGTTCCTACAAATGGGGTTCCAAATGATACAGTCTATGGTATTCAAAATGGTGCTCAGATTGGTGCTACTACGCAGACTAGTGTTCCACATAATGTTGTCTAGATGGGGTTTCAAATGGGGTTCAAAATGATGTTCTAAATGGTGCTCAGACTAGTGCTACTATGCAGACTGGTGCTTCAAGTGATGTTGTCTATGATGGGGTTCCAAATGCTACTGAATCTACCATGCAGACTGGTGCTCAGACAGTTGTTCAGACACTTGTTCAGAATCATCCCAATATTGGACACCCAATGGTAACCAGATCTAAAGTTGGTATATATAAACCTAAAGTTTACATAGCTCAAGCTGAACCAACTAGTTTGAAAGAAGCATTAGACACTCCTCATTGGTTTTCTGCTATGCAAGATGAATACTTGGCCTTGATAAGAAACAATACATGGTCATTGGTTGATCTTCCACCAAATAGATCTATAGTAGGATGTAAATGGCTTTTTAAAGTCAAGGAGAATACTGATGGAACAGTACACAGATATAAAGCTAGACTGGTGGCTAGGGGGTTTCAACAGAGAGTTGGATTTGACTATGCTGAGACTTTTAGCCCTGTAGTTAAACCTACAACTATCAGAATCATACTATCATTGGCTGTCACATATGGCTGGTCCATATCTCAACTAGATGTAAATAATGCTTTCCTGAATGGAGATCTTCAAGAAGAGGTATATATAATGCAACCTCCTGGTTTCATTGATCCTTCACGTCCTAATGCAATGTGCAAACTAAACAAGGCCCTATATGGATTGAAACAAGCTCCTCGAGCCTGGTTTGATAAACTAAAGCAGACCCTACACAGGCTTGGATTTGTCCTACCAAGTCTGATTGTTCTCTATTCATCAGACATTCTCCATCATCCATATTTCTTTTGGTGTATGTAGATGATATTCTTGTCACAGGAGCAAATTCACAGGATGTATCTCAGCTGATTCATCAATTAAACAAACAGTTCTCCTTGAAAGATTTGGGCCCTGCACACTACTTCCTTGGTATTCAAGTTCAATATACTACTACTGGATTGTTTTTATCCCAGTCTAAATATATCAATGACCTCCTATGTCGTGCCAAGATGCAATTTGCCAACGGACTATCTACTCCTATGAGTGGTGGGGAGAAACTCTATGATACTGGAAGTGATCCAGTTTCAAATGTTCAGTTATATAGAAGCTTAGTTGGTGTGTTACAATACGTTACAATAACAAGACCAGAAATTGCTTATGCTGTTAATAGAGTCTGCCAGTTTATGCAGAACCCTCTTGAATCACATTGGAAAGTAGTAAAAAGAATATTACGCTATCTCAAGGCTACAAATAATTCTGGATTACATGTAGTTCCTATTCAGTCCTTCAAACTGACTGGGTATTGTGATGCAGACTGGGCATCAGATCCCACTGACAGACGTTCTACATCTGGATATTGCGTCTATTTTGGTGCTAACATTGTGTCTTGGTCATCAAAGAAACAGAGCACTGTATCTAGAAGCAGCACTGAAGCAGAGTATAGATGCCTTGCGTCACTTACGGCTGAACTCACTTGGTTGCAGTCCCTATTTTCAGAGTTAAAAATCAGTTGTAACACTCCCATTATATGGTGTGACAACAAAAGCACTGTGATGCTTAGTGCAAATCCAGTACTACATGCTAGGACCAAGCACATTGAGATAGATGCTTACTTTGTGCGTGAGAAAGTTGCTCGAAACTCATTCATGTGCATCATATTTCAGCAACTGATCAAATTGCTGACATACTTAATAAAGCCCTTGGTAAATCCAGGTTCTTGTTGTTAAGAGACAAACTAAGCGTAGTAGATGCATCCAAGCTTAGTTTGAGGGGGAATGTTAAGAATATCAATTAGTTTGTTAGTCTGCCAGCTAGGCATTGACTGAGTTTGTTAGTCTGCCAGCTAGGCATTGATTTAGTCTGTTAGAGTTGCTTGTACATTGTATCTGTCTGTTAGGAATTAATCTGTAATAGCATTGCTATCATGCCTATATAAAGGATGTAATCTACACATCAATGTGAGATGAAAATATAGAGAATTGAATCATTTACTTGATTTCTCAACAACATGGGAAGTTTTTTCATAAACCTTTTCTTTTTTGTTGAGACTTTTACTTTTCCTATAATCACAAACATTAATATAACTGCATAATATTGATGAAATATTTTTTTTTAAAATTAAAGTATTAAACATTGAAATGGAATGTCTGATCTAAGCACAGGCTCCAAACTCCAAAGCTCCTATAATAAATTTCTCCAGGTAAGAAGAAACAACGTTAGACTAGCTAGATCATTAGTAATCCATTCCTGAGGGAGAAAAACTTCAATGTTTGATGATTGTTGTTGGTAATAATGTTTTTACTCCGAGAATAAAAGAAATTTCTTTGAACAAGTCCACCAAAACGAGTTTGTGCACCAGTGTCCATTCCTTCAAAGTCGAGATTCAAAGCCAATATTACTCTTGCAATCTAAGAAACAACAAACGACTTGCTAGTAATCAAACAAGAAACAACATGAACTAGAAAACCTTAAGAGTATTTGAAGAGCTCTGTCTTTGATCATCAATAAGATAGTGGCGGTGCAGTTGGAACATTCCATGCATGGAGGAGCTAAAGGCATCTCCATGTACCTGTCACACTTGCTTGAGACAGTTGAGACATTTGCCTAGGGCCCTATTTAAGACAAGGCCCAATCAAAAGTAAATTTTTTTTTTTTTTTACTTTTTAGTAAATTCTTTCATAGTTAACAATTTTTTATGGTTATTTCCCTTTTGGTCTCCATTAGTTTATATATTTTCCTTGTTGACCCAAATTTTTTTGTAATCCCGTTTAACTCCATGATCGTGAGGGCAATGCAGTGAACTAACTTTTTTATCCAACAATTTTCAAATGGCCAAACTACGAATCACTTAATGCACATGTGCAAGGTGCATGTCAAAATTCTTCCAGCTTGAAGTAAATCTAACCACCAATCTTATAATCAAATGGATATCGAAACATGCCACACCCAAATATTTTCTTCTCCATTGAAGAAACAAAGTTTAACCTAAAATAAATAAATAAAATTAACACAACACCATCAAAGAAGTTTTCACGCCTCAATAATGGCAGACCTTTTTCATTTGTTATTCTTCACTCTAACCACTACAACCCACCATTATCCAACCCTAACCCTCCAATTCCACCAACGCATAGTTCAAAGATCTTGTTGAAGAACTTGCAATTTCATTTGGGGTTTGAAGATAGGGTTCTTTACCATATTGGACAATTTTTGTTATATTTAATATCTTTGAGTGACTCAAAATTTCTAGTTTGGGTTTCTAAAATAAAGAATTTTTGTGTAGGTTATGATTGTGAAGGGATAAATTCGTTACCAAATATTAATGTTCTAGGGCTCGTTAAAGCAAAAAAATTGTTTTTTTTCATTATCAATTTCAAAAGGATATGGATTCAATGGCTTCCTTGACTCATCATCCCTCCAAATGACCAAATGTTGGGGATCTAGGGTTCTTGTAAAACTTCTGCAAGTAATGAAAGCATAATGAAGAAATAATAATGAAGAGGAGAAGATGGGTTTGGGTTGGCATGCCTCGTCATAAGTTTAATATTAATTAGAGGGGTGATTAGATTTATTTCAATCTTGATGAATTTTGACATGTGCTTTAAGCGAAGGATAGTGATGCAGGAGGATCCGAGTCAAATGATGTTGAGCTGTCAGATAGCACATTATTAGCACTAAGATATATTGAATTAGCAGATCAGGGCAAGGATGGCAGGAAATCATGATTCTATTTCTAATTTGGCAGTTTTGGGTGTGTTTTAGTATTTTGGCCATAACTTTGGCTACGAGTATCAGAATCGCGCAAACGACCCTAATTCGGAAAGCTATTTTCAACGCGCACGTCGTGGTCAACCAGCTACACTCGTTGCACATCTTTTCAAGGCCAAATTCCACCATTTTCCTTTCTGAATCCACAAATTTAGCAGTTTATTTCCCTTTATAGTAATATTTCAACTATTGTTTAGGAAGTGATTCTGAACCCAATTTGGGCCAGATTTCAGGTAGTTTATTTCTTTTATTATGTATTTTGTTTTAGCATGATTATTGGGGTGTTGCCATTTTTGGTAAAATTCCAATATTGATGAGTTTTAGCTATAAAGCCCGGCTTGTGGGCTGATTTTAGATAGACCATTGATTTTGATAATTTGAATTAAACATTAGAGTATTTCTCTGTGTTTTGGGCAATTCTCTTGTGTTTTTCCCTATCAATTATCTGTTGAACTAGCCCGCAGGATAATCACTATTCTGCCCTACGTCAGTTGGTATCAGAGCTTCAACATCCTCTTGGGGTGCGATTTTATCAGTTTCTATGGCTGGTGGTCGTGGTCGTCGCGGGCAGGTTCCAAACGAGGAAGCCCCTCACCGTGATCGTAGCATTCAGGAAGTGATGATTGAAGATTTTCAGAGGCAAGTTGCAGAGCTAACCCAGCGTCTAACGACACAGGAATTCGGTAATCGTGAGATGAAAGATCACGATTCTGATTCCAGTTTCGAAAACCCGTATCACAATCATGCTCGATTCTGGGAGCGTCGTGGAAGGGAGGATCGTAATGGAAATCTCGGTTTCAAAGTATATCTACTCAAGTTTTCTGGGACGTTACAGGCTGAAGGATTCGTGGATTGGTTGAATGAAGTAGAGCGTATCTTTGAATATAAGGAAGTTCCAGATCCTGTCAATGTGAAATTGGTTGCCATCAAACTCAAAGGCAGAGCATCTGCGTGGTGGGAGCAATTGAAGCGATCATGCGACAGGCAGGGCCAGGCCAAAATCACTGATTGGGAAAATATGAAGAAAAAGATGAAGGGTCGCTTCCTTCCTTTCGGCTACACTCAAACTTTGTTTCAACGACTTCATTCATTGAGGCAAGGCACGAAATCAGTTGATGATTATACGGAGGAGTTCTATCAATTAGTAGCCCGTAATGACTTATCTGAGACGGGAGAGCAGATTGTGGCACGATATTTGGAGGGATTACGACAACCCCTGCAGGATGTCCTCAGCCTTCACTCACTGTGGACCGTTTCTGAAGCCTACCGGCGTGCACTTGCTGTGGAAAAACAGCAGAACAGGGGCCTATGATCAGAAGTGATCAAAATAATCGGCCAGTTCGCCCTCAAGAATCTCGTCCTACCCAACCACCACCGTAGAGTAACTCTACTATTAGATGTTTTAGATGTGGTGAAAAGGGACATAGAGCGACCGAGTACGGAAAACCTGCTATTCAGAAGGGCAACAATCTCCTAATTGAGGAAGACGTGGTAGATCTTGGAGACCCTGTGTATGACGATGATGAAGATGGAGATGTGCTGTATGGAGATGGTCATGAAACTCTGGTTGTTCGTAAGAGTCTACTGACTCCCAAGGATGATTCAGGGGACGATTGGTTAATAACCAATATTTTCCACACGACATGCACAATTGCAGATAAAGTCTGCAAGATGATCATTGACAGTGGCAGTTGTGAGAACGTCGTGTCTGAAGAGGCTATCCAGAAATTGCAGTTAAAGACAGATCGTCATCCCAAGCCGTACAAATTATCATGGCTGAATAAAGGCAGTAAGGTAACAGTAGATAGGCGATGCCTAGTGTCTTTTTTGATTGGCAGGAAATATTTTGATAATGCTTAGTGTGATGTTGTATCTATAAATGCTTGTCATGTATTGTTAGGCAGACCTTGGCAGTATGATCGCAGTGTTATTCATGATGGGCGAAAAAATACATAATCCCTTAGCATTAAAGGGAAGAAGATTGTGTTGGCACCTCGTCGGGAAGGAACCACTCCTACCCCGGTAACCAATAATACTAACCTGCTTTCTAGGTCCAGGTTTTTAGTTGAGATTGATCGTGGAGATGTGGTCTATGCTTTGTTACCTTGTGGGAATAGTGCAGTCAATGTGAATTCAGATTTGCCAACAGAGGTGCAACAGCTTCTAGCACAGTTTTTTGACCTGATGCCAGAGGATCTTCCTCTTGGGCTGCCGCCTATGTGGGATATTCAGCATCAGATTGACCTTGTTCTGGGGTCCAGTTGTCCTAATCGGCCGGCTTATCGCCTCAGTCCTAAGGAATCTGAAGAGTTGCAGCGACAGGTGGTAGAATTGTTGGAGAGGGGCTACATCCGTGAGAGTATAAGCCCATGTGTAGTACCTGCTCTGCTAGTGCCAAAAAAAGATGGCTCTTGGTGTATGTGTGTTGATAGCAGGGCAATCAACAGGATTACAGTAAATACAGGTTTCCAATTCCCCGCCTGGATGATATGTTAGACCAACTGTCTGAATCTAAGGTTTTCTCAAAAATTGACCTTAAAAGCGGATACCACCAGATCAGAATAAGGCCTGGAGATGAGTGGAAGACAGCGTTTAAGACGCATCATGGGTTGTATGAGTGGATGGTCATGCCTTTTAAGACCCAGTACATTTATGAGATTTATGCATCAGGTTGTACAGCCTTTCATGGAGAAATTCGTTGTAGTTTACTTCGACGACCTCCTCATTTATAGTCTGACATGGGCATCACATTTTGATCACCTTCGTGTTGTTTTTGATAAATTGAGGACGGAGCACATGTTCGTCAATCAGAAGAAGTGTTCATTCTTCACTACTTCTGTTGTTTTTCTTGGTTTTGTTGTGTCTACTGATGGTTTGCATTCAGATCAGTCGAAAATAGATGTGGTCTTGGAGTGGCCCAAACCAAAGACCTTACACGATGTCAGAAGTTTCCATGGATTGGCGTCCTTTTACCGTCGGTTCATCAGAAACTTCAGCACTCTGATTGCTCCTATCACAGAGTGCCTCAAGGTGCGTGATTTCCAGTTGTCCGAGGAGGCGTAGGCCAGTTTTCAACTGATCAAGCAGAAGATGACAGAAGCACCAGTTTTGGCACTTCCTGATTTTTAAAAGGTATTTGAGGTAAATTGTGATGCATCTGGGGTTGACATTGGTGGTGTTCTGAGTCAGGAAGGGCGCCCAATAGCAATTTTCAGTGAAAATCTATCATGATCAAAGAAGAATTATTCCACCTATGATCTGAAGTTGTATGCCATAGTTCAGTCCCTGAAGCAATGGCGTCACTACCTAGTACAGATGGAGTTTATTCTTGTCACTGATCATGAGGCCCTGAAGTACATCAATGGGCAACACAAGCTGAGTCGACGACATGCCAAGTGGGTGGCGTACTTGTAGGAGTTCACGTTTGCGCTGGGACACAAAGCAAGGAGTCTGAACCGTGTCGCAGATGCACTAAGCCGTCATACATTACTCCTCACCACCATGAGCACTAGAGTTGCAGGATTTGAGGCTTTCTCTGATATTTATGCTGTAGATCCTTCCTTTAGAAGGATAACTCAGGAGGTAACTGATGGTCAATGACATAACTTTATTTTGCATAATGGTTAACTGTTTCATGGATTACAGTTGTGCATTCCAGATTGTTCACTAAGGCAACAGATTATTCGTGAACTTCATAATGAGAGTCACTTTGGGCGAGATAAGACGTTGGCTTTTATCTCTTCTTCATATTATTGGCCCAAATTGACCAGTGATGTGGCTCATTATGTGGAGTGTTGTTACCTGTACATGAGGCCCCTTGGTTTGATGTCAGTATGGACTTTATGTTGGGCTTACCCCGTACCCAACGGGCCTGAGATTCTATTTTGGTTGTGGTTGACAGGTTTTTCAAGATGGCCCATTTTGTAGCTTGCAGAAAAACAATGGATGCTACCCGGATCGCCCATTTTTATTTCAGGTAGATTGTGCGTTTACATGGTGTTCCCCGATCCATTACTTCAGATCGTGACACCAAGTTCATGAGTCATTTCTGGCGGAGTTTATGGGAGAAACTGGGGACGAACTTGAATTTTAGCAGCGCCTACCACTCCCAGACGGATGGACAGATCGAGGTGGTAAATCGCAGTTTGGAGAACCTTTTGAGGAGTTTGGCAGGCACTAAACCAAAACAATGGGATTTGGCGTTACCTCAAGCAGAATTTGCCTATAACAGGTTGAAGAACAGAACCACAAGAATGAGCCCATTTGAGATTGTCTATGGCAAGAATTCATCCGGGGTGCTCGACTTAGCCCCTATTCCACGTGTGGGTCGTTTGAGTCCCAAGGCAGATGCGATGACAGAACATCTTCGGGGTATCCATGAGCAAGTGAAGTTGGCCATTCATGAGAGTAATTCCAAGTACAAGGTTCAAGCTGACAGTCACCGTCGTCAGGTACTTTTTGATGTTGGTGATTTTTTTTGGCAGTATTAACCCGTGATCATTTTCTTGTCGGAGAGTATAATAAGCTTAAGTAGCGGAAGATTGGACCATGTGAGATCTTGCAGAAAATCAATGATAATTCCTACAGATTGCGCCTCCCCAGTCATTTGAGGACTTCTTATGTTTTTAATCACTACACCAAATTTCCCCATCAGCAACGGTTTAGAACCGTGGGGGTAACTGATGGCCACGGCTAAGAGGCGTGGGCTGTAGAGGCGTCGCGAAATCATCTATGACGGCTATAAACCGTGGCTAAAATTTTAGCAACGGTTTTATGTTCAAGACGGTTGATGCTTTAGCCACGGTTCTAAACCGTTGCTAAAAGTTTAACAACGGTTTTAAACCGTGGCAAGTATTAGCAACGGCTTAAAACCGTGGGCAGACTTGCCACGGCTTAAAATCGTTGCTAAAATTTTAGCCACGGTTTTAAGCCGTGGCTAGTAAAAAAAAAATTCAATTTTTTTTTTTTTTTGTCACGGTGTTAAGCCAATGCAATTCTACTGACAGTGATGCAATACAGGCAATGAAGAGAAATTACAGACTAAAGAACTTGTAATTGTAATTCTGGATTGATGACAGTAAATGGAATGGATTGTATTCAATAAGAAAGCTAATTCGAGATAGCTAATCTCCTGTAGAGCAAATGCTCAAGTGTACAATTTTCTTACAAATCAAATGAATCCTTTTTTCTCTCTTATGCTCTCTTATTTATAGTACTACATTTATTGACAACTAATCTAACATAAATCTTTCCTAAACAACATGCATTACATGTAACAACATAGCACTCTGCAACATATAGCAACATGCTCCCTTTAGTAACAGCACTTGTGTTAGCAGCCTGCATTCCATTCAGCAACAAGTAAAATCAGTTAAAGAAGCAAGTAGATAGGATTACATCAAGTATAGAGAAAAAAGAAACACCTCAATCAATGGATCCCTCCCGAAAATTGAAAATACTTCATCAGCAAGCTTTCTTATGACCTTTGCACGGGGATCATAATTTTTGTATACACGGTGGCCAAAACCTGACATCTTCCTTGTCCTGTATAAAGCCAAGATAAAGGGTAAAGAAAAAATTAAATCAAATTGCACAGTGGCACCAGTTCAGTCACATTAGTTAATGAGACACCATTTGCAAAGACAACAAAAACTCACCTGTTTTTCACACCTTCAATGAATTCAGGAATGTTCTCAACTGTTCCAATCTCATTCAGCATTTTAAGCACAGCCTATAGCCAAAAGAAGACATCAAACAATGGACAATTTACATTTCATTTTCTCAAGTTCACAGAAGTAAATAAATCCATGACACAAAACTATAAACCTGATCAAAGTAGGGAACACTATTCTGCTAGTTACATAGGTTTTACGCTCAATAAGATTTGTATGGTTACCTCATTTGCTCCACCATGAAGAGGACCGTACAATGCTCCAGCTGCTCCAGCAAGAGCTATATAGACATCCACACCACTGCAAGCTTACTGTCAGATATGTGATACAACATTTGATTGACCATCTCTCTTACACAAAATTAAACACATACCTAGAGGCAAGATGCCTGGCAGCAGCAGTGGAACAGTTCATTTCATGCTCTGCATGGAGTATAAAGAGAACATCCAAAACACGAGCTAATCGAGGATTGGGTTTATAAGATCGGTTCCTTCTGCAATCAAGTGCAAAATAACAAATCAACTTGTGAAGGACAATATACCATGGTAGCAGGCAATATAGTTTTTTTTTCTATTCAGTTAAGTCATTTCATCAATTTTTCAACACGAATATGCAGTAGATTATACTAGGTAATTAATTGGGATAAATAATATAAGTGTGGTTTCAAAGGATCAAAGAATCATAACAATTAATGCTATCTTTGGAAGTCAACATTGTTTCAAAATTTTTGAGACCAAAATGAACATCCAGTGAAATCCAAACTAAGATTACACATGAAGCAAAGAAGAGAGCAGACATGGAGTTTTCTTGTCACTAAATGCTAGATATGCTAGATATGTCAACAAGGATGAACTAGAAAAGCTGCTTACCGTGATGACAATACAACGCTGTGTGTCACAGAACTTATCATTCGCCAACCTTTGGAACACTGCAGTTAAATGTCACACACATGATTCAACTCATACACAATAAAGATGGAGAATCAACTTAGGAAAACATCTTGTAATGTGGATATGTGTACCTGTTTCCTTCTCTACAACTAGTATTTATTGTGCGACACTGATGATATCTGAGATAGAAATCAAATAGAATCCAAAAGTAAATGTTAGCTTGTTCGTACTGGAGCAAAAATCAAATGGTAAGAAAACTTATTATCATATGGAAGCTGAAGAATTCACAAGCTACAAAGGCTTAAATGATGAAAGAAAGAGATCATCACAATATCCATATACACAACAACATCCACCAAACTAATAGCACCATCTCTTCTGTCGAATCACAACAACACAATAAACTACATTATTTTTCAAAATCAAAATTTTAATTCTAGTGAAAATTACCTCTATGAAATACGTTGACAGATTCAGTTAGACATGAATTGGTTCTGCTACAGAGCGGTAGCCATAGAATCATGTTGTTTGATCATAAATGAATGAATATAAAATGAATATAAGGTGGTGTTCTATTAATCCACCATCTTACAGATCATGCAGCAGATTCCCAGAATCTATTAACTTATTTTCTCCAAAAAAAACAGAAAGGACTTAAAATCTGTAACATGCTCCAAGTGTACAAGCAAAAACACACAAGATCTTGAAACAAATTAAACTAAAAAAAGCTAATGCTACGATGGTTAGGATGTGCAAAACATGCTAAATCAGAATCAGTACATAAAAATAAATAAACAAATAAATAATCCCCATTGCATATCACATCAAATCAAATCACGCAAATGCCAACTTTCCTGGCTAATGATAATCGTCTCAACATATATGGAATTCTTCAACACATAAAAAATTATGGTGGTGTCATGGAGAAAAAAATCTCATATGCTAATAGCCCAAGAATCAGATATAGTTAACTTATCTTTATAATTGATACAGGCCGTTTCTGAGCAGCTTGGATGTTTGTAAGAGCTGGAGGCGGCTTCTGCTCCTCAAATGGATCAACATCATCCCACCTCTCTTTGTCACTATCATGCCTTTCATTCAGAATGCCATTGTCAAGTTCTCCCCAACCATCTGCTGATGATGCCATTGTCAGTTTTTGTAGCAACTTGCTATTCACTTGCAAGATCAGGCTTGTAAAAGTCATATACATGAGCCATGTGCAGGCCCTTCTGCATAGACCTATGATAAAATAATCACCAATAAATTATCAAAAAAGCATTACATGATACAAAACTTTCTTCAGAGCAATGACAAGTGCAACAAACGACCAACGGAAGGAAGCGCATACAAGAAAAAACTGCGGCTCATAGGGTGCGCACATTGGCAACAGCTAGCAACTTTTCAGGCTATTGAACATGCTAACATGTCATGCCCTCAAATATGAAATAAATTTGTGTACTTTTGATGGTTGGTGCCATCAAAATAAACTTGCTCGATGTCTAAAGAAAAGGTCATACCGCACTATCTGTGCACACAACAAGGTCGTAGCGTCCATCCCACGAGCTACTCTCCACCCAATTCACCACATTGAATAAAGCTGCAGTACCCCCATAGCATGCATTGGTCGAGTCAACTCCTTCAATATCAGTATTATCATGCTCCTGTTTGTTGTACACGAAAATAAGAACATAAGCTACTAAATATAATAGAAATTACAGTAGCCATACAAATTGATAATATTGCTAAGCTATAAGCTACTAAATATAATAAAAATTACAATAGCCACAGAAATTAATAATATTGCTGAGCTAAAATATCTTCCAGAACAAATTTTCCGTCTCAAATCAAGGAATATGGAATAGAAAATATTGTTAAGACTGCTGCAATATAGAAGCAGCCCATTGGTTGCATTTCGTGCCAGCTATACAGAATTTAGGCACAGAGTCCTTCAAAATTTGTAACAGCTAACTGAATCCAAGTCCTTCTACCCGTGTCTGACATGAGTAGCTGAGAATTGATATCTAAGTTCAGCCTACATGTGCAAGAAAACTTTGGGTTCACTTTGGGTTCACTTTAGTTTGAATCACAAAAAGGGTAATTTTGTGCTCACTTAAAGGATTTGGAAGAATACCTCAAAGATTTGCATTAGGAAGGTCTTTATGGACTTTCAACATAGTAGATTTACTCCATATCATCCATATCAACATAGCTCTGTTACCATATCAACAAATATCTGCATTCCATTTGCTTCTGTTGTTTCACTATTTTCTCTGGTTTCAAGACGCTCCATTAAGCGTGATACGCTAGCAATGCCAGCATTTACCTCTCTCTTAACTTCTGAACCAATATCAGCCATGGAAGTGCTCCGAGAAAACAGCCTCTCCTTCCATCCTCTGGTACTGACACTGCAACAAACCACATTATCATCCAAGAGTGAACCTAAAGATATAGCTTGAATTGAACAACTATCAAAGCATAAGAAGTGCATGCTAGCAATCTTCATCAAGATACTTTTATTGTATCCAAGAGGAAAGAAAACATAGAGAGTATTAAGAATCAAGTCAGAAAAATGGTAGTAGTATAGAGTAAAACCTGTATACATAATTTTATACAGGTTTTGTTGAAGGCTATTGTTGAAGAAGCTTCATGTAAGGAAAATAGATTTGAGCATGTGAAGTCATGAAATTTGATTGAATGGAATGAGTTGAGTGAATTGTAATTTGAAGTATAGATTAGTTACCTATTAGTCATGTACAGGCACGTATGCCTACAATCAAAGCAAAAACAAAACATCACTGTAAACAGGACCAGTATTATAAGAAAACCGGTTGGCCTTTGCTCATTCTCTATTTTCACGAAATGAATAAGCAGTACCTGTGAATATTCTTGGCAAACTCTATATGGTGGATCACGGGAAAATCCAGTGCATTTTCTGCTAAAGACTCAAATAGCCTGCACCAAAAAAAGAATTCATGATTTAGATGACTAGCAAAGATGTTAATTAACAATTCAAAAGCATCGGTTAGAACATTTCCTCCTTGCAGCATGCACTCTGCTGGTTTTGTCTTCAGTACTTGGTAGATGATGCAGAATCATTGTAGCATCAACATCCTTCTCGTAGGATTCATCTCCTCGGATAGATATAGCCAAACGTGTACCTGCGTGCCATCCAGTATCAAAAAGATGAATTAATTGTCTGGATTAAATGGCATCTAATTAGTTCAATACTGAAAGGGAGATGAGGAGGGATTAAAAAGAAAAACATATACCTTCTGGCAAAAGCTTGTGAGCACCAGATGACAGTTCCTGAAGATTTACCAAGGCAATGGCATGGGGCAATGGCTTTGTTAGCTGCCCGGACAAGGGAATTATTATTCCCATACTCGCGTCTACCAACCTCTTTAGGGCTAGCCGCTGAACGAAACAAAGGAAATTAGAAGTCACTCCCATATCAACTATGAAGTTTATGCCACTTCATGTCAGCAATATAGATACAATTGATACATAATAAATTTTTATGATAAAAAAAATGACTCAAGTGTGTTATAACTTATAAAGTGAAAAAAAAAAAAACAGGTCAAGTTATACAATACAGAAGAAGTTTACCACTCCTAGTTGAAGAGCTGATGCTTTTGTACCCAGGTTAGCCAGTCTTCTGCAAGGGTCGATTTCTTCCTCTGGTGGTTCTGTGAACACCCTGATTGTATCACCCAGACCATCCTATAAACATTATAAAGTTCATTAATCACTGTGGTCAGACGATACTTCACCATATAATCTTTATTTTTTTCTTTCCCACTGTTTGTTGAAACAGCGCACTCTCTAAAGTTTAAATGCACTACTTAATGAGATGAGTACCTGAAGAAGGGTTCTTATGCCAATTGCAGATTTCATACGTCCATTTTCACTGAGAAGGCATGTTAAATAGTCGTAACTTGAAGAGCAAAATTGTGTGATGTGCATGCCTTTGGTAAGTAGAAACGTAAGCAGGAAATGATATGCAAAGTGCCAGCTGGTATTATTACCTTTTCCTCATTGCACTGTTGAGCACTTCGTATAAGCATGTTTGCAAACATATCAACTTTCTTGGAGACTTCTTCTTCAATTGTGCGAGCATTTGTCCCAAAAATAGAATCGCTGCATATTTTTGTGTTGTAACCCACTGAGTCAAAACATATAAGACTGTTGTTAGAAGTTAGAACTAAACAAGTAACGGGATGATTGTTCCATTCATGGTTTTTGCTCTTAGTTCTACATAATTATATTGCATATTGCATCAAATTACAATATATTCTTTAACAACATTACCTCCTAAGAAGTTTAGAAAAGTTTTCACTTTTTGTTTTGCAAGGCAGGTCATGTGGAAGAACATGGATCAGAATATGACAAATCACAAACAGCAGAAGAAGAAAAAAACTAACAGCAGAAGAAAAAAAAAGCAACAGAGTGCATCAGGATAGACCACTCTGTCAAAACAGAGCGTGTTGTCCAGTGTATTGCAGCACCGAAAAAAACTAGACAAAGCAGCTCCAATTCTTGGCAGACCAACCCTGCAAGCAAACTTCGCTGCTCCGAGTCCACGACACTTCAAGTTAATGTCAAAACCCTGCATATTAACATCAAAACGACACACAAGAGAACATAACACAAGCTTGATCAATCTCTTACTGCAACACTCACACACAAAAACAGAGCAAATCAATGAAACCCAATACAAGAAAACAACTCATTTTCATCCAAACATATAACATAACACAAGCTTACCATCTGTGTGCTTAAAGTTTTTTTACTGGGAGGCAACATAAAAAGTTTTTAGATTATAACGATAATCAACAAAATTGCTTCTCAGAAACTAAATTTAGTCATACAATTGTATTAATAGAAATGTCTTGAAAACAAATAGTAGTTAAACTACACATCAACAACATTGGTACTGCGTTAACAATGGTAAACCTTTCTTCAATAGTTTCGGTACTCAATAGCATTGGTACTCCATTAGCCTTTAGAAGAAAGGAAGATACCATTAGCCTAACAATTGACAAGTACTTCATGTCATAAGAAATAGTACTAGATGCTAAATATATTGAACCTGAGTTGTTCTGTGCCCTCCGCTGCAAATAAACCGGGATATAAATCTAGGTTTTTCTGGTGAGTCAAAGTCACTGCTTTCATCTCTCCAATAGTAGCAGGGCCAATAACAACCTGAAAATGCCATTGAGAACCTAGGTCAAGCAGAGTACAACTATCAACGCACTACATTAGAATTTCACTCACGCAGCCCCAAGATGATGAACTTAGTTGATACAGACATAAGAATGACACTAATGGGACATAATGGACACACTCAGCACACAAGTCAACTACAAAAATTACTTCCCGTGCAAGCAATTATGTAAAGAAATGTGCCCTCACCTTGCATTGAAATACTTTTCTTGCTGCGGTTTTCAAAATTGCTGAAGCAAGCTTTCATAGATTCAGATGCCTGCTTCCGAGCTGCAGGAGACTGTTTAGCTTTCTGCAAAGGAAAATGGTAGTAGAACAATCCATCTCAGTTGGCTCATATTACCCCATAGATATCAGCATTCAAATTGACAAAAGATACTCCTGAATCTATTTAGTGTTGATGCTAGCCTGCTAGGGTTAAGGAATGCAGAGATGGTTTCATCTTTTCATATATGGGGGGGAGGGGGAGCGGGGTGGGGGGTTGCTTAAACTATTCCCACATGATTTAGAGCAGTAGTTCAATGTGCAAAAAGATCGAATCAGCGATATATCATCTTCCACTATTTGTTTCAGAAAATTTTCTTTAAATATATCATCTTTCACTAAAACACCAAAATTGCATTAATATAAACAGTATAGGAAACACAAAGCAACAAAATCTCAGCAGGAGAATATTACAAAATATCAACTGTTAATTTTTTTCATAGAGAAAACCTTTGTCTGGAAATATGATTAAAATGTTAACGTTGTACTTGATTTAGTTCAATTCTCATGGTGCAACTGTCAGACAAAACATGCATGCTTCAAGTGAGACTTTGAAATAAAACGGAACTTTGAGTTGCAATGAATTATGTTTTTCAAATTGCCAACCTTGATTGCAGCCACTCTTAGTGCACGACACATAGGATCACGATGAAGCATCGTCATATAATTTGTCTATCCTAGTTTTATTAGTTCTTTTAATTAGTGATACATTCCTCTAAAATATTACAAATGAAAAGTAACAAACCAATATTACAAATGAAAAGTAACAAACCAGTATTACAAATGAAAGTAACAAATGAATACAGTTATGAAGTATCATGCCGGCATACCATACTCTAAACTCATGCAAAGAAGCCATAACCAAAACCCATTAGATATACTTGGTCATATTCAGGACAAGGACCAGCACTCACCATCTACTTCGATTCCCTTAGGGAAAAATGGAACAGAACCAGTAGCGATAATTATGTTCTTTGCAGTTATATCATTATCAGGCAAGCCAACTTTTCCATATTTCACCTTTTGTGGACCCTGAAAAACAAATCCATGCACGAAACAGTAAAACTAATGAAGGACCAAATTAATAATGAAACTACACTTTTTCCTAGCTACTAATGTGTATATACAAACAAAAGGTTTATGCAATGTTATCTTAGAACAAACCAAGTAACAACAAGCAAAACTAACCACAATAGTGCCTACGCCAGTCAGTATGTCCACTCCTAGAGCTTTCATTGAATTGGTCAAGTTACTTCGATTTTTTGATGCGAGGTTGTTTGCATGATCAACAACCCCTTGTCTATCATATTCAGCAGCTGCAAACTTTCATCATAAGTTATGTGTCAGAGTCAGATAACACATGAAATAACTAAATTGTAAAGGAATGATCACAAAAACAGAAAGATAGCCATTAAATCAACCGTGCAAGAATGCTAAGATGCAGTTGAAATATCTCCAAGTTTAGAGGTTGTATTTTGAGATACATGCTGATTTGAAAACTGTGGCATTATCAAATTTTGAGATACATGCTGATTTGAATCCAACAGAAAATTGTAGAAGTCCTACAATGCAAAGAAAGGAACTTGTTAAGCATTATCAAATTCCTGTTCAAGATTGAATTCATAAGAAGACCATAATAGATAGAGAATTATTGGTACCACATAATTGTTGTTCTCACTAATAACATTCTCAAGTGCACTCCATGAGTTCATCACATCTTCATAATGTCCACCCTCAATTTGTTGCTTGATTTGTTCCGCTAAACTGTTTTATAAAATGGGGTATGTTAGATAACTCAAAGTTTGTCAATCAAACATATATTTTGATTAAATTTGCAGAAAATTTGATTGAAACTTTTGACCTATTAGATTTTCCAAGGCCATTTTCATCAAGCCGTGATACATCCATGAGAAGTGGCCCCCATGAGAACTGTAGTTTGAAAACAAGTCTTAGTATCCATAATCTGAAGCAAGATGAAACTTAGAAGCAACTAATAGTAAATGTAACACCAAAGCCGATGCACGGAATAAGAATGCTCTATTGAACTTAGCACAAGAGATTACCTTCAAGTTTGAGCTTCAATTTGCAAGCTTCGATCGCTTTTCGAACCGATAATGCGAGAGTAACAGCATCGTTTATCAGTGAACTGCAGAAGAAGGCATGACTTTCCAACACCTGTAAAATACAAGCCAAACTGATTTGATTATCAAAGGAATAAGAAAAGGTGAAGCCAAAACATTGCCGAGTTGACAAAATTCTTTCATCACATAAATTTCATTTCTACCTGTATTGTTAAACTCTGTAGTTCTTCCTAGATGTCTAGTTAAATAAATACATAACTCCTATATGCATTTGCAATTATTAGCATTATACCAAGTTTTAGGCCTATATAACATATACTTGAGACAATGTGTAATCCACACTAAGCAGGGAGCCATTCTTTCTCTCTTAACAATCAAGTTAGGTACAATTGTGTTTGTGCTAACATCCTCTTTTTCTTTTCTTTAGAATTCTTAGAGTGGAGATGAAATTAGGGAAGATAGCTTACAACAAACATGGTAAGTAATGATCCAATCAATGCCATCACAAGACCTGGTAAATAAATAAGTTTTTGAGAATTAATAGTTTTGAAACTAGCAGAAAGCACTGAAATAATTTACTGAAAAAAACAAACTCTTATCGATGGGTCGATTACCTTCTTCAGTTCGAGCTTCTCTTCTTCTCTTCTTCTTCAGTTCATCCTCTTCTCTGTCTGCAAATGAAATATGTGAAAATTTAGAAATATGTGAGTAAAAAGAGGATAAAAGAAGAAAGCAAAAGGTGAATTGGGTACAGAGGAATCTGGTTCTTCCTCTCTTCATTTCATGAACTAAAAAAAGCAAAGCACATAGAAGGACAGAAGTAGAAGAAAAGCTCAAATAAACACAAAAACAAATCCCTTAGTTATCGATCGAATCTCATGGAATTTTTTAAAAAAAAACCATTAGTGGTCGAATCTCCTACAACTCCTAACAAAACAATCTCACTCTGGATTTCCATTTATTTCTCACAAATTTTTTTTCCTTTTGGGGGTTCGTTCTCTCTCTCACTTGGATCTTCATGAATCTTTGCAAAAATCCTTCAAAACACAAAACCCATATCGATTTCACCAAAATAGACAACCCCAAATCAACAAAAAACAGAATCAAAATCAAAATCAAAACCCATATCGATTTTAAAATACCAATTTTATCTCAAGAAACCCAAATTGAACCAAAATGCATGAAACCCTAAAGAAACAAGAACTTAGAAAACTCAAACTTGAAACCCAGAAAGCAACTTACTTTGAAACCACGTTGAGGAAAGCGAATGCGGAAGCAGTAAAGACGGAACGCAAAGCGGGAACGCAAATTTTTTTCGCAACCACGAAATTTTAGGGTTTCGGGAAATCAGTGTGTGCTTTCGGGAGATCTGTGGGGAGATGGAACAAATTTTAGGGTTTGAAACAAATGGTTGAAAAGTGCAGAGCTGGGGGGAGATGGAGCGGGAACGCAAAGCGGGAAGCAATTTTTTTTCGCAAAATTTCGCCCGCGAGAAATCGACTTATTTCTCCACACATCCACGTACAACACACGTGCAATTTAGCAACGGTTTTTAGCCGTTGGGCACTATAGCCACGGTTTTTAGCCGTGGCAAACACACCAACGGTTTAGAACCGTGGCCAAGCCTGTTTTTAGCCACGATTTTAGGCCGTTGGCCATTATAGCCACGGTTTTTTGCCGTGGCAAATAAACCAACGGTTTAGAACCGTGGCCACCTCCGTGTAGTTAAACAAGCCTTTTGGTGTAGTGAATGTAAAGCACCTGAGTCCTTGTTTTGTAGATCCCGATGATGCTATTGTGAACTCGATGACGAGTTCTTTCCAACCCGGGGCAACTGATGCAGGAGGATCCGAGTCAGATGATGCTGAGCTGTCAGATAGCACGCTATTAGCACTAAGATATCTTGAATTAGCAGATCAGCACAAGGATGGCAGGAAATCATGATTCTATTTCTAATTTGGCAGTTTTGGGTGCATTTTAGTATTTTGGCATAACTTTGGCTACAAGTATCAGAATCGCGCAAACGACTCCAATTCGGAAAGCTCCTTTCAACGCGCACGTGGTGGTCAACCAGCTATGCTCGTTGAACATCTTTTCATGGCCAAATTCCACCGTTTTCCCTTCTAAATCCACAAATTTAGCAGTTTATTTCCCTTTATAGTAATATTTCAATTATTGTTTAGGAAGTGATTCTAAACCCAATTTGGGCCAGATTTTTGGTAGTTTATTTCTTTTATTACGTATTTTGTTTTAGCATGATTATTGGGGTGTTGTCATTTTTGGTAAAATTCCAATATTGATGAGTTTTAGCTATAAAGCTCGGCTTGTGGGTTGATTTTAGATAGACCTTTGATTTTGATAATTTGAATTGAACATTAGAGTATTTATCTGTGTTTTGGGAAATTCTCTTGTGTTCTTCCCTGTCAATTATCTGTTGAACTAGCCCGCAGGATAATCAATATTCTGCCCGATGTCAGATTGCTTGGCCATTGAAAATTGTTAATGGAAAAAAACTGGTCCACATTATTGGCTTCACGGTCACAGAGGTTAGATGGGAATAGAAAAAAAAAATAGGGTCCTACAAGGAATAAATATAAACTAATGGGGCCAAACCCTTGATTCATTTTGGTGTTTTTGTGGAGTTTGCATGTGCATTACGGGTGGAGTATTTTAGTCAATAAATCAACATTGATCAGTCAATGTGGTTGACCTCAACAATTTTATTAGAAGGGTTAGACTCAATTAAAACTCAAAATGATGGCTAAACTAAATTAAATATAAAATAGTGAGAGCCAAACTACAAAAAACCCTAATATCTATTTCATTAATGCTATTTCAAGTTTCATTTATTAACTTAAGTAGGTTCTGGAAACCCATATGGGTGGGGTATTTTAGTCCATAAATCAACATTGATCAGTCAACGTGATTGACCTAACAATTTTGTTAAAAATTGAGGGTTAGACTCAATTAAAGCTTAAATCGATGGCCAAACTCAATTAGATATAAAGTAGTGAGGGAAAAAAAAACACTAATATCTATTTCATTAATGCTATTTCAAATTTCATATATTAACTTAAGTAGGCTCTGTAAACTTTCAAAATAATTCTCTGTGTTTATAATTCTCTGTAAACTTTCAAAATTGTACCTGTGTTTATCCTTTTATGTGGCCTGATAAGTATCTCCAATGAGTATGAAACTTTCAAAATAATTCTTTGTGTTTTTTTTTTTTTGAAGGTAGAAGTAATTTTGTACTAAAACAATCTAAACATTGATATTTGTAAAAACAAAATGGAAAGACAATGAGCATGAAGAAATGACCGATAATTTCCACGTTTGTTTTTTGTTTGGATCGAACTGATTCGTTACCTCTACTTAGATGCATCAATCTCCTTTGGTGGTAATAAACACGCAGTCAAACTGATTTCAATTTCAGCCATCAATCCTTGCCTCATTTGTAACAAAAAGTTACATATTGATGATCAATCTATCTAGCTCACCCTCCCCTCCCACATTGGTGGGCCTCAAATGTGGTCTTGACCCATTAGCATATGCCACATGGCAGCTCATTTTGATTCTTCATCTTCATCTTCATCTGATCTTCCTGTGATTTCACTCCTCCAACCCAACCCCTCATTTTTATTTTTTGTTAATGTTTAACTTGAAAACATTAATAATGGTATAAGAAGTCCATTGATGTTGAAAGGGTCTCTTTCCATTTAGATGCTCTGGTGCCATCAAACGCTCTCCCTCTCTCCCCTTTTTTCCTACAAACTCTCTCCAAAAACTTCATTTGGAGGCAAAGCTAAGAAATAATACCAAACATGAGATTCTTAAGTTTCAACATACAACATACTTCAACTTCTTCCAAGTCCCAAGTCCCTTTCTCTTCAACAACCATCAATTGCAACGTATATATTTTCTTCTCCCTTCAACATATTTTTCACTTGTAATTAATATTATAGCCTAAACACTAAGCAAGGTTAGGTGAAAGGCAGCAACCTGCTTGAAAACCATCTCTCAGGCTCTTTGAATTTAGATGTATTGAATAGAGAGCAAGAAGAGAGAGAGAGAGAGAGACACACACACACACACTCAGAGTGATCAGAAGTCATCAAGGAGGATTCATTTATTCATTCACAATGCAGCTTCACATATCACCTAGTTTGAAGCATGTAACAGTGTTTCCTGGTAAAGGAGTCAGAGAATTTATCAAAGTTAAGGTTGGTTCAAGGCGAGTTTCGTATCGGATGCTCTTCTATTCCCTTCTCCTTCTTACGTTTATGCTTCGATTTATCTTTGTGTTGACTGCAATGGATACCATCGACGGAGAAACCAAGTGTTCTACAATAGGTGCACATCTTCTGAACTTCATTAGACTAGTTATCATTTTCTCTTGCTCTCTTTGATTCTTTTGTTTACAGCTTTGGCAAAAAGAATGTCAAAAAAAACCTCAAAACACCAATGAGGATCAGATTCCAATAGAAGAACATGTTTCTGTACATTGTAATGAATTGAAAGTTCTGCTAAAGTTTCTGTTTCCAATACCTGTGAGATCACATAATTATCCTTAATATGTTAATTAATTCGGATTATCTTTATTTTCACCTAAGACTTATCTACACTCTTGGAGATCATCCCATTAAAATAACTCTATATGACTATTCACCATGGGTGTTTATATTATTTTACATAATATTTTTATAAGTAAGTTTTAGTACCTCGAAAACATCATTGACACTAAATTTTATGGTCTTATCTGATTTGATCTCCGACCCAATCTTTTTCCGCAGATGTCTAAAGTACAAAAAGATAAAATAAGCTTTCTACATAGGTATAGTACAAAGTAATATTAAATATGATTTGATATCATATTAAATATGATTTGATATCTCATCAAAACAAACAGGAACCAACCTGATGAGGTATTTTATTTGTTCTCACAAAGCTCTACAGAGATTTCATATACGTCAGTTTGATCTCTAAAATACAAAGATATTTATGGGTTCCATGGTTGTGGCGGCCTTAATTTACAAGTGGAAAAATGAATAAGAAGAAAAGAAAAGAGTGTACCAAATGAAAGCAACTCGAAAAAGAAATCACAACACAATTGGTGAACGTACTATTGTACCAAATATTTAATTTATTCATAATTATTGTAATAAAAAGCGTTAATTGATATATGAAAACTAATTAAGGATAAGAGTATTGAATAAGCTGATTGAGTTGTATTTTCAACGGAAAAGGTATGTTGTGGTTATCAGAAATACTGATACACATTTACCTTGATTAAAAATGGACTTGCTGCGTTATCTAGTCTTTATTTGTCATACTGAGAAACAGAGTAAAGTAAAAATAACAACAATAACCAGTGCACATGACTTTGATCTCAAACCATTGTTGTAAAACTGCATGTTATATTGAAGCTTTTAATAATTATATATGTTGAAATATTGTATATTCAGCAAATATTTCTCTTCCATTTGTAACCGAAAATTTTCCTTTCTTGACAGGATGTGTTGGGAAGAAACTTGGGCCAAGACTATGGGGAAGAAGCCTCGAATCTACCACGGTAATCTATCTCCTGAAAAACATTTCAATTACTCAAAAGTCAAAACATATGAAAGTTACAAATATTTGGATCGTTTGATTAAATATTTACTACTACTTTTTTTTTATTTTATTATGAGAAGAAGGTCCCAGAGGAGATGTACAAAATATTAGAAGAAAAGGGAAGCAAAGAAGAGTTGCAAAGAGATGAATCAGATCAAATCCCACAAACATTAGAAGACTTTGTTGCAGAAATGAAGACCAACAAATCAGATTTGAAAACCTTTGCTATGAGGCTCAAGTCCATGGTATGTAACCTATTTTTCCCTCGCACAGTATTGGGCATAATAATAACATCACTATGTATGTATGTCGCAAAACAACTCCTTGTGAGTTGTTTTTGATGGGCGGTGTTGCTAACTTACAGCGTACGTGCATAGTTATGATCTGTGTGTGTATATAAATATTTATGATAAGTGGCAAGAAACTCATTAATTATTACTTGACCATTTAATGATATTGTGAGCATTTACATTACATCCAATCAGGTCACTCTGTTGGAAGAAAGGACAAGAAACGCTAAAATCCAAGAGTACCTATATCGCCACGTCGCATCAAGTAGCATCCCTAAACAACTCCACTGCCTAGCCCTTAGACTAGCAAATGAGCACTCAAATAATGCAGCTGCAAGACTTCAGCTACCCTCACCTGAATGGGTGCCATACCTGGTAGACAACTCCTTCTTCCACTTTGTCCTTGCCTCCGATAACGTCCTTGCTGCTTCTGTAGTTGCTAAGTCTCTGGTCTGCAATGCCCTACGCCCCGAGAAGATTGTATTGCATGTAATTACTGATCGAAAGACATACTCAACCATGCATGCATGGTTCTCATTGAACTCATTAGCACCAGCTATAGTTGAGGTCAAGGGGTTGCACCATTTTGACTGGTTTACCAAGGGGAAAGTGCCTGTGTTGGAAGCAATGGAGAAGGATCAAAAGGTCAGATCACAGTTCAGAGGTGGATCAGCTGCAATTGTGACAAATAATACGGATAAGCCTGTTGTAATTGCATCAAAGTTGCAAGCACTTAGCCCCAAGTACAATTCAGTCATGAATCACATTCGTATTAATCTGCCCGAGGTAAGGATATATGTTAATGCAATTTACCAATTTGATACTTTCCAGTTTCTTCAACATTATTCTGAATGATTGATCTTGTCTACATTTACAATGACACAGCTGTTTCCAAGCCTTAATAAGGTAGTGTTTCTTGATGATGATATTGTGATTCAAACTGACCTCTCGCCTCTCTGGGATATCGACCTTAAAGGAAAAGTCAATGGAGCAGTAGAGACATGTCATGGAGGCGATAAATTCGTCATGTCCAAGAGACTCAAGAGCTATTTAAACTTCTCTCATCCATTGATAAAGGAGAAATTTGATCCAAATGAATGTGCATGGGCATATGGCATGAACATATTTGACCTAGAGGCATGGAGGAAGACCGACATAAGCCAAACATACAACCATTGGCTTCAAATGGTACAAAACTCACCAACTTTCCTTTCTTTTTGTTACATAATTTGTGATTCAATATATGTATGACTTACATGGTTGTTTTCATCTTTTGTGCTGTTGTAGAACTTGAAATCAGATTTAAGCCTTTGGCAATTGGGAACCTTACCTCCTGGTCTAATAGCTTTCCATGGTCATGTTCATACAATTGATCCATTTTGGCATATGTTGGGGCTTGGATACCAAGAGAACACGAGCATTGCTGAGGCTCAACAGGCTGGTGTTGTTCATTTCAATGGCCGAGCGAAGCCTTGGCTTGATATCGCTTTCCCACAGCTCCGACCACTATGGGCAAAGTACGTCAACTTTTCGGATAAGTTTATCAAGTCTTGCCATATCAGAGCTTCTTAGTTTGGATATTTGGAGAAGAATGTTGGTGTTGTTGTTATTGCAGTTGTTGGTAAATGATGTTCATAAAAACTGACAGGGGAAAAGTAAAGAGATCGAATTGAACTTGTTGAGTTCAAGGGAGGGAGTGTGAAAGCTTTGATGGGAAGATCTCACATGATGAAATGAACTCAACTCCTCTTGTTGGAGTCAGAATTTTTTCATTTTGTCCCCCCTTTTCACAATCTCCAACTAAATGAGAAGGATTTCCAATATTTTGAGATTTTGTTACTCAAAAACTTTTAGCCCAAATTACTACTCCAAATGTTGAGATGATAGCTACATTCAACTCCAGAATTTCATTGTTAAAATTGGAGATTGTTAGTAGTATAATAATACATTGGAGGAATTGTACCATAATCGATATCAAATGAGATGATTGGTTTATATTGCGTATTTTTATTTAAATTTAATTAGAATCCACTTTTACGAAATGCATGTCATCTCAAAGGCGAAGAGTGTGATTATAACAATATGAAATGTCTCACTAAATGTCTTACTGCTATCATTTTTTCACGGAGCTAGGATTCTATGCAAACAATCACGTAATGCTCTGTAACAAATATTCTCTACAGAAGGGAAACCAAACAGCTTTCATTAATATCTTTAAAAAAAGAGTATTTTGTTTTTATAAGAATTTCTTTTTCTTGGTTGGGGTTACATCACAATAAAAATAAAATAAAAAGGAGAACCTTACCCTTGGCAAAGGGGATCTTGCTGGACCTGAATTGGGCTCCCTTTGGGCCTATCAGAGGAATGGCGGCCCCAAGGTTATTCATCCTAGTTCCCTCAAAAAGGTTTCGACTTGCTGAAGTAGGACGAGTTGTGAGAGAGAGAGAGAGTTCAACTGTTGCCCATCTCCCCTCCATCAAAGTGTCTCCAATGGATGTTATTTGCCCTCTTGACATCAAGTTTTCTGACAAAATCTCTGCGTTCCTCGAACCATCTTCTCATTTTGTTAGGAACCCAGCTCCAATAGGTTACCATGTTAGTAACAAGTCCTATTTTAGTAAGAAGTCATGTTTAGGTAAGTCAGTAGGCGAGAGTCCTAATTTAGTTGAACTAGGTAAGTCAGTAGGTGAGTCCTAATTTAGTTGAACTTCGATATTAAGATGAGTCTGGTTAGGAATCTAGGACGTAGAATTCTCTATAAAGTTTATCAATTGTAATCAGAAGTTTCATCAATCAAATAACTTTTCTAAACTTTGGTGGCTGATCTCCAATCAAAAGATCAATAGGTGGTTCGATCTCCAATCAAAAGATCGATTATATTAGCTTCCGGTATCGGATCCTATCATCTAGTATCAGAGCATCCTCGATTCTGACCAAATTTTTTTTCTTGTTATTTCGTTCTTCACCCTCATCAACACCCTCTCACAGTTCTTCATTCAAAAAAAAAAACCTCGCAATTCAGAGCATCCACAGTTCTTCATCGATTCAGAGCATCCACTGTCGATCCAGAGCATCCGGTTTCAGCGCAGCCACTGTCGATTCAGAGCATCCGCAATTCTTCATCAATTCATAGCATCGTTCATCACCGATTCAGCGGATCCAGTTTCTTCGATTCAGAGCTTCCACTTTCTTCGTCAGCAGATCCAGTTTCATCGCCTCCCGATTCGTCCAGAGTCGCTCCAGCGCGTCATCAAATTCATCGTTTCATCCAAGCGCATCCAACTTCATCGCTTCATCCAGCACATCCAATTCATCGCTTTATCAGAGCATCGATTCTGCCCTAACCATCCCTTCAAAAAAAAAAATTCCTTCCACCCAAACCTACACCATGACTGTCAAAGAACTCGAAGAACAGGTTGCTGCCATTAACGCCCAATTGGGAACAATGGCTTCACATATCCACACCCTCCTCCAAGATCGCCAAACTCAATCACAGACCATTGCCCAGATATTGCAAACTCTTCAATCTCTTCAATCCACTGGATCCTCACAATCAGAACCTACTCACCGCAACAATCCGCTAGGCGGCAATTTACAAGGTCGACCCCTTCGCATTGACTTCCCTCGGTTTGATGGCGGTGATCCCGAAGGTTGGCTTTTCCAAGTCGAACAATTTTTTGAGCTTAACCAGGTTGCGGTAAATCAGAAAGTCACCTTGGCTGCGATCCACTTGAAAGGCGACACCGTCGCTTGGTACCGATGGATTAGACAATCCATCGGCGATCTTTCTTGGGAACAATTTTCCAAGGCCATCTGTTCCAGGTTCGGTTCCCGCAAACACATTGATCCATGCAGCTCTCTTTCGAAATTGACACAAACAGGGACGGTTCGTGAGTATATTACGGCCTTTGAGAATCTCATCAACTTGGTTCCTGGATTGCTCAAACCTCATCAAGTCAGTATGTTCCTTTCAGGTTTACGTGCCGATATTCAGTCGGGTGTGCGCTTGCTTAAACCTGCGAGCTTGACCCAAGCTTTTGATTTAGCGTTATGCCAAGAGGACGCTATCATTGCGACTACGGCTTATTCCTCTGGTCCGCCTAATTTTAAGACTCCTGCCCCAACTCCCACCTTGCCTTCTGGCATGAAGCGACTAACTTGGGCCGAACAAAAAGAAAGTCGCGAGAAAGGCTTATGTTTCAACTGCGACGAAACCTTTAAACCAGGACATCACTGTCAGAAATCGCAATTACTTTTCCTGGACGGGGATTCTCCGAAAGACAACGTCGTTATTTTGGATGAGTTTGGTTAGGAAACTAGGTCGTTACTAGTTTTCAGGCTTGAGGACAAGCCGTGTTTCAAGGGGTCCGGGATGTTAGGAACCCAGCTCCAGTAGGTTACCATGTTAGTAACAAGTCTTATTTTAGTAAGAAGTCATGTTTAGGTAAGTCAGTAGGCGAGAGTCCTAATTTAGTTGAACTAGGTAAGTCAGTAGGTGAGTCCTAATTTAGTTGAACTTCGATATTAAGATGAGTCTGGTTAGGAATCTAGGACGTAGAATTCTCTATAAAGTCTATCAATTGTAATCAGAAGTTTCATCAATCAAATAACTTTTCTAAACTTTGGTGGCTGATCTCCAATCAAAAGATCAATAGGTGGTTCGATCTCCAATCAAAAGATCGATTATATTAGCTTCCGGTATCGGATCCTATCACATTCCCAAGTTCATGTAAGCTCTTTAAACACATTTCCAATCACTTATTCCTCCCGAGTTTCATTCAAGAATTGATTTTGATTAGTTGAACTTAGTTATTGTGATGTAAGAAAATATGGGTTTTGATTGTTTGATGTTATTTCAACTAGGACTACTTCGACCAATTAGTGAAAACAAGGGAATTCCATGGCCTCAAGATTAAACAGGATGGAGAGTTCGGAAAGGGTATGAAAAATGTCTTACTTTCTCCTTTTTAGGACACAGTTTGACTAAAATTTCCTTCTTTTATGAATTTGAGTCCCACTGATCTTACCCATTTGCTAGTTTAAGTTCCATTGAAGCTGAAATTTCCAAGTATGATAGGTTGTCTTAAGATTTTATTGCTCATTGCATGTGTATAGAATTTATATTTGAGAAATGTAGGTGTTTATGCTGAGTCAGAATTCGAAGAAGGGGATCTTGTTTTGAAGGATGCTATGCTTGTTGGCGCACAACACACATCAAATAAGGTCTAACCTAGGAAGCACGGACTCTCGGAAAAACCCTCCGAATCCTATGAAAACGCGTGTCGGATACGGATACGCGTGCGATTCGCGTCGGATACGTATCCGACACGCGGTCAACTTGACTTGGTCAGGATACGGCATGGACACGGTCTGGATACGGTCCGGATTCGGTTGCTAATTTTTTTTTTCCAGATCTTGATAATATCGGACGGCTGAGATCTGAAGCCCTAATATTAAAACCTAATCTCGATTTTTTCTTGTTATTGCTCAAACCACACAATCAGAGAGGCGGGGAACTGAGGAAGGAGGAACCAGAGGAGGCGAGGAAGGAGGAACCGCAGGAGGCGAGGAACCAGAGAGAAAGGAGGCGAGAAAGGAGGAACCGAGGAGGCAAGGAACTGAGGAAGAAAAGAAAGAACAAAGAAGGAAGAGGAAGAACCGAAGAAGAGAAAGAAGGAAGGGAGGAAGAAGAAAGAGCTTACCTTGCTTAGAGGAGTCTGTCGGAGTCGGACTTAAGCTCAGGTTCGTCTCTCTCACTCAGTCACTCACTGTCACAGTGTCACTGATCTGTCGTCCTTACCTTACTCCTTTTGCTCTTCACTTCTTCAGATCTCACTATTTCAGGCTGGATTGAAGAGGTTTAGAGAATCACCTGACACTGACAACAAGGTATACCTGACTTTCAGGCTTTTCTCATATTTAATTGTATTTCATTTCAGTGTTTGTGTTCACTCAAATATTCGCCATGTGAATGTCTTTCAATTTGATGCTATTTTCAGTATTTTGTTTCCCTGGTGAGAGATGTTCTTGCTCATAACTTGTTAGTCCTTGATCCTCAGTCTATGTACTGTACTCATGTTGATGTTTGCCTGTTTGAGCCAAACTTCTTCATTCATGTGACGTAAAATACGAAGACATCATTTTGTGGTAGAAAATATACTATTTTTCTGTATTTAGTATCAGTGTATGTATCACAATTAGCATCATACTTTTGAAAACGTTTACTGCTTTTATGATTTTATCTTATGGGTGGACTGCAGAAGACAGAAGTGCTTGTATTGCATGGACTATGGAGTTAACATCTTGACATGTTGTTCATGTTTTATTTTGGAGATATATTATGTTGACAAAGTTTTGATGTTCTAGAGTTGTTCTAAGGCTTTCAACTTGTTTATGTTGCTTAGGTTCAAACTATCAATCTATAATGCATCTTGATGTTTTATATGTTTGGATTATTAATTATTGTTTTTTAGTTATGACATTATGTTAATAATTTTTTAACAAAATATAAAAATAAAAATAAGGTTTGATTGACGTGTCGCCGAGTCCCCGAGTCCTAGTTTTTTGAAAATTGCCGAGTCGCCGTGCCGTATCCGATACGACACGCGTATCCGTATCCGATACGACACGCGTATCCGAGTCCGTTCATCACAGGGTCCAACAGTGTTGTATCCTTAATGGAGTTTTTGCTTTGATTATTCACGGTATTGTTTTTACTGGTTTGGAAAGTTTGTGATAAGTTCTTTTTTGTGGTACAGGTTGATTGCTTAGTTTGTAGCTATTGTTTTCGGTTTATTGGATCGATTGAGCTTCAGATTGGAAGGAAACTTTTTTTGCCAGATTTAGGGATATCTGCAAGCAAGGATTGTGGAAGTGATTCATCTGATGCAGAAAATGGATCCTGTTTCGAAGACCATCATGATTCACGACCATGCTCTTCCAGTGATTCAAAAGAAAAAACCCCTCTCCCCAAGCAAGCTATCGACTCATTAATGAACGGATGTGCTGAGTTACCTTATTCAAAGCAGTTCTCTTTGCCTTCTACAATTCCATGTCCTGGTGGATGTGGAGAAGCATACTACTGCAGGTTAGAGAAACTCATTTCTTTTCAAGAAAAGCTGCCCACAGAAGCCTTTTGTGCCATCCTGGTTTTCATTTGTTGTCACAACATTCAAGGTTATCTTAACATCAGTAAAAAGTTCAAGGGATATTAATCAGATATTTGGGTAGTTTTTATTGAAAATGGACATCTCTTTTATATGCTTAACATTGTGAATGTAGCAACAATTTATGACGTAATTAGTTACTCAGATTCTTTTTCAGTCTTGATCTATGTAACAAGGATACTCTATTTATACAAAATAAAACGTGTAGACAAGTATTGACGCTCATGGATACTTTCACATATCTTTGAAAAGTTTTAATTCTTTACAAACATTACAAGCACAAAGTGGCAAGTTAGCAGTACGTGTATGACAATATTGACCTACAAGTGAATGATTGTGATTAATAATTCAAAAGTGAATGAATATGATGAAAAATTCATAACTTACTGCTGAAAAAAAGTATATAATATTAAATGTACATGCGTGTTCCAATGTGTCTCGCAGTGTGTTGGTTTCTTTTGCCGATGTGTCCGAATACGAAAACTTTGTATACGATACCCAAGGTTTAAAAAAAAGTTTTTCAGTACTGGAGGCAATCAATCCATTTTCATTGATGCGTAACGACATGCACCCCACGATTTAAAAAAAAAGAAAAATTGATAATAAAAAAATGATGAAAAATTAAAAAGTGTGAGATAACCATCAGTGCAAGAGATAACATAACGGCAATCATATAAGTAGTTGAGGTGTTAAAGAAACAATCATCCTTCACATTTTAACCAACACTCAACTTGTATGCACTTAAGCGATTTTTGGCTGCTTCGCATCAATCGCCTTTTAAAATAGTGTCGATACTTGTGTCTGTGTTAATTAATTCCATTTTCTTGAACCAAAAGTATCTTCTTTTTTTCTTCGGTTCTACGTGCTAATATTATTCTTCTACAAACTTCACTTTTGTATTAAGAAGTGTTTATATTGATTTTTGTAGCAAATTTTCTACGTGCTAATATGATTCTTCTACAAACTTCACTTTTGTATTAAATGTTTATATTGATTTTGTAGCAAATTATGTGCCGAGGCTGATTGGGAGTCATTCCATTCTTTACTATGTACTGGAGAGAGGTCAGGAACATCATGCAAGAAAGCACTTTTAAATTTCATTGAGCATGCTAATGGTATGTTTTAGCAACAGATAATGATTCACTGGATCATTCAATGTTGTAAGCTGATTTCTATATGCTTTTGAAATAGGAATTTGACCTACATAATTTATAACTGTTTGATAATTATTTTTAACCTTTTATATGTTTTTCTTTTCCTTTCCTAGGAACGAATGATGTTTTCATTCTTGCTGCCAAGGTATGATTCATTTATAATGGATTATATTCTTATAAATCATGGTCTAGATATGTAGTATTGTATGACCATATGCATTTTCTTGTAAGTAAGACAAGGTATTGTTTGTATTTATATGTAAAAAGATACAAAAAGCAAAGGGATGTAGTGAGGGAGGGGTTCATTCATCCCATCTCCTGCCAAACCAAACAAAAAGAACTATGTTTTTACAATTCCTTCCAGGCTTACCAGAGTGGTAAGGTGTGTCTTTTAAAGGTACCCATATGTATCCCCAAACCCATATAGTTACTTTGATTTCTAGTTACTTTGATTTCTAAAACAAGTTGGTCAAAAGTCTTGAAAACAACTTGTAACCAAGCTTACCAGAGATTCATAGAAGGGACTCATATATAAGATTACAAAAAGCTTCATTAAATTTCATAAAATGCTTAAAATTTTATGTCAAGTCATTGAATCACAGGCTGAACTATGGCGTTTGACATGTATTACCAAAAATAGTATCAGCATATATTATCATCATCATTAAAGCTCATTCCCGATACTTTCGGGGTCGGCTACATGGATTTTGGTTCTCCAAACAACGTGGTATTTTCACATATTATTGCCTAATCCAAGCTCAAAGATGTCTTCCTTCACCGGCTTCATCAAAGTTTTCAAAGGTCGTCCCCTCTATCTACACCCTCCATTAACTTGTCAATCTAGACATTTTCTAATTGGCGCAGTGCTTGGTCGCCTCCGCACGTGACCAAACCACGTTAAACGTCTTTTTCTAATTTTGCCCTCCATGGGTGCTACACCTAGGTATCTCCTAACTCTTTCATTCCTAATTTTATCCTTACGGGTTTTACCATACATCCACCTTAACATACGCCTTTTTCCTACTGCCATCCTATGCGTATGTTGTCCCGTAGTAGCCCAACATTTTGAACCGTATAGCATGGTTGGTCGAACAATTATCTTATAGCATCCTTCTATCGTATAATATTCCTGACGTCATTCTCCATTTCATCCAACCAGCTTTAATCCTTTAGTCTACGTCTTCTCCAATAGCCCCATTCTTTTGAATTATAGATCTTAGATATCAAAAAGCCTCACATTCTGGGACCTCCACACCTTCAATCTCAATTGCATTACTCTTCCCTCGTGATTCACAACCAAAGTTGCACACTAGATACTCTATCTTCGAACGACTAATTCTAAAACCCTTGCTCTCTAAAGCTTCCCGCCACCTATCTAATTTCCAACCTAAACCTTTACTAGTTTCATCAATTAAGATAATATCATCGGCAAATAACATGCACCAAGGTACATCTTCTTGCAGAGGTCTTGTCAACTCATCCATGACCAAATCAAAGAGGTATGGATTAAGGCCGACCCTTGATGTAGTCCTACCGACACTAGGAATTCACTGGACATCCCACCCACTGAGCGAGCACTTGTTACAGCCCCTTCATACACATCCTTAATGATATCGACATAACATTGAGACATTTTTTTAAAGGCCATTGAGACATTTTCTTTCTTCCAAGCACCCACCAAATTAACTCCATGGGGACCCTATCGTAAGCTTTCTCCAGATCAATAAAAACCATATGCAAACTTTTACGTTCCTCTCGATATTTTTCTATAACTTGCCCAAGCAAGAAGATGGCCTTCGTAGTAGACCTACCCGGCATAAATCCAAATTGATTTTTCAAAACAGTGGTTAAACTCCTAAGTCTTCGTTCTATAACCCTCTCCTACAGTTTCATCGCATGACTCGTAAACTTTATCACTCTATAGTTCGAGCAGTTCTGAATATCCCCTTGTTCTTATAAATTGGTACCACAATGTTGTGCCTCCACGAGTCTGGCATTTTTCTAGTTTCCAAAATTTTATTAAAGAGTTTAGTTAGCCATTGAATCCCAACTTATCCCAGACATTTTCACGCTTCAATTAGTATATCATCCGGTCTAACTACATTTCCCGTCTTCATTCTTTTTAAAGCTTCTCTCACTTCTGTGGCACTAACACTGCGATGGAACACTCGATGTCTCCCTTTCTGTGAAGCATACCCCTCCAAGTTTAACTCCCCTATATGTGTTTCATTGAGTAGCTTTCAAAAGTAATCCCTCTATCTATCTAAAATAGTTTTATCCTGCATTAAAACTCTTTCATCCTCATGCTTAACACACTTAACATGACTCAAGTCCCTAGTTTTTTGTTTTCTAGCTTTAGCTATCTTGAAAATATATTTCTTCTTTTCTTTGTACCTAGCCTATTATACAGATCATCATATGCTCTCTTTTAAGCTTCCCTTACTGCTTTACCACTCAACTTCTTAGCTTGCTTATAGAGCTCATAAGACTATGCATCTATCTCTTTGCCATTCCTTAAAGCATCTTTTCTTTTCCGTAATGGCTTGTTGCACATCAGTGTACCACCACCACATCTCCTTATCATATACACCTCCTCTTTTAGCCTTTCCTAACTCTTCCTTCACGTCTCTTCTTATTCGGTTTACCAAATGTTCAAAAAGATCTGCGCTATTAGTCTTATCCTTTGGTTATAGATTCTCCCAACCCTCCGAAACTAGCCACCCAAAATCTTCTTTCTAAATTTTTGGCACACATTTCCCTGTAAGGTGCACCACTTAATTCTCGGTCTAACCTATTCTTTAGCAACTACTCTTAAGAAAAAATCGAGTACCAGCCTATGTTGGTTTGTTAGGCACTCTTCTGGTATAACCGTACAATTTTTACACCTACCTAAATCGTGTCTCTTAACAGGAAAATAATCATTTTGACTTCTATTATGCCCATTCACAAAGGACACCAAGTGATCTTTCCTTTTTTTATAAAAAAGTATTCACGATCCCAAAAATTTTAGCTAAAGCAAAATCTAAAATAGAAATTCAGTGTTTCGATCCCCAAAGCCTTGACCTCTATGAACCCTCTCATACCCAACTCTATCCTTACCAACATGGCCATTCAAATCCCCGCTTAAGAAAATCCTATTGAAAGAGGAAATTCCAATAACTAACTTCTCTAAAGAGTCCCAAAAACCCTTCTTATTCTCTTCGTTTAAATCCACTTGAGGTGCATACGTACTAATAAGATGCACTGTCTATAGTTCTAAAGCTAATTTAATACTTATGATTCTATCTCAAACCTCCTAACATCGACTACTGCATCCTTAAAAACTTTATATACCATTATTCCTACCCCATTCTAGTTTTATCTTTTTCAGAATAGAAAAGTTTGAACCCTCCTCCTAAATCTTTAGCCTTGTTCCCTTTCCACTGACAAACTATGTTTACTTTCCTCCTACGCAGGGCATCCACTAATTCTATTGACTTACCCGTCAAGGTTCCTATGTTCCAAGAAGCTAATCTAATCATTCTATTTCTAGCTCTAGCTTGAACTAGCTTCTTTACCAGCCCCCGTCCAGAATAGCGCGAGAACCCTTGCATATTTAACACTACAGTCGGGTGCCGCTGCAACGCGCCTTACTCATTTGCCACTACACCCGAGCGTAGGTGCAGCGCGTCGCATATAGCGGGGGACATCCTATCTTTCTGCATTAATCTTTTTGAACCAAATTCCATAAAAATGGATGTGACGGATTTTTTACAGGTGGTTGTCACAAGCCTAACATCAACCCTCCTCCTTTGTTCAGACTTGGGATCGGCCGTTCCAACATACGGAGTTATGGACCCTTGCAATGGGCGGAGTTATAATATCAGAATGTATGCCCAAACAAAAAAAAATGATATAAACTATAAATGTTAGCATACTTGCATCATCAAACCCATAGAGCATACCTATCAGTTTTATATACCATAGTAAGTTGGTAACCAACCAAGGTGTTACCTTTATAACACTAAAGAGGCAACCGAACATACTAATAAAAACTATTTACGATCAAGCATGAAAATGATCATCTCGATCTAAAAGCTGAGAAATTGCATCTTCATCATCACATAGAGCTTGAATCTCATCCTATCAGTGAACCTCGTTTTCTACATCTTCATTTTCTTCACTTTCCTCATCGTGAAACTCATGTGCTTTGTTTGTCCTTTCCCATGTTGTGATTGTGCTCCCTTCCTGGTCCTTAGATCCCTTGGATCTCTAGGAAGAACAAAGAAGATGAAAAGCGTTTTAAATATTCTTTTCTTCATCTATCCTTTAGAGTGCATTGGGATGCTTAAAATTAGTGTTTTTTTTTTTCCCTTCTAGATTTTATAAATTAAAAAAGGCCTCAAATGACTGCCGGCTGAGGCCGGAACTGTGAGTATATCTGGTTGCATCGAATCATTCGTTCAATACTGAAGTGATTCCACCAATTCGGTCAAAAAAGATGATACAATTCAATGTCTTGAATTTTATAATTTGTATTAGAGTTTAGCACCATGTTAACAATAGCCATGCTTGGAACACTCTAACCCTTCCTCAAAATTTCCAGTTACAACATGAATTAGACTCACCCACATCCATTTTCCTTTGTAAAGTAAATTCATCCTTTAGATGGCCATGATCTTCCATATCTCTATTAACTCTATCAACTGGGTAAAACTACCAAATGCGGTCTGAAAACTCCCCAGAATATTCTTCCAAGCTTCCACAAAGAAACTGCAAGTCAATAATAATTAACAAGTGATTGATACTTGATAGTTGCCTCCTCATTTTTACAAAGGTAACACCTTCCCTTTCTCACCAAGTTGTCAATGGTGACTCGTGAGAATTCTGTCACACACTGTAAAACATGTCCTAGCTTTCATCACTTGAATCCTTATCTTCCTCCATTCACAGACAATGATCAACATGTCGGAGGTTTTCCATTGACAACTTAATATGGTATCTTCAAAGAATTTAACTTGTCTAAAGTTTAAACAACATGTGTAACATTTAAATCGTTGATGTTAGCAGTGCTTTCCACAACTATTGGGTTTGGGCAACATGATTTCAACTAAACCACTTTAAAAGTTGGAACTTCTTGTTATGCAAATCTGATACATAGAATAACTTGAGCATAATTTATGGCAAACAAATTGGCATTGTATCTTTCAGGCAATTTCGTTCACCATTTTAAGGTACAGAAAGTTGAAAGCATCTCCATTTGAAGAACATAAGAAGTTCACTGAAGTAAATGGATTTGAAAGATCTAGCTTTTCTCTTCTTCTAGAAGCCTGGAAACCCATATCGATGGGTTACAAGAGAAGGTGAGTTTTGTTTGTATTGTGGTCCTTTAAGTCCCCTTTAAGTAAATGGCTTTGCAGTTTATTCTTTATTAATGCAATCTATGCAAGCAACTAGGGTAGATGTATTGGTGAACAGGAGCTAACTTTGTGGTCAATACCTTTGAGAAAATGAATTATTAATGCTCTGCTTTAGAGCATACTCTGGCAGATATTTGTGAACAAGAGCCAATTTTCTCGTCATGAATAGACACGAATGCGGCTTAGTCGTGTTATTAAAAAACTAAAGGAAGAAGTCCATGACTACCTTTGTTGGCAGGGAGAATGTACTCGTCTTTTTTTTTTTCTTTTCACAAATGCACATTTTACGTTTAATGCCATGTTACACACATGTAAACCATTACCACTTTACACAGTGTTATGTATCAGATTTATTGAAAATGCCCGATTCTATGTATCCCTGTTATACACAATGTACATGTCCATATCTTTGGCAAGTATGTATTAGAGCACTCATTATTTTTGTGCTTTTTTTTCTAGGTGGTGGGACTGTGTTGCTTTGCCTGATGATGTTGAGTTGTGATGAAGCTTTATTCAGAAGGCAAATAAAAGAACTAGCTTTCACGGTAAATCTCATCAAATAACTCATGCGTGCAATGATGGTGAAACTTTATAAAAAAAAAAAACCTTACTAGTAAAACTTTATGAAAAACCATACCAGCAAGGCCAGCAACCTTACTAGTAATGGGGGGATGGATATGGAAAAAGGAAGTTCGCTTTGTCAATTGGGCTATATGGAAAGAGAGAAACAGAAGAATTTTTTAAGGGATACAGGACCTCTCAAGAACGCCTCGTTTCCATTGAGGAGGACATTTGGCAATGGGGAATAACCCATAACTCCGTTCAGCAGATTTCCTTTGACAGATTGGTTGGGATCATGTTTTGAATGTGTAATTTCCACTATGTTTTTTCTCTTGTATTGTGTGAGTCTCACTCACCTTTGTTTTTCACTTTTCTTATCATTAATAAAATTGCAGTCTCAAAAAAAAAAAAAAAAACGGGATCTCTCCTAATCAGGGCTCATTTCTGTCTGCAACAATCATTGTAAGATTAAAAGTTCAAGCCTAGACAATTCCAATCAAGATTGCCTTCCTTCTGCATTGGGCATGACACATTCTGGATTAAAGAAGTTTCCCCAAGAGTCAATTTCTTCGCTTGGTCTTTGTCTCATGGTAAGATACAGTGGATAATTGTCAGAGGAGGGGAATTATCATCTCAAATAGGCGAGGTCTTTGTGAGATGGAAGAGGAATCCATCAATCCCCTATTTTTCACCTGCCAATTCCCTAGACAAGTTTGGAACAATATTGGTGGGGAATCAAATACGCTTATCCCTGCTGGGGACCGACTGCTTCGGGAAGAATGGTTGCTCTACTCCGGGAAGGTGGTTATGGATTAAAGCGCTTTTAACATGTTTAAGGCTCATTTGGAAAAAGAGAAATAATAGAAACTTAAAGGTCTAAAGAAAAGTGAAATTTCAATCAGCAAAGATGTAAAGGCTCTTGTTTGGCATTGGGGTAAATTTTTGGGACAAATCAACCTTTGAATGTTTGTATCTTTGATTGGGAAAGCCTGTTTTGTATGTAATTGTTTTTGTTTTCTCTTGATCCCTTGTTATGTGACCTTCTCAGTCACTAAACTCCTTGTAACTCTTTCTCATGCTAATTTATTTACTGTGTTTTGCTGATCAAAAAAATAAATTGGCTAGCCATTGTCATGTTACATCTAATGTCAACCTATTTTAGAATCTGTATCTTTACACAGCATTGATGCTTTCAGATTTCATTGTGGTTATTCATTATATTCATGGTTCATTTTGATTTTCCAGTCACTGCAGCTCCTAAAGGAAGCAATCTTTGACGAAGAATGTGCTCCATGTATCCTCTGAAGTAGAGATATATAATTGACAAATATCTGTTCCTATCTATTACCAGAGATCATAAATTTGCATCCTTTACGCAGCTAAGTATTCTCTCTTGAAATCTATGGGCATATAATTGGCATGTTTGAGTCAAATAATCTGTAAGTTGTGACAATCCTGCAAGACTTGCACTTCTCTTCCGGCGTTGGTATAATTTTCTGATCATGTGGCTTGTACTCAAGTGCCAAAGAGGTTCTACCTCACTTTTACATCTTAGTTCTAAATTCAATAATCAACAAACATCATTATGTGTAGTGACTTGGTTGTACCATCACCAGTGGAGGATTATTTTCTATACATTGATGATCTCCGACTTGCAGAGAAGGTCAGATACATATCTTTAATCTCTCTATCTCCCTCCTCCTCTCCCCCTTCCCCCCCCCCCCCCCCCCCCCCCCCCCCCCCCCCCCCCCACACACACACACACACACACACACACACCAACACAGATAATTTCTCTTTACTCTGGCCAAGGACCGATATTAGTCCTCACAGCTACGCATAGTCCCGGGCATGGAGAGTGCCCCCTTGAATTCTCTTCCGCATTGGACACTCCATTTGTAGATTTTAAAATTTCCACAGATCTTTGAAATGTTTCAATTCTTTATAAATGTTACAAGATTTTTGTGCCAACTTATATGCATATTCACCTTGGTCAAGCAATTGTAAATGGAGTTTGATAAGCTAGGTGATAAGATCTAACCTTGTTTATAGATCTCTGCAGACTTGTTTATAGATCTCTGCAGACTGGAAGCAGTTCAATCAGAATTTATGACAGAAACCAAAGAGAGAAATAGATGGAAGACTTGAAGATTCAACAAGCAATTGCTGAAACAGATATTGTATTGATAGTGCCGAATTGTAATTACAAGATTCAATCCCATCAAGAATGAAATACAATGTAACATGAATTGAATGAATAAGGCTGTTCGAGATGCCTTGATCTCCTTAAGAGCATTTGCTCAAATGTACAACTTCTTTTTACAATGAATGAATGAATACAACTTTATTGCCATTTTCCTATTTATAATAGTGCCTCACAGAGATCTTCACACAACACTTAACAGAACATTATTTCTAACCACCAATAGAGCACTGAAAAGCCCCTTCTATTAAGCCCATATGCCAATCCTTCTGCACCCCTGGAGCACCTGCATTCTTTTGCATTACTTCTGCGACAGCTGGAGCACTTCCAATCTGTTAAACATTCTTGAAGGCCATTAGTAGCATTTGCATTCACTTTCATTCTGTTTAAACATTCCTGACAGTCACTAACAGTATTGCATTAAAGCCACTAACAGCATTGCATTCATATTGCCACTAACAGCATTGCATTAAAACCACTAACAACAGCCTTGCATTCATATTAAACCATCCTATTCTTTCGCCTAGTGTATGTGAATCGTATAGGGGGCCTATCATTACTCCCTCCCCAAAAACGCACCTTGTCCGCAAGGTGAAAATCTGGAAACTGTTGGTGGAGCCGTTCAAAAGCTTCCCAAGTGGCCTCATAAGCAGGCAAGCCCCTCCACTTAATCACCACTTCGAACTCACTTGGACTGCCCTTCACAGCCTGTCTGATATCCAAAACTGATTCAGGTTGGACCACTAACTCTAAGTCATCTGTCAACTGAGAAGGGAGAGGAGTAATATGGGAACAAGGGCCCTTAGCACGCCGTTATTGGGACACATGAAACACAGGGTGAATCTGAGAAGACCCAGGCAAATCCAGTCTATAAGCCACTGACCCGACTCTGCTCAACACTGTATAAGGCCCATAAAACCGCTGTGACAATTTCTGATTGACCCGCCGCGCTAAAGATTTTTGTCGATATGGTCTGATTTTTAAAAACACTTTGTCGCCAATTTCAAAAACTTCATCCCTCCTGGATTGATCAGCAAACTTCTTCATTCTCTGCTGAGCACGCTGCAAATTCATCCGAAGAACTTCCAAGATACTGTCCCTATCAGATAAGAGTTGCTCCACTGATGACACTGTTGTTTGCCCAGCTGTATACCGAATCAAGGGAGGAGGATCTCGCCCATACAGTACTTTAAAAGGAGTAAAACCTGTAGCAGAGTGACTTGACGTATTATACCAATACTCTGCCCAACACAGCCACTTAGACCATTGTTTAGGTCTGTCAGAAGTGAAGCATCTGAGATACGTCTCCAGGCAGCGATTTATCACCTCCGGTTGCCCATCCGTTTGAGGATGATAGGTAGTGCTATACTTCAACTTAGTACCTTGTAAGCGGAACAATTCGCGCCAAAATTGACTCAGAAAAACGCGATCTCGATCAAAGATAATGGACCTAGGAGTCCCATGAAGCCTGATGATATCTATAGAAAACACTTTGGCGACCCCTTCAGCAGTAAACGGATGTTTTAGTCCAGAAAAGTGAGCATATTTGCTGAGGCGATCAACCACGACCAGTATAGTGTTCATCAACCCAGAAGTAGACAACCCTTCAATAAAGTCCATTGTGACCTCATCCCAGACTTGAGTAGGCAGAGGAATGGGTTGAAGGAGCCCAGCTGGATTAATGGCCAAACTTTTATTCCGTTGGCAGACTTCGCATTCACTGACTAACTTTCGGATGACTGCCTTCATTCCAACCCAATAAATCTCCTTGGCAATTCTCTGATAAGTCTTAGTTTCCCCATAATGCTCCCCTACTGATGATTCATGGAATTCCCTAAAAATTGTAGGAATAAAAGATAATTTTTAGGAAGAACTAACCTGTTTTTGTAATATAATAACTCTTCTATGATCTGAAAACCAGGACGACCTGCACCGTTGCGCACGGATTGAACGAGAAGTTGTAGGTCAGAGTCACCCAAAATTTCGGCTTTCAAAGCATCCCAATTTCGCCATGAAGCCATACTGAGCTGAGAACAAGAGATGATGGGATAAATTCTGGATAAAGCATCTGTAGCCCGATTAGAAGCCTCTGGCTTATACTGAATCTCAAACTGATACCCCATGAGTTTACTCACCCACTTCTGATACTCTTGACCAATCACGTTCTGTTCCAACAAATATTTGAGACTTTTCTGATCCATTCTCACAATGAACTTACGCCCTAACAGATAAGCTCGCCACCTAGTGATGGCAAACACTATTTGCCATGAGCTCTTTTTCATATATCGCTTGAGTCTAGCCCTTTGCCCCAACACTTGACTAAAGAAAGCAATAGGTCGTTGTAATTTCATAAAGAACGACCCCCACTTGCAAACCCGGAAGCATCTGTTTCGACAATAAACTCTCTGGAGAAATCCGGCATTGCCAATACAGGCGCCTTAGTCATGATCAACTTGAGTTTCCTGAAATGCCAACTCAGTTTCCTGATTCCAAGCAAAGCCATCTTTCTTCAACTGTGACATCAACGGCCAAGCGACCTGACTGTAATCTCTGATGAATTTTCGGTAGTAGCCTGTAAGGCCCAAAAACCCCCTCAACTCAGTAATATTTCTCGGTTGAGGCCAATCCAACATAGCTTGGATTTTGGACTGATCCACTAATACGCCTTCACTTGATATCACATGACCCAAATATTGTAACCTGGAACACCCGAACTCACATTTCTTCTTGTTCGCATACAGTGTCAGTTTTCGTAAGATCCCACACACCACATCAAGATGCTCCACATGCTCTTCCAACCCCTTACTATAAACCAGAATATCGTCGAAGAAAACCAATACGAACTTACGCAGATACGGCTGGAAGATGAGTTCATCAGCAACTGAAAAGTGGCCGGCGCATTAGTGAACCAAAATGGCATCACCAAAAACTCATAGTGCCCTTCATGAGTGCGAAATGCGGTTTTAGAGACATCCTCTTCCCGTACCCGAATCTGATGGTAGCCGGCCTTAAGATCCAACTTCGAAAAAATTACTGACCTGTGAAGCTCATCCAGAAGCTCTTCTATAATTGGAATGGGAAAACGATCAGGTATTGTTTGCTTGTTCAGAGCTCTATCATCAACACAAAATCGCCATCCACCGTCTTTCTTCTTCACTAGCAAGATCAGACTCGAAAATGGGGACACACTCGGCCTTATAAGTCCCGCCTCCAACATCTCTGCAACTAATTTTCTCGATCTCATTTTTCTGAATTTGAGGGTAGCGATACGGCCTGACATTCACTGGATTGGAGCCTTCATGTAGAACTATGGAATGTTCATAACCCCGTATGGGAGGCAAACCTGATGGAGCTTGAAACACCTCTGAATATCTAGCCAACACTGCCGATACCATTGATGGAGCTTCTAAAACTTCTTCCACTGCCACATCCACATTTCCTAATTCTATCAGAAATCCCTGTCCCTCTTGTTTGATAGTATGAAGCATGGTCTTCAACGAGACTAATCTCCGTCCCAAGGATGGATCCCCTTGAGAATAATTGTATCTGATCCCATCTTGAAACACAAAATCTGATTCTCCCAATTAACAGACGTCGTCCCCAATGTTTCAAGCCACTGAATACCCAATATAACGTCTGAACTCCCGAGCCCTAATGGAAAAAAATCTTCCACAATCTCGACCCCTTGCACCATCAACTGTACTTTTTGACAAATTCCACTTCCTTGAACCGATTCACCTGATCCCATTGTTACCCCCCGTACACCCCCGTAGACGTGATTGGCAACCTGACTTGATCAACTAATTTTTTAGAGATGAAATTATGAGTCGCACCGCTATCAACCAACACCACTACTGACGGGACCGGAGATCTCTCCTTCCATCCTCATGGTCTTTGGGTTTGTGAGTCCCATGACCGAGCTTAAAGAGACCTCAATAACTTGGTTGATCTCGACCATTTCTAGCTCTTTTTGTTCCTCGGCCTTTTGATTCTCTTCCTCTTCAGATTCATCTCCTTCTTGAGCAATAAGGATACTCACCTCCTTCCTCTTACACTGATGGCCCGGTGAGTATTTTTCGTCACACTTGAAGCACAAACCCTTATCTCGTTTGGCTTGATACTCTGCATCAGACATCTTTTTGAACTCTCTGCTTGAATATGGATTTTTCTCAAAGTTTCTAGAGAGGAATGGTCTGGAGAAACAATGATTAGGTCATTCGCTGGATTTCGATCGAAATCTCTCGAATGTGTTGGTTTGTGATGCCCTGATGGATCGGACCCAAAAGGCTTTTGCCCTACCATGGGCCGAGTTTGGTTATTTTGAAAGCCCATCTTATGAGATGTTAATAGGATTTGTTTTTCCTCCACCCAATGGGCAAGATCCATTGCCCGACCCAAAGAAACCGGCTCCAGCATCCTCACCTCCGCCTGAATTGTGGGTTTCAAGCCATTAATGAACTTGCTCAGGTAGATTTCTTCAGTGAGTGTCTCTAATGGTGCCACCAAGGTGACGAATTGCCTTCGATACTCCGACACTGATCCCTCTTGCTTAAGAGCAAGAAATTGTTCACATAGGGATCCTTCTTGGGTGGTTCGAAATTGTTTCAACAACAAACCCTTAAGCTCTTCCCAAAACAAGATCAAACGTCTTTTACTTTCCCATTGATACCAAAGAAGAGCATCAGATTCAAACGACATAACCGCAGATTCGATCTTTTCATCATTCGAGTACCGATGTAGGTTGAAAATTCATTCAGCTTTGAGGATCCAACCATCAGGGTTTGAACCTTCAAAATAGGCATATCTAATCTTTTGGGTTTCCTGTCAAACTGTCCTCCTTGTGAAAAAGACCCACCTATTCCACCATTGGGACTCTGTGTTTCCATATTGATTGGTGGAATTTGATCTCTCACAGAAGTAGAAGCTGCTTTTCTGATTGTCTTGTTGGACCTTTATTATCTAATCCAATCTGTTCATCACTTTTGGAAAACCCCCATTCAAAGAATCTAATTTTTCTTGCATACTTGCTATTGTTTCTTCCATAACTTCCATTCTTGCATTAGCACCAACACCTTTTCCAGCCATCACCCCTAGGAATCGATGGGCTCTGATACCAATTTGATAAGATCTAACCTTTGTTTATAGATCTCTGCAGACTTGTTTATAGATCTCTGCAGACTGGAAGCAGTTCAATCAGAATTTATGACAGAAACCAAATAGAGAAATAGATGGAAGACTTGAAGATTCAACAAGCAATTGCTGAAACAAATATTGTATTGATAGTGCCGAATTGTAATTACAAGATTCAATCCCAGAAAAAATGAAATACAATGTAACATGAATTGAATGAATAAGGTTGTTCGAGATGCCTTGATCTCCTTAACGAGCATTTGCTCAAATGTACAACTTCTTTTTACAATGAATGAATGAATACAACTTTATTGCCATTTTCCTATTTATAATAGTGCCTCACAGAGATCTTCACACAACACTTAACAGAACATTATTTCTAATCACCAATAGAGCACTGAAAAGCCCCTTCTATTAAGCCATCTGCCAATCCTTATGCACCCCTGGAGCACCTGCATTATTTTGCATTACTTCTGCGACAGCTGGAGCACTTCCAATCTGTTAAACATTCTTGAAGGCCATTAGTAGCATTTGCATTCACTTTCATTCTGTTTAAACATTCCTGACAGTCACTAACAGTATTGCATTAAAGCCACTAACAGCATTGCATTCATATTGCCACTAACAGCATTGCATTCATATTCTGTTTAAGCAATCCTGAAAACTACTAACAGCATTGCATTAAAACCACTAACAACAGCCTTGCATTCATATTAAACCATCCTATTCTTTCGCCTAGTGTATGTGAATCGTATAGGGGGTCTATCACTAGGATACCCACCCATGCCAACCCTCCTCCCCACCACACACACACACACAACACACATAATTTTCTCTTTACTCCGATCAAGGACCAGTGTTAGTCCTCAAAGCCACACATCCCGGGCGTGGAAAGTGCCCCCTTGAATTCTCTCCTGCATCGAACACCTATTAGACACTCCAGCACCCAAACACATGCTGGACGCTCCTTGCGTAGGATCTTAAAATTTTCACATCTTTCAAAGGTTTCAATTCTTTATAAATGTTATTAAGTATTTTTATGCCAACTTACTAATGCATACTTCACCTAGGTCAAACAACTGTAAATGGGGTTTTGACAAGATTGACTCGTGGTCTTACTGTTACTAGTCATCAAATGCATGCAAATTAATATATATAGGGGAGGCGGAGGGTGAATCACGGTGCATTTTGGATGAGATTTAATTTTTTTAAATACAATATAAATAAATGGTGACACTCAAAATGAAAAAATAAATAACAAAACAATAAAAAATAAAAAAAAAACACTAATTAAACTTAATGACCATCTTTAATAACAAAAATAAAACTTTTAACGATATATACTAATGAATTATATTACATATAAAAAAAATGCTTTAAATGAAAAGCGGACTTGAAATAAAATAACTAATAAGAAATGACTCATTATGAAATATTATACTTATGGTTGGACTTGTGTATAATTTTATTGAAAAACACAATAGAAAGTATGGTCCCATTATTGGCGTGGGTGTTTGTAAAATATTTAATGTGGCTTGGCTTGGCTTGGTTTAAAAGGCTCACTTTAGTTTAGTGCCTATTTGTTATGCATTGAAAAATTAAAATGGCCTTCTTAAAAGTTGGAATTACAAAAATGTTACATTAGTTATGAGAAACCGTGTAAATAACACAACACAGAGCATTTTGGTATTTTTGTAGACCAATAAATATTTACAGCTTGCACTGTTCATGAAAAGAGTGACTTGATATGATTTCAGGTATCTATCTAATTTTGAAGTACTGCAGAAATGAGAAAATAATCAATTAACTGGTGCATTTCTCGTATCATTTATGACATGTAGGAAGAAGCTGAAATGGTTACACGACCAGTTCTGGATGCTCTTGGTGATGAATATTCACTTCAGTTTGTTGTAAAGGTACGGCTTTGTTTTAGAAAACTCTTTTTTTAGTTATTTGGATGATCTTTAACTTATTCTACAGCTACTCCTGTGGTTGTATAGCTTACAGGTAGTAGATATTTTTCATCCAAACTGCTTATGTGAATTAGATGGATTTTGTTATCTTTACTTTTATCAGGCTCCGCATTCTTTCCATTGCAGAGTTGTATGAACCATTCCTGTTGCCCTAATGCCAGGCCCAAAGCATTCAAAAGAGACGAGGTAATCAACTTATTCCAAGCTTTAATCTTTTTGTGCACTCAGTGGGGAAGCTTTACTACTGCTTTTAATAATCAGTGAGAATGCTGCGCCTTTTACCTCTAGATGGTTTATGCCTTCAGTCAGCCCAAATAATATGATGTGCTTTGACAATTAGGAACAACTGAGTCATTTCAACGTAATATTCCCTGCAAAATACAACCTTTCATCTTTCTTCAAATTAGTACAGTTTAGGATGCAAGGAAAACCACTACCTCATTAGCTCCAAAGCCAAGTACCTCTTGTGCCTTACATCAGCTCGAACTTGGCTGCACCTAAGGCGAAGGCTCCCCTGGGGCTTAATGAGGTGCTAATGCTGTGTATTATCTCTCCTTGAACCTCTGAGCACCTCATACATGATAAATTATTGATTTTGAGATTATGCAATGACCTCAAGAAACTAAAGTGTTGTGTACTTATATTTGCTCAGTTTTCAGATAATGCTGAATTAGAAAGTTCTGTTACTAATTTGGTTACATGATACCTACTTCATCTTTTACTTTGTACATCTTAATCAAATTTATATTTCAATTGCAGGATAGGGATGGCCAGGCAACAATAGTAGCTCGGAGATCCATCTCCAAGGGAGAAGAGGCTGTCTCTCACCTCCGATGTTTTTGCAATTTATTTAAAGATCCGCAGAATCACTGAAAAAAAACAAATAATGGTCTCTGTGATTTTCATGCATTTTCAGATTACCATTTCATACATTGACGAGGATCTATCTTTTGAGGAGAGGCAAGCATCACTTGCAGACTATGGTTTCATTTGCAAGTGCCCAAAGTGCTGTGAGGAAGATGCTTAGCTACAATTTGATTTGCCTACCGAAAAAAGACTAATACTATGAAGCAGTGCTAGCTCAGGTACTACCAAAGTAGTTCTTGACGCCAGTTGTAGGCCCATGTCAGCATATTTTTGCATTCTACATGGTGAAGATGACAGAGTTAAATAGAATTGAGATGCAGTGTGGGTTTCCAGTGATCAAGTTTCTCATAGCATGAATGTTAATGATTTTTTTTTTACTCCAGAGAGGACAGGTCAGTTAAGTGTTGCGGGGTGTCCAGTTACCCTGAGTTGTAAGTCGGATTTGTTACTATTGACATTTCGATGCAGTAATTAAAGTTCAAACCTGATAATTTATCCTTCCAAATTTTGCAGAATACCAAAAGAGTAGGAATTAAAGCCAGTTCAAATTATTGTTGAAGTTTGAAAACCATAATAAATGACATTACAAAATTTATTGAAAATTTTACCTATGTAATGGTTTTGCCTAATCTAGAAGAGGGTAGACTGTGGACAGACCATCAATTGACAATTGGTCTCTTTGTTAGTCAAGAATGCATTTGGCAACAAAACACACTAGGGATTACTCAATGGATGGTGCATAAGCTGAAACGCTAGACAGTGTCTCTGACTGAAAATAGCCTTCTACTCCTCACAAGGTCTCACACAGATTTGATGATAACCACCATGTGAATCAAGCTTCGACCGGGAGCACCAGGTACAAGGTCAATAATATGTCTCGACGGAGGGGATCCACCACCGCTCAATGTAAACCCAACATGAGAGTGCACGACTACATAATTAGGAATATGCGACAGATCAACATTAAAGTTACTCACAAAAGCAAAGAAAATACTAGCGTCTTCCGAAAAATAACAAATGATTGAGTGTTGAGGGACACAAGGTGGAGTTCTTTGGATATTCATTCACACTGGGATAAGCTGTAAGATTTCCCCTTCGTAAAAAAAAAAAAAAAAAAAAAAAAAAAAAGTGTTCAGTTTTCATTGTGAATATTGGTCATGATCATCCCTACCTAATGGAATGTCACACACATTCATGGGACTATTGTACACCACATTTCATCGCATACCTCCAAATTGAAAAGGACACCAAACATTACATGCCATGGTCGATTTGCACCCATTCACCCAGCCACTTTTCTAATGCTCCTTCCACTTTTATGAGGTTGAGGAATGCATGTAATACAGTCTTCACTCCTAAGTTTGACGTTGCTGCATATTTTGATTCATGGTTTGTCAAGAGGTTGAGATTGTGCAACTCCCACTGAAGTAGTGAAGCTTGAGGGAGCTAAATTGTAACTCCACTTGTAGTGTTCTTTTACCCCAATTCTAGGCAGCCTGTATGCCTAATCTATGCAAAGTAGGTGATATATTCAGCAACACAGGATGTCTCTGCATAAATTTTTGAAGTATTTCTCACACAATTGGTTCGTTTTTTCGAATTTTACTTTTAGCAACTCCTATGTTGGAAGCAGCATGTGGTTTGATTAGACCACGAATTACAAATGTCTGAAAAAACTCTACTAGTATTTTGCGGGGCAATCCACAGCGATGTAATGAAAGCGAAGGGCCCACGACAATGACGGAACGTCCCGAATAATCAACTCGTTTACCAAGCAGAGTCTTGCGAAATCTTCCCTCTTTGCCTTCAATTACATTTGAAAACGACTTGTAAACTTTATTATGAATGTCCCTCATTGGATGTCCGCGTATCCCATTATCAAGAAGTGTATCCCCGGGTTCTTGTACTAATTTCTCCAAACACATTACTAATTCCCTTGGTGTAGACCTACTTGTTGTTAACAAATCGATAAGAGTATTGTTCCAATAAATAACTCTTCTGTAGAGTTCATTAATATTCGAACCGGAAATTCTAACTGGCGAGGAAACGGGCGAGGGAGGGGTGCAACCCTCCATCCCCCTCAAGATGCGCGAAGGCACACATCTCGAGGGGGATGGAGGGTTGCACCCCCCTCCCTTGCTCGTTTCCTCGCCAGTTAGAAGGGTTCTGTTCGAACTCATTAGTTTACCTCATCTATCTGAATGATTGATCTCAATTCGGGAGGAAGAACCGGTAATAGGCACAAAACCATCCGTTCTAGTTTTTAGTCAGGTTTTGGATTTTTATATTTCTACCCCTTCTATAGAATATGTTTGTGATTGTGTTTTAAAGAGAAAGGGTTCAAGTGTAAAAAAAATGGCTTTAAAGCCTGCTACCTAAACAAGTTGATTTTTTTATGGTACGTTCAATTTGTTTTTTGTACTACGAGCTGATGTACAACAACATTGGTAATGATGATACTAAGGGTGTGTTTGGTTGGATGAAATCCTATGCCATGGGAATTCATGAGGGGACCCCTATATTTTAGGCTAAATTGATGTATCACTCCACATCCACCATTTGATTTTGTGATCAATGGTGGGAATAAAAGTCCCATGAACATGAGAATCTCACTCCTTGATTCCCCAAGGCATGTAATTCTCATGTTCATGGGACTTTCATTATCACCATTGATCACAAAATCAAATGGTGGATGTGAAGTGATACTTCAAATTAGCATAAAATATAAAGATCCCTTCATGAATTCCAATGACATAGAATTCCATGCAACCAAACACACCCTAATGTCAAGGGCAGTGTTGAATAGCCTAGGACTTGAAATCAACAGTTGGCTAAAACATGTCAAAGGTCCATTCAGGTGAGATTTCTTTGATGGGTGGTCCACCATTTGTGTGAATGTCGAGCGGGCCTTTCAAAAGATCAAAAGCTACATTACTTAAATACAGCATCATAGATCATTATGCATATCTTGGGAATCATTCTTGATGTCACACTAATTCATGCATTTCCTCCAAATTTCACCTCCAACAGAAACAAAACTGATGTGGAAGGTGTTATCCAGTGACCCTATAGTACACAAATAAAAGTAATGTCTTGCATAAAAAAGCAGAAAGGTAGTAGTCCATTTTCTTTTAAATCGTTAATGGTAACTACAAGTACATATTTGCTGGGACAATCCAAATCATTAATTGAACAATTAGATCATAAAATTTCAAAAGATGACAGCAATAACAACAATATTTCGCTGTCAACTTGAGAAGTGTCACTGTTCACCTTACCAAATCATTAGCACACTACAATTCAAGGTTGTTGAACTTGCATCCACAACCAAGAAAACAGAAGATCAAAGCACCTTTAGAGAAATAGATTCAAATTCTTCGCAGGATACAATTATATAAATCCACCTAATGCAAATATTCCTGATTGTAAACATCTTGTTCTCTTCAAAGATACCAGGGACACAACCCCTCACAATTTTTTTTTCTACTATTTGATCACTATCCTTCTGTCTTCTTTCATATGTAACAACCTCTGCTGTTTATAACTTTATAATCAGGTTGATCAAACCATAAATACTCGGACCATGGATGTTGGAAAAGAAATATATAGCAGCTTTGTTTATATATCTGGAAATGGAAACAAAAGGACATTCCAAAAGAAAGTGAAGATATATAAGCAAAGAATACAAGATCCCCAATGAGTGACTACTTTGACACACACTTAGAATCTCACCATTTAACTTTTGTCAGGAAATCCAAAGAACTGTTCCAAGCTTGGTGAGTTAAACACATTCGACGCACTGCGCTCAGGGTTATTAGGAGATATATGAAGCTGATACCTTATGAACCTCTGCCAAATAGACATAACAAGAGACAGATTTGTAATAGATGCCACCTTGGGGATAGTTGAATACTAAAATTCAAGAACATGTTATAATGTAAACAGTGGTTAGGTGGAGGAATGTACAGCCAACTCGAAAACAATATCCGGATTTGAATCAATATGCCAATCTGGTTCAAGTTGTCTAACAAAGGAAATCCGTCCCTTCTCTGTGCTACAAAAGAGAACCTACATAAGGTAAAGTTAACAATGAGTTATGAGGATTTTTTTTTATCAAAAAAACAAAATACAAAAACAAAATATTGTATTGAAAAATTCAAAAAGATGGTTAGCAAAGCTACTATACACTCTGGTGTGTATCATGCCAACAACATACAATCCCAATTGAACATATAAGAAGAAAAGGGAATGCCTCTAAAATTCTTCCAATTAGAAGCCCACAACCAAAGAGTAACTTTGACATCTTTCCAAAGAGTTGCAACTTCCTTTTTAACCCCTTCAAAGATTCTATTATTTCTCTCCTCCAAACCACCCAAATGAAGGCACGAAGAAGCCTATCCCAAACCCATTTACCAAAGGGGGGGCATATTGGAAGGAGGTTGTCTTGGAGAGCCACAATTCTTCCCACTCGAGGAAAGAGACTGGCCACAACATGAAAGTCAGATAAGGCAACTCCACAGAGCTAAGAACAGGACAAGAGAGGAACAAATGATCAATAGTTTCTTCATGGACTCCACAAATCACACAGAGATTAGGAAGGTGGAACTCTTGTTAATATTGTCAACAATAAAAATTCTCCCATGAATAAAAGTCCACATAAGAAAGGTAGCTCTCAAAGGAACTTCCTTCATCGATATCAAAGAAATGAGCTTCTTGATTCTTGCTTGAAGGGTGGAGTCAGAAGAGATGGAGCCAAGTCTTTGTACCATTTTTCACAAAGTAATCACTTGTTTACTCCTCCACACATTTGTCTTCCTTCATTTCAGGAGAAATGCCATCAGTGAGACACGGCAAAGTAAATATTTGTGGTATTTCCCAGTCATTGAGGTTCCTCCGTAGCTGGAAATTCCAACCATTGGAGGTACTCTCCCAGTAATCACAAATTTTCCCTACTTAATTGAAGATTGCATTATAGATAGCAGGACAAGTAGATTTCATATCTGTCTCCAATCCACTTGTGATCCCAGAAGCTAATCCTAGTACCACTAAGAGCTTCAAGGGAAATGTGAACATGGACCACATGCTTTAACCTCGTGATCCCTTTTCATAAGGAACATCCAAAGGAAGAAGTTGGTACTTTAGTGAACCAATCCACTTGAGAGGCGGCATACTTATCTGGGATTATTTGTCTCCATAGAGCTTCATTCTCAATGCCAAACCTCCAAATTCATTTCAAAAGAAGAGCATTGTCGAATTCTTTGATCTTCTTGGGGCCCAACCCTCCCTTCGATTTAGGTTAGCAAACCTTCTTCCAATTCAGTAGATACATTTTCTTAGTAGTAGGAGAGGCCTCCCATTACGAAACTTCTAATGCATTTTTCAATGTGATTGGCAACAGAGGCAGTGATTACACTGAATGACATCATGTACACAGATATAGAAGCAACTGTGCTTTGAATGAGAGTCGCTCTACCAGCCTTGGAAATATATTTCTTCTTCCAATTACTAAGCCTATTTTCAATTTTCTCCACCATCTCATCCAAACCTTAATACATCTAAACTTGGCACCAAAGGGAAGACCCAAATAAGAACAAGGGAGAGACCTAGTTCTACAACCCAGAAGAAAATCCCATGCAGTAATGTCCACAAATAATATCATTCCCATGCAATTGTAAAGGAGCCATCTGCTTCCAGGTTTTACAAGGCAAGAAAAACATTTGCTTCAATGATGTTAGATTGCAACAAGGAATAAGAGGTATCATCCAGTGTATTAAACAGATAGATTCGAACTAGTAAATAAAAGAAATTGAAATAATGCAATAACTGAAAGCAAGGAATAAACAACAAAATTAAATAAACTAATAAACAAAATAATTTTTATTCAATCAACTGCCTAACAATGGGCAACCTATGCCCTATTTATAACTAAACATAACTTCTAAAACAAACCCTAAACCTAATAAGAAACAATCTACTATTATATCCTAATAATAGTAGAATTCTTAATAATGCCTAAAATATTACTAAATATTCTAATTACATCATAAATAGAGAACGGTCAATAGAAGGTCTCCAAATAGAAACCTCTGATTAGAGATTTTTATATAACTGGAGGATGTGATTAGAGATGAGTTGTTGATCAACAGATAACTTCCCCCCAATGTTGAGATACAAAATAGAATTTGAGATTCTTTGATAGTGGCTAGTTTGTGGAATAATTTCCTACCCCATTGAGCTCCAATTTTTCTTTTCTAGATAATATGTTCCATCTTGAGAAGCTTGTTCATATCAGTTTTGAGATTAAACCTCCGAGCCCATTCATCAGTCATCAAGGCTCTATCCTCTTCCAACAAATCAAGAGTGTGAAGACTGCTCTGTACACTCAATGAGTAAATGAAGCCTACTAAACACTTCCTTGTTCCACTCCTTCAAGAAGGATTTCAACATTTTGAGTTTCTTCCACAAAACAAAACCTTTTCTGCATTGGAAATCAAGAGAGGCCCAATAATCATGAATGTCGGGAAGGAGTTTAGCATGTTCCAACCACATTCTTTCAAACCTAAAATACCTAGGACTAGAGAGGAGATATTGGGCTTGAGACAAATAGCATGATGATCAAACCCTCCTTTTCAAGAAGAAGCTCAGGAAATTGATCCACCCACCCGGTCATTGCTAGCCACACATTTGTCAATCCTAGACATACAAGGGCGCCTTTGGTTGTTGCACCAAGTAAAAGAACCTCCCTTCAAAAAAAAATCACACAAACTATAATCATTGATGAACTCCTCAATCCGTCGCCTCCTGTAATGTCTAGAACCCCTTCTTTCTTCAATAGATTTTATAACATTGACATCACCCTCAAACATCCAAGGATCGCCAAAATACCAGCTATGCTTTGTAACTCTTCCCAGAATTGAACAGAAAATGAATGAGTGATCCACTGGACCATATGCCCAAAAGAAATCCAGATGATAAATTCACAACCAAAAACAAATATATATATATATATAGAGAGAGAGAGATAAAGTCTATGAAAAAGCCTATGTGTCTCCAAATTAGATTTATTAAAATATTAAGTCAACTGCATCTATGGCACAAGAGATGGCTTCTGCAAAAAAATCATAATTTTCACTTTTTTTCAGTGTTCTAAAAATGGGTCTAGATGGCCGCCTAAGCGGGGTTTTGAAAAAAAAAATTTATTTTCAGTTTGAAAAAAATAAAAATAAAAAAAATACTTTTTTTTAATTCATTTTGCATATGCATCTTGGCATTGAATTAGAAGTAATTTATATGCTATTATGCTTAACTTTTTTTATAAATTATAATAAATAAACCACCTAGGCTCCGCCTAGTCCTCTAGGCGCTAGTCCCTTGCTCACCGCCCGTCTACCGCCTAGCTTTTTTAGAACACTGCTATTTTTTAATCAAAAAAGGGAATGGAATCCAATCCACCAACAAAAACGCCAGACCAGTAATAACCCTCTCTCACTAAGCTTTCCCCAACAAAAAACAGCACATCAGACCTAGTACCTTTACACTAAATGAACAATTATACATAAAAAAAATAAGGTATCTCCCTAAACATACCCAATTTTGATGTCTATACTGAGCAGCATTGTTGATTTGAATTTGTTTTCAGAGATCCTCAAGTTCCTCTATATCTCTCCATGTGTTCCAAACGAAAGCGTGAACTAACCACACAAATCCATTTTCCTTTCAAAGTAAACACCACATCAAAAACAGTGTCTGATGACATGTGTAAAACAGTATAATACTACAAAAACATGCTACACTGCACCTAGTTCATCTAAGAGGATGCCCCATCACTGAACAATTGCAGGACACCACCCTCGATTGACTCTTTGACAATGTTATCCATCAAGTAACCAACCACAACAGAAAGCAAACCTGAGCAGGAATTCATTTCACCAATATAATTATCTGCAGGCTACCAACCCACTGAAATTATGCTTCTTCAATCAGCGTAGGTGCAATGAACTCATAGCAAGTTCTCCATGTAGACCTTATTTCTTTGCTCTCCACACCCACTTGTCCTCTTGCTCATCAAGCACTCTAGGCTGAAGGAAATTGAGGAGGTCAATGAGCTGATCCTACTCGCATTCGTTTAATCCTCACCTAATATGTGAGTTTTACACATGCCCTTGCTCATTGGAAGAGAATAATTCATTCAGCTTAGTGCCTTACCATGTCATTGTCTGAGATACTATACAGTCGAGAGAAAATCCTCTTTGAGTGGTCCTTCACAAATCCAATGGTGACCAAGAACCTAACAGGCCTCCCTTGTGAACCTCAAATGATAACGAGTCAGGCAGATTTACTTTTTTTTTACCAATTCGCAGTGCAAGTTGTCAAAATCGGGCAACTAATCATTTGAGCTATACAGTTTCAAAATGGAATTTGAATCTCAAATTTGTTATAAAAAAAACAATTAATTTTTTTTTTTTGGAAAGCAAAGAAAAACAATTAATAAATAAGAGTGAACCCCAATTTTTATTTTTAGTTGAAGGATTCAAATTATCAGGGTCCAAGATCCAAGGATATGACAAAGTTATGGATAATCTCATATAAAACCCAAAAAACTAATTCAATTACTCACATGGGTCAATTGATATTTTGTTATTTAAACCTCAAAAAAATCCCATGTAATTTTTATAATTTTTTATGTCACAACCTCCTCTCTCCATCACCCCAAAAAAAACCAAAAACCCCATTGATGAGCAAAATATAGGTGAAAAAAACACTTCTCCCTTTAAGTGGTGGAAAATATCCTCCTATAAATGATGGAAAATCCTTGATAGATGAAACTTTGTAGCTCAAAAAAGTGAAAGAAAACAAGCTTCAAAGGATCTTCATGATTTCCAACTCTCAACCTTGAACCTCCAATACATGGTAGTGTTGTACAAGATGTTTCATTTGCAAGTCAAATCGAAGATTGACATAGAATGGAAATGCCAAACAAAGACGTGAGATGCTCCATATTACAAAAAAAAAAAAAAAAAACCCTGGAATACGTGTTCAAGCTCAATGTTGAATTTGTGATAATTACGATGTTGTGATGGTTAAAATCAACCATATTCCCTACCTATCAAAACTCTCGAATACAAAGTTGTAAGTCACAATATTTTGATAGTTAAAATCCACTATATTCATATCTGTCAAAACTCTCGGACACGGAGTTGTGATAGTCACAATGTTGTAATACGAAAAAGTTATGTTCGTAGTATTTGCTAAAATAATGATAAATCTAACACCATCTTCATCACTATTGTTACCATTAACACCAACCCCATCACACCACCAACCCGATGATTATCACGAGCATAGATGTCAAATACCAGCGTACTGTCCGGTATACCAAGTTTGCATGTAACGGTATGTATCGACATACATACCAGTTTATCGGGTGTACCGGCCAGTACACGACATGTACCGATCGGGACTCATATTTTTGAATTTCAATAAAAAATAAATTCTTTTTTCCACTTTTGATTTCTCTTAACCTCTATCTACCATCTTTAGCCCGACAAAACACCACTTCATATTTTCTAAGAGAGCTATTGAGAGAAAAAACAAAAAGTTCTCATGTAGAGAAACCAAAATCCTCATACCTCACTCCTCACAACTCAGAATCACGATCCATCTTCGTAGATATTTTTATCTTTTGAATGAGCACCTAGTGAGGGTTACTTTAGTTTTTTTTTCCAAACTTTTTACAGTTTCTTGTCCATTATTTGTGTTTGTGTGATTGTGTGAACTTAAAAATGCCACCTAACAGTGGTGATGATGAAGTAGCAAGACAACATTACGAATGAGTTCCTAATGGTAATTAATTGCATATGTTACACAAGTATTATACATGATTGAAAGTGTCTTTTTGGACTTTTTTTGTTTAAATGTCATATTTGTGTCATTCATATGCTTAAATATACATATAGTATTTTTTTTCATCTCTTAAGATATACGTTACGGTACAAATGTTCTTAAATTTGGGTTTCCGATGCGAGAAACATTTGGACAACTACGATCATGAGCATCAACCCAAACTTGTTAATTTTTTAAGACTTTTGATAATATGTGCTTCCTCACCCCAAGGTTTCCTATGAACATTACTTTGGGTTGGAATTTGTACATTGCCTCCACTATTTGGTTTTCATTGTTTGGTTGCTAGCATTTTGAGTATCATTTTTGCTAAAATTACAAATAGATAAAAAAAATAATAATAATAATAATAAATAAATAAGGCTTGAGTTTGAAGAAGGTGAGGTGTTTGGGGTTTGAAAGTTGTGAGAAAAGGTAAGGGTTTTTGGGTTCTAGAATAGTCAATGGTTCATCACAAACCCCATTATTTGCTGCTCATTACCAAATATCAAAAGTTTGGGCATGGGGTTTTTCAACTTAGGCTATAAAACAAAATTTTGGTGTCTAAATAAGATTACCTCGAAGTTATTTATATGTTCCCTTAACTTTTTTCCAAAATGCATATTACAAGTCTTTCATGATCTTTAGGATGTAAAAGAAATCAAAGAAGCCTTTTTTCAAAATAAATTTTTTTAAGAGGATTTGCCTGATCTTTAACTCATGCTATTTCTTCCTGAACATGCATGAAATCTCAAGTGAACACTATGTTCTTTGGCAGGAAAATAAAGCATTTCTTTTTTCCAATTTTATTGATAAACAGACAATAGTAAATAAGAAAACCAACTACAAAGACCTCAGTCCCCTCCCAAGATTAAAAAAAAAATGAGGCCTTATGGGACATTTATGAATTGTTCCCACTCTAACATGAATTGCAAACAAACACCCTTGCTATGAGGAGCACAAATACCAACGAAAGCCCACAACATCCATAATAATCCGGTCTTGCAATAAGGAGCTACCCAAGACCCAACTACTCCCATTTTGTGAAATCCAAAAAGATGGCATATGGAATAAGACCATACCATCCCTCACTTATCATTGGAAAAAGGTCGATAATTCCACCCGAGGAACACAAACCAAACCATACTACCCTTCCTTGGAGGCTTGAAGCTTTATTTCTCTGCACAACTAAAACTAAAGCTTTTCTTTTTTATAAGTGAACTAACACCAGTCACCACAATCCTCCACATCACACCACAATCCTCCACATCACAGAACCAATCCCCCCCCCCCCCCCCCCCCAACAAACAACAAATCACCACCACCACCTCATTCCTCCACCTTCGTCTTCTGTTTCTTCAAATTGCAATGGAAACAGCCCACCCCACCCCCTGTTCTTATTTTCTTCTGCAAATTGTACCGCGCCTCGATACCATCTTTCTCTCTAGCTTGCAAAACACACCAAACCCCCCTTTTCTCTCATGTAGTTTACTCTTTGCAAATATGGATATAGCTCCCAATCTCCAAAAAAGAGGATGAAGTTGCCAGACTGTGCTATTAGGGCTCTCATTCTTCTTCTTCTTGTGACCATTTGTTCCTGGGTTTTTTTTTTGTGTTCTCCTTAACTTCTCATGGTTTTGTTGTTGAAAATGCTTGGGCTGCGGAATGGATGGAGCGCTTGGAGTCACCATTGTCTTCAGATGCCACTCTGCTTCAGTTAGTGGTAGTGGAAGTGGACACGCAGCAGCAAACGTGGAAAAGGAAGTGAAATCAGAACCAGAAAGCCCTCCTCGATGGACTATTCATAGTCGGTGGCGGTGGCATTCAACAGGTGGTAGTGGTGGTGATCTTCTTGTTGTTGACGCCTATAAACGACTACTATGGAAGACAACTTGTTCCTCTTGAGAGCCTCATATTCATATGACAGGGATGATGATATTTAAGTGGATGAAGGGAAGGAAAGCTGGATTTGGAAGATTGCAACCAATTTGCCCAACTTATCCTGAAGGGTGCGATTTAAAGAAAAACAAGAATAGAGAATGAGGGTGGGTCGTTCGCAACTTGTTGCAGCTGCAATTTGAAAATTTTGGGCGAGGGGTGGTGGTGGTACCTAGTGGTGATTTAGAGCAGGGTATCGTGGAGATGGGGGGATTTGAGGATTTGAGGGGGAGAAGAAGATAAGTTAGGGAAAGTGAGATTATGGGTATTTGAGTTTAAAAAGGGTGTTGAACAGGCTCTCAATGGTGATCAAGGGACCAAATTCAAATACAATTAGTAAACAAGATAAAAATGCATTTATACCATTAGTAGAATGGCACAACATCAAATTTCAAATTTCCCTATTCTTTTTCATCTATACCTTGCAATGAGGAATGAACATAAAGACAATGTAGATATTACATGGAATACTATAAGCAACTAAATCAAGTTAACTGGTAGGTTATAAAAGAATGAAGCATATACTTCATTCTTTTTTAACAGGTTCAATACTAATTTGGAAAAAATAAATAGAAATAAATGTATGATTCAACCCCACTTACTATTTACAATTTGACACATCATGGGGAGACGTTAGTGAATACCAAAGAAAATGGCTTAAGAGTGGAATACAGTACGAATGTATAAAAAAAAATTTAATTTTTTAATATTGATGTAGTTTGAGGTTTCTGGCCTACAAATCAACTTTCATAAATCCTCCTTGTTTGGGGTGGGGGACACCCCTAATTTAAACTCTACGAGTAAAACTCTGCAACCAAATATTTAGGGGTTCCTCTTGGTGCTAACTGCAAGGCTTAAGTTTTGGGATGATGTCATGGAAGGTAGACTGTCAACTTGAAAAATAAATACCTATCCAAAGCTGGGAGAATCAAACTCATCCAATCCACACTTGCTAGCATCTCCATTTACCTCCTCTCCCTGTGTACCATCCTCTATCAGTCTATTGCTGATAGAATTTAGAGAATTAGAGGAACTTTTTGTGGGGCTCCTCAGTTGATAAAAGCCCATTCACTTACTCTCTTCGAGATAGTGTGCATTCCAAAGGAGAAACATGGCCTAGGCATAAGGAGAACTAAAGCTTTCAATCAAGATCTACTAAGCAAATGGCTTTAGAGGTTTGAGAAGGAGTAACTTGCTTTTTGGAGACGAATGATTGCTGATAAGCATGGTTAAATGTGGAAACCTGGCAGCAAATTACCAAATACACTTCTTCTGGCTGTAGAGTTTCAAAAGATTGTTTCACCTAACAAATCAGTTCTATACTCATGCCTCCATTAGCCTGGGCAGAGGACATTCCATTTGCTTTTGGGAAGGCAAGTGTGATCCAGGAAGCCTGAAAACCATCTTGCCAAACCTCTTTGGTATGTGTGAAAACCAGAAAGGGAAGGTTGTTGAATTTTCAGACAGTTTTAGTGATTTTCAGGGTTGGCAGTTCAACGAGACTTTAATGATTGGGAGCGGGAGGACTTGGAAAACATGTTGACCATACTCCAATCTAATCAGCATAAGGACAATGAGATGATCTTATGTGGGAAAGGAACAAGAATAGCTTCACAGTGAAGCAAATGTCTGAGTTACTCAATGCAGACGAGACCATTAGTGCCGGCTGCCATTTCATCATGAACCACTACAGAAAGATTGGGCTGAAACATGCCCTCCTAGGCTCAGTTTCTTCCTTTGGACAGTCTTCCAAGGAAGGACTCTTCCTTTGGATAACTTGAAAAGAAGGGGAATTCAGATTACAAATCATCGTGTACTTCGCAAGCAATACGAGAAATTTGTGGATCATGTCTTCCTAAAAGTAGAAATTCTAGGAAAGGTAGACTGCTTTTCTTAGTGAATTCAGGAGCCGGCCAGTTTAGGGTTCCATCTACAACTGGCTAACTAATTGGAAGCTGGCTATCTAATTGAAGCACGTCGAATTATCTAGAATGAGAAGATGGATTTGGAGAGGTATCCATTTTGTCACTTCTACTCTCTGGAAGGAAAGAAACAGAACAAAGAATTTTTTAATGAAAAACTCTCTCACGAGGAGTGTGTGCTTTCTCTGAAGGATATGGGATTCTTCCCACAAAGCTCTACAGAACATTACCTTTGATGCCTTTATGTTCAATTGGGACTCTTTTCCTTATTGTGTAATTTCTTTTGCTCAACTTCCTTGTAATGTGAGCTTCTCACTCACCTTTTCATCAATAGAAGTGTTTGACTCAAAAAAGTTAATGCACAAGACTATATCTTGTATCTAACTAAGAATTTGTCATCGAATAAAATTAAGGGAGGTGCATCATACAAAGAGTACACAGGATTATGATTGGACCACAACGGTGTCCTATTGTCTCAACTAAAAGTGTAGGAAATAAATTTAAAGTAACCCAATCGTGCATAGTCTCCAATCTGGGATGGCCTCAACCACAAATTGTGATATAAATTCTCTAAAAAGATCTGGCACAAGTTTTGAGGACTTCTTTCATACCTACCCAATTCCCATTCACATTATGGATGATTAGCACTCAATTCTGGCAGAAGGGTTAGGAGTATATCAACCAATCGCACAGCAAGGGGTACATGTCAGAGTCTTAGAGGTTGCTAAAACACCACTCAACTGACTAATGATAGTAGGAAGCAATTACACTAACAAACAAAGTTAGATACCTTTGGAAAGTCGCTCTTTTGAAAATATAAATAAATAAAATTCTGAAAGGTGTTCTGCTTGTCTTCTCACTTGTTCAATGTGTTCTATATATTGGAAAGTATCCTCATTCCGGAATAAAGCTCATCAGCCAACATTTAAGAAACCTCTAAAAGGTAGGCATGTACTTTTCTCGCCAGAAAAGATAACATGTGTTTTAATTCTAAATAAAGTAGTTCAAGAAACTTATGCCAAAGTTCAATATTTAAACTCTTGGACTTCAGTGTCAGAAAGGTATCTCGTCCGGTAAAACAGATGTAAAATAAAATTAAATTCAAACTTTCTTTAGCAAAAGGGACTAAATATCCCACTGAAGTGAAATATCGTGCTTGTTGCCATTTATATCTGATGAAGTGCAAACAAGTTTTACCTTATCTTTGACAAGGCCACCAGAAGTGAAAATACCAGCCTCTTCTAAAGCTAAAATAACCTTTCCCTGCACAATTTGTACCTCATCAATGTTATGGCTATGGTAAATCACAGAAGCTAATAACAACAAGAATATTTATCATCTATATGCTCTACAAATGAGCGACAGAAATAACAATTCCTTGTTGGGCCACAATCTCCAAGAAAGGTAAACCTAGGGCTGGGTAGGTCCGGGTAACCGGCCCAAAAATCCAAAACCGAGGCCCGGACCGAAAATTTTAGACTTGGGATTTTATGGACCGAGACCAGACCGACTTGGCCGATTAACTGGGTCTCGGTTAACCGAATTTTTGGGTCGAGCTGGTCTCGATCTAAACCCTATTTTTTTCCCTGTTACTATAAAACTCAAATATTCTTATCTGATCTCACACTCACAGCCATGGCGACACGACCAAAACAAAACAAACCATGGCGACAAAAACGACCATTAAAGGAAACATTGGTGCGAGTCAATTGATGCTTCAATTCAATTAAACGACCATTACTTCAATAGTATCTACAAACCTGATTAATGCAAAAAAGAAAACTGCAAAGTGGACCATCAACATCAATTCAAGTTCAACATTTCATCTTCTTTGATCTCAACACTTTCAATGTTGTGATATGTTGTAGCAACCTCTAGTGCAAACCCACCATCAGCATCATTCAAGTTCCAATTTCATCTTCCCTGATCTCACACTCACAGCCATGGCGACACGAGCAGGCTCTGCAAAGTGCAAACTGCAAACCCACCACCCCAACAATCGAACAAGGTCCGATGGGGGGAGTTGGACGAAGACGACGGAGAGGACCTAGACTTCCTCCTCCCACCACCCATCGTGATCGGCCCAGACGAGAATGGGATCAAGAAGGTGATCGAGTACAAGTTAAACGAAGATGGAAACAAGGTCAACATCACCACCACCACTCGTATTCGCAAGCTCACCATGGCTTGCCTCAGCAAGCGCGCGCTTGAGCATAGATCTTGGAGCAATTTGATGATGTTGTTCGTGAAGATGTTGGGGAGAGATTGACCATGGTCTCAATAGGGCTCATAGAGGCTCTATAATCTCTATGGAGGAGATATTCTCGAGAGGCCTAGAGCACCTGTATGTTGTTTAGTTTTTTGGGCTTTGGGGATAATGGGCTTTGGGGGAGATATTCTCTTTGGGCTTTGGGGACAATCGGCATTTAATTTTTTTAAAATATTCGGGCCGGGCCTATTACTCATCGGGCTTTGAAAATAGGAACTGATAATCGGACCAACATATTCGGGCCGGGGTTTCGGTCTCAAATGCCCACCCCTAGGTAAACCTAATAAGTGATCTTGGTGCACGTTGAAAGTAGGTATTATTGATTCACATAAAGATGACATTGATAATGTTACTGTAACGATGAATTTGTACAAAACAAGTCCCAAAATCAACTCATATGCTACCAAACGAAGATGAACAACAAAGGAGGAATCCAAAAACCAAAGTCAGGATATAAAAACGCAATATCATGAGACAATGACATGACTTGTAAGCAAGCAATATAGTTATAAAGGACAAATAAACAGAGCTAATAGCAATATGCGTGTATAAAGCACATAAGTGGTTACACATCAGGTGAAGCAAGAAACTTGTGTACTTTTTTTAATTAACGTGTCACAAATTTGAATATCAAAATGTCAGATTTTATTTTGTTGCTGTATGAATTCTTGAAGAGCATCTTGAGGTTTTACAAAGAATGTCAGGGTCCAATAAGAGGTCAAGGATGCAATATCTGTGTGTCTATGGTATAAGTTTGAGATTACAGCAATCTCATCATTGGCTTCCTGACGATATGATAAACATAAACTTAGCAGTATAAAAGAAACAATATAAAAATAAAATGAATAAATAAACATATGAAATGAAAAATGAAAATAAATCTATAAAAAAAGGTGGGTATGTTGCACATTCTTTAATAGCGGCCAAGGAAGCACAGACTCTTCGAAAAACTTGTCGTATCCGACACCGACAATTTCTCAACACACACGTGGTCGGCAGGTATCAGGCACATGGTCAATGTTCAATGTGTTGGACACGCATCCGATATACCTAAAACTTGGTCAAGACACAGTCAAGACTCGGCAACCGACTTCGTTTTATTTTTACTTTTTATATGTGTGAAAATAATCACCTAATTTAATGGTTGTTGATCCAGAAGTGAATAACTCTTTAAATTGAGATTCAAGATAAATAGGGCAAAAAGCCACTTAGACATAGAGATAGTATATGCTTTTTCTTCTTCTCTCCTCTACTTCTTCTCTACTATATTTCTTCTCTACTTTGTTTTTCTTACAACAGAGTGTCATCTTCTTCTCCGCCTTTGCACCTCTTCTTCTTCTCTATGTTTTTTCTTCTTCATACTTTTCTACTATTTTCTACTTGCAACAAAGATGAAGACGGTAAGCACTTTATTAGAATATTGTTTATGCTTATGACTTATTAAAAAAATAGTATGACGTGTCCCGAGTCATAGTTTTTATGAAATTGTCGAGTCAGCGTGTCGTATTCGTGTCTCATACGACGAGCGTCCGTGTCCATGCATCCTTGGTAGCGGCTATCATGAAAACACTCACTGCCTTTAGGTATCACTTTGGTAGGATTAGTTATGAAATCCTCATTTACCAAATCATCCTGATCTGAAGAATATTAGTACTAAGAAGTAAGAACTGATGGTTGGAGGGTTCTAAAGGTTCATGAGGACAGGACATTGTTTCTAGGACTGCATCAGGATTCATTGTTGCTTGGTGCAGAGGCACAAGCATCCTGCCTAGCACATTTGACAACACTCAGAGCACATGAACAAAATTTGACAACAGTGTAACACGCATATGATGAACATTACATACGTAGGATTCGTAACTAAACCATACGAACTAATTGTCACGCAAAAGAAATGCATCTAGGAAGTTTTGCACTTACCATTGAAAAAGATCTGCACATAGGACATACCTCTATTATGGAAATCCTACTTACTATTTTAGAAATCAACATTAACGCTTGAATATTCAATAATGATCAATGTAAGAACAAATTTTGCACGCACCCCACTTTCATCATCCAGGATTCTGTCCATTAGATAAAGATCGCAGAACTTTGTGATCTCCAACAGCACTTCAAGCACAGAGGACCTAACAGTTGCTTGCTTCTGCCAATGCCAGAACATAAACAAGACAAGAGTATCAGCTTATTCAGATTTTACACATGAAAGACACTTATAAAGAAACCTCTCACCAACCTGGAGCTCCTCTGGAGTGCTCTCCTCAAGTATTACACCAAGCAAACGGCAGGTCACCTACAAGATAAGGAGAGTATGAAACCCATAACACGTTATAATCAGACGAAGGAAGAGTGACATTCTTAAAGCAGTTAAGAGGTAATATTGTGCGTATAAAATTTAATTTACTAATGGCGTGAACACGGATTGTTTTCATACAACAGATAAGAGATTTTCAAGCTAATTGATTGAACACAATTCCACTGTAATGTCCGGGTAAATGCTATACATGCCTTTTAATATACAGGTAGCTGCTTTCATATCTTATGTTGTCGCGGATCTAAAGCAAGTAAGAGCATATGATGGAAATTGCTATATTTTGTGGATTTGAAGCCACGTATTAAGTCAGAATGGAGTTTATCATTTATACTACAACAAGGGAAAACTTAGCAAATGCATACCCACCCCATCCATCCCACGTGTGACAAACAATTCCCATAGTGGACATTTTGTAAGTTTTTCAACGAGGATAGCAGAAGTGATATCTTCTCATGCACACTTTGTGTTGTGGCTGAAAAAATGAGACCAGTAGTGGAAGGTATACTATGTCAACATGAAAGGGATTAACAATGTTTGACATCGTATCCCATCTCCATTGTGGAAAGTGAAATAGTATCACTTACCCCAAAGGTAATGTCCCACCTCAATAACCAAATTTGTAACATTATCATTTTTGATGAACAACCTTTCCCATATTTTGAAATTTTGATCACTTAGAAGACACCTGTGTCTCCTCCATTTGTATCTCCTCCATTGCCATATTTGTGTGGATGATGACGGATGCTCAAATGTTTAAAGTATAAAGGAAACCACTTACCAAAATATCGAAGAATTAGATTTGTTGTGTAAATTTTTAATTAAAATTAATCATATATATAACAAGCATTCCTAGGAATATCAGTAGGGGTGGACACAGGACGGGATGGACCTCATCCCGATCCCATCCCATTCCTTCGAGATCGGGACGGGATAGACCTCATCCCATCCCAAACAGGTTCAGGACAGAACGGGATGAGCAGGTATTAAAGATGAATCCTTTCATACTACAGATGTTTATATACATTCTAATCAAAATAAAAACATCATTTCAATCTTCTTTTCCAAAAGCCTAAAGTGGATACTTATGACCTTAAACAAAGAAAAAAAAGCCAATACACAATTATATTTTACAATGTTTTTGTTTTGAATTGTATGCATTCAGAATGTGCAAGGTTAGATAAATAAATAAAGATCCCCTCAATGCTAATTAAATAATGTTTTGCAAAAAAGAAAGAAAATAACAACAAAGATTGGTTTACATTAACCTTCAATGGTTGTTAAATGAACTGGTTACGGTTTGCAATGTGCCCACTGCCACAGTAAGACAGTAAGTTGACTAAGTTCTAACCTAAGTGAGATTTAATTAAAAAAATAATAATTAAAATTAATAAATAATAGTAATAAATATGAAATAAATAAGTTCGAGACAGGCCAAGATGGGCGGGATTGAAAATCTTCATCCCAATCCCTTCCATTATAGATCGGAATGAGATGAGTTTGATCAATCCCAAAAGACTCGAGAAAAATCGGAACGAGATCCGAATCGCGGGATAAGATGCCTACCCCTAAATGTTAGAAGTCGACACTATGTTATACTCCACACATTGAAACATGACACACTTTGATTTGATTTTTTCATATTAAATTCATGAATCTAGGCATACATTTGTGGCTCCTGTGAACTAGTTAATATATAACTATAATCATATTGATTAAGATATAGAAGATGCACATTAGATGTGTGCCACAACATGTGTGCTCAGACCTTCTATTCTATTTCTCTACCTTTTCTGTTTTTACCCTTTGGATTATAATGGGTTTCGTAAACCTAATGAAGTTTTCTTTTCTATTTTTCTTGTTTTGATGTTTAGAAATTGTTTTAGGATTTGGTATATTGAGCTATGCAGTTAAATCGAAAAGTGGTTGCAACGTGATTCACATCTAGATTACGATTAATCATGATTAAATGGATTTAATCTGTCAATTTTTCAACGCATGTATTTTTAAAATTTAATCAAAGTCATAGATTACAAAAATAAATAATTAATCAAAATGGTGTAAATTTATAATTATATAACTTTACTAATTAATCATAGTCATATAATATTACTTTACTAATTTATCAAATAAACAACACTTATAGTTACCTGGTGTAATTTTTTTTTCATAAATAGCAATAAATCGGCAAGTCGACTGGGCCAATTAATCGATGACTCGCCGTTTTCTCTGAGTTCGCTAAACCCCAACCGATTTCACCCAGTTCGGTTCGGTCAATCCCCGCATTGTGATTAATCAGCGATTTTTCACTACATTAATAACTTAGATATTGAGCCTCTAAATTCTCATAGGGATTTTTTGATACATTTACATCTTTGGTTTAGTGTTCATTATCTTTTTGTTTCATTTACATCATTATTTTGTAAAATGATTCTAATTCTTCACTGAAACTATGGTGAAAAAAATTGAGACTTCCAAGTGAATATCTAGATTAATAAGATATATTATTATGCGAGATTGATGAAAAAGAATGGAGCGACAATAAAGTTTATCAACACTCAAGACTGCTATATTGATTAGACCGGCCCAACTCCCCTTTTTTAAATATTGATTTCACTCGCAATTTAAGCTTATTAGTACTCCTAAACGAGACATGTCAAAGCCAAGGCAGTCCAATCAGATTTAGCAAGATGATTGTTACATGGAAATTAGATGCATCAACCCAATAAGCACATGGTCGATCCACACGCCAACACCATTGAGATGTTGATGTCCCGCCTCTCTGCTAGATGAGTTAATAGGGAGGTCATAAGGAGAGAGTCCATAGTTACTTGGTCAAAAGGGTACATAGAACAAGAACGCATTCGGGGTATGTTGATTTTCATGGCATGTATTTCGAAGGGGTAAGCAGAGTCGGTATGCTATTTGATGTCACAATTTGTGTATTACTTCATTTCGGTATGGTATTTAGGTACAACATTTATTTTATTATAACAACATATAAAGAATGAATGAATATATGAACGTAGACTCAATACATAATATTTATGGAGTGATCTAATTGTGATAATGTGCAAATTTAAAGGTGTTCTGCAAAACCTCAACTCTTTAATATGTGAAGGAACCAATAAAAAAATAAAAGGAATTCTAAAATGACCCAACTACCGCCGTGATATTCTCCTTACTCTCTTTCCTTGTTCTTTTCTTAACCAAAGGGATTCATTGAATCCACTGATCCTGGTCGCGAACGCACAACTGATACACATGAACTAGTTCAAAACTCTCTTTGTGGAGAGTTTAGGCATTGTATTTGATGTTTTAGTTGGGGGCAGTTTGGGCACTGTGTTTTTGAGTGTCCAAAAAAAGCAGACTACCCTTATCGTGGACAATGATGACGAAACTAGCTGCATGAGACCTGAAATATGAAGAGGTTGCTGAAATACGGAGAAAAGGACGAGCACATTCTTTTGAGGGAAACTATTGTGTTTACATTCAATTCGTTCTCTTCACTCTCTCCATCCATTGTCACTACCATTCCAAGCTTTCTATGGGACATAAAAGAAATATACATCACTAAAATGGAGATTTGCTCGGAAAATGTACCCAAAGGCTAGGGTTGAACAACGCACTTGAGGAAATTCTAAAATGTGATTTCAATCAACTAGAACAAATCATAATATCTCTAATTACACAAATTAATATGATTCTTACTCTAACATGACAATATGTAAGAGAATAGTACATACTGAATAAGATGTAGCTCCTTAATATCTCTTCAATTGATCTTTCCTCAGATGTTTGATCAACTCCTCTAATACTTTTTAATTAATCCTTAATATTTTCCTTTAGCAAAATCAAGATGTAAAGAAATTTTTGGAAGTGGAAGAGGTCGTCTTTCCCACAGTGAGCAAATACTTTAGAACTGTAGGCAGGGTTATCAATATTTGCTCACGGATTGCTAAGCACCTAAATTATTAAGGCAAGGGTTTCATATAAATAACGGATGGTCTTGTAATACATAGCAAGCAAAATAATCAAAGTGTTAAAAAAAAGGTCGGCCGTGTACTTTTTGTGTTTAAATATAATTGGTGGATTCTTAAGTAACACGAAAAATGCCATGTGGCATCTGTTGGATGATAAGTGATTGCCAACACACATTGACTTGAGACATGTCGTGCAACATAAATGTTGCACTGAAACAAGTGTCCATATGGGACACATTTCAATCCAAGGAATATAACACCAGGTGTACGCATGCACTATAAGATAGCTCTAGGGACTCAACTTCCTCCTCTTGTCAAAGTGTAGATCTATGTCGAGTTAAAGGATCAAAGGTTTGACCCTATCATAATATATGTGCATGGTTGAGGTTAAACAGTGACAGCTTTGCACTTGTTCTTTTTTGAAGATTCAATATTTATAGAAAAATAAACAAGCTCCAAAAGGAAAAAGTACAAAGGCTTAGTCCCCTTCCCCAAGAACAAACCAAAAGCATAAATACCAAAGAAACCCCAAATTATGCATCAACTAAAATCTACTAAAAACGAGTTTTATGAGATAAGATCCCAATTTGATAAATCTAAGTTATGTTTCAGATATCTTGAAAAGAAACCATTACGTAATAGATAAATAAAAATTAAATCGAAAAATATTTTAAAATGGAAAATTTTAAGACTAGGGCATCACATTATCATTAAATAAAATTTTGTCAAGGACATTTGGGGTGTGCCCTGGTTAAGCAGCTACTATTGTCAAGCTACTTAATCCAAACCTTAGCGATGAATTATTAGTGAATAAAATGGTGAATGTGAGTCATGTGACTGAATTTGATAAATTATTATGTAGTAGCTTTTTCTCAAGATTTGCATTACATTTTATATCATATATGTTAGATTCAGTTATGATCTTATTTATCAGATTCAACATCTCATAGCAAAACCAAGCTTCGATAGAACTGAACAATAAAGGCTTAGTGGTTAGATCAAAATCCCATATATAGTTTAAGCAAATCCAATATCACTTACACTTAGAATATCCCCTTAACTATCTTACAGTGTATTATACACTGCAATATTCCTTGTAATAAATAACACGTTTCCTATAACCAACTAAATTACTCACACTTGTCCCAAGTCACACTAACATTTGTCCTTAATAAACTAACACTTGTCACTAGCAAAGGTGACATTTGTCTAGTTGCAACTAGAAATTGCCACCAGTGGTGTCTTACCACCTTGAAGCTTTAGCTTTATCCAATGTGAGTTAGACACATTGATGTTGTTGTCATGTGGCACAAATAATTGTCCTTTTATGCTAACCCTTGCCATAATATTTCCTTACCATTATGACCCTTGAGAAAATTTCAATAATATGTGCCAAATTGTCTTTAACATAACGTCAACATAAATCTCTTAGAGTATGTAGAGATGACATATACTTTGAACCACGCCTAAGTTGATTTAGGGATGCATCAACCTAAATCAAATTTCATCCCTAAATCAAATTAGATCATTTCATATCCATGTTCAAAGACAAATTTGGCAAACTTGTACGTGGTACCACGTCTTTGTTATCGATGAATTCTAGGATCCCAAAGCAATAACCATAGACGAACAAGCCTGCGCGAAAGCCGTTGCGCTAACGCGCACCCGTTTTCTTGCTGCAGTAGTTTTCTTGGTTGGATGTTCCGCATTGGAGGTAGGGAATTCTGCACTTCACCTAGTACTAAATCCTTGAGTTCATGCAATATGAACTGTCTTCACAAGGAACTTCTACACTCTGGGTCGTTCCAAACTTTGTGTTTCTTCCCTCTAATAAGAACATGCACTTCACCAGTCTCCTTTTAGTCCTTCAATATATTTGATCAACTAATTGAAATTGTGTGTTCTAACAGAGTAAGTACAGTTTGAACACCATCCTTGTAAAGTAGTGTCTTTTCCCCATATGAGTAGAAACTGTCAAGCCCTTCACAACAACATATTACAAGCAACCATTTTCGTTACATCCATAACGATCGCATGTTTGTACGGCAAGCCCTTTATAACAACATATGACTTAGTTTGGAAACTGTTGCGGGTTTGGATTTCGTGTAGGTTAACTAGGTTAGATGTTGGTTTGCTGCATAGGTGTTGGTTGTTGTTGGTAGGTTGACGGGAATTTGCAAAGGTAACAAATTTTGGTTGAGTTGATTAGTTAAAAGTCCTTCCAGGTAACAATCTTTTTTCTTGAGGTTTCTCTATCATGATTTTAGTGCAAGATATCACATGAAGTGTATGTAGTTGTATTTTGTAAGCAATTTGGTCTTGAATGTTTATACTTCAAACTCCATTAATGAACCTTGGTGTTGCTTCTAAATCAAACTCAGATCATTACATGAAACCAACCAGTAGAACTCCATAGCATATTCATCAACTTGTTTTCACACTCCATAGCATATGCATCAACTCGAACTGCTATAACACTAAGTCATAATCAAGCCGTTGAAAGCTAACACTTAATAGTCGTTTTTTATTGGAAGCGTGCCTAAGCATGTGCCAGAGCATTGTACTTATTCCAACATGTTGAAGCATCTCTTTGATTTGAATAATTTCTACCCTTCAGGCAACCAAACCTACCTCGGTATGAAGTTAGACTACTTGACCATCAATGTTTTTCAAGTCTTCATCACTAGAATCACCACCATGCATCAAATGACGCATGTTTTTTGCCCTTAAGACGTCATCCAGAGAATTTTCCATGTGAACGCCACAATGTCCACGCTCAAACCCAAAATAATTCATTTTCATTGCAAGCTTGGCCGAACCCGCTACTAGAACCTTAATTTGACACTTGATTTGCGCTTAAGATTACTAAACATGCATCAAATTATGCATGTTTTTTTGCCCGTAAGACGTCATCTAGAGAAGATTGTCCATGCAAGTGCCACGATGTCCACGCTAAACCCCAAAATGATTCATTTTCATTGCAAGCTTGGCCAAACCCGCTACTAGAACCTTAATTTGACACTTGAATTGCGCTTAAGATTACTAACCGCTCAACAACCATGTTGAGGGTTTTTCGATCAATGTTAAAAAACCATCATTCATATTTCCTACCATAAGAGGCCATCAGATACCACTTTGGCATAGCAAATGAGTTGAATGGAAAATCAATGTCTCACAATTTGAAACTTTCCCCAAAATCCACAAATACTAGTCTTGAAACACCATGAACAAGAATACAAATTTTTGCAAATTTAATTAATGAGATTTTTTATTTACAAACCTGGCAATAGCATGTCATTCCATAAAATAAAAGTGTCTTTATATTATACACTATAGGTTATTTAAAAAATAGATATGTACAATACTATGATAACTACCAATTCCAGAATCATGAATTTGTTCAGATTCAGTTTTTCTTCTTGTTATCTCATTCATCCATGTACACAATTAGGTTATTCCCCGTGCCTTCGGCACTCAACTTGTTTGATAGGAGGAGAATTTTCAATTTTGGCCAAGATTACTTCAATCCTATGCGAATATAAATTTCAGCCAAACACCTTCCCCTCCCCCATGTGATTGTTAGATCTTTATGTTTTGGTAAACGTCAAGGAAGCACAGACTCTTCGAAAACTTGTTGTATTCGTGTCCGACACGTATCCGACACACGACACTCGCTCGACAAGCCTTCGACAAGCGTTAGACTCATGGTCAACATGTCGACAGGTATCGAACACATGGTCAATGTGACGAACACGCCTCTGATACACCTGGAACTTGATCAGGACACAGTCAAGACTCGAAAATCAACTTTGTTTTATTTTTTATTTTTTATTTTTTATTTTTTATTTTTTATTTTTTATTTTTTACTTTTAGATGTTTGCAAATAACCACGTAATATAATGGTTGTTGATCTATCTGAAGTGAATGACTATTTCAATTAAGATTTAAGATACATAGAGGAAAAAACCACTAAAGCATAGAAGTAGTCTATACTTCTTCTTACTTTGCTTCTAATTTTTCTCTCATTTGTTTCTTCTCTCCTCTACTTTTCTACTATATTTTTTCTCTACTTTAATTTTTTCTTGCAACAATGTCATCTTCTTCAAAACACTCTAAAAATGCACTTTATTAGATTATTATTTATATTTATATGACTTATTAAAAAATAGTATGATGTGTCGACATGTCCCCAAGTCCTAGTTTTTGGGAAATTGTCGATTCGGCGTGTCGTGTCCGTGTCCAACCCGACGTACGTGTCCATATCCGTGTATTCTTGATAAACGTAAATCTCAACCATTTTTTATCTCCAACCTAAAACATCATTTTGATTTGTTATATACACTAGCATATGCACCCCAAGTGGGATTGGACGAGGAGACTAAGAAGGATTTTTGGGACTCTTTAGAGGTGCTAGTTTTTGGAATTCCCTCTTCCGATAGGGTTTTCCTAGGCGGGGATTTGAATGGTCATGTCGGTAAGAATAGAGTTGGGTATGAAAGGGTACATGGAGGTCGAGGATTTGGGGATCGAAACACTATGGGGATTTCTATTATAGATTTTGCTTTAGCTCAGGATTTTGGGATCGTAAATACTTTTTATAAGAGGGAAGATCACTTGGTGACCTTTGCGAGTTGGCGCAATAGAAGTCAAATTGATTATTTTCTTGTTAGGAGACACGAGTTAGGTAGGTGTAAAAATTGTAAGGTTATACCAGGGGAGTGTTGACAAACCAACATAGGCTGTTAGTTCTCGATTTTTGTCTTAAGAGTAGGAGTCGTATTGCTATAGAACAGGTTAGACCAAGAACTAAGTGGTGGACCTTACATGGAGATGTGTGCCAAAAATTTAGAAAGAAGATTTTGAGTGGCCAGTCAGTTTCAGAGGGTTGGGAGAATCTCGAACCAAAGGACAGAACTAGTAGCGCGGATCTTTTTGAACATTTGGCAAACCGAATAAGAAGAGGTGCAAAGGAAGAGTTAGGAAAGGCCAAAAGAGGAAGTTTATATGGTAAAGAGACACGATGGTGAAACGCTGATGTGCAACAAACCATTGCGAAAAAGAAAAGATGTTTTAAGGAGTGGCAAAAAGATAGGTGTCTAGAGTCTTATGAGCTTTATAAGCAAGCTAAGAAGTTGAGTAGTAAAGCAGTAGGGGAAGCTAAGAAGAGAGCATATGATGATCTTTATAATATGCTAGGTACAAAGGAATGAGAGAATGATATTTTCAAGATAGCTAAAGCTAGAGAACAAAAAACTAGGGACTTGAGTCATGTTAAGTGTGTTAAGCATGAGGATGGAAGAATTTTAATGGAGGATAAAGCTATTTTAGATAGATGGAATGATTACTTTTGGAACCTACTCAATGGAACACATGTAGGGGAGTTAAACTTGGAGGGGTATGCTTCACAGGAAGGGAGAGATCTTGTGTTCCATCGCAGAGTTAGTACCACAGAAGATAGAGAAGCTTTAAAAAGAATGAAGACAGGGAAGGCCGTTGGATCGGGTGATATATCAATTGAAGCATGGAAATGTCTGGGAGAAGTTGGGATTCAATGGCTAACTAAGCTCTTTAATAGGATTTTGGAAACTAGAAAAATGTCAGATTCATGGAGGCATAGCATTGTGGTACCAATTTATAAGAACAAAGGGGATATCCAGAATTGCTCGAACTATATAGGAATAAAGCTTATGAGTCATACGATGAAACTTTGGGAGAAGGTTATAGAACGTAGACTTAGGAGTTTAACCACGGTTTCGGAGAATTAATTTGGATTTATGACGGGTAGGTCTACTACAGAGGTCATCTTCCTGCTTAGGCAAACTATAGAAAAATACCGAGAGGCACGTAAGAGTTTGCATATGATTTTTATTGACCTGAAGAAAACATATGATAGGGTCCCCAGGGAGTTAATTTGGTGGGTGCTTGAAAGGTAACAAGTGTCTCAATGTTATGTCGATATCATTAAGAATATGTATGTAGGTGGGATGTACAGTGAATTTTCAGTGTCAGTAGGACTACATCAAGGGTCGGCGTTAAGTTCATATCTCTTTGCTTTGGTCATGGATGAGTTGACGAGACATCTGCAAGAAGATGTATCTTGGTGCATGTTATTTGCAGATGATATTGTCTTAATTGATGAGACTAGTGCAGGTTTAGGTCAGAAATTAGATAGGTGGCGGGCGGCTTTAGAGAGTAAAGGTTTTAGAATTAGCCGTTCGAAGACTGAGTATCTAGTGTGCAACTTTGGTTGTGAACCACGTGGGAGAAGTAATGCAATTGAGATCGAAGGTGTAAAGGTCCCAGAGTGTGAGGCTTTTCGATATCTAGGATCTATAATTCAAAAGAATGGGGTCATTGGAGAAGATGTAGACCATAGGATTAAAGCTGGTTGGTTGAAATGGAGAATGACGTCAGGAGTATTATGAGATAGAAGAATGCCTGCAAGGCTAAAAGGGAAATGTTATAAGACAATTGATCTACCAGCCATACTATACGGTTCAGAATGTTGGGCTACTACGGGATAACATACGCATAGAATGGCAGTAGCAGAAATGTGAATGTTAAGGTGGATGTGTGGTAAAACTCGTAAGGATAAAATTAGAAATGAAAGAATTAGGAGATACTTAGGTGTAGCGCCCATAAAGGACAAAATTAGATAAAGACGTTTAACTTTGTTTGGTCATGTGCGAAGGAGAACAAGCACGGCGCCAATTAGAAAATGTCTAGATTGGCAAGTTAATGGAGGGTGTAGACGGAGGGGACGACCGTTGAAAACTCGGATGAAGGCGGTGAATGAAGATATCATTGAGTTTGGATTAGGCGAGGATATGTGAAAAGACCGCATTGCTTGGAGAACCAAGATCCATGTAGCCGACCCCAAAAATATCAGGAACGGGCTTTGATGATGATATAGACTAGTGTATTTCCCGTATTGTTGGCACGATAGAAGGTGGGTCGTGGCAATAGGTCAAACTCGATTAAAATTTTAAACAACTAGGAAAAAAACACATTTTAAAACCGCTATAATTAATCCTCCCAACTTTAATTTTCCAAAATATGGAATTTATGGTATTTGCTTGAATGTGTCATAATACTGAAAATACTTGCAATGTAAAGTGCATTAAATTACAGTTATTTATTTTGGAAAATGCATATGGCATGAAATATATATATAACTTTAAGCATTTGTATTAGTGATTGGTTTCATTGGAAAGATTTTTAAAAATGCATTTCAACAATACAAAATTTACTAAAATCAAAACTTTTTTACATTTTTGCTCACTTTCTTTGCCCTTATACTTGCAACTTATTCACAAACATGTCATTCTTGATAATGAATCTCCACCATCAACATCATCCCCAACTTTCAATCTTGACGATATTTTATCTCCAACCCCAAACACCATCCTGATTTGTAATATAGAAGATTGTCATTCATTCTACTACATAACTATCATAGTGTTTGTCTACCAACCTGATCCCGCCTTTCTACATGCTTTATTCCGAAAAGTTAGCCCAATGGGACTAAATGTGCGATGTTTTTTTTTTTTTTGAAAGGCAAGCAGGTTTTTATAGGATCCCATAACCCATAAAGATGCCGCAAACTGAGTTTGAACCCATGACCTAGTGGTACCATCCGCCAAGCTCTAACCGTTAGAGCTGTCATGCCATTGGCAAAACCTAATTAAAGCCCAAAACCTAACTTAAAATGCTAGAAGAGTTTCCTACATAGACCTAGTAAGCGTATTCAAGCTCCCTACTTAAATCTAATAATGAAAGTTGTGAGTAGTATATTTTAGGAGTTTCATGCTCAAGGTCAAAAATCGAACTATGAAATGCACATTCACAAAAAACTTCACGAGTTTATATAATTAGGAAATACAAATGACTGACCTTCCTTCCTTCACACAGCTTCTGTCTCACTATTTGTGATAGTGTTGGCTGCAAAATAAGACAAATATAAAATCGTCAACAACCATGTTCACTTGAAAACGTGGACAAACACACGGACACCCACACATAATCAATGATACCTTTACTGGCTGAAAGAAGTCGTCGATTACATTTTGTGCTCTTGTATTCTGTAAAGCTGAAATTTCAGAAGCAGCAGCAGCAGCAACTTGTGCATTTGAAGCATTGTCAGTAGAAGTAGTAGCTCTTGGAGCCTGGCGTTTCGGCGGGCGTCTCTGATTCCTTGGCGGTGGTCTCAATAATCTCCATGTCAACACTATCGCAATGGCAAGCCCCGCAACAGTCCCCACCGACCGAGAATTCTAACAAATTTTAACAAACCCATCAACAAATTACCCTCATTTTCCACAAAATTTAATAAATTTCACAACAAACCCACCCAATTCCAAGTAAACACCAATTCATCAAAATCAGACATTGAAAAGCTCAAAAAAGGTAAGCGAAGATCCGATCGGTTGAAGAAAAGAGAAAATTGGAAAGGAAGAGAAGATAGAGTACCCAATTTTCGAGGTTGATGGAGAAAAGATTGGACATCTTGAGAGAGAGATAAGCGCCGAATCGCTTGAGAAGTTGAATTGAATCTTCATTGGAAGACGACGACGAACCAGACATGCTTGGTTGATTCAACCTCTCTCACCAAGACTCAAAGAAGAAAGCGTGAAGCAATCGTGATCATGGCGTTCTTCGTCTTCCCAATGCAATGCGTTGTTGAATTGGTGAGTGAAGAGAAGACTAGTGTTGTATTGTGTTAGGTTAGGTTGGGTTGCTTGGCTTGGCTTTTTTTTTTTTTTTTAAATTGGGTCATTGACCTTTTTTATTTATTTATTAATCCATGCCCGAAGGCTACATGACTGACTCTATAGGATTAACCAAATAAATGTGCTCTTAATAATCGGGCGAAAACTCACAAAATCCTAACTGGTGAGTCTCGAACCCGCGACCTCTCACAAGAAGAGTGGATGTCGAACCAACTGAATTGATGGCTTGCCTTTGGCTTTGGCAATATACAAATCACTCCCTTATACATGTATGAATTGAAAGGTTATTTACCTTTGGCGTTTGCTAAATGATACCACCATTTCCACTAAAAGATATCACCACCCTAAATTTATTTATTTTTTTGAATCTTTTGAAGGACACCACCACTATATACATTAAAAAAATATTTTTTCTCCCAAATCCAGCGACCACGGCTCTTCAACTCGCACATCTCTTCCCCTCTCAATCTCAACGAAGAACATCAATTACAGTCTTACATGTTTTCATCATCTATTTCCCTCTTTTACATATTTGCATCCCATCTACCCCTTTTCTACTGCTTCATCTTCTCTCTCACGTGAGAAAAATAACCCATTTTACAAAGGTTTGTCTTCCCTCCCAAGCTTGCTAGACAATCCCAAACGTCGGTGTCTTTCCCTCTCTTCTACATCTACATCGTATCTCTTTCTCTCTCCCTCTTATACTTTTTCATCTTCGTTTGGAAGGGTTTGAGTGAAATTTGTATCTAGAAATGGATGAGTTAGTGAAAATAATGTTGGAGGCTTGAAGATGATAATGGTGAAGTTGAGAGTCATCATTATGCTCTATTTATATGAGTGAATGAAGAAGATGGACATTTTCAAGAGGAATAACAACCTACTTCACTTGAGGTATACTCTCAACTTGATATGAGCTTTGCATGAGTATTTTTTATTGTTATGATTATTGTAGTATCATATTTAATTATTTTTTTCATTTATATTTGAATCAACATTGTTATTTTTAGGGTTAACTGTTAATATTTGAACCCTAAAACTTGTTTTTTTTAATGTTTTTAAGGTTAATTTGATCGTTGTTATTGCTTATTGCTTATTGTTATTTTATGCATAGGATATCATCGTCGATCTAATAGATTTCAAGATATATTCAAATAATCTTGACGATCAAGAGATACTTAAATCATATTTTGAAGACACCAACCTTCTAGAGGTAACATTTGCCTTAATCATTTTATTCATTACATTTCTTCATATATGATTAGAATGACAAAATTTTTATTTACTTAATATAAAAGGATGACGATGTTGACACGAATGAGGAATGAGCACCGGAAGATGTAGTCGATGACGGCGACTTATTTATTACGAAAAATGTAAGGTTAATTCTTGTAGACATGTCATTCTTGTCTAATCATGTTTCATAAGTTCATTTGATTAACAAGTTTATTAATGTTCTTAAAGTCAGTATACATTTTTTTTGTAGGTATTCCCATAGAATTTGTCTTTGATGGCTTGGTGCCAAGGTGTTGATAGGGATAATAACATGGTTCTAATTATTACTAAATCGGAACCCAGTGACAACAGACATAAAGGAATGATCCACTTTCAGCTGAGAGGGGTGCCACAAGGTAATGATCGTTGGAACCTGCAAGTGACCTGTGGAACCACAATCATCCACGATCAAAATTTCTTCTGGGCCAATCCTTTGTTGGCAGACTCAATGAAGTAGAGATCATATATTTGCATAACATGCCAACATCGGATGTAGCCCCTCACGACATATTGTCTGGTTTGAAAGAGATGTTTCTAGGGGTGGGCATCCCATCCCGCGATCCCATTCCCGTCCCGTCCCGTCCCGATTTTTTCGGGTCTTAATGGGATTAAATAATTTCATCCCGATCTCGTCCCGTCCCGATCTAGAATGGGATGGGATGGGATGAAGATTTTCAATCCCGTCCCGTCCCGAACTAATTTATTAATATTAATTATTAATATTTTTATTTAATTATTTATTTTAGAATTGTGATGCCCATACACTAAGTATGAATGCAGCAGGTTGAATGCATCTTTACACACTAATGAAGCTGTAAAGAACTAAAGATGAGACTATGACCTAGCATCCACCAACTTTTCCACTACAAACTAATCAGAATGGAACAAATATTTCTCTGTTAGACAAACCCTTATCCCTCCTGGGATGATGTAATCTATCATTTTGGTTAGTTACAAAAGTTCTAGACTTACATGTCAAAATTATTTCCTCATTCACATTGTGTTTCTTTGATTAGGTTAGGAGATCCCAGTAAGTGACGTGGGTAAGATGTGAGTTTCATAAATCCGTAAGAAGCAGAGATTTAGATAGCTCAAGTCAGCAGCTCACTTGGTCAAGAAACTACAACAAATAATGCAACTATATCATCATCATTGTCATCTAATCTTACCAAGTTATACTTGCAGATTGTCGTATTCTCTGCATAGGATGAGATCATCCAGAAACTCGATCGCTTCTGGAATTGCATGCTAATATGCTATACCCAAGCTCAAAGAGTACACAGGATTTAGGTGACACAGATATATAAGTTACTACCATGATGCATGTGTCATCTAGGAATAATCACAGATAATGAGCATAAACAAAAAGAGCATCAGCCACTTCAAAGTTTTCTGCCTTCATTGTTCAGAGGGCATGAAATTGTCATTTATATAACTTGATAAGATTTCTATACAATGAAAGTCTATTCAGCCCCCTTTAATGCAAAATTTATCAACAGGGTATATGTTCAGTTTTAACTATGAAAACAAAATTAATCCGAATGGCTGTTACCAACTGTGAATGACGGACTTTTATAGATCACCTTTTATACTTGCATCACTGATAATATGTACAACTATTATCGATCACCTTTTATACTTGCATTTACACATTTGTACAAACTGGAGATGAACAAATCAACCTCCCATAGCAAAGGAGGGGCGAGAATTCTGTTGATGACAAGAATGTACATTGTCAGGATCGCCGGATGTCATCAAGTTGATCTGCAGATGGGTTTCGACTAACTTAACCATGTTCACAAAATATTGATACTCAGAAAGAAGTATAGAAATAAGAATTAAGGTGATATTGATACCTTGATGATTTCAGATTTTGAGCTGGGTCGCATATATTTTGAGTTTTTTTTGTATGACTAGTGATTGAATAGCTGATCCCGTCCCGAACCCGTTTGGGATGGGACGAGGTCGGGATGGGGTTTTTCCCATCCCGTCCCGTCCCGATCCCGTATGAACGGGATGGGTATATCTCGTCCCATCCCGTCTCGTGCCCACCCCTATGTTTCATAATAATGTGTCATATTTGAAGATTGTTTACAATTTCATTCATTAGCTAAAGACATTCCAACTGAAAGGCAGGACATCTTTGCAAGTCACAATACACTTGTTAAGCGAGAATGGTTATATTGAGTGGTCACCAATATTTTCTGGTCACATCCCGAATCAACTCAACTAGCATAGTCTCTCCCATCAGTAATGCTTATAGATCGCACATACAAAATAAATCGCTATCAGATACCGCTATTTGAGGTTGTGGGTGTCACGTTGTCTGACAAGACTTTCAATGTTGGTTGTTGTTTTATGTCTTCTAAAAATAAGCGGTTGTACACTTGGGCATTAGAAAAACTATTGTAAGTGTTTGAGCCAGATAACTTGTCAAAGGTGTTTGTGACTAACAAAGAACTCGGCTTGATCAAAGCCATTGAGCGAGTTTTTCCAGAAGCAAGGAGGTTGTTGCATGTGGCACGTAAATACAATTGTAGATAAGAATTGCAAAAAATACTTTAAGGATAATGAGGGGTTGAACGATTTTATTGAATCTTTCTTGGATTTGTATAAATCAATTTCAGAGCGAGAATGGAACAATGACATTGTTGATTTCGATAGAAGATGGGCATCACATCCCTACTATTTGACTATTTGCTGACAATTTGGTATCCGCATAAGGAGATCTTTGTGAATGTATGGACCGACACTTTTATGCATTTTTGCCAACAGACAACTAGTTACGTTGATGGCGTACACTCTAGGTTAAAAAGATGTTGAAAATTTGATCGATCTCAAATCATACCACAAACGCACGATTATCTATTGAGTTAGATAACGACAATACGGGTCGAATCCCACAAGGAGGGCTAAAGTTTTGGAAAACTAACTTTGAAAATCAACTTAAAATCCTTAACCTAGTAAAAAAAGGGTTTTGAATAATGGTTCTAAAGAACAAAAGCAAATGTAAATTTAGCTTAAAATGAAACTTGAGAGATGAAATCTTAGGGTTTTAGGAATCACCACCATGGATTGATAGCCCCCATTAGACCACACTTCTAGTTGGTATTCAAACATACTAATGAGCACACCCTAAGTTAGATTCACATCTCACCTTAAGGTGAAAAATATAATTTTTAGCACTTAAACATCAAGCCATATGAATATTCTAATCTAGCATAAGAGCATGGTATCAAAGCATCCAAAGATCCATATTGAAATGAAATATTAAGGATCTAATCTCCCCCATATGTTAACATTCAAACATAATGCTAGACTTACAAGTCAATAACCTCAAAACCCATGAGAGTAGTTGTTAAGTAGCTTGTGAGTCTTAAATAAAGAAGATTTTAATCATTAAATTGAGGGCTTGTTAGAACAATATGGAATGAAGACTATAGTTTAGACTTTTTAATGATGAAAATAAAAGCAAGTGATGTATCCATATTAATGAAAAACAACACTTCTAACATCTTCATAAATAAGATCAAACCAAAGTCACTAAACAAAGCTAACATTACACAAGTTCTAAGTACGAGAGATATTAGAACAACCAAGCTAAGTGGACCTAAATGGGGTCTTTCTCACACCCCTAAGGTGAAGTTTAGCCACACATGGTAGACCCTAGGCCACTCATGGTGACAAACATAAATATAAAGAAAAACTACAAGGACTTACAACAATAAACTTCAAAGCTCTCAATCTCTAACTCCAAATTTCTCTCCTCTAAAAATATTTCTTAGTTTCCCTCAAGTGTGTTCATGTGTGGGGTATTTATAGATGAAGAAATGTAATAGGTAAAGATAATGGGATGGAAGGTGAAGTGTTGAAGTGTAAAAGTGATAAAGTAAAAATATGGAAGAGTGTAAAAGTGATAAAGTAGAGATATGAAAGAGTGTAAAAGTGAAATAAGATGGAGTGTAAAAGTGAGCATAGATAGTGGAGTTTGCAGAGATTCTTTGGTTATGATGATGTTTCCATATGAATGTCCAATTCTTCAAGTTGATATCCTCGAGATCCGTAGATGATGATACTTTGTGGGCTTGACTTCATGGGTCTTGGGCTTGAAGATCTTTAGTATTTGACAATGCATGTGTGAACTTTCAATGAGCTTTTTAGTTGTTGAATTTAGCCTTTATTGTGTCACTTTGTGTATGATTTGAGATTAGTTCTTGATTTTCTATAAAATACACATAATGGGATATTTTTTATTAGATATTGGAACATAACAAATATAAAATTATGGGCTTAAAATATATTATTTATAAGACTATCAAATCCCCCCAAACATATAGTTTGCTAGTCCTCGACCAAAAGAAGAATAAAAAGTGAACCTCTAAGTTTCCCCTAGTGGACGAGTTGTAGTCTCGTGAGGGTTTTCAGAAATGATACCCACAAACATTAGTGATACTCGGGACTCGGACTCAATTTTTTTTAAATAAATAACTATTTCCTTATTTAACCTCGGAGAATTCATACTTGAATGCGTAAGGTTTAAGAGATGTATTCCTGTAACTTATCGATCGATATTAAGTCAATAAGTGACTTCAGTAAGCACTATTACAAAGACATAGGAATTATTCATTAAAGTTTATATTAAGTGTTTGATCATCTTCTTTGTTGCAAATTTCAGTTTTAAAAATGGACCTATCTCTGGATCACATTCTAGAAAATTTGCTTCAACTTCAAATCTCACAAGGAATATAATCACTCAAAGATTTGGAATTTTCTCTCAAATGTAAGTGAATAAGATGAAACAATGAATAAAAGATAGTTCACATACAAGACAAAAGATTGAAATTCAAGAATACAATAAATATGATCTTAAGAAGGGATGTCATACCACAATATTTCTTAATTCACCCTCTACACTTGGTCATATTTTCCCAAGGATCAGATAAGGATTTAAGGATTTGACAGTTTGTAATGAGGCTTAAGACAAGGGTAAACAAAAAATGATAAAGATAAACAAAACTTTTGAGAAAGTTAGAGATATTCTAAGATAAGTGTAAGATGAGTTCAAAGCTTGACTCAAATCCTTCGTTTGTGAGCATCCAATTTTCTTATTGATTGCCAGAAAATACCACTTCTATTTTTTTTTTTAATACCAAATGGCATTGGATCTTAAGGCTCTTTGTACATTCTTTTAATACTGTGGAGTATAATATTCCATGATGAACCATTTTTTTCTTTGATAACTCATCCCCTAACCTTTCTCAAAAGCAAAGGACATGGTAAATATATTTAGGTAAATAGTGGATTGAACTAGTGGTTAGTGGCCTAAACAATAAAAAACTAACATAACAAGTTTCAAACTGGTTTCAATGGTGAACAACAAGGCTCGAACTAGGCAAGAAAAACCTATCTTTATTTACCTAAAATAACATAATTTTTATGCCTTGGTGAACTTCAAAACATAATGTAGTGATATGATTCAACTTTGATGTTTTATTCTCAGTTTTTTATAGAAACTAAAAATATAGAGATCACTACACCATAAATGGCAATTTCTAACACACTAGCTGTGTTACTAAAAAAATTTGTAACACCACAAAAATCTTACTAATCATGGCATTACAAATATTAGTAACACCTCGATGTGTTACGGCCTTCAAATTTCGTAACAATTGTCCAAATTTACTAATGACACTATAGTATGTTACAATGTTCAAATATTAGTAACAAAAATCAATATGTAAAATTTTATTTATTTTTAATTAAATAAATAAAAATGTATCAACAAATGAATGACATCCAATGAGATTATAAAACCCAAATATTCAAATACCAATGTTAATATACAAATTAAAATAATCTTACAACCATTACAAAATAAAATAGTTGCAATCAATTACAACATAATTTCTCATATTAAATCACTATATTTTTTTAAAAGTACATGTATCAAGTACATCATTAGTATGCTAACACAAGTTGGACTAGCTAGACCAAAATCACAAATCTTCATATCAAAGTTTGAGTTCAACAACAAGTTGCTTGGTTTAAAATCTCTATGAATGACATTTGTAGAATGTACATATTTCCAATGTTTAAAAAAGCGATTTTGACTCGCGAGTCGCCCCAACTCGCTGGAAAATCGCCCCAGCTCGTACGAGTCAAAGGGTATAATTGAGGCGTGTGAGTTCTTAAGCGACTCGTACGATTCGACTCGTTTTGGGGCGTACGATTTTGCAATCTGTTTGTTTATTATCTCGAGAATAATCTAACGGCTATTATTTAAGCCCTAATTCGTTGTGTTTTTCGTTTCCTTTAGAATCAGACAGGAGAGGAAAGGAGCTGAAGGAGGAACCGAGGAAGTAGAAGAAGAAAAGAAGAGGAGGAGTGGAGGAGAGGAGGACGATTGTGATTTTTGACAAAGGAGGAGGGCGATTCAGGCAAAGGAGGAGGACGGTGGTGCCATTGTGGTAGTCTGATTTTCAGGCGAAGGAGGAGGACAGTGAGGAAGACTCGACTCTCGACTGCTCGATCGACATCGAAATCGAACAGTAAGTCCTCCTTTTTTCCTTCCTTGAGTTCCTTCCTTCTGCTCTTTCTTCCTTCCTTCTCTGGTTTCTTCCTTCTTCTGTTCATCTGTTCTACTCTACACTTCTACTTCTGTTGATCTACACTTGCCAAGAAAATCTAACTATTGCTGACTCTTCCGCATTTTATTATTATCATCGCCATTCATATTATTTTTTTCACCAATTTTTCTGATATGGCTAATGTCAAATCTCGATCCCCATGGTTTGTGCCAACTTCAAATCAGTGAAGTTCCTAGCAGTAGTCCCCATGTTCTGTTTTGAAATCTGATGTAAATCACTGCTTTTGAACTCTGCTTATGAACATTTTTTTAAGCTAATAAGCCTAATATCATGTGATTCATGATCTGTTTTGGTTGAAATCATACGACTTTATTTTTTTAAGCCTAATATCATGTGATTCATGATCTGTTTTGGTTGAAATCATAGCTGTTTTGGTTGAAATCATACGACTTTATTTTTTTAAGCCTAATATCATGTGATTCATGATCTGTTTTTTTTTTTTAATACTTACAAATTTTGTTTATATATTTTAATCTTTGCAGATGAGACCGCGGAAGAGTGGCGCTGAATCCGCTAATAATAAATACCCGTGTTGGGCGCATGGCGAGAAGGTAAAGGGTCCAAACAATGCTACTTACGTGAAATGCAATTATTGTAGTCATACCATCTGTGGGGGAATAAATAGATTGAAGCATCATCTAGCGAAGACACGTAAGGACACAAAAGCTTGTTCTGATGTACCAAATGATATCTATCTTGAAATGAAGGATTTGCTTGCATTTGGTGCGAGGCAAAAGGTGATTAAAAGACAAGACTCTGCGTTTCTTGTTAATAGGGGTTCATACTATAGAGGAAGTGTGGATGAAGAAATGGGTTCCATTCCTACGGATGCTCATGGACCTCGTTCTACAACTTCTACTCCTAGTATTGGTCGAGGATCCGACTGTTTATCTGATGGCATAGTGAGGAGCCCGATGGATAGGTTTGTGGTGGATACTGATGATTACACGAATCCAACTAGACCTACACAAGAAATGAGATTTGACACAGTCAATGCGAAAGAGTATAGAAACCAAGTTTGTTTAGACATTGGACACTTCTTTTTTTAGAATGGCATTTCATTCAATGTTGCCAGTAGCGCTTCTTTTGCAAATATGCTTTTGTCAGTTTCAAAACATGTTGCTCACAATAAAGGACGTTGTGTGAAACCACCATCGGCATATGAGCTTAGTACTTGGATCCTCAAGAAGGAAGTGGAATCAACGAATGCGATAGTCGAGGTTGTGAAAAAGACTTGGCCTAGAACGGGAGTTACAATAATGTCTGATGGTTGGAAAGACATGAGGGGTCGCCAACTCATTAACTTTCTCGTGAATAATCCTGAAGGAACTGTGTTCCTTAAGAGTGTTGATGCCTCAGATATTGTCAAGGATGCAAATGCATTGTTTCAGCTTCTTGATGAGGTTGTTGAGGAGGTGGGGGAGGAGAATGTGATACAAGTCGTTACTCATAATGCAGCTAACTACAAAGCTACTAGAAAGAAGTTAATGGAGAAGAGGAAACAAGCTGTTATTAGTCATGACTCAACTAGACACAGTATTGCATAAAACAATGATACAAATGTTAGTTATCACTCATGACTCAACTAGAGCTAGCTATTAGTGAGCAAATTGACTTTATTTTCATTCAAGCACTTCTCTCAAAGTACCTAACTGTGTTCCTCGGATAATTCTTGATTGGAACGAATTATCTGATGGAGATACGACAAATGTGCACGGGAATTATCAGTGTTCATTAGAAAACTGCCAAAATAACAAGTGTTCATTAGAAAACTGTCAAAACAGCAAATATAATAGAAATAAGGCATTTGTGCCTGGAATAAGGGGTGTTTTTCATAAAACTTATTAAAAAAATTGAAATACTAATATGCATATTAAGAAAGGCCAACCATCTCCAACTCCCGGTTTCACAAAACATATCGTCAAAATATAAACAAGAAGCACAAAACATACACATAGCATAAAGTACTACAAATAGAAGATCTAGTGAAACCAATAACAATACACTAACGTTTCCAAATCAAACTACAGTTCGAAGAACTTGAGCGCTAATATAAATATTCAAAAATACCAACCAAACATACCAAACTTTAATCAGACCCACAGTTGTGATCCATTCTCCATGTTTTCTTCCGGTATACAACTCCAACAACAGAGGTGCTAGCATACACATTTATGAAAAACAACTATCCCCAACTCCCCGTTCCGCATAATCATTTCAATGACACTAACAAGCATTTGCAAACAACCCATTTTGGAGAAGCACTCAGATAATAATGAATAACCCTCCCATGGAAATAACATGTAAAGCTCATAACACATACACACGCCACTTTGAGGTTCTAAAGCACAAAAAACACCAATTCAAACATACCCCGACACAACAGGCCTACAACTTGGGCAGCTCCAGTAAACCGAAAAACTCAAAACTAAAACAACCCATACACTTAATTCATCTCACCAACAAAAAGAATCATCAGGGTATCCACCATTTTTACATAAGACACAATGACCATAGTGAAACAGAGTTGTAAGTTCACAAACCTTTTTATTTCAAGTGGTTGGTTTGTAATGCAAAGAAGGCGCCAAATGTCATAGAAGTAAATGGGGTGGTACTGTAGTGTCTTTATGTAATCACCTCCGCATAAAGTCTTGCAAAAAACAAACACACAACTTTGCATAAAAATCATGGAAAACCAATTATCGACATAAGATGTGGCAAGAACAATTTGAACATGAAAAACACCTGCAGAATAATTTTTTATTACCTAAACATTCAAGAAGTATGGTTAAATTGTTTTGTATAGCTATAACATAAACACAAAACACTAAGTCTTTCACAGTTTACTACTGAAATGAATACTTTTATATGAGATTAACATTGAGTATGTCTCATGCTGCTTCTACTGGGGAGCCTTAAAATCTACCCTCTCAAACCTTCCTGCTCCTGCCTTAAAACATTAAACCTAAAAACTCTGTAAGAAGAATTTGACCAAAGCTCCTGTTATATGTCATCCCATCTACCACTGCATCCACAACAAAAAAAACAGAACATAGATGAAACAATTTTAGTTAAAATCATATTTTAAAATGTTGGATTTTGAAGAGACTAAATGAGGCTTCAATCTGCCGAACTACGTGAGTGCTATCATAAATGGAAAATTACATTATTCCAGTCCCAACATCTTAGAGCTTCTTACATGTTTTAAAGCTAGAAATGCAACCATTGGAACCAAGCAAAGGAATTGGGTGGGCTCATATGCTTTACCTTGAGAACAGGTTCACCACTGTCACTGTTTGAGTTAGCACATGATTTCTTTTCTGCAGCGATTTGTGTTCATGCTGCTCTACCTGCAACAGACTTCTCAAATTGTTCTTGTCTGCAATTCCAGAACATTGACATCGTTACCATAATTAATACATTACCAAATACCACATACGACCAAGTCACAATATCCGTAAAACCACGAACAAAAAATGGACATTAAAACAAATGCAAAAATGAAATCATAGGCAGAATAAATCATCCATACTTAGTGTTCCATGAGTATTCTATTGATTACAGTATATTTTTGGCCTAGAAGATAAAAAATACTGCTTCTTTTTCTGCTGCTTCTAGGTTTTTTTTTTTACTCAACTTTTTTTGAAAAGTAAAAAATACTGAACCATTTCAAAGAGGCAGTTAAATGAGGAAAGTAAATTACCTGAACGATTTCATCATCTTCTGATGCAACTTCAGGGAGATTTTCCTTGGAAAGTATGAGGATATTTGCCATTGTGACCTTTCTCATTTCAGAGATTATAGCCCCACCTTTACCAATAAGACAGCCAATACTAGATGTTGGAACAAGTAATCGAGTAGTGCCGAGGACATACCAATTGTCAACTTAAGATTATTTGCCATCATCTCACTAAGAGGAACCTAAAAAAAAAACAAGTGTATGTTGTCAATTACTTAAATGAGACAAATTGCTTATGCCCGGCCTTAGGAAAAAAAATTCAGCAATGATTTAAAGCACTCAAGCATCATGACACTAACAATATCTAAAATTCTGCCACAAACGTTAAGATCAAGTACAAACTGTACAAAGAATATGAATATTTATCTTCTAGCTTTTAGCTACAGTATGTAATCGAAAAGGAACCTATCAGGTGCATATCCAAAAGTTTATAGAAAAGTTCTGCAGTTTTAGAATGGAACTAGAAGATCTATTTGTTAATTTCATTGATCTATTAGAGATACATCAAATATCCTCAAAAACATCAAGTGCCCTAATATATCAAACATGGGTTCATTAAACCGATAGCAACACCAGATGCTCAAATAACCAAAATGTTCCTAAATAAACATCACTAAGACCAAACAACAACAATAAAACCCTTAAATCCACTCAAAATGAAATAAAAATCCATTAGATCAAGAATGATTAACAACATAATCGTAAATTTTCTTCACATACAATCATGATTAAAACCCTAAAAAATCCATATGCTTAGTTGCACCAACTGAGGCACATATAACAATCATTTTACTAGAAAAGTGCAACACACGGGACAAAGCTCAATTAGTAAACAACAATGATACATTATGCATGTCTTAGTCCAGTCTCCATTATTCTCAGGAACCCAACTTATGATTGTATGCCTTTCCAAACTCAGTCTACCAATCCACTAACTAATTAACTATCAAAATGCCTTGAAAAATTAGTAGTGATTATAAGCAATATTTCATTCCAGAAGAAATTTTGTCTCGTCTGTAAGGAACTAAGGATCAACAATATGGGGTAGCCCACATATGAAGATAATGGATCTACGCCTCTACGGTCTAAGCGCATTGGTAAATTTTTACGTTTATAAACTTGTTGGTACTGGTACCAAGTGGAGCTCCAGCCTTGACTTTCAAAAAGGGGAGAGAAATAACAAATTTTCACTATATTTTTCCTTTCACCAACTAGGATAAGATTTTTTTTGCAATTGAAACTACTACATAAAATTCGATGCCATCAGAAAATTACCAGCAATTAATCATATTCTACTGTGATCCCCACTAATTGTTGTGTTCCTTTCTCTGTTTAAGTTAACTAGACAGTTGCGAAATACCAACGAAAAACATTAAAAGTTCCAAAATGATTGCTCAGCTTAAATAACTTTTCAACTTTGGCCTAATCAAAATCCTCAATCAGCACCAAAAGTTCATGAATCATTCAACTTCTAACACCACCACGCCTACATTGCTGAACAACATCAAACAACGAAAACAAATTCCAAAATCATCCTAAGTTCCTAACTCTCTTCTTAGACATTATTTCCATTTTGAGATTATTCGCAAATCAAACCAAAATACCGATTACTCTACAAACAAGTGAACAACATGTTTCAATCATCACAAGTAACTCTCAATATACAACAAATAATCAAACTAAAAACAACAAACCTCTTTGGTGCAGAAGCAGAGCTCTTTCCATCAGCCATAATAAAGGACTTCTCCTCCTTTGCCTTCGTCGCTGCCGATCGCAGAGGATATCGAAGCTTCGGCTTCGGCTTAGGCTTATGTTTTCCCTCGTTTTCTAAGAAATCATAATCAAGAATAAAAACAAGCAGATTCAATCAACCAATCAATCGCGACAAAGATGAAAGTGAAGAGAACAATTACGGCGAAATCGTGCTTAATGGAAACACACAAAACCTTAATCGAGCCGAAATCTAAATATCGCAGGGTTTAAATCGAGAAGATGAAATAGCTTACCAGTTTTGATTGTGCTCTTCATCTTCCCCTCTTCAGTCTTCTCTTTTGACACCTCAAAAATCGAGTTGGAGAAAAGAAGAAAGTGAGTTCTAGGGTTTCCGACGAAGATGAGCTACCTCGGCTGGTCTGGATGGCAGCGAGTGTCGCGGTGGTGCAACGAGACAAGGATGAGACGAGGGAGAGGGAGAAATGACGAAGAAGAAGAAACGACAAAGTAGCTGCTTCACCGTTGTCAAAATTCCTATCGATCGGTAGCAAATTCTTCAAAGATTGTCGGTGCGATGAGTTGAAAAGCTGAATTTCGAGTAACAGTGAGCTAGATCTTCGGATTTGGACTCGGATTAACTGACTGACTGACTCGGATCGAAGAAGAAGAAGATAGAGGAAAGGAGGATGTGTCCGTCTTGTTTTTTATGGGGGTTGTGTGTAGTTGTAGTTTGGGACACGTTTTCCTGTTAGGGCTTGCTTTGCTTCGTCTTCGTCTCTTGTCGTCTCTGCAACACCCGCAAAATTGTGTTTTGCTTTGCTTTTGATGCGTGGTTTTTCTCTTCTTTTGCTTTATTTCTCTCCAACCGTGTTGACTCGAATTCAATTCAACACTGTCTCATTTGTCGTTGATTTAACTTGGTCGTTCAATGATATATTTGTATAAATAATATATTTATAAAATTACTAATAGTAACTAAAGTCAATAATTAATAACATAATAAAGAGTTATAAATTAAAAAATATTGATGTTTACTAATTACCCATTTTTGTGTAGTAGATCATGCAAAAAGAAAATGTCGAACTCAGAAAATTCAGAATTAGCATATAACCCTCAGAAATAAGAAAGACTAGAAATCTCACAGGGTTTAAATCTCCACTATTATTCTCATGTTCATCAGATAACTAATCCACTTTTCCAACTTTAAATAAGAACATCGAAGCTAAAACACAACTCTCAATGAAAGCTTTTAGAAAATGCCTAACTTATGAGTAGTACAAACTATTATCTAATATTGATAAACTGTTAACTTTCAAAGTTTCAAATCCTACACTAAGATGCCTTTGCAACTAGGTTTATGGAATTTAATCTCATCATGGATATGTACTCGGGTTACAAAGATTGAATTTTTTTTTTCTTGACTCAATGTACAACCCATTTTCAAATGAGACATAAGTTTTGAAATATCTCCCCCCAAACCTAAATCAAACATTGTCCTCAATGTTCTAAAATGAGACACCTAGGTCAAATATGAGCTAAAGAGAAACAATAACAATGAAACAAATGGTAGAATTCACCATAGGTTTCTTTGATGCTCAAATGAATGTACGTATCACAGACCATGAGCAAAGTATGATCTGTAGAGTTAGCCAAGACATCCAAATAACACAAAGATACAGAAATGATATATACAATGAATGAGTACAAATAACAATTAATCTTGGTAGACAGGGTCTTCCAGAAGGATCTCCTCAACTTCTGGGTTACGAAGCTCTAAAAAGGGTTTGAGACGTTATCCATTGACTTGGAAGCTACTGTCGTCTTTTGGGATCTCAATTGTGGCCCCCCATGGGGTAACAGTTTTGACAGTAAAAGGTCCTGACCAACGGGTCTTTAACTTCCCCGAAAATATGTGAGGCGAGAATTGTACAAAAGTACTGTTTTACCTAGGTGAAACTCTTTTCGCATGATTTGACTATCATGGACTTTTTTTCATTTTCTCCTTGTACTTCTTGGATAGATCGTATGCATAATTTCTAAGCTCATTTAGTTGCAACTTTCTATATTCATAAGCTCTATCGAGGTCAAAGTTAAGACGTTTAATTGCCCAAAAGCTTTGTGTTCGAGCTCAATGAGTAAATGACAAGGTTTGCTAAATACTAGATGGTAGGGCGACATTCCTGTCACGCCTCGAATTTTCGAAGAAAACGAAAATCCCAAATCCACGTACGATTATCCGTTTCCCCAAAACTCAGGACGTGAAATTCAATAACAACATAAACATTTAGCAGCAATGACAAAAATATAGTTTAGAAAATAGGAACAACTAAAATTTATAACAAAACTCTAACCAGAAAAAACTGACGTCGCTAGCCCCTCTAGCAAAACTCCCGTAACGCTACTCAAAAGTCTCTAAACCTGAAAGGCTAATTGGCTACATTCCCAAAGGAATGTACCCAAGAAGCAAAAGCTCACTTGGGTCAGCAATAAAGCTGGTGTGAGAAATCTTCATCCCAAAAATCAATAAAATCGCACGTGATAAATATCAAGCTAAACACAAACAATAAACAAACCATCGCACCAATAGGTAGTTCCTCAACGAGGCAAAAGTGTGATACAAGAAAACACTGTTCCAAGAATTTAGTTCCTCAACGAGGCAATCATATCATCATCCTAATAAGTAAATATGCATGTACTTGTACTTACGCTGTAAAAGTTGACTATGGCAAGTCTAACTAACATGCAGAAAGATTAGCGGACTTGCCATTCTGCATGAAAAGGATTAGAAACAATATAAACGTAATTTATTCGTTTTTATTTGAATTTGATTCATCTTTTTAACGGATTGATCACTTAGACGATACCACATTCGCACCACCTCCGTGCTGAACATACATGCCCGTATGCCTCTCTCATATAAAGGAGGACTACTCCGTCATCCATGCCCAAGTGGGGACATCACATACAGGCATGCATCGCGGATACTCCTAACTATATGAATATCAAAAGCCACCCTTGGGCTATCAATGCGCATAAACTCACGTCACATTTTTTACGGATAAATATCAAAGCCTATTTTAGGTATACAAATTCACCTCATTTCCGCAAGACTAACCCGAGGGTTATTTTAGTTTCTCTAGTAGGAAATAGGTGCCCCAACTCCGCAAGACGACCCGCTGGTCATTTAGTTTCTCTAGTAAGATATGAGAAATAATAAACAAAAGAGGTGTGGTAGTTCTAAGTGAAACAAATCCAAGTGGTTTATATTTTCAGAAATCAAGGTTTACCAATATCATTTATTTTTGATAATTCAGAATTCCTCCACAATGACATTTTGTCATACATAAGTCGATTCACAATCGTATCCACCCACATTTTTGGGGAAAACATAGCATATTCATAAATCATGTTTTATAATAACACGGTGATCAAGTGACATTTTGTCATTCATAATGAAATCCACCCCTTCCTTTGGGAGAACATAACCATTTCAAGATGCAAACATACAGAGGAACACCATTAATCTTAAATGGTCCTACATCAATAGAATCAACGAAACATCAAAACAAAACAAACCATAGTGCACAATCAAACACTACTACACATAGTACTCTCCATATAAATAGGATTTTTTTTTTTAGGATAAACATATACATCCTAGTTTGGCAAAAAGTATCTCAAATGTTGAATCCAACAAAGCCACTACATGCAATCTCCGAAAAGACAATTTCAACACATAAACATGAAAGTGCATGACGATCATGGGTGAACACTAACTTACATCAAAGCAACCATCCAAATCCCAGTACAACACACATAACTTAAGTTGTTTGGAAACATCCACTAATTCCTAGTTAGCACCAAATAACTCCTTTGAGTATTTCCATACAATAAAGAGATATGGGATTTCCAATACCATTCACCAAGATTGCATGTTTGTCATTTACAAACTAAGGTCCCCACTGTGACAAATCCACATGCACTTATGTGCATAATGCAAGTAACACATTGGTTTATAAAACATTATACAAACTACTCCCAATAGCCCTAATTACATATTAGCGACATCCACCATAAAAACTGCATAAATTAACCAACCAACCCCAAAAGCTACACCCCCTTGAACACACCAAATAAACATAAAATAGGTTGCATTTGGTTGGAACCTGTCAATTTATCATCTTCGCATGAATACCTTTTTCAACCAAGAACAAGATACCCATTATGAGAAATTTGCATTAAGAACCAATCATAAATATTTTTCGACAGATTCAAAAACACGACTCTCCATTTCAGCCAAAGCCATCAAAAACTCCAACTAAATCTAGTCTAAATTCAATTTAAGTTCTCCCAATATTGTCAGTTATAGCTTATAAATCCAAGGGCCAGCCCAAAACATTTCTCAGCTTCTTGTCTTAGCATATATGTAAATGATGTTTCTCCCTTTAACTCCAACTCATTTATCAAGATTCTAAATGTCGACCTATCTGTTCCCTACGCAATCCATTTGGCATAAGGTTGGCATGGGTGCCTAGGTGTGACCTTGTTAGGTGATGGAAGAACACCAGGCTGCAATTATAACAACGATTTATCGCCGCCATTATCAAGCACCAACTCGTTTCAATGTTGTCCCAAACACCATGGCCAGTTTGGCAGTGGGGTGTCAGGGACAATGTTTCTTAGTCTGTGTTCTGAGAATAACACACTAAGAAAAACTCTACTGAAACTGACTTCTTCAGCTCTGATTTTACTACTACGATCGTTAACTTCAATAACATTGAATCGACAAAACTTCCAGAAGCAGTGATGAATCCAAACAGGTAATCGACAGTGATTAGCAAACAAAACAACTAAAACTCACAAACCTCAGATTAAATCATTCAACACAGTATTCTCAACTTCATACAAAATCAGAAGAGGAAAATAAGAAAACTCACAGTAAAAGAGAAAAATGAAGAAACTCACCAATTAGTAGCACAGTCTCCAGCAACCAATCCGCCACTTCTTCTCAACCTCGTGATTTCCCCCACACCAATCATCACCACCTCGCAACAATGAGAAGAAAATGAACAAGAGAGAAAGGAATCTGGGGCGGTGGGAACTTCGTCACAAACTAGTAGTCACCATCGATAACAACCCCTATCGAACTCCTCTTCCTGCTAGTAAATGGCGCTGCTAAGGTGATCACCTCCTCCTCCTTCGATTGCCTCCCTTCTACCAAACAGCACCACCATTCCCAGCGCCGCCATCGAGAAGAAAACACACGGAAGGGAAGGAGAAATGAGAAATAGAGGAAAGGGAAAAGGAAAAAGGTTTTCTTCCTCTTTATAGGGTGGGTGGTTATTCGCCCCCATTGGACTTCTGAAAGCACCCACCTTCTAAACTCGCCAAATAAAACCCTAAAATTTGAAACCTGAATTTAATTTAATTAATTTTATGAAATTTAGGGGTGTTACAATTCCTATGGGCCTTTTGAATACAGTTCTATAAGCCTAGAAAGACTATGGCAATCTCCAATTCCAATCCTTTCTATCTGGTCTGGCAGCTTTTTCAAGTATTTGTTTGATTTGTCGGTTGGAAACTTCTACCTGACAACTCGTTTGCAGGTGGTATGGTACAACAACCTTATGGGTAACACCATATTTTTTCATTAGGTTCTCTAATACTCTATTGCAAAAGAGGGAACCTCTATCACTGATGATTGCATGAGGTATGCCAAAACAAGCAAAAATGTACTCTTTTAAGAAGTTGATAACTGCCTTGTGATCATTGGTCCTACAAGCTATGGCTTCAATTTATTTTGAGACATAGTCTACCGCAACAAGTATGTAGGTGAAACCATATGAAGTTGATAACGGACTCATGAAATCAATACCCCACACATCAAAGAGCTCCACAATCATGATTGGAGTCAAAGGCATCACGTGTCTGCGAGATATACACACCTAATTGTTGACATTTTGTGCAAGCTTGACAATACACATGGGCATCTCAAAAAATGGTGGGCCAATAGAAACCGCATTCCAAAACTTTTGCAGCAGTCTTCTTTGCACTAAAATGGCCCTCACATGCATGATCATGGCAAAATGCCAAAACCTCTCTCTGGTCCAATTCAGGGATGAATTTACGAATTATTTGATCTGGACAGTATTTGAAGAGATAAGGATCATCCCAAGAAAAATACTTGACCATGGAAAGAAACTTGAACTTATCTTGCTTAGACCAATGTTCCGAAATTTTCTTTGTAGCAAGAAAGGTTACAATGTCAGCATACCAAGGTGGTTGTGACTGGACATGAGCGATCACTATTAATTGATCATCCGGGAAAGTTTTTGTTATGGGTAATGGTTTTTTCTCTAATTCAATAATCATCCGAGATAAGTGGTCAGCGACTACATTTTCGGTTCCTTTCTTGTCTAGAATCTCAATATCAAAATCTTGAAGTAAAAAGACCCATCAAATCAAACGTGGTTTTGCATAATTTTTAGACAAAATGTATTTTAAAGCTTCATGATCAGTGTAGACAATCACTTTGGATCCAACGAGATAAGATCTAAATTTGTCAAGGGCAAAAACAACTACCAACAACTCTTTTTCCGTGGTGGAATAATTGAATTGTGCACCATCAAGAATCTTACTCGCATAATGGATCACATGGGGACATTTGTCTATTTGCTGCCCTAACACAGCGCCTATAGCATAGTTAGACGCATCACACACTATCTCGAAAGGAATACTCCAATCAGGTGGACGAATAATGGGTGCTGAGGTAAATTCAGACTTCAACTGCTCAAATGCCTTCGAGCATTAATTATTAAAATTGAACGAGGTTTCCTTGGCCAAAAGTGCACACAAGGGCCTCACAATTTTGCAAAAATCTTTGATGAACCGACAATAGAAACCAGCATATCCTAAAAAGGATCATATTTTTTTGACAGTTCTTGGAGATGGTAGATTAGCTATGGTGTCAACTTTGACTTTGTCTACTTCAACACCTCTTTCTAAAATTATGTGACCTAACCCAATACCCTCCTTCACCATGAAATGACATTTTTCCCAGTTGAGTATAAGATTTTTCTCCTTACATCTTTCCAACACAATGGTCAAATGATTCAAACATTGATCAAAGCTAGAACTGAAGACAAAGATATCATCCATGAAGACTTTTAGAAAATTTTCCACCATATTGGAGAAAATACTCAACATGCATCTTTGGAATGTTGCGGGTGCATTGCACAAACCAAAAGGCATACGCCTATATGCAAAGGTACCGAATGGATAAGTAAATGTTGTTTTGTCTTGATCTTCTTGGGCAATTGGAATTTGGTTGTAGCCAGAGTAACTATCGAGAAAACAGTAATACTCATGACCGGCTAACCGCTCTAACATTTGATTAATGAAGGGAAGAGGAAAATGGTATTTTCACGATTAGGCACCAACTCATTAGCATCGTTCTTCACAATGGTGATGCCAGATTTCTTGGGAACTACTTGAACTGGGCTAACCCATTGACTATCTAAGATGGGGTATATAATACCCGCATCTAAAAGTTTAATCACCTAACCTCTCACAACTTCTTTCATTGTAGGATTTAGTCTTCTTTGTGGTTCTTTAGAGGTTTTTGCATTCTCTTTGAGATGAATCTTGTGCATCACCACCGAATGACTTATTCCTTTGATGTCTGCAATAGACCAACCAATTGCCTCTTTGTGTTTTTGGAGCACTTCCACTAACTTACCTTCCTGTTCTTTATCTAAGTGAGTAGAAATGATGACAGGTAAGATATTAGTGTCTCCTAAGAAAGTGTGTTTCAAATGGTTGGGCAATGGTTTGAGTTCCAACTTTGATGACTCAACTAATGAAGGAATTTGTGGCTTGCTACCGATGGGTAATGGCTCTACCTTTGGTTTTCAAGTATTGGTGTCAAGTAAAGGTATAGAGTCAAGCAATGAATTGACTCTTCTAATGGTATTTTCCTCATTGAGGTCAAACCAAAATGGGTCAAAAAACTCCTCCAACGGGTCATGATAGCATTGTCTAAAAAAAAAACTTTTCACTGAGGCACTCTATCATGTTTACTTCCTCAACTGGGTATTGGAAACTATGGAATACATTAAGTTCAACTGTCATGTTGCGAAAAGACAACTTCATGATACCATTTCTGCAGTGGATGATGGCATTTGATGTTGCTAAGAATGAACGACCTAAAATGACAGGGATTAGATTTTTACATTTGTAACTGGCTCAATGTCTAACACCATGAAATCTACTAAAAAGTAGAACTTATCAACTTGAACGAGGACGTCTTCAATAATCCCTTTTGGAACTTTGATTGACCTGTAAGCTAATTGGAGGGTGATGGAAGTTGGTTTTAATTTCCCCAAACCTAAAGCTTTGTACACTGAAAAAGACAATAGATTGACACTAGCTCCTAGATTTAGCAAAGCTTGCTTGATATCATTCTTATATATTCTCAAAGCAATGGTTGGACAACCTGGGTCTTTGTACTTCACAGCAGTACGTTGTTGGATGTACGATAAAGCTTGTTCTACAAGAAAGGCTTGTCGAGGCACATTGGTTCTTCTTTTCACAGTACACAGATCTTTGAGAAATTTGAAATATGAAGGTATCTGCTTGATGGCCTCTAAGAAGGGTATGTTGATGTTTACTTGTTTAAACACTTCTAAGATGTTAGCATTCAAATGACATTTGCTTGGTGGTAAAAGTTTCTCAAGGTATGAAACTTTTGGGACAAAGGATTTCATTGATTCTGGTTCTTGACTTTGCTTAGGAATCATGTTCCTAACTGGTGGACTCTTAGACACTTGGGTATCTTTTTTCTTTTCTTGATCTTTGGGTAACTCAACCTTATCGTTAACTTGTTTACCACTCCTCAAAGTTGTAATGGATTTTACTTCCTCATGTTGGAGATCTTGGTTTGAACCAGTTCCTATTTCAAATTGTCCTTTGGGATGTTGTTGATGTTGAGATTGGGCTGGTTGTGACACAAATTGTCCCTTGGGATTTGGTATTGGTTGGTTAGGAAACTTACATTTCTCTCTATTGCCAACAATGGTTACTAACTGACTCATTCGTTCCCCTAATTTCACTATGGCTTGAGTAGCCATGTTTTGGGCATGAATCGTTTATTGCAACATTTCCTCTAATAATGACTTGTTTTGTTGCGGTGCAACAAATTGACTATTCTGGTGGGACACATTAGATAATTGTTGTCTCTGAGAGTGAAATTGGTTTGGTCCCCTATATGATTGATGTTCTCCATGAACTTGAGGTTGATCTTGCCTCCACGCAAAATAGGGATGGTTTTGCAAACCATAATTGTATGTTTTACCAACCAGAATTGTATGTTTCGCTGAAAGGCTTCGCTCTTTTATAAGCATTGATGGCCTGAACGTGCTCTTCCCCAGTTGATCTTTTTGGATAAAAGACGGGACATGAATGAGTCGTATTTGTTGGTTCTGTGCAAATGGTGCAAGGAAATATATTAGGTTCACTGCCTGAAACCTTCATGACTGGGTGAATAGTCTCGGCTGATTTAGCTTGAGCCATGGATAGAACCTTAATTTGTCTCCTCATATTTTCTAGTTGGGCGTGAATGTCTATATCTTCCTTTACATCGTAAAGGCCTACCTTGCTTGTAGAGATTTTATCTCTTCTATTCGAAAAATCCCACTGTTGGGAGTTCTCTGACAATTTTTCAAAGAACTCAAAGGCTGTATCGTCACTCAAACTCAAAAAGTTTCCTCCATTCATTGACTCAATCATATGACAATTACTTTGGGTTAGGCCATTGTAAAAGTATTGTACCAACCTCCAAGTCTCAAAAGTATGATGGGGGCATTTAAGTAACAAGTTATTAAATCTTTTTCGTGCTTCGTAAAATTGTTCATCATCCCTTTGCCTAAAATCTTGGATTTCCTTTATAAGGGAAATAGTTTTTGACATTGAGAAGAATTTATTAATGAACTTCAATTTCAATTGTTCCCATTGAGTGATGGATTCAGATGGTAATGAGTATAACCACATCTTTGTTTTTTCCTTAATAGAGAAAGGAAATAAGCGAAGTCTAACAGAATCATTACTGAAATTTTGAAATTTGAAAGTGTTGCAAATTGTCAAAAATTCATTGATATGAGAGTAAAGATTCTCTCTATCTAACCCCAAGCCATAGAATGTAGGTAATAACGAAATTGCATGTGGCTTCAACTCGAATTGAGTTGCGGTGGTGAGTGGCAACACAATGCTCGAGGTTTGATCTTGGTTTATTGGGGCAAAATACTTCTACCGCCAACATTGACTGGGTTTTCCCTAACCTCAACTCTAGGTTGTTCGTTCCCTTGATCTGCCATTGAATTTTCGACTTCAAACAATAACGAGACACCCTCAAATCTATCAATCCGAGTCAAATGTTAAGTGTGCTCCCGTGACAAAACGCTCATACAACAATCGCAGCCCTCAAATGAAAAACTCAGCTAAATGCAATTTCACTTAGAAGATGATGCACAAATAAGTCCTTGGTGTCTAACACACAAAAAATTGATTATCTTCAGTCAAATGAAAGGGATAATTGATTTTATGACCAAATCTAATTGAATTGGAGAATGATTTTGAGCGTCTCAAAAGTCAATTCTCACCCTAGTTAGATTTTCCCATATGTCTTGTAAGTTAGTAAGGGGTAGCTTATTACATAAAAACCCTCTAGACCACCAGACTAGGCATAGATGTGTTCTAGCTAGGTTTTACCCTGTTTCGTATGCTAGAACTGGCTAAGCCTTTGAAGGGCGTATTTAAGATCCAAAGAGTTATAACGAACTTAGCTATCACTTAAAAAATTTCAAGAACCCATGTGTTCCTACTCACAATAAGATTATACTTATGCAAAACTTTGTCGAAGCACCACTCTCTAAGCGAAAAGGTAAGAAATGGCGGTGCAGTCACATTGGTCTTTACAGACATATACCAACTGGCACTACATCAACCTTGCTTTGAAAGAGTTCGACACAGTTTATTCTTTTTGCGTGGTCCTATGAACACCATTCTAATTGGCTCTAATTATTTGAGTTCATTTTAATTAGTTTGACCAAGTTTGAACGTGATTTGGAGTAATGAGATGGGTAATCAAGTCTCACTCAGTTGCAAGTAGTCAGGTCCGCTTTATATAGTTTAGCACATTTCGATATCTTGCAAAAATTTAAACACTCAAAATCATTCTTGAAACACTTCTTGCAGGAGATTTGAAGTGGGTTGAGAAATGTACCACACTTTACTTCCGGTTGTATCTTGGACCATGAAAGATTTGATTAGAAGAAAGAAAAGAGGATAGTGATGCAAGTTAGGAAATGGATGACTATGAGGAAGGAAGTGAGGAAGAAGAGTTTTCTAAAAAGTAAACAAAAGCATGGAACCCAAAGTAAGGCCTCGAAGATGCATTCGAATTAGGAAAACGAACAAAAAATATGTGGAATATGGACCTCCAGTTGCCATGGAATATGGATCACCCGCTGCCTCAACAAATAAAAATGGTAAATTTTAAATTACCTCATCCTAATGAGATAGAACATGATTGCCCTTACCCGATGATTATGATTGAGTGTCGTATTAAAAGGACTGGAATAGTCCTAGGTTTTTTGGTTAAGCTTTCTTCGTGATTGTTTTGCAAATAATCTTTTCTTTTTTAGAGATTGTATTTGAGACATTTTTATTTTTATTTTCTTTAATATAAAGGTTCAGGGTACTGCTTGCTTTAAAAAAAAAAAGACGTTTTTTTTGTTACAAGTATAAACAATGGTATATCATTCAAGGCTCATTGTTACCATCATCATCATTATGTATCAATATGAAACTGATACACAATCATACAGCATTTGTGGGACAAGAGGAATAAAATGCATTAAACTTCCAACTTGCAATAATTAGATAATATTTTTCCTATAGTATCTTGACCTGACAAATTAATCATTCTGAGATGTGCAAAGATTCTTTCTTCAACTAATCCAATGGTGGGAAACACCTTATCTTCTACAGAATCAATATGATCCCAATAGGCAAAGTTCTTGGAACATTTTTTCTCCCAACCAATCACCATTCTAAGATAGGAATAACAGGTGTCAATCACCTGATAAGACCTTCCTAAAAAGATAATACAGGGAATATGTGCTTGCATTGAAAAGAAATGGTGGTGGTGGTGGTCTAGATGTCGGACTACAGGGAGGAGGAGATCAATGACCGGGTGGAGGCCATAGTAGCTGAGCCCACAGCTCCTCCAAGAGTACTGACAGTGCTGGCGTTCGTGTTGGAGAAGTTAGTGGTTCGTAATGATATGCTAGCAGGGATGCAAAATGGTGGAGATGAGACCATGGGGAGGGGCTTAAAGGTGTTTCATGGAGTGAGGGCACCGAGTATAAGCATACCAAAGTACTTGGATAGGATATACAAATACACTAACTGTAGTCCTTCATGTTTTGTGATTGGGTATATTTACATTGATAGGTTGCTGCATAAACACCCCGAGTCCCTTGTGGTCTCCCTGAATGTGCATAGGTTGCTCGTTACCAGCGTTATGGTTGCTTCCAAGGTACTTGACGACGTGTAAGCTCTTGCCTTTCTAGCTTTCCTAGCTCCTCCACTCTTTCTTATTATATGATGTTTTATGTCAGTCTTTATATTGAAATGTTTTATCTTTAAATTGGACGACGAATAGAGAAGTTTTATGCAGCTATATGGTTGATTCCGTTGGGGGAATGTGGATATCAGATTTTGGTTTCATGCTGACTTTCAGCCTGATTTGTGTGAATTGTCAGTTTGATTGGTTTAATGTTTGTCCAGGCATTATAACAACGCGTTCTATGCTCGAGTAGGGGGTGTAAGCAATGCAGAATTAAACAGGCTTGAATTGGAGCTACTGTTCTTGTTGGATTTTGGGCTTGTAGTGAGCTCACGCGTGTTCGAGAGCTATTGCCTGCACTTGGAGAAGGAGATGATGTTGAGTGGAGCTGGGCATAGGATTGAAAGGGCTCTTATGTCTTCCAATTCAGTGGATGATGCGACTGAGATATCAGTTGAGGATATCCAACAAAGTTCTTCGCCCACTTCCTACGCTGGATTGATGCAATTATGATACATCTTCTTCTTACCCTCCCTCCTTGTGATGATTGTCCTAAATTAATTCATTTTTAGTGAAATTCATGTATGGTTAAGTAGAACAAATCTATTTCTCTACCACCCACCCACCCACCCTATCAAGAAATACAAAATAGAAAAGGGAAACAAAAAGGAAAATAGAGATGAAATTGTTTTTCTTTTCCTTGATCTGTTTGCCCAACATGGTGTTTGAGTTGGACTAATTAAAGCATTTGGTTTTGGAGTTATACTTGAGTTCATCATGTTTTTGAAGTAAGCAGGGCACGAGTACAGGAAAAAGAACTAACAGATAGTTAAGCAGGATGTTCTGAAAGAACTGTAATTGCATGTGCGGTGATGTAAGTGCAGAATTTTATACCTTGAGTTGGATATTACAGTAGTCTCAGTTGCGCCAATGAATCAGAAAACTATAAGGAGGATCAAGTTTATTCAAAAGGATTATTTTGTTTTAATAACCAATGAGTAGTATTATAAAGCCTAAATGATTGGAACTTATTACATGAAATGATTTGATGATCTGTCAACTTTAGTCACTCTGTCAATTAATAGTGTTCAGTTCCTCGCTCACAAAATTTTCTCTCACCCTTAATCATCATTTCATTAAGGCCCTACTCATTTAGTTTTAGGTCTTAATTGTCTTTAAAAAAAAGTTAACGTTGACTCCTAATTCAGTTTCCTAGTCCTCAACTTGAAATTGATTTTTTTTTATTGGTATTTAAAATTGAAAACACTTAATGCAACTGTGAAATAAGACCAAATGAGTAGGGATGGCAGTGGAGCGGATTTTTACAGATATTCGCTCCATCCAAACCGTTTGGGACGAACATGAATTTACCTAAATGAATTTTAGTGAGAATCCAAATTGTATCCGTAAAAAATTTAGGATAGATATGAATTTAACCATATCCTTACTGTGAATATACACCCACCCAACTAATTTAAATAAGTCATGTGATGTAGAAAGAAATTAAGAAATTAACAATAATAAATATAAGGCAAAATATTATGTCATCACCCATTAGACTACCTCTCACATGATTTCACTTTTTCAAATGTTTCACTTATCGAGATTGTGTATCTCTCCTCAGTCATCTAAACATCGCTACAACCACTTTTTTGTTCTTCAATGTTTCATTCGGACCTTCTTCTTTGGCATTCATCTACATTTCCAACTGTTCGTCTACTACACTCTATTCAAGATCTTCAAGGAATCGCCAATTACATCTCCCTTTTCATTCTCAAGTCTTCCTTCTCTTCTGACTAGCAAGCAAAGAAGAAAACCAAACCAAAGAGAAGTTTTCCCCTTCCTTTCTCTTCTCAAGTCTCAATGGCTTCTTCTACAAAGAAAAGCTTCTGCAAAAAGTTGCAGTCGACCTGGGCTGCAGCTGCAGTAGGCCCAAGCTCTCCATCATATTCTGGCCCAAATCAAAGCCTAACAAAAACAAGTTCCTCCACCACCAAAAGCCCAACAAGAAATTCTACCAATCTTCTTCAAGCTCATTAGAGACCAGTGGTCTCACCTTCATTGAAGAAGAAGAAGACAACGACTCGAACAACACCAACACCACTTTTTTTCCAAAATTCGACTCGACCCCATTTTTCTCCGAGGCTGAAGAGCTGACAAATTCAACAAATTCCATCAAGATCTTCAAGGAATCGCCAGCTACATCTCCCTATGTTCGTTTACCTTCATCATTTTCTATCTTCTTCATCTTACTGTTCTCGAATTCAAAGGGATAGGAGGGAGGGGGGACGAGAGGTGTTTGCCGGCAATGGATGGAGATTGACGGTGTAAGAAGACATTATCTTTCTCTTGAGCAAAAAAAAAAAAAAAGGAAGATTGAACCTGATTCTCCCAAGAAGACTCCAACCCTAAATCGGATGAGATCTGAAATGAAGCCCTCATGATCTTTTAATTTGGGTGCTAAGGTAGGCTTGCTTAAATCTTCAAATTTTTCTCATGGTGGCTTAAATGATTCGAGGCAGATGCACCCAAGCCATGGCCGCCTTCTAATTCTGATGTTGAGGTAGGATGATCATTCAAACCTTTAGCTTCTTTCTCCAATTTAGAAGCCATGGTTGCCTTCTTCTTTCTCCTGTTGCCATTGCAGAGTATCTACAGTCGGGTGCTTCCTATGGAACTTTGCTCAACTTTTGTCAGATTGTGAAATGTAAGGGTTAACTAAGAAAAAAAGTTTATTATTATTATTATTATTTTTTTCGATTAAATGGATCGAGGTGGATATCTGTCAATCCGTTCCGTGTAAATGGTTTCTAAAATATATATGATAAACGAATATTCGGGGATCCGCTATCCCTAGAGGAGCGGGAATGGATTTGCCTAAATCCGCCCTAATCGGCTCCATTGCCATCCTTACAAATGAATAGTCTAAATTTACGAATCTATTTTTTTAATGTAAATTATGGCAACTACATTAAATCAAAAGCAAAATGTTCAGGTGGTAGACCTTGCTTGACTAGACCATGAGCAATAGAGTTCTGGCTCTTAGATTGTAGAAAACAAAATGATTGAAAGAACCCTGAAGTCCTACCATAACATTTTTGGTGCCATGAAAGGGAAGAATTTTTGCTCCTTTGGATTTTTCTCCTTGTGTTAGTGTTCAATGAGAGAATGAAAATTCAAGTAAAAAATTGCAATAACTACCCAGAAGTTAAGCTCAAGGAGCAAACCCCCCCCCCCGGTTAGGCGTTTAAGTTTGGGATAATATCTTTGCTTGAGGGCATGTAAATGTTATAAATTTTAGTGATCTACTTGATGCTCATGTGGAACTTCAGACTTCAAATATGAATCAAAAGCTAAATTGATGGGGCTACATAATGCTCATATGGAACTTCATTCATATGTGGGTTTTTTTTTTTCTTTTCCACATGGAAAAGAAAGACCAACTACCTTGCAAAGGAGTTCACAACTAAGACAACATTTGGCTCACGAAACATCTACTGCAAATTCAAACAATTTCTAAAAAATTTGTAAAATAAATTTTCCAAACAAAGTGATTTAAAAGGCTTTGCTTGGTGATAATATTTGAGACATTTGAAAATAATTCTCTCTCACCATCTAACCACCATCAAAACCACATTACCACCATAAGCACCATAACTACTATCATCATTTGCAATGAATTTTTATTAAAATGGATGATGTTGGAAAACTCATTTCAATGATAATTTTCTAGTAACCAAGCAATGGGCCTAATCAAAATAAGAAAAACTAATACGATTGAACATATTGAACCACTCAAAGATGGAATCGCTAAATGGTACTTTCCCAAGCAATCCCCAAGTTGTTTACCAATGCTACAACATCACTTTCACTAGACACGCACAATTTTTTTTTCATTAAACACTCTCTCATTCCTTTTCGGCCATAGTGTTGTCATGTTGTAATCTACATCATTGTCGATGAAGGACTATACTTCCCTAGCAAATAAGCACAAGAAAAATAAAATGTTCTATTGATTCCCGATGAACTTCACATAATCTACAACAATTGGGTATAATTAATGAAGCCTTTTTTTGCTAGATTGCCAATAGATAAAGTACGTCCATATTTGCTACACCAAAACTTTTCCCTTGGGGGCACTTAGTTTTTTCATTATAGTTAGAACCAAAATTTAATGCATTATTGCCTTTGTTGATTATTTAATCTAGCGTGAAGAAGTCATAGTAGGTTTTGACAGAGAAGTTTCGAGTGCTCTAATTCGATACTCACAAATCTAGCTCTAGGTTCAACTAATTTTGTTTTTATTAGATTAGGCAATATGCCTGATTGATTCCCAATCATTTCAATTTCTCCTTAAGTTGAACCTCCAAGTTATTTGGTTCCTACTACATACTACAAATAACTTGAAACCCAGATTGTTGCATAAGATGTCAGGGAAGGGATTGCATTCAAGGTTGCTCTATAACTATTAACCATTTTCCATCTTATTGTGTCACCCCTTTGTCGACCTCATATGAGATATGTTTTTCAAACTCTGGTTTTAAGTTCATGATTGTTCGCCAAACTCCACAATCATATATACAGTCACTATTAGTTTGGTGAAATCATTTGTTTGCTTCTACATCATACTTCTCTGCCACTAATACACTCCAAAGTGTGTGTTCTTTTTCTCTGAATCGCCAAAGCCACTTTATGAAGAAAGCTTGGTTAAAATCCTTTAATCTCCTTACACCTAAACTATTTGTTGCTTTGTTTTGCATACCATGATAGTGTATTTGTGAGCTATGTTCTAAAAATCAGCCTAGGCGAGCTAGGCTGGTTTTTGAATTATTTTTCTATTTTCAGTTCGGAAAAAAACTTTTAAGACTATATTTTATTTTATTTTTATACATTTTTCATATTTATCTTGGCATTGAATTGAAAATAATTTATATGCTATTGTGTTTAGCTTTTATTATAATACAAAAAAAAATCACCCAGGCCTTTGGGTGCTAGTCCCCTACGCGCTTCCCGCCTATTGCCTAGCGATTTTTAGAACCTTATCTGTGAGTTACAACAAAAATAACATTTGTTTGAATCTTAGTCACATAAACCTCTTGTCATGGGTGACACATATCCTCTCAAACATTGCTCTAGTGGTTTGGGGGTGAATCTTTCTGAAATCCCATTCTATGATTTACCAAACCTCGCTACCCTCGCTCTGACGATTTGGAGCCGACTGCTCTCGAAACTCCGCTTTATGGTTCATTGAACTCCACTTCCAAAATTTGAATCATCATTCAAATGCTTTGGTTTCATCAATCTTTCATTTTTCAATGATTATTATATTTTGATGTATATTACTGAAAATCTTTCATGTACATAATAATTTTCCATTTTTTCCATTTTTCATCTTAACACAAACTTAATGAGGTTATATATAAGTTCCCGTCATGATTACTCATAAATCTAACTATTTATCTTATGCATGTTGTTAGTTGAAATAATAAATAATCAACTTTGTTGATTTGATAATGACAAAATAACATTAACGAAATTTGAAACTGAAGCTAAAGTTTTAAAATATATGAGAACAATATTATAAAAACACATTGATATAGACGTTCTTAGGCTCTTTGAACATTAACGAAATTTGAAATTAAGCGCTTTTACACTTCCGCTCGCACTTCATGCTTTGGTGACTAAGATTGAAATTATAAAACCAATATAGGTTGAGTGATTGAGCGAACTTGTATTAATGTGTGACTTCCTTATTAAAGCCATACACATTAGGTTTGCCAATGTTAAGGGAATTAGACATTCAAGTGCGACAAAAAAGACTCAACCAAAGGCGACAAATTAAATGATCAAATAAAAAAATAAAGTTAACCAATGATCAAAGTCAATATTAGACAACCGTAGTCAAAGTTAGAAAATCAGTCAACTAAAGTCTAAGATGATTGAAAAAATCCAGGAAAGCGGACCGAAAGGAGTGATAGAAAACTAGCAAAAAATTGGCTAAAGGATTAGCCAAAAAATTCAAAATGAATGGCCAAAATGCAAACGAGTGCCAAAATTCAAATTTCCAATTTGAATTATAGCATAGTTGGCTATGTTATGTGGTCAACATGATAGTTCTCACGAAAGAATCGTTCGTTATGGCCTGATGGTGACATAAGGGGTTTAACATAGTCGACTATGCCTCTCAAACTCATTTAAATAAAAGGCAATCATCTCTTGAGAAAAATTGGAAATTTTCAGAGAAGGCTTAGCAAGATCAAAGAGATGCCTAGGTGTATGCTAATTGGATAACATGCCGCTCAACTATACGTTCTACTGACATATTCAACAATCTACTTTTAGCTCCCACTATGAGAGTACCCTCTAAGCCTCTCCTATGCCTCAAAGGGCCCATGACATGCCCATTCAGATATGTGCATAAGTGGCCCAAGGGTTGCACCATGATCATGATGCCCCATGACTAGGCCTGCTATACCACAAGGCATGCAAGGGGGCAAAACTGGAAATGCTTCATTCCTAACTACTAATATAGATCTAAGCATTCAGGCTATTTTCGAAAGGAAACATTTAGTTCCAAAGTCATTATTCTTGTGATCCGCATAGCCATAACCCAATAGCTAAAGGTCTTTAAAATTGCAACTCGACTAGGCCTGAGGAATGCATGAGCATCTTACGTGCATCCTCCATAAGCACATTATCATGCTTGGCACATTTGTTCCAAACTGACTAGTTCCCGAACTTTCTTGACGCCCTCAATGAGCAATTGATGTCATTAAACTAACCCTTAAAACGAAATTGAAAAATAATGTCTTAGAATCTTTTGATAACTATATCAACACCGTTGAGAATATCATTATTGAAACGTGTGTTTGGATTTGAAATGTGTGCACTGGGACATGTGTTATGATAGGGGAAGAAGGGATGGATGCAAATCAAGAAAATGAAGGAATAGAAATGGGACTAGCTTTAATGAACCGGAACAAGGCCTTAATAGATGGCTTTCAGCCTTTTAGTTTAGGGTTATTTACTTTTTAGCCCCCATTAGTTTAGGCTTAGCCCTTATTGGTGCCATTGTTTCTTGAAATCCTGTCAAACTTGAATGTCAAGTCAATAGGTTTGACTATTGGAAAACATTAGATCTTTTGAGATGTCTGAAATACCCTCACACGAGTGGCACGTAAGGGTTATGTTGCCATTATACTGCATGAGGCTTGCACATGCCAGTAATTCATCGTACAAGTGTCATTCATTTGTGGTTGATCTGACAGATCAACAACTGCTACCAAAACCCTTTTTACCTAACCCTAATGCCACATTCATTGCTTCAATTCGATCGCAGCTTCGATCGATTGAGGGAGAGGGGGAGATCGCCAGAAGGAGAAAGGGAAATCGAATCACGAGCAGAAGTTCTTCGTCGATAAGGGAGAAGGGGAGAGTGTGGTTCTTCGTCGACTGAGGGGGAAAGGAGCATGGACTGAGCTTAGCTCAGCTCGAGCCTGTTTCATCGTCAACTGAGGTAGAGAGAAAGAGAACGCACATTCGAAGAGATTTACTATTATCTAGGCTGTCACCGAGAACCTGTCGAATCGTTATCTCCGAAGCGCAACAACTTCAATATGGCTTCAGCTCAGCACATGATATAAGGCAAGCTGACCTTCTTCCTCTTCAAGCACTCTTTTCCAAATCCACGAGTGCTCATTAGCAAAGCCGATGACAACGAAGACCTAGTGATTTGCATCAACAGCTGGCTTCGCATGCTACTCACTATGTTCCTCTCGCTCGAGAGCGACGAAACCTTTTGTGGTTTGACTTTGAAATAACTTTGTTCCTCTACACGCCAAAGTGACAACATTTTCTTTAGGAGCGCTTCGAGCGAGTGAAACTTCATGATATGAAAAAATAGAGAACAAACAATTGATTAGGCGAGTTACACGAATCACAATTAAGGAAATTGAACACAATTTGAACAGCCGAACACAAATTTGAGCAGTAACATAAAAAACTCTGTAATAGATATGAAATTACGAACGAATAACTAATTTGGAGGGAAACTAGAGTTGCACAAAATTTGAATTCAACTAGAGATCAAAACGATTGGATGAAACCGAATTCAAACGAATTGAAGAGAAAAACAGATTCAGAGATCACGATCAAATTTTTGTAATTAACATCTCTGATTAGGCAAATATTTCAAAAATTCAAAACGATCGGATCAGATCAGGACACACATTGAAGTGCGAATTACAAATGCAACGACTCATTCAAAAAGCACAAACCAGATCACCTAGGTCGAAGTCGTGAAAACGAGTTGCAATCGCAGTGGCGAGGACTCAGAGTCGATCCTCCCTGGTTTCTCCATTAGAACCATCGGTGCTGGTGATAGACGAACAACAGATCTTCAAATCACTCGGAGGTGACGAGAACTTATCCACGAAATCGCTCTCGATCTTTTTTCCTTATTCGCGTCGAAAAACTCAACCTCATCGCTGAATTAAAATATAGAAACAAACGAAAGGTTTTGTGAGATAATTGAAACAGAGAGAGCAACTTCAAAGAGGGAGAGATCGAGCTATCGAGGAGAGAAAGAAGGAAAGTGAGAGGTGAGAAACAAAAGAGCTTCAATTGCAACTCTCCCCCTCCCCCTCCCTAAAACGTTTTGCGTCAGTCTCTCTTTCACGGTCCAAGTCAAAGAAGAACCGGCCATATAACCCTCTGAATAGGGTGGGCACGGTCATGATTGGTTCCAAATCTGGAAGAACCTAACTCGATCCGTTTAAATTTAATGGATATGGTCTGGTCCGAAATTTCTCATTTTGAACATTGAGACCGAACCTGACTCAAACTATTTAGAAAAGTCTGATTCCAACAATTCCAAATGGTTCCAATCCACCAAATAATCTTTTATTGCAGTCTTGTTTTATGTGTGTATGCACAATTCAAAAGTATTTTTTCAAACAATTCAAAAGTTAAAACTTGATTTTATTTCTTCCACATTGAGTTAGATCAGTCAGCATAACTGAAATACATAATTATGAATTTGCATGCCTAATATAATATTGTGAAACAAAAATCACATATATTTTCAGTTAGAATTCCCCATATAATATTGTGAACCAAAAATCACAAATTTGTTCAGTGCACAGTACTTAATACTGGTAGGTACAGAATACTGATCGGTAAAGAGACATTACATCTCGCTTACAGAAAACAAACATGTCCTAAATGTCACGGGCTTTCTTTTCACAAGTACTTCTCGTGCGACACTAGCAAACTTTGCCCCGAGTTATCAAAGAAAGCTAGTCAGCCTTGCCCACAAAAGACTTACTTAGTCTTTGGAAAACTAAGCAAGCTAGGAACACACAAGAGAGCTTAAGAGAACTAGAACTTGTATTGCTTGAATTATCTGAGGTGGTTACAACAAATGAGGCCTTAGCCTATTTATACAACTCCACCTCCTCAATGGACTGTGGTGATCAATTTGATCTAACGGTCTATAATGAACTTCTACACACTTCCTTAGAAATATCTAAGGACTAGAATCCTATGGAACTCTACGGAATCTTATGGGAGGTTCTAGAGAACTCTCTCTAGAACAATGTGGAATACTCAACATTATTTACACTTGGCAACCTCACTTGGCTAGGCAAGAAGATAGTTGTGACATTCTCCCCCACCTAATCAGGCGACGTCCTCGTTGCCTTCAAATCCTCGTATGCTTTGATTTGCTCCTTGAATTGCCACAAATGTTGGATTGGCTCCCAACTAGCTTCACTTTCTGGCAATCATTTCCACTTGACTAGTAGCTCATGTGTGGGAGGTTGGTTTGAATTACGCACCACACGATTCGACATGATAATCTCTGGTTCCTTGTCATGTTGGATCCTCATGCCCATTGGTGTTCTTTGTGAGACTCCTCTGTTTGGATCATTCTGATATTCCTTATACGGTTTCAGTAGGCTTACATAGAAGACTGGATGAAACTTGATCCTTGGCGGCAACTCGACCTTGTAGGCTTACTTTCCCACTTTCTTGACTATAGGGAAAAGACCCTTATATCTTCTGATAAGGCCACGATGCAGTCCAGAAAGTTTGGCATGAGCATGCATCTTGACAAGCACAAGGTCTCCAACCTGGAACTCTCGAGGCTGTCTCTTCTTGTCGACCCACTTCTTCATCCTCTTGGATGCCTTTTCCAGGTAAGCTCGAGCCTCATCAGCTTGATCATTCCATCCTTTGGCAAACTTATAGGCTGATGAACTTACTCCAGTGTAGCCAGTGGCAATAGAACTCGGGGTCATAGGTTGTTGTCCCATGACAATCTCAAATGGGCTACGACCCGTCGCTTCACTCTTCTGCAAGTTGAAAGAGAATTGGGCAACATCTAGCAACTTAGCCTAATCTCGTTGGTTGACACTCACATAATGCCTATGATATAACTCCAGCAAGGCATTCATCATTTCCGTTTGACCATCCGTTTGAGGATGAAAGCTAGTAGAGAAATTAAGGTCGGTACCCAATAACTTGAACAACTCAGTCCAAAATTTCCCTGTGAACCGAGTATCCCGATCACTGATGATAGATTTGGGCACACCCCAATACTTCACCACATGTTTGAGGAATAAATGTGCGGCTTGCTCGGCTGTGCACTCTTTGGGTGTGGGAATGAAGGTGGCATACTTCGAAAATCTGTCCACGACCACAAGTATCCAATTGCAACCCTCCGATGCGGGCAACCCAACTATGAAATCTAAGGAAACACTCTCCCAAGGTTTTTCGGGGATGGGGAGGGGTTCAAGTAAGCCAGCAGGTGATTGTTGCTCCACTTTGTCTTGTTGGCAAACAAGACAAGTCTTCACATATGCTTCGATATCATCCCTCATATGTGGCCAGTAATAGGAATCTTCCACAAGGGCAAGAGTTCGATGTATACCTGGATGTCCCGCCCACTTGCTATCATGACATTCTTTCAAGACTTCCTTTCTTAGGTTGTCATGAGGTGGAACATAGATTCGCCTTCCCTTAGAGTATATCAAGCCGTTCTCCACCCAAAACCGTATTGTCTTCCCATATTTGACAAGAGCTATGATGGTTTGAGCCATGGAATCATGCACCAATCCTTATTTTATGCGTCCCTTCAAGTTGCTTAGAGGTTGACTTATGTCAGCAAGTTCTCTTTTTCTACTCAAAGCATCCGCAACAAGATTAGCTTTGCCAGGCTTGTATTCCAAAGTGTAATCAAACTCTACCAAGAAATCTTGCCACCTAGCTTGTTTTGGTGTGAGCTTCTTCTGTGTCTGGAAGTAGCTAGTGGCAACATTGTCGGTCTTGACCACAAATTTTCTCCCAAGCAAGTAATGTCGCCATGTTCGCAGGCAATGCACAACCGCAGACATTTCCTTCTCTTGTACTGTGTACCGCCTCTCAGTATCATTGAGCTTCCTATTTTCAAAGGCAATAGGATGCCCTTCTTGCATCAATACCCACCAATAGCAAAGTCGGAAGCATCCGTATGTACCTCAAAAGACATAGAATGGTTGGGAAGTGCCAACACCGGTTCTGCCACAATTGCCTTCTTCAATCCTTCGAAAGCGTGTTGGCATTTTGAACTCCAATCGCAACTTCGTCCCTTCTTGAGTAAGTTTGTCAATGGAGCGGCTATGAAAGAGTAGCCTTTGATGAACCTTCTATAATAGTTCACCAAGCCAAGGAAAGATCTTAACTCGGTGACTTTGGTCGGTGGTTCCCATTCTTGGATGGCTTGTACCTTAGACTTGTCCATATGAAGCTTGCCCTTGCCAATGATATGACCCAAGAATGTCACCTCCTCTTGGGCAAATGAGCACTTCTCCTTTTTGACATAGAGCTCGTTCTCCTTCAAGGTTTGGAACACTTGCCTCAAGTGATTCACATGTTCCTCTAATGTCTTACTATAAATCACAATGTCATCAAGGTACACAACTACGAACCGATCAAGGTAAGGAGCTAGTACCTTATTCATTAGAGTGCAAAATGTGGCAGACGCATTAGTTAAACCAAATGGCATGACTAAGAACTCGTAAGACCCGTACCTTGTAACACATGCCATCTTTGGTTCATCTCCTTCGGCTATGCGGACTTGATAATATCCCGAGCGCAAGTCAAGCTTGGTAAAATACCTTGCATCACCAAGTTGATCAAAGAGATCCGCAATAAGTGAAATCGGGTACTTGTTCTTGATAGTGACCTTGTTGAGTGCCCGATAGTCAATACAAAGTCGTAGGGATCCATCATGTTTCTTTTGAAATAAGACCGGCGCACCATATGGAGCTTTGGAGGGTCGGATATAACCAACATCTAGTAAATCCTTTAGTTGTCTTTTTAACTCCTCGAGCTCAGGAGGTGCCATACGATAAGGAGCAAATGCGGGTAGTTTTGCTCCAACTTCTAACTCAATAGCATGATCCACCTCTCTCCTTGGTGGAAGCTTCTTAGGCAACTCGGCAGGCATAACATCCTTATACTCCTTGAGAACATCTTGGACGACCTTAGGTACATTCACCTCTCCATCCATGGGACCTTCGTCTTCCTTGAGGGTAGCCAAGTAAGTAGGCTCATTCCTCTTTACTCCTTTAGAAAGTTGGAGAGCGGACACCATTCTCTCCTTACTTATCTCCCGTACTACGGGCACAACACAAGGTTATCCCTTCTCCATGATGCACATGGTGTTGGCATATGGTACCATAAAAGCCTTCACCATGTCCAAGAAATCTATACCCAAATAGAACGTGTGATCATCAATTGGAGCAATAGTTATGTCGACTTTACCTTGCCATTGTCCAAGCCGAATATCGGTGCCACGAGCTACTCCTTCAATTGGGAGACTTTTAGCATTGACTCCCTTGATATATCCTTTCTCCTTTGTATATGGTAGGCCAATTTCTTCAGCAAGGTTTTTGGCCATGTAGACTGTGTCGGCTCCGGTATCCACCATGGCTTTCAAAGTCTTGTCCCCGATCTCGGTCTCCACGTACATCCTTCCACTTGGTTGTTCTTCGACCTTAGCTTGAATGGCACTTAGGAGATTCATTGAGGCGATCCTCCTTTCCATTTTTGCTTCTTCCTCCATGACAAGCACGACAAGCTTCCCCCGGTTGGGACACTCAAATGTTCGATGGGGTCCACTACATAAGAAGCAAGATATCTTCTTAGGTGATCCATCTCTTTTCTTTCCCCTTGTCTTTGGAGTACTTGTGTTCCTTGGAGGACGTCTCTTTGTCTCCCCCACCTTTGCCATCATTACTCGGCCTTTTTCCTTGCCCCTTGGATGAGTCATTTCTCTTGAACTAAATCAAGGATTCGGCTGCAGCCATAGCCGTTGCAAGGTCTTGCACACCTCGCCTCTTCAGTTCCAACTTGGCCCAACCCGTTAGGCCATCAAGGAAGCTAAACAAAGCATCATTTTCTCCCATGTCAGGAATCTCCAAAAGCAACTCTGAGAACTCCTTCACATACTCCCTTATGTGGCCTTCCTTATGTTGAAGGCGACGAAGCTTGGCCCTAGCTTCGTTTTCGGCATCCTCCAGGTAGAATTGTCTCTTGAGTTCCTTCGTGAATTCTTCCCAAGTGTCGATGGTGCATAATCCTTTCTTGACATCATCGGACCTTCTGCGCCACCAAACTGTAGCGACATCGTTTAAATATAGGGAGACACTACGTACCTTTGATGTTTCATCTATTATGCCAACTGCAGCAAAGTAGCGCTCTATGTTCCACAAGAAGTTGTCAATCTCCCTTGCACTCCTTGCCCCACCATAGGCCTTAGGTTTGGGAGCTTCGACTATGTGAGTGATTGTCCTTGGTGTAGTCCCACCACTAGCTACCGCAACCATACACACACTGAGTTGAGTTTCTAACTTCTAAACTCTTTCCCTGTAAGCATACATCTCCGCATCTTTGGCAACAATTTGGGCTTCAAGGGACTCGATCTTCTTGGACACCATGTCCACTACTACATTCAATGCTCCTTGCATCTCTTCCCGAAGCTCTTGGTCCTCCCCATTGGATGCTTGCCCCTCGATGCGTTGGTCCATGTCATCGACTTTCTCCCTCAAGTCGAACATGGTGGCACACAACTTAGCCAACCTTTCATCCATCGCAGCGATCATGTCCTTCGACTCGTCCTTGCGAACTTTCCCACCTTTGTCGTTGTTGCCAGTTGCTGGGTTGTTGACCTCTGACGACATTCTCTTGTGTAGGATGATTTCACCAACCTTGCCAAACCTTGCTCTGATACCAACTGTCACGGGCTTTCTTTTAACAAGTACTTCCCGTGCGACACTAGCAAACTTTGCCCCGAGTTATCAAAGAAAGCTAGTCAGCCTTGCCCACAAAAGACTTACTTAGTCTTTGGAAAACTAAGCAAGCTAGGAACACACAAGAGAGCTTAAGAGAACTAGAACTTGTATTGCTTGAATTCTTTGAGGTGGTTACAACAAATGAGGCCTTAGCCTATTTATACAACTCCACCTCTTCAATGGACGGTGGTGATCAATTTGATCTAACGATCTATAATGAACTTCTACACACTTCCTTAGAAATATCTAAGGACTAGAATCCTATGAAACTCTACAAAATCTTATGAGAGGTTCTAGAGAACTCTCTCTAGAACAATGTGGAATACTCTACATTATTTACACTTGCCAACCTCACTTGGCTAGGCAAGAAGATAGTTGTGACATAAAGCAGTTGCATAAAGGGTGCAAAGGATCAAAATCAGTAATTTTGACATTTAGAATCAATCAAGGAGGGGTCCAAAAAAAGAAAAGAAAGAACAGTGATTTGGAGGGAAGGGAGCTTAACTGGGAGGAGCAGTGTTTGATTGTTGATGGCATCGAGAGCAGTAACGAATACAGATCCTTGATCTACTCGATCGCATCATAAACAATAAGGAATTGAGAGCGATCTTTGACAAGAAACCACTAGCACACAAGATCGAAATCTAAACCCTAGATCTAACCAAACATAACTTTAACAAACACATCTATTAAAGAGAAACGGTGAGACGAGAGATGAGTTGCTACTCTTGTTGGATCTGAAACCCTACAAATCTTAAAGTAGATGCAATTTTTTTACAGATCAAGAAGGGTGTCTTCTTCTTCGCATGTGGTTACAGACACTTATTCGAGCCTTACAATCGGGCCAACATGAGCTCCTGTGTCTTCGTCTTCTATGGTCTCTTCTGTTTCTTCTTCGTCTCTGCGTTCGAGATCTTTGCTCGCCATTGATTGATGAGAGAAAGAATTTGATCGAAAGTACAAAGTGAGATTGGAAGGAGAAAGTTGAGAGTGATGGAGATCAACAACTAGTGAGAGATCTGTGGGAGAGATCAATGTTTCAGGGGCTAGTGAGAAAGATCTGTGAAGGAGGGATGGAGAAAAATATGTCAGAGAGAGCGTGAGGGAGAGATATGTGAAGAGAGAGGCTGAGAGAACTGTGAGAGAGAGCGAAGTGTGAGTGAGAGCGAAGTGCGAGGGACTGTGAAGGGATTTGAGGAGGAAAGAGTGAACCTACGGTTCGGTTTTTTATCTAAACCGTGAATCAAATCGAAATCGAATCGATCATTTACAAAATCGATCCGAAACCGAATCGATTCAAATTTATGCAAACTGTAATCGAATTGGATCGACTAAAATTGAACCAAAACCGAATCGATCGACTATTTTAAACATATTATATTATTTTTATATAAAAATATATATTATTTATTATATTTATTCAGTCGGTTCGGTTTAGTCGGTTAAAATCACATAGAAACCAAAAGCCGAACCGACTACTTCGATTTTGAATTTTTTAAAACTGAAATCGATCCGAACCAAATTTAAACCGAACCAAACGGTTCGATTTTGATCGGTTCGGTCGGTTTAATCAATTTGGTCGGTTTTTTGTTCAACCCTAAGAAAATGAGAATGAGACGAGCGGGTGGGGGGTGCGTGGATTTGGGGTTTTTAGGGCTTAATCATATTAAGACACGTGTACATGTGTTATGCAAACGGATCGGAACCAAACCGTTTGATCTTAGATTTTTGGAACCGGACTCGAATCGTTCTTAACACGGATCTGGATCGTTTATTAATTTATTAAATCAAATCCGGATCATTTGGTGCAAAACGGCCCGGTTTGGTTTAGATCCGCGATGCCTTGACCTGTTTGCCTACTCACATGCCACATGAGGGTATTTTAGATATTTCGACTAATGTTTTTCGATAGTCAAACCCATTGACTTAACAGTCAACACTCAAAATAGGTGTGTACGAGATTTCAAGAACAAATGGCACCCAAGAAGGATTACGCTTAAACTAATGCGCTCAAAAGGTAAAGGCGTTTGCTAAATGGCACCACCATTTCCACTAAATGACGCCATCAATGTTCTATTTTCTGAAGGATACCACTAATATAATCTTTAACCCTCCCAACATTCAAAATTTCCATTCTCTCCCACGAAATGCTCTCCTTCCTCACCCAAAATTTGAATCTCGCACCCTTTTCCGACCCTCATTCTCCATCTACTCTCTACTATCTCCCTCTACTCACACTATGTGATACAAAAGTAGGAGGTTTTGGTGTGCAATTCTAACCAAGAAGGGGTTTTGTTAGTGTGTGTGACTTTGTGTCGATTTAGTGCGTGGTCATCTTATTTGCTTATTTGTGTTAGATTGTTGCTATAGGAGTTCGTCTTTGCATTCAACCAAACCCACGAAGTCAGGTAAACTCTAAATCTTCATTTCGAAACTATAAATCTACATGCTCATTTTTGTTTTGTTTTAATTGTATCATTTTGTTTGAAATGTTTAATATGGTAAAGACAAACAAAGATGTTGCGTCTTCTTTGGTTGATGGTGGTGATGGTAATAGTAGTTGGAATCATCTAGCACAAAGAAGATCAATGACGACGTCTTTAAGAAATGTCATTGCAATAAAAAATAAAGAAAATAGAAGAGAGAAAAAAAAACAAAAATAATGCAAAAACAGATGGAGAATGAAAAGGAGACATGATTTAATTAGGAATGATTTGATGGACTTGGATGAAGCGGCGCACTCCTATTGTTGTTGCAAAGTACATGTGGTGTGGTTGGTGAGGGTGTTGCACATGAGGTTGAGGAAGTAGAGGAGGGTGAGATTGTGAGGGTGAAAAGGATGCAGAGAGTCATGGGGATGAAAAGGGTGAGGCCGTGAGGGAAATGAGGAGGTTCAAAATCAAGATGAACCGGTTATTTCTATCGAACCTGGTTCCGATGAAGACGAAGAACATGACAAAGTTTCTTATCCTAGTGGTTCAAAAAATGGCTCCATATTAGAGGATTATGATGGCCATGTTTCTCTCTCCATTAGGGCTGGTAAGGAGGTAATTATAATATTTTTTAGTATTTAAAGTATGCAATACTTATTATTTTTATATTATTTGGACATTGACTAGATTTTCTTATTGCTTGTTGTATTTAGGAACAAGGAGAGTTGAGATGTCGACATCAATATAAGAATTTTATAGTTTGGAAGTTGAGTAAAGAGCCGAGAGAAGTTATTTCAATTGTCTATAAAAGTGGTCTACGATAGGAGTGGGCACGGGACGGGATGAACCTCATCCCTATACCATCCCGTTCGTTTGGGATCGGGATGGGATGAGATAGACCTCACTCCGGCCTAGTCCCATCCCAAATGGGTTTGTGAGGGGACGAGATGGGAGAGCATGTACTAAGTACTCCTCCAATAAAAAATTACAAAAGAATTTCATCTTATTACATTGATCACACACCATCATTTGCCTTTATTTTCTACAAGAAGAATTGTCCTATAACCAATCTAAAATGTGAAAATGCATAAATTTTCATAGGTTCTATTTGACCTAAAATATCCAATTGAATTTTCTATCTAAACAAAGAGTATCAAATCAAGCAAGTAAATTTTCAAACAGTAGATATTTTTATTTAATTTCAACACATCCTAAACTTTTCTTTAGAAGGGTAGTTTAATTAACATGTAAAGAGTAGCTGGTAGGATCTACCAATTCATCATGTTAATCTTAAGTCAGGTTAGATTAGTGGATTGCAAGCTCAAGTTCTCATTGTAGTACAATGCCAACTACATGTTTCGGAAAAAAAACAAAAAGTGAAATGTTCTCTATGCATATGGGAAGTTATTTACAGATTGAATGAGTTTATGGGAATTAGAACTAAAACCCCAATTAAGGTTTTCCTAACATTTATACAAGCATATCAAACCCCACTTCATCGAACACTCGTATGGGGTATGAACATTTTCATATTTTCAAACCAAAAATCAACTTACTGAAACCAAATATCGAAAAAAATACACAATTTCAAAAGGCAAAAAGAAAAAAATGATTTTTTGACTTACAATATTAAATTTGGAGATACCGAAGTTGTAAATTTTCCTGAGTTATCTCCAAGGATGTTCAAAGATATGAATCAAGTTTTGACAAAACTGTTGTGTTGTGCAATGGAGAGAGGCAATTACACTTTTAACCATAAGAAATATTAATTAGGGATTGAATAGAATGGGTTGTGGATTGAAATTTTCCATCCCGATCCCGTATGGGATCGGGATAGGTTTGATCAATCCCAAAAGTACCCAAAAATTTGGGAAGGGACGGAACTTTGAAAGCTCATGCAACCCGATAGAAGATCAATGGAATACTCCACGAATGTTCAATCTGACGATAAAAGATATGACATGCTGCCCAATGCTGATCCAAAGATGACCATTGAAACAACCATGCCTACTGAAAGAAAGCTCCAACAGGTAACAGTTCATACATCTCTGACATCGTGGGGAATCCCCTCGGATCCCCGAGTGGAAAAGCTTATGATTCAAATGAAAAGTGTGATCAAGACGATAGATAGGATCATCCGAGATATGCAGGGCAACAACTTTCCAGAAGAAACCACCCAACTTAAGAGATATTGGGCTAACAATAGCTCCAAGTGCAATCAGGGGACGTCCAAAAGTCTATAATTGAAGAAGCCCAAGTAGGGAAGAACATTCTCGACTCTGATTGCGAGTCGGAACAAGATTTTTGAAGCTATGACAAGAAGAGATGTCAAATGGCCACCAAATATGAGTGGAGATTTGAAAATCAATCGATCCAGGAAGCGTTAGTCAGAGACTTATGCACAAAAAATCAGATTCCAGGAACCATTTGCACAGTGTGCAAAAACAATGCCAAGGACCCTAACCTTCTCAAACGAAGATGCTAACGGGGTTAATTTCCCACACAAAGATGCTTTAGTGATTTTGGTCATGATATCTAAATGGGAAATCAAAAGAGTGTTGATCGACACTGGCAGCTCGACCAACCTCTCATACCTAACAACTTTATGAAGGATGCGGTTCACCACTGAGATGTTCTCACCAAGCGATCAGTCTTTGGTAGGTTTCAGTGGGGAACAATGTAACCCACTGGGAATGATTCAACTACCAGTTGAAGTGGGAAAGCCAAGGAAACAGTGAGTACTAATGATAGACTTTCTCGTCGTCGACGCTCCTGCTGTGTACAACATGCTACTCGGAAGACCGTGGATACACAAGATGGGCGCAATATCCTCTACTATGCACCAATGTGTCAAGTACCATACTGACAATGGCATTGGAATCATAAAAGAAGACCAACCAGCAGTCCGGGAGTGTCATTGTGTTGCCATAAAGACTCCCCATAAATAACAATTATTGCAACGACTGAAAGAGTCTTCAAAGCAACTTGTTGAAACAAGTTCGAATTCTCCGAACGACAATATGGATTCAACTAGTCCATGAGATCGAACCAACACGGGCAACCAGAAGAGGAAATGATCGAGGTATACTTAGACAACGAAGCAGAAAAGGCAGTCCGAATTGACACAAAGATCCAACCTGAACTCGTCAAGGAGTTGATCAAATTGCTGAAAGATAACCAAGATGTTTTCGCATGGACAATGAAGGACATGGTGGGAATAAATCCATCCATCATCTCCCACAAATTGTAGGTGAATCTAGACAGGAAACCAGTTTAACAAAAAAAAATATCGGCGGCCCCGGAACGCAGTCAGACGATAAAAAAAGAAGTGCATCGATTGCTCAACGCATAAATGATAAGAGAAGCTCATTACCTAAATTGGTTGGCGAACACAGTACTAGTAGAGGAGAATAACGGGAAATGGAGGGTGTGCATGGATTACACCGACCTAAATAAGGTCTGCCCCAAAGACAACTTTCCACTTTCACGAATATATCAAATAGTGGACGCAACTGTCGGACACGAAATGTTGAGCTTCATGTACGCGTACTCCGGGTATAATCAAATACAAATGTACCCCTCCCTCGACCAAGAAAAAAATCTTTCATAACGGAAATGGTTACATACTGTTATTGAGTAATGTCGTTCGGATTGAAGAACATGGGAACAACATATCAACGGCTAGTAAACAGGATGTTTAGAGATCATATCGGCAAAACAATGGAAGTTTACATCAACGATATGCTCGTCAAAGCTCACGCAAAATAGACCATATCACGAATCTCAAACAGGCTTTCTCCCAGCTTCGGAAGTACAAGATCAAACTAAACCTAGATAAATGCACCTTTGGATTGGAGTCAGGGAAGTTCCTCGGGTACATGGTCAACCAACGAGGAATTGAAGCCGACCCAAAGCAGATACAATCGCTCCTCAACATGCAATCACCAACAAACATAAAAGGTGTTCAAAGTCTTAACGGGAGGATAACATCTCTAAACAGATTTATCTCTAGGTCATCAGACAAGTGTCTGCCTTTCTTCAAAATATTGTAGGGGAACAAGACATTGGAATGACGAATGCAAAATAGCCTTTTAAAGCCTTAAGACATACATGGGAAGCACGAAGCTGCTAACAAAACCAAACACATGAGAAACATTGTATCTGTACCGATCTGTGTCCAACCACGCGGTGAGTTCAGCACTGATACGAGAAGAAAAGGGGGTGCATAAACCAGTGTACTACATCAGCAAAACACTCGCAGCTGAAGAGATCAACTATCCGGCCCTAGAGAAACTGGCGCTCGCTCTAATCGTGTCATCAAGAAAATTGTGACCATACTTCCAAGCACACCCGATCACGGTTATGACCGAACAATCGCTTCGGTCGGTATTACACAAACCAGACTCGTCGGGAAGAATGGTGAAGTGGGCGATAGAGCTCGGACAATTTGACATCAACTATGCCCCTAGAATTGCTATAAAAGTTCAGACATTAGTGGATTTCACCATCGATCTCACAGGAAGCAACAACCAACACGAGGATAAGGAAAGCAAGACAGATAGCCCCCGCACCGATCATCCTTCGCTGTGATGGGGCGTTGCAGGAAGCGAAGTCATATTAGTCTTATACAACTTGGAAGGCATCACATTAGAAAAGGCGATAAAATTAAATTTTAAAGCCTCCAATAATGAAGCCGAGTATGAAGCTGTGTTAGTAGGGTTGCCATTAACAAAACATCTAGAAATAAATGACATTAGTGTCTTTACTGATTCCAGGCTGGTGGTCAATCAACTAAACGACGAGTTCCAAATAAAAGACACTCGAATGAAAGCCTACCACTAGAAAACTACAAAGCTGATAGAAGGCTTCCAAAGTGCTACCATTCGATAATGCACACGAAGGAAAAACAAAAGAGCACATGAGCTAGCAAAAGAAGCCTCAACAACGAAGGATAATGACAACCCACTCATCATGACACAAGGAAGCTCCATACTCGAAAGTCAATCAGAAGAAGCATGCGCCGTAAACCAAATAACCAACTGGACAACTCCAATCCTGGCATATATTTTAAATGGGGAACTCCCAACATATAAGATGGAAGCCAGAAAACTTCGAAATCGGGTAGCAAGATACACAATGACCAATAACAAATTATACAGAAGGTCCACAAGTTTATTACTAAGGTGCCTTGCACCAAGAGATGTTGAAAACGTCTTGTAGGAAATACACCATGAACATGAGAGAATCACTCAGGAGGAAGAACATTAGCCTACAAAGCTCTCACATTAGGTTATTATTGGCCAACGATGCAAGTTGATGCTCATAAGCTAATTCGTAAATGCAACAAATGCCAAAGATTCGCCCCATACACACACATATCGGGGCAAAATATGATCCCAATGAGCAACCCCTGGCAATTCGCACAATGGGGAATGGACATAGTAGGACCACTTCCAGCGTCCGATAAAATAAGTCTCTCCTCTTCACAGTAGACTACTTCACCAAATGGGTAGAAGTATAGCCCCTCAGAAAGATAGGGGAAACACAAGTCGAGAAATTTCTCTGGAGAGACATCACATGCAGATTCAGGATCCCAAGATTAATCATCACAAACAATAGGAGATAGTTTGAAGGCAAAAAGTTTAAGAGTTAGGTGAGAACCTAAATATCCAACAACATTTCTCTGCATCAGCTCATTTGCAAGCAAACGGGCAAGCCGAGGTCACTAAAAGGATAATCTCCGAGGCAATAAAAAAAGACTCAAGGCAGCGAAATGACTATGGACATCCGAGTTACATGGGGTCCTTTGGGCGTACAAAACAACAAAACGAACTCCGACAAGAGAAACACCTTTTGCACTCACTTACGGGTCAGAAACAATGATACACAGAAATCGGAATGCCAACATTCCGAACCAAAGAATTCCGCACTGAAGACAACGTGGAAGCATTAAGAGTCGGGCTGGATCTCTTCGAAGAAAAATGAGAAGCAACCTTGATTAAAACGACAGCCTATCAAGAGCGCATGGCAGAGTATTACAACAAGAAAGTGCAAATTCGAAATTTTAACATTGGAAATTGGGTGTTACGGAAAGTCCAACTAAACACGGAAGAGCCCGTCACGGACAAGCTGAACCCGAACTGAGAAGGACCATATCGGATAACAAAAATCAATAGACCAGGAACATACTGGTTGGCAAACAAAGAGGGTGAAATGATACCTCGACAATGAAATGTAGAACAATTGAAAAGATATTAACAATGAAGTCTTTGGCTCTCAATTTCGAAACAACAAGAATTTAATCAGGACAAAAAATCAGATTAAAACTAACTCAAGAAAACACTCAGTATGGCTAGAGTATCGAGCAAACACAAATACATACGCTGGACGAACGAGTCAGACATAAAACAAAACAGTTCTGGCATGATCAACCACGAAGTAATAAAGTACCAAGACATAAGAGCCGAACTTTTATGTTGTCTGTAATGTGCAACATCGTAATCTGAATGAGAAACATGATTCTGTAAACTATAGCTTCTATACGACTAGAATGTTGAATATCGAAGCCACCCATAAAAATCCAGACAAACAAAGTCGAAAATCTCCCAGAAATGTCATAAATAAAAGCTAACAAGCTAGACATACGGGACACAAAAATGCGAAATAATAAAATTTCCATTTATCTTCTAAAATGGGAGCTTACAAAAAAAAAAAAAAAAAAAAAAACTAAGAAGAGGAATCAGTGTTGTGAATAGCGTCTTCAGGCAGCATATGATTAGCAGGCTCCTCGGCATTCATATCACCCATTGAACCCGGAACAACTTCCTCGACATCATCGAATTCTTGCTCAGCAAAGCAACGATATCTTTTGCACGAATCTGCTCTTATTGAATCCCATGCTATTGAATCAGATGCAAGTCTTTTGAAATGCCTTAGTAACCTCCTTCATGCCATTGTCAACATAAATGCTCTTTTTTCTATAGATGTTGCGGCATAAATGGTGATCATTACAGTTGTTTAAAGAGGTTCAGGTCAAATAAGGGCTTTCCCTTAAAGGGCTCGTCGAAATAGCGCATCCAATCGAACTAGCATTGTCAACGAATAGGGGAGACATGTCCAAGCCTTGCTTTTCCAGAAAATCACGGCGACCACTCTCTTAAAATCTGTGGTCTCTGCTGTCTTCAACTTCTCCGTAATAGTCGACAACTTGGCTCTGGTTGACGCTAACTCTTTGTCAACATCGACAAGTTTAGCAGAGACCGTTGATTTGGTATCTACAAACTCGGAATTCAACTCAACGATGCAAACAATAGCAGCCTTAAGCTTGGCAGAACATTCTTCGGCAGAACGAATAGTCTCGTCACGTTCAGCCTTTCGGTCAAATAGCTCTGTCTCAGCCACATCCAAACAGGAACGCAAATTGCCCAATTCCACCTTGGATGTCTCAAGGTCGAAAGCGAATGCATCATGCGTAGCCTCGAGTTCCCTCAACAACACCGTGCAGAATCTGTGTCCCTTTCATGCTCTGTGCACTGCGCCTTGAACAAATTCAGTTGACGGAGAACATGGAAAAGGACCACAATGTGTCCTGAAAGCTTTGGCTCGACGTGCACAGCTTGGTCATGAGACGCCTTACAATCAGACCCCATGAAGGCTGCATAAGTAAGATGCGTCATCCCCTCATAAGATGTTGGAGGCCATCGTCAATATGACGACGTGGTTGTTGCATGGGCATAGGAGTTTCGTTAGCCAACCGCTCGTGACAGCTGCCAATAAGATTGTGAACATTGCCCTTCACATCAGCGTCGGAAGGCCAAATTGTCTCACCAAGGATAATAGAAGCGGGGCGAGACACAGAAGGAGCAGCAAGAGATCCCAAAGTCTCAGCCATGACTGAAGAAACAATAAGTTTGTGGTCTCGAGCGCGAGCAACAACTTGATCCTTTACTGACGTATCATACTCGAAGTCATCCAAGGTCTTAGTACCCTTCGGTTTCTCCGACAACCAAACACCTATCTGAAACATTTTATTCTCGACGTGAATCGTCAATTGAGAGGTCGACAGAACCCGACAAGCCATAAAAAACAACAATTTTTTTCTCATGGTTGTTCAGAGGATGATAAAATTTTTCTTACTTATCTCGAGAACTCGGTTTACCTCCTCATCCTCGCGGGCAGAAGAATCATCCCCCGAACCTTGACCTCCTTTTTGAAGAGAAGCAAAATGAAAGGGGGTCCTGGCAGATTCAAGGACGGAGGAAGCAAGCTTCTTCCTATTCAAGATACGGCCAGAACTGACGGCCAACATCTTGGAGGGGCTAGGAGGCCTATGAACTTTCCTTTTCTTAACAATTGAAGCAATGTTCCTAGGACTCCGAACAAAGACAGAAGCGGAGTTTCTTACATCACCAGTGTGTGCAACAATAACCTCCAAAGCAAGGCCTGCTCTACCCGGTGAAAACAGACCACCACGAACAATGGTGTCCGTAATGAGGAAATCTTCCACTGATACTCGGAGAAGATCACAAAACCGATGGCAGAACTTCTGTTCTTCCAAAGACAGTGACAACTCAACCTTCTTAGGCTCCCGAAAAGATCGCAAAATCTTATTATCGCGAAACCTAAAATGCTTGGAAGAAAGAAAGGCATAGAACCAGGACCTTGACCAGCCCACATACTCCTCTCGCGGGTCTTCAAAGCAGGCAGAAGAACACAGGCGACAGGTGTAATTAGGGTCCACGCTGAACCCTACCAGAGAGTGCAAAACCCTAACATTCATAGGAATACAAGCTGATGCTACCCTCGCTAAGGTTGATATCATTATCTTCCAACCATTAGGGACCAGTTGAGCAGGAGCAATACCAACCAAATCCAAGTACTCCTAGTCGATAGTAGGAGCCGAAAGCCTGAAACCAAAATGGAACAAAACCAGGATACAAAACAATGTATCCATGACTAGGACGACAATGACTGTCACCCTCTCCAGGGAGAACAATTTCCAGATCGTTTAGCAACAAGTAGTCGTGATGAATGTTGTCCAGAGTCGCGTGTGTTGCCCTCTTGGGCATAAAGAAAGCTTCGCAAACATCAAGGGCGTCGCCACCCAAAACCCTGAATATAAACATGACTACATAACGAATGTAAGGAATCAAAAGGTTAAACAATCAAAGATTGAGAAAATGCATAAGGAAGCAGAGCATACACAAAGCTTCTCCTTTTTATAGGAATGGACAACGAAAGGACCGTTCTTGGAGAATGTGCAAGGTATGACAATAACACGAAATCAGGCGGATGGAACACTGGAGATAAAAAGCAGCGACAAATAGCAGGAGTACTAACCAAGCCGTAATGTTGCAATAAAAAATAACACCTCCACACAGTTAGTGGATACATGAACATACCCACTAACTAAGGGTGGAATAGCTGATGATACATCAAAACATAATATCATCACGGCCATACACATGGCATAAAGACCCATCACGAGAATACAACGCCCAATCTATTGGGCCAGCTCATAAAGCCGGGGAAGAATGAGGCCAATTATAGAGGCTCGGACAAAGCCCACCATTAAGTAGACGTAAATAGGGTCTGAATCCAGGCCCAAACGAGTCATAGCCTGAGTCCAAACCTGATACGAGTTCTCTCATAAAGAAGATGAATATTGCAACAAAAAATAGCCGTGGAGGGAGTTACCCCTCCACGAATGCATCTCCATGAAGGAGGAAAACTTTACAAGAAACATCTTTCCATTGCACCTCACATGCTTAAGTCACGCAGATAGTTAACCACAACCATTATAAAAGATAAAGAGAACATTCGACACATGTATGCAACTTTAACTAAGTTTTGTCCATATTTACATCATTCTTCCAACAGAGTTACTGACTTAAGCATCAGAGTGCCTTTAGCCACCAAAAAAGTGGTCCTTGGCAGTCTAACGATTGTTTTGTAGGTCAAACGCACAGGAAAACAATTTTTGGATGCATCAACGTTTATCATATTACTCATCTGCTGATTGTTTGTATGCCGATTATGGTAAAAAATAAGTCAAATGAAGGCAGAGAAATATGTGCAACTGTTTGTGAACGGTTTGGGGATTCAAAAGAGTGAGACACAGAAACATGTCTAAAAGAATCTTAGTTTTTGGAGATGAGATTTATTAAGGGCAAGCCCTGTTTGACACCACCATCAAAATATTTTTTTATCTCCCACACCACCAATAAAAACTGTTTGTATTTCCCCTCCCCTCCGAAATTGAATTCATGCCTTCCCTCTAAATCTCTCATCTTCCCTCTCACCACCATGGCTCTCTCCCACACTCCACTCACTTTCCCAAATCATCTTCTTCCCTCCACTCACTCTCCCAAATCATATTTTTCCATGCTAATCTCTCCCCCACTCTTTCAAATGTTTTCCCCAAATTTTGAGCATCTTCTTCCCTTTCACTTCACTCACTCTCCCACAGTCTTCGTCTTTCCTCCCACACTCATCCCTGTATCCCTCATTATCTCAACAGGTTTCCATTGTTCCAAAGGGTTCATGTGCAATCTCTCCAAAGATTGATTGTGTGCGATTTCTCCAACATGCAATTTCGAACAATAAATGAAACACTAAATTGAACTCCAAACCAAACTCTAGAATGTAGAACAACAAACAATGACAACAAAATTCTTCAATGTAAAATTTAAACAAAACTTCAAAACTCAAAATCTGAAGAAAAAAATAAATTTGGACAGAGTATACGTTTTCACCCATTTGCATTGGACAATGCGAGTGGGAGTCCCACATTCGCATAGGGCTGGGCGAGTTTGATACTTCCATTTGCATTGGTCCGGGCGAATTTGGGACTCCCATTCGCATGGTACAATGCGAATGGGTGAAAACACACTCTGTTTATTTTCTGGACAGATTTGCGTGACTTTAGTAAAAAGACCATAAATGGCTCATTTCAAAACATTTTCAAGTGATTCAAATTGTGTTCATTAGATAACTCAGAGTAATACATTGTTTATGTTTTGATGAGCTTGAGAATTAGTCTCCATCTAGTGTATAAGTTAGCCAAAATTCAGGGACACTATCATGTTTCTTTATAGGACATATTTGAGTGACTTTATTAAAATAACCATAACTTACTTATTTGAAGACATTTTCAATTGATTCAAATTGTGTTTATTAGGTAAGACATAGGTACTATATTTTTTATGTTTAGATGAGCTTGAGAATTTATTTCAATTGAGCGTATCAATTGGCCGAAGGTCAGGGACAATACCCTGATTTTGTTTTTTTGGACAGTTTTGAGTGATTGTTGTAGAATGACCATAGGTTTCTTAATTGAGACCAATTATCAAGCTCATCACAACATGAAAATTGTAGTACTCAGAGTTATCTAATAAATACAATTTGAATCAGTTAAAAATGTTTTGAAATGAGCAAGTTATGGTCACTTTACTAAAGTCACTCAAATATGTTCAGTAAAGAAAACATGGTAGTGTCCTTGACTTTTGTGGTGAATTGTAATTTCTATTTTTTTAGTGGTGAATTGTGTTCAGACTTTCTTAATCTATTCATTTCAGCCAAAGAGATATATGAACAATTTTTTTTTATTCTTTTACTCGTATGAATAAAAAAATCAAGTGTTTGTTGAGATCCATGTCCTTTCAGTGCGTACTTGCAGTAATCTGAGTTTCTCTTCATATATGTAGTTTCCATGGGTTTCATATTCTATTGGCAATTGACTACTCTTTAGTCTTACATTTGCGATTGTAGTTTCCACCAAAATCAAGTGTTTGTTGAGGGAGCCATGCATGAGTATAATGGAGAATAAAAGGAATAAAGAAGAGGGGAGGAGAAGAGAGAATGAAGGTGGTGGAAAAGGCGGTGCGATTGGTGGCAGGTGAGGCGGGTGGTGTTCTTCTTGTGAAGAAGAGAAAGATGAGAGGAAAGGAAAGGGAGAGAAGAGAAAAAAACACCTATTTAATGGTGGTGTGGTTCAGTAGATAAAAAAAAAGGGTGGTGGTGTGGGACAACACTTTTCGTGGTGTCAAACAACGCTTGCCTTAATTAAGGAGCATTATTGTGGGCATGGAATGCGATTTCGCGAAATTTCAACGAAATTTTCGTTTTTTGAAATTACAAAAAGAAAAGGGGGCGAAAGAAAAAATTGCATTTTTCGAGGTTTTTTGGAAATTTTTCAGGGTTTTTTTTTGTAAATTTTGGAGTTTTTTCGTATTATCAGTTCTTCTAATTATTTATTGATTTTTGAAACCAACCCTCTGATTTTTTAATTGTCATTACTTCTACTTATATATTGATTTTTGATACCACCCCCTGATTTTCTAATTATATATTGATTTTATGTTTGTTTCATTTCTTAGTAGTTATTAGGCTTCATTTAATTTGTTTAATAGATTTATTTACTTGCATCTTATTTTTTTCACATATTCCATATATCCTCAAAATTTACTCTATATTTTTGGCGTATCCTCAGAATTTTTACGTTTTTTCTTTACACATTAAAATATTTCTCAAAATATTTCTTAAAATCAAGAGACTGAAATGAACTAGACAAACGAAATCACAATCCTTGGTTATGGGACAATTAGTAAAACTGATTCTCTTAAAAAAAACAAGTTGTTAGGAGTTACTTGTTATTTCTTCTGGACATGACTATCTTTGTTGAGAAGACTGGAACAAAGATTCGCATTGAATATTTGAAGTTGCTGATGTAGGTGGATGAAGTTGGGAAGTTCACATAAGGAGTTGGTACTTTGGTGTTCTTGAATCGTCAACTTGGTTGTGCTAGCATAGTGGCTACCAAACAAATATATGAATATCTGTCGCTTTCGGAGGCATATTTAGACTTTGTCGTTCAATTAATTATCCTCTTAGTGTTTAAGATATTAAACTAATATATTGATGTGTTTTTTTAAATTTTTACTGTTGGATATACGATCACTTTAGGCTTTGCGGTACGGCTCGAGCCTCGTGGAATTATTGTCTCCCCACCACGGCCAAGTGGGATTGCCCCCAACTTAGCGGAGTTGTGATTAAAGAAATTTTGACTCTTAAGGAACATCTTGATGACATGTTTCCTAGAAAGGTAAAATTTAGTCATTTAATTTCATGATTCATCTCATGTTATTGTTTTCATTTTTCATCCATAATTTAATAACTTCATGTTTGTATTGTTAGGTCATTTGGACCCTTATGTGAAATATAAGCGAAGAACTCCACTTCACAACATTACATGGTTCCAAGGCTGCTTGTTATGCCCAGACGTCCAAGAACCCTATCACCCAGATCCAGGGATGAGACGGATGGGAAGGGTACTACAAGTCACTCCAAATCCCCCCATTCCAGCCAAAATAATTAATAGAGGTCTATCTGGCCATAACTACTCGGTGAAACACGAAATACAGTCTTCATTCGCTACAACTTAGCAGGATCGTCTCGTTTCAATTGAAAAATAAGGTACACTAATGAAGCTTCCATGAGATTGCAACAATGACTACTTGAAGTGGTTTCATGACATTAGTCATCCGTTCATCCAACCACCGACGACTAGGAGGACACATCACTTAAGAATCAATTGTTCATATCGTATAATCGGATAATTGATCTATACTTTAACAAATTTGCAAACATTTGAAATACAAAATTTTATTGTTTTCACTAAGATCATTGCTTCCTTCCAGAACAAGTTCGTTGATGAGGCTCTTGAGTTGGTGGACGCCTCTATTGAACATGACGGGAATGTCGATAAGATTGTGTTGCTCATGACACAAAATAAAGTAGGTGACATGCTAAGACAAATGTGTGCGCATGTCATCTTCACAGACAATGAGGAAGAGCAGCAAAGTGGTCCAAGTGGTGGCATTGCAAGTGGTGTTAGATAAATGGGTAATGGCGGTGGTGGTGCTGGTGTTGGTGGTAGAGGCATGGGAAGGAGTGCTGGTGGTGGTGGTAGATGAAGGGGTGGTGGTGATGATGATGACATTGAAGAAGTCCTGGTTGGTGGAGGAAGTGAATACAGAACCAATAAGAGACATGACAATATCACTCCAACTCAACCTCGGAAAAAAAACTAAGAGGACGTGATCTATACAATTTTGATTATTGTAAACTTTGTAGTTAAATGAAATGTAATGATTATACGTTTATGAAATGAACTTTGATTTCAGAATTATGATTCTTTTTAGTATTTTTGTATGATTTATATCAATGTAATTCAATTAAACGTAACAAATTTTATCAATTAACCAAAAAAATTAGACACAAAGTTAAAATTCAATGAAAGTAAAACTTTTTTTATTGCAAATGCAGGGACCACTGCAAAAACTACTTTCACAATCGCAGAAGTCGTTGCAAACAATAAAACCGCAATCGCAGCATGTTATGCGTTAATAACTTGAATAACAAACGCAGCGACACATTCGAGCCCAAAACAAACAATCACAAAATAGTATGCGAAGGAAAACCTCAACCTCGCACGTACCACTACGAATGGACAGATTTTAGACTCTGTTCATTTTTGTGATTTTTTATGTTTGATTCTTTTTTTTGGATTTTTTTTTTAAATTCATATAGTTTAGATACACTCTTAGCATACTTGATATATTGCAAAATCCCTATTTCAAGCATAGGTTAAAATTAAGGTTTTGCAATAAATCAAATATGTCAAGAGTGTATCTAAATCTTAGGAATTAAAAACATAAAAAATGAGTAAAAAAAAACACAAAAATGGAAAGAGTTTGGAAACTGTCCATTCGTAGTGGTACCTAAAACTTTTTAAGGAGTTTCACAGCGGTTCTTACGAGGTTTAATATTTCATTCGCATATCCGTTGCGTTATTATTCAGGTCTCTAATGCATTTTATGTTTCAAATTTTATAATTTGTTTCGCAGCAATTTCTACGAATTTGTATATTAGCTTCGCATAGAATCCAGCATTTGTAATCAAAATTTTTATCAAAGTTATTATGTTTTAATTGATTTTCAGGTAACCTTGTAACCCTTACCATGGTATAAATTATCCATACAAGTAGTCATCCATAAAATGCAAAACTAAAAAAAGTCATCATGAAAGGTAAAATATAATTTGTTAACATTTAATGATCACAAAAGGTACAAATCATGGCAGAGTATAAAACCGTTGACTTCTTTTACAGCTAGATCATCGTATATATACATGTCATTTACAAAATGTGGATAAATCATTAATGTCAATGACCTTTTTCGACTTCTTCTTAGCTTTGGATGCATTGTACTTCTTAACCATCTTGTCACCTATCTGCAGCTGGCCATTAAATGAAGTTTTACATGATAATGTTTCTGGAAACATGTGAGAGGGCCAAGTCAGTACTGTCTGAGGCAATGGTGGACTTGGTGTCATATGGAGCAAGATGAAGTAGGAACTCTGGGAAAGGTGTGCCCATGAAACATAGTTGTACGTCGTTCAAGTTTGACAACAGTTGAACATATGGAAAACATGTAGTGTTTTGGTTTCCATAACGCACAATCACACAACCATAATGGTTTGCCCCCAACTCTAGCATATCCGGTTGAATAAACCAGCTTCGGCGTGTAATGCGTACAATGCCTTCTGAAATTATCAAAGCATCATTCACAGTCTTCACCCACCCTCATTCCACATTCGAAGATACATGAAATGGTTAGTTTCAAGCTCTATTAGTAGCTCATTTCTGACTCGCCTCCAATGACTAATCTCGTCATAACCTAGGAAGTTGTCTATCCATCTGAATTCACAATAGCCATCGGCGAGTACATTTTGAATGTCCTCAATATAATCCTGAATCCACAGAGGAATTTGCTTCATAAACGTAGTTTTTCACTTATCCGCCTTCTGTTTTGGCTTAGAAACACTTTCTTGACTTCTAAGTTCTTATTATGTCTTCGCCTACTCATGACCAGAGGGGTCCCTTTTCGTGGATTTCTTATGCTTGGACAATTTCTATATTTTAGATCTCCTTTTTCCCTTTTACAGGTTATGTTGGTTTGAACATGACACTTGAATCAGATCAACACAAATCTAAAAGCTTCATCTTCAATACCAACCGATGATCAGGAGTGGATTCAAACAACTTTTGCTTAACAGCGTCGACCACTGGATTTATAATCACATCCACAGTTGCATGAATATGTATTTTGCCATCTTGCATCCAATGCTTGTGTAAGATAGATAATGGAAGTTGTCCTGCAAGAGTGAGATATTGTGTCATTTCATGAACACAAGGCAACCCGTGAGTGGTTCGAATCACTCGTTGACACTTGACTAGGTCGTTGCCCACAAACTTTGCTTCAGACTTACGAACTTCTGATAACATCAAGTCAAGAGCCTTGTGCACACATACCCATGAAGTTTTCCAAATATGGTGGCATATGCTCTTTCTTGACCTTTGTCAGACTTTTTCTGAAGGCACTTCAATCTCTATAAGTTGGACTTGAATCATGTCATGCATTTTGTCTATACAATATAAAATGTGCCTTGGGAATTTTTGATAGCCTTATAAATGATACATTTAAGTTCATAATTCTATATTTGTTATGTCTCAATATCTAATAAAAATATCTCATTATGTGTATTTTGTAGAAAATCAAGCACTAATATCAAATCATACACAAAGTGGCACACTAAGGCAAAGTTCAACAGCTAAAAAGTCATTGGAAGTTCACACGTGCATTGTCAAAGACTAAAGATCTTCAAGCCCAAAACCCATGAAGTCAAGCCCATAAAGTACCATCATCTACGGATCCCGAGGATATCAACTTGAAGATTTGGACATCCACATAGAAACTTCATAATAGCCAAAGAATCTCTACAAACTCCACTATCTATGCTCACTTTTACACTCCACCTTATTTCACTCTTACACTCTTCCATATCTTTACTTTATCACTTTTACACTCCACCTTATTTCACTCTTACACTCTTCCATATCTTTACTTTATCACTTTTACACTCCACCTTATTTCACTCTTAAACTCTTCCATATCTTTACTTTATCATCTTATTTCACTCCACCTTCCACCCCATTATCTCTACCTATAAGTCTTACCTTTCTTCATCTATAAATACCCCACACATGAACAAACTTGAGGGAAACTACGAAATATTTTTAGATGAGAGAAATTTGGAGTTGGAGATTGAGAGCTTTGAAGTTTTATTGTTGCAAGTCCTTGTAGTTTTTCTTTATATTTATGTTTATCACCGTGAGTGGTCTAGGGTCTATCATGTGTGGCTAAACTTCACCTTAGGGTGTGGGAAAGCCCTATGGGAGGATGACCCCATTTAGGTCCACTTAGATTGGTTGTTCTAATATCTCATGTACTTAGAACTTGTGTAATGTTAGCTTTGCTAAGTGATTTTGGTTTAATCTTATTTATGAAGATATTAGAAGTGTTGTCTTTCATTAATATGGATACATCACTTGCTTTTATTTACATCATTAAAAAGTCTAAACTATAGTCTTCATTCCATATTGTTTTAACAAGCCCTCTTTTAATGATTAAAATCTTCTTTATCTAAGACTCACAAGCTACTTAACCACTACTCTCATGGGTTTTGAGGTTATTGATTTGTAAGTCTAGCATGATGTTTGAATGTTAACATATGGGAGATTAGATCCTTAGTATTTCATTTCAATCTTCGGATGCTTTGATACCATGCTCTTATGCTAGATTAGAATATCCATATGGCTTCATGTTTAAGTGCTCAAATTTATATTTTCCGCCCTAAGGTGAGATGAGAATCTAGCTTAGGGTGTGCTCATGAGTATGTTTGAATACCAACTAGAAGTGTGGTCTAATGGGGGTTATCAATCCATGGTGGTGATCCCTAAAACCCTAAGATTTCATTTTAAGCTAAATTAACATTTGCTCTTGTTCATTAGAAACATTATTTAAAACCCTTTTTTTTTACTAGGTTAAGAATTTTAAGTTGATTTTCAAAGTTAGTTTTCCAAACTTTAGCCCTCCTTGTGGGATTCGACCTGTATTTGTCGTTATCTAACTCAATAGATAATCGTGCGCTTGCAGTAAGATTTGAAATCGATCAAGTTTTTTGCGCTGTTGCTAGGGAGTGCAATGGAAAACAAGTTTTAAAATCCATTTTTAAATTCTTATCACTAGTCTAGTTTAAGTGCATTTGCATTGTTTTGATAATTTTGTAGTCTGGAAATTCTGATGCATCTTCATGTTTGCAGTTTTTTGAGTATCTAACATTTAATGTTTTATTTTTTTAAAAACTTTCTGGTAAATATACATGATCTGAACTTTCACTGGCATTTTTCCATTTGTTCATTAGACTAAAGGTTAGTGAGAAACAAATTTTTAAACTTGGACTACCTGTGCTGGAATTTGTCTACTGCAGATGATTGATGTTTGGACACATGTTTCAACTGATCGAGAGTTTTGTTTTGAGTGTTTAAAATTCTAAGTTGTTCTAAATTTTGTCTAGTTTCTAGATCATCTTTAGATTTCAATTTGGATAACTGGTCGAAACAAAATTTTAATTCTTGTAGCAGATCCACAATCTGGGCAGTGTTTTGTTCACTTCAACTTTGCACTACTTTCTGACATTCAAATGAATTTTTAGAATTTTTTTAAGAAAACTTTGGTTTGTTATAAATCTAGGAAAATTTGTAGATTTGAATTTCATCAAGTATTGAACTCTACACGATTTTTCAAAATCGATCTATTAGTTTTGGAAATTTCCAGCAATGCATTGTTTTGCCAAACTTGAATAATTTTCAAAAATTTGGTTCTATACTTTGTTTTTGAAGCCATTAATCATTCTCCTATGATGTAATTTTTAGGGTTTGTGCAAAAAGAATACTTGGAGGAGAGCTTTGATGAACTTTATGAACAATGGAGGACACTTGGATCATAATTAGGATTTTTTTGTTTTCTTTATGAGTGATTGGGAAGACTTATATTTGTACTATTAAGTTGTAATAGATAATAATAAAAACTGACCAATTCATCAGTGTTTGCTTTACTTTTAAGTTTTAACCCAAAGTAGTTGTTCTTAACAAATTCTGAATTTGCAATAATTTTTAAGCACCGTGCTTCGTGATAAGGGTTGAATTGAAAAAAAAAAAAAAAAAGGCTAAGGTAATGACAAGACTTGAGGCACTTGATAAACATGGCTTAGTATAGGTTAACAAAACAGAGGGAACATAGTTGGTTAAGTTAATAAGAGTCATGTGAGTATATGGAACCCAATCCTCAAAAGAAAAAAGTATTTCAAAATCAATGAAAAAAACTCTAAACTCTTGGAATAAAAAACAAAAATGAACTGGCGTATTGATAATATAATTTTTTTTTCTTTCCCCATACAGACATTTTGGTGTTATCAAACGTGGAGGAGAATGTGCTGAAGTAGGAAAAGAAGAACACCTGAAAGAGGAAATGAACTGGTATGTCAAGAGATGTATTTTTTTTTTACTCACAATGGTTAGGGCAGGGTTGGACGAGTGCCATTTATCTTCTGTGGTTTTCAGAAACAACCGTCCAGACCTATCCTGCTATCAAATTGCATTTACCAACTACAGCGATGATGAGATGCAGAATGCATAATACACATATCATCCAGATTGCTGTGCTTGGTGCTCCACAGATCATCTAACATGGAAGACAATAGGGAGTACCGTTGCATCAATTGTGAAAATAGCTTCATATTTAAAACAGTCTTCCCAATAGGGTAAATTGGGTAAGAGTCTAATGGTCAGCATGCACGGACAGACAAGATTGAAGGGAAATACCATCGCATCAATTTCACTTTGCTCAACACTTTGCATGAGGTACACCCACCTTGCAAGAACAAAGCCTCCTTTGCGAGAATTTTGGTTTGAGTTTAATGTGCCTTCTACTACCATGGAACCCCTTCAACCACCTCGACAAACTTAGAGCTCAAGAACAAATCCAATAGGCATTTCACTTGACATCTGCAATTGCCCATCTGACTTTTGATTTCATAACAGTGTGTACCTAAAAACCCCTTTCACTAGACATGTAGAGGCTCTTCAATTCCATAATCAATTTCTCGTCAATCCACTCACTTCCATGACTGGATGGACCAAACCTTATGTCAGCCAACCATTTCCAAAAGCGGGAGCTAAATACAATAAAATCATCCAAACCGAGTCGTGTGAAGAAACTCACCTAAATGTTCTGAACAACCTGTAGGATCCCAGTGGATCATGTTCTGCAGCAGGAGAAATGATCCTGGACTGTTAAATCGTCCTAATCTGATAAACCATTGCACAAGATACAGTTGTAATATGTTGATTCCGAATAAAAATATAAACAATCAATAGCGAGCACAAGACACCACACCCACACTTTTACAATTCCAATTAGGATCAACCTAGAGGAAAGGCGCTTCTATACAAATGCTACTATTATTTACTAAAAGAGCGACGGCAATAACTAAAAGAGTCGCATGATGCTACTACATTTACAGATTCCAACCTATTATCGAAAGAGTCAAACAGTATTATTTACATTGCTTTCCAAAAGGAAACTCCAAGATCACAGTATCCACAGTCTCACACAAGTTGATCATTCTGTTCTCTACATATCCACCCACATATACAACAGTTAATACGCCCCCCTGAAGAATAAAAGAATAGTCACAAACCTGAGGAGGATGAAACACAAGGTTGAAGTCTCCCCTTCATAACCTGCAACATAAACAGCAATTGAAACCATCAGTCATATACTGAACTGATCCACCAAGGACGAGAGATTAGTAGGTGCTCATCCTTAAGATCCCAAGCATGTTACCATACTAATTTCACACACAAAACCTATAGCTATTGTAGTCTCTGCAAATATTTAAAAAATAATAATAATAAAAAAATAATAATAATAATAATAATAATAAATAATAATAATAATATTCACTTCCAATAAAAAAAAAAATCCCAATCGATAAAACGATCTGCAAAACCCCAACTACAGGATTGTCACAGGGGGTGGACCTATACAAGGTCAGGCATCACTGCAGAAAAAAAAAAGCTTGTGAACTGGACCATAAAGCGACCAAATATGACTGGGTCAGTAGAATTTAAAGTATCACTTTCGAGACTTTGATTTTGTCTGCAACCCACAAGTTAACATATTATAAACTGTTCACGCACCTTGCCTTTACTTCCAAGATATACTTCAATATCAGTAATCAAAAGGCTTACCTTTAACCCAACTCATCACAATCGTCATCATCATCACCACTGCCATCATCATCATCGCCACTGCCATCATCATCCAAGTAATTATCCTCCTTCAGGCTCTCCTTGTTATTATTTACAGACTCAACATTGTTCTCCAACGTTGGTCTCTCTGTGTTATATACATTGCCGAGTTGAGTTTTCACTTTAGGAATGTCATTGCTATTTACAAAGTAATCAGATGGTTGCTTTGACATTCGAAAATCATGCCAACCATTGTCTTGAATACCATGATGAAGTTCAGACACTGCAGCGCCACTTTCAGACATAGAGTCAAGTGAGCTACAGCTGCATCTACATGAAAGTCTCCCATCTTCAGACATCCCAGACTTCTCATGTAGGATTAACCTGCTTCGGTTGCTATCTAAAGCAGGTAACCTGATTAAGAGGACACAGTATTAGAAAGACATCATGCATCCGAGTGGAAGTAAAACTTGACAAATAATATCAGTCAACAAGAACCTACATCAAGAGAAACAAAGGCAAAAAGAAAGCATGGCTCAGTTGCCAAAGAAGAAGCAATAAAGCGAACAGTGCAATTTTTATTTGAGCTTCTAAAAAAGCAGAAAAGGTACAATACTAACACTAAAGACTAACTAAAGAGAACAAATATTATTCTTTTTAAACATATAACATTATCAAATTGGGGTGCATTTTTCTATTTATCTGACGTGAGAGTGGCCCAAACTTTGTCTACTACTGATGCAAATAGAAGATATTATATACAAAGAATTCTCAATTTAAGAAAGAAGAACCAGAGTGCCAATATACAGGAATGTAGTTCACCTCAACTGCTGGAGCTTGTGAGTTTGAATATAATCATAGACTGGAATCAAAATTTTTGACCTTGCTTCTATCATACTCACGGGGACCCTTTCAATTTCAATTTCCCCTCCTGAAACGTTTTCCGTATCATATCCATCCATCACCACTGTCTGAAAGTATATCTGAAACGCAGTTTACAAGAAAAAGAATTTCAACAGGTATCCAACACCATAACTGCAAAACACATATATAAGTAATCAGTTTAACTCTTTGCTAAATCATAAGAATACCTCACGTTTCAGCCATAATGGGTTCTGAGTTTGATGCATCTGCAATTCAGCTTCAGATATATACAGATGATTTCTTTCCTCAGATTTGGTCTTCTTTGTAGCAGTACCCTTAGCACTAGAATAAGTCTGAACTCCTGTTTTAATCCCTTCAGGGAAAAGTTTACTGCTGTCTCCATTTGCATAGTCCCCATAGACATCACTATTGTCTTCACGCTCTCTTCGAGAGCGACTCTGACAGATATCCCATTTCTGGAGTGCTTCAATAACCAACCTTGCATCACTATCTGGAGCGCAGTCATAAAGAACCGCTGCATCAGACACTATTTGCCCAGAAACAGGCCCAGAAGATAGACGCAACACATACTGTATGATAGAACCAGAAGGCGAGAACACCAGCAGGTGATACTTTGTCCTCGATAGGCCAGTATCAGGGTGTGTATTGTTGCCTTTGCAGTTATGGAAAGCAGATGCAGTCGCACCACAAAGAGAACTAACCCTTCCTGTTGCAGCTGCTGCAGCACCACTTACAGTGCCCCTCCAACCATTATTTCCATTTTTTATTCTGCTAACAGCAGACAAAGTAATGGGAGGACCAGATGCACAAACACTCTGTTGGTTAAACTTTGCTGAACCTGGACTAGGTGGCCGCCCAACTACAGACTTAGATGCTGGACCCAAGCCATGGTTGATGTTTGTAGCACTAGCATCAGTAGGATGTACCACCTCTCCTCCTGAAGAGGATATAGCAAACAAATGATTTGTTCCCCTTGAAGAACTAATCATAATCCAACGGCTGTCTTCACTGAAACTAATGTCTTGTATTACCTGGATATAAATAACCAAAACAGAAGTAAAGAAAATGGAACCATCAGGAACTATATGTTCTTAAACAATAATATCAAGCATGCACTGCATTACCGCATTTGTGAATCCACGTTGTAACTTGTATAGATGTGCATAGGATCCATCAGAATCAAGAGCAGATGAACTTCCCATTTGTGTGGGCATTATTCGGAAAACATTGATGTTATGACCTTGGACAGAGGCAGTCACCAAAAGAGTCCCACTAGGATCAAAGCACAGTGCTGAAATAGGGTTTCTATGTGCATGAAATTGAGCAACAACCGATTTGGACACAATATCTCTGACAATGACCTGCATAAATTATCACATACAACAAGATTATATACAATGATCACCTAGATGAGAACTTCGAGAGATACAAAATTATGACTGATAAAAAAAAAAACCCGTATGCTTTGTGGATGACATGTACTAACATCACTTTTTTTTCTTGGTGGTTTGGGGGAGGGGGGTGGGGGGGTGGGTGTAAGAGTAGGTAGAATGCTGTTGAGAAAAAAAAAATGAAAACCACCCCAATGACAAGATAAAAAACACCAATCTCAAATGGGATTGACCGCCGAAGTGATATATTATTGACAAAAAAAAAAAATACAGAGAAAGCATCAGCAAAGAGAAAAATATAACAGAAATAAATGGTTTTTTCATTGCTAAATATTCTCAGGCACTACATAAAATAAAAGAACTAAAGAACATGCGTACCATTCCTAAACCATCTGCATCTGTCAAATGGCCATTGTCATTAGCTATCCAGCTGGGACTCCCTGATTTTGAAGAGCTATTGGAATCAGGTAGGAGCTCAGAACAGTACCTAGAGAGCTTCTTGTATCCAATATCACCTAGGGTCACAATACCAGCAGCAAACTGTTTGCTTGATTCTCTTGCATAGTGTGCAACATAACTCCCATTTAAAGGGGAACCAGAGAAGCTTGCAGCCCGAGTCAAATGCTGTGGGCTGACACGGCCAGTGTTGGAAACAGCACCTGGACTTCCACTATAAGCCAACCACCTTGGACCCACTGCAAGAGGTCCACAACCTCTATTTCCAGCACCAAGAGAGTTTGAAACTAGAGGATAAGTAAGAAGAGTATACTCCATCTCCAGTGTTGCAGCATCAAAACAATATATCTATAATAAAAGAAGATACAGAATTAAGAGCTTGTCTTAATCTCCTTCTAAAAAAGATGCTGCTCGAGAAACTTAAGCAAGTAGTATACCTGGGCTGCTTGAGAAATAGCTACAACTCTAGAACTGCACCTTACTGAGTAAACAACAGATCTAAACTTGAGCACATGTACATAAGACTGGGACTTCAAGGAATAAAACTGAACGACTGAAGGAATAAAGATGTCATTTCCTGGCTCAAGGTAACTTGTCGCATTCCCATGGAGGGGGAGTGCAGACCCATCTTGAACAGTACCACCTCCACAAATGAATCCATCTCCAACAACTACCAGCAGAGGACGGACATCAGCAAACTTGTCTCGTGAACTCTTTGATGCTATTGGCTTTGGTTGCATTTGTAAAAATGAAACTGGGCCATCATGTATAGAGACCAGCTCTCGCACATTATCAGCATCCTCGACATCCCATACCTGGAAACCAGATCGATAACCCAGCAAAAGAACTTGCCGAGGGCAATTGCCTTCGCATTCCAGCTTGTTAAATCCAGCCCAATGTACCTTTTGCAATATAGAACACAGTGAGAGAAGGGATCACAGTCCAACTCTTGGAACTCATAAATTGAATTAATTAAATTGAAGAGAACATCACCATGAAGGATGACAAACCAAAAAAGAATAGCTATATCAAAAATAAATAAATAAATAAATAGCGTCTTAAACAACAAAAATAATTCAAACTAGATAAAAGCATATATAGCCAAACATGCATGATTCAGGATGCAATCTACTTTTGGTCCATGTCATCTGAGATAGGGCATTAATAAATTGGACCATGTTATATACAGATCCGGTTATGAACATGACAATTTCTTTGATACCTTAGCTGTCACCAGAGGATCCGATATGTCAAAACCAAATCCAACCTTTGATCCAAAACTTCTAAAAGAATTTTGCTATACTAGTGCCCAGGATGCAATCTGCCTTTGAATTCTCGAATAAAGTTCAGTCTATCATATGCCCTAACACGAGATTCTCTTAGTTCACATTAGGTACTAGTGTACTACATGAATACGATTCTAAGAAACTGATCTTAATTAAAAGAATTCAGTATCACAGAGCATGATGTCTCCTTTCAAAACATGTACACAACAGATTAAGCCATCCATCATCTGCAATCACTTATTCCTCACCTCAGTATCTAAGACAGACTCTTAAGAATGCCAACAAGAAGCGATAAAAGATCATAAGCAACAATGGAATGGTTATGGCAAGTGAAGAATGTGATGGATGACAGCCTCTCAAGCATGCCAATATGATTTTGGAAGGTGCGTGATTATAGGCAAAGGGGACAAAATTTCAGTGTAATACCCAATGATAGCCTAAAAGATCAGTGACCTAGACACTATGCCCTGTTTTCTCTCAAACATGGTTTGTTGATGGAATTCAGTAGGGTGAAGCACGACACCATCTCTTAGCAGTTTCACTTTCAAAGGGTGAGGCTCTCGATGGTGTGGAGAAATGTACGACTCTCTCAGCTTTGTTATTAGATGATATTTTGCTCTCAGAAGACTTGGGTAACTTGTGTCAAAATCGAGCAAAGAAAATGGCCTTGCGGTGAGTTTACTGTTTATCAAAAGCTTATGAAAACTTGTATTCCCATGGGATCTCTTGATGCGAGGTTGTTTACCTGTCAAAGATGTCATCTCCCATTGGTAATTGGTTGTGGGATCAACTCCCAATTGCCACCTTTTGGGTGTTTTGGAAGGAGAGACTTGAGAGTTTTGGATAACAAAAAGGACATGTTTCAGATTTACAGGAATATCAAGGTAATTCTTTGGTTGTGGGGAGTTTTCCATAGGAGTTTCCCAAAGACGACCATTTCTCTATTAAGGGAGGGAAAAATAATCGAACGGAATTTATAAATGAAAGCAACAAAGAAAAAGAAATGGTTGTGCAACTTGTTTCCTAATCTAATAGGTGTTGAGACAAATTATTTGAGAAATAATTTAAACTCACCCACTGAATGGCAATCTAAAGGTTTTGATCTTTTAGGTTAGTAGAGACACTAAATGGCCCCATAATTATTTAGTAACGCATCACATTTTGACTTTCTCTTTCTTCTCCCCACTTTTTACTTTCTTTATTTTCTCTCCTCTGCCCTTGCTGAACTCTTCTTTCCAAATTGACCATTCGCCTTGCTTTTCCTCTCTCTTCTTCTCCAAACAATCCAACCAAAGAGACTTTTCTGTTTTTCCAACTTTGTTTCAGCTATTTAGCTAAATAAATAAAAATGATGCATTAATGAGGGAAGCTTTTAACATCTTATGTCAATGATCTCAACCATTGGAATTCAATGAACGATATTTGTGACTTGTTAGTTTTTTCGTCAAATATTTTGTCTCTAGATCTCACCTATTTAAAATATGTTGGGTTTAATTACGAACAAAATCTTGAACTTACAATTAGGAAACTAAAAAGAGGCCCATCCTCAAGGTGTATCCTGATTGAACACAAGAACCATGGTACAGTTGTGTACAACTGGACCACACTCCCCTCAAGCTGGAAGTAGAGTATACACCATATTTCTGACTTTTATCATTTAATCCTGCATGCTATTCCTCATGTCAGAAATATTTCGTGCACCTTCTCAAGATTGTCGCCATGTCTTTTGAGCTCATCATGAAACTTAGCTGGATTACCAACAACGTTTGTTATTATTACCGCAGCCTCTTCCAGGAAAATAGTGGTTATAGTGAAGCTAATTCATTCATGGAAAGTCGGAAACTCATTGATTCCAACCACATCCATGGAATAAAGTCCTATTTGCTTGACTACCAGTAAATGGAGCAAACAACCCTGTTTTTATACCAGTTGAATTTGCACTACACCTCTAAAAGATAAGAATAAGCCTCCACATATTGGAAAGGCCCGACTCCACCTGGATTTGGGACATTGCCTGCATGATGTTCACTGAAAAAAGGAGTTTAGGAATATTAAATTCTTCACTATGTTTCCTCAATACACTGATGTCAATCAACAAAGGACTATAGGTGTACAGTTCTTCCGACTTACTTCTTAACAATGCTCAGTTACAGATTTAAACACAAACATATTATCTTGCTGCATAGTCACGAAGTACATAGATATATTAGGCAAAGTCACTCACTCCCCCATCCTCTTACAAAGAAGGATGAGACATATATGCCAATAAAAAGTGACTCACCATCCATATTCCTACAGATGAAACAACCGAAAAATGATCCAATAGCACTCAATGTAATGTAACCTAGAAATTTGTTCACACCTAGTAAAACTGATGATGTTCTGTAACATTTGTAAACGACTAACGCCATAACTCATTCGTGGATGTGGGAGTTTGAATTAGCACTTTTTATCTTTTACAGAGGGATTTTGCAAAGATACATGAAACAATTCAAGTTCATATGTTCAGGATCGTGCGCGAAAAATTCAGTCAGATGACATGTTCTTATCCAACGTATTTCCTCAAAGAGGCTAGTAGAACCAACCAAATATGATCGTCTACCCTCTAAACAAGAAAGCCAAATCTAGACACCTACATATTGCATGAATGACAAAGGAAAAAAAGAGATACCCTAATTTTAACCCTTAGCGATGCAACTTATGCGACACTCGCAGACAAAGCAATTTATGCAACACTCACCGATAAAGCAATTTATGCGACACTCTCCAACAAATTAACTAAAGAACCTTTAATTGATTCCCATGAATAAACTGTTTTCAACTAGACACGTGATATTTCCAACACAAATTTCAAATTTCCTAGATTACATGTCGACCGTACAAGCCAAATATTTGCGTCCTGTACTAACGAACCTTTCGACCCAACATCATCATAATATCAGCTAGACCCAATGAATCTCATTACTCAATCCGCAGGTATGACAGGTTCAGCTATCGCAACCATCGAAAATGAATAAAGCTGTAGCAGCCAGTGCATGTATAGAAAGCAGAGTAAAATGATCATCTTCCACACATTTCGAACAAGCTGTCAAACATATTGTACTAAATTACACCAATCCCTTCCATTTTTTAGCTGTTAAACTACGGTTATTCTGATTGCATAGTGATCATGCATTAACATGCATATTAAAATTCCCAATTTATAAGTTTAGCCCTATTTTACAGTCATAAATCATTTAGTGCAATCTTGTTAAATTGAAGTAAATTACTGCATTTTCCTAATAAGGCATACAAATAAATCAACTAAAACTTACTGCACTGATTATAGATCATTAATGCAATCTACTTAAATTCGAAACAAACCAACTTAATCAGTTTTTAGGACATTTTTAATCAGTCTTGTCAAGTAACTGAGAGTTCCTAATAACTCAATAAGCAGTGTGAGTAAATCAACTAAAAGAAACTACTGAACTGATTGATGTTTATATTACCTGATCGCAACCACTGGAATCATCGATTCTATCTGCAATCGAGGACGCAACTGAAGCCCCAGCTGATCGAACTGAGGAAGCAACAGTCGAAGCACCGGAGGAAACAGTCCTCAAGTAACCCGAAAGAGTTCGAAAATAATTCGGAATAATCCCATTGATTCTTGCGGATCTTGGAACTCCTCCCTCTGGTTTCTCCACATCATTCCTCATCCCAAAAACAAAACCCACAGATTAAATATAAATATTCTTGTTCACCTAAAACTCGCAAAATCTTGAAACAAGTTTTGTCTTCTGATCATAACACTAGGCTGTTTCTGTATAGTCTGGAACGAAACAGCCCTAATTGCAAATTCAAGTTACCTGTTTTTTCATCTTCTCCTCTCTTCACCAAACCAACTGGAAGTTCGAAAGAGATAAAAAAAAAAAAAAAAAAAAAAAAAAAAGCCTCTCAAGAACAGCGTGTCTCTCTTGTGAATTCAGCAATCAAAACAAGCGAATTCGTTGCAGAAACCTTGAAAAATGAATCAAGAAACAAACGACCTCTTTTTATTTTTTTGCAGTTTTTTTATACTTCTTTTTATCAATAAAAAAAATGAAGTTGCACTGATTTTTATTTGTTGAGGGAAGATATAACAGCCAAATTTTTACCAAAAACGAATGAAACAACAAAAAATGAAGATAAAACAGATGAAAATTAGGGCATATGGAAATGGAATTGGAAGAAGAAGAAAAAATTGGGGAAATGGTGAGAGAGAAGTGAAGAAGAAAAGATGGATTGCGATCGGATAATAAAGACTGGTATAAAAAGAAAGCTCGCTCGCTTGCTTGCTAGCGATTTCGCCGATTACGTCTCTCTCTTTATTTTGCTTTCTTTTTCTTTTTCTCTTCTTCGGTTCGGTGTGGTGTTTGTGTTCGTGTTCGTGTTCGTGTTGTGCCTTCGCTTCTGTCTTTGAAAAACAAAACCTTCACTCGTCTTGTCTTGGCTCAAGGCCAGCGTCAAAGCCTTTTCACTTTTTCAATTTTCACCTGTCCCTCACAGTTAAAAAAACGGGTCTCGTGTTGGATCGGCTTTGTCAATGTAGTGGATTTGGATAACTTGTTATTACTTTTACCAGACACCAAACTTGATAATTTTAATGGGACGGGATCTTAGATTCACGTACTTGACTCAAATACAAACTCTAATAATTCGTCATTAATTGTTATTGATTCTACGATTGATAATAACAAACTAAGCTGAAAAGATTAGTTTCCTAAATAAATAAAATACAAACCAAGAAGAGCTCTTTTTTATTTTATTTTATTTTCTCTTGCTTTCCCTCTCATTTATTGTAAAATAAAATGCAAACCAAACTCGATTTTGTAAGGTTTCAATCTCTCATAAAAAATAAAAATAAAAATAAAATAAAATCTCCCGTATTCAAGAGAAGAAAAATGAAGAAAAGCAAAAGGAAATCTCTTATAAAAAAAGTTCTTATAAGTGCAATCTCTCATACAAATCAAGTTCAATTTTGTAAGGTTTCAATCTCTCATAAAAAATTATATATAAAAAAAAAAAGGAAATCTCCTATATTTAAGAGAAGAAAAAGGACGAAAAGCAAAAGAAAATCTCTCATACAAATCAAGCTCAATTTTGTAATGTTTCAATGAATTCGAAGAAAAACAATGGCTAAATACATTACTTTGAATCCTTCAACGATTTCAAAATTTTAAGGAACAGAGAGACGAAAAATAAGAAGAGAAGAACGTAGGGAAGAAGAAGAAGAGAGAAAGCAAGAGAAAAAAAATAACAATAATAATGAATCATCGGTTTGTATTTTATTTTAGCATACTTAGGGTTGAAGAAGAAGAAGGAAAGTAAGAGAAAAAATGATGGATTCTTGGTTTGTATCTTATTTTAGAATAAGTAGGGTTGAAGATGAGGGGAAACAAGAAAAAAAAAAAAACAAAAATATCATGGATTCTTAGTTTGCATTTTTTTTTTTAGAAAACTAATCTTTTTTGCTTTGTTTGTTATTATCAACCATAAGATCAACAACAATCAAATCACCAATTATTTGGATTTGTATTTGAGTCAAAGACGTGAGTCTCAGGATCCCGTCCCAATTTGTATTGATTAATGTTAATTAACTTCAAACAACATCTATAAGATGTGGCCATTCGAGGAAAATCTTGTGGCTACAATTTCATAACACACTTTTGTTGATTTAAACTTACTGTTGCTGCTCTAATGGTATGCATTTACTTTTTCCTTTATGATTCTGAAAAAAAATTAAATGCTCAAAATATATGCTAACACTAAACTAGTAGCAAAATCAAAACTCAAATCCTCAAAATATTTGAAACCTTGAAATATATCATAGCACACAAAATTTTTAATCACGACAACATATTTGACATGCTGAAGAATGGGTGGATCACACTATCAAAATTTCTATTCACTACACCAAATTGACACTTTTGTAACAACTCTCAAAACAGTATCATTTTTGAGATGTTACAATCCACCGAACAATTACAAATCAAAATTAAATTTAGTCAAAAAATTGAAAAACAGTAACACAAAAAAAATGATACAATAAGTTGGATCACCATGAATAGTATCACTTTTATGACCATACTCTTCATGGTGATACTATTATTGTATTATTTTGTTTGTGAAAATGTGTAAAGTTGTTAGGTGAATTGTTACACTTCAAAAGTGATATTGTTTTGGGGGTTGTTACAAAAATGCAAATATGGTATAGTGACCATGAATGTACCAGATTTTCTATGAATGTCGCGAGCTGTCGAGACATTTTGAACACTATGGTTGACATGAATCCCAAAGGAGTAGACTATCAACCAATCTTGGATACTTAATCCAATAGACTAAGAATATAAGTCTAATTAGTACGGGTGGACCAACCCATATGGTATCACTGGATTGACCCAACTTTCCCTTCATTGGAAAAAAAAGTTTGTTGAATCCAGAGGAAATGTGACGATGGGGTCACTTCTCTCCGGCTATAATTTAGCTATCTAAACAAGTCATGGAGATTTGGACTTGTTGAGTAGTTTTGTGATGAAACATTTTTCTCAATACCTAAAGGGCAGGTTTCAGGCTTTTACCAGAAATGATAACTTTGTTAGTTTGCATAACCATTCACTTTTAACCCCAAAAAGGAAAAAAAAAAAAAAAAAAAAAAAAAAAAGGGAGTTTGCATCAATATCCTGATTAGTTGTTTAGAAGTAGAACACCCCCTATATGAAGGAAGTCAAAAATTGTGTATTTTAAGCAAATGATATGCCATGTTGTTTTGACAAGCAAAATGCCTGATCTTCACTCTAACGAGATATTTGAGTAACAAACTAGCAATGATCCTTGTAAACAACGTACGTCTTCATAACCATCTCACGAAAACACACAGGAGTTATGCATGATCATGACATTTTCAAATAGTATGTCATATTATTTGCCTAAAGCACGTATTCCCGGCCTCTTGGAAAAATTATCAAATACAAGTAGGCCCAATTTTTCCAAAAAGTGTGTTCAACTAACCCTTTCTTAATATTCCCAAAAAAATAGACAAATGACAAGTGGGAGATCAAATGGTGAGAGGTGAAAACTTGCTTACTCCACGCATCTTGGAATTATTTCCTTCAACCATGAATGCCACAAATGCAAGTTGATCTTGATCTTGGTTGTCAAAAATGTACAACATATTAGTTAGTCAATTTGTATGTGTTGCATGCAAATAAAAAGTGTGTGTTTAGTAGCTTTGCCTTACAATTCCACTTGGTGAAGTTTGTCTTTCTTTCCATTTCAAGAAGCCACGTTAATGGAGGAATTCATGAGCAATGTTTTCAAGTATAACTAATGGATCAACTCATTGTGTAAATTTAAGTTTCTTTGGCTTGGCCATTTGTGAAGTTAGATGACATTCAAACATGTGTAAAGAAAATTTTGGATAGGGAACATGCAAATCAAAAATGGCATTCAAGTTGGTTGTAGATGAAGATGAATGATCCTCATGTTCAATGGCCAATTTGTGTTGTTGTTGGGTAGTACACTGCTGAAATAGTATTGATTTCAGGTTGCAACTCGGAGTAGGTTGTATCCAAGGACTACAACATAGGTAGATAGGCCCGTGCTTGAACTAATTTGCAAAGGGAGCTGCTATGTACACCCACGTTTTCCCGTCTCAAACATGGTGAAATTTTTAGACCATTTTCATCAAAAAAAAAAAAAAACACGAGGGTCTCTAGGGCAGATGCAAGAGAACCTGTGTCCAACGTATCTCCATCCATTTTCCGGGTATGATTCTTTTTTTTTTTTTTTTTTTTTTTTTGTTGCAACTTTTAGAGGTTTTAAAGGTTTTTGTTTGTATAGTTTATATTGGTTGATAATGAAGTCTTCCAAGTTTTGCTTGATAGCATGTTAACATCATGTGAACAATGTAAGGGCGTGTTTGGTTACCCCTTTGACCATTGTAATGTAATGGCCATTATAATGGTCAATTACATTCCTTTGTTTGGTGAAGCAAAAAAACATTGTAATGGTAATCTCCATTACAGATCTGGTTGTAATGGTCATTCTTACACCCCCCTATGAATGGCCATTACCATTCCCATTGTAATAGTCAAGACAAGTATAATGACTTGTTTGCCCTCTTCTCTTCCATCACTCTCGCCAAACAAGTTAAGAGGAACGACTCCATCACTGTCGGACAACTCTTTCTCAACCGAAACCCTCTCCATCAACATAACCAGACACCACCGATCGACCCCTCTCGCCTTCTATTCGTTGCAGACCACACACATCCGGTTGTAATGGCCATTCCTCTATTCTTCTCACTGCAATTGAAGAAACAAAAAACTGACAGAAAAATACAAGGAGGGGAGGGAGGAGAGTCAGAGAAATGTGTAGGAGGAGGTGGGATAAGGTGGTTTGAAGAGAAGAGAAGGCCAAGATTGGGGGGGGGGGGGGGGGGGGGAATAAGAATTAAAAGAGAAAGAACCCAGCCCAATCTCATTTTTCTCTCTTTTGTGTGAGATGAGTGGAAGAGAAAGAGGGAATCCAAGAGAGAAAACCCATCCCGACCCAACCTCACCTCACCTCATTTCATTTCTTTCTCTCTCTGCCTTCTACTACCTTTTGTTCTTGAATTAAATAAAGAGAGAATGAAAGAGGTAATAATGGCAAATGGGTTTGTGGAAATAAAAAAATAGATTAATTGTTATATGGTTATAATCAGTGAGGGTAAATTTGTTAAGACACAATTTATTCTTATTCCATTCCTAGGTATACCATACACACCTCATTTTCATTACCATTCCCATTCCCATTCTCATTCTCATTCCCATTACCATTACCATTCCATCGAGGAACCAAACGAGGCCTAAGTGACACCTATTAGTGGGTGTTCATTTTTTCCTTCATTTTAAAGTAGAGTTTGTGAAATTTCGTTATTTATTTACTAAAAATTGCATAAAAACCATTATTGTACAATATCTATTTTATGTTGTTCATGTCTTGTTTAATAACATTGTAGTATCCTAGCTACCATGGTCATTCTCTATTTCGATTTTGAGCTAAGGTTTGAGAAAGCACTATAGTAGTTTACTAGGGTTTGAGAAAGCACTATAGCAGTTTACTATGCACATTACCTATTGGTATGTTCACGTGATTGCTTGCTTGTTTTATCAATGTTCGTGGGTTTTCATTGTTTATTTACTAGGGTTTTTCATTGTTTATGCACTATAGTAGTTTGCATTGTTAGACATGATAGTTGAATTTCCTCCGAATGTACAGTGAACTGTTGCGCCTCAACGCATTTCGGGGAGAACAAACTAGCTCCGGGTTCGAGTGGCATTTCACCGCTAACCACAACTCATCCGCTGATTCTTCAACATCAGTCGGTTCGGACCTCCACTTAGTTTCACCCAAGCTTCATCCTGGTCATGGATAGATCACCTAGGTTCAGGTCCATAAGCAGTGACAATTGCCCTATGAAGACTCGCTTTCGCTACAGCTCCGGTGGGCAGTATATCTTCGTAGCCTGAGAAGAAATGATGTTAGTAAAAGGTTAGGAACTTTGTTGTCCCCACGTGCAGCGTTAAACTGATGCAGTCGTTTTCCACTCCCTACTTTAATCTTGACCTGCAAACTTGCTGACCTGCACAAGGAACGCACGTGAGCCACGAACCACTGTTGTGGTGGCCGATGACACTCCGATACTAAAGTCAAACAGGGATATGAGGAATGTGTAATGTTGTAAACATGAAATTTTTAGCGTACCTTAGCTTACCAACCTCATGTCTTATTTATAGTACAGGAGTCCTGGTTCGACCAAGCCATTGATGGCGTAGTTTAGGGAAGAAGATATGCATGGAAACTCCTCCTGTAATTAGAAGTCGTGCTGTAGAGGGAAGTTTCCTTGTTAGCCATGTGCTCCTAGATACGCGGAAGATAATTCTCATTCCAAGAGTGGTCTATAGGTAGAAGTCTCTTCATGTGACATATACTATGGAATTCACTTCCTAATTTGAAGTAAATAGCTGTTGTAGTTGCCCGTCTGAAGCCGATCTTCGAGATACTTGCCTTTTGAAGGCTTACAGGTATTGAGGATAGCTGTGAGATATGTGGGCCTAGCAGGCTATAAGAATTCGAGTCTGTTTGGCGGATTGCATTGGGCAGGTTTAGAACCACTTCAGGCGGATCAGTGTTGGGCTGACATTGGGGCCTTTCTTATCTCGAGATCATCATGACACGTGTATAGCGTAGAGCTGGGACCGTTTTGGTGTATCATCAGTATCTACTAAGTTTCACCTTAAAAAACGAATAAATAAATGAAAATTGACAAAATTACAAATCCCAAAACATGGTATCTATTTCGGTCATTCATGTTGATTAATTCCAAGAACACTACACCAAAAGGCATGTTTAGCTACACGGAGGTGGCCACGACTCTAAACCGTTGGTTTATTTGCCACGGCAAAAAACCGTGGCTAAAAAATAAAAACCGTGTCTATAATCACTACACCAAAAGGCTTGGCCACGGTTCGAAACCGTTGGTTTGTTTGCCACGGCTAAAAATCGTGGCTATAATGGCCAAGGGCTTAAAACTGTTGCTATAAAATGAAAATGCACTTGTGTTGCACGTGGATGTGTGGAGAAGTCGAGTCGATTTCTCACGGGCGAAAAAAATTTCACGGTTGCGAAAAAAATTTGCGTTCCCACTCCATCTCCCCCCCCCCCCCCCCCCCCCAACTCTGCACTTTTCAACCCTTTGTTTCAAACCCTAAAATTTGTTCCATCTCCCCACAGATCTCCCGAAAGCACACACTGATCTCCCGAAACCCTAAAATTTCGCGGTTGCGAAAAAAATTTGTGTCCCTTCTCCGGTTCTTGAAGGAGAGTTCGTCGGTGCCTCCAATGCTGAGTTTGGTGAGAAGAAGAAGAAGAAGAAGAAGAAGAAGAAGAACACACTGATCTTTCTGTCCCTCCTTCGGTTCAGATCTCCTTCCAGGTAAGATCCTTCTTCTGCTTTAGATCTCCTCTTCTTCTTTAGATCTGTTTCAGATTTAATTTTTTTTTCTTTCAGCTACTAGTGTTCTTTCGCCTCTGTTGGGATCTTCGAAACGCAAAACATTTCCAGAAGGATTGCAAAACCTCACTGCTTTGAGACAACTAGAGATTTACGGTTGCAGTGAAGAGCTAGAGAGAAGATGCGAGAAGGACAAGGGAGAAGACTGGTTCAAGATTGCTCACGTTGAACATGTTGACATCACAAGCTACCGTTGTACTGGATGGGACTAAGTGAGTATTTGTGTTTCCTAAAGTGTTTGATTATATGCCTCTACAAATTGATCTTTTGATTGGGTTAATTTTTTTTTTAGTTTTGGTACTTATTCAAGTGTACTGAATTAAACAAAACTGACGAGTTAACTAAGTTTTTTTTTTTTTTTTTTAATTTTCAATAGGAGGATAAGGCAACTAAATGCAAGATCTGCCTGAATGAAAGAAACTTGAATTCATGAATGGAGGTTCCACCCGATTCAAGCTCCTTTAGAGTTAATGGTGAGGTAATTTCTCAACTAGTGACAATTTGGAGTCTTTCATTTTTGCTCATGGTTGAAGATAAGATGTTTGATGTAATGTCGCTTAATTCTGGATAGTTATGGATTTTTCTTTGCTACTGGTAAATGTTCACAGGTTAGAATTAAGACCTTTGGGTGGGCCGTTTGTCCAGGGAAAAAAATAAAAAAAATTTATGAAGAAACTTGTAGCTGTCTACCTAATAGTAAAGCAACCCTCCCTAACATGAATTCTTGGGTCTGCCCTGGTCAGAGTCCCTGTAGAATAAACCATGGCTGAATGGATGAGATGGTGCGCAGACAAAGAGGCTGGAATGGGTGATAAAATAGACAATTTAGATCATATCATGCACCATCTTCATCCAGGAATTGATGTCATCAAAACATTTTTAGTGTATTTTCAGTATAGTGGTTTATCTTTGATATGTGAAGTTTCTTTTTACAATTTAGATCATATCTTATTTCTCAACCATTGTAATCAGGGTCCCCATTCTGATTTTCTTTAGACCAACTTCTGGAAGCACGACCTGTGTTGCAGTCATTCAAAATAACCAACTTGTAGTTGCAAATGTTGGTGATTCTCGCTGCGTAATATCAAGGAAGGGTCAGGTAAAGTTGTATTTATTTGTTTGTTTTTATTTCTTTTTGTTTTATATTAAATTAGCAAATACTGTAACAGAAACATTTTAAGTGCCTGTTCATACTTGTTACACATACATGTCCGCCTGTGGATCATTATGGACCGTTCAATTGGCGGGAATGATATCGTTTAACTGATTAAGTAACCTCCAAGCAGTCAAATTTTTTTAATTATATTTGGTGTGATGGATAGGATAGTATGGTCAAAATGAAGACTGAATTATCAAATGATGAAAAGATGAATGGCTGTATGAGTCTGTATTGATGCTTAGGTAGGTCTCAGACACAATATATGTTAGAAAATACAATACGATATATAGTCCATTGCTCAAAGCATTGTGGTTTTGCAGGCATACAATTTGTCAAGATATCACAAGCCTGAGCTTGAAGTCGAGAAGGAAAGAATCCTTAAAGTTGGTGGATTCATCCACGCTGGGCGAGTCAGTGGTAGCTTAAACTTGGCGAGAGCTATTAGTACTGAACTAGACTACTTTAAAAACTTGACAATATTCTCATATCATTAATTGCCCAAACCAAACAATAAAATAAGCAGACTTCTGTTATTTCATTTTTCATTGCAGGAGACATGGAATTTAAACAGAACAAATTCTTGCCTGTAGAAAACAGATCAATACTGCTAATCCCGACATAAACACTGTAAGTAGCATGCATTCTTCTACGTTATATATAATGAAGAGTTCTGCTGTCTGGTTCAGGAACGTTTGGATTCATTTTCTTTCAGTTAAAGATATCTTGGTTAGATGATTTTTTTTTGTTACTATATATATTCATGACTGAGCCTTATTTTTGGTACCAGTGTTAGCATTATATGAATAGTGGTCCTGAATAATCTTTCAGTCATCCACTGTGTTCTGCACACAGTATATTAGACTATGGCATAGTATGACGAATAAGACATCTCTTTTCCTAATTTAAATGACTCTTCATATATTGTTTATGGTATTCTTGATTTTTACGTTGAATTATGTGATGATGATGACTTCTTGTGTTGGCATTTGGTAAGCTCTTTTGTTCTAACTTTTGGTTTAAGTTTGTCGTATTGGAGATTTGAGATTTAAAACACACGTTGGCCACAACGTCTGAGGAAATTAAACTACAACTATGTCATAGTAGGATATGATAGTAAAATAAATTAACTATTGCAAACCAAAATATATCAATTTATCTGGGTTTGGTGATCGATGAATTTTCATGATAAAAACGGTGTGACCTACAAATGATTACTTAGGCAAGTACTGTACTTTGCATGGAAATGAGCCAGAATAATTCCTGCAGTTTGTAGGGTGAAAAGAGTTATAGGAAGGGACTTGCTTGAGTTGATATGGATGAAGTTGTAAACTAAATGATGCTAATCTTTAATGAAGTATACATGAGAAAATTAATTCTTAAAGCTGCGAACATTAGGAAATATATTATGATAACTGCTGTGGCAAATTTTACATTTCTGTCTGACCTCTATTTGGCAATTTTTCATTTTTCTTTACATTTATCTATTCAATGGTTGTCACTTTCTCTTTGATGATATTACTTGATATCTTGCAGGAACTGGAGGGGAAGATACGCACACAAATTGGGTGGCCTCAAGGTTCTTAATTCTTACTGGATCAACGAGGTTTTTCAGATAATTTCTAAATGCTTTTTTTTTCCTTTTTTTTGTTTTTTAATTCCTTGGCAAGTTATGAAGCATGTTATGCCTTTCACGGGACTCGACCTACAAGTATTATGAGATAATCCTGGCTGATGCTGCCCATAACACAATTAGGAATGATCCTAGAATAAACTGGATCTGCAATCCTGTCCACAAACATAGGGAACTTCGGGGGCTCACATCTGCTGGAAAGAAGTACAGGGGACTGCGCGGCAAGGGGCACTTGCATCACAAGAACAAACCTTCTCGAAGGGCCACATGGAAGAGGAACAACACCCTCTCCCTTCGTCGTTACCGTTAGTTTTGCTGGTATTGTTTACTTTTGTTTTTCCCTCAACCTGGAAAAGTAGCTCCCTTACCCTTGGTTGTTATTGTTAGTTTTTATGCTTGCTAGTGTTTTTTATATGCATTCCTGGATTTCTATTAGAAGGACAAAGTTAACTTTTGGAGGAGAAAAGTTAAAATGTCAATTGAACATGAGTTTAGTTTTGGACTATTCAAGTAGCTGCCATGTGTCTTCAATTTGAACCTTTTAGTGAAGTTTGCCTGATTTATTAATCTGAGTGATTGGTTGTCTTGCCGAAATCCTTGACCAGATGATATCCTGATGCTTTGATTAAGCAATGTAAACTTTACTATTGAGCATGCTATGTACTCAAGTCTTATAATCTCTCAGTGTTTAATTGGAGACTTGCTCATAAGGGTGATATTGTTTTGAAAAATGCCTAGTAAATTTTTCAAAAATTAAATGAGTGTTCAGTTTTTTGACATTTACCTGCTCCATAGTACATACAATCCTGCATTTTTTTAGTCTTTAAATGCCTCTGTTGAGATTGTTGAATCAGGTTGTAGCTGTGATGCAGACAAGCTGTTGTGCATGGAACATATGAAGGATTTGCCTTTTCCCATTTCATATTACTCAGTTATAATTTCTTCATTTAACCTAATTATTTGACTTTTCTACTGCAGATTTTGTAAGCGAAACAATTGACAGAGGTACATGGGGGATAGTTGCTGAAATTCAAGGAAACAATTGCATTGTAAGTAAAAACTCGACACTTCTCATCGGATTACAATTCAAATGCAAGAATAATTTTAAAGTCTAGTTCACATTTTTCATAAAATACCATGAGAATCATGGAGTGACTATTATGAAACCTTGTAGTTTGAATTGTAAACTTTTGTGAATATTGGTGAATTAGTTATTATAGTTCTGTTTCTGTTGCTCATTTCGGTTATTTTCTGGCAGTGTGTTACGGCCATGGGGATGGAACTTACAAGGGTGGCACTTGTTGACGTCAAAGGACAAGTACTACATTGTCCTTTTTCTCCAGTCAGTGTTTGTATGCAAAAATCTCAGAAAGTTGGTATCACAGGACACAATTAGGGACCTAGCAAGGTTATAGACGGATCTGGTTCTGTGTTTACTGTTTAGGATGTTTTGGTTGGCTTTGTGTTTACTGTTTTTAGATGTTTTGGTTGTTTGTTCAAGTCTTTCTGCAAAAATATCGTCTGTTGTCATAGACCCTTCTCGCACATTCCATGTTCATTCAAATCCTTGGAGAATCTCCAGCTGTGAGCTTCCATTTGTGAAACTATCTTTTTTGTTTGGACTGCAACAACGCATACAACAGATTTATGCAGAATATTACTAAGACTGTAGATGCTTATTTTGATCTTCGGCCAGAAATATTTAATGAGGCGGGGACAGTTGGATTGTGGGTTGGGTTTGATAGGTTTGATATGAATCCTCCGTTTTGATTTCTAATTCAGATTCTGATATCTAAATAGGCACTGAACATGTAACACTCTGTAGTTGTCTAAGAAGTATAGCATAAAACTTGCAAACTGAAATAAAATAGGCTCACTCAGGAGGAACCTAATATCCTTTCTTGCATTTGTAGATACCCCAAGATCGATCTCACAGCAGCTAAAACTCTAGACTAACAACAAAATTCCATTTTTACGATTCCTAAGTTGCATGGATGATCTACATACCAATATTATATAAGAATGTCAAGTTTACTCTTTTCTTGTATAACAGTGTCCATGTTTCTATATTTTCCAAATAATTTAGGCTCGCAAGCTATTGTTCTCAATGTAATCGTATTATTACGTATACATACTTCAAGATGTTCAATATTTGGATGCATGCATTTCAGCCATATACTTTCATATTAATAGATTAACATTTCTTTTTTCCCCAGAGTGGATGTCGAGTTGCCTAATATAGAGGTGAGATACAAAAATCTATGCGTGGAAGCAGAATGTGAGGTGGTAGAAGGAAAACCCCTGCCTACTTTATGGAACTCTCTCAAAAGCAATCTCTTTGTAAGCGTGCTACGACTTCTTTGAACTTAATACAACCATAATTTTATCTAAATCCCTGAATTCATTAAAGAAAATCATGTATTGAAAGATAAGTCAGTTGGATTGAAGTTTTCCTGTTCAGATGCCGACCTACTTTACTAGTGCAATTGCTATTATAGTCACAGATCCAGATGGAAAAGGTTGTTTGGAATAATTTTTCTAGAGCAATCATCTAGTTTTCTGCATGTCATTTCTCTTTACATATGTAACTATTAGTGAAGTACTTATATCTACTAACTCCAATCAAATCTGCTATTGTTCACAATCAAAAAAATATATATCTCCATTTAACAGGGTTTTACAAAGCACATAGGTTGGATGTCTCGAGAAGCTAGGATAAGTATTCTCAAAGATGTCAGCGGAATCATTAAACCTTCAAGGTAGTTGAGATTAATGCCCAAACTGTTACTTAATCCTCATTAGCAATCCAATTGGAAATGGTTGGTAGCCGCACACTTATATTGATGCAATCAGTAATAACCAAGTCAAATTAATCATGATTCAAGCTATTCTCTAATTCTTCAAAAGCAAAGCTGAAAATGTTCACTTACAGAGGATTTTTTGCATTGCAGGATGACTCTTCTACTTGGGCCTCCAGGATGTGGGAAGACCACCTTGTTGTTGGCCCTGGCAGGAAAATTAAGCAAGTCTCTCAAGGTTAGATTTTCATTAGAAAAATAAATATCTACAAATAGATTGTTGTTACAATAGTTCCCCCGCAAATAATAAAATGGTAAAATAAGCTATCTACAAGAAATGTTTCCTTCGAATCTTTGATTATACCATTTCTTTTACATAAAACAAAAGAAACTCAGAAATCTCCAAGTTTCAGGATATATTCACAGTTACTCTGAACTGTGATTAGTTTCAAGAAAAGAAGTTGGGCTGCATTTGATGGTTGAGTAACTCCTGGCTAACAATTGCCTCTAAAAATGTCATTTGTCTACGCTTATTTGAGTTTGCATGTGATATTTTCCAATAGAAAACTCCAGCAAACAAGCACGCCCTTAATTTCATTTATATGGATTGTAATCTAAGTGGACATGCTACTATAGCTGCTACATGATGCAAAACAATGAAAAATTAGAATTATAAGAAGAAAATGCCAAAGCAGCAAGCTTAATCAGTAATTTAGAACTTCATTTTTCAGCTAACTGAGGTTTCTATATAAGGTAAGATCAATTTACTCATTACTGTGATCCCAATACGTTTCTCTTCCATTTCAGATAACAGGGGATGTATCTTACAATGGATGCAAACTTGATGAGTTTGTTCCTCATAAAACATCGGCGTACATAAGTCAAAATGACTTGCACATACCCGAGATGACCGTAAGAGGAACACTTGATTTTTCAGCACTTTGCCTTGGTGTTGGAAGCAGAGCAGGTTAGCTCCTTAGACCACAATACCAAACTTTGCATATTCTAAACCGTCCATATTTTACACCAATCTGTTGATTTATGCTTCTGAAGTCCACTCTACTAAATTGTTCTTTTTGCAGGTGGCATGAATGGTTCCAGGCACTATTGCTGGAGGATCTGCTGCGAGGCAAGATGCAGCCAGACGTGTACATGCTGCCTGGGTACTGCAGGGTGTGGTGTGCTGCTTGGTGTGGGAATGCGAGCGTTGGTTGGTGCTGCAGGAGCGAGGCTGCGGATTAAGCAGGGAGGTGCACTAACTCCACAACAGAGTTGCTAACTCTGTTTTTATTTTTGGTACTTCTTTATGCTTATGTGCTTATTTTAAGTGATTGTTAGTGGGCTTTTGGTATTCAAGTCTTGTTAGCCAGCTTGTGGCTGGGGTTGCGGTAATTTAGATTGGGCAAGGTTTTTTGTCCATTTTTGTTTGGTTTTTATACGGGTAAAGTCGTAATGTACCCCCGTTTTGATTGTAAATCAATTTTTTTGATAAGTAATAAAGGTCTGGCATCCCATAGCTGTCCCTCCCCACTGGAGGTTTAACTTAAAAAAAAAAATGTGTGGCTGTGATTTTGCTGTAGCAGCAAAAAAAATTTAATTTTTTTTTTGTATTATATTATTTTGCAACGGTTTCAAACCCTCGCAACAAACCATATTTCTTTTTTTTTGAAATTTTTTTGACTGGCCACGTCTTACAACCGTTGTAATTCATGCTTGCCACGACTTAAAACCGTGGTAATTTATTCTTGCCACGGCTTAAAACCAAGGCTAAAATTATTGCAACGGCTTAGAACCGTGGCCATAACTTGCCACGGTTTAAAACTGTGGCCAGTACTTGCCACGGGTTAAAACCGTGGCTACAATTGTTGCAACGACTTAGAACCGTGGCTAAATCATCAACCGTCCTCGAGCATAAAACCGTTGCTAAAATGTTTGGCCACGGTTTATAGACGTCACGGATGATTTCGCGACGCCTCTACAACCCACGCCTCTTAGCCGTGGCCATTGGTTACCCCCACGGTCCAAAACCGTTGCTGATGGGTATTTTTGGTGTAGTGGAACCGATCTTACTTGGTTCTTTTAGTCACTTAGTATAGGCATAAGACTCGGTTATCTAAATTTACCCAAGTAACTATCTTCATAAAAATTATGCATATGGCGATCAAGCATAAACAAAATTCATATGAAGGGTGAAATAAAATTAGAAATTAATTAATTAAGCATCATAAAAATAGTGTATCAAGGCATGTCAAAATTCTAAAGAAGTCATAACTATTGCTTCAATCTATCCCTAATTAAATTGTTTAGTTACGCATAATGCAATCAAAATAAAGCATTGGAGGGATGAGAAAATAAGCTAACTGTTTGACAATTCAGATTCGAGGTTGAAACGGACAATAGTTGACTTTCTGCAAAGAATGACTCAATTTTCAGCAGATTTTCCAGCCAAAGAGAGAGTGCATCGTAGCAAAGATAAACCCAAAATCGCAGACAAAGAGGAAGAATAAAGTAGCCAAAAAGATAGCAAAATTGCACTAAAGGAGAGTTTTTCTTTAAGCCAGAACCTCTATCTTATAGTAGTCTTCTTTCCTTTTTTTTTTTTTTTAGTTCCTTTTTTTCTTTTCTAATGGGTTTCGACCTACAAATCCTTGTGAAATTGGGCTTCCATGTTTGACTAGGCTTCCATCTTAAATGACCCAGCCTTGCCCATCGCAATAGTTCATTTTTTCTCCTCAGATACCATTAAAGTATATGTCAAATACCAAAATACATATAATGTAACTAAGTAGAAAATTATTATAAAAATTTGAATTAACTAATAATCTAACAAGTACACGATGTTCAAATTGCACTTTTATGCACTCATGATTGGTATCATTGGAATGCATTTTTTTTAGATTTTTCATTTTTCCAATGAAACCAATTATCGATAGAAACACTATGAATTTAAATATATATCTTTAATTATAAAAAATGTCTAATGTATTTCACGCTGTAAGTATTTTCAATTTTTTTTAAAAGAATGAAAATGGTTTCTTAAGGCATATTCAAACAAAGAACTCGAATTCCAACAAAACAAATGATCAATACAAGTGCTAAAAATTTTAATAAATATTTTACTATTAAAAGCTTCTAATACATTTCACGTCGCTTGTATTTTTCAATAGCTTTCAAATAAATGAGATGGGCCGAACATACCAGGAAAAAAATGAGACAACAATCTTAATGCACATTTAAAAAAAAACTATGAACTTCATGTTTGACGAATTCTAAGTTTAGGGGTAGTATATATCTTTACCTTAAATTAGGCTTGTACTTGAAACTTGAATGAGGGCGAAAGTGGAGATGGTAGTGGGAGTGTTAAGGAAATGATATTTAGAAAGAAAAAAAAATTATATGTGGAGTACCAGTGACACGAGGAATACCCTACAATTTCAAAATATGTATTTTATTATTAAAACATGTAAGTATTTTTAATATTTTCATGCCTAAGTATAATATTATTCAAGGAAACAGATGAACATTAATGAACATTCAAACAAAGATTGCGAAAATTCAATCAATTCTAATTTTAACCGAGTTTGACTCTAAAAAAATTAGTTTACATTCTAAGATATGATTTTTTTTATTGAACTAATTTAGGGCAATGTTGGTGAGGGTGTTCACTGTATGATAATTAGCAGTAAAAAAAAGTGTACGTAAAGTGCCAACGACATAGGTAATGTTCATAATGATGTTTTAGGTTGAAAATAAAAAATTGCTGAGATTTTCCCAAACATAAAGATGTAACGGATCACCTAGAGGGGGAAGGGCAGCGTGTTTGGTTGAAATTAATGTTCACATATGACTGAAATACCCCAGACCAAAGTTTAAAATTCTCCTCCTATCAAACAATTTGATTGTCTAAGCACAAGAAATACCCTAGTCTATATTACAATTCAGAGTGATATTTTATTATTTATTGCTGAGTGAGATAAAGAAGTTGGAGATAAAAGATGGTTTGGATTGAAAGTTAGAAAATATGTTGAGGGCTTATATTTGTACATATAAAATATCACTACGACAATTAAGGCATTTTTCAAGAAAAAATGTCCTTGACAAAACTCAAAATTTTGTTGAAAACTACTTTTAACAAGGAAAACAATTCGTTGGTGGGTTCCTGGAGGCATCCCCGTAGCTAAAGGTATTTGCCAAGGAATTACAGTTTTTGCTGGTAAAAGGGATGCTAAGTCAAGAAAATATTTTGTTGGTAATATTGACAACTACCAAGGAAATTCATTGGTAAAAATCAAATATCGTTACCAACAAATTGTTTGTTGCAAGAACTATTTTATTTACCAACAAAATTTTTCTCGAAAAATCTTAAAATCATCAAGGAAATTTGTCGTTGGCAAAGGTAACAACCGTTATCATAGAACTTTTTCGTTGGTAAAATGCATGAATATCAACGAAAGTTTTCATCGGTATCGTTACCAATTACCAAGGAAATTATTTTCAATAAAAAAATGATATATTAAAGTTGTCTAAGAGACGACCTAATCTAGGTTCCAAACTCTAAGGAAATCACCCACTACCTCCCAAACTTTAAGGACACCACTCTTGATGATAAGACCCCACTATGGAATTTCATATATAATATATTTATTTTTAGGCTCAACGGGAATCGAACTCCTGACCTATAGTAAAATCTGTTGCAATATTTACCAATTGAGCTATTTGAATAATTGAGTTGTGTGAAACAACTTTATAGCTTATTAAATCAAATTACTCATTTTTTGCAATAAAAAAACCATTGCTACGTATATAATAGAGACCAATATATAATATTTCGTCACTATAAATTAAAACTAAATATTTTCACAATTATAAGATTTATGTTAAATATCTACCACTTTTAGCAGTGAAAAAAAATTTCACAGTTACAGCATTATAATTAGCAACGAAATAGTAATAGCATTTCAATGCTATATGTTATTGAAATTGGTTATATCCCCAATGAAATAAAATTAAATTGTTGTAAATAAGAAAATGAGCCTTAATAAGAAAAATGTTCATGGAAATTTTATCAATATTTAGCAACTAAATAAATTGTTACCATTAATATTATAATTAACAGTAAAATAATGTTGTATTGTTAAATAAATTTTATTTGATTTTTCAGATGAAATTATATCAATGCTACTAATAAAAAATTTCAAAGAATTGATATTTTTCCACTATAAAGAAGCTAGGAGCTTTAAATATAAAAAAAATTCATGTAAAAAAATTCATTATAAGTAACCAAATAAATCGTTGCAATAACGTGGTAATTAACTAGAGAAAATTTAGTTTCATTGTTGAAGAGACACGAACAAGTGTTATAGTGCATTTACTAAGAAAATGTTTGTCAATAATATTAATATTTATTAGCAATGAAATAATTTATTGTAAATGACGTCATTATAACTAACAAACTAAAATTTCGTTGAAAAAGAAATATTTTGTTGCTAAATAATGTTGGTGGGAAATTGGTTTTGGAATAAATATTTTTCGCCATCTCTTTACAAAGAAAAGTTGCCAACAAAATAGATTTCGTTACAAAAAGTGACAACTCTATGGTTTTTTCAATGAAATTTATTTTTGTTAGAAATAGTAACATATTAACAAGGAAAATAAAATTTGTTAGTAACTAAAACATTTTTTGTAGTGAGTACCAATTTCCAACAAAATAATGACTTATCGCTATAAAATAGTTAGTGAACTTTAATGAGAAACAAATTTTCATGAAAATATTATCAGTTTTTACCTAGAAAATTTTTTGTTACGAACAATGTTATAATTACCAATAAAATCTTATTTCATAGCTACAAAGATTTCATTAAAAAATATATTGTTTCCAACAAAATAAAAAACGTTGCCAATAGTGTGACAATTCTCAACGAAATATTACTTTGTTGCTATAAATTAATAAATGAGCTTTAACAAGAAAAAACCTAATGAAAAAATTATCAATCATTATCAACGAACCGAATCATTACTAATAATGTGATTATTGTCTAGGAAAACATATTTTCTTACTAAAGAGGGACGAATAAGATTTAATATTCGTTAACAAGGGAAGTTAGTTGTTGTTAAAATTAGTCTTCTTTAGCAACAAAATATTTCATTTCAGATGATGCCATAATTACCAAGGAACAAGTATTTTGTGGCCATAAAAATAATTTCATTGTTAAATCAATTTAGCAAAAAATTGGGTTTGGAGGGAATGTTTCTCGCCACCTATTTAACAAGGAATGTTTCCTACAAAATATATTTTGTTGCAAAACAGTAACAAGTTTATGGCTTTTTCAAGGAAATTTTTTATTCGTTGACAATGCTATAATATTAACAAGGAAATCAATTTTCGTAGCAATAATTTTGTTGGTAAAAGATAGATTTCTTGTAGTGTATGTAGAAGGGTTAAGAAAATGAAAAGATTGTGAAAAAATTGGTGGAATGTACATGTGGCGGAGAGTGAGTATTTTTTTTCAAAATGAAAATTATCATAATTATCTATGTAGTCGTCGGATTTTGGTAAATTTTGTATCGTTGAAATGCAATTTTGAATATGTTTCAAACAAAACCAATGATCAATCCAAACACTAAAAATTTCAAAATATACATTTTATTATTAAAACTTGTAAATAATATTAATATTTTCATGCCTAAGTATAATATTTTTCAAATAAATAGATGGACATTTTGATGAACATTCAAACAAAGACTTCGAACATCCAATATTTTAACCTAGTTTGACTCTAAAAAAAAATTAGTATTTTCAGCATAAAATAGGCATGCACCTAAAAAATTTAGTTTACATCCAAAAATATGATTTTCTTTTAATGAAATATATTGTGGACAATGGCGAGGATGGTGGAGTGTGTGTCCAATGCATGATAATTAGCAGCAAATAAAATTATATGTGGTGTGTCAATGCACGGGTAATATGGTAGTCTATATCACAATTCAAAATGATGTTTTACTATTTATTGTTGACCGGGACAAAGAAATTGGAGGTAAAATATGGTCAAGATTGAAAGTTGGGATATTTTTTATAATGACATATTTGTAAATATAAAACATGTAGAACGACTAAGAAAATGAAAAGATTGTAAAAATTTTAGTGGAATATACATGTGGTAGAGAGAAAGTCTTGTGTTTTCCTTTTTTTCAAAATGAAAATTATCTACATAGTTATCGAATTTTGGTAAACTTGGAATCGTTGAAATGCAATTTTGAAAATCTTTCCAACAAAACCAATTATCAATATGATATTCATATAATTATTACATATTCATATAATTATTACATAAATATCTTTTAATTTATACTTGTTAGTGATTTAAGTATTTTTATTTTAGTTTAATTATTTCTTTTCATATTTTTGCTGTATTAAGGGATTAAACAATGGAATCATATAAATTCGGTGTTTCGGAAAAATAATCAATTTGATACATTCAATGAGTGGTATACAAAGTGGTGGAGTTAAAGCCCACAAGCACAGAAAGAGATGAAATCTAAGGGTGTGAATAGCGAGGAGATTGATCACAACTCCACTTCAACCGCGAACAAGAACGAGGCGTGCAGATATTGAAGGAGTCATCCTTCTCCTACACAAACATGGAGGAAACTCCCCTTCTTAAACGCATATACTTAGGGACATACAGGGCGGCTCCTCACCTTGCCTTCCATCGTTTTTCTTCCCCTTTCCTTTGATCACGCACAACCAGTATCCATCACGATCGCAGCCACAACCATAAGCTCACAGACCCATCGCAAATCCTTTCTACCTCATAAATTCATCAAAATCTCGCCTGCAACCTATTTTCTTCACATCTTGTACCCTCCATCGCAACACAGTCCAGCTCGCATACAACCATCCTCTCACTTGCAATCTCTCGCCAACTAAGAACCACCACACCTCATCGTTGTCTCTCCATCATTGAGCCATCACCCATCTCTCCCTCGTCTTTTCTCTCTCGCATGCACAATGTCGCCACAACACAGTAGCAAACAAATAAGAAGAAGAAAAAGGAATGAGGGAAAAAAAATTTAAGGGGGGTGTATTGTATCTGGATTCTGTGGGCAATTTAATAAATTCCATGGATTTTGAAAATCCAAGTGTATTCAATTTGGATTTTAAAAAGTCCACAAAAGTCTAGGGGTATTCAATTAGGATTTTAAAAAGTCTTTCTGAAATCCACAAAGTCTAGGGGTATTCAATATGGATTTCAGAAAGTCCACAAAAGTTTTAGGGTATTCAAAATATCATTCATATTTATGGATTTGGAAAATCATGGATTCTCATGGACTTTGTAGTGTTAAATATAAATAACAAAGTTCAATAGTTTGCCAGCCTCCATATCAAAGATTTCAATGATATTTTAAATATTTTTTGGTTCCATCTATGATAACACAAAAAATGACTACTCCTCTTCTCATTCTCTCTGCCGAAATTTCTACAATCCCAACAAAACTAGAGCTGTGCTGAGCTGACAGAGATGTCTTTAGCTTCTTCACTCCCTTGCTACAAACTCCCTTCTCACACTTCTTCATCCTCTTCTTCCTCCAACTCTTCTTCCAGCCCTTCCTCTTCATCTTCTTCTTCATACAAGTTCATCACTATAAGGAGCTCCAATGCCGAAGGACCTCTTCGAAGACCCAGTGCTCCTTCTCTAAGACAACCCCCTTCACCCACTCTCAAGCCTGCTCCTTCCCCTTCTCCTCCATCTCCATCTCCATCTCCATCCAAGCCAGCTTCAAGTGTGGTGGAGCAGAGTAATTCAGTGGTGACTGTTGAATTGCAGAGGAAAATGGCTAAGGAGCTTCAAGATTACTTTCGTCAAAAGAAGCTTGGGGAAGCTAGTCAAGGTCCCTTCTTTGGGCTCTTTGAGAAAAATGAGATTTCCAATGGAAGGTAACAATACCCATTTCTCTATTTTCTATGAATTTTACTAATCTTCAGTGTTTGAATAAAAATCTTCAATTTTTCATGTTTTGGGGTCTCTGATTTCACCTCACATAATGAACGAAAAATTGATAGGATGAACTGTTGATGACCTTCATTAGATTCAACAATAGTTGTGGGAAATTGATAGTAGAGTTTGATAAATCAACATACAAATATTTAAAATATCATTGGAAGGGAACCATATGTAGATGATAGAACGCATAAGTTTGGGATTGAAAGGGCTAGTTTTTTTTAGCACATGTATCTCTCACTTTTGTTAATTATATGCGGACGTTTTTTTGTTTCATCACTATTTACCAACTTATTTTTTATCTTGCAAATAATTAGAAATCTGTAAAAGTCGTTCATATAAAGTCCGTGGATTTTCATAAATCTCTAGAAAGTCTGTAGCAAAAGTCTATGGATTTAAGAAATCAGCAGAAGTCCGTGGACAATTTAAAGAGTCTGTGGACAATTTAAAGAGTCCGTGGACTTTTCAAATTATTTATCAATTCCATAAGAATCCATATACAATACACCCCCCTAAATCTCTTCGCTATTTGTACCCAAAACTTTATTTTTTACCACCACAAAACATAGCGACACCCTTACTTTACGTGGATTTGCTGAAGTGGAAATGGAGTTCACCCATGCAACCACCACGACCACCACCACCATAATCTTTTAAACCATCCCCTAAGACATACATGATTCCTCGGGCTTAATAGAATTTTCTTTTGTCTTTTATTGTATCTGATACATTGTATGGTTAACATTGGATTGATTTGTGAGTTTTGCATATTACTTTCAGCGTGTATGTCATGCATCCATGGTAGTTAGAATTATCTTTGTTTTTGTTTATGCATGTTTTATTTGTATTAGTTAAACATGTAATCAGTTGTGCCTTAAACAGATAATTAATTCTAGAGGTTTGCATCTTTTCTAGAGTCAATTCACTACATTGATATAATGACTCCTTTATCATGATCACATCACCAAAACAATGAAAGATTTTCAACTCTAGTATTGCTCGAATAAAAGGGGACATTAATTGACATTAGTATAAATCTATGAACTTGATAGATGATTAGAAAACCTTAGCATCTCTCTATTTAAATTTCAAACTCACTTCCAATTGCTTTTCTATTTTCCATTAGTTTATAAACTTATGATTGCAGTAACCTCTTTTAAATTAGTTAAAACATATTTGTACTTCTTTTATTGTGTCTTTAATCCTTGTAGAAATTACCCGTATTTGTTACCTACTAGTTAGATAAACATGCACTTGCGGTATTACAATCATGTTAAATTAGCCTATTAATTTAGGTTAGTAAAAGCATCAAGGTTTTGGCGTCGTTGCCGTGATTTAACAATGTAATCAAAGTCTATGGTTTATTTTCACTAGTTTATAATTTAGGTTTAATTTTCTTTTTTTAGGAACAATGTTAAGAGTCACTTGCTTATTTGTTATTAGTTTGAGCTAGGGTTGAAAACCGAACCGACTTTGGTCGATTTCATAAATTTAAAATCAAAATTGAACCGATTCTAATTTATGCAAATCATAACCGAACCGGCTAAAACCGAAATAAAACCGAATCGATCACCTATTTTAAACATATTTTATTATTTTTATATAAAATATATATTATTTAGTATATATATTTGGTTGGTTCAGTTTTGTTGGTTAAAATCACAGAGAAACCGAAAACCGAGCCGACCACTTCGGTTTTGAATTTTTTAAAACTGAAATCGAACCGAACTGAACTTAAACCGAATCGATCGATTCGATTTTGATCGGTTCGGTCGATTTAATTTGTTTGGTCGGTTTTTTGTTCAACCCTAGTTTGAGCTCTAATTAGATGCATTTATTTTACAGACAACTATACACAGGTATTCTTATGAGATTTCATGGGAATGAAGTAAATAACTAAGGACGTGAAAACACAAGCAAAAAATGAAAAATAGCAAAGTAATAAATACAATAAAAAGAAAAAGAAAAAAAAAAAAAATATATATATATATATATATATATATATATAAAGAAAAATATATATATATATGGCGTTGTGATTTTTCTTTTCAGGTTACGATTCGTGTGGACACTCTCATAAGTTGGTGAGTTGTCAGGTGGACAATGCTTCTGATCAACGACAACTCGACTTCTAGCTGACATTGCAAGTAACCCGAAAGAGGTCCACGCCGGATGTAACTTCTCCCCACCGCATTTGCATGCGATTTCTGTTGTGATTACTTACTATTTTGGTTGTTTTAGTTAGTACATAATGAAATTTGAATAGTGGCAGGATTGATTTGCAAATTTCGTACCCTCTCCCGTGGATAGGTTAATCACCATCTATTTTATGGTTAGGAACCTAAGCCTTCACTCTTTAAAGTTTGTAGCAAGATAATTGTCTATGATAGGTTTCACGCTCATAGAAAACTTCTTTGAAAGTTTGAAAGCTTAAAGTAGTCAAGTGAATGAGCATATCCTATCCTGGAGTAGTTCTGGAACTGACATTACACTTTGAGCTGAAAAGTGAAAAAAGAGGTATGATCAATTTTGTAGTGGCAGATTGATAGAAAATTACCATGCCTCTCCCACGGTTAGTAAATTAAATTGAATTTCAATATTCATTAGTAGCAAAACTCTAGGGTTGTTTGTCATTCATATTGTTTGCACATCATTTAGGTGTCGTTTAGGGTTCCTTCGTTTTTTAATTTTATGAATTAGTTCATCTTCATATAGTGGTTAGGCTTGCATAAAAAACATTTTAAGGAGTGCTAACTTTGAAACTCTGGTGTCCATGAGTTTATTTGTACTAGATGTGTGATTTTAAGAATATGATAGTCCGAAAAACCTTGAGGAGTTCTTTGAAGTTTCCGTTACCTTTCTAGTCCCCCTTCTTGTCTACTAAAACCAAGGAGATGGCTAAGGAGAAGACCTTTAAGGATTACTTCTCCTTTCTTTCCAGCAGTGTTCCATCTTGCATTGTCTTATCTGGACAACTGCAAATAGTTTTGAATTCAAGCCATCCATCATCCATTTTTTGCCTTCCTTCTATAGTTTTGAGAAAGAAGATCCATATTTTCATGTCAAAGAATTTCTTGAAATATGTGCTACCTTTAAGTATCCAAACTTTTTTGATGATTTTGTTCGTCTTAAGTTGTTTCCTTTTTCTCTAAAAGATAAGGCGAAGTCGTGGTTAAATTCTTTAGAGACGGGAACCATCACAACTTGGGATGTGTTGTTAAGAAAGTTTTTAACAAAATATTCCTCATTCATAAAACAAATGCACTCCGAAGAGATACGTCTAATTTTCAACAAAATATGACGAACATTTTTATGAATGTTGGGAAAGGTTTAACAAATTCATTGTTAAGTGTCCCCACCACGATTTGAGAAGTGATGTCTAGTTCAATACTTCCAAGACACGTTAACCCCTAAAAACCATCGTATGATTGATGCCACTATTGGTGGATCATTGATGAAAATGAGTGTTAATGAGATTTGGGATTTCTCTGAAACCCTTCTTAAAAAATTATCAGCAATGGGATTACTCAAGACAAATTTTGATAGGCGTAAAGGTGGTATGTATGAAGTCAGAGATAAGTTTCTTTGTTCCCCTTCTTCCTCGCAGCTAGAAGCAGTTGTTATGACTATGACTCAAAAGTTGAGGCAATTTTGAATATGACTCAACCCCCAACTCCTACGAATGTTTCATCTGAGGTTTGTGCTGCATGTTTGAGTCCTAGTCATTCCACTGCTGATTGTGATTTGTAAAATGATTATCCTGCATATTTTGCTGAGCAATTCAATTCTTTTAATATTCGGCGACCTGGTTATCCACAACCCAACTATTACAACTCAGGGTTCGCCAATCATCCAAATATCTCCTAGGCTCATGGCCCATACCAAGGGGGACCTACAGTTTCCTAGGCTCCTCAGGGTCCTAACCCTGTTAGACTTCAATTTAACCAATTTCCTCCAGCCAACACATTCAGTTTAGAGGAAAAAATTAATCTTTTTATGCACCACGCAGAAAAAATGCTTGAACAAAATTCTCTCAAAGTCAAAAGCCACGACTCAACACCAATCTCAAGCCATCAATAAAACTTGAGATAGTCGTGAGTCAGATTGCTCAGTCATTTTTTAAGAAAGAGCCAGGAAGATTTCCTAGTCAACCAGTTCAAAACCCAAAGGGTCAATTCGCAATTGATAACACATTTGAGCCCTGCAATGAAAATGTCCAATTTATTACTACCCTTAGGAATGGAAAACAAGTTGATAGTCGGGTACGAATGTCTGAGTCGAGTGTTGTTGCATATCCATCTAAGTCAAAGCAGAATGCATCTCCATCTGACAAGGAGGCTGGCAAAGCCTCACCATCTAAAGATATTCATTGTGACTTTGACTCTACTCAGGCATCGTAATTGCCCAAGGCACCATTTCCATCACGGTTAGCTCCAGCAAAGAAATGAACAAATGTCAATGACGTAGTGGAAAATTTAAACAAATTCACATTAATATCCCATTGCTCGATGTTATTAAGCAAGTTCCTACCTCTGTCAAGTTTTTGAAAGATCTTTCATATAAGCGAAAGCTAAATGTGCAAAATAAAGTCTTCCTCGCCGGGCAAGTTAGCTCAATTATTCAACACAAAACCCTGCCTAAGTATAGGGATCCCGGGTGCCCGACCATTTATTGTGTTATTGTTGATCATGTGATTGATAAGACATTGTTTGATTTAGGAGCGATTGTTAATTTATTACTATATTCTGTTCATGAGCAATTAGATTTTGGCTGGTTAAAACCGACTGAAGTAACAATGCAATTAGCAGATAAGTTTAACAGAGTCCCTCGTGGTGTTATAGAGAATGTGACCATTAATGTTGAAAAACTTTATTTTTCACGAGACTTTATAGTTTTTTATACACAACTGGTTCACAATCCCTCCAATCACATTCCTGTTATTTTGGGTCGCCCATTTTTTGCCACATCTAATGTTATTAATAACTGTATGAATGGAATAATGAAATTGTCATTTGGTAACACGACCGTTGAACTCAATGTTTTTAATGTAAGTCAACAACTTCCCGATTCAGATGATGATTTTGAGGTTAATGTGATTGATACTACTTTGCTTCCTGACTCATTCCCCTCCTCACATTTTCATGTTGACTCGTTCGACGTATGCCTTCGCATTGACTCATGCATGAAGACTGATTTTCATTATTTTTTGAATTCTTGCCTCGACTATTTATACAATACGAATGACCCCATAATTCAAGATATAATCAGGGCGTTATCTGAAAATGCATCTAATAAGGGAATCCATGTCATAAGTAGTGTTGATTCCATGTTTGGTGGGGTCTATTAGTTGTCTAGCCCATTATCTTTTTGTAATTCATTTTGTTGTGATGAGCCTCTACCACCTGTTATATCTATAGATACATCTCTTTGCATCCATTTCCTAGTGACTGATGCTACTTATGTGGGTCCCGTGTTTCAATGTGATAATTTCGGTTTCCACCGTCCCATCATGAAAAATGTTCAATCTTCTGATTTGACACCTACCTTAAGATGTCCCGTTTTAGGAGTATGGAAGAATCATTTGTTGCATTTTACTGTTCGTGACCCATTTATGGTCAAGGTCCCTACGATTTTGACTTACAATTGGCGCATGCATTTTTTCTAGTGTGAATTTTTTTTTATGTGTCACATATTCGATATATCAGTTTCTCATGATAAGTCCATAATGCTAATGTTTTTTAGCTTTCGTTGGTGGATGATCTCTTCGAAGTTGGTAAAAACTTCATAATGGTAATATCGCTATAACCCTCATTTTTTTCTTTCCTTCACTTGTCATGATTTTTTTTTATACATTGAATACAATGTTTGTTTAGGTTTGGGGGTGGGGTTTATGAATTTTTGTGCATTTTTCAAAATTTTGAGCTGAAATGTATTTCACAATTATACCTATTAATTACTGTATTTTACTCAATATCCACTGAATAAGTAGATAATTATGGTAATTGTGAAAAATCTTTGATACAAAAATCCATTCAATATACGAAGTTACTTTCCAATGAAGAAAATATGCTTTCAAGTGCTTGATGTTTTTTTATGTAGTCGATTTCTGTTCTCCTTCCTCGCTACTTACCTAGACCTACACAGGTAGCAAACGTGAGTCAAGGACCACCGTGTGGTGGTCGATGGCACTCTGATGCTTAAGTTGGATAAGGCTTAGGAGAGGCTTAAAATTGTAAATTAGCGACCTTATCTCCATTTTATAGTGAAGGAATCCTTATTCGGCTAGGCCTTTGGCGGCACAATTTAGGGAAAATGATCTTGCTGTGGAGATCATTTCCTGATTGGGAGTTTTCCATGTGGGATAGTTTCCCTACACGACTTGTACTCTTAGATCCGTGGGAGATGTTTCTCTTTCTGAGTGTTGTCCATGTAAGGAAGTTTTCTTGCACGACTTATACTTTAATATATGTTTCCTAGTTGGATCCAATATGTTGCTGACCTGCCTGTCTTGGGTGGATCTCTCAGATACTTGCCTTAGAGGGCTTACAAGTATTGGGCCTGACCGCATGACGTGTGGGCTTACTGGATCATTGCAACTTGGACCCAACTGTCTGAATTCTGCCAATGATGTTGTTTGGATCTACAATCGCGCCTGCTTTATTCTATTGACAAGATTATTATGATTCGTGTATGGTGTTGATCAGATGACGGTTTGGTGTATCATATCTTTTAAATTTGAGAAAATACATGCTATCACTTGTCACATTGATTTATTAATAGGAAGAAATAAGGTTTGATATTATCTTTATGTTAAATATGTCTCATGAAAATTTTCAACTCAACTATCCTTGCACTAAAAGTCAAGTTAGCATAATTTGAAGTTTATGAGTGAGATATTTACTTGAAAGCCTTAGAATATTAGTGGAAACTTAACCCTTGTAAGTTTTGAGCCATTCCATTTTTCTTGAGGGTTATTTAATAAACTCTGATTTTTCTTGAGTCCGCATTATCTCATTGATGATCTCATTAATCTTGTTTCTCTTATTGATTGTTTTGAGAATTGCATTAAAATTTAATTATTACACTAAAACTTCTTGGTTTATTTAGTTGAGATGTCATAATACTGACCAAAACTTAAGAAATGATATAGGAATTTTTCTTTGAACCGTTCTCTAGCCTTTTATCCGACCCAGTAATAAATATCTGTTTGCAGTCATTTGAGCCTTTGAATAGCCTTTTTCTTTGCTAACCTCGTCCCCATTGCCTACTCCAGTTATGGAGTAATACACCATATTATTTTTTATCCTTACCCAATTCCTTTGATAATATGTATGATTGGATACATGTTTGGAATTGGCAAATAAAAATAACTTTCACTAAATATTCCATGAATCCTCAAGTTTGAAATGTTTTATTGTGTAGAAAGATAAAAACATGTCATTGATAGAAAAAAAATATATATATGTATTGATGCTTCAAAAAAACCATATATATATATATATGAAGAAGAATTGAGAAAAAAGTAAAATTAATGGTATATAACATTGGTTTAATCTTTAATGCCTTGTGTGTTATTTAAATGGTGTATCCATTCTCAGAGAACTTTCGTATACCCTTTTTCATTTTCGTTACCTATAATTCAAGCCCCATTAAAATCTAATAAAGACCTAATTGATCTTACATAAAGGTTCGGTCCGTAGATATGGAGATGTATAGACAAGAACTATGGTGTTTGATTTGTCATTCTCTAAAGTAATTGATATTCCTGTCCATGAGTTTATCATATCCATTTCATTATCTAAATATTCTGGTTTTTCATGATAATTATATAGGAGATGTTTGTGTTTCCATAATTTACTCTTTTCCTCGCATATAAGTTGAGTGACAAATACCCAATATCAGAGTATTTTATTTCTGGGTGACAAAGAGATTTGTAATCGAAGCTTATTTTTTTAAGACTATCTAGTCGTGTATTTACTATGAAATGGAGAGTTATGTTGATAAAGTTATGCACACACTCACTTCAAGTTTAGAATGATGATGAAATTTATTTAACCTTTGAACACTATTAAATTTTTGTTAAAGCCTGCTGATATACTACTGTAACATTGTTAGTTTGTTGTTTTCCTTAAAAAATTTTACAAATAGATGATAAGTCTGAAGAAAATAAAGGAGAGTGGCCAAGTGACTATGTTTTGAATTTTTTTTTAAAGTAGGGTTTATTTTATTCAGTCAGTAGTGTTTGTGAATAACATTTATGGAAGCCCTCACGTGACTATAACTCGTCCACTAGAGGTTCAAAATCTTGTTGCACATTTAAGGTAAGTGCAACCGATCATTCTTGCGAAAAGTGAGCTAGATTTTTTTTTTGTTTTTTTTTTTTTTGCTCAAGGACTAGCAAAATTTAGGTTTGGGGATATTTGATATTCACATAATTATTACATAAAATATCTTCTAATTTATATTTTTTTAATGATTTAAGTATTTTATGTTTGTTTAATTATTTCATTTTCATGTTTTTGCAGGATTAAGGGCTAAAACGATGGAATCATATAAATTTGGTGTTTCGGGAGTACAATCAGTTTGATACATTCAATGAGCGGTACAAATTGGTGGTGTTAAAGCTCACAAGCACATAAAGAAAGGAAATCTAAGAGGTGTGAATCGCGAGGAGATTGATCACAACTCATCTTCAACTACGAACAAGAATGAGGGGTGCATATAGCGAATGAATCATCCTTCTCCTACACAAACAGGGAGGAAACTCGCCTTCTTAAGTGCCTCCATGCAGAGACATACAAGGCGTCTCCCCACCTCGCCCTTCCATTGTCTCTCTTCACCTTTCCTTCGATCGCACAACCACCATCCATCACGATCGCAGCCACAACCACAAGGTCACAAACCCATCACGATTCCTCTCTACCTCAAAGATTCATCATCATCTCCCCTGCAACTATCTTCTTTTTCTTCTTCAAATCTCGCAACCTCCATCACGACACAATCCAGCTCGCGAACAACCCTCTTCTCCCTTGCAATTTCTCGCCAACTAAGAACCACCCGACCTCATCATCATCCCTCCCTCATCGAGCCATCACCCATCTCTCCCCTATCTTTTCACTCTTGCAGGCACGACGTTGCCACAACACAGTAGAAACAAAGTAGAAACAAAGTAGAAGAAGAAGGAAGGATGGAAAGAAATTTAAATCTCTTTGCTATTTGCACCCAATACTTTATTATATACCACCGCGGTACAAAGCGACACCCTTTATTTACGTAGATTTGTTGAGGAGGAGATGGGGTTCACCCACGCTAGCGCTGCGACCACCAACACCACATGATCCTCTAAATCCTCAGCTAAGGGGTAGATGATTCCTCATGCTTAGTAAAAAAAATTTTGTCTTTTATTATTCTCTATTGCATTGTATGGTTTAACATTTGATTGATTTGTGCACAAATACATATTATTTCACCATGTATGTCGTGCATACATGGTAGTTAGAATTATTCTATTTTTTGTTTAAGCGTTGTTTATTCATATTGGTTAAACTTGTGATTAGTGTGCCTTAAACAAACAATTAACTCTAGGGTTTGCATCTTTGCTAGAGTCAATCCGCTACATTGATATAATAATTGATTTATCATGATCACATTTTCGAGATAATTAGAGATTATCATCTCTTGTAATGCTCGAATAAAAGGGGACAATAATTGACATTAGTATAATTTTATGAACTTGATGGATGATTCGAAAGCTTTAGCATCTCTCTCTTTGAATTCCAAACTCACTTCCAATTGCTCTTCTATTTTCCATTAGCATAGAAATTTATTACTGTAATAACCCCTTTTAAATTAGTCCAAATAGATTGTAGTTTTCGATTGTGTCTTCAATCCTCATGAAATCGGCCCGTATTTGCCATTGTATGCTGGTTAAATAATTGTGCACTTGCAGTATTACAATCATTTAAAATTAGTCTATTAATTTATGTTAGTAAAAATTTGCATCACAATACAAAAACTTAAAATTTCAAATCTATATTACTATTCATATTGGTGTTTTACTATTTATTGCTGACTGGAATAAACTAAGGATTGGATATTGTTGCAGCCGATTTTCGCTCTTCACTTGACCTTGACCCGCTAACCTGCCCAAGGAATGCACGTGAACCACGGACCACCGCTGTGGTGGCCGATGGCACTCCAGTGTATCATCAGTTGCTCCCCTCGAGTTAGTGGGTCATTGTATCGATCGACTAAGTCACCTCTTGAAAAGATACGCTGCTCATGATGATTGAGTCTGAACCATTACTTGAGCCACGTGCTTCATTAATTAAGCACAAGTCGGTTCAGTGGAGAAAAAGCGGGAAATCAATCCCTATTTAGATTTCCCTTTCTGCAGAGATTGACTCTTTCATTTCTTCGTTTTTAGAGATTTTGCTCTGTTATGCTTTTAATTGATTGTTTGTTCATTTCTTCCATGGCTCACAAAAATCAACTTGATGATGAACTTCTTGCCAAGGGCCTTCAGTTTTTTGAAGGTAGGTCGGTCTCCGAATCGAGCCTGGCTGAGATTTAGAAGACATATGGGGTCCCTAAAGACCTACTACTCTACACCTTGAGTGATGATCAAACGCCAATGTTCCCTCCAGAAGGATTCGTTTATTTGCACCGTGGCATGCTTCAAACTGGCGTTCATTTTCCTGTGCTCGACGAGATCTAGGGCTTTCAAGAATTCCTTGGTATCCCTCCTGCCCAGTTGGTACCGAATGGGTGCAGGATTATTCTTCTTATATTGATCAGGGAAAAAGACACTACAAGAAAAATTGTGATCAATAGCGTTTAAAAACCGCTATGGTAGGATACCATACCGCTATGACAGCCGGCGCTATAATAGACCCAGGGGATATTATAGCGGTTTTAAAACGCTATGGTAAGTTTGGATTTTATAGCGTTTCAAAACCGCTATGGTAGCCTCTTCCATAGCGTTTTAAAAACGCTATAGTAGACTCTAAAACCGCTATGGTAGACGTTACCATAGCGTTTTAAAAACGCTATGGTAAGTATACATAGCAAAATTTTTATTTTTTTTTCTATCAAATGACTTTTTATTACATCTTATCATGTATGCATTAGCCTGAGCACTCGAAATTCATTGTGACAAAGACAAGAAACACCATGTTGGTGATCAAGCAAAGGAAAATAAAATGTATTATTTTCACTTCCTTTTGCTAAAAGAAATGTTGAATGATATAAACATTTTTGTGATGATGAATGTACATAATGTTTCAAGGGAAAAAAGGGAACGAAAGCAACGACATAATTTTTGTGATGATGAATGTACATAATGTACAAACTCTTATTAATCTACACTTGCAACAACAACAACGACAGCAGAAACAGCAACATCACCATCAACAGCAACAGCAACAGCAACAGCAACAGCAACAGCAACAGGGGCTGTCGACAGCAACAACAGCAATGATAGCAACGACAGCAACAGCAACAGCAGCAGCAGATAGCAGCAGCAGCAGCAGCCATACTAGAGCAGCAGCAGCTTACCCTTGATAGGATCATAGAACCTTTCTATAAGAGCAAAGACGATGGACTTGCCACCTCCACTGGTTCCGACTTTCGACCAATGCAAGTGTCTTAGAAGGTGGGATAATTAGATTGAAGTTGTTCAGGATTCAAGCATATGGTCGAGATGGGTATGCAAAGGTAACATTTTTGAACTCTATCTTCCCTCTCACATTCAATTGTGTCTTCCCTCTGAAGTCATAGGGGTCAATCTCTGGGACTCTATCAATAATTTCAAATACCTGACTTGCTGCAACTGTACCCTGTGCAAATTGAGCGAAGTATGACAATGACAGTGCCAAGCCCCTGATAAAAATAGGCATATAAAGTTAACATTTGATTATTTTTCAACATGCATTTGTGTTATTGTTTCGAGTCATGAAAAGAATGTGTTAACCATACCTACCACCTACATTGACTCCAAAGAAACAAGCAATGGCTTCACCTCCAATGAGTCTCCTCTAGCAACTAGGATGGATCCATACCAAAATGCTAGGGCCCATGTGGAGTAAGTGACCAAATAAATTACACCCATTCCAGCAGATTTATGTGGAGTAGTTCATAATCTTGATGGGATTCCATTTTTTATTATTATCTTATAGTACATTATTCATTTCATGCCCAAATGTGTAAGAAATTGTCTACATGAATGATTAAATAAGCATATGAAAAGCGGTTATTGTAATTCACCTGATAACCTTTGTATTTGATGAGCTCCTTCACCCTATCAACTATATACTAGAATCCATCATTGTCAATATAGCAGAGATCACCAGCCATTAGAGTCTACAGTTGCAGCAGTTGCTTTTAGTCTCTCAGAGTGACCCTGGAATTGAGCAAAAACAATAATCAAAAGACATCTATCAACTTTTCTACCACATCTTGTTCTTGTGTATACTCGATAAAAATAAGAACGTAATTGCACGGACGTGTATGCCCAACTTTACGTTACTAATAATGTTAAGTACCTAACAAATGCCCATGACATTGCAACTAAATGTGGACCAATTAAGTGCACAGCAGCCATTAGGACTATCCAAATAGGTGCTTACTCATGGCACAAAACTTCAATTGGTGACACAACACAAATCCTTGAAACACATTGAAGTTAAATGTTTTGTAAGACAAATTGGGTTCACCATCTCAGAAACACTGTAATAGACCATCTAGGTTCAGAATATTATACTTCATGACGTTGAGTTTGTAGATTATAAAGAATGGAGATAAGCTTGAATGAAATCTTGAGCAATGAAAGATTCAAAACTCAATAAGATACTCTCCTTTTCTTTTTTGTTTTTGGTATACTTACCAAAGGTTGAGATTGGTAAAGTGCCCGCAGAAGCTAACCAATAGTTGCATCTCTTTCGGTCTATTACCATTTAGTACTCACAGTTTCAATTATGAACAATAAATGAAAACTATATAAACTGTTTGATTAAAAAAAACAAGGCACCTGCAAGGCTGCAACCTAAGCTTGTTAAAGGGGGTAAAATGACTACAAAAGAGAAAACTACCTTATTGGAGCTAGGAACCAGTTCCTGCAAAGCTTTCATGCGTTCTGCTATTCTTTCTCACTCAAGTACTGAGTTCCTACAGAAGAGTAAATGCTTGTTAGTATTAGGCCCACATTTGTATGTCATAGAAACTCTTTATTATCCAATCTGGCCACTTAAACTAACAAGTGGTCAATCGTCTTCTTAGACAAAATGTACAAGTAATGCAGGGAACAGACACAATGGCAGCAGTATAAGCTTTCACAGGCACACATGCATATCCTATTTATTTTTTTAGAGATAGTCGTTAGCTTGATGGCTAAATCACAACAAAATCAAACTTGCTCACAAGCAGCATATGCTACCAGACAGATCAAAATCTCCTTTGACTGCCTAAGATACATTTCGGATTCATAAAAATAAAAAAATATAAATATAAAGAAGACATGATATGACGAAGGTCCTAGAGATGATGTATCTCATGATAACCATTGCCCTTAGCCATTTTCAGGCAAAAACTTAGGCAGAAACTTATGATGATCACTGAATCAACAAGTGTGAAGAGTTAAAGCTTTGTGCACAAGGAGTCACTTGCAGGAAACTGATATTCATGGCTATGGATATTTGGAGCATGGGGTTGCCAACTGATCCAAAAAAAAAAAAAAAAAAAAATTAATCCTTGTGACTTTCTTTGAAGAGATGTTTTCACTGCTGCCCAAGATGTTGCTGATAATTTTTTAAAGGCTCATGTTATGATTGCTAATGCCTCTACATCTCTTACCCTTTGAACCAAAAGTAATCACGTTTGTATCAAATTTGTTATCAGCTATGACATGTATAAAAGATTCTGGTTGTTCAATATGTATGTAACTTATCTGAATAAGAAGCTGAAAAATGAATAAGAGGAGGCTGGCGCAATTCCAGGAATCCTTTGCTCCCCTTGCCATGACTCCCTATGCATATGGTGTCACCTCTACCTCGCCATACACCATCTTGGAAATTTTTTATCTCCAATGTTCTCGACTCCTGCCAACCATCAGGCACATATATTGCACATATATTGGTTAACTACTCTCTTATAAATTTGAACTTAACACTTAACAGTGACCCATAGTAGCACAGAAACATACAACTGAACTTCAGTTAAAATTTTCATAGTTATTTGATTACATTTTAAATAAAAACACATACCTGACATAATGTGCAGCAGGGGCATATTAGGTGGTTTACACAATCATCCAAAAAGTTGTCGCTTCCCTGTACAAGTAAACCAACCCAATAGGTATGTCAAATCGAGGAAATCAAAGCAAATAATACTATCAAAGAAACAAATATGTGGGTTCATTTGAGATTAACATTATGGTAACATGTGAGAGATTCATGGAGGCGATTCATTGATGTTGCCCAATCGAAGCAGTTTTTGCAATGCCATGTATTCCATGCAATCATTAGCAGGTATAACAGACAGTCTCATTATTATTCTGGGCATGACAATTTCATATGCAACTGATTCAAGGATATCAGTCATATACAGACATGCAAAGATTGTATGAATCCATAACCAAGGATCAAACTGAAATATGAAAGCCATCAACGGCCTTCCAATTCAGAACTAATACCCTTCCTGGTTTGAAAAAAAATGAAAGAATCTGATCTAATGACAATGAGGATACCATCATCAATAAGAGGCTAAATTTGAAGCTTAAAAGCACATGGTTTTTGTTTTGCACCCCTGAAAGCTCAAGATGCCAGTTGTTCAAGCATGGAGTACAAAGGATATGATTTTAAAAGACATGGACTATACAAGATCTTCGCAGTTTTGTTTCTGAAGAAGTGAAAGGGTCTTATCCCACCCCCATTCCCCAGAAATTAAGGAAGAAGACATAAGCAAAAGAAGTGTAGGAAGGTAACGGACCTAAAGCATAGATCTAAAGCTCTTGCCAAAACGAAGTAAAAACATAACCAAAAACTGACTATCAGCCCCTTATAGAGTACAAAAGTAGAACTTTGTGCTTCAACCAAGTTACAATTAGACAAAAGGCTAAACTAGGCATAGGAGTAGTGATATAGCTTTTAGACTTCACGCTTACCTATTATCCTAGCAGTTAGTGGTAAATGAAACTGCTTGTATTTAGAAAAAGAAAAAATAAAGTTGAACAAAAATAAAAGAGAACGAGAAAGAACTTGTAAATATATTGGATTGATTCAAAGTGCAATATAAGGTATCTAACTTGAAAATCAATGAACGTGTTATCATGCTTGCCCCAATATTAAACTTTTTCCGGATCTGTCCACAGAAGAAACCCAAGTATATTCCAGACAAGAATATGAAAGCTGACTCCAAAATACATGAAACTATGTTGTTTGGTGATGGCATAAGCAATGAAGTTGAAAGGAGCAGTGACAACAAGAATGAAATAAATTGTTCCCTGCAAAAGAAATAAAAACGTAAGTTATCGAATTTGACATTTGCTATTTTTTGTAGCTTTATAGTACCGATCACTTGGTTTCTCAGTAGGGTAGTTGACACCTGATGCTGCTATTTTTTTTGCAGTTTTACAGTGTAATGCAATTGTATTCTGCATGCTATGAGATGGCACCTGCTGCTGCTGAGGCAAATAAGGCATGGATTTTGGTAGGGAAGTTGGTAGTGGCTTCCTTTCATTGCACTGCTGGGACTGCATACCCTAAAATGTTGTAGAAGTTCATAACCAAAAAAGACCATTAATAAAGGTAAAATCATTTTTGAAAACTAAACAATAAACATGCACTCTAAAACCATACAAGGAGAAAAAAAATAAGTGCATCCTTAGAGCTCTCAAGATAATATAGTATTTTAGGTTTACTAGACCACTTTCATGTCTTCAAATCACATGTATCACACAGTGAATCAAATAAACAAGTATTCCTGTGAAAATATCAAATTTGTTTTTTTTTTTTGGAGACATCACAATTGTAGAAAAGCATAACATAGCTAGTTCCAACATCTGTGCAAGATTCTTCAAACAATTGTAGAAAAGCTAGTGTATATAAGCAAGTTGACTTGTACACCATGGAGGGAGTCCATGTGCCTTGAGTAAAATAATCTCATCTCTTTAAGTATCAAATGATTTCTTCCATCTTAAGAAAAAATGAATGTAAAGTTCAATGTTAACATGATGTGAAAAATGAGGTGACGAGTTACCTCATGTATAAACAAATCTTTCCCTTAGAAAGAGAGAGATTTCTTCAAAACACCACCTTTGTAACTGCTTTTCTGGTCGCCATTTCCATTCCTCATGTTGGTCTTTAGAAAGAGAGAAATTTCTTCAAAAAATTCTTTGTAATTATTAAACTGTGTCAAAACTACAGCAGCTATCATGGTTGTTGGTCAGAAGCTGTAACCTTCTCTTGGATATGTAAATGACTATATGTAATTAATGTAGAATTACACAAATTCTTACAAGATATTCTTGGAAGTTGTTTGTTCATTTAGGATATGATAGTGTCTGTTAGAGGTAGTTGCTAAAGGATGTGATATGTATTATTGTCACTTAAAGCAACAGATGATATAGGGGATGGCAGACTTTATTAATTACAAAAATTTTAACTACTGATTAATCAAAAACATTATTAAAAGATTTTATGCTTGAGCACATGAAAATTTTTCTTGGCTTCCTTCCCCAGAAGAAAAAAAGTTTGAGACAAAATGGTAAGGTTTTGCAATTAGTTTGAATGTATTATGCATGCCACTTCAAGCATTCTAAGAAGAATTGTAGAAAAAGAATTTAACAGTTACTTACCAGATTCAAAAGTAGTAACACTGTTATGAGGTAAAAGCTGATAAAGTATACAAGGGTCCAAGAAGTTCCCGTCAATTGCGTATAGCCCTGAAATGGTGCCACATAAGATAATCAATGATTTCCAGTGACAACTTCAATTGCCATTGTTATGAATATAGAGACAAAAATAAAACATGGAAAGTATGGCTATAAAAGTTCAATGACATGGCGCATAAGAATTAAGCATGCTAGTATTTCCATTTGTTTAGAATAGGTTAGTTGTCAAGTATTTCTTATTTCACATTGTTTCTTCAATTTCTTAGTTTTCTAGTTTAGTTCATTTGATAGAAGATATAATGGAAATACAAGTTGGAATGCATTCCAGGCTTATCGTCAGCATCACCTAACCCAATTACCCAACAACTTATTTTTCCTAATTCTTATTAAACCCAAAAGATAGCAGATAGCTTACCACAATACGGATTGTCATAGAAACTGCATAGATCTGCAAAATGCAAAAATCCATACATATCAATAACTGTTCTACATCAGGCAAGAGCCAATTATATTAAATGGTTATCAAGTAATCTATAACCCAAACTCAATCAAATGTTTCCAGGCACATTTTACCGTATAATTTTTCATCCTCTGAAAGACGGCTCGACTGGTCAATACAACACTTATGATGACACTAAGACCGGGTTCTGTCAAAACGATATCAGAAGCACTGCAAGCTGCATCTGTTGCATCAGCAACAGCTATTCCAATGTCAGCCTTCTTAAGAGCAGGAGCATCATTAACTCCATCACCTGTCATTCCACATATGTTTCCTAGCTTGAAAACGCTTAACGATTTCATATTTGTGCTCTGAAGCAAAACCAAACAACCAGTCAAAAGAAGTAAGGAAAGAAGAAAAAGCAAGTTCCAAGCAAAAGCACCTAGCAGCAACTACCAGCCTCCCTCTCATGGACACTAGAACCTAGCTATAGCATGATATCAGAACCATACCAGAGAAAACGCCAGCAAAACCATCAGCTTTCTCTATAAGTTCATCAACTGGCAGGGCTGCAATTGACTCATCCTTGGCTTGGCCTAATAAAGCGGATGAGGGATACATGTTGGTTCCCATCCCAAGACGGCGTCCAGTTTCCTTTCCTATTGCCAATTGATCACCTGATAGAAATTGAAAGCGTTAATTGGCACATGAATAAAACACTAGAGACTGAATTACCCATTCAAGGTTGGGTTGGGAGGGTGGGAAGAACATAATTTTATATTGTGAAACAGAGATATGAGAAAATGATGATGCTGCGCTAAGTGATTATAGAACACTTGCAAAATCAATAAGACATAAATAAAACCATCCTTACTCCATGCACGAAGCATAATGTGATCCACTATGTAATTGAGGGTTTCTAGGAGATTTCAACACTTGTGACTTCAGAAACCCTCTTAATATATCAATATGTAATTGAGGCTCATATCTCATTAATTTACAACCCCATTTAAAACACAGAATGTCACTTATGTAAACTGAGATGCTATATCACAAGACACACACCTGTGATCATTTTAACATTTACCCCAAGGTTCAGGGCCCTCTTTATAGTTTCAGCACTGTCATGGCGAGGTGGATCAAAAAGAGGCATAAGACCAATGAACTGCCTTGGACCTTTGGGACTATTTTTCCTTCCAACTGGAACTTTCCGTTTCATACCAAGACAAAACACCCTGAGGATTAGTATTCAGTAAACAATGGAAGTTATTGAAGGATAAAACTTATTTACCTGGTAAGCTACTGCAAGTGACCGTAGGCATCGATCAGCAAACTTATCGATCACAGCATGAACTATTCGCTCTATATCTGACTTGTTGTGAGCAAGATTCAGAATCTGCAAGACATAATAGTCAGAACAAAGCATGCATAGACCATACAAAATACTTAAATATATAAATGTTTATGAAAAATACCTGCTCAGGAGCACCTTTCCTGACTCGATGCATTTTGCCTTCACTATCTATATAAGTCAAAGCTGTACGCTTGTCGGTAGGATTAAATGGGAGGAAATGGACCTCTTGAATGCCAGCCCTTGCCTGTTGGTAGTGTTAATACAAGGAAAAAAGGTTACGCAGATAGGATTGACAGACTCCATTATCAATCAATCTGCAGAGGAAAACTCTTATGCTTCATTATCATCACCATTACTTGCCTCCTTTGGATCTGCTAGCATCCCGACTATAGCTCCCTGCATCAATGAATTACCCATTGCGTCATAGGTATACCATCCTCCATTCAAAATCATTAAAGACATAGCATCCTTGAAAAAAAAAATTGAACAAACCTGCCGAGCCAAGCGATGAGAAATCAACATAACCATGCAAGCATATTCAGCTGCTACATAGCTACAAAATCAAAATTTCCATCATAACTTTTTTGCTAAATGCAGAGTAGATATTAGATGAAGGACGGAGAACTTGTGTAAGAAAAATACTAACCCGTATGTTCCCATCACCCGAGTGATCACGTAACTGTTTTATAAAACATAATAGCTTTGCAAGCCCAAAATCAGACACCTTAGGATTCCATTGTCGATCTAATAAAATGTTGCTGGACTTTACATCTCGATGGACAACCTTTGGTTCCTTGACACTTTTTTTAGCTATAACAAGAATGGAATGAAACAGTGCATTATTCATATGATTATTAACATTTTAGATTGATACTAAACAGTAATGTAGATAAATAGCAAGTGGGTTTATTCAAGTTGGAACCATGGTCCAAAACTTCTCCAACTCAACCTGTGACCATTTTCGCCTCCTGTCCATCTCATTGACAAGTAGACCACATCTAAAATATTCCTAAAACCAGCTAATCAATCAATTCTTACCAATGATAGACTAACAATGAAGATGCTTTGCGACCAAGTTTCTATACATAAAAAGTTGATGAAGAAGAAGAAGAACAAAAATCCAATCATAGAACAAGCAGCTTCAATCATGCATCCCCACTATTTTTCTCTGTCAGAATCTCAATAACCCACTTCACATGTGCAACTCCTAAAGCCCACTGAACATTTGTGTTAGTAAATCGATCACAGAAACAATACAAAAAAGAAGAAAGAAATCAGAGCAAAAGAGTTTTTGTTACCTCAATCAAAAGAAAGAGGTACTCTTGTCATTCCTGAACAAAGATGAAATTTCAGTAAGTCGAGTACAAAGCTAAACATCTTTAACAGTTAATTGTCATTCTTTCAATCAAAGCTTCGGTTATACTCCTCAATATACATTGGAACTTCAAATGACTAGAAAAAAAACCCAGTAAAACACTAGGATTCGATCCACTTCATATCTTAAGAATAAACAAAGAAATTCAAGCTCCACTACAGTGAATGAAATCCATAAAAAAAAACCCTAGATCTTCAAACAGTGAATGAAATCCATAAAAAAAAAAAAAAAAAAAAAACATAATTTTTTTCTTAATCCATCAAAAAGAACCCAAAAAGAAGAAGAAGTAAACCCCATCTATCAGAAGAAGAAGCTAACCTTGTTGTTGCTAACCCTGCAAGAACCACTAATTTCAAACCCCACAGAGAGGACAAAACTCAAACACCAAGCAATCATACCGACCTGAAACGGAGAGCGAGAGCACGTTCAGCGAGGAGTAGAACACGTTGGAGAGGGAGAAACAGAATGGAGAGGGAGAGCAATCGGAGAGGGACAGCAGAACGGAGAGGGAGAGGGAGAGCGATCGGAGAGGGAGAGGGAGAGCGATCGGAGAGGGAGAGCAGATTGCAGAGGGAGAGGGAGACAGATCGAGAAGGAGAGTGGGATTTGAGCGGGATTCTTCTTCCTTCCTTCCTTCTTCTTTGTTTTGCTTTTATTTTATTTTTTTCGATTCGAGCGGGATAGTTGGCGCCCAGCGAATTGCAACTCCCGCCTTCATAGCATTTCATTTAGCACAAATCAAATTGGCCATTGATAGCGTTTTACAATTTTTTATAGGGTTATACAAAGTCTGAATAGCATTTTTGCCACATTGAACAAATTAGGTAGACTTTTAATAGCATTTTATTTAAAAACGCTATGGTCATATGCTATTATTGACCATTTGTGTTGTAGTGAGACGTTGGTGTCCGTGTGACTCCGAGGGTGATTTGATTACTGACTTCTCATCGACTAAACGATCATGTCGTGTGTAAGATGAAGTCGTCAGCTTGCTTTGGGAAACTGTCGGATGATTTTAAATTCTAGCAGAAATTCTGCTTCCTGGCTCCTTCGAATTCAAAGTACTTCGAGTTCAATGGTCGTCCGCTTGAGCGGGAGTTCAGGCCATGTATGTATAATTTTGTCATTTACTTGTGCTGATTGTATGTTGATTGTTGGGTACGTTCTCTATAGGGTGGTTTCCCGCTACTCCTCTTTTCCCAAAGGAGAAAGTTGCTATAAAGGCATTCCGTGACATGCCTCGTATGAGTGTGGAGGATGTTATCTGCCTGTCCAATTTTAGTCACAGTAGGTTATGGGCCCACTGTCATGTGGCTCCCACTCTTTTTAGAGTACTAATGTGGAGCTCCTTTCAAGAAGAGGAAGGCTTCTACAGTTAAGGCTCCTAACTTGTCAGACACAAAGGTGTTGAAACATCTTATATTGGGGATGTCGCATCTGAGGCAAGTGGTCGTTGTTGGGACGAAAGTTGAGGCGGCTCTTGATAGGGTATACACCATGGAGCGTGTCTTCTCAAATATGTAGAAGTCGTATTCTGATGCACTCTTTGAGGTTGAATCGATGAAAAAACAGATTGAAGAGAGGAGGCTGGAACAATCAACCGTTGATGCGGAGACCCAGACGGTTCATTTGGAAGCCGTTGAATCTGATTTAGCATAAGCGGTGTCCATAAGAAATAGATCCAGAAAAGAGTTGAACTTGGTCCGCCATGATCTAGAAGTTGCGCAGGAAGTTGTGGCTAAGATGCATTCTGAGTAGCAGTATCTTGTTGAAGAGAATACCAGGAAAAATCTAAGTGGGTCGTCCAAAGATAGCAGTTAAAGGCTGATGTGGAATTCAATGCTCGGGAAGCAAGGAAAGTTGGGGACAAGCTTCTCTCGGAGTAGCATGTTAGCAAATTTAAAGTAGCCTGATTACTGAGCAGTCTCAGACTGGTGCACTAATGGGCAAGCTGGAGCGTGAGCTTGTTGAAGTAAAGGCGCGTGAAGAAGGGCTTCTTAAGGCGCAAGGCACGTTTGAATTCCGCAGGATCGTGCATGGGAGGTTAGAACTATTGGCGATGATGAAAGAAAAACATCTGGAATGGGACCTTTTTTATTATAGGAAGGTGTCCTTTGCAGACTTCGGAGTGATCTCTGAGTAGTCAGAGGTAGATGGCGATATGGATCATGACGCTCAAGCTAAGGCACGCACGAACGCAACTCCTGCTTCTTCTCCTGTTAAGCTTAGTTCCCCTGTAATTGTGCCTCCTCTTGATGAGGAGTAAATTTCGTACATTTGTACCTTTTGTCTAGATTATTAATGAAAATAGGTTTCTTTTGAGTATGCTTTGTACCCGTATTTTGTTTGGTCTCCTTGTTGCATGCTTTTCATTTTGCCATGTCTTGATGTAGGTTTTGTTGGGTTAGCAAAGAGTCGAGTTGTTTATCTGTTATTGAGAGCTCGACCGTTTATGCCACGAGTAATTCTGACATGTACTTCTGTGAGGTATCAGAGTTGCTATCGTATGGTTATTTCCAATAGTAAACATTATGCGCATGGGTTGGCAGCGGATTACTCTACCCACGCTACGGCTCATCTTTGAGGTAAGTCGTTGAGGGCTCAAGTTATATTTGACTGTTGGTTGCGGTTGTTGGCATGAGTGAATTGTTGTAGTCGAGCACATGCGTTGTTGTTTGTAATTGAACAAGAACGTTTGGCCCGAGTCAAGTTTTGTAAGCTCAGGCTGGTCTCCCGTGTTGCACTCGTCCACGCTTAGCGGGTTAATTTTTTAGTCAGCTAAAGCGGCCATTGCCGATAACGGGATGTCAGCCTATGTGGCATGAAAATGTTGCTTGAGCTGTAATCAGATTCGGCGACTACTGTCCTGAGAAAGAGCAGTGGTCTCGTGGTGGGCCGTTGATATTAGTCGGAGCTGACTATACTCCCAGCTTCCAAACCATATTCACCTGCGCGGAACAGGCTACGGGTTTGGGATGAGAAAATTCGGCGACCGTGGTTTGTAGAAGAGTAGTGGTCCCATGGCAAGCCGTCGACATCAGTCGAAGTTGACTAGGCTCCCACCTTCCAAACCATCTGTACCCGCGTGGATCGCGCTGCAGATTTGGGATGAGAAAATTCGGCGACCATGGTGTAGAAGAGAAGTGGTCTCATGGTGAAGCGTCGACATCTGTCGGAACTGACTAGGCTCCCACCTTCCAAATCATCTAAACCCGTGCACATCAAGCTACAAATTTGGCAATTTCAGTGACCATGGTATGTAGAAGAGCAGTGGTCCCTTGTCAAGTCGTCTAATCAGTCGGAACTGACTAGGATCCCACCTTCCAAACCATCTACACCCGCGCGGAGTGAGCTACAAGTTTAGGAGTTTCGACGACCATGGTCTGTAGAAGAGCAGTGGTCTCGTGGCAAGCCGTCGACATAAATTGGAACTGACTAGGCTCCCACCTTCCAAACCATTTACACCCGGGCGGAGTAAGCTACAAGTTTGGGAGTTTCGGTGACCATGGTCTGTAGAAGAACAGTGGTCCCGTGGCAAGTCGTCGACATCAGTTGAAACTAACTAGGCTCCCACCTTCCAAACCATCTACACCCGCGCGGAGTAAGTAACAAGTTTGGGAGCTGATGAGAAGTTGTCGTTATCAGTCGTCACTAACTAGGCTTACCTGATCGGGTTCGGTGACCATCGTCCGCGGAGGGGGCGACGACCCCTGGCGAGTCATCATCATCAGGCATGAGAGTGCTGACTAGACTCCACTTCCTAAGCCATCGACATTCTCACGCAGCGAACTAGGCGTCGGGGTGCACCAAAAGTTGTCGTCATTAGTTGAAACTGACTAAGCTTGCCGTACTAGGTTGGGGTTCTGCTTGTTACTGGCATGCGAGCCTACTTCTTTGTGCGGATTAGTTTTCACTAATTTGAATGAAAGTTTTAAAAAGAGGGTACCTTAAATCAAATGGTGACATGTAGGTGTGCTCTGTGTGTCAAGAATGACTAGGGCCTCTACTGCTTGTATCTGCGCACGTGGTAGAGTGCCACTCTGATAGTGGGCCAAGCCGATGGGCCCATATAAGAAAAACTAGGTCGTGTCGCAGGATCGTGGTGCCACGTTTACAACTTAGATTGCATGGTGTCACGCGTATGGCGTAGATTGTGTGCAACGTCATTAATTAATTGAACGTGGACCTGTGCGGTTTCCTTGGGAACCGTCGCCTCCTCGTTTACCATACAATATTCAATGCTGGCACTTAACGCTAACGCGCCTATTTAGTGAGCCACTTCGTCTATATAATGACGTTCATTCACCGTTGTAGGCATTATCTTCTACAGAGTGTGCTCTTCAGATACTCTTACTTGAAGAATATGCGTTGGGTTTTCCAAAGGTTGAAGGAAGATCTTTTCCACTGGTGTCTTCGAATTATCTGGCATTTGCGTCGATGAGCCTTGATAAGACTTGCTATTATGCGTGATCACCTGCTCTGGGTGAGCACCCGATTGATTCATTGATAACTTGAAATTTCTTCTCGTATTTCATAGAAAAAGTACAGACTTTTCCTCAAGGGATGAGTCTGTCATTTATGTGTTGGTGCCCTGTCGGTGCTTCGAACTGCATAATTTCTGAGATAACACCAGCAGCCAAACTTGAAGCGGTTTATTTCTTCCCCTTTCAGCTAGCCTTGACGCGTTGTGTTGCGCTGGAACTTAGAGTGGCGGGGCGATTGAAGTTGGACATGGCCTATCAGAGTGGGCCATTGACTCCCAGATGCCCTTCTTATCCCTCAGCGGGAGGGTGCATTTGATATATTTCAACCTGATACTTGTCCCAAGTTCATCTGGTTGGGCGGATCGAGCATGTGAGTTGGCTATAGCTTTGGCTAGCGTGTCGCGGGGCCTCTAGTTGTTGATTTTGTATCACCTCAGGTCATCCTTGTGAGGTGGGTCCAACGAAGTATTGAATTGAGTGCGCTCTTTCATTTTTCTGGTACATCTATTATTGTTTAGCAATCATCTTCTTCGGAGAAGTCGCAAAGTGGAACTCTTAGAGAGCATCGTAGTTTACCCGGTGTACCTTTGTTGTCACTTCTGAGTCATCTTCTGAAGTCGGACTGTTTAAGCGAATTTTTACTGTACATCATATCAAATTTGGATGTTTGTAGTTTGTAATCTTTTGTATCCGCCATCTGGGCGATCGTCGTTACATTTTTCCAGTAATCAATAGAGTGTGTTAGCGTAATTTTCTTTTATTTCTCAAATGAGTACAAATCACATAAATTCCTAAGAATTATAACTCTAAACTGACAACTGAAAGAAAGCTAAACAACTGGATAAATTGAATGTTGAAAAAGAGAGGTTGATCCGGCCCTGAAGTAAATTTGCATGGCCCTTGCTTGGATCGTAAGTACCTTTAGCGAATTGTCAAGTTTCACTGACGTCGCTGAGGTTACTGAAGAGTAAACCTTGCGTGGGAGGGTCCTTCCGCGCCCACTAACAGTTGTGGGTTGTGCTCCCGTTTGCAATGACCTCTCTGCTGGGCCTGACGTCCTGTCAAACTAGAGGGCGGACCGCCCTTGTAATGTTGTTATGTCATTTGTTGCAAAGTTGAGCCACTGTTGCTGGGTCATTGTCCCCAGTTTCTGAGTCTGGCTTCTGCTCAACTTACCTGGCAAGCTCTAGCTGAATCTGAGAACATTATATCTGCTTAGCGCAGCATAGTGGCAGCTCCGTGCCAATGGTTGGTCCTCGTGAATTGTCCATTTTGAGTAGTTGGCGATATACTTGATGCACCGATGAAGGGTGGAGACTACTGCTTCCATCTGATGAAGTCAGGGCCTCCCCAAGATGAGGTTATATGTAGATGGTGCATCTAACACCATGAAGTCCAAGAACAAGACCTTCCTCAATTGTGGTTCTCCTGCCACCACAGCTAGCCTTATCTTCTCTACCGGGAAGCATTTTTCTTCGCTAAACTCAATTAGTGGGTAGTCGGAAAGCATTAAGTTTTCTTCCTTGAGATCCATGCTATGGAATGCATTGTAGAATAAGACATTGAGGAAGCTTCCCATGTCCACCAGGGCCCTCTTTACCTCCCACCTTGCAATAGAGACCGAAATGACTAGAGCATCATTTTGCGGTGCGCGAACGCCTTCGAGGTCTTTATCTGTGAAAGTCAAGGTCAGGATGGGGCTCTACGCTTGCAAGTAATACTCGTGTTTGTCCTCGCTAGTGGATTGTGTTTGCAGCTCAAGGAGTGTCCGCTTTTCGGACTTGTTAGACTGTTCTTCTTCTTATCTGACTCCGTGAAGGACATATATAATGCTCGGAGCCACCTTCTCAATTTCTTTGACCGCCTATCCTATTTCCCTGGTCCGATTTTGCCTTTTTCCAAACCTAGGAACTCCTTCAGCTTGCCCTTTCGAATCTAGTACTCGATCTCGTACCTTAGACTCTTGCAGTCGTTAGTGTCATGGCCACCCTCCTTGTGGTACGAGCAATACTTGTTGTTGTCGTGTTTGGATGCGTCTCGACACTGCTTCGAAGACCATTTTAGATCTTTCAAATTTTTCATTGAATTAATGACGTCCAACAAGCTAGAGTTGAGGGGGGTCATGGTTCTGGATCTGACCTAGTTGGAAGAATTCTCTGGCTTGGCTCGGCCAGAATCTGACCTGTTGTCGTTGCACTTTCGTTTGCTTTTATCTTCGTCTTCTCGCCTCTTTCCCTCCTTTCTGTCTATAGAAACAGAGGGTTTATTCTCAACTTCAATTTCTTTCCTTGTTGTTCTCATCTCCTCTAAGGTGATGTACCTCTGGGCGTTTTTCAAGAGTTTGGCCATATCCAAGGTGGTTCCAAGGTGAGGAAGTCGTAAAACTTTCTCTCTCTTAGACCCGCAGGAAAAGAAGTAACTGCGGTATCATCGTTGCCACCATCAATGAGTGTCAGCTCATTATTGAAGTGCGTGACGTATTTCCTTAGTGTTTCATGTGACTTCTGCATCAGACAGAGTATGTAGTAGGGGTGGGCATTTAGGACCGAAAGCCCGGACCGAACCGATCGAGTCGGTTCGGATCGGTTTTTATTAATTAAAAAAGTTTCGGTTGTAAAAGCCCGGCCCGGTCCTAAGTTTCTGGTCCGGGCCTTGGTTTCCATTTCTGAAGCCCGTCGGGTAACCGCCCCGGCACGACTCCTCAAATGAAGTGAGATCTTTTGGCTCTCAGACGAAGATATTTTCTTCTCCTTTCTCAGACGAAGACGAGATCCCACTTTTGGGAGCGAGATCTTTTCTTCTCCAAATCGAAGCTACAGAGAGAGCTTTTCTTCTCCAAATCGAAGCTTTTAGAGAGCTTTTCTTCTCCAAATCGAAGCTGCAGAGAGTGCTTTTTGAGAGCTTTTCTTCTCCAAATCGAAGCTGCAGATCGAGAGAGCTTTTCTTCTCCAAATCAAAGCTGCAGAGAGTGCTTTTTGAGAGCTTTTCTTCTCCAAATCGAAGCTGCAGAGAGTGCTTTTTTAGAGCTTTTCTTCTCCAACTCGAAGCTGTAGAGAGAGCTTTTAGAGAGCTTTTCTTCTCCAAATCGAAGCTGCTCTAGATCTCTAAATCAAAGTTGCAGAGAGTGCTTTTTGAGAGCTTTTCTTCTCCAAATCGAAGCTGCAGAGAGAGCTTTTAGAGAGCTTTTCTTCTCCAAATCGAAGCTGCAGAGTGATCTTTTAGATCTCTCCAAATCGAAGACGAGCACGACGCCTCCCTATCTCCCATCTCCCATCTGAGACGAACACGACGCCTCCCCAGTTTAGATCGAAGACGAACACGACGCCTCCCCATTTTATTTGCATTGCAGACGAAGAGAGACCGAAAGCAGGAGAGGGTGTTTGGTTCCAGTTTTTTATTTGCTTTCGATCTCCTTTTAGAAACATCCAGTTTTCATTGTTGATGTTGACATCAATAGAGAGGGTGTTTGGTTCAATTCAAACATGATATTGGTTTAAGTTAGGGCTGGACAGAGAGCAGGGCGAGAGCTGGGAGACGAAAGGGACAGAGATGGAGAGAGCAAGGAGACGAGAGGGACATAGATGGACGAGAGGGACAGAGATGGAGAGAGCATGGATTTGTTTGGATTTGTTGATGGTGTTTTCTATTTGCTCCATCTTTTGTGTTTGGATTTGTTGATGGTGTTTGGATTTGTTGATGCTTCTTTTACTGCTCCACCTTCTTTGTTTAGATTTGTTTTTAGTGTTTGGATTTGTTGACGGTGTTTTCTATTTGCTCCATCTTCTATTTGTTCCATCTTCTTTGTTTAGATTTGTTGATGCTTCGTTTACTTCTCCATCTTCTTTGTTTGAAATTGAATAAAGAAATCAACAGTAGCTCACATTTGAACCGAGACCGGCCCGACCCGACCTGAAAATTCGGTTAATCGAGATCCGGTTAACCGGCCTTATTCGATTTTCAAATTTCGGTTTTAAAAAATTTGGTCCGGGCTTCGATTTTTGGTTTTCGGGCCGGTTACCAGGACTTGCCCAGCCCGAGTATGTAGTACGGGTCCTACCTGATTCGCTGGCTGCCGACAAAGCGTGTCAAGAATTATTTGGCCAATGTTTTGAATGAGTCGATTGACTTTGGTGGGAGGCTATGAAACCATGTCAGCGCTGACTTCTTCAGACTTTCAGGCTGGTAGGGAACGTTATGCACATCACAGATTCTAACCCTTATTTGAGCGCCATTACATGTTGATAGTAATGCAAGTGATTGAACGGGTCACCGGTCCCGTCATAGAGCTCAAGTTTCGAAGAGCTGAACTATTTGGCAAAGCCTCGTTCATGATGTGGTCCACAAACAAGGAAAAAGAAAGGCGGTACAATACATCTGGGTCATGAGACCCTCAACGGAAAGGGTTCTGCGTGACAGGTCTGCTCTGAAAGTTGGATATCCATTGATCGTGCCGCCACTTCTTGTCTAGTGAGAACTGGCGGGGGCATGACTTTTTTGTGCCTGCTCTCTATTGTCGTCTTGAGATTGAGGCTCGTGTTGTTCCCGATCTCCATTAGCGGGTGGAGGGTTATGCTAAGTAAGAAATTCCACTGCTTTAGCGATCCGCTCTATCTATAATGATAGTAGATCCATCCTGGGGGGGTCATTGCCACTGCTGCTGGCGTGAGGGTGTGAGCTTGATGCCCGTGTGTCACCGGCACCACTGGAAGTGGTGGTATGGTGGTATGATGCTAGTCTTAGCGTTTGACATGTCCACATGGTCTCCATTGTTGTGGGATCTGGTGGTCACCATCTTTTTGAACTCTGAAGAGAAATGATCTTAGTATTTTGCTAGGAACTATGTCGTTTCCCACAGACAACGCCAAACTGATGCAATCAATTTTTGCTCCCTGCTTGACCTTGACCTGCACAAGGATCGCACGTAAGCCACGGATCACCGATGTGGTGGCCGATGACACGTCGATGTTAAGTTTAGACAAGGATCTGAGAAAGGCTTAATGCTATAAATAGGAAATTTATAGCATACATTTGTTCACCAACCTCATGTCTTATTTATAGTGCTAGAGTCCTAGTTCGACCAGGTCATCGTTAGCGTAGTTTAGGAAAATAGATCTTCTTGGAGATCATTTTCTAATTAAGAGTGGTCTTGAGGATAGAAGTTTCCCTGTTAGATTTGTACTCCTAAATAAGCGGGAGATAATTCCCAATTTGATTGTTGTCCATAGATGGAAGTTTCCATGTACGACGTATACTCTGCTATTTGCTTCCTAATTGAAAACAAGGTCCTGTTTGCTTGTCCGAAGCTGATCCCCGAGATACTTGCCTCAATAGGTCTTACGGGTATTGGGGATGGATGTGAGACGTATGGGCTTATTAGGCTGTAGTAATTTGGGTCCGTCTGACGGACTGCGTTATGCGGGCTTGATGCCACTTGGGTCGGGTCAGTATTGGGCTGACGCTTGGGCTTGTTATACCTTGTGATCATCATGACGCGTGTACGGTGTAAAAGAGAGGACATTTTGGTGTATCATCATATAAAAATGGCTAGGACTAAAAGTTGAGAAATATGTTGAAGGTTGAGATTCATTTCCTATAATGGCATGTTTGTAAATATAAAACATGTAGAAGGGAAAATAAAATGAAAAAAATATGAAAAAGTAGGTGGGATGTACATGTGGCGGAGAGATAAAGTATTATGTTTTCCTTTTGTCAAATGAAATTATAATAACTGTCTACGAAGTTGTCGAATTTTGGTAAACTTGGTATCATTGAAATGCAATTTTGAAAATCTTTCTAACAAAATCAATAATCAATACAAACACTTAAAATTTAAAAATATGTATTCTATTATTAAAAAATGCAAGTATTTTATATTTGCATGCCTAAGTATAATATTTTTCAAAGAAAGGGATAGATATTTTAATGAACATTCAAACAGAGACCCCAAAAATTCAATCGATTTTAATTTTAATCAAGTTAACTTTAAAAAATTAGTTTTCATTCTAAAACATGATATTTCTATGAAGCTGATTGAATGCAATGGTGGTAAGGGCGTCCAATGCAAGATAACTATCAGGAAAAAAATGTATGTGGGGTGCCAACGGCACGGGTATTGTGTTGGTGATGTTCACATAATTATTATATAATATACCTTCTAATTTATATTTGTTGGTGTTTCGAACAATATATTTTAGTTTAATTATTTTATTTTTGTATTTTTGTAGGATTTGGAGTTTAAATGACAAAAGTGTATTAGTGTGGCGAATTTGTAAATTCATAAACAAATTGACGAAGTGGAGCGGAAGACACTCAAGCCAAAGATTAAAAGAACCAAAGAAAAAAATATATAAAGGAATTTAACTTTGAGTTTTGGTGGAACAAAGAAGTAATATGGATGAACATAGCCAAACCCACCTTTCAAGGGGTGGGACCCCTTTGTTTGCAATTTGTATTTGGTTCCAATAAGGAGTTTGTTTCCTTTTTACCACAAATACAGCAACAACAAGAACGCAACAACCCTTTTTTGTTTACAATTTAAATTTGATTTCCAATTGGGTTTTGGGTAGAGGAGTGTTTCTCTTTACCAGAAATACAACCACAAAGAAAGGGGTAGAGAAAGAAACACAATACAGTAGCAGAAGAAGACGTTGTCCAGGACAGCAGGGAGTGCGCCGAACGGGCAGATAACGCAACAACAGAAGGTATGTCCAATAGGAGGAGGAGACGCAAGACGCAACAACAGCAGGAGACGTTGTCAAGAACAGCAGGAGACGTTGTCCAGCCGAGTACGCATTGCTAATCCACCACGCGCTGCCATGCTGATGAAGCTCCACACCATTGTTGTTGTCATCACGTTCACCATGTGTCACTAAACTCCACGCAAGGCGAAGAGATGAACTCCTAGATGTAACACACTTAAGTGGTATTTGATTCGTTTTATGCTTTCATTATGAATAATGGTGTTTATGATTTCCACTTTTATTTAATATAGGAGTTTATGTTATTTTAGTGACAAAGATTTCATCAACTTATTTGTAGATTATTATTCCAGTGGTTGTTTTTTTCTTCTCCATATAAGTCTAGTAATGTTTTTCTTATGTGTGGAATTTTAAAGATCAATTAATTTCGGTAGGTTAGTTATATGTGATTGTCTTTTATTACGTTATTGTCTCCGGATATATCATAAATTTAGGATATCATATATGACCAACCTTTGTGCTTTCTAAAAAAAGTGAAATCTAAAATCCATTTACATTAGAATATATTGGTGCATTAAAGACTATTTTTCCAATTATGTTGTTTGGGATCTGAAACACGTAATTTAGTCATCATAGCGAATCAATACTAGTTGGCGCGTGAAATCTAGGAGGGATTCTTGGAACCTTTTGACTTTTCCAAACTTGATTTTTATTAAACTAAATTCAATTTCATATTTTAAAATTGCTAGAATTTCTTAAATTTAGTTTCGCGTAGTTCTTCTTCCTTGACCTTGTTTTGTAGATCGTTTTTCCTCGTGGGATCGACACCCCAATCTTTACTGCAATTGACCGCGTGTATTGTTTGGGCGTAATCAAATTTTGGCGCCGTTGCCGGGGAACAAGTGTCATTCTACAAGGGAGGTTTCAGGTATTATCTTTCTTGCTCATTGTTTTATTTTATTTTTAGGTTTTAGGTCCAATTTATTTTTTTATTTTTTTATTATTTCTTGAAAAAATTGCAAAAAACAAAAAAAAAGACATTGGGGGAGTGTGAGTTGGAATAGAGACCACTTAGGGAGACTAATTAGGGTCCCAAATTTAAAACACCCACAAATTCACATTGAGACCAAATTAAGTCCTACTTCTAATTCTAACACCATGAGTAATCACGAAGATGACCATGTTCAATCGCTAAAAGACTATCTCCACCCCACGCGCATTGCTACTCCATCATGTATCATGTTTTGCACCAAATACACCAAAGCTAGATTTTAAGCCAGGTATGATACAATTATTACCCATTTTTCATGGCCTAGAGAGTGAGAATCCTTATGTTCACATTAGGGAATTCGAGGAAGTCGTGGCCACTTTCACAACAAAGTTGAGGCCTTAGATTCGATTAGACTAAGGTTTTTTTCCTTTTTCCCTCAAGGAAAAAGCGAAGAGTTGGCTATACTCTTTGCAACCAAGGTCTATAGGTTCGTGGGAGGAGACGACCCAAGCATTTTTTAATAAATACTTTCTTCACCACAAAACCAACGGTTTAAAGAGACAAATTTCTACCTTCACCCAAAAGAATAGCGAGACATTATATCAAGCATGGGAGAGGTTCAAGGATCTCTTGAATACATGTCCACACCATGGGTATGAGAGTTGGCGCTTAGTCAATTATTTTTATGAGGGGCTCTCCATTAGAGAGCGCTAGTTCATTGAAATGATGTGTAATGGAGAGTTTTTGCATAAAGACCCTGATGAGGCCATTGAGTACCTGAATGACCTGGCTGAAAAGGCTTATACTTGGACTAGTCCAAGTGCTACTGAGAGCACAGATAGAACACGCCCAGCTGGAGTCTACCAACTTAGGGAAGAGGACAACCTTAGAGCCCAATTGGATAGAGCGACTAGGGAGTTATAGGCACTTAAGGCCAAGGATGGTAGGCCCACACATATTGTTGCCAGAGTTGAGCTACATGACGCCTGTTTTATATGCGGGGGAGTTGAACACTTAGCTCAGGATTGCCCGACCTTGACTAAGATGAGATGGGTTTATGAGGAACAATGTAACACCTTAGGGATGTACAAGAAGCCTTACTCACCATTCTCTAACACTTACAATCCTGGCTGGAGAGATCACCCTAACTTAGGCTGGAGGTTCGAAGCAGACCAACCTACACACTCATAGGCACAACCACCTAGGTCATACCCTGCACCTCCATACAATGCGCAATCTAACAAAAGTTCCTTATCAGACACATTACATGCATTTATAGAGGCACAAGGTAAAACTAATCAAAAATTTGAGGTTGCATTGACACAGTTGGCAGAAGAAAACAAGGAGATCAAAAGCCAGATAACCAAGCTGACAAGTTCATTAACAGTACAAGAGCGGGGCCAATTTCCATCACAGCCTCAAGCAAATTCGAAGGGCCAACTTATGGCACAAACCTCTACTTTAGACTCTCATAATGTCAAAGAGGTTAATGGCATCACTACTCGGAGTGGTAAGATTTTAGATGGATCAAGCTCGTCCACGACTATAGGCACCTCCCCAAGTGCAAAGGAGAGCATTGCTACGGATGAGCCCAACAAGAACATTCCAGTTCCAGTCCCTTTTCCTTAAGCACTACGACCTACTGGAAATAAATCGGAAATGCATGGTGAGATTCTAGAACACTTGAAACAGGTTAAAATTAACTTACCTTTGTTGCTTATGATTAAACAGGTACCAACTTATGCGAGGGTCGTCAAGAATCTATGTACCATCAAGAGGAAGCATCATGTCAAAAAATCTGCCTTCTTGATAGACCAGGTAAGTGCGGTGATAGAGCAGACAAAGATCCAGGGTTACCTTCCAGATTGGGACTCATGAGTTCGGCCAAACCTTGTTAGATTTAGGGGCAAGTGTAAATCTGATGTCATATTCTATTTACTTGCGACTGGGTCTAGGAGAGATTAAACCCACATCTGTGGTACTACAATTGGTTGATAGATTGGTTAAGAAGCCAAGAGGAATAGTCGAGGATGTCTTGCTGCAGATTGATAAGTTTTACTATCCCATCGACTTTCTTATTTTAGATACTCATTCTGCGGTTAATATGGAGTCTACAAGTCCGATTATTTTAGATTATTATTCCGGTGGTTGTTTTTTTCTTCTTCATATAAGTCTAGTCATGCTTTTCTTATGTGCGAAATTTTAAAGATCAATTAATTTTGGTAGGTTAGTTATATGTGATTGTGTTTTATTACGTTCTTGTCTCCGGATATATTGTAAATTTAGGATATCATATATGACCAACCTTTGTGCTTTCTAGAAAAAGTGAAATCTAAAATCCATTTACATTAGAATATATTGGTGCATTATTTTTCCGATTATGTTGTTTGGGATGTGAAACATGTAATTGAGTCATCATAGCGAATCAATACTAGTTGGCACGTGAAATCTACGAGGAATTCTTGGAGCCTTGTGACTTTTCTAAACTTGATTTTTATTAAACTAAATTCAATTTCATATTTTAAAATTGCTAGAATTTCTTAAATTTAGTTTCGCCTAGTTCTTCTTCCTTGACCTTGTTTTGTAGATCGTTTTTCCTCGTGAGATCGACACCCCAATCTTTACTGCAATTGACTGCATGTACTGTTTGGGCATAATCAACTGGTGAAATACAAAACATCTAACTTACCTTAGGTTCATGACATAACCAAGCTATATGACTAATCTACCTAAACATGTTTCTCTAATAGATGAAAATGGAAAGAAACTAATATAAAATAGTCATCTTAGAGTTATCCTCCCATAGGCTCACCCATACTCTAATGTGTGATGTTAGCCAAACATGATAAGCTTTAGGCCTTCACTCCATTTATTTCTTTCTAAATTCTACAAATACTACAACTACTTCTTTCTCAAAAGTGTTCTCTAAAGTGTGTTCCATGTTTCATGAACTCCAAGCGTGGGGTATTTGTAGGTGAAGAAGTGTGAGACTGTTACATGGATAATGTGAAGATGTGTAGGAATAATGAGGTGGTTTGTATTTTGAGCATGCACATGGGCTTGATGAGATTATGGGGAGTTGTTTATGAATGAGAATAGCAAAATGTGCATGTGGAAGGTAGAGTATAACATGGAAAAGGGTAAGAGTGATGGAGTGAAATAATGAAAATGACTTGGATGTAAATTATGCAAATAAACGAATGGGTAAAATATGAAAAATGACTTTGACTTCATGGGTCTTGGTCTTGAAATCTTTGGCCTTTGACAATACATATTTGAGCTTCCAATGGATTTTCTAGTTATTGACTTAGCTTTATTGTGCTACTTTTTTTATGATTTGAGATTAGTGCTTAAATTTATACAAAGTGCACGTAATAAAATATTTTGATTAGATAATTGGATTTAACAATTGTATATTCAGGGGCATAAAATGTCTCATTTATATGGTTATCAGCTGGACCAGAGATTTATCATGAAAAAATGTACTAATTTTTAACATTTTAATTCACTTACTTTGAAAATATTAAATGTTCTAATTTTTTGTGACGATGATCAAATGGTTATTCGACTTGATCCTTGTATTTGTATACAATCTTGAAGAACTTAAGGTTTGACCATCATCACAAACACATCGAAGCAATAATCGTCGCCCTATAAAATCAAAGAAGGTGAAATGAGAGTACCTTTTGCTTAAAAACTTTGGAGTGTTAATGAAATTGGCAAGAAGAGAGATGGAGTCAGCTGCTCAGCTGGTATAGATTCCTTAGATTAATTCCATGCTACATCCCTATATCTATGTAGAAACATACCAGATAAAAGCATGATCTATTTCAAAAAGCCGGCGTGAGTGGGGAGAAGGGGGCAGAACCTGATGGAGTCTTGATCTCACTTGTGACTTTGTGAACCCTTATCCATTGCTTTTGGTGGCAAAACTGTAAAAGATGATAAAACGTCAAAGTTAGTCTGAGCACAGATAGGTGTGACAAATTTTCACATATTTAATATTGAATTTCAAAATATTTGTCATGAATTTTTCTATAGGTAGGGTGGCAAGCCCTGCAAAGTTTGGCAGGGCCATGGTGGGGTTTGAAGCCCTGCCAAAGCCTCGTGAGTAATTAGGCTTTTTGGTGTAGTGAGAGCGTATTTAATTTCTCTGATCTACTGACATTCCATTCAAATTTTTTAAACATTGACTCACCAAGAAATAAGATCTGGGAGAGATCAAGTTTCTCAAACAGTTGCTTTGAAACCCAAAGATCATATTCATCATTACTTCTATTGATTGCACTGCTTGCAAAGGACTCCATAGTCACTATTGACGTTTCTCCCTTCTTCCTAGGGTTTTTTTCCTTTCCTTATCTCGTGTTTCAAAGCGTTTGGAGCCATTTTGAGAAACAGTTTAGAGAAAGAAAGTGGAAGGGTTTTGGTAGGAATGTGAGTGAATGAAGCGATTGGAGGGTTTGGTAAGATGGGGTTGTTTGAAATTAGATGAGGAACAAATCGAGCGGGGGATTGTCCAATTTGATGAAGGATCGAGTGAGAGAACATGGTGAAAATGGGGGTTAAGGTTTGAGTGCTCTTCACTGTGAGCTCTGGAAAAAAAATGAAGAAGAATAAGGTTTATTCGCGCTCATGCCCTATTTCAAAAACAAGTTGCTCGTTAGTAAAGTTGACTTCACTATCTTCACTTTCTAGGTGAAGTCGACTTTACTAGTTTGTTTTCCCCTTTTCTAAACGAAATAAACTATTCACCCCCTTAATCTCGTTCATCATATCTTAGGGCACATATATTGGTATTTGAGAGGATATCTTTGCATTTTTCATAGTCGCAAGGAAATTTTCCAATGAAGTAGCTAAATGCAACATCACTATAATCACACAAAAAAAGAAGTAATTTACATTTCATCTTGTTTTTATGTTATTCAAGTGAGAAATATTGTGCTATTTTATTGCCTTCAAATGTTCATTGAAAGTGATTGGAGATAGGGTAACATGGGAGGGAAAAGAAACTAAGGAACTTTTAAGACTGTGAACTGAGAAAACTTAGTCAAATAAGATTTATATTGGAGATTTTTTTTGTATCATCATTTTTTTCATTGCAGTGTGCGGAAGAAAGATTGTGTTGCATGTGATCAACACACAAGAAAGGTCTAAGAGGATGGAACATGCCTGGCACATAAGTATGTAGGAATGGGGAACATAGCTTCAAATAAGAGATTTCAGTGAAGTTGAACATAGTTGAATAGGTGAACTTAGGTGTGCATGCAATCTAATGTCACCTAATATTGCAGAGTCAAGACCAATAGGAAGTTCATAAAATGGCTGGCGTGGAGATTGAATCAACCCATCTAAGATTTAACTTCTCCCCGGTAGACAATTGAATTCAATCAACTAAGCCAGATAACAACATGTGCTAAATGCATATCCGAACAAGGATGAGCTAACCAATCTGAGAGTGGAAATTCCTAGTAACTATACTAGATAGCGTCTTAAACCAGATTGCAAACCTTGGCAAATGGTGACTTGAGTTGAATTGCAAGTCTCGACAGTGTCAGACCTTGACTCAAGATCCACTTTTCAGAAACATGTTGGTTGAACATTAAATGCTCAACATAGGGACATTTACAAGCCTAAGGTAGTATAAATAAAGACTCTTGGACATCTGAAAAGGGGTTAGATTCAATGAGAACTCAAGAGACACTATTTCTCTTTACTCTTTGAATCTCTTCATATTTGAACGTTTACAGTTCTCGTGTGCTTACTAACTTGAGCGTCAGAGGGTCATAACATAGGACAACCACCATGCTTATGAGTCACTTTGCAGGAGATTGCAATGAGAACTAGAGAAATGGTTGTTTGTAGATCTTGAGGTGAATATGCGCATTAACTTATGGGAAATTGGGGTTTTTTTTTTCCTGCTTAAATTTGAAACTAATTGTTTTTGCTTTTGACTTATAAATAATACGACTTGTGAAAATAACTACTCATTCCCTTAGTTTTCTTACACATATCCTCACAATTTCCTCTTTCTTTTGCAATGGGTGCATAATAAACTCACTACTTTTATCTATTTTATAACATACTATTTCGTAACATAAGTTCTATGAATATACGAATATAAGTAGAAGTGCTAGTGTTTTTGGCTGTCAAAAACCCTTAATAAGACCTTTTGTCTTTGCTTCCAATAAGCAACAAGGCTTAGTTTTGATTTACCTCGTTTTTATTGGAAGTAGGGCTGACAATTTGACACGACCTTTGTTCCAACATGACCCAAAATAGCTCCTTGTAATAGGTTTAATAGTACTTTAATTTGTGTTAACTTGCCAAACATTTACATAAAGAAAGGACCAAACACTAAGTGGAATTCGAAAAATACTGACAGAAACATGAAGATCCTTTGTGAAAAACCAAAATAAGAATGAGGGAGAAAAACATCCATTATTTCTAGCATTATAGGTGCTGTTGTGTCTTGATATCCAGTCTTGTTCGGCTTTACCATTTTGATATGTTTCAAGTTATTTAATCTTTTAATCTCATGACATTTTTGTATCCAACAAGAATATTACCTGTGCCATTAGCACTTTACATACACTTTTTTTTTTTTTTGCTAACAATTATCATGCAATAGACATCCTTACCATTGCCTTCAATCATTTCCATAAAAAAAATCATATTTTAGAATGTAAACTAAAATTTTTTAAGTGCAAACCTATTTTATGGTAAAACTTACTAATTTTTTTTAGAGTCAAACTCGGTAAAAATTAGAGTCGATTAAATGTTCGAGGTCTTAGTTTGAATGTTCATTAAAATGTCTGTTCGTTTATTTGAAAAGTATTATACTTAAGCATGAAAATATTAAAAATAATTACATGTTTTAATAATAAAATACATATTTTGAAATTTTAAGTGTTTGTATTGATGATTGGTTTTGCTGAAAAATCATTAAAATTGCATTTCAATGATATCAAGTTTACAAAAATCTGACAACTAATATTAAAAATAATTTTCATTTTGAAGAAAGAAAAACACAATACTGTTTCTATCCGCCATATGTACATTCCACCTACTTTTTTCACAATTTTTTCATTTTCTTTGTTGCTCTACATGTTTTATATTTACAAACATATCATTATAGAAAATGAATCTTAACCCTCAACACATTTCCCAACTTTCAATCATATCCGCATTTTATCTCTAATTCCTTATGATTGACGTTTGTCCGAGTCAGCAATGAATAATAAAACACCACTTTAAACTGTAATATAGATGAGTCAATTTGTGTCATTTCATGTTGGGTTATCGTGTCAAGTATATCAATATTGAGTTGTCTCTAAATTTTCAATGGGAGCTAGGTCAATTGTGTTAATCCGTTCATGGACAAGGATTATGATTTCGTGAAATTACACGAAATTCCCCCGAAAGTTTCAATTTTTTTGAAATTACAAAAAGGAAAAACAGCGAAAGGGTTTTTTCGAAAAATTTCGAGATTTTTCCTAAATTTCGGGGGTTTTTGGTACATTTAGTTTTTTCGTAAAAACACAAAAACAACTCCTAAAAATTATACTTTTCGAGGATTTTTTTGAAAAATTTCAGGGTTTTTTTTGTAAATTTCGATTTTTATTCTAATTATTTATTGATTTTTGAAACTACCTTATAATTTTCTAATTATCACTTCTTTTACTTATATATTGATTTTTGAAACTATTTCTTGTTAATTACTGGTATTTTAATGTGTTTAATACATTTATTTACTTGCAAATTATTTTTTTCACATATTAATATACCCTCAAAATTAATTCTATATATTTCATATTCTCGAAATTTTTATGTTTTTTTTATTACACATTAAAAGATTTCTTGAAACATTTCTCAAAATTAGGACACCGAAACTAACTCGAAAACCGAAATTACAATCCTTGTTGATGGATAGGCTGCTATCACAGTATAACCCTTCTAGCCGGCCTGGGATCCCAGCCTAGATTTCACGCCTGGGGGCAAATTTACATTTTTGCCCCTCATCTTTAAACACACAACCACAAAACACTTTTTGGAGGAGGGGCAAAAATGTAAATTTGCCTCCTAGGCGTAAAAACCAGACCGGGATCTCAGGCCGGCTAGAATTTCTGATCACAGTATGACCTGACTCAACCCAAAGGCAACCAACATGAACGACCCATAGTCCCATGCCAAGTCAGCGAGTTCATGTAGAAGCCGAAACACTGAACTCAACTTTTATGAGCCGGTGGATATCAACGGTCATACATCCTACATCAGGCATTTGTTCTTTCATTGCGCACATTCAGTGATTGAGTCTCCATTCCACATCCAAGTATTCTCTGACTGATATCTATCACTTTTGAAGCTCCCAAAGCAACGAAAACAAAACAACACCGACGAGATCCAATGCCAATTGCCATTGCCAACCCACACTTCCCTCGCGCACGTGACATCCCACACACACTAACCTCCTCTTCACTCCCGGCTCACGTTAGCACGCCACACACACACACACACAAAATGACACAACCACACTACGGTACCTTCTTGCCTTCCCTTCCCTCACCCACACTCGTTAGATTCCCTCCCTCCCAAAAAGTGCCCCCAAAGAAGCACGAAACCATCTCATTTCATTCTCTTTTTTCTCTTTCTCTCTCTCTCAAATTAGGGTTTCAGATTCAGAACCAGAGCTCTGTCTTCTATGCTCGCAGCAAATCTGTAGAAGAAAACCTATCGAGAGAGCATATGTGATGGAATCGATACTGGCTCGAGCGCTGGAGTACACGCTCAAGTACTGGTTGAAATCTTTCACCAGAGATCAGTTCAAATTGCAAGGCCGAACCGTTCAGCTCTCCAGTTTGGGTAACAACTTCTCTTCATTTCCTCAAATTTTGGGTTTCAATTCCCTAACGACCAGCTTTCCTTGACGTTTTCCCATTAATTTTCTTAGATATCAATGGAGATGCTTTACATGCTAGTGTTGGATTGCCACCGGCATTGAATGTCACCACTGCCAAAGTCGGCAAGTTGGAGATTAAGGTAAAAATGAGGTTTTCGCTTGTTATTATATTAGAATTTGATTGAATGCCACTTCTGGTGCAAATGCGTGATTCTCTTACTCTTTGAATTCAACTGGGTTTAGTAATTGCGTAACTGACGTTGTTTTGTTGTTCATATGCTCTTGCAGCTTCCATCGGTTAGTAATGTCCAAGTGGACCCGATTGTTGTTCAAATTGATAGACTCGATCTGGTTCTCAAGGAGAATCCGGATTCTGATGCTTGTACTAGTCCTTCTAGGTAGACTAAATTTACAATTGAATTTAACTTTTTTTTCTAGCATGTCTGTAATGATAATTGTTATCAGTTAGACATTTAATATTGTCTCAAACAGTACACAGTCGTCGCCGAGCTCTGCAAAGGGTAGTGGCTATGGATTTGCGGACAAGGTGAGCTTCTGTTTCTGTAGAATGACATTTTATTTCAGTGCAATTTTCCTTGCCTGTTAATACAGTATATATTCCGAAAACTTAAAAAAGTTCTTAGTGAAATCCAGTACGATATGGAGAAGAAAGATCTGGTGAATTTATCAACTATCCTGTAATATCACATGATTTCAAAGTCACCATCATCTTTTAATGAACTTTTTACTTCTAATTTTTATTGACCAAAGACGATAGCGGATGATTCGGTAGAAGAAATAAATGATACTTTTTGTACTCAAAACTTGCAATGACATGATAGTATATATTGTAGCACAAGATTAAAACTTGTACTCAATAACATGGCACAAATGCTGCCACATCATTGAGTATAAAAATTGAGTCAAAGTAGAGTTTTGTACGACGGAACCATGGCAAAATAATAATGGATATTGGAAATGATTTATTCTGTGCTTTTGTGAGGCTATCTCAGAAACCATCTACCACTTTTTCTTTGATCGTCCATTTGCCAAGCGTGTTTGGTTGAGCCTTGTGAACGAGTTTGGGCCATCTGGACCCTCGACTCTCCTCTTCCAAGATTGGTTAGACAAATGGAACACCAGACAATTACTTGAGAAAGGGAACACGGATTGACTTGGGATTGACATCTGACTGCCACATTTTGCTTTTGCATATTGTGGAAAGAGCGCAACCGACGAATATTTGAGAATAAGATGCCTTTCATATTTGTAGAGACTAGAGAGATTAAAGTTTGTACGAATACTTGGGGGCTTGGGCAACTTGAGAGTGTGCCTTTTCATTATTGCATGTTCAATGTGTATTAGCACGGTAACCTTTCTAAGGTATATACTCCCTCTTTGGTCTTGTGAGTTTCACGCTCATCTCTTACTGAGTCGATTGCTTTTTGTGTTACTTATCCAAAAAAAAAAAGAAAAAGAAAAAGTAATAAGGCTCCCTTGACAAATTACAAATCAAAACCCTTAGCAACTGGTACACGTTGACACATTTCCTTGCTTGGACTTATGCATTTTAAAAAAAGCCTCACCAGCGAATGATAGTAGTAGTGTAACTCGTTACTGTAGGCATTCATAAGGTAACTTTGCTTGATTGTCATAAGCCCATATAATGTAATTTTCATTCTGTAAAACGAAAAACCATGATGAATATCGCCTGGTTTCCAAAGCTTTAAAGTTGAAGAAGAAAGCATAAGAACTCAAATATTAAAAAAAAAAAGGAAAACTTTCGTTGGCTTCCATTTGATTATTATTCTTTTGGGTCTTGCAAGTTGTAATGATAGATGCATTTCCTTACTTCACTTTATTGTTCTTGGTTAGAATAACAGCCCCTTTTACATTTTCAGATAGCGGATGGAATGACCTTAGGAGTAGGTACCGTCAACCTTATGATTGAAACGCGAGGAGGTGCTAGAAGTGAAGGAGGTGCAACATGGTAATCATTTGATCCAAAACCCATTGGCAGTTGGCATTTGCTAACATATGTAATTCTTTAAATGAATATCTGGATGCCAGTAATTTTGTTTTCTGAATTACTTGCACGACTAGTAAATTTTGTGCTGTCTTGGCAATATTTGTGCTCAAAACCATTACAAAGACGGCCTCTTATAACTACCAAAGCTCTAATTTTGACTTCACATTTGAAAACTTTAGATTGCCTACTTGTACTAGATAATATTAGGATTTCACATCGTTATTTGCATCCTATATTCTCTGAAGTTCCCCAAGGATACCATCACTTGTCATTGCCATGATTGTATCTGGGCATGATAACAAGCTCAAGCATACACAGAAAACATGCCTATCTTACTACAAAATGGAAGGAGGCAACATCCTATTCAGTGCCTTGGATTAAAATCCATCAACCTGACTATTAGATTGAAGATACAGTGTGATGAATCGGCTTTTAGTTCATTGTGTCATGAATCGAAGGGATATCCTTACTATATCTTTAAACTGCTTATGTAACATTAGGTTACCATGTATTAAGAATAGGGATAGTAGCTTGGTTGTAATAGTAATTGAAACTGATCAATTTAATCCATGTTGATATCAGAAAGTCAAGATTGAACCCAAACATCCTAGAAGTATCAGCCAGTGATTATGCACTAGAGCAATCACCAACATTGATTACAGACCAATTAACATCTGAATAGCAGATGATGGTAGTACCTATTAAAGCTTGGTAAATAGACGACAAGTGTCAAATGATAATTTCTGGTCTGCCTACACATTCTGCTCTCACAGGTTTTACTGTATAAAGAGCCTCCACAAGTTTTGAAGGCGCTTTTTGAGGTATCATGAGCATGGAGCAGGCAAGCACTTTTATTGGATTATGACTGGGTATCAATTTATTCCAGTCAGTTTGATGGGTTTTTCTTTTTTTAGGATGAAGGCTACTACAACGGAAAAGTGGCCATTAATGCAATGGGTTAGTCAAGTGTTGTATTAATTGGACATTACAGAAGTACGCTTTTATTTGTTCTGGGTTTGGGTGTCTCCTAACATTCCTTTTTTGGCTTTTTTCATTTTTTTCATGTTCCTGAAGTTAGGGGGATATTATCTTTAAGGTTATTGGTATTTGTTGTACCTCTTCTTGTTTAAATCTACTCCACACTCAAAGAAGCATTTGAACTATATGCAACGTCATTATTTTTAATTGCGTCTTTAGATTAATGAAAAGGGGGTTGTGCGGTATTCAATTCATTTAGTTGATAGGATTTTGGAAACTAGAAAAATGTCATATTCGTGGAGGCACAACATTGTGGTACCAATTTATAATAACAAGGGAAATATTTAGAACTGCTCGAACTATAAAGGGATAAACTTATGAATCGTACAATGAAACTTTGGGAGATGATCATAGAGCAAAGACTTAGGAGTTTAACCACTATTTTGAAGAATTAATTTGGATTTATGCGGGGTAGGTCTACTACGGAGGCCATATTCTTGCGTAGGCAAATTATAGAAAAATATGGAGAGAAATTTGCATATGGTTTTTATTGATTTGGAGAAAGTGATAGACCTCCCATTTATAAGACATATCAGAGGAGAAATCAGGGATCAACAAGTATATCAGTTTTATGCGCAGCAATATAGCACCATGTGGTTAAAGGTGAATCAGTCAGATTAGCAGTCATCAGGGACATCAGGAGATAGTGCAGACTTACAAGGTATTATAATCAGTTGTATTCTGTTATAACAGTGCTCGGTTAAGCTGCTGTTAATTAGGCTCTGTTAGTTGTTGCTGCTATGTTAGTTAGCAATTAATTAGCAGGGGATGGTTGTTAGACAATTATGTTACAAATAATGTACAAGTTGTTGAGATGGGTATTGTAAGCTGTTGCTATATAAAAGGGGGAAGTTTAGGAAGTAAAGCATTCATTCATTCTTGTAAAGTTTTGTACAAGAGCAAGTGCTCTGGGAGAAAGTAGGCTTCTCGAATTGTCTATGTACCTTTTACATCACTCTATTTCGATCTATAATACAGTGTTGTTTGATCATACAGATTCACTACTACATTGTTGTTTCTTTGCTTTCTTTGCTGTATCATTGCTTCATTGTTGGTAATTCTTGCATCCTCGATCTTTTACTTCTTCAATTGTCTTGCATAACATGCAAAAAACATATCAGAAAGTCTACGATAGAGTTCCCAGGGAGTTAATTTGGTGGGTGCTTGGAAGGAAGAAAATATCTCAATGTCATGTTGATATCATTAAGGATATGTATGAAGGGGCTGTAACAAGTGTTCGCTCAGTAGGCGGGATGCCCAGTGAATTCCCAGTATTAGTAGGACTACATCAAGGTAAGCCTTAAGTCCATACCTCTTTGCTTTGGTCATGGATGAGTTGATGAGACATCTTCAAAAAGATGTACCCTGGTGCATGTTATTTGCAGATGATGTTGTCTTAATTGATGATGCTAGTAAAAGTTTAGATAAATTAAGTAGGTGGTGGGATGCATTAGAGGCAAAGAATGTGATTTCTAAAAAAATGTCAAAATTTTACAAAATATTTCCTATTTTGAAGTTATCGAAATATCCTTTGAAATCCGAAATATTTCTAAATTTTCTTGAGAAAACAAATAAATATTTTAATCTCAGGATATTTTAACATGTTATAATGTTAATTTAGTATAAAAAATTTGTTATGTGAGTGGTTTTATGTAATATATAGTCTGTATGACACTACGAGTTGTGTGAGACTTTTTATATAGTATTTAAGAGTCTAAAATACATAACTTATATTATTAAATTCGAAATGACAATCAAAATTTTTACGTTTTTTCTACACAACGAAATATTTCACGAAATATTTCTTAAAATTAGGGGACCAAAATTAACTCAAAAAACGAAATCACAATCCTTGATTAGAGGGTAAGGGTTTTAAAATTAATCATTCGAAGATAGAATATCTAGTGTGTAACTTTGGCTGTGAATCAGAATCAAGAGGGAATAGTAATTTAATTGAGATTGGAGGCATGGAGGTTCCAGAGTGTGAGTTTTTTCATATCTAGGATCTATCATCAACATCATCAAAGCCCATTCCCGATATTTTCGAGGTCGGCTACATGGATTTTGGTTTTCCAAGCAATGCGGTCTTCCTACATATCCTCGTCTAATCCAAGCTCAAGGATGTCTTCATTCACCGCCTTCATCCAAGTTTTCAACGGTTGTACCCTCCGTCTACACCCTCCATTAACTTGCCAATTTAGACATAAGATTGACGCTGGTTGGATGAAATGGAGAAAGAGGTAAGGAGTATTATGCTATAGAAAAATGCATGCAAGGTTAAAAGGGAAATGATATAAGACAATTGTTCGACCAACCATGCTTTACGGTTCAGAATGTTGGACTACTACAGGACAATATACGCATAACAGAAATGTGTATGTTAAGATGGATGTGTGGTAAAATCGTAAGGATAAAATTATGATAAGAGAATTATGAGATACTTAAGTGTAGCGTCCATAGATGAGAAAATTAGAAAAATGCGTTTAATGTGGTTTGGTCAATTGCGGAGGAGACCAAACACGGCGCCAATTAGAAAATGTCTAGATTGACAAGTTAGTGGAGGGTGTAGACGGAGGGGACGACCGTTGAAAACTTGGATGAAGGCAGTGAATGGAGACATCATTGAGCTTGGATTAGGTGATGATATGTGGGAAGACCGCATCGCTTGGAGAACCAAAATACATGTAGCCGACCCCGAGAATATCGAGAATGGGCTTTGGAGACTAACTTTAGTAAACTGTTTTTAGGTCCATCATGGAGATGCCACCCTCATGCTATGTAGTAAATACGGATAACGGACCCTTCGCGGTCCAGGTTTGATTTAGATTAAGTGAATTTAATAGGTCTACTTTTTCAAAGTATACATTTTTATAACCTCACTAATTGAAATTATATTAAATGACATATCTTGACAATAAAGATTAATAAGGCAAGTATTATAGAGCAAATTATGTAACCATGTCCAAAACATCACACATTATAGAGTAACAACCACCACCACCTAACATGACGACAATCACCACCTAATAGAACTATCTCGATTTATCACCGATTTCTCACCCATTTTTGGTGACTCACCGATTTCTCACCCATTAATTGGTGACCCATAACCCAACTACTAAATACCTAGTTTCGGATCGGTCTACCCCCGATTTTAATCGGCGATTAATCGCTGCATAAATAACCCCGCTCTCATGTGTAAGGTTTAAAAAAAAAGAAAAAGGGAGGCTTACGCCTTGAGGCTTGCAACAAAACGAAGATTAATTACATCAAAAGGCTTATGCTTCACTTGAAGCCTCACACCTTTAGCAACTTTAATGTTTGGAGGCTTATTTATTGACCATTGGTGGGCAACTTTGACGTGTTATATTTAAAAATTTTTAATTGTTTAATTTATGAGATAATATGTTTCTATGTGGTCCTAGGCTAGGCGATGACCTTGTCCTGGGTGCCTAGCACCCTAGGCGCTCGAGATTACACAGGTTTTTATTATATTTAATTAATAACATATAGTACACTCAACTTAAGAGGTTCAAAGAATACGAAGGTGGTTGAAGGCTAGGATTGACATCTTTTATCCTAGTTTTCGTAACAAGATTATGTTTATAACGTTACTACTCAAATGCCTCACGTCACATTGAGTGCCATTTAGTGCCATGGTGAATATATGATTGGATTTGAGGTATTTGACCTTATGAGTTATAGTGGATTTATTTATTCATGATAATTCTATTTACTATATATGTAGTTCATCGCTAGTTAAAATATTTGTATGCAAAAAGATTATGCCTCATGCCTTTGACGTTCACGCCTCATGTCACTGGCCATTAGAATGCATCATGTCAGGCCTGTGTGAGATAAAGGATTGTCAATGGATTTTATTTATTTATTTATATTATGGAAAGTACTCCTGTTAAGCTAGTTTGGATGGAGAATATGAGGTCCCTTTTCTTCATCGGGTGTTTATTGTGATAGGCTCCTTGCAAAAAGTTGATTTACATGGGGGTACGGATATTGGTGATTCTTGTGTTTTTGGGGAGAGGGTGTCTCATCTGTTTCTCCATTGCCTTTGGGTTAGAGACATATGGAGTGCCCTTTTTGCGCTCTTTAGCAATTTGTGGATTTTGCCTGGAAACCTTGAGGCCTTATTAGGAAGTGGAAGGTTCCGTCATTTGATCTCTTTGAAGGGAAATGTTCTTTGAAAAATTGCCTCATATGTTCTTTGTTAGGTTATTTAGAAGAAAATAATGTGATATTTAATAACAAGTTATATGGAGCCGAGGAGCATGGTGAATCGGTGATTGAGATTGGAATTATTTGGCACGACCCCATTATATATGTAATCACTTAAACAGAGTATTATATTAAATAAAAGAGAGAATAGCCTAGTGATCGAGGGGGTCACAAGGTAACAGGGTACACTCGAGCAAAAACTCAATTACATGATAAAAACTCTCCTAGTCAAACATGAAAATCATTGTTTGGAATTACCCCTCCAAACATTTCCTCAATGCCAAAGAAGAGTCTTAATTTCATTGCAGATGTCTGGCATTCCGTTTTCTCTGTAAACATTCTATTGTTTCTCTTTCCATAACACCCAAATTCATGCAAACAACACCCTCTTCCAAAGCCAGAGACCTTTCAAGGAACACCTGTCCTTGTGCCACTTTGAAGCCATCGGGAAGAAACTATGGGCTATTGAAGCTGCAGTGTTTGTCACTACATATGGAATGCCTATCTTCTCTAGAAAAATGGCAATTGAAGAAAAGGTGATCAACTGTCTCTTCCTCCCTTTCACACAGACTACATCAATTAGGAAATATCATATCTCTTCTATTCTAACTGTCATCTGTTTGAAGCTTGCCATGACCAGTCAACCAAGTGAGTCGTCACTCTAGGAGACACCTACTTTATCCAAAATATGCTAAGCCCAAAGAGAGTTGGTAAACGGACCTTATTGCAAAATATTTGGGAGTGTACTAGATCGTGGTGGCTGTCTTCAACGAAGAAACACCCTGTTTTGCTGCCCCATGAAGGGATCTTGAGATACAGAAAATCAATGAGCTGATTAGAAAGGATTTTGAAGGCATCCCATATCCTTCATGCTTCATTTAAGAGAGCTTTCTTTGATAGCATGCAAATGGAATCTCTCTAATTTTGGGGACTTAAATCTTGGTGTTATCCTTGTTATTTGCATTTTGTTTTAGTTTTTCTTTGGGCCCTCATTGTTATTCCTTTGAGATTTATGCTCATTACAAATAAAGATCAAGTTTAACTGTGCCATCTACGTGTAGAGAATGCAACTCTAAAGAGTTCATTAAGGGGACAGACGAAGTCTTAAGTGGGAGAATGAGGTTTAAAGATAGACTGTGAGGTGTTTATTTTTATTTTTGGTTTTAATCTTCTATTTCTTTTTTGCATATCAAAATGAGGTGACTTTAATCTCAAGTCAGAAGTCAGCACAATTGATATTATTGGAAAGCTCTTACCAAAAACTTTGAAATAGTTCTATGTTGATTTTTAAACGAAACATTTCCACCTAGAGGATCTGTAGTTCTGGAACCACATATATGTTAAAGTTGCATGAAGCGTCGCAGACATGTAGCTTGATTTATTGGTTTGCTTGGACAGATACATAGACTACAGGTGTCAGATACATTTGAGGCATGTGCAGTGGAGAGACAAAGCTTGATGGAGTGTGGTGAGGCACATTGAGTGGAGTGGAATGGAGCATGAAAATCTCATGTAGCGATATATAGGTTTGGATAGTGGTATGAGATTCGAAGGGACATGGAATTAATAATGTATGGGGTGGAAGATACATCTTGCAGGCATCCCTAGCAGATTGGGTTGGCTAGTAGAAAAAAGTGTTGAGGGCGTGTTGAGTGGAAAAGTTTGTTGAAGGCGTGTTGTGAAGAGTGTTGTAAACTGCAGTATCAAAAGGCGCATGGACATTGTAGAGTGGAGTTTCAGTTGTCGGAGTGCACTGTGATGCCATAGGTGCATTGTGTAGAGATAGAATGCCTAGAATGATTATGCGATGTTGTTTTGGATGTCATTACTTTCACTTGAGTGTTCGAGACACTGAATAACTTAGCCTGTTGGACTGGGACCTCTAGAATAAAGCTTCTATGCTAAGAATTTGACGTATAATTGTGATGCCTCTAAGCTCTAATATTCTAATTTATGGAACAATAATCTCACTTGGACCTTTCTATTTTGTTTTATGTGGATCTTTCACTTTGTTGATGGTAAGTGTACTATATATTAGTGAGTTTCACTCCTTTAAATATTCTTTTCTCATTCTATGCAAGCAGGGCGTCACCCCTAGCCTCTATCACAATACGTAACCTTTTGCTGTATACTACAAATGAAAATTGGCAGGTATTTTTCTCTGACTTATCACAAGTTTGCCTGATTTCTTCACCCATTCTAGAAGCACTTATGAATTGGTCATCCCTTTGACAGGTTGTGAACCTCAAAGAAGCAAGGGATTTCTCCAATAATAAGAAGTCCATATATGTATTCAAAGTAAATATCTCCACTTGGGATTCCTTTTTGTTGTTCTGCTTTGTTATCTCAATTGCATCATGCTAGCTTAGAACTGTTTAATGTCTCTATTATCTAGACTTAACAAGTTTCCTTTAGATATCTAATTTCTTCTAAGCTTGAAGAATCTGTCGTTTATCATTTCACTGTCACCAGAAACTGGAATGGGAATCATTGTCCGTGGACCTCTTACCCCATCCTGATATGTTCAGTGACACGAATTTGACATGCTCACATAATGGAGCAACAGGGCGAGATGATGATGGTGCAAAACGAGTTTTTTTTGGGGGTGAACGTTTTATTGAAGGAATATCTGGGGAGGCTCATGTAATGTAAATTTTGACTCTTTGACGTTACTGTTGGAAAACTGTTTGTCTTCGTTCAATACAGCAAATTTAGATCTTAGAGTTAACATCATGAGAATGCGAACAGATCACTGTGCAAAGGACAGAATTAAATAGTCCATTAGGACTGGAGGTTCAGTTGCATGTTACAGAAGCTGTTTGTCCTGCTTTAAGTGAACCGGGTAACTTGAACTCTCCATTTAATTGTTAGTTTCATCTGTTATTGCTACCACATTTCTGTCCTCGCGCCTTTTTAGTGATGCAATGCAAATGGAGTAAAAGGTGCTTTACATGAGCAGGTTTGCGTGCACTTCTCCGCTTTATGACTGGATTCTATGTGTGCCTAAATAGAGGAGATATCGACCCTGGTGCTCAAGAGGTTTCTGCTTTATTTTAGTTTGTTGCACTACTATAAAGGTCTGTGGGCCTACTGTATGAAGCTGTACTGATTTCTGTTCCTGTTTGTTGTTCATGTTCAATTGGATCTGAACAGCGTTGTACAGAAGCTGCTGGGCGTTCTCTTGTGTCCATTCTTGTAGACCATATATTTCTCTGCATTAAGGATTCAGGTTCGTAATCTGTGGTCGAAATTTTTGGCTTCTGCAGTTTTTGTGGTGCACATTTATGTTAATATACCCTTCCATATTATTATGTCCGATAAATACTTCTCATTTGTCAAAAAGGATGATGGGAAGTTTACTTGTTAATCTCATTGACACAATATCTTATGGATTCAAATCATTTACAGAGTTCCAGCTTGAGCTTTTGATGCAGTCCCTCTTCTTTTCGCGGGTATGGTCAAGTAACCTTCACTTGTTTAGTTGTTTTTATAGTGCATACCATTTTATTTGTTTATTATTGTTTCTGTTGAATAATTTAGCAATTTACTAATTTATGGGCCCTTGCACTACGATGTTTCTGTTGGTACACCAAGAGTAACAATTGGAGCCATTGTATTGATGCTTTAAGAATGTTTGGGCATCCTTGGGTTTTTTTTTTAATCTCTCAATAGCTGGAGTCTCTGGGGCCAATGTTTGAAGTGCCTGTTTATGTGCGTTTCTGTTGGCTATCAGTTAGCTTTCTGATAACGCATGCCATCGTGTACTGATTATCATGTTCTTTATGGGTGTTTATGTGTTTTGCAGGCAAGTTTATCCGATGGAGAACATACAAAAAACTTGTCCCACATCACAGTTGGTGGACTGTTTTTGAGGTACACATTACCATTTAAAATAAAATAAATAAGAAAATAAAAAATTCTAGTTCATTGCAAAATGCAAGTACAGATACATACTAGATACTATGACAAACCAGAAAAGAAAAAAAAAAAGAAGCCACATGTGTTTCAACTAACAATTGAAAACACCGGTCTGCATTACTGCTAACATTCCTCCCCAAGCTTCTCCAAGCCCTAACGCGCGAGGACCTACTTTTTCTTGTGTGTGATCCTTACTATCTGAAGAGTCACTGAATCTTTTTTTCCTAAACTCTGCTTGAATGTCTGGAATAGAGTCAGAGATGTTGGATTCAAAACTAATATCTCACTTGCACCTGTAGATCCTAGAACCAAACTCTCCTTACCTCCTCTGCCATCACTAGCCCATCCCTTCAAACTGGTACCGGCCATTTTTTCTTGTGTTTCAGTCCATTTTTTATTATTAGGTCTTTTGTGTACTTGTTGGGTCTGTAGTTTATCTTGTTTAATAAGGTTAGCATGTGGAAGAGAATTCCTGTTCTAGTGACTTGTCCCCTACCCCCTGTTTTAGTGCAATGAGATATTCTGTTTTAGTGATAAAAATGAGAGAAGGTTAGCATGTGGAAGAGAATTCCTTTTTCTGTGGCACCAATGCATTGCTAAACCTTGTGTACCTCACCTGAACTCATCTACAAAGAGCCAAACAGCAGAAAGCATAACCATTCAATTCCATACACACAATGAACAGATTGTATTTTTATATTTTTGGGTGATTACATTCTATTTTTATACGAATCTGGTGGGATTGCAGAGATACCTTTTCGCATCCTCCATGCACCTTAGTGCAGCCGTCAATGCAGGCTGTTACTGGAGATCCTTTTCATGTTCCTGACTTTGGTATGTCTTAACTTGGTTGCAGCCTTCTTCAGATCACTAGAAGTGAACCGATTACCGATGTTTTGAGCAAGATGTTTTACATATTTATTGAATTTTGATAATTTGCATCTTTTTGTTTGAGCAGGGAAAATTTTTTCCCCTCCAATCTATCCTCTACCTGACCAGAAGTGGCTAAATAAAAGTACACCTCTAATTTGCCTCCATTCTCTTCAGAAAAAGCCTTCACCGCCCCCCCCATCTTTCGCGTCACAAACAGTCATCAATTGCCAGCCTCTTATGGTATACAATTTCATAAATATCCATGAAAGGGATGCTTCTTTTTCTGGTCTAACTTTTGAATTCCTTCATTACTTTCTCGTCTGATCTTCCAATTGTTCTTCAGGTTAATCTTCAGGAAGAATCTTGTTTGAGGATCTGTTCTTTTTTAGCTGATGGAATTGTGGTCAATCCTGGTGATGTTTTGCCAGATACTTCAGTGAACTCCCTTATAATCAGTCTCCAAGCATTAGATATTACAGTGCCTCTTGATCTTGGACATAACTCTGTTATCAATGGAATTGATGCATCCCGAAGCTTCGCTGGGGCAAGGCTTCACATTGAGGACCTATTCTTCTCAGAATCACCTTCAATAAAACTTGGTCTACTGAACCTAGACAAAGATCCAGCTTGCTTCTGTCTTTGGGAAGACCAACCAATTGATGCCAGCCAGAAAAAGTGGACAACTCAAGCTTCACACCTTAGTTTGTCTCTGGAGATCTCAAGAGAATATCAAAATCTTCCCGATTGGTCTGCTGGTTTGTGGAGATGTGTTGAACTACATGAATTCTGTGTTGAGGCAGCTATGGCAACTGCAGATGGAAGCCCTATAAAGAGCATTCCTCCCCCTGGAGGTGTTGTGAGAATAGGTGCTTCTTGCCAACAATATGTCTCCAATACTTCAGTTGAGCAACTATTCTTCGTCCTAGATCTTTATGCCTATTTCAGTAAAGTCAGTGAGAAGATTGGAAAAATTGGAAAGACTAGAAGACAAAAGGCTAGTACTAGGGAATCTTTAGGAGGAAAACTTATGGAAAGGGTACCTAGTGACACAGCAGTGAGTTTAGCAATGACTGATATCCAGCTTAGATTTTTAGAGAATTCTTCTGGAAATTTCGAAGGGATGCCTTTAGTACAGTTCTGTGGAGAAGAGCTATTTATAAAAGTTGGTCATAGAACTCTAGGTGGTGCAATTGCAGTTTCATCTAATGTTCGTTGGGAGAGCATTCAAGTGGACTGCGTAGATACATATGGAAACATGTCCCATGAGAATGGTGTAGTAGAGATCCCGATTGCACATGTTCCAAGGATAACTGGGAATGGACACCCACAAATGAGAGCTGTCTTTTGGATTGATAATGTTGGCAGGAGCCATCCTAATGGCATCAAGCATAGAATCCCATTTCTACAGATAAGCACAGTTCATGTGATGCCATATGATGCACGTGATATAGAATGTCATAGTATGAGTGTGTCAGCAAAGGTCTCAGGAGTGCGACTTGGTGGTGGAATGAATTATGCAGAAGCTCTGCTGCATCGCTTTGGTATACTTGGACCAGATGGTGGTCCAGGAGAGGGGCTTTCAAAGGGGTTGAAACACTTATCCGCTGGGCCAGTTGCAAAATTTTTGAGAACATCATCATCTCTTATTGAGGATGAGTTTGAAGAGAGTATGTAAACCTAAACTTGAAGATGTTTTCCAATTCATCTTTCAAGCTACTACTTGGATTATGTATACATGTCCTAGAGAAAGAGATCTTCTATAGTTCATATTGCACATTTATTTATTTTTTATTTGTCACAATTTTTCATCTGTTTGATTGCAGTTGCATTATAATTTTTTTTTTCTTTCTAATCTTGGTTTTTCTTATTACTGTCAGATGGAAGTTTCGAGGACAAGCAAGGCGGTGGTTTCTTGGATTTGGGAATTCCGGATGACGTGGATGTATCCATAGAACTGAAAGACTGGTTATTTGCTCTTGAAGGAGCACAGGAGATGGCAGAAAGGTGGTGGTTTTATGATGAAGATTTCAGTAGAGAGGAGATTTGTTGGCACACTATGTTTCAAAGTTTGCAAGTGAAGGCGAAAAGTAGCCCAAAGCCTATGGTAAACAGCCCAGGAAAAGCATCAAAGACCCAGAAGTATCCTGTTGAATTGGTCACGGTGAGCGTCTCTTTGGTTTCTTTTCTTGGGAAAAATTAAATTTACATAGGTTGTTACTGGTCTCAAATTTTTGGTTCCCCACATCAAGAGTTCTTCGAAACTTACATATCCACCAAGGGGAATTGCAAACTTCCATTTGGTAGCTTCGTAAAACCATTAATATTCTGCTGTGATTTGTTTGTCTTGAAGTAATGATGCTAATTCATAGAAATGGCATAGTTGTATGTAGATTTGTATGAGAGAGAGAGAGAGAGGGGGGGGGGGGGGGGGGGGGGGGACTGTCTTGATGAAATATTCCTTATAATGAGATGATACCTGTTATTCATGAAAATTAATGTTCTCAATACCTTCTATGACTTTCTGATTCTAGGTTGGCTTTCTCGTATATGCTTATTCTTAGATCTGTTATCTAATTACTTTTGAGATTCTTGTAGGTTGGTGTGGAGGGCTTGCAAGCCTTGAAACCCCAAAACAAGAAAACCATTCAAGATGGCGTTCCTTTGAAGTCGGTTAAAAGTGCCATTGAGAATTCTGGAGGGGTAAATCTCGAAGTTCGCATAGTGGTCTCTGAGGATGTTGAGTGTGAGGAGCCCGATTGGGTAGTGGAGAACTTGAAATTTTCTGTTAAGCAGCCGGTATGGGTTCTGAAATCTTGGGTTATTTTATTTTTGGTTGCCGTTAGAAAGTCATTGGTAATGATGTCTGCTTTGTAGATCGAGGCCATTGCAACCAAGGAGGAACTGCAACATCTCGCTGTTCTTTGCAAGACTGAAGTTGAATCGATGGGTCGAATTGCTGCTGGAATTCTACGAGTTTTGAAGTTAGACTCATCCATTGGCCAGGCAGCCATAGACCAGCTTAGCAACCTCGGTAAGTAACACTTGTGTGATATATATATTTTAATCAAACATTGATATGTTAAAATTGGAGTTTTATCTGTGTGATGGAGATTATCTCGATAAAAAATCATGTGATGGAGGGTCGTATCTCACAAGTCTATGGTTCTAAAAATGTAGACTTAAATATCGAGAAAACATATAAAGTAGGTGTATGATACTGAAAAGAAATTTGCTATGGATGTAACTCACATACATGACAAGGGATTGGGACTGATCTTTATGCCTTAAGTGACCTACAATTGATCTTATATATTGTTAGAGATCCAATGATTATGGAAAGGTTTCTAGTCTTGCTTTATGAAAATGAAATGGGGAACGATAAGCAAAATGCCTGCAAGTCTAGTTCCAAGGTGCAACATGTATAATATCTGGGTTGCTTGTTTCAGCGTCTGGATTATAAGGATTCAACAGCCGTTAGCTTTTATGTTCATGTCCATTTTCTTTTTCTTGGAAAGATTGGTTTCAGGAAATGTGAACTTTAATTATGTATATTTTTAGCTAATATTATAAACTGAAAATACAATGCAGGAAGCGAAAGCATGGAAAAGATATTTACTCCTGAGAAGATAAGACGGCACAGTAGTTGTAGCACAATTGGATTGACGTCACCATCAAGTATGGTTGGTGATAGTCCGGACAAGAGCTTGGAATCGACCATGGCTACTCTAGAGTCAGTAATTTCAGATTCTCAGGCAAAGTGTTCGACACTCATTGCCGAAATTAGTGATCCAGATTTGTCAGTACAAACAAGACACCTTTCAGATATTAAACAACTAGGCCAGAAGCTTGAGAGCATGCAAATTTTGTTGTCGAGATTGAGAACTCAAATTTAACCAGCCAATTTTGCCCACACCCCACAATTGTACTCATGTTGGAATCGATAAACTCCCAACCATGCTCCAAATCAGGTTTCTGTACATAAGAGTGTACAAATACAAGAGTTTGTAACAAACAAGCGGATATGATATAATGATAATAATTATAGAGTTGAAAGAGGTATTGGATAGTCTTATGATTGATCTCAGTACATCTAGCTAGCTCATGTAGTATGACAAAGGATTATTTGAACATACTTTGGTTGGTAGTCGAGGTTTTGCAGTGGTGACACTCGCATATCAATTGGTTAACCATGTATCGGCCCAGGTAGGAGCGACAATAGGGAAGATTTGGGCAAATCCGTCCCCGTCCCATCGGGATTGCGGATCCTCGAATCTGCCCCGTCAAACTGTTTAATTTTTAATTTAAAAACTGTCATCATTTTGCACGGCGGATATCCGCCCCGCCCACCACCGTTGCCACTAGCAATAATGTTGCAGTCCCTTGACATTGGCACCCTCAATGATAATAGGGAAGATTTGGGCAAATCCGTCCCCGTCCCATCAGGGATTGCGGATCCTCGAATCCACCCCGTCAAACCGTTTAATTTTTAATTTAAAAACAATCATCATTTTGCACGGCGGATATCCGCCTCGCCCACCAAAGTTGCCACCAGCAATAATGTTGCAGTCCCTTGACATTGGCACATCTACATCCTGGTCCTCTGATCATCACCACATTTGATTAGGGTTAAACAAAAAATCGACTAAATTGAATATATATAATCAATGTATTCAAAATCAATATTGTTGGTTGGTTTTCGATTTTTATGTGATTTTAACCGACAAAACCGAACCGACTGAATATATATAATCAATGTTCTAGGCGGGGCCGAAGCGCTAGGCGGCTGGGAGTCGCCCAGGCGGGTTGGGCAGGCTACGCGGCCTCCTGGGCGGGTTTTTGAAATTTTATTTTTATTTTTTAATTTTCAATTCTAAAAAAATAAAAAAATGGACTTTTTTTTTATTATATTTTTATACATTTTGCATATGTATCTTGACATTGAATTGGAAGTAATTTATATGCTATTATGCTTAACTTTCATAAATTATAATTTATAATAAATAAATAACCGCCTAGTCCTCTGCTCGCCACCCGCCTACTGCTTAGCGTTTTTTAGAACACTGTATATAATAAATAGTATATATTTTATACAAAAAAATAATATAATATTTTGAAAATAGTTAGTCGGTTAAGTTTTATTTTGGTTTCAGTCGATCGGTTCGGTTTACGGTTTATCTAAATTAAAATTGGTTCGATTTTCTTAATGGTCGGTTCGGTTTGAAAATTTTCAAACTGACCAAAATCGGTTCGATTCTCGGCTTGGGTGAAAACCAAAACGGTTCGGTTTTCAACCCTAGATTTGATGGAGAACTCGACATGCTCTCCTTCTACAATACTCCTAAATCCATCAGATTTGATGGAGGATTGATGAACGAAGAGATCCTCACCATCTCCAATGGCGTCGTCTCATTGCCCTGCCTCATCAACTAGCAACAGTAGAAGTACAAGCAGCATCAAAGTCAAACCTCTTCTTGCTACTGCTGTAACACATGAGAACCCACCCCACTTGCCAAACTCTTTCGCACAAAGCCATGGATTTGCTTCTCAACCTTCACAACCCCTGTAGATCGTGCTTCGATCACCATCATTCACTATTATGGAATCTGGAAAGAAACAAAGGTAGATGATAAAGTGGCTGAGTGAGATTGTGAGAGAGAGATATGGTGGGTTAGGGTTATTTTTAAGGGGTTAAGGGTATTTCAGTAAATTCATTATATAAAAGAATATTCGCGAGGCGAATATGGCTAAATCCATATCCGCCTTAAATATTTGACTGATATTGTTTGGATATCCGAAATCTGCTTAGGCACATCCAAAACTGCCCCATTCGGGCGAATATTTGTGAAAATTCGCCCCACTGCCACCTCTAGGCCCAGGTCTGGAGAAGGTATATTGAGTATGAAGTTATTATGAGCAAATCAGAGAAGAGGGCCTGTGAAAATATTAAACTTGCTGATGTAGTCAAATCACGCTTTCCTTGACCTTGACCTGTACAGGGAACACAAGTGAGCTGAGGAACACCATTGTGGTGGCCGATGACACTCCGATGCTAAAGTCAAACAAGGCTTGAGAGAGGCTTAAAACTGTAAATTGAGTTCTGTAGCATACATTTGTTCATCAACCATGTGACTTATTTATAATGCGAGAGTCCTTGTTCGGCTAGGCCTTTGGTGGCGTAGTTTAGGAAAGATATTTTGCTGGAGATCCTTTCCTAGTTGGGAGTCGTCCATGTAAGAGAGTTTTCCTACACGACTTGTGCTCCTAGATCTGCATGAGAAGTTTCCCTTTTGGAGTGTTGTCTATGCAAGGAAGTTTCCATGCACGACTTATACTCCAGTATCTATTTACTAGTCGGAACCAATGTATTGCTGGTCTGCCCATTTTAGGTGACCCCCAGATACTTGCCTGATTAGGCCTTATGGGTATTGGGCTTTACCATGTGACGTGTGGGCTTAGTAGGGCGCTGCAATTTGGACCCAACCTTCTAGATTTTTCAAAAATGGGCTTAGTGTCATCTGGGCTTTGCCAGATTGGGTGGGCAATCAAGCCCGCTCTATTGTACAGACGAGATCATCATGACATGTGTACGACACGGATTCAGGGACGGGTTGGTGTATCATCAGCTGCTCCCCCTGAGTTAGTGGGCCATCACGTCGGTCCACTAAGTCACTTCAAAATGAACTATACAGTTTTGACGATTGAGCTCGAACGTCGCCTCGAGCGGCGCACGCCATTAAATGAGTATGTGATTGCTCGAAAAAGGGGTGCGAATCCTTGGCTCTAATAAGTTGTCATTTTTGCAGAGGAGTGTTTCTTTACTTTTGTATTTTTTCTAAAACTCCTTGCTTTTGGCTTTGCAAGTGCATTCAAAAGTCCACACTTTCTTTCATGGCAGACAATGTCGAACTCACCCCTGGACAGAAGTTGTCCTATGTTTGCCTTGACTTTTATCAGGATAAGAAGGTTGGTGAATCTGATTTGGCTAAGCTCCGGGATGAATACTAGAGTCCTGAAGACTTGAAACTTACCCTCTGGGGCGCTGACCATAGTTCGTTAACGCCTTCGCAAGGATTCATCGGCATGCATAAAGTCATGTTTCAATCCAGATTTCGCTTTCCAATTTTGGAGGATATTTGGCGCTTCCTGGCGTATCTTCACATTCCTCATGCTCAGATGGTACTGAACAGGTTCAGAACTTTGATTGTTTTCCTTATGAGGGCGAAGGATGCTGGCCTTCGGTTAACTTCGCATATGATCCATCTGCTGACTTCCCTTCAACTGAACTCTCACGGAGCCTGTCAGCTGAGAATGCCGGATTGCTTGGGTTCACTGTCGGACGATTTCAAGTTCTGGTAGAAGTATTGTTTTTTGGCTTCTTCGGACTTTAAGCTGGAGGGGCGTCCGATTGTCAGATACTTCACATTTGTTCGCAGTGAGCGTAATATCCCTTTTAATTTTTCTTGTCTAATTTTTGTGGATATTGATATGTCGTTTTATTATTTTTTGTAGAGAAATTTGTAAGTCCAACTCTTACTGAAGAGGAGGAGTCGATGAAGAAAACATTCAATAAGCTTTCTTTTATGACCATTGAAGAGGTTATGGCTTCGAGCAACGACATTGTGCAGAGCGGGTTGTTCGAGTACTTTCATGTAGCTCATACTTTGTTTAGGTCATTGCCAAGAGAGGCTGGCAGCAGTCATTCAAAGAAGAGAAAGTTCACGATGCCTAGCCCTATGAGGCAGGCTGAGTGGGAGGCAACTTTGCCACCCATTGGTCGGCCCAATAAGAAGTGAGCTGGCCGCAAAACAGATTCCTCTTCTGATTTGTTGATTCCGCTGGACAAGGAAGTGGTCGTCGCGGAGTCTGGACTTAACCAATCCACCCAAGAGATAGTTTTGGGAGAACATGGTGTTCTGCTTGAGCCTCCTGCTTCCGTTGTTGTCCTGGAGGACGATCGTTCGGAGGTGGTGGACCTCGGCGAGGTCAGGACTGCTAGGGCCGATTGAAGAAAAGAACCCCAACCTTGAGCTTGACTTTGCACTCTACAAGACGGCTGCTTATTGGAAGATTGACGAGGTAGAAGCTTCCGATCCTGTGTCCTCGACTGGAAATTCTGAACAAGCCTCAAATGATGCTAACTTATCCCATGTAGTCCCTTTGGACATAATTGGCCCTTCCACTTCTGGAGTGGATTCTCCAAAGCAACGGTAATTCTTAAGATGCAACTTAGAGATAACTTGTTAAGCAGTATGAAAGTACTTTCTAACATGTTGTCATGTTGTTGAATCAATCTTCTAGACGCGTTAATTGCATAGTAGATTCTGAAGTCATTGTACTTCGGATTTCTTGGACCGCCTAAATCCGCTCATCAGCAGTCTAGACAGTGGGTCGGACTAGAAGCTATAGTCATAAGTCAGAACTGACTAAACTTTTGATCAGGTTCGGCGATCATTGTCTGTGGAAGGACAATGATCCCTGGCAAGCCATCATCATCAGGCTTGATGATCACTGATTTGACTCCCAATTTATAACCAATCGTTATTCGTACTCGATGGACTAGGCGTTAGAGTGGATCAGAAGCTATCGTCATCAATCGAAACTGACTAAATTTTGGTCAAGTTCGATGATCACTATCTACGAAAGTACATTGATCCCTAGCAAGCCATCGCCATCAGGCTCGATGTGCACTGACTAGACTCCCACTTTCTAACCCATCATCATCCGTACTCGACTGACTAGGCGTTAGAGCGGACCAGAAGCCATCGTCATCAGTCTGAATTGACTAAGCTTTTGATTAGGTTCGTCGATCATTGTCTGCGAAAGAAGAATGATCCCAGGCACACCATCGTCATTAGGCTCGATGAGCACTGACTAGACTCCCATTTTCAAACCCATCATCATTCGTACTTGATAGACTAGGCGTTAGAGCGTACCAGAAGCTATTGTCATCAGTCGATTGAATAAGCTTTGGTCGGGTTCGGCGATCGCTGTCTGCGGAAGGACATTGATCCTTGGCAAGCCATCATCATCAGGCTCGATGAGCACTGACTAGACTCTCACTTTCTAACCCATTGTCATCTGTACTCGACAGACTAGGCGTTAGAGCATACCAGAAGCTATTGTCATAAATCAAAACTGACTAAGCTTTGGCTGGGTTCGGCAATCATTGTCTGCGAATGGACATTGATCCCTTGCAAGCCATCATCATCAGGCTCGATGAGCACTGACTAGACTCCCACTTTCTAACCAATCGTCATCCGTGCTCAATGAACTAGGCGTTAGAGCGGTCAAAAAGCCATCGTCATTGGTCGAAACTGACTAAGCTTTGGTCGAATTTGATGAGTCTGACCCAAGTATCCTGACTTATGCAATTCACTTAATGGTTTGACGTGGGAACCGGTTCAGCGAATCGGAATGTGGATCAGACTGTAATAGATAGATTGGGTGTTGAGCTAGACAACAGTGAAAGTTTAGTAAAAGTAAATACCATTTATTGATAATAATTTTTTTATGTGTTCTACGTTCCATGGCCGCTTAAGGCTTTCACCGTCCATGTCTTCCAACCAATATGTCCCTGGCATGTTGATCTTGGTAACTCTGTAGGGCCCTTCCCAATTCGAGTTCAGTTTGTCTGCGCTTGGTTCTTTAGTGTTTTTCTGAGTACCAAGTCTCCCACTTTGAACTTACGTGGCTTGACTTTCTTGTTGTAGTACTGAGCCATTGTTTCTTGGTAGGCAGCTATCTTGGCGGATGCCTAATCCCTCTTTTCTTCGAGGAGGTCTAGCCCGACGCGTAAATCTTCGTGGTTGTCTTCTGGCCTAAATTCTTTTGTTTGAAAATTTGGTATTTCTAGCTCTATCGGGACCATTGCTTATGACATGTAAGCTAGGGCAAAAGGCGTTTCCTCAGTGGGGGTTCTTTTGGTGTTTTGGTATGCCCAGAGTATTCCTGGTAGCGCTGAGACCCACTTTCCCTTGGCCGCGTCAAGTTTTCTTTTGAGCACTTCCAAGATTGTTTTGTTGGTGACTTCCTCCTAGCCGTTGGCTTCCGTATGCCTGGGTTAGGAGAAATGGTGGCTGATGCCAATATTTTTGCATAGCTTTTCAACCTTACTGCCCTTGAATTGGGTTCCGTTGTCACTGACTAGAGTCCTCAGAATGCTAAACTTGTAGACGATGGAGGCCCATATGAATTTCTCAATTTGGTTTTGGCTTATCTTAGACAGGGGTTTGACTTCGGCCTATTTGGTGAAGTAATCCACAGCTACAAGGATGAACTTCTTATTAGCTGAGGCCAGGAGTGGTCCGACGTTGTCCATCCCCCATTGTGCCAACGACCATGGGCTGGTCATTGGAATCAAGGGTTGAGCGAGCGTGTGTGTATATGGTGCAAACCTTTGACATTTGTTGCATCTGCAGACGATATCCTTGGCATCCTGCTGCATTTTCGGCCAATAGTACCCTAAGGTTAGGGTTTTGTGGGCTAGAGTTCTCTTGCCTGGGTGGTTCTCGAAAATGCCATCATGAATCTATCTAAGAACATGGCTCGCCTATGAGGGAGTCAGGCATTTGAGTAGGGGTCTCGTGTCTGACCTTTTATATAGTTTGTTGTTTAGGTGAGTGTACCGCGCAACTATGTTTTTCATCTTTTTGGCTATGTCTTTTCAATTGGGAGGACTCCATTCTTGACATACTCAATGATAGGATTCATCCAGTTTGTCTCTACATCTATCGCGTAGACTTCGTTGGGCTCTTCTTCTTCAAGACCCGATTGTTCTTGGAATTCAACGAGCCCATCGAAAACATCGGCCATAACTGAAGCCTGTTTGGCCAGTGCGTCGGCTCTTTGGTTGTCATCTCGGGGACACTACAGGAGTTCGAGCCTTTTGAATTCGCTCATGGCATTGATTATCTTTTCACGGTAAGCCATCATCCTGGGATCTTTGTTGTTGAACTCCCCCTTGACCTGGTTGACTACCAGGCTTGAGTCACTGTACACGGTTAGCTCATCTATCCTTATCCCCTTGGCGAGCTTCAGGCCGAATAAGAAGGCCTCGTATTTCACTTTGTTGTTTGAGGTTGGGAAAGTCGAACCTGACAACTTTTTCCAAGGCAAAACCGTCTGGAAGGCGGGGAGTGATTCCAGTTCCGCTTCCTTTTATTGTGGATGACCCGTCGCAGCGCAGGATCCATCCTTGGTTGGCTGACCTCTGTTCTTCGTCGCCAGACTCTTGTTCGTCACCGCCAGTAAATTTGGCGATGAAGTCTGCCACTGCTTGAGCTTTGATGGTTGTTCTTGGAGCATAATTGATATTAAATTGCCAATCTTCCATCGACTATTTAACCATCCTGCCTGATAACTCAGGTTTGTGCAGCACTGTGCGAAGTGAATGTTTGGTTAGGACCGTTATAGAGTGGGCTTGGAAGTAGGGTCGCAGTTTCCTGGAGGAAACGACTAGCTTCTCTAGGTTCGGGTAATTTGTCTCTGCTTCTATGAAGGTTTTGCTGGCATAGTACACTGGTCATTGTACTTATTTAACATTCCGCACGAGAGCTAAACTGACGGCGTGCTTTGAGACAAACAAATATAAGTAAGGTGTTTCACCTAGCGCCAATTTTGAAAGCAGTTTTGTACTTCCCATGTATGCTTTCTGACTCTGGAAGGCTTGCCCGCACTCTTCATCCCATCTGAAGCCCTTGCTTCCTCTCAAAATTTTGAAAAAGAAGAGGCACTTGTCGAACGATTTGAAAATAAACTTGTTGAGTGCTGCCACCTTCCCAGTCAAGCTTTGAACTTCCATGGTGGTGGTCGGGGACTTTATATCAATAAGGGCCTGGATATGATTTAGATCGACCTCTATCCCTCTTCGGTTCACTATGTAACCGAGAAATTTGTCTGATTCAACCCAAATGTGCATTTTTGCGGGTTGAGCTTCATCCGATACTTGCGGAGCTAATTGAATGCTTCGGCGAGGTTGGCGATGTGATTTGGACTGCGGAGGCTTTTGACCAGCATACCATTTATGTAGACCTCCATGTTTTTGCCAATTTGTTTCTTGAACATTCGGTTCACCAGTTGTTGATACGTTGCTCCTGCGTTCTTTAAGCCGAATGACATCACCAAATAGCAGTATATCCCTCTTTCAGTTATGAAAGAGGTATTCTCTTGGTCTGGGGGTGCATCTGTATCTGGTTATAACCGGAATAGGCATCCATGAAACTTAGAAGGCTGTGTCCGGATGTTGCGACCACGATTTGATCAATGCGAGAAAGCGAAAAGCTGTCTTTCGGACACGCCTTGTTCTAGTATGTGTAGTCTTTACAGACTATCCACTTCCCATTTTTCTTTCTTACCAGGACGGTGTTTGCCAGCCAGTCTGGGTACCATTCCTTTTTATCATGTCAGTGTTGAGTAGTCTTTGTACCTTTTCGTTTATGATCTGGTTCCTTTCAGGAGCCATGGTCTTTTTTCTGCCTGACGGTTCTCCATGCGAGGTCAACCTCCAATTGATGAGTGATCACGGAGGGGTCAATTCCCACCATGTCTCGCATCATCCAAGCGAAGACATCCTGATTATGCCATAACCGTTTTATCTATTGTTCTGCTAATTCTTTGCTTAGGCGAGAACCTATCTAGATGGCTCTATTGTTGTTGGGGCTGTTAAGGTAGATCGTGATAGATTTCTCCTCTGGTTGACCGACATTGGGTCTTCCTCTTGGGCTAACTGGAGTCTCATCATCTGTTTTGGAAAGATTCTTCTTCGATCTCCGGGCCCTGAGAAGTCATAGTCGCAAGCCCAGACTGTAGTTGATAGTTGTCCAACTGCTTCAGGGCTGCGTAGTAGCAGTCTCTAGTTTTTGGTTGATTTCCTTGTATGGTGCCAATTGCTTGATTGATATGGTACTTGATACATTGGTGCAAAGTAGAAACCTTCGTCTCCATCTAGAGCCAATGCCTTCCTAGGACGATGTTGTAGGTGGACGGGACATCAACCACCACAAACTCCTAGAATAGGACTTTATGAAGTTGTGGCTCTTCCGCCACTATTGTCAATTTGATTTTCCCAATAGGGAAGAATTTCAACCCACTGAACTCGACCATGGGGTGACTGGCGAGCATTAGGTTATCTTCCTTCAGCTATATGTTGCGGAACGCGTTGAGGAATAGAACATTCAAGGAGCTTCTGGTGTTTACCAAAGATCTCCTTTCTTCCCAATTTGCTATGAAGACCGAAATTACTAGGACATCATTATGTGGAGAGTGGACGCCTTGGAGGTATTTATCTGTGAAAGTTAGAGACAAGATCGAGTTCTGGGCACAAACATGATGCACCTGTTGGTCCTCGTAGGTTGATCGGGTCTGCATCTTCCGGAGCGCTCTCTTTCGAAACCTGTTGAACTGTTCAGTTTCCGAGCATACTCCATTCAGGACGTAAGCAACGTCCGCCGCCTCGCCTCTAGTTTCGATGACGACCTGCTCCTTTTCCTTCACCCATTCATGTGTGACGTTTGGGCTCAGGAATTCCTTGAGTTTCCCTATCTAGATCTAGTCTCAATCCCGTACTTGAGATTCTTACAGTCTTCAGTATCGTTGTCGTTGTCCTTGTGAAAGGAGCAATATTTTTTGATTTTTTGTTGTGAGGGGTTTCCCCGAAGTTTGGTGGGCCACTTTATTTCTCTCAAATCCTTAATGGCCTTGAGGACATCAGACAGGCTGGAGTTTAGGGGAGTAAAGGATTGGGAGCCGTCGTAGCTGGAGACTTTATCTCGCCCAGTGCGACCAAAGTCAGGCTTGTCGTCGTTTCGCTTCTTCTTACCCCGACGTTGCCCTCCTTGTTGTCTCTGGAACCAAAATTTTTCTCTTCAGACTCCGCCTTCTTCTTGGCGGCTAACATCTCGCCGAGAGTGATGTATTTCTGGGCACTCTTTAGTAAGTCCGCCGTATCGCTTGGAGGCTCCAGAGTAAGGAAATCATAAAATTTGCCTCTTCTCAGACTCGAGGTGAAACGGTGAAAGCGGTGCCGTTACTGCAACCATTGATGAGGGTCAGCTCATCGTTGAAGCGTGTGACATATTCCTTTAAATCTCGTTCGGCTTCTGTTTGAGGGTGAGTAGGTAATGTGGGTTCTGCCTGATTCGTTGGCTGCCGATGAAGCATGTGAGGAACGTTGTCGCCGGAGTCCTTAATTAGTCGATGGACCTCAAAGGGAGGCTATGGAACCAGGTCAGCGCTGACTTCTTCAGGCTGGTAGGGAATGACGATACATTACGATTTTTTACCCTTCCTTGAGCGCCATTACATGCTGGAAGTGGCAAAGGTGATCAGACGACTCTATTGTCCCATCGTAACACTCCAGCTTTGGAGAATTGAATTTCTTTGACAGAGGCTCGTTCATGATGTGATCCATGATCGGGGAGACAGTGAGGTTGAACAACACGTCAGGATTGGTAGCCCCTAGCCAGATGGGGTTCTGTGAGGCGGGTTTATCAACCCTAAACGTTGGATCTTCATTGGCCACTTCTCCGCCTTTGGTTTACTGAGAGCCCGCAGGGGCAGTGCGACTCTCCTAAACGTGCTCTTTGATGTCTTAGGAGGATGGGGTTTTTCGCTGCTCTCGTTCTCCTTTTGCGGGTGGAGTGTTTTGCTAAGTGAGCATCTCCACCGCTCGTGTTATTTGCTGCATCCAGGTTGACAGTAGATCCACTCTTGGGTATGTCGTGGCTGCTACCGGCGCATAGATCTGATTTTGCTCCCGCGTGGTGCCAGGGCAGCCAAAACCGACAGTGCTCTTCCACTACGAGCGATCGAGGGCTCATGAATGTCTCCATTGTTGCAAGACCTTGTGGTCACCATCTTTTTGGACTGTGAGGAAGGGTGATATCATTGTTTTTCAAGGAACTTCGTCGTTCCCCACAAACGACGCCAAACTGATGTAATCGAATCCTGTTTTCATTGACCTTAACCTTGACCTGCGCAAGGAACACACGGGAGCCAAGGACCACCGTTATGGTGGCCGATGGCATTCCGATGCTAAAGTCAGACAAGGCTTGAGAAAGGCTTAAAGCTGTAAATTGAGTTATGTAGCGTATCTTTGTTCAACAACCATGTGTCTTATTTATAATGCGAGAGTCCTTGTTCGGCTAGGCCTTCGGTGGCGTAGTTTAGGGAAATAGATTTTGCTTGAGATCCTTTCCTAGTTGGGAGTCGTTCATGTAAGAGAGTTTTCCTACACGATTTGTGCTCATAGATCTGTGGGATATGTTTCCTATTTGGAGTTTTGTCCATGCAAGGAAGTTTTCATGCACGACTTATACTCTGATATTTGTTTCTTAGTCGGAACCAATGTATTGTTGGCCTGCCGCCTTAGGTGATCCCCCAGATACTTGCCTGATTAAGCCTTATAGGTATTTGGGCTTTACCATGTGACATGTGAGCTTAGTAGGGCACTGCAATTTGGACTCAACCTTCTGAATTTTGCAAAAATGGGCTTAGTATCATCAGGCCTTGCTAGATTGGGTGGGCGATTAGGTCTGCTTTGCTCTGTGACACGTGTACGACGCGGATTCAATGACGATTTGGTGTGTCATCACTTGGAATTCATTACCAACAACATATTAAGGCTGCATTTGAAGGGCTTATTGTAAGGTTTTATCTAAATTGGGAGAGAAGTGATAATCATATGTCAACCATGGAAGAGAAACATTTTCTTTAACACTTTCAAATTGATACTTTTAGGGGTGGGCATCCCATCCCGCGATCCCGAATTCGTTCCAATCTCATCTCATCCCAATTTTTTTGAGTCATTTTGGGATTGATCAAACTCATCCCGATCCCGTCCCATCCCGATCTAGAGTGGGATGGGATCGGGATGAAGATTTTCAATCTCGCCTATCCCGTCCCGTCCCGAATTTATTTATTTAATAATTATTATTATTAATTTTAATCAAAATGTTATTCTAAATTAAAGTTTAGGATGTGTTGAAATTAAATCAATGTAAGATGAAATTCTATATGAAATCTAAATGAATTGAATATTTATTTGCCTTCCAAAAAAAAGTTTAATATTTATTTATTTAATATCTATTATTATTTATGATGTAAGTTATATGTATATAAATTTGACATTATTGGTGTGTGAGTAATGTAAGATAAAACTCTTTTTGTTATTTTTTATTGGAGGACTATTTAGTACGTGCTCATCCCGTCCCATTCCGACCCGTCCCGTCTCGATTCCGTTTGAGATGGGACGAGGTCGGGATGAGGTCTATCCTGTCCCAATCTCGAATGAACGGGATGGGATAGGAATGAGTCCATCTCGTCCCATCCCATTCCGTATCCACCCCTAGCTACTTCGACAAAAGCCTGAAAAACATTCCTTACTTGGGGATACTATTTCTCAAGAGCATCCCAAATTGGTCACCCCCCACTATGGGAGGGTATAGCATAAGGTCAGTAACCCCATATTATATGTACGTGTACGCCACCAAAACTGACACAAACCAAAAAATATATATTACATGATTACTTAGACAATTTGTAAATGAATAATTAATAGTCATTATCTTATACTTTAACTCAATTGTTAAACTCAAATGTTGTACTTAATGATATGGCAGCATCTTCATCATTACCATAATGACATTGGATATCTCATTTTTAATATTGTGGTAGCGCTTTTTCTTAAGTGCATCGGTAAAGTGCCTGGTATCTTTCCTGGTGGCAACCAGGTACCGTAGGATTGCATCGAGATAAGTGATAACATTTATCTCGATGCAATATTACGGTGCCTGGTAGCACCAGGCAAGATACCAGTGCACTGAGACCAGTGCGCTGTAGTATTACTCTTGTGGTAGATATCCCACGAGTACAACTTTTTTTACTAAAAAACAATTAGTCAAAGTAGAGATTTTTGCAGGAATAATAATTAAAAATATTTAAATTGAATTATTACAAATCGATGAAAAATCAATATTTTCGTGAACTTATAATAATTACTTGTTCTTGATACTCTTAGCATTTGTGATTGCAGGGTAATGTCTTGGATGTTTCAAATTACTTGTCTTGATACTCTTAGCATTTGTGTAGCTTTCTACATGTCTCCGTCCGGTTTTTATTTTTGAAATTTGTGTATTAAGCCTTAAAATTATAGTGAAATTAGCTAGCGAAATTGTGTGGTGCGTAGTTATGACATGGACAAAATAATCTTAAATGCATGTTGACGTGTTATGTCTTTTTTTTAACGCTTCACCGCTAAAGAGTTGGGGGTACAACATAAATAAATAAATCATCTATCTTACAAATCGACTAGGGGTGTTACTATTCATGAGGATTTGGAGATAAAAGAAGATTAAGAACTCAGGACTGAGAATTGATGAAGATGTTAAGGGTTGAGATTCATTCTCTATAATGTTATTTTTGTAAATATAAAATATGTAGAAGGGAAAAAGAAAAAAACATAAAACTTAAAATGAGTGGAAGCACAAATAGCGGGGAGATAAAGTTCTTGTTTTTTCTTTTCTCGAAATGAAAATTTTCATAATCATCTACTTAAGTCGAATTATGGTAAACTTGTTATAATTGAAATGCATTTTTGAAGATCTTTCCAACAAAACAATGATCAATACAAACACTTAAAATCTTAAAACATTTGGGACTTTGACCCTGATATCACGACACACTTTTCATCGTGTGAATGACACGAGGAATTCAATAGTCTATAATACAAAGTAGCTTGGTTTTTCAAAGTTTGTCTAGGCATAACAAATTAATGGATGGGATTAGAGTTAACTCTTGATCCAATGATTGTGACTTAAATTTTGCGTTTTATGTTTAATGCACAAGTCGTTTAAGAGTTCATGGATTCGAACCCACAGCCAACATTTAGAACTTTTTTTTTTTAAATTATAGCATAATGAAAATAATTATACAAAGCCTATATTTAATATCTAAATATTAAAAATGATTAAAATGATAAAATAATTTATATTTCTAACTAAATGTATGAAAATATTCTTAAATTTTGAGCATGAATTTTATCTATATATTCTTTTACCCAATTTTTAGTTGGTTAAGTGAAAGTGATAATATGATCAAACACTTTTCATGGAAGTATGCAAAGTCAAAAAAAAAAATAATAAAAAAATAAAAATGGAAGTATGCAAAGTCGTAAGCATCTCATTATTTGTGTGCACTTTATATAATAATGAGCGGCAAAAATGTGTGTTTGTTTATGCATTGTTTGACATAATAATATAGTGACATTCATTTAGGTACCAACTAGCTACAAACATTGGTGAAGTAGTAGTTTTCCAAGTGTAACTCCAAAACTTTCACAAAAAAAACTTGAAACAATCCAAATGGTCATTATGATCCTCACATTAATATATTCTTTGATTTTACATTATAACGTTGATAAACTAATAACTTCGATTAAATAATATTTTTGGACGTGCCTGACTTAGAATCAATATGGTAAATTAATAATTCACCAAATTTATAAAATAATACATTTAAAAAAAATACATAGATCCCACTTGATAAATAAATTAATAATTTCCTTGTACACCAAAATTATATATATAGTGACATTCATTTAGGTACCAACTAGCTACAAACATTGGTAAGTAGTATTTTCCAAGTATAAAATATGACCCAATTAGGAGGCCTTTATAAAATATGACTCCAATGCTACTTGTTTCCTCTTGAAATTGATGTCTTCTTGGATCTCATCTCTAACTTTTCTTAGTGCATTAAGAAGCTTTGATTTAGTATTCTCGCATTGCAAGAGAAAACTATGCAATGTGATTGTTGTTTAAGTGCATCTTTGTGCGAGACAAACTCTAGTATAGAACTATCATCTTCAATTTCATCTTCTTTGTCATTTTCCATGAAATTTAAGATGTATACATCGAATGTAATCTAGTTTGTGGCAAAAATGGATAAATCCATGACATCTATTTAATAAGTCTAATTAGTACATCCATGAACTTATTTTTGTTAAACAAATTAATTAAGTAGACATTGAATGTAATTTTAGTTTGTTGCAAAAATGGATAGATCGATGACCTATATTAAATAAGACTAATTACATTTGATGTAGTCGATTTTTATTCTCCTTCCTCGTTGCTTACCTTGACCTGAACAGGTAGCAAACGTGAGCCAAGGACCACCATGTGGTGGTCGATGGCACTTCGATGGTTAAGTTATATAAGGCTTAGGAGAGATTTAAAACTGTAAAGTGGGTTGTATTGCATACCTCTAGTTCAACGGCCTTATCTCCTTTTTATAGTGAATGGGTCCTTGTTCAGCTAGGTCTTTGGTGGCGTAGTTTAGGGAAAGTGATCTCGCTGTGGAGATCCTTTCCTGATTGGGAACTGTCCATGTGGGATAGTTTTCCTACACGACTCGTGCTCCTAGATATGCGGGGGAGAGATTTCATTTTCTGAGTGTTGTCCATGCAAGGAAGTTTTCTTGTCCGACTTATACTCTAATATATGTTTCCTAGTTGGATACAATGTGTTGTTGGTATGCCTATCTTGGGTAGATCTCTTAGATACTTGCCTAAGAGGTCTTACGAGTATTGGGCCTGACCGCGTGATGTGTGGGCATACTGGCTCATTGCAATTCAAACTCGAGTGTATGGATTCTGCCAATGATGGGCTTGTTGCTATTTGGGCCTCACTGGATTGAGCGTGCAATCAGGTCTGCTTCATTCTATTGATGAGATTATCATGACACGTGTATGGTGCTGATCAAAGGATGGCTTGATGTATCATTAGCTACTCCCCCAAGTTAGTGGGTCGTCTTATCAGTCCACTAGGTCATTTCATGAAGCAACTGTGCAGTCATGATGATTGAGTCTGAGAGATTTCCTCGAGCGGCGAATTGCATTAATTAGGTGTGCGCCAGCTTGAAAGCGGGAGTTCACCTTTCTATATATATCTCCTGCCTGTGGAGCATACCTTCTTAACTCTTTCGATCTCAGAGATTCTGCTTTGCTGTATTGTCTGTTGTGCTTTTGATTTTGCTCAACCTTCGTATTTGGTCTATGCAGTCGAGCCTTCTAATGTTGAGAGCAAAAGTCTATGGGCTTATTGGCACGCGGCTCCCACTGTGTATCGGGTGAAAAAGCCGAAACCAAAAGGTGTGTTTATTTTGCGAAAGAGGAAACTTTCCAAAATCAAGGTTCCAAACCCTTCAAGGAGGGCGAAAATAGATGAGGCGCTTCCTTCTCCTGTGCATCAGGAGAGATCTCATGTTTTGTCTAGGTCCGTTCGCAGGCGTCTGGCCTCGTCCGAAGAACGTGATGCTGCGGGCAAGAACCTGGTGAGGTTGTTGTTTATGAGGGACGTGATGCTCAAGTCATGGCCTTTGTTTCTCTCCCTGACTTGGAAAGAGAATATCTGCAAATGGTGGGCTTGGAGGATGTTACCAAATTGAGCACCAAGCAGGTGGAGTTTATGAATAAGATGTCGTTGCAGCCAGCCATGGAAGCTTCGAACAATCATCCTTTATCAATAAAGAACTTCGAGTTTCGCCTCTTTCTGGATCATGAACCTGTTGAAGAGTGATCTGATAGTTAGCGTCATGGTGAAGGTTCTCCTTCTTGTTGCCCATATTGTGCTCCATCTCATTCCCGTCCTCATATTCAACTGACGACAGGTCCAAAAAATAATTCGCTTCCCTCTTCTCCTTCAACTGAAGCTGGACCGGCACGTGAGAGAGCCAACTGTTGCGGCAAAGGGAAAGTTGTTGATGAGGGCCCTGATGCAGTGAAGACGACTAAGGGCGGTGCTGGAGTGATTCTGGCTCCAAATGACCTTCATCTGGATGCTCGGGTCAACATGTTTGCTCCGGATGTAATAAGGATGAGCAACCAAGCTTGGCATCAGGAGGTTGACATCTTTTACACTGCGAGAAAACATATCAGCAGATGGAATGACTGGCTAGCAAATTGTGCTCCGGAGCCAATGGAAGAGACGCTAGCAGAGCATTTGGATAAAAGGTAGAAACACCTCATGCTGGGGATGTTATATCTGAATCAAGTGGTCGCGTCTGGAATTCAAGTCGAGGCCGCTCCTGAAAGGGTGTATACTCTGGAGCGAGTCTTTGCAAACCTGCAGAAGTCATACTCTGATGCTCTTCACGAGATTGAGTCGTTGAGGAAACAACTCGAAGCTTTTTCAGATACTGGAGCAGAGTCCATGTCTATTGGGTCGGAGGGTTAGAAGGCTCATATGGAAACGCTTGAGTTCGACTTGGCCGGGGCAATGTCCGCGAGGGATCGGTTCGAGAATGAATTGAATCTTGTCCATCGTGACTTGCAGCTTTCCCGTGATTCTGTGGATGGAGTGCAGGCTGAATTGCAGGCTCTGTATGCTGAGGGGATTAAGGAGTCTGAGTGGACTGTTTGATGTCAAGTCAAGAAGGCGTGAAGAAAAACTTCTCAAGGCCCAGAGCACATTTGAATTTAGCAGAGTTGTGCATGGAAGACTGGAGTTGTTGCATCTGATGAAGGAGGAGCACCCCGACTGGGATCTCTCCTATTATAAAGATATTGCTTATGCATAGTTTGGAGCGACCTCTGATTCGTCTGAAGAAGAAGGCGACCCTGATGAGAAAGGTCGAGAGGCAACACCGATAGACGTGTCTCCTATTTCTTCCCATGCTAAGTCTAGTTCTGTTGTATCTGACTCTCCTCCTGATGAGGGGTGAATCTTGTACTTGAGTTTGCAAATGAATAGTATTTTGTACTTTTTTGTCTTCCTTTTCTTTTCCTGTTGGGAGTTCTGACTTTTTGAGCTGCAGTGGTTGGTGCAGTTCTGGTCAGACTCATTTTTGGAGATCGAGGAATGTAATACCTCTGTCTGGAACAACAATTGTTGTTGTTGTTGTAAGCGTATCAGTCAGACTGTGGTCTCAGTGCTTACGCCCTTGTAGATGATTGGACAATAGTCTTTGCTAGTCGTCTGGGTCGAGTTTTCAAAATTTTGACTGGACTTTTGACTCGTCTTTGTTTGCTATTCGTAGAACAAGCTTAATTGTACTAGGGGTTGTTATCGCCAGTTATCTCTTACTAAACTGGGGTCAGGTTTTGGCAACCATGGTGGTCCTTGGGAAGCCGTTTTCACTAGGCTACTTGAGCTAACTAAGCTCCCACTTTCCAACCCATTTTGATCCGTTAGTGGCGGACTAGGAATTGGAGCGAGCCAGCAGTTATCATTATCAGTCGTTCTAACTAAACTTTTGGCGGGGATTCGGCGATCATTGTCTGTTGTTGGCCAGTGATCCCTGGCAAGCCGTCTTCACTAGGCTACTTGAGCACTGACTAAGCTCCCATTTTCTAGGATGTCAGAATTCGCGCGCAACTAACTAGTCTTCGAGCAGACCAACACCATCGTCATTAGCGGCCATAGGCTAAGTTTTGGTCGGGGTTCGGCGATCATTGTCTGCGTACGGGTAGTGAACCCTGGCAAACCATCTTAATCAGGTATTCAGAGCGCTGACTAGACTCCCACTTTCTAGGCCGTCAGAATCCGTTATTTGCGGAGTAGGCTTCGAGCATACAAGAAGGTATCGTCGTCGATCGTCACTGCCTAAGCTTTGGTCGGGTTCATTTTCTATTGCCCATGTTTGGACAGTGATCCTTGGCAAGCTGTCATGATCAGGCACCAGAGCACTAACTAAGGTGCCACTCTCTAAACCGTTGACACCCGTTTAATTTAACAAACTGGGCATTAGAGCGTACCAAAAACTATTGTCATGGGTCGAAACCGACTAAGCTTTGGTTAGAATAAGATTCTAGGAGTGTACGTCTGACTTGGGTGTCCTGACTTATTTAGCTTGCATGCAGAATTCTTGGCATGTAAGTCTAATTTCGGGGTTCTGACTTACTTAACTCGCCTGTAAGTTTTCGAGTGTGTAAGTCTGACTTGGGGGTCCTGACTTACTTAACTCGCCTGTAAGATTATGGGCGTGTAAGTCTGACTTGGGGGGCCTGACTTATTTAACTAGCCTGTTAGGTTCTGTGCGTGTAAGTCTAACTTGGGGGTCTTGACTTACTTAACTCACCTATAAGATTTCGGGCGTGTAATTCTAACTTGGGGGCCCTGACTTACTTAACTCGCATGTAAGATTCCGGGCGTGTAAGTATTTTTTGGGGGTCCTGACTTACTTAACTTGCCTGACGGTCTGATTCCTGTGTCGAATCGATTGAATGGACTAATAATAGATTGACCAGCTTTAATGAACAACAACAGAATAATAGTGGAGGTGATGCCTTGGGTTTTATGATAACACTATGTAGGCGCGGTCCTTATTCAGTGGGCGCTCATGGCCTTTGTTGTTTGTTCATTTACGTGTGCTAGGCCAGATCTGGCAAGGCATAAGCTTGGGCTTATTAGTTGTGGGACCCATTTAGAAAAAATCTGTATGGATCGGCATGCCAGGGATACAACGCGTTCTACGAGATGATTCAGTATTGATTACTCCCCCCAGTTAATGGGACTGCTTGCAGGGTCATTAATTCAAAAGATGTGGACTTGTGCAGTTGCTATTGGAACTGTCATTTTCTCGATTTCCCGTATGACATTTAATGCTGAACTAACTGCTTGTTGACGCCTTTTCGTAAACCATTTCACCTATATACGGACTGGCTATTCTGCGTTCAAGTACTGTAATGAAAATAGTAGAACGTGTTAATCAAATGCATCTTACTAGAAAATTTGGTTTTCCAAAGGCTGAAGGAAAATCTCCTCCACTGGAGTCTTTGAATGTTCTGACATTTGTGCAGTCTTAATAAGACTTGCTATTATGCGGTGCCGCCTGATCTGGGTGGGCACTGATTGATCTCATTGGATCTTGTCATATCGTCTTGCACTGCAAAGAAGAGTTAGGGAATTCCTCTCGAGGGTTAGGTCTGTCTTCCATCTTCGGTGCTCGAGCACTATCTCATCCGTTTACTGCCGTCGAGGGATGGTCTTCGCAATTAGTTTATGGTTGATGGGAGCGTTGGAGGTCTAACTCTTGTTCCTGGGTTGGCACCTCCGCCTCACCGCAGACATTACATGTCTGAGAATCGCCATCGCTTGGCAGCATTGTGAAACCTCGATCGTTCACTTGTCCAGGGACATTTTCACCTGCTATTTGTTGCTTTCCTCTGTTTCTCTTCATGAGGCAAATTAAATTGATGACTGTCTCTTGCTGCTAGCTGATCTCCTCGGATAGTCCCTTGAGCATAGTTGACTGTATATTTTATGCACTGGTGCAGGGTGGATATCACTGCTTCCATATGATGAAGCCAAAACTTTTCCAGAATGATGTTGTAGGTGGACAGGGTGTCAACTACCATGAACTCTTGGACAAGGTACTTCCGTACCTGTGGCTTTCCTGTCACCACCATTAGATTGATCTTCCCGATGGGAAAACATTTCTCTCCGCTGAATCCGACCATAGAGTGGTTGGAGGGAGTTAGGTTTTCTCCTGTAGCTGCATGTTGTGAAATACATCGAGAAACATGACATTTAGTGAGCTTCCAGTGTCCACTAAAACTCTTTTTACCTCCCACTTAGTGATAAGGATGAAAATGACCAGAGCATCATTGTGAATAGAATGTACTCCCTGGAAATCCCTCTCCGTAAACGCTAGTGATGGGATCGAGCTGTGAACTCGTGGGTGCTGCACTTGTCGGTCCTCATACTGAGATGGTATCCGCATCTCGGTCAGTGTCCTCTTACAAGACCTGTTTGACTACTCTCCCTTAGGACCGACCCCTTGGAGGACATAAATGACACCAGAAGCTTCCTTTTCGATCTCCTTGACAACATCCGCTCTTTCATTTGTTCGGCCATGTTCCCTGTCTGAACTCCTTGAGTTTGCATTTCCTTATTGGTACTCGACTTCTCCTATGAGGTTTCTGCAATCCTCAGTATCATGTTCGCCTTCCTTGTGGTAGGTGCAGTATTTGTTATTGTCACGCCTAGCAGGGTTTTCTCGTTGCTTAGGTAGCCACTTCAATTCTTCCCAATAACAGACTGGTGTTGAGAGGGGTGACAGACCTGGACTCGACGTAATTCGAGGCCTTGTTCTGCCTGGGGAGATCGAATCAATCTTGTCGTCTGTACACTTCCTCTTGTTACTGTCATCGTCCTCTTTCTTCTTCCCTCTTTCCTATCCTTCGAAACAAAGGATTTCTTCTCTGACTCTGCCACTCTCTTGGCGGTCAACATTTTGTCCAGAGTGATGTATCTCTGGGCATCTCTGAGCAAGTCTGTCATATAGGCTGCGGGACCAGGGTGAGGAAGTCATATAGCTTGTCTCTTCTCGACACGAAGTGAAAGCCGTGACAACAGTGTGATCACTATAGCCGTCGATGAGGGTTAGCTCATTTTTAAAGCGAGTGACGTACTCCCTCAACATCTCGTTCTATTTTTTATTTAGGTTCTGCAGATAATGCGGGCCACTCTTGAGCTGTTGGCTACCCATGAAGCGTATAAGAAACGCCAATGCCAACATCCGGAATGAATTGATAGATTTCAGAGGAAGGATGTGGAACCACGTCAGTGCTGACATCTTCAGGCTTGTAGGGAATGATCGACACATTATTGCATCAAACCCTTCTTTGAGCGCCATAACATGCTGGAAGTGACGCAGGTGATCGGTCGGGTCTCTTGTCCCGTCGTAAAAATCAAACTTCAGTGGGGTGTATTTCTTTGAAAGCGGTTCATTCATGATATGATCCATGAATGGTGGGACCCTGAGACTGAACAACACGTCTGAGTTTGTGGCCTCGTTGCGGAGGGGGTTGTGCGGGCACGTGTTTGTCAGCTCTGGGCGTTGGGTCTCTATTGGTCGTGCCTCATCCTCTTGTCCATTGAGAAGTTGTTGGGGGCCGCGCGACTCTCCTGAACAAGCTCTCTCGAACTTTCTGGGGAATGGGCCCTTCGCTGCTCACAGTTTCCCTCTGCTGGCGGAGGATTTCGTTGTTTGATAGCCTCTAGCATCTCTGCGATTTGCTGCATCTGTGTAGATGGTAGGTCCACCCTTTGGTCTGTTGCGGCTGCCACCGGTGCGGGGCCTGTGGATGTTCCTCTTGTGGCGGAGGTGGAATTGGTGGCGCTCTTCCGATTTGTGCGTTCGAAGGCTCGACAACAACTTCATTGTTGCGAGACATTGTCGTCACCATCTCGCAAATTTTTTAGAAAAGGTGGAGCTACAATTTTTTCAGAGGAACTTTGTCGTTCCCCATGGATGGCGCCAATTTGATGTAGTCGATTTTTGCTTTCCTTCCTCGCTGCTTACCTAGACCTGCATAGGTAGCAATCGTGAGCGAAGGACAACCGTGTGGTGGCCGATGGCACTCCAATGCTTAAGTTAGATAAAGCCTAGGAAAAACTTATAACTGTAAACTGGGTTATATTGCAAACTTCTAGTTCAACGACCTTATCTCACTTTTATAGTGAAGGAGTCCTCGTTCGGCTAGGCCTTTGGTGGCGTAGTTAGGGAAAGTGATCTTGCTATGAAGATCCTTTCTTGATTGGGAGTTGTCCATGTGGGATATTTTCCCTACCCGACTCGTGCTCCTAGATCTGCGGGAGAGGTTTTCCTTTCTGAGTGTTGTTCATGCTAGGAAGTTTCTTTGCCCGACTTATACTCCAATATATGTTTCCTAGTAGGATCCAATGTGTTGCTAGTCTACCTGTCTGTCTTGGGTAGATCTCTCAGATACTTGCCTTAGTGGTCTTACAAGTATTGGGCCTGGCCGCATGACATGTGGGCTTACTAACTCATTGTAACTTGGACCTGACTGTCTGAATTCTGCCAATGACGAGCTTGTTGCTATTTGAGCCTCGCTAGATTGAGCGTTCAATTAGGTTAGCTTCATTCCGTTGACGAGATTATCATGACACATGTACGGTGCTGATCAGAGGACATTTGATGTATCATCGACATTCATGAACTTGTTTTGGTTAAACAAATACATAGAATAATGATAATTCATAATTCTGTAAACAATACACAATACATGTATAAAGCTCAACGTTTTGGAAAAAAAAAAGAATACTTTGATAAATTATTTTTATGAGTAATGTCTAAATTAATAAATTATTAAATTATCGATTAAGTAATATCTCGATGAATCAATAAATTTTCATGGTCTGAAGGATATTAATTTATAGAGGTTTAATTGTATAATACTATAAGTGTTTATCTTAATGCAAAATGCAACTCTAAATGCATTTATAGTTGTTTATTGACTCAATAGCTTAGTATTGGTTCATTAAAAAATAAAAAATGAATAAGCCAGTAGTACCTTATGCACGGGTTTCACTATACATATTGGGAGTTTCATTACAACATTTTAGATGTTAAGAACATGCAGAGGCAAACATCATATTCATTCTATATAATTTGAAGAGTTCTAATTGTACCTTAGCTTAGTGCTATAAGCATGCAAAGTATTTGCAGTAAACAATACTTTGCGGTAAACAATCTTCAGTGCCATAGGGAATCAAATGCAGAATGAGCACCCCCACCAAAAGGAAACACTCATCATGGATTAAAGCCTTACCCTCCAAAGAGCCCTCCTCCACCTGTATAGGGGCTTATGATATTGTAATATTAAAAGTAATACGCATTGAGCGAGATGTCAAATGCTTCAAGATAAATGTGTGAAGAATTTTTTTTTAGGGTTGCAATTATGTTCTTTTTTCCTTCTTACCATAGCACTTTCGTGTTTCAGGACGTAATCTTTATTTTTTTTAAACGTTTTATTGTTTAAAAAAACTTAATAGTCACTCCAATATTTATGATTTTTTTTTCTCTTTGCCTTTGTTATAATTATTTTAGCTAAATAATTAATGTTGAAATTCACGTTATACACAACAACTAAAAAAGACTTTTGTGAACATCGTGGTATTATGTTTGGCTAGACGTATTCATGATAAATTTGTATAATTTTCTCACATGTATTAGATTCATTTCGTAATTCGGCATTGTATTGTTTCAAGTTAGAATTCATATGGAAAACTTATATTTGTTTTCAAAATTATTAAAAGTGGTTTTCTCATGCAATTTTGCGAGAGAATGCTATAAGCAACAATCGTGATATGTATGTAATATGAATTTCTTTGATAACAATAACTTAATTTCAAAGCCATGTACAACAATTACAATGTCTTTAGGTAGCATCTTAGGCATTTTGAATAAAGTTACTGGAACTAGATATACGAATCTTAGTTATGTGGAACCCCTAAATTTGAAAGAGATGTTAATCATCTAATCTTAAGAAGAAGAAGCATTAAATCTAAATAAAGAATTTAGTGTCAAAGGATCAAGACTAAACGAGTGCTTAAACCTAAAAATAGACAAATAGCTTATGTCAAAGTCAAAGACTACAATGATCTACAATTAGTATTGAAATAAATTTAGTACGCAATATCAATTTTGGTGGAATGCCATAGGCTGATATTTTATTAAAAGTCTCAAAGTGTTGAATGAATGATTCTAATTGCATTGTATAACCAGGGGACTTTCTTTTGTCTTTACAAGAGGTTAAAAGATTGCATCTCATGCCGTAGGCACGAGCAATACCTAGTAATATAAATGAAAAAAATGCCCCCTTAACTATATTTATATTCCCTTATTTTATTTATTTGGATGTGAAAGCAAAATATTGGTGTGGGAAAAAAATGAATATTTTGCTTTCACATCCAAATAACCCATATTCTAGGCAGC